>OX439244.1:3415908-5815908 GCA_949319165.1 Sialis lutaria
AAAATTCTAATTTCGTGAATCGAGTTGGTTGGGTTAGGTTAGGTTATGTTAGGTTGAATTTCGTGAATCGATCCGATTGCTTCGAAATCAGTAAAATCGAGTCAATTTCCATCAAATCGGTCGTTTTAAGACGAATTAGAGCTATTTAAGACATTTCAGTTCATATCATTTAGTACAAAAAATTCGAATTTCGTGAATCGAGTTGGTTGGGTTAGGTTAGGTTAGGTTGAATTCGTGAATCGATCCGATTGCTTCGAAATAAGGAAAATCAAAACAATATGCATCGATTCAGTCGTTTTAAGACGAATTAGAGCTATTGAGACATTTCAGTTCATATCATTTAGTACAAAAAAATCGAATTTCGTGAATCGATCCGATTGCTTCGAAATCAGTAAAATCAAGTCAATATGCATCGATTCGGTCGTTTTACGACGAATTAGAGCCATTTGAGACATTTCAGTTCATATCATTTAGTACAAAAATTTCGAATTTCGTGAATCGAGTTGGTTGGGTTAGGTTAGGTTAGGTTAGGTTGAATTTCGTGAATCGATCCGATTGCTTCGAAATCAGTAAAATCGAGTCAATTTGCATCAATTCGGTCGTTTTAAGACGAATTAGAGCTATTTAAAACATTTCAGTTCATATCATTTAGTACAAAAAATTCGAATTTTGTGAATCGATCCGATTGCTTCGAAATAAGGAAAATCAAGTCAATATGCATCGATTCGGTCGTTTTAAGACGAATTAGAGCCATTTGAGAAATTTCAGTTCATATCATTTAGTACAAAAAAATCGAATTTCGTGAATCGATCCGATTGCTTCGAAATAAGGAAAATCAAGTCAATATGCATCGATTCAGTCGTTTTAAGACGAATTAGAGCTATTTGATACATTTCAGTTCATATCATTTAGTACAAAAAAATCGAATTTCGTGAATCGATCCGATTGCTTCGAAATCAGTAAAATCAAGTCAATATGCATCGATTCGGTCGTTTTACGACGAATTAGAGCCATTTGAGACATTTCAGTTCATATCATTTAGTACAAAAAATTCGAATTTTGTGAATCGATCCGATTGCTTCGAAATAAGGAAAATCATGTCAATATGCATCGATTCAGTCGTTTTAATACGAATTAGAGCCATTTGAGACATTTCATTTCATATCATTTAGTACAAAAATTCGAATTTCGTGAATCGAGTTGGTTGGGTTAGGTTAGGTTAGGTTAGGTTGAATTTCGTGAATCGATCCGATTGCTTCGAAATCAGTAAAATCGAGTCAATTTGCATCAATTCGGTCGTTTTAAGACGAATTAGAGCTATTTAAGACATTTCAGTTCATATCATTTAGTACAAAAAATTCGAATTTCGTGAATCGATCCGATTGCTTCGAAATCAGTAAAATCAAGTCAATATGCATCGATTCGGTCGTTTACGACGAATTAGAGCCATTTGAGACATTTCAGTTCATATCATTTAGTACAAAAAATTCGAATTTCGTGAATCGAGTTGGTTGGGTTAGGTTAGGTTAGGTTGAATTTCGTGAATCGATCCGATTGCTTCGAAATCAGTAAAATCGAGTCAATTTGCATCAATTCGGTCGTTTTAAGACGAATTAGAGCTATTTAAGAGATTTCAGTTCATATCATTTAGTACAAAAAAATTGAATTTCGTGAACCGATCCGATTGCTTCGAAATAAGGAAAATCAAGTCAATATGCATCGATTCGGTCGTTTTACGACGAATTAGAGCCATTTGAGACATTT
Source organism: Sialis lutaria (assembly GCA_949319165.1). Classification (NCBI taxonomy): domain Eukaryota; kingdom Metazoa; phylum Arthropoda; class Insecta; order Megaloptera; family Sialidae; genus Sialis; species Sialis lutaria. The sequence goes on from OX439244.1 coordinate 3,417,673, forward strand.
CAGTTCATATCATTTAGTACAAAAAATTTGAATTTCGTGAACCGATCCGATTGCTTCGAAATAAGGAAAATCAAGTCAATATTCATCGATTCGGTCGTTTTACGACGAATTTGAGCCATTTGAGACATTTCATTTCATATCATTTAGTACAAAAAATTCTAATTTCGTGAATCGAGTTGGTTGGGTTAGGTTAGGTTATGTTAGGTTGAATTTCGTGAATCGATCCGATTGCTTCGAAATCAGTAAAATCGAGTCAATTTCCATCAAATCGGTCGTTTTAAGACGAATTAGAGCTATTTAAGACATTTCAGTTCATATCATTTAGTACAAAAAATTCGAATTTCGTGAATCGAGTTGGTTGGGTTAGGTTAGGTTAGGTTGAATTTCGTGAATCGATCCGATTGCTTCGAAATAAGGAAAATCAAGTCAATATGCATCGATTCGGTCGTTTTACGACGAATTAGAGCCATTTGAGACATTTCAGTTCATATCATTTAGTACAAAAAATTTGAATTTCGTGAACCGATCCGATTGCTTCGAAATAAGGAAAATCAAGTCAATATGCATCGATTCGGTCGTTTTACGACGAATTTGAGCCATTTGAGACATTTCATTTCATATCATTTAGTACAAAAAATTCTAATTTCGTGAATCGAGTTGGTTGGGTTAGGTTAGGTTATGTTATGTTGAATTTCGTGAATCGATCCGATTGCTTCGAAATCAGTAAAATCGAGTCAATTTCCATCAAATCGGTCGTTTTAAGACGAATTAGAGCTATTTAAGACATTTCAGTTCATATCATTTAGTACAAAAAATTCGAATTTCGTGAATCGATCCGATTGCTTCGAAATCAGTAAAATCAAGTCAATATGCATCGATTCGGTCGTTTTACGACGAATTAGAGCCATTTGAGACATTTCAGTTCATATCATTTAGTACAAAAAAATCGAATTTCGTGAATCGATCCGATTGCTTCGAAATAAGGAAAATCAAGTCAATATGCATCGATTCAGTCGTTTTAAGACGAATTAGAGCCATTAAAGACATTTCAGTTCATATCATTTAGTACAAAAAACTCGAGTTTAGTGAATCGATCCGATTGCTTCGAAATAAGGAAAATCAAGTCAATATGCATCGATTCGGTCGTTTTAAGACGAATTAGAGCCATTTAAGACATTTCAGTTCATATCATTTAGTACAAAAAACTCGAATTTCGTGAATATATCCGATTGCTTCGAAATAAGGAAAATCAAGTCAATATGCATCGATTCGGTCGTTTTACGACGAAATAGAGCCATTTGTGACATTTCAGTACATATCATTTAGTACAAAAAATTCGAATTTCGTGAATCGATCCGATTGCTTCGAAATAAGGAAAATCAAAACAATATGCATCGATTCAGTCGTTTTAAGACGAATTAGAGCTATTTGAGACATTTCAGTTCATATCATTTAGTACAAAAAAATCGAATTTCGTGAATCGATCCGATTGCTTCGAAATCAGTAAAATCAAGTCAATATGCATCGATTCGGTCGTTTTACGACGAATTAGAGCCATTTGAGACATTTCAGTTCATATCATTTAGTACAAAAATTTCGAATTTCGTGAATCGAGTTGGTTGGGTTAGGTTAGGTTAGGTTAGGTTGAATTTCGTGAATCGATCCGATTGCTTCGAAATCAGTAAAATCGAGTCAATTTGCATCAATTCGGTCGTTTTAAGACGAATTAGAGCTATTTAAAACATTTCAGTTCATATCATTTAGTACAAAAAATTCGAATTTTGTGAATCGATCCGATTGCTTCGAAATAAGGAAAATCAAGTCAATATGCATCGATTCAGTCGTTTTAAGACGAATTAGAGCTATTTGAGACATTTCAGTTCATACCATTTAGTACAAAAAATTCAAATTTCGTGAATCGATCCGATTGCTTCGAAATAAGGAAAATCAAGTCAATATGCATCGATTCGGTCGTTTTACGACGAATTAGAGCCATTTGAGACATTTCAGTTCATATCATTTAGTACAAAAAATTCGAATTTCGTGAATCGATCCGATTGCTTCGAAATAAGGAAAATCAAGTCAATATGCATCGATTCAGTCGTTTTAAGACGAATTAGAGCTATTTGAGACATTTCAGTTCATACCATTTAGTACAAAAAATTCAAATTTCGTGAATCGATCCGATTGCTTCGAAATAAGGAAAATCAAGTCAATATGCATCGATTCGGTCGTTTTACGACGAATTAGAGCCATTTGAGACATTTCATTTCATATCATTTAGTACAAAAAATTCGAATTTCGTGAATCGAGTTGGTTGGGTTAGGTTAGGTTAGGTTAGGTTGAATTTCGTAAATCGATCCGATTGCTTCGAAATCAGTAAAATTGAGTCAATTTCCATCAAATCGGTCGTTTTAAGACGAATTAGAGCTATTTAAGACATTTCAGTTCATATCATTTAGTACAAAAAATTCGAATTTCGTGAATCGATCCGATTGTTTCGAAATCAGTAAAATCAAGTCAATATGCATCGATTCAGTCGTTTTAAGACGAATTAGAGCCATTTGAGACATTTCAGTTCATATCATTTAGTACAAAAAAATCGAATTTCGTGAATCGATCCGATTGCTTCGAAATCAGTAAAATCAAGTCAATATGCATCGATTCGGTCGTTTTACGACGAATTAGAGCCATTTGAGACATTTCAGTTCATATCATTTAGTACAAAAAAAATCGAATTTCGTGAATCGATCCGATTGCTTCGAAATAAGGAAAATCAAGTCAATATGCATCGATTCAGTCGTTTTAAGACGAATTAGAGCCATTTAAGACATTTTAGTTCATATCATTTAGTACAAAAAACTCGAATTTCGTGAATCGATCCGATTGCTTCGAAATAAGGAAAATCAAGTCAATTTGCATCGATTCAGTCGTTTTAAGACGAATTAGGGCTATTTAAGACATTTCAGTTCATATCATTTAGTACAAAAAATTCGAATTTCGTGAATCGATCTGATTGCTTCGAAATAAGGAAAATCAAGTCAATATGCATCGATTCGGTCGTTTTAAGACGAATTAGAGCTATTTAAGACATTTCAGTTCATATCACTTAGTACAAAAAACTCGAATCCGATTGCTTCGAAATAAGGAAAATCAAGTCAATATGCATCGATTTAGTCGTTTTAAGATGAATTTGAGCCATTTGAGACATTTAATTTCATATCATTTAGTACAAAAAATTCGAATTTCGTGAATCGAGTTGGTTGGGTTAGGTTAGGTTAGGTTAGGTTGAATTTCGTGAATCGATCCGATTGCTTCGAAATCAGTAAAATTGAGTCAATTTCCATCAAATCGGTCGTTTTAAGACGAATTAGAGCTATTTACGACATTTCAGTTCATATCATTTAGTTCAAAAAATTCGAATTTTGTGAATCGATCCGATTGTTTCGAAATCAGTAAAATCAAGTCAATATGCATCGATTCAGTCGTTTTAAGACGAATTAGAGCCATTTGAGACATTTCAGTTCATATCATTTAGTACAAAAAAATCGAATTTCGTGAATCGATCCGAATGCTTCGAAATCAGTTAAATCAAGTCAATATGCATCGATTCGGTCGTTTTACGACGAATTAGAGCCATTTGAGACATTTCAGTTCATATCATTTAGTACAAAAAAATCGAATTTCGTGAATCGATCCGATTGCTTCGAAATAAGGAAAATCAAGTCAATATGCATCGATTCAGTCGTTTTAAGACGAATTAGAGCCATTTAAGACATTTCAGTTCATATCATTTAGTACAAAAAACTCGAATTTCGTGAATCGATCCGATTGCTTCGAAATAAGGAATATCAAGTCAATATGCATCGATTCAGTCGTTTTAAGACGAATTAGAGCTATTTGTGACATTTCAGTTCATATCATTTAGTACAAAAAATTCGAATTTCGTGAATCGATCCGATTGCTTCGAAATAAGGAAAATCAAGTCAATATGCATCGATTCGGTCGTTTTACGACGAATTAGAGCCATTTGAGACATTTCAGTTCATATCATTTAGTGCAAAAAATTCGAATTTCGTGAATCGATCCGATTGCTTCGAAATCAGTAAAATCAAGTCAATATGCATCGATTCGGTCGTTTTACGACGAATTAGAGCCATTTGAGACATTTCAGATCATATCATTTAGTACAAAAAATTCGAATTTTGTGAATCGATCCGATTGCTTCGAATTAAGGAAAATCAAGTCAATATGCATCGATTCAGTCGTTTTAAGCCGAATTAGAGCCATTTGAGACATTTCATTTCATATCATTTAGTACAAAAAAAAAATCGAACTTCGTGAATCGATCCGATTGCTTCGAAATAAGGAAAATCAAGTCAATATGCATCGATTCAGTCGTTTTAAGACGAACTAGAGCCATTTGAGACATTTCAGTTCATATCATTTAGTACAAAAAAATCGAATTTCATGAATCTATCCGATTGCTTTCAAAATAAAGAAAATAAAGTCAATATGCATCGATTCGGTCGTTTTACGACGAATTAGAGCCATTTGAGACATTTCATTTAATATCATTTAGTACAAAAAATTCGAATTTCGTGAATCGAGTTGGTTGGGTTAGGTAAGGTTAGGTTAGGTTGAATTTCGTGAATCGATCCGATTGCTTCGAAATCAGTAAAATCGAGTCAATTTCCATCAAATCGGTCGTTTTAAGACGAATTAGAGCTATTTAAGACATTTCAGTTCATATCATTTAGTACAAAAAATTCGAATTTCGTGAATCGATCCGATTGTTTCGAAATCAGTAAAATCAAGTCAATATGCATCGATTCAGTCGTTTTAAGCCGAATTAGAGCCATTTGAGACATTTCAGTTCATATCATTTAGTACAAAAAAAAAATCGAACTTCGTGAATCGATCCGATTGCTTCGAAATATGGAAAATCAAGTCAATATGCATCGATTCGGTCGTTTTACGACGAATTAGAGCCATTTGAGACATTTCAGTTAATATCATTTAGTACAAAAAATTCTAATTTCGTGAATCGATCCGATTGCTTCGAAATAAGGAAAATCAAGTCAATATGCATCGATTCAGTCGTTTTAAGACGAACTAGAGCCATTTGAGACATTTCAGTTCATATCATTTAGTACAAAAAAATCGAATTTCATGAATCTATCCGATTGCTTTCAAAATAAAGAAAATAAAGTCAATATGCATCGATTCGGTCGTTTTACGACGAATTAGAGCCATTTGAGACATTTCATTTAATATCATTTAGTACAAAAAATTCGAATTTCGTGAATCGAGTTGGTTGGGTTAGGTTAGGTTAGGTTAGGTTCAATTTCGTGAATCGATCCGATTGCTTCGAAATCAGTAAAATCGAGTCAATTTCCATCAAATCGGTCGTTTTAAGACGAATTAGAGCTATTTAAGACATTTCAGTTCATATCATTTAGTACAAAAAATTCGAATTTCGTGAATCGATCCGATTGTTTCGAAATCAGTAAAATCAAGTCAATATGCATCGATTCAGTCGTTTTAAGCCGAATTAGAGCCATTTGAGACATTTCAGTTCATATCATTTAGTACAAAAAAATCGAATTTCGTGAATCGATCCGATTGCTTCGAAATCGGTAAAATCAAGTCAATATGCATCGATTCGGTCGTTTTACGACGAATTAGAGCCATTTGAGACATTTCAGTTCATATCATTTAGTACAAAAAAATCGAATTTCGTGAATCGATCCGATTGTTTCGAAATCAGTAAAATCAAGTCAATATGCATCGATTCAGTCGTTTTAAGACGAATTAGAGCCATTTGAGACATTTCAGTTCATATCATTTAGTACAAAAAATTCGAATTTCGTGAATCGATCCGATTGCTTCGAAATCAGTAAAATCAAGTCAATATGCATCGATTTAGTCGTTTTACGACAAATTAGAGCCATTTGAGACATTTCAGTTCATATCATTTAGTACAAAAAATTCGGATTTCGTGAATCGATCCGATTGCTTCGAAATAAGGAAAATCAAGTCAATATGCATCGATTCGGTCGTTTTACGACGAACTAGAGCCATTTGAGACATTTCAGTTCATATCATTTAGTACAAAAAATTCGAATTTCGTGAATCGATCCGATTGCTACGAAATCAGTAAAATCAAGTCAATATGCATCGATTCGGTCGTTTTACGACGAATTAGAGCCATTTGAGACATTTCATTTAATATCATTTAGTACAAAAAATTCGAATTTCGTGAATCGAGTTGGTTGGGTTAGGTTAGGTTAGGTTAGGTTGAATTTCGTGAATCGATCCGATTGCTTCGAAATCAGTAAAATCGAGTCAATTTGCATCAATTCGGTCGTTTTAAAACGAATTAGAGCTATTTAAAACATTTCAGTTCATATCATTTAGTACAAAAAATTCGAATTTTGTGAATCGATCCGATTGCTTCGAAATAAGGAAAATCAAGTCAATATGCATCGATTCAGTCGTTTTAAGACGAATTAGAGCTATTTGAGACATTTCAGTTCATATCATTTAGTACAAAAAATTCGAATTTCGTGAATCGATCCGATTGCTTCGAAATAAGGAATATCAAGTCAATATGCATCGATTCAGTCCTTTTAAGACGAATTAGAGCCATTTAACACATTTCAGTTCATATCATTTAGTACAAAAAACTCGAATTTCGTGAATCGATCCGATTGCTTCGAAATAAGGAATATCAAGTCAATATGCATCGATCAGTCGTTTTAAGACGAATTAGAGCTATTTAAGACATTTCAGTTCATATCATTTAGTACAAAAAATTCGAATTTCGTGAATCGATCTGATTGCTTCGAAATAAGGAAAATCAAGTCAATATGCATCGATTCGGTCGTTTTAAGACGAATTAGAGCCATTTAAGACATTTCAGTTCATATCATTTAGTACAAAAAACTCGAATTTCGTGAATATATCCGATTGCTTCGAAATAAGGAAAATCAAGTCAACATGCATCGATTCGGTCGTTTTACGACGAAATAGAGCCATTTGTGACATTTCAGTTCATATCATTTAGTACAAAAAATTCGAATTTCGTGAATCGATCCGATTGCTTCGAAATAAGGAAAATCAAGTCAATATGCATCGATTCAGTCGTTTTACGACGAATTAGAGCCATTTGAGACATTTCAGTTAATATCATTTAGTACAAAAAATTCGAATTTCGTGAATCGAGTTGGTTGGGTTAGGTTAGGTTAGGTTAGGTTGAATTTCGTGAATCGATCCGATTGCTTCGAAATCAGTAAAATCAAGTCAATATGCATCGATTCAGTCGTTTTAAGACGAATTAGAGCCATTTGAGACATTTCAGTTCATATCATTTAGTACAAAAAAAAAATCGAACTTCGTGAATCGATCCGATTGCTTCGAAATATGGAAAATCAAGTCAATATGCATCGATTCGGTCGTTTTACGACGAATTAGAGCCATTTGAGACATTTCAGTTAATATCATTTAGTACAAAAAATTCTAATTTCGTGAATCGATCCGATTGCTTCGAAATAAGGAAAATCAAGTCAATATGCATCGATTCAGTCGTTTTAAGACGAACTAGAGCCATTTGAGACATTTAAGTTCATATCATTTAGTACAAAAAAATCGAATTTCATGAATCTATCCGATTGCTTTCAAAATAAAGAAAATAAAGTCAATATGCATCGATTCGGTCGTTTTACGACGAATTAGAGCCATTTGAGACATTTCATTTAATATCATTTAGTACAAAAAATTCGAATTTCGTGAATCGAGTTGGTTGGGATAGGTTAGGTTAGGTTAGGATGAATTTCGTGAATCGATCCGATTGCTTCGAAATCAGTAAATTCGAGTCAATTTGCATCAATTCGGTCGTTTTAAGACGAATTAGAGCTATTTAAGAGATTTCAGTTCATATCATTTAGTACAAAAAATTCGAATTTCGTGAATCGATCCGATTGCTTCGAAATCAGTAAAATCAAGTCATTATGCATCGATTCGGTCGTTTTACGACGAATTAGAGCCATTTGAGACATTTCAGTTTATATCATTTAGTACAAAAATTTCGAATTTCGTGAATCGAGTTGGTTGGGTTAGGTTAGGTTAGGTTAGGTTGAATATCGTGAATCGATCCGATTGCTTCGAAATCAGTAAAATCGAGTCAATTTGCATCAATTCGGTCGTTTTAAGACGAATTAGAGCTATTTAAAACATTTCAGTTCATATCATTTAGTACAAAAAATTCTAATTTCGTGAATCGATCCGATTGCTTCGAAATCAGTAAAATCAAGTCAATATGCATCGATTCGGTCGTTTTAAGACGAATTAGAGCCATTTAAGACATTTCAGTTCATATCATTTAGTACAAAAAACTCGAATTTCGTGAATATATCCGATTGCTTCGAAATAAGGAAAATCAAGTCAATATGCATCGATTCGGTCGTTTTACGACGAAATAGAGCCATTTGTGACATTTCAGTTCATATCATTTAGTACAAAAAATTCGAATTTCGTGAATCGATCCGATTGCTTCGAAATAAGGAAAATCAAGTCAATATGCATCGATTCGGTCGTTTTACGACGAAATAGAGCCATTTGTGACATTTCAGTTCATATCATTTAGTACAAAAAATTCGAATTTCGTGAATCGATCCGATTGCTTCGAAATAAGGAAAATCAAGTCAATATGCATCGATTCGGTCGTTTTACGACGAATTAGAGCCATTTAAGACATTTCAGTTCATATCATTTAGTACAAAAAATTCGAATTTCGTGAATCGATCCGATTGCTTCGAAATAAGGAAAATCAAGTCAATATGCATCGATTCGGTCGTTTTACGACGAATTAGAGCCATTTGAGACATTTCAGTTCATATCATTTAGTACAAAAAATTCGAATTTCGTGAATCGATCTGATTGCTTCGAAATAAGGAAAATCAAGTCAATATGCATCGATTCGGTCGTTTTGCGACGAATTAGAGCCATTTGAGACATTTCATTTAATATAATTTAGTACAAAAAATTCGAATTTCGTGAATCGAGTTGGTTGGGTTAGGTTAGGTTAGGTTAGGTTGAATTTCGTGAATCGATCCGATTGCTTCGAAATCAGTAAAATCGAGTCAATTTGCATCAATTCGGTCGTTTTAAGACGAATTAGAGCTATTTAAGAGATTTCAGTTCATATCATTTAGTACAAAAAATTCGAATTTCGTGAATCGATCCGATTGCTTCGAAATCAGTAAAATCAAGTCATTATGCATCGATTCGGTCGTTTTACGACGAATTAGAGCCATTTGAGACATTTCAGTTTATATCATTTAGTACAAAAATTTCGAATTTCGTGAATCGAGTTGGTTGGGTTAGGTTAGGTTAGGTTAGGTTGAATATCGTGAATCGATCCGATTGCTTCGAAATCAGTAAAATCGAGTCAATTTGCATCAATTCGGTCGTTTTAAGACGAATTAGAGCTATTTAAAACATTTCAGTTCATATCATTTAGTACAAAAAATTCGAATTTCGTGAATCGATCCGATTGCTTCGAAATCAGTAAAATCAAGTCAATATGCATCGATTCGGTCGTTTTAAGACGAATTAGAGCCATTTAAGACATTTCAGTTCATATCATTTAGTACAAAAAACTCGAATTTCGTGAATATATCCGATTGCTTCGAAATAAGGAAAATCAAGTCAATATGCATCGATTCGGTCGTTTTACGACGAAATAGAGCCATTTGTGACATTTCAGTTCATATCATTTAGTACAAAAAATTCGAATTTCGTGAATCGATCCGATTGCTTCGAAATAATGAAAATCAAGTCAATATGCATCGATTCGGTCGTTTTACGACGAATTAGAGCCATTTGAGACATTTCAGTTCATATCATTTAGTACAAAAAATTCGAATTTCGTGAATCGATCTGATTGCTTCGAAATAAGGAAAATCAAGTAAATATGCATCGAATCGGTCGTTTTAAGACGAATTAGAGCCATTTAAGACATTTCAGTTCATATCATTTAGTACAAAAAACTCGAATTTCGTGAATATATCCGATTGCTTCGAAATAAGGAAAATCAAGTTAATATGCATCGTTTCGGTCGTTTTACGACGAATTAGAGCCATTTGAGACATTTCAGTTCATATCATTTAGTACAAAAAATTCGAATTTCGTGAATCGATCCGATTGCTTCGAAATAAGGAAAATCAAGTCAATATGCATCGATTCGGTCGTTTTACGACGAATTAGAGCCATTTGAGACATTTCAGTTCATATCATTTAGTACAAAAAATTCGAATTTCGTGAATCGATCCGATTGCTTCGAAATCAGTAAAATCAAGTCAATATTCATCGATTCGGTCGTTTTACGACGAATTAGAGCCATTTAAGACATTTCAGTTCATATCATTTAGTACAAAAAATTCGAATTTTGTGAATCGATCCGATTGCTTCGAAATAAGGAAAATCAAGTCAATATGCATCGATTCAGTCGTTTTAAGACGAATTAGAGCCATTTGAGACATTTCATTTCATATCATTTAGTACAAAAAATTCGAATTTCGTGAATCGAGTTGGTTGGGTTAGGTTAGGTTAGGTTAGGTTGAATTTCGTGAATCGATCCGATTGCTTCGAAATCAGTAAAATCGAGTCAATTTGCATCAATTCGGTCGTTTTAAGACGAATTAGAGCTATTTAAGACATTTCAGTTCATATCATTTAGTACAAAAAATTCGAATTTCGTGAATCGATCCGATTGCTTCGAAATCAGTAAAATCAAGTCATTATGCATCGATTCGGTCGTTTTACGACGAATTAGAGCCATTTGAGACATTTCAGTTCATATCATTTAGTACAAAAATTTCGAATTTCGTGAATCGAGTTGGTTGGGTTAGGTTAGGTTAGGTTAGGTTGAATTTCGTGAATCGATCCGATTGCTTCGAAATCAGTAAAATCGAGTCAATTTGCATCAATTCGGTCGTTTTAAGACGAATTAGAGCTATTTAAAACATTTCAGTTCATATCATTTAGTACAAAAAATTTTAATTTCGTGAATCGATCCGATTGCTTCGAAATCAGTAAAATCAAGTCAATATGCATCGATTCGGTCGTTTTACGACGAATTAGAGCCATTTGAGACATTTCAGTTCATATCATTTAGTACAAAAATTTCGAATTTCGTGAATCGAGTTGGTTGGGTTAGGTTAGGTTAGGTTAGGTTGAATTTCGTGAATCGATCCGATTGCTTCGAAATCAGTAAAATCGAGTCAATTTGCATCAATTCGGTCGTTTTAAGACGAATTAGAGCTATTTAAAACATTTCAGTTCATATCATTTAGTACAAAAAATTTTAATTTCGTGAATCGATCCGATTGCTTCGAAATCAGTAAAATCAAGTCAATATGCATCGATTCGGTCGTTTTACGACGAATTAGAGCCATTTGAGACATTTCAGTTCATATCATTTAGTACAAAAAATTCGAATTTTGTGAATCGATCCGATTGCTTCGAAATAAGGAAAATCAAGTCAATATGCATCGATTCAGTCGTTTTAAGACGAATTAGAGCTATTTGAGACATTTCAGTTCATATCATTTAGTACAAAAAATTCGAATTTCGTGAATCGATCTGATTGCTTCGTAATCACTAAAATCTATTCAATTTGCATCAATTCAGTCGTTTTAAGACGAATTAGTGCTATTTAAGACATTTCAGTTCATATCATTTAGTACAAAAAATTCGAATTTCGTGAATCGATCTGATTGCTTCGAAATCACTAAAATCGAGTCAATTTGCATCAATTCAGTCGTTTTAAGACGAATTAGAGCCATTAAGACATTTCAGTTTATATCATTTAGTACAAAAAATTCGAGTTTCATGAATCGATCCGATTGCTTCGAAATCAGTAAAATCGAGTCAATTTGCATCGTTTTAAGACGAATTATAATAAAAGTTCCGAGTTTTTTTTCCGGCAACCTTCAGAATTTCATTCTTTACATCTTTCTGAATGTAAATCACCAACTCTTATGAATCCTAACGGTTTTTTAAACGGAATGTAGCCTGGCTCCCTGTCTAAGCCACGTTATTACAGTTTGTTCATTTGAAACTTCCTCAGGATGACGTATTTCCCGCGCAGCGGCTGATTGGTCAAAAGTCACGAGGCAATCATACCAACCTTGTGAGGCAATTTGTATATTTCAAACCCTGCCGCCCTGCCTTGTCTCTGTCTATGAATCTATATTCTATGAGTAAAGACAGTAAAGTGATGTACATTGGGGCCATTGCGGTATATTGATAGATATAATCCTTAGTGAATAGTATTAAACAAAATATTTTATAATACATGCCCTACTATTGGTCTGTGTGTGTAGATTATATTATGTAACATGTCTTATCAAGGGTCTCCTTATTCAAATTTTTTTAATCAAGATGAATATGATTTCGATGACGTTAAATTTGACAAATATGATAAATTTTTTGATGAGTTTCTCGATGAAAGTGATGAAGGTACTTAATCATAATTTTATTTATTTGTCGAAATTAATTATGTTATTATTTTAGACACCGAAGAAGCTAGTGAAACTGAAATGGGACGAAATGAAGAACCATTAGAAATAAAAGAACAGTATGTATTACTTACTATACATGATATATTTTTACATGCTTAAAATTCATATTTTTTGCTTATAGAATGTACCAAGATAAATTAGCAAGTTTGAAAAAACAACTCCAACAATTAAAAGATGGATCACATCCTGCGTATAATCATAGAGTAAAAAATTTAGAATATCAATATAATGAAAGATTACGATTAAATGGTATTTATACAGACTACATGATGGAGTGTGTAGAACGTGAATATATCATGGAAAAAAAGAATGCTTTACGAGAATTTGAAGAAAAGAAAGTAGATTTACGTGATAATCTTTTAACAGATTTTGAAGAAAAAAAAAAACTTATTGAGACTGAACGGCATACAATGGAACTTACTGGAGACTCTACAGAAGTAAGTCTATTATTTTTAAAATATATACGCTAAGAAACCATCTGTCAAAAATGACACATCACCACGCTGACAATATTGGGTTCATTGCAGGGGTGCAGTGTTGCCACCTTTTCAACAATCGTGACCCGGACATAAAATTTTTTTTTTTTAATTAATAAGCATAAATACTTATAAATACAATAATAATCAATATTTTGTTAAAAAAGTGTACATCAAAAAAGGTAATTAAATTTAAAAAAAAACATAAATAGTATGCACAAATCAAAAAAAAAAAAAGGTAATTACAAATTTCTACGAAAACCAGACAAATGTATTATTCATCCGGACTATGGGTTTAAAAACCGGCTTGTCCGGGCGAAAACCGGTCTGGTGGCAACACTGCAGGGGTGTGCTGCCAAAAATTTAATAACTGGCTCGCTAAAAAAAATTATACCCTATTTTCTCTTGGAGTAGATTGAAATCTATTGTTATTTTCAAACAGTATACATTTTAGTAGTGTCCGACCGAACATTCGGCTTCGGCTAATATTTCACCTTCGGCTGAATAATCGGCTTCGGCCAAATTTGGGCCAAAGGTTTGGCCGAAGCCGAAGGTTGAACTATATAGTATAATATTATACAGTAAAGTCTTTTTATATGCGATAGGTACGTTCCACAGAAAACCGTATATAAAAAATTACACAAAAAAAACATAGCGCGCACATTATAAAGTTAGAGATAGATACATAAATATACTAAAATGCAAAATTAACGGATCAATAAATTTTTCAAATATTTTTAGGTGTTTTTAAATAGCTGGAAAATCCGCGAAAAATGGTCGTAGAAGAGTTTAAAAAAAAACTATTTTAAAGCTTGAACGTTCTAGTTTTTGAATCATTTATTGAAAATTTTATTATCCTTCAGGATAACCTTCTTTTTTAAGATAAAACGCCAAAAAATTATATTGATTTTGAGAGGCTCTACAGGACATGCAATTTTTTTTAGTCAAATCAAATAAAGGACTGTTGTAAATCAGACTTTTTTCTTTAATTTAATTAATATCAAAGATATTGGCAAGGACAAAATATTTTTACGATTTTAAAAATTTTTAATGACAAAACGTTTACATATTTGAATTCTTTTAACTGGCAGTTTTTATTTGATACCTCACTTGAATTTGGATAAAATATCGTACCGCAAAAAAAAAACGCTTAAAAAGAGACTTGACTGTAGGTACACTCGTATTCTTATATAGATATTTATATTTTTAAGAAGTGAAGAGTAAAAAAAGATCATTCATTATTCATTTAAAAACAATTTGTGAAAAAAAATTATAATTAAAGACGAAAAAAAAACCTTCGGCTTCGGCTTCGGCCGAAGGTTATAAGAAAAGCCGAAGTTCGGCTTCGGCTTCGGCCAAAAACTGACCTTCGGTCGGACACTACATTTTAGGTAACTCATTTGAAGTTATTAAACTTGCAACTTGTTTTTCATGCATTCCAAAATCATTTTTGCGCATTTCTATTGCTCTTATTGAACGTCTAATTAATTTGTCGCGGAATAATCTAATTAGTTTATCGCGGAATAATTTAACAACCGGCTCGCGTGAGCCGGCTCCAGCACACCTCTGGTTCATTGGTATTTTCAAAGAGAATATGGCGGGTAGCCAAAAGTAATGTGCCTAAGTTCTGATTTTGCTAATTTTTTTTATCTATGAACCTATATCTAAAGAAGTGTTTCACCAAGTTTTAATTTATTTTGAAAATTATTTTAGCTGTAATTAAGGATGATAGCCACTGTGACGGGTCAAAAAATTGTCAATGTTTGGGAATTTTTTTCACAGATATAACTAATTATTTTTGATTCAGGTAAAGGACATTTTATTAACCCTATAACGCCTAGCGTATTTCGTATTGAATACACAAATAAATTCAGGCGTTATCGGGTTAAGTATATGTTCTACTTATGTAATATAAATTTTTATTGAAAAATATTAAATATTTACAAAGTTATGTGCTTCGATGTGACAACCAAAAAAATATTTTTCTCTATGGTCAACTCGAAATTTCGAGTAGGGTTATATGAAAAAAATAAATAAAATAATAATCAATATCTATATGAATGTAGCTATCGTTGCACGTAGCTGTTTTTTTTTTTCCACAAAATGGCGATCGTTTAAAAATTTTTTTCATTTTTAAGGCCTATTTTTTTTTATTAGAGCGGTTTTAAAAATAGTAATTATCAAATATTTCAAAAATCGGCTATTAGTCTTTGAGGAATCGTGTCGACCAGATTGAAACATGTTAAATGTTTTTGTTATGTCATAACCGGCCGTGCTATATCGTCTCACTAAATTGACTGTAACTCCGTCAATTTTCAAAATTTAAACTCAATTTTTTGTATACATATTTATGAATATGTAAACTTTAAAAAAATCTAAAAAAAATAAATAAAAATTTTTTTCCCGTCACAATCAAAAACATTTTTTAAAAGCTTTTATTTAACTTCACTTGTTTGTTAGTTTGTTAGTTAGTTAAGATCAAATATTGCAATCAAAATTTTGATCAGTTCTAATTAAGTTAGAGCTTTGAAATTTTGTATACGTGTATGAGTCCGGTGACAATGCAATATAGTATATCTAATATTGTTCTAAATCCAATATGGCGGACGCCCCAAGTTGGCGGATTACCTTTTTCGTCAAAATCATCTTTATATGGGTATCAAATGAAAGGGTTTGACGAATAGAATACGATTAGCTATGTGACGTCATTCTAAATCCAATATGGCGGATGCCCCAAGATGGCAGATTACTTTTTTCTTTGTAATTATCTTGATATGGGTATCAAATGAAAGAGTTTGTCGAGCTTTACCTGTTAGTATGTTAGTTAGTTAGTCAATCAGTAACTAAAAATTTAAAAATAAAATTATATAAAAAAATACTTTTTAAAAACAAGCTTTTATTAAAAATGCACTAAAAAGTAAAAAATAAATTTTCAACTATCACAAAAAATTCAGTTTTTTATGACTAAAACCAATAAAAGTGCTCATGAAGGTAAATGTATGAATAAAAATTCTTATGCACAGTAAGAAATTAAATATAAATTGATATAAGTTAACAGTAGAAAATTTGCACATTAAATCAAATAAATACAGAAGAATTTTTGATAAACTATAATAATACTTGACTGTAATGAAATAATTAATTAATAGTGAAGTATTATTATAGTTTATCAAAAAATTAAAATAAACATTTTTTGTTTTTTACATTTTTCCTCTAAAGTTAATGAGTTTCGAGTAAAAAATTAGTAAAAATCTAAAATCTAAAATTATTTTGTTTAATATTAAAAAAATTAAGTCATACAAAATTTTTTTTGAAACAAAAGCTACTTGTTTTTTTCCAAACAATAAGATACCGTAATAAAAAATATAGGTTTCCATTTCATAGATTGAAAAGTGAAGTCACATTTTTTTCATTTACCCTATTGAGTGGGGTGTCATTTGATAGGTCTCTTAAAATGCAATAATAAAATCCAAATGACTTTTTGATTTTAACCCTTCGGTCACGAAAATTTTGAAAAAACTTTTTTTATAAATCGTAGTGAGAATGACTACGGAACCCTATCATGTGCGTGCCCAACAAGCACTTGCCCTTTTTATTTTTTTTTTCCTTTTAATTATATGACAGATTGGTTTGACAAAAACTCAAAAGTATTTATTTTTGCCATTTGGTGGCATCAGGATCGATGATTTTCGTTAATCGTTAATCCGTTAATAAAAAAGTTAACTTCGTTAACCGTTAAAATTCCGAAAATGTAACGGAAGTTAAAGTTAACCGAAAATTTGAAAATTTAATGAAAGTTAAAGTTAATTGTTAAAAAGTAAACCGTCCAAAATGTTTGAAGACCTTTTTTTTTGCTTTTCCGACAACTTTCTTATGTACTTTTCATCAAACATCCAATGTAAGGGACTAAAGTTAACAGAATTTAGATTTAACAGACGTTAACAAAAGCGTTAACATTTTTTTGAGTTAACTTAAAAGTTAATCCGTTAACCATTTTGTTAACTTCGTTAATTATCGATTAACGGATTAACGAGTTAATGCCCACCTATGGTATAGGAGTAGTAACTAGAAAAGCGGTATGGAGAACCATACATGACTTCCATGTTCTATAATATCTTTAACAATAATTTTAATATAACACTCGCCTTTTATTATAAATATTAGTTTTATAATATTCTAATGTCAGTTGTATAATACACATTTTTGTAGAATAATAATTAGCTGACATTTGAATTTAAGTGCGCTTGTTTATGAAATAAGTGCCCTTTAGATTGGATTGAACTACAAGTGTACCAAGTCTAGTGTACATAATCACTTTTCAGATGATAATTGGTACAAAATTTAGAATATTTCCTAAACCCGTATTCCAATTAGCATCAAAATCAATAGGTCTGGAGTACTCACTAAGACAAACATTTTCCCCAAAAACAATTCAAATTGGTGCATATTTACAGTATTTATCGTGAACAAAATAAAAATTCTACATCCAGACACATGCACAGCCGCCATGCTCCGGCTGATGAAAGATCATTTTTAAAAATAAGAGGTTTTCTTTCCAGACAAAAGTTAATCTTAAGTATAAAATTTCGTCCTTCTACGATTTGTCGTATTTGAATAACAGCGTCTACAAACAGTCACACAGACATCATGGGGAAAATAGTCAGAATGGATTCAGGGAAGGTCAAAATGGGTAATTCCATCAAAATCCTGATTTTATAAAAAATCGGCAATACTTATACTATATGTAGGTATATTTCAACATGTGTATAAGAAAGTAAAAATGTTCTTACTTTTTTTCGATAGTTTAAGTATGGCATATGACGTATTGCACTGGCGCTGACTATGGGGGGGCGAGGGGGGCGATCGCCCTCCCCTAGATGTTATACCAGGGGGGCTTCGCCCCCCCCTGTGAAGCTGCACTCTAGTTTCTTTTAAATTAAACATACATTTGTCAATAAGATATTTCTTTAAAAAAAGGTGCAATATTCAAATACTTGTCACTTGAGAAAAAATGATCACTAAAAATTTCTTCAAAAATAAATAAAAAGTTTGATCGATTTTTACCGAAACTACACTACAAATAATGAATGTTGTATCGTCGGCAGCGTTATCCAAGTGGATGTTGCATGGTCCGTTTTACGATGATTTTAGCTTTTTAGTGCTATATCCAATAATTTGATGAAAAAACAATTTTTTTTACACTCAACACACTACTAGTTGTATTTCTGAAATTTTTTGCCGCAAAAAACATTTAGGTCATTTGGTCGTTATTACGAAAGTTTATATTGCACATTTTTTAAAGATGGGTGAAAACCGCAAACACACTTTTTTTACGTGTTATTTGTATCATTTATTGTTTTATTAATAACATATCCTCAATAATACTATAACATGATACTTTGTGATAGACAAAAAACTGGCCTTATCTACCTACATTTAGCACTCTATAATACGACGGCATCGGCAATGTAATCACTCTATTGATCGACTGCTAGAGGGGCACCCACCACTGTGCCGACTTTAACGTTAATTGGCGAATTTAAATTTCGCGCAGAATAATAACAGTCACGGTAGTATTATAGTGGGGATGGGGGAAGGTCGATGGATAGAACTGTCAGCCAGTCGTGAGATGGAGCGGTCATTCAGTAGAGTGCTGAGTGTATTTCCTTTTTCCGACATTTTACTACAGTATTATTTAACTTTTCCATAGTACTGTAGCAGAACAATCTTCTCTTTATATATCTTTTCTCTATATATTTTTTTCTACAACCCTTAAAAAACGCTCTAGTACACAAATAATTATTTTATACACTTGTTTTTATAATTTAATATTGGTTATATTTTTTTTAAGAATCGAAAATAATTTGTTTGGAGATTTGACTAAAATTAAATTCATAGGTGGGGTTAGTTAATCCAAAAGTTTAACTTCGTTAATCGTTAACTCATTAATAAAAAAGTTAACTTCGTTGGGATGGGATACATATGTAAATAAAACAAAAACAAGTAGATAGATTAATTAATTTAATCATTACCGCCCTGGTATCACACGGATAGCAAGGCATATATGCACCTAAGCTAAACCTCAATGAATTAAATTATACACCTAAATTCTATTTTTTTATCTTTAAACTTTCCTCATGCTTACTTTACTTACTATTCTAATATGAAATATGGAAGAAAAAGATAAACTCTAAATTAAGTCAGTTAAAAATGGTGCAAACGCTAAAAAGTCAGGTTAACTAATAACTTGCATTCACTGGCACATAGCAAGTAATTAAAAGGGCCGCTTTATTTTTAAGAGTTTCTCGACTCTGGATTCTTGCTCTTTTGAGCAACAGTGTTGCGCCATTCCATTGTGCCTGCGTGGCGCGTAATTCAAACAAATAATGACAACATGTCAACAAACAACCAAAGTTAACGGAAGTTCAATTTAACAGAAGTTAACAAGAGCGTTAACATTTTTTTGAGTTAACTTAAAAGTTAGTATTTTGTTAACTTTGTTAATTAACGATTAACGAGTTAATGCCCACCTATGATTAAATTATAAGTTATAACCAAATATAATAAATATTTTCCAAAATGTATTTTTGTGTTACTGCAGGTAAAACCAGTAATGACTCGAAAACTTCGAAGAAGACCTAACGATCCAGTTCCAGTACAAGAGAAACGAAGGAAGCCTACCACATCTCAATTAACGTTTCTTCTTGATGAGAAGGAGGTTGAAAATGATCTAAAAATAATAGCACGAGGAAAATCTTTTACTCCTACCATTCGAAAACCTGGTAAAGGAAGAAAAGATATTTAAAAAGGCTTATATTTTTATAATATATGGAAAGCATTTATCAAAAAAACATAAAAAGTTGAAGTAAAAAAATGAATTATTTTTATCTTAAATTATAAATGCTCTTCATATGAGAAAGATTATTTTGGTCATAATTATAGTACCTAGTTAATATGATTTAATAATAGATATTCATGGTGTACGTCAACCAATTTTAAATGTAGTCAATTTTATCTATGATCTACAGATTAAAATTTAATGAAAAAATATCTATCATGGGTACCACAAGACTTTCTTATATGTAAACTGATAGTGAACAGTGTACGTGATTCTTATTTTATTAAAACATATTTCTGACAAACTAATAAAAGATAAAATAAAATGAATCAGACATAAACTATAGACAATAATATTCTCTATATACATTATACAGGGTCCTTCAATAGTGCGTCCGGCATTCCTAGCGCACTTCCCGTAGGAGATAGAAAAAAATGTTGGTACATTATATTATTGGTTTAAAAAGATCAACGTCGTAAAGTTATTTTCAATAATACAGGGTGTCCCATTTTTGCGCTGTAACAAAAACAAACATTTTTTTAAATGGAACCCCCTATAACTTTTTCAGTATTCCGATGTCATATTTTAACCTACCTATTATTATCAATTTATTTTTTGATTTAGTGACAGTGTTGCCAAATTATAAATTTTTTTCCGAAAAATAATCCATAAACAGGGTAAACTTTAAAAAAATCGTAGCGACTTCGTTTTTTTGAAGCGATTGATTTTTTTAACAATAATATTAGTCCTAGTGAAGAGTAGCATTTTGATAATAACCAATTTGAATTTAATTATACAAGGTGACCATAAAAAAAATGTCAAAATTTTCAAACTTAAAAATGATAAAACTCATTTTTTTCAAATGGTACTACCCTTTTTTATTTCGCTATTCGATGGGGTTTTTTCTCCTTTTCAATTTGTATAGGAAATGTCCTATGTCTAAACCCCATAGTTTCTAAGATATTCAATACTTTTAATAAAATTAATCTTTTTATTACACTTTTATGCACCGAAGTAGGCCGCGCTGATGAAAAACACGCCGGCGAATTGATTTGAGCCTGGATGAAAATAGAAGACATTTAGAACATTTATTTTGGTCTTTTATCTTTTATGTATTTTCAATTTTGTAACTTTTCATATTTTTTTTTAAATAAAAGAAATAATTTTTTTACCTAAGTATTATCCGTTTTAACTATTCATTTTAATCAAATATTTCATTAATACTTAAGTACTACATTTTGTCATTTGTTTTTCATCAGCGCGGCCTACTTCGGTGCATAAAAGTGTAATAAAAAGGTTAATTTTATTAAAAGTATTGAATATCTTAGAAACTATGGGGTTTAGACATAGGACATTTCCTACAAATTGAAAAGGAGAAAAAACCCCATCGAATAGCGAAATAAAAAAAGGGTAGTACCATTTGAAAAAAATGAGTTTTATCATTTTTAAGTTTGAAAATTTTGACATTTTTTTATGGTCACCTTGTATAATTAAATTCAAATTGGTTATTATCAAAATGCTACTCTTCACTAGGACTAATATTATTGTTAAAAAAATCAATCGCTTCAAAAAAACGAAGTCGCTACGATTTTTTAAAGTTTACCCTGTTTATGGATTATTTTTCGGAAAAAAATTTATAATTTGGCAACACTGTCACTAAATCAAAAAATAAATTGATAATAATAGGGAGGTTAAAATATGACATCGGAATACTGAAAAAGTTATAGGGGGTTCCATTTAAAAAAATGTTTGTTTTTGTTACAGCGCAAAAATGGGACTGTATTATTGAAAATAATTTTACGACGTTGATCTTTTCAAACTAATAATTTAATGTACCAACATTTTTTTTCTATCTCCTACGGGAAGTGCGCTAGGAATGCCGGACGCACTATTGAAGGACCCTGTATATCAAATAAATTTTATTTACGTAATTACTAAATCAGAAACTCTTTTTTGACATTTCGAATTATTTTTGAAATAAGAAAAAAACATCTGCCAAGTAAATGCACAGTGCTTCTTCGTGCTAAAGTCACCAAAGGTAGTTAATTATTGAACAATTTAAAAAAAAAAAAAAACTGAAATTGGCATTGGTTAACCATTATTCACTGGGTGCAAACTAGGTAGTGGGGGAAATGAAAGCGATCACAGCGCACAACGTGGCCAAAAATAATAGGCTCGTTTTTAACTGAAAATAGAAAGGTCAACATGGTTACCTACCTTATTTGTTGTCTTTTTTTGAAATATTTTGGAAACTTTTTGAAATATTTTGAAAATTATTATTATTATTTTCTTTTGGTTTATGAAAATTGATGTTTAGTAGCCTGTTAATTTTATATTTTAGTATTCATTTTCGTAAAATATTTTTTTAACTATCTGGTATCGATTACCGCGGACTGACCCTACATATTAGAAAATTTTTAAAATCGACGTCAGTAAGCATCTATATCCAGTTGAAAGATTGTTTTCAAAAATATAAGGTTTTCTAAAAACCCATTTTAAAGGTCCTATCTCCCTCTCCGACTTTGTCAATTAAGATTATTGATTTTTTTATGATAGTTAAAAAAATGAAATTTATATATAACTATCCCCCACCACCAATTTTATTGGGGGGTTCGCCGTTGTAATAAAAGATATTAACCAAATTGGAGGACAATGTGGCGCACACTGGAATTTCACAATTATGATAAATTAAACATATTAAATTATTAAAAAATTTAAATCAAATATTGTAGTACAGTAAAAAAACATCTGCCAAGTAAATGCACAGTGCTTCCTCGTGCTAAATTCATCAAAGGTAGTTAATTATTGAAGAACAATTTAAATAAAAACCGATCAAGTATTCAGATGAACTGCCTGTCATTGGTTAACCATTTAATTTTCATACAATTTTAATAAAAAATATTAATTCGACATTTTTCTTTATACGCACGTCGTTATTATGTCATATTTTGAATTTTTTGACAATTTCAATCAAAATCATTATTTTTCTGTTATACAAATGTCAAAATGACATTTAAAATTGAAATAAATCTTTGTATGGGAATATTTTAAAACAAACATAGGTAACCTATATTATAGAAAATTGAATGCTCTACAAAAAAGGTTCTATAAAATTTTCACGTAACATGTATCTTTCTTGAGATATCTTCAAATCAAAAAATAAATATTTTGGAATGTCACACGATTTTAATACTTTTGAAATGGGACCGTCCTCAAACCAGACCCAACCAGCTAACCAAGTTTCATTAATATCGATTCAGTGATTCATGAGTTATGCATGTGACAGACAGACACGGAACAAAAAGTGTTTGTCTTTACCTGAAACAGATAGATCCGGTAAAGTTTTTAAAATCGGAGAACAAATTTCTTTTCTCGTTTTAAAATGATAAAAAGCTTCTCGTATCTTCGATATTGCAAGGAAGAAAAATAAGGCAACCGGCGCTTTGGGTTGGCTGCAATTTTTTTTGGGTAATTCGTAGAGGGGTGATCCGTGAATCTTAGACTCATTTTCCGGTATTTGGAACGATATTGTTTTTCTGTCGTCTTGAAAATAGAGTGCTATTAGTTTTTTTTTTTTTTTATCTCAGTAACCGTCGGCTTAACAAAAATTTTGTAAAATGAATTTTTGTAGGTAATCAAATTATCTGTTATAGCCCGGTCAAAATAAACATGCAAGGTTACAAAAATTCGCATAGATTGGTACGAATGTTCGGTACACCATTATAAATTAAATGTGAAAAGTCCTCATTGATCCTATATCTACAAAAAAATTTATAGAAGGTCAAAGTTCGCAAATATGGGTTTCTTGCGTTTTTCAGCCAAACGGTAAGTTTTATCATAAAAATAGGTCTGACAAGAATTGTAGATCATGCAATTATCTATAAAAATTGTCTTTATACTTTTTCTCCTAAGAGTCACCGTTTCCGAGATATAACGATTCAAAAAGTTGTGTTCATAATATGCACACGTTTCCACGTCACATGTGAGGTAGTGTACTTGGCGCGTTTTTTTCGGAATTAATAGATTATAATCCTATTTTTATATTTATTTATAACTCAAAAATGCACCTGTAAGTGGCTCCAATCAGTCCACATAGTATATACTTCGGAACCCTTATGGCATACTCGTATGTCTTGACAGATTTTTATTTTTAATGTTACGCCAAAAAGTTATGAATAAAAGTTACAGATAATTTGATTACCTACAAAAATGCTGTTTACAAAATTTTTGTTAAGCAAAAAAAGTTACAGAGATAAATAAAAAAACTAATTGCACCCTTATTTTTAAGATAGCAGAAAAACAATATCGCTCCGAATTCCGGAAAATGAGTTTTAGATTAGCGGATGACTCCTCTACGAATCCTCCTAAAAAATTGCTGCCTACCCAAAATGCATAGTTAAATGATGCTTTGACCGTACTATTTTCAAATTATATTGCAAATATTCAAACTACTGAAAAAAAATCTATATTTTAATTAATAACTAGCTGGGCCCGCGCGGTTTCGCTCACGTGGACTTTGGAATTATTGTCTAAGATTTAAAAAATATACAGGTTGATTCAGCACTGTTGTGCCAAACTTGAACAGTAGATTGAGAAAACTATTTTAAGCAAAAAACTTCCAATAAACATGTGTCCGGAAATTTTTCCTTAGGGAACTACAGGCTTCCAAAGATTTTACTAAAAATGAGTTTAAATTTAATATCTGGATAACCCTTTGTGATAGAATTATGAAATTTAGTATATGGTTTAGTAATAATGAATGTTATCGATTTCTAATATTAACCAATTATATTTTAGACCAGGGCTGTATGGGGCCAGTGGGCCCATCGATTTTTGTCTAGTATTTGTTTGTTCGTTAATTTTTTTCTTGAATTGGTACATCAATAAGATTATATGACACAAAATACACAAAAACATACTTTGCTTGTTTATCATAGGATAAACCGTTTTCGAGAAATATCGATGGAAAAGAACGCATGCAGAATTTAAGTTAATACGGATGCTTGAAATTACAAAAAATAAATTTATGTTCTTGTTCTATGATTAAAGGTAAGAAAAACGTTCATATAAAAAAACATCCTAATATAAATCCTCTAAGATCTATAGCTAGTTGTATTACTGTTACACGTACCTTTATAATTTGACTAAAAAACGAAACTTAAAATGGCTATTTGTTGATATGGATGCATTTTTTGCTGTATACTTATGTTAACTTTTTGTCTTATTTTTTATCATGGAGCAAGAATATAAATTTATTATTTGTAATTTCAAGCATCCGTATTAAGGTTAATTCTGCATGCTTTCTTTCCATCGATATTTCTCGAAAACGGTTTATCCTATGATAAACAAGCAAAGTATGTTTTTGTGTATTTTGTGTCATATAATTTTATTGATGTACTAATTCAAGAAAAAAATTAACGAACAAACAAATACTAGACAAAAATCGATGGGCCCACTGGCCCCATACAGCCCTGGTCTAAAATATAATTGGTTAATATTAGAAATCGATAACATTCATTATTACTAAACCATATACTAAATTTCATAATTCTATCACAAAGGGTTCTCCAGATATTAAATTTAAACTCATTTTTAATAAAATCTTTGGAAGCCTGTAGTTCCCTAAGGAAAAATTTACGGACACATGTTTATTGGAAGTTTTTTGCTTAAAATAGTTTTCTCAATCTACTGTTCAAGTTTGGCACGACAGTGCTGAATCACCTTGTATATTTTTTAAATCTTAAACAATAATTCCAAAGTCCACTGTATAGTTGAATAAATATAAACTTATAAACACGATTAGTTATTTTTCTAATAAAAACCAAAGAACACTTAAATTACCTACCTAATAAAAGCGAATCAGAACAAAAAGTAAAAATAAATTTTGTTCTATTTAAATTTAAAAGTTAATTATGGAAACAAAATAAACAACTGCTGGCCGAGCGCAGTATCGTCCCTCTCTCTCCGTGACACTTTATCATAGTTCGCGCGAATTGTCACGAATAATATGTTATTGTATGTATATTTCACGTTATTTCCTAAACTAAAAGACCAAATTGGATTCTGTAAAAGGCAAATTATATCTACATTAAGTACTAATGACGATGGAATCATTTATTTCGATAAGGATTAAAGTTTTGCAGGTCATAAGTCTATAAACAGAACCCAAATATTTTATGTTTTCTTTGTAACATAAAAGTAGTCATTGTGGTTTAAAAGTTAGACATACATATGGTGTCGCGGACTTTATTGTAGGGCTATTGATTCTACACAATTCTTTAATACATTATTTTGTTCTATATTCAACGGTTTAGACAGCGTATTGCAAAACAGCGCACCGACGGTAACATTTTTTCCGACTTGATTTACTATTATCGTCACTGCTAGTTGTTATGTTACCTAACGTAACAAAATATAACATACAGTAGAAACCGGTTATAACGACATCGGTTACAACGACGTACCGGTTATAACGACGCAGATTAAAAGTCCCGGCTGAATCCTATATGATTGCCTGTTATAATATACCGTTTATAACGACATCGCTTATAACGAAATACCGGTTTTAACGACTATCTGTTTACAATATTTTCGGTGAATTTTATCGAATTGTACGACGGACCGACTTTTGTTTCAATGTTTTTTTAAATATAGTATTTTTATATAGGCAATACTCTTTGCACATGTGTTATTTAACGTTAATTAAAACAATTTTGTGTTTTTATGTCATTAATCTTAACGTAAGAATATTATGTTTATCCTTTAATAATCCGTGAAGTTTTATTGTGTCTGACATAATTTGTGCATTTAATTTTGTGTACAATAAAAAATATTGTTTGACATAATACATAATGTTTTGTAGGTGAGGTTTAATTCTAATAAACATAAAACAGATGTAGATTTCAAATCGTATACGTACATGATTGGTGGAGAGTAACCAATCAAAACGCACCTCGTAATGTCAAACTATGATTCCGTAAAATAACGTTATTAAAGTGTCTCTATTCTAATGTATTCTGAATATCATAATATAGTATTCGGGTATTCGTAAATGTTTTATATTTTATTATTATCTTGTTTTATTTTGACGATATCTTCACTCACAGATGGTGAATTTTACAAAATTTCATCATACTCATGAAATTTTTAGTTTTTTCGATAAATTCCCTTAAAAAAATCGAATTATCGGATATTACGACAATCGGTTATAACGACCTAAAATTCCGGCCCCTTCGATGTCGTTATAACCGGTTTCTACTGTATAACCTGGCCAGAGAATGTACCTATGAATTAAAAAAGAAACCACGTAAATCGGATAAGTGGTTCTCGAGTGATAAACGCACTAACAGACAGACGTTGAGCTTTATATATATTAAGGATATTCTTAGGTGCGCCACATTTGTTGCTGTTCCCGTACACCCAAAAATCAACAGTTGTAATATTTTTTGTTCTAATTGACTTAATTTAAAGTTGGTTGAATTATTAGTTTAAATAAATAACAAATTAAAACCATGAGTTGAAATTTAATTGTGACTAAAATAAAATAAGCTAATATTTAATATTGTATATAATTATCTTTATTTCTTTCTTCTTGCTTTGTACTTACGCTTTGTTTTTAAAAACAAATTAATTAAAATATTTTAATAAAGATTGATTTCGTGTAATTGCTTTTTTATATTTTGTACTTATTTTTTTGGTTTGTCTTTAATAATTATTAATAAATAAATAAATTTATTAGGCTGGCATGAATATTAAAATGAAAAATATTATTTTACTTATCTGTTTTGTGTAAAAAAAATAAGAGAAAATGTACACAGTAAGTTACAAGTATTGTTTATTTACTAATAATAAATAAAAAATTTAAATCTACTGTTTATACAAGATAGATAAGAAGTTAAAAAAACGTATTTTGGTAAATACTTTTATTCAATAAGTGGATTTATTTGGGTGTTTATTTTTTTAAATACGGTAATATATAATTATTTTATTATTATTTAAGCATCTGTATTACCAACATCACCATCACCGGCACAAAATCAGAATTCTGATCCACCTCAATTATTTGAAACTCGAGTTGAGGATGGTAAATTATTGTATGATAGACGATGGTACCATAGAGGACAACCGGTGTACGTAGAAGGAAAGGACATGCCTCGATTTGCTGCTAATATATCTGCAATTAGTTCAGAAGCTGTATGTATATAAGGTTTTGATTATTTTATATACATGTTTACAATGAGATTTTTTTATTTTTTTTAGATATGGGTAAAGAAAGTAACCGATAATAGTAAAGTTCGTATCTACATATCTCATTTAGGGCGTGGAAGAATTTCAATGAAACGTAGAGCATCATAAAATAAAGCAGTTTCTGTATCAAGGGTGAATACAAAATAATTTTTTTGTGGCGTAGATTTTTAAAATTAAATTACATTCTTTACTGTTCCCCTAGAAGCCATCCTTGCCATAAATTGTGAACATTTTGTTACAAATGAAAAATATACATTTTATTTTTAATGAAAGTTTTTTAAAGACTAATAAAAATGTTTGTTAAGTTGTTAATTTGTAACATCAGAAATATGAAGAATATGTTTTGTGACAATTATACCACTAATATTTGTATTTAGTAAATTTTTTGTTAATTGTTTATTTTTTAATATTTAAGGTACTTGACCACCTTGGAAGTCTAAAAAATACAACATTTTCAATAATTTTTTTTCAGGCCCTATATTATATTACAATGTTTTTTTTTTAACTTTTATTTGAAGCTCATAGAATACAAAAATACTTGATTTTTTTTTTAATTTAATTTTTTAACAACTATCCAGGAGGCGCCAATCTTGAGGCCTCAAAAAATAGTGTCCCAGGGCGGACACTTAATCTAGGATTGGTGAATTTGAAAAAAAAAACGGCAGATGTTTGGAAAAAAAAGTTAAAAAACACCCCTATTTTTCACTATTCTCTGCTAAAAAAAATATGTTATAATTAATTTTTTTGGCAAAATGTGGTAAATTGGCATACAAAACATCTCAATGAACAAAACAAGACTAAAATCATTGAAATCGGCCGAGTAGTTTCTAGAGTCAGCAAGTACGGAGTAATGGAAGCGCGCGAATACTTTCACTAATTTCACTATGTTAGAATTCGAATTTAAAAAAAAATTTGGGGGTGATTCTTAAAAGTATACGGATTGAGAAAATGCAAAAAACAAAAAATCGTTTTTTTGAAATTTACAAGGTGGTCAAGTACCTTAATACTTTATCAATTAATTAACTATAAAGGTAGTTGTCGTGTTACAGTACGTGATACAGAAATATTGTCCCAAATTACAAACAAATCAACAAATAGAGCCAGCAATTTAATAAAACTCGCTTTCTTCTGTACACATATCTATAAGCACATTGTTACCAGATTATTTCTATTCAATCCATCGACTTATTGATTCTTCGTGCAAGTAGTCGAGTCAATGAAGCTCGAAAATGGCTAAAACTTCGGAACCCTCAGAAACAGCACCGATTTTGATAGAATTTTTTTTAAAATGTTCGTTATACCATTAGTCCAATCAATTTGTATTTTTGGTCTGCATTGTTCTACAGAGTCATTTTTTTTAATTCAAATTGTTAAGGGGTGTATTCTGAGTACTACATTAAGTTGGCGTGGTCTATGACCTTGAGCGTTGTCCGCCATAAGCACGAAAACTTTAAACGTAATTATCTCGTAAACCGCTCATTCTACGATAAAATTTGTCATAACCTTTCTTATTCACCAGGGTTGAGTTTACAATTTTATTCACAGGCTCAATTCTCTATTGTCAGTTGGTGACGAGATATATTGTAAAAAAGTTCACAAAAAAATATTTTTTGCATTTACTTCATAAGAAGCGATTGTATTGAAAAAATTTAAATCACAATTTTTTAGAACTCTCAATTTGCAATATTTTTGTTATTAAATGTCATTTTGCAAAATCGATAGTTTGCGTGTTATAGCCCGCAAAGCATTGCAAAAACACATTTTTTCATTATATTTCAAAAACTATAATAAAACCTACAAAATGTGTAATAACAAAAGTCAAGATCACAAAATTCTACACTTTTTTTGTTCAGAGAAAAAAAATTTTTTTTTGTAAATAGACAAAAAAACAATTTTAACGAAAAAAAGTTTTTTTTTTCATTAAACAAAGAAAGTGTAAAATTTTATTATCTACACTTTTGTCATTACACATTTTGTAGGTTTTATGATAGTTTTTGAAATATAATGAAAAAATGTGTTTTTGCAATGCTTTGCGGGCTATAACACGTAAACTATCGATTTTGCAAAATGGCATCTAATAACAAAAATATTGCAAATTGAGAGTTCTAAAAGATTGTGATTTAAATTTTTTCAATGCAATCGCTTCTTTACGAAATAAATGCAAAAAATCATTTTTTGTGAACTCTTTTACAATATATCTCGTCACCAACTGACAATAGAGAATTGAGCCTGTGAATAAAATTGTAGATTCAACCCTGGTGAATAAGAAAGGTTATGACAAATTTTATCGTAGAATGAGCGGTTTACGAAATAATTACGTTTAAAGTTTTCGTGCTTATGGCGGACAACGCTCAAGGTCATAGACCACGCCAACTTAATGTAGTACTCAGAATACACCCCTTAACAATTTGAATTAAAAAAAATGACTCTGTAGAACAATGTCTTACGAACTACATTTTTTTGATAATTTGATTGGACTACATACTATTTGAAATCAGAAACATTCTAGTCGTCGGATTTAACCCCTCCCCCCCAAATTTTGAAAATTTGTATAATTTACTGGTTTCATATATTAAGTCCGATTTTCGACGAAATTTTTTTACCTATAGGGGTTTAGAGGGTCCCTGAATAAGAATACTTTGTCAAAATAAGGATTTTCCCGAAATTTTCCAATTTTTTTTTAAATTTTTGTCTAAATTTATTGAAAATTTTGATAGAAATGTGTATTTGCGGTGTTTCTTTTCACAAATAAAGTTGAATTATACAAAAAATTTTAGAAATTTTCCAGAAATTTCCCAATTTTTCCTCAAAAATGTTGAATTTGTAATAACATTGTAATAAACATTGTACCATTTAAAAAAATGAACCTAGAGGGCTAAAAATTTTAGAAACATTAGGTAAATGTATTTTAAATAAGCATAATATTTTTTGTCAAAATTGTTTGTTTATTAGCAAAACGGAAAACGTTTATTGTCTTATATGCGGCACGAGCGGATAGTAAATTTCGTA
This sequence comes from Sialis lutaria, assembly GCA_949319165.1. NCBI lineage: Eukaryota > Metazoa > Arthropoda > Insecta > Megaloptera > Sialidae > Sialis > Sialis lutaria. The sequence goes on from OX439244.1 coordinate 3,448,830, forward strand.
GCCTAACTAGTTGTAAAATGAAAAATATTGCTAGTGACATACTTGTAATTTTTTTACTGCTAAATTAAAGTATTTCAAACAATTATGTAAGATTTCATCAACATAATCGTCTTGTCGACGAACGTGCCGTTGACGCGCGAAAAATCTGAGGAATATACTGCTATAGAATTGAAAATAATTAACCAAAAAGGTTAAAACTTTCAAAAACATTAGGTAAATACATCTCAAATAAGTACAATTTTTTTGGAAAAAATCGTTTGTTTATTTGCAAAAAGGCAAACGTTTATTGTCTATACGCGACACGAGCGAATACTAAATTTCGTAGGAAAAAGTAGTTGTAAAATGATTAATAATGTTAGTGACGTGTTCTTAATTTGTGTACTGCTAAATTAAAGTATTTATGCAATTTATACAATTATGCAAAATTTTATAAAAAATCAATAAATATTTTTTTCAGGGTAAACGATCTTAGTGACGAACTTACCGCTGACGCGTGAAAAATCTAAAGAATAAACTGCTCTAGAGTTGAAAATAGTTAACCAAAAGGGTTAAAACTTTCAGGAACGTTAGATAAATACATATCAAATAATTACAATTTTTTTGGACAAAATTGTTTGTTTATTTGCAAAACGGCAAACGTTTATTATTTTATTCGCGGCGCGAGCGGATACGAAATTTCGTAGCAAAACTTGCTGTAAAATGATTATTAATGCAAGTAACGTGCTCTAAAATTTACTAGTATTAAATAAGGGTATTTCGAACAATTTTGCTAAATTTCATCAATATTCAATAAATTCTAAATATGTATATTAATTTATGAATTTTTGCGTCAAAATGTCAACGATAATTTATTAAGCAAATTATTTAAATAATTGAAAAGTAACGTTTGCCAATAAAAATTAAAATTTTTTTTTTGCTCATTTCCTCAAATAATATTTATTCAACTAAGTTATAACAAAAAAACACTTTTGCTCAGTTATCATCGAAAAATTTTTTATTTATATACATTTTTTTTGAGCAAAAAAAAATATTTTTTTGAGTCCGACGGCTGGAATGTTTCTGATTTCAAATAGTATGGTATAACGAACATTTTAAAAAAAAATTCATAAAAAGCGGTGCTGTTTCTGAGGGTTCCGAAGTAAAAACCTTCATTGACTCGACTAAAGTTTAATATGTTCCATGGTTGTATTTCAAAAATAAAACAGTCAATTATTTTTTATCAAAATCTGTCGAAGCATTTAGTCATATAAATTAAAAGAACAACCATAATACGTACATGATTATAGCGGATATGTATAAAAGTTGCAAACTTTGTTGACAATTATCTCGAATTTAAAACTTTCGACCTCTAAAATTTTAGGTTCTGTTAGATATCATTGTTCTTTTAATCCTGTAGTATTTTTTTCAATTCTACTAAAATGATGTTTTTCACGACAACTATCTTAAGTAATTTTTCAAATAATAACTTTGTATTTATAGAAGTACACTCAGCGTTCTATAAGACGACGGCATCGGTAATTCAAAAATTCCACAATACGACGACTATAGGAGCCCCCATCACCACGCCTATAAGTTGACAGGTAATAATAAAAATGGCGCTGTTGGTGAACGAGATCCTGGTTTGTTGACTTTTTAGAATTGAACTCTAGACAATTGTTATTCGTTGCTTTAATACTGGATGAAAAATGTATAGATTTCTATACAATCATATGTCAATTTTTGTTATTTCCTTTTTTAATCGTTTTCAAATTATCAAATTTTAAATAAAATGTACCTTACACATTTTTTTTATACTATTTATTATATTTCAATTTCAACGAAAATTTGTATTGAATTTCATTTTTTTTTTCCACATTGAGTCACACCAAAACACAAGTTTTGTGTGTAAAATCTACATAGAAGACTTTAATGTCAATTTGTTAATTTAAATTTCGCGCTGAAATATAGCAATCACAATGGTATTATGGTGGGGGTTGGGGAAAGACATTCTATAGAACTGTTAGAACATTGTCTTACGGAACGGTCGTCTTGTGGATGGTCGTCTTACAGAACGCTGAGTGTATATGAAATACTTATTATGATTTATACTTAATAATAATTATTATTCAAATACTTACTTTTTTTATAATTATTGAGGAATCTTACTGTGGACAGGTAAAAAAATATTTTTTTTGTTTTAGAGTTTTCTTGAAGTTCACATAAAATCATGTAAAAATTTTCAGAAATGATGAAATTACAGCATTTTTTGTAGAAGGTAGATGGGTATATAGGGGAATTCTGAAACCCATTCTTTTGTCAAACCTTTTTTGTATAGAATTGCAGTATAATGATTATGTTGTTACCACCTTCTAATGGTCGAAACAAAATACAAATAAATAAAGTTGTTTATATTATAAACAAAACATCTTGTGTTTTTTTCTAAATGATTCTTCATACTGGACGGCTAACTCAAACACTTAAAGTCATCTGAAAAACTTTTTTACAAAAATTTTTTTTTGGGCTATCACAATGGGGTTAATTAAGTAAAATATATCTGATTTTGCCATAGAGATGTAATATAGTCCAGGAAAAATAGATGTACAACAAGGAAGAAATTTGTAACGGGCTAAATTTTTGCATACACCTTAGTATAAAGGTACTTAATAATGTGTGAAAGTTCCTCATCGATTTGACGTGTGCAAGTGTCAATATTGTGGGATCAAAGTTCACGAAAACAGTATTTTTCAAATATCACGAAAACGGTGACCTTTTCGAAACAAAATGTATCTTACTAATTTGTAGCTGAGATAATTTACTACAAAAACAAACCTATGAGTTTTTATGTAGGAGAAACTGTTCATGAATTATAAAGAGTCATTTATAACTCTGTACACTTTTCCATAGCAAACGATATTGTACTATGTAAATTGTAAAATGTAATATAGAGCTGCAGCTTAAACATATATATTTCACATAACCAGCAAGATCGAGATAACTCTGTCTTTATCAGTCCGTGCTTGCCCAGTAGAGTTGTCGCTCAATTTATATTTATTACATATCTATGGATTTCACTTATTCTATAGTAATTTATTGTTACCATGGATAAAATAATTTAAAAATGACTTTTTAATATCCAAATTTCTACTATGGGGGTTGACATATGGAAGATAATAATACTAATATTGATGAACAGCCTACGATTAATGAAAATGAATCAGCTGAACAAAAATCATCAGTATCTGAAGTATCAAATAAAACGTTTTGCCGTATTTGCTATGAAGACCATAATGAAAACCTTATTTCTCCTTGTTGCTGTAAGGTTAGTCCTTTAAAATCAGTTAAAACTCCTTTCTAACTATTTAGTGTGTAGTGGTACTCAATCTTGTGGTTCGTAATGACTTTTGTTAAAAATAATCAACTAAATTTAAATTTGTAGTTCAAGTATTACGTAAGCAGACTTAGGGAGTGAGAGAGTTAAAATTTTCTCTTATGTTTGATGACAAATCTCTTTATAAGAAATAAACATGCGTTTCGAGAATTCCTATTATCTCTTACATTAGAGTATAATATGCTATAGTACGTAACCGTCTACTTACATAAAAGACTATTCAATTTATTTTAAATAAATTGAAGCCTGACATTTAAAGATGAGCCATCTCTTGTTCATGATATTGAAACTTAGATTCAATTATCAAAAAAAAAACAGTTAGTTAATCTTAAAAATATGTTGATTTTGGTTTTGATTTTGATGTATAAAATTATAAAAAACTTCTTACGTTACATCATTTGGAAGATATGGGAACCTACAATATTCTTATTTTTTCTCCTCTGGGGGAGTTTGTAATCAACTTAAGTATAGTTAATCTTAAAAATAATTTGATTTTAGTTTTAATTTTGATGTATTATAAAAAACTTCTTACATACGTTGCATCATTTGGAAGATAGGGGAGCCTTCAATTTTCTTATTTTTTCTTTCAAGGGTGGGGGGGAAGTTTGTAATCAACATACGTAATACTTGAACTCATTTAATAAATACCACATCTGAGAAAAAATTTTTATCAAAATAATATAAATGTATTTATTATTATCTGTAGGGTACTATGGCTTATGTTCATAAAACATGTTTGGAGAAATGGTTGGCTGAATCAAATTCAAATCTATGTGAACTGTGTCATTATGTATATGAAACACATCGTAAAGTTCGAATCTGTGCATCAAAGTCATTATCTGAATGGCTTTGTCTAACGGACCTTAATCTTGGATTTGAAATACGTAGTGTTCGTAGTGACCTGGTAATTTTCTTTATGGTAACTCCTATCCTGATGGTTATGTCATATTTATGTGTCATGGCTGTTGACTATTATACACAAGATAAATTCTATTATATTCCGGCAGCTAGATGGACGTCTGTGTCATTACTGGCTATGACATTTGTTATGACAACAGGCTATTATTCATGGGTTTACATGATGTTTCGTTATCATAGTCGGGTTTGGTTTTATTGGTGGCAAAGGGAAAGTATTGTGGAAATTGTTTTACCTAATCAATGTACTCAATGTACAACTAATTATGTACAAGAAACTGCTGTATAATTTATAAATAAAGTTTTTTTATATAAGAATTTATGTTTTATACTCATGATAGGGTTCTATAAAAAACTAGGAACCCTTATTGTTTCAGTATGTCCGTCTGTTTGTGTATCACAGCCATTACATGCAGTGCCGTAACTAGAATCTCGGGGGTCCCGGGGCAGAATGTGTGTAAGCCCCCCCCCCTCGCTAAAAACTGAAGACCTTTTTTTCGTTGCCACCTACCTATTTTTCCGTCTTATTAATTTTAACCTTTTTATGCGGTGTTTACACCGAAAAAACAAAACAGAATACTTCGTATTTAAAAATGTATAGGGTTTATTGCTGTTTTGTCAAGAAAACACCGTGTTTCTGTTTTTTGTTTTTTTTTCGGTGTAAACACTGCATAGACTGCTGTGGGGCCTCCATACTCGGGGGCACTTCCCCAGCTGCCCCGGTGGTAGTTACAGCGCTGATCCCATGAAAGTCTGTCGTCAATCTTGGATGATGAAATCAGATTTGTTAAACAAAACATTACGTGTAGACGGCAAGTTTGTGGTTTTACATGAACTGAATGAGGTTTGACAAAATCGCAAAAGACTGACGGGCTGGAGCATTGTGTACAAGCAAAACTGACAACAAGTCGGTGCTAGGGATTGCAATCCCGCCTAATAATTTGATCTCGAAATCCCGGGATTAGAGACACATAAATACCGGGATTTCGGGATTTTTTTATAAATGAATTTGCATGTGCATTCTGTTATTTTTATGAAGATATTGTAACGCTAACCCATATAGAAAGTGAAATTTTTAAGTTTGGCGCCAACACATCTGGTTGCAATAAAGACCAGTGGCGTCACTAGGGTTGGTGTCACCCAGTGCGGTAAATTATTATCAAAAATGGTGTCACCCCCTGAGCGCACAGTTAAATTCTGATTACCTTTAGTCATTACCAAAAAATATAATAGAATACTAGTACTAAAGTGATGTTTTACATTTGGGTGTCACCCCTTTTGATGGTGTCACCCGGTGCGGTCCGCACCCCCCTAGTGACGCCACTGATAAAGACGACCCTTTTAGAAACTTTTTTTATCGCTCTCAGCCCAAAATATCTCAGGAAATGCCCAAACAAAGCTCCTGTTAAAAGCGGAGCTCAAAATTCCAATTTTAAGAGGTCCTCCACGGAAGTTGAAGTTTTCCCATCTAAATAACATGGGAAACGGGGTTTTTTAACAGTTTTTTGTCCTGCAAACTGTGAAAAAAATGAATGAATGGATCTTTTTGAGTATTAAATTTAGTACAAAAAGTCCCGTTGAGTCAAATTTCTATATTCAATATTTGATTTTTGACAGAGCTTTGAAGTTCAAATTTTCGCATTTTTTCGCGTTTTTTGCATTTTTCAGCTAAACTATCCGAGTTAGGGCAAAATGTTAACTAACAAAATTGTAGTACGGTTGACATTCTATAAAAAAGTCTCCATCGACTTTTTTGTATTATGAATAACAACAAAGTTATATAAATTATTGGAACCAGCCTAAAAGGGATAAAGGCTACGACATTGTGCTTTTTATATTTTAATAATATGTCATGTTTATTGTTAATATATTTCATAATTTTGTGGAAAAATCATAAAAATATGATTAAATAAGTATGTAACTTTTAACTACTGATAATACAAAAAATCTTATCCAATTTTGTTCCAAATTTGATGTACTAACAAATTTGCATAAAATTCTTTGTTCAATTATCGATATTTTAGTTCATAAAAGCGAAAATTTAAAAAAATAAATGTTTATGGGTCTATAACTTTGTTGTTATTCATAATACAAAAAAGTCGATGGAGACTTTTTTATAGAATGTCAACCGTACTACAATTTTGCTAGTTAACATTTTGCCCTAACTCGGATAGTTTAGCTGAAAAATGCAAAAAACGCGAAAATTTGAACTTCAAAGCTCTGTCAAAAATCAAATATTAAATATAGAAATTTGACTCAACGGGACTTTTTGTACTAAATTTAATACTCAAAAAGATCCATTCATTCATTTTTTTCAAAAGTAATTTTTTCACAGTTTGCAGGACAAAAAACTGTTAAAAAACCCCGTTTCCCATGTTATTTAGATGGGAAAACTTCCGTGGAGGACCTCTTAAAATTGGAATTTTGAGCTCCGCTTTTAACAGGAGCTTTGTTTGGGCATTTCCTGAGATATTTTGGGCTGAGAGCGATAAAAAAAAATATCGCCTTTTTTTGGCACACCCTAATCTACACAATATAGATATTGAACGGTGAATTATTAGTAGTTCATTATTACGGTCAAACATGCATAAATGTGTTAATAAAAAATATGTGGAATAAAACAGTAAACAAGAATTTTCTGTGTGGAAATACTTTTTTGCGGGAAGTTAATGAAAAATCTGCAAAATGCAAAAGATGCAAACAAAGAATTAAGATTCAACAAATGGACTTGTATGCGTTTAAATTCTATTTATAAAATCAATTTATTATTTTTCCACGAAATTTTACTGTATGTATATTTTTCATAATCATACGTAAAAACGTAAGTACACATTTCAAAACTAGTTTACAAGTTATTAAATGGTTAAATAATTTTTTTACAAAATAAATTCTAATACCGGGATCCCGGGATTTGAAAATGGTCCAATCTCGAAATCCCGGGATTGAAAATTTTGATCGGGATTGCAATCCCTAGTCGGTGCATGTGAACTAGAGTGGGTCGAAAATAGGATTTTTCTGCGGATCGAATCGTAATAGTGCGCAAATGTTGCTACTTATTAATACAAGCTTAACGTCGTCAAAATTTTTGAAATCGGTCAATATCTTCAGGTCGCGCAATGAGCCCAAAATTTTAAAAAGGACCAAAAAAGTTATTTTTTTTTTAAATGCTAAAAAAAAATTACGGGTCAGATTTTGATGAAAATGGGTTGCATGCATTACTTTGATGACAATTATTCAAAAAAAATATTCACCAGGGGCGCAAAAGTGGTGAGTAAAGAGTGGGTTCATTTTGGATAAAAATTACCAATTTCGTATTTTCATTTAAAAAAACGTGCTTCTGTACTTCGGCGATATATTGTGAGTTGTGTGGCTCTTAGTTCATACCATTTTAAAGTAAAAATCACATATATGTGGTGCGTCAAACTAGAGATCCAAACCGATGAAAAAAAGAGTGTAGGGTTAACAGTAGGAAGTGTCTTTAGAGCAACTGCCAGGGATGCTAGCGGTCCTCTTTTTTCCTCTTTTCCTCTTTTTTTGGGAGGTCGGCCCTAAAGCACCCTTTTTTCAAAAAAACTCCTCTTTTTCCTCTTTTTTGACTAATTTCAACTTAACTTTGTTATTTGTTAGCTTATAATTAGCTTATAATTTTATTTAAAAAATAAAATTGTTCGATGTAAGAGACAAAGGCAGAAATGTAAAAAACGAGTTAAATTTTGATAATATTATGTATTTCTTAAGCCTTGGCATCTTAAAACTTGCGCGCCGCGTTAGTTATTTATCTACTATACAATCATTAAAAAAATTAAAAGATAATTTTAAATAAACAAATTTTTTATCAATTTTCAAACAGTTATATTTCCGCGAAAAATGATTGGATTTGCATGATCTAAAGCTCATTCGAAAGCTTGTATTATCTAGTTTTTGAATCATGAGCCCAATTATTTTGATTATCCCCTGCTGCTCTGGGCCAAGGGTTAAAACAGTTCGAAAAATTTAAAAAAAAACTTGATCCATTAAATTTTAATCATTTTTCGCAGAGATACAAAATAATATTAAAAAATAAGCTTTTGAAGGGAAAATAATACTTTTCTAAATGATGTTATGCAATTTTTTTTTCAATAATTGTTTTTGTACTCTACAGACACTCTCAAAGTCCTTAAATCTTTTCAAAACAACTTTGTTTCACGCTTCGTGTGGAATAGTGGAGTATAATAAATTTTTATTTAGCTTATTTTCAAAAACTAGAAAGTATCAGCTTCAAAAAAGCCCTAGTTCATTAAAATTGAATCATTTTTGGCGAATTTACGGTATTTTGAAAATGTTCTGTTTCTTATTGTTTTTCAACGCTAAAGAAGATGGAAAAAATACCCTTTAATTAAATCATAAACATTTAACAGCTGTGAACATTAATAAGAAATAAAACAGGCAAGTGCATGTTAGGCACGCACATGATAGGGTTCCGTAGTCATTCTCACTACGATTTATAAAAAAAGAGTTATTTCAAAATTTTCGAGACTGAAGGGTTAAAAGTTAAAATCATAAAGTCATTGGACTTTTATTGTTAAATTTTAGGAGACCTATCAAATGACACCCCACTGAAAAAAATTTTTTTACGCTTTTCAGTCTATGAAAGAGGGGTCCAAAATATTTTTGACAATGTTCGTTATAATTTTCAGTGAAAGTACTAATTAAAAGCTACATTCTGAATTTTTTTCAGATTTTTTGAATCAATAGTTTAGAAAATATATAGAGGGGTGGGGACGCTCTGACAACGACATTAAAAAGCAAATATATCGTGACTGAAGGGTTAAAATCAAAAAGTTATTTGACATTTTTTATTGCATTTTAGGAGACCTATCAAATGACACCCCACTCAATGGTATAAGTGGGAAAAAAAAGTGAGTTCACTTTTCAGTCTATGAAAGGGGGGCCCAAAATATTTTTGACAATGTTCGTTATAATTTTCAGTGAAAGTACTAATTAAAATCTACATTCTTGAATTTTTTCATATTTTTTGAATTGATAGTTTAGAAAATATAGGGGGGGGACGCTTTTATAACGACTTTGGAGGGAAAATACATCGTGATTGGAGGGTTAAAATCAAAAGGTTCTGTTACATTTTTTGTTGCATTTTAGGAGACCTTTCTAACGACACCTCGCTCAATGGGGTACGTGAAATATTTTTTTTGAAAACACTTCATTTTATGAAAGGGGGGTCAAAACATTTTTTGTTTCCAAAAATCTTATCATTTCTGTTTTTGGGTCATTAATCTACGACTGTATATAAATTTCATCTTATTATCTCAAAATTTTTGAAAACGGACGGACGGACATGGAGAAACTAAGGGTTCCTAGTTTTCTACGGACCCCTAAAAATTGCGGCAACTTGCTATTCTAAATAATTTTTTGGGACACTATTAACATAAAAAAACACGTTTGCTTTTAAGGTTTCGTTATTTTTGACAGAATACCGTTTTTTAACACATTTTAAAAAACGAAAATCATGGGAGTGCGATCATTATTCCAGGATATACAGGAGTTTAAAGTCAAATTTGTTGTTTTTACTTCGACAGTAAATAACGCGATCAAAAAAATCGTACAGGGACGATAAAAACAAATTTTCAAGATAAAAGAACAAGCTTCCGAATGTTATTAAGAGATAACTTTTTCGAACTGTTTTAACCCTTGGCTCACAGCAGCAGGGGATGATAAAAATAATTGGGCTTTTGGTTTAAAAACTAGAAAACGCAAGCTTTCGAATGAGCTTTAGATCATGCAAATCCAATGATTTTTCGCGGAAATATAATTGTTTGAAATTGGTAAAAATTTTGCTTATTTAAAATTATCGTTTAATTTTTTTGATGAGTGTATGATATAAAATATGTAAAACGCCATGGCATTCGACGAAGGTAAAATGCCACTTATATGAATCACATATACCTAATAGATTTGCAAAGTCGTAAAGCAAACGTTAGTTTTAAGATGCCAAGGCTTTATGGTTTCATATATCGTACACCTAGATCTAAAGGGAGCTAACTCAAAAATTGAGATTTTTGAGTTATGCACACCATCGAATTCCTTATCTCAATACCTACCGAAAAAAAAAACAGATTTAAAAATTCCTACAATATCTTTCTTCTAGCTGCATATAAAAAGCATAAATCTATATAGTGCACAATGTAATTGTAATCAGTTTTTCGCCTGTACTGAAAAAAGTGTTTTTTGAGTTAATACCTGTTTAGATCTAGGTGTGCGATATAATACCCAGAATTTGTTGTCTTTTAGGTTCTTTATATTTTCTGGAATGTTTTTTGTCCTTAATAATAAGAAATAATAGCGCAAAAACGTAAAAAAATATATTTCTAGATTAAACGTTAAAAAATATATCTATAGATAACCTATTCAAGAGCTAGAAAATTCCTCTTTTTGGTCTCTTTTTTCAAGAAAAAATTCCTCTTTTCCTCTTTTTTGGAAAAAAAGATACTTTCATCCCTGAACTGCCTATCTTCGACAATAAGTCTCAATTTGTTACGGAATAATAAAATAGCATGCATAATTAATAAGATATTTAAAAGATTGATCGTTTGAGAAGGATGTGCGATGTGGCTACCTTCATCAGTGCCGGCTGGGGGGGGGGGGGGGGGGCAACCGCCCGGGGCGCCAAGCTAGCAGGGGTGGCGCAAAAAAAAAGTTTATCAGTTTTTTTGTTGGGGAGGGCGACAAAGAAAAATTCGCCCGGGGCGCCGGGATTGCAAAGGTCGGCTCTGACCTTCATGGGGTGTTTTATTTAAGGGGTTGTATACAATCAGAAGGCCCCCGAGCTTCTAGTTACGACACTGCCGATTTCAAAAATTTTGACGCTGTTAAGCTTGTTTTAATGAGTAGCAACGTTTGCGCACTATTACGATTCGATTCACGAAAATTTCCTATTTTCGACCCACGGTGACTCACCCACCATAATGTAAACGTGTGTCAATCTTATCGGTTAAGGAAACTTGCAAATTCAGTCACAACATTATTTAAAATTAAAGAATAAATTAGGTTTAATTGATTTATTGATTTGTACTTTATCAATATAGTGAAAAAATCAATAATTGTTCATACTATAAAATCATATTGATAAAAACCCAGCCCTAATAAATGGATAAAAAAATACTCCGCCACAGCTATATTATTTCATCTTGTATACCTATAGTTTTAATAGGTAACAAAACATTTTGAAATATCAAAAGTTTTATTAACAAAATGTAAAGCTGGCTCATGAACTAAGAAATAATTTTGACAGTAAGTAAGTCTGTTCATCGTTCTTCAAGCAGTCTGCAATGTTCGTCGAGATATGCGAGATATAGGTACATTTTTGTTTATTTTAATTGTCGTCAGTGAGATGACTTGCGGTAAAACTAAACATTGTTGCCGTCCAACGACCATTGTGAACGACGTGCAAATTCTGTTTTTTTCAATTTTTGGACACAGTGTAATTACCGGCACTGACAGACAAAAACTAAGCGAAATATTGTCGGTTCGGTTCGGGTTCAGGTTCATGAAAAATACGGGTTTATGGTTCGGCTCGGGTTCAGTTATATTTCAGTCAACGAACCTGAACCTGAAAAAAAATGTTTTTGAACCCAAAAACTTTGCACCGTGCTGAACCTAAACCCGAACACAACCCGAACCATAAATAAATTCCGGTTCAGGTCCCTGTCTGTTACCATTTTTTTTTTAAATTTTTTAAGCCAGTAGTTATCGAGTTAGAGGAGGGGTATAATAAATTACTGCTTGGAGCCCCTTGCTGGCGCCATTTTTGAGTATTTTTTTAAACTGGTGAACGCTTCGCTCGGGCAGTCAACTCTCGCCCTCGTCAGAAATCGTCTTGTTTCAACCCTTGCTACACAATATACTATTTTATATACCATTCCATTTGATTTTGCTGAGAAACGAGCACCTACTCCTCAAACTACCCTCCAAGGGTCGGTTTTAGGGGGTTAAAAATATTTTCCTGAAATTCTTTAGGGTCGATATACAGGGTGAGTCATATCAGGTGGAACAAACTTAAACCGTTGATTGAGAAAAATATTTCAAGCAAAAAAGTTCATATAAACATGTGTCCGGAAACTCTTCGTGAGGGAGCTACAGACTCCCAAAGATTTTGGCTAAAATTGGTTTTTATTTAATATCTGGAGAACCCATTGTAATACAACAATGAAAATTAATACCTGGATTAGTAATAATACGTGTTATCGATTTCCAGTATCAAACAATGGTTATTTAGACCAGGGATGTATGGGGCCTGTGGGCCCTCTGATTTTTATCTAGTATTTTTTTGTTCTTCACTTTTTTCTTATGTTTGGTATTTCTATAAGGTCATATGATACAAAATACACATAAATTTACATTGTTAAGTTGTCATAAGATCAACCGTTTACGAGAAATACGATGGTGAAGACAGTTTTGCAGAATTTAACATAACACGAATGCTAAAAATTACACAAAATAAATTGATATTCTTGTTCTATAATTAAAAACAAGAATAAATGTGTATGTAAATATATGTACAAAAATGCATCCTTAACAACAGATAACAGTTTTTAGTTTCGTTTTTTAGTCAATTAATAAAGCACGAACTAAAGTAATAAAACTGGCTATAATTCTACGAGGAGTCATATTAAGACGAATATTTACACCAATAATTTTTCTTATTTTTAGTACTACAACAACAATATCAATTTATTTTGTGTAATTTTTAGCATTCGTGTTAAGTTAAATTCTGCAAAACTATCTTCACCATCGTATTTCTCGTAAACGGTTGATCTTATGAAAACTTAACAATGTATATTTATGTGTATTTTGTATCATATGACCTTATAGAAATACCAAACATAAAAAAAAAGTGAAGAACAAAAAAATACTAGATAAAAATCAGAGGGCCCACAGGCCCCATACATCCCTGGTCTAAATAACCATTGTTTGATACTGGAAATCGATAACACGTATTATTACTAATCCAGGTATTAATTTTCATTGTTGTATCACAATGGGTTCTCCAGATATTAAATAAAAACTAATTTTAGTCAAAATCTTTGGGAGTCTGTAGCTCCCCCACGAAGAGTTTCCGGACACATGTTTATATGAACTTTTTTGCTTGAAATATTTTTCTCAATCAACGGTTTAAGTTTGTTCCACCTGATATGACTCACCCTGTATATAATAAATTTTTTATCCTAAAACTCTATCTTCAATAGTTTGGGCGTAAAACATAGTGGACGGGTATGAAACAGCCTGTATAATTTACACAATAGAGATTCTAAATTCTAGTAAATAACTTTTAATTTTAGTTTAGTAATCTCGAATGAGAAAAAGTCGAACAAACTCGAGAATAGGCGCCTAGGCTAGAAATATGATATAATAATATATTTATTTAAAAGATTACATGTTTCAATAATTTTATTTGTTTTTCATTTCATTATTTTTAAAAATTACGTTTCTTAAAAATGTATTTTTACATTTTAAATGTTATCTACTGTATTGCTACAATTAAATATACAGGGTCGTCCAATAGTGCGTCCGGCATTCCTAGCGTACTTCCCGTAGGAGATAGAAAAAAAAGTTTGGTACATAATATTATTGGTTTGAAAGGATGAACGTCGTAAAAAAAAAAGATTTTTTTAAATGAAACAACCCCATAACGTTTTCAGTATTCCGATGTCACTTTTTAACCTCCACATTATCGTCTATTAATTTTTAAAGTTCCAAAGAAACCCTATTAATCTCACGTCCGTCCATCCGTCCGTCCGTCCTTTTCACTCAAAGATCAATAGCTCGTATATAAGCTAGAACTATATAAGTTAGAACCTTTAAATTTTTACTGAATATAGAAAATGACACCCTCTAGTAAAATATGTACAAATATTTTGGAAAAATATTTTTTTGGGGGGGGGGGGGGGGGGCTAAGAGACTAAAGACAGGCAAACAATTTTTTTTATACGAAGGCAAGTGGCACATCAAAATGTGTAACCAAGTTAGTGTAATTTGATCCTTATTCTTATTTTTTTATAAATCAAAAATGGCGCCAACAGGGGGCTTTAAAACAATTTCAAAAAAAAAAAAAAACAAAAAAAAATGTATTCCAAGTTGTGTGGGGTGTCAAAATGTAGATCTCAGTGAGTAGAATATGACATTATTATTTTATTTTTTTCTTAATCAAAAATGGCGCCATGGGTCCAAGCAAAAATTTTGTCTGACCCCCCCCCCACCCTGTAACTCGGTAACTACTGGCTCGAAAAATCTGAAAAAATTAGGTAATGAGGCTTTAGTGAGACTACCAACGACAAATACTAGTCACCAATATCATTTCAAATTTTGAAAAAATAGGTGCGTCATGGTTTTTTTTTTATTTTCATATCTAGGCTTGTGAGGTGTCAAAATGTAGATCTGAATTAATAGAATATATCCTTTTTTTATTAGGGTTCCGAAGAAACCCTATTAATCTCACTTTGTCGTCCGTCCGTCCGTCCTTTTCACTCAAAGCTCAATAGCTCGTAAACTATATAAGCTAGAACCTTGAAATTTTCACTGAATATGTAAAATGACACCCTCTAGTAAAATATGTACAAAAAATTTTGGAAAAATATTTTTTTAGGGGGAGTGCTGAGAAGCTAAAGACAGGCAAAAAAAATATTTTTTTTATACCAAGGCAAGTTTCACATCAAAATGTGTAACCAAGCTAGTGTAATTTGACCCTTATTCTTATTTTTTTATAAATCAAAAATGGCGCCTACAGAGTGCTTTAAAGCAAATTCAAAAAAACAAAAAAAATGTATTCCAAGTCGTGTGGGATGGCAAAATGTAGATCTCAGTGAGTAGAATATGACACTATTTTTTATTTTTTTTCTAAATTAAAAATGGCGCCTTCAGGAGCCTCCAAGCAAAAATTTTGTCTGCCCCCCCCCCCCTCTAACTCAGTAACTACTGGCTCGAAAAATCTGAAAAAAATAGGTAATGAGGCTTTGGTGAGACTACCAACGACAAATACTAAAGTCACCAATATCATTTCAAATTTTGGAGAAAAGGGGAGGGGTTTCATACATTTTTTTTATCTAGGCATGTGGGGTGTCGAAATGTAGATCTCAGTGAGTAGAATATGACACTATTTTTTATTTTTTCATAAATCAAAAATGGCGCCTACAGGGGGCTCCAAGCAAAAAAAAAATTCCCCCCCCCCTCTAACTCGGTAACTACTGGCTCGAAAAATCTGAAAAAAATTAGGTAATGAGGCTTTGGTGAGACTACCAACGACAAATACTAAAGTCAACAATATCATTTCAAATTTTGGAGAAAAGGGGAGGAGTGTCATACAATTTTTTATTTTTATTTTTTTATGTGGGCATGTGGGGTGTCGAAATGTAGAGCTCAGTGAGTAGAATATGGCACTATTTTTTATTTTTTTTCTAAATTAAAAATGGCGCCTGCAGGGGGCTTCAAGAAAACAAAAATTTGTCCACCCCCCTCTAACTCGGTAACTACTGGCTCGAAAAATCTGAAAAAAATTAGGTAATGAGACTTTGGTGAGACTACCAACGACAAATACTAAAGACACCGATATCATTTCAAATTTTGAAAAAAATAGGAAGGGGCGTCATGGAATTTTTTACTTTTTTATACATACATGAAATGTAATGTATAAATAAAGTATAGTGATCACGAAAAAAATCGAACTCGAGATTTTAACGGAATTACACGTTTTGAGGGTCCCTGAATCATATACAACCATTAACTCAATGACGTCTGTGTGTGTGTGTGTCTGTGTGTCTGTGAACGCTCTACAGCCAAAACTGTAATACTTACGAACGTGAAATTTTAAACTTAAGGTTCTTTTATGCTCTAGATGTGCACCTCCTATTTTTGAAAACCATCACTAAACCGGAAACGGAAGTATAATTATTTTTCGAATTATTTTTGAATTATTTTTGAAACGGTGCACATTAGAAAAAAATGTTTTAGATCAAAGTTGTAGAGGGTATTTATCTATAATTTATGTTCTATCCATTTTCCCCCCCAAAATTTATTTTTAGGAAATAATTGATTTTCTAAAAAAAATTAATTTTTTCGATTTATTTTTTAAACGGTAGGTATTAGAAAAAATGTTTGAGATACAAGTTGTAGAGATTATTATTTTCTATAATTTATGTTCTATTCTTTTTTTTGTATCTTATGAATTAACCAAAAAAAAATAATAATTTTAGTTTTAATGGTTTTAATTTAAAAATGATTTGAATAATACAAAAAATCTAGTTATCTATGAAAATTTTGGCATTTATTATTGGAAGTGTCAAAATTGAAATCTAGTAAAATAAATACCTAGTTAATACAATAATCACTAATCTTAATTGATTTCATTTAATATTTTAATGTCAATATTAAATACAATGTATCAATTTCATTCACTGAAAATCATTTTGCAAGTAAAAAATTTTAAAATCTAATATTAAATTATAAAAGTAATCACATATTAATACTTCGGTGTCATGATGTATAAAAAAGTCCCGTGCCTGCCAAGGCAGTTTATTTTATTTTCATATCTAGGCTTGTGGAGTGTCAAAATGTTGATCTGAATTAATAGAATATGATCCTATTTTTATATTTATTTTTAACTCAAATATGCACCTGTAAATGGTTCTAAACAGTCCACGTAGTATATACTTCAGAACCCTTATGGCATACACTGGTGTATGTCTTGACAAATTTTTTGATTTAGTGACAGTGTTGCCAAATTATAATTTTTATCCGAAATATAATCTATAAACAGGGATTTTTCTCCTTTTCAATTTGTATAGGGGATTTCCTATGTCTAAACCCCATAGTTTCTGAGATATTCAATACTCTTAATAAAATTAAACTTTTTATTACACTTTTATGCACCGAAATAGTCCGTGTTAATGCAAAACAAATGAGAAAATGTTGTAGGTACTTAAGTATCATTATAATATTTGATTTAAATTAATAGCTAAAACGGATAATAGGTACTAGAGATGTAACGAATGTATGATTTTAAACATTCGCGAATGCGAATGCGAATATTAACGGCCGACATTCGCGAATGCGAATGCGAATATTGACTTTTTTTTTTAATTAATGTATTTTTTTTAAATTAATGTTGTAGTATTCATATTTTACATATTCAGCTATAGCTAGGATAATTACTTTTATGGAAAACAATTAATTATTATTGATCATTGTTTGTTGAGTTCAAAATATTCCTAATTAATAAAATAAAATAAATAACATTAAATTGTTGGTGTGTTTAAGTTCTTAGAAAATTGGTTTAAGAAAGACAGAATCTTTGTTTTTGGCTTTTTAAAATAGAATATTATAAAAAATGTCGATCGAGTTTAATACTTTCAGAAGAGTCCTGAAAATGTTCACTGCAATATGTGACGAAACATTGACCGATAACACGATGTCTCCATGTCGAGTTTAATAAAAATTGAATTGTTAATTAATGTTAAGTTTTGAAAATTCCAATCATTAAATAAAAACAAATTACAAAACACTATACCGAGTGTCCCAGATAACTTTTCCAGCATGGGGATCTCAGTATCTATAAGAGATACAGGTTTGGTTAAATGAATTGAATTATATGTATGAAAGGGGTGAGTATTATTACAACAAAAAATATTCATAATTCTATGTGGTTTAGGCGGTATACCCAAAAAACTGAAAATTCGGAATTTCTTTAAATGGCTATAACTTTTTTGTTAAAGTAGATAGGTACTTTTTGTTTGCGTTTTCTTAAAGCACTTTTTTGTGTAGAATTGATTGATGTATTTAGAATTTTTATATCACTTTTAGTTTCTGAGATACAAGCTCTAAATTTAGTTTTTCTTATGGGCCACTAAGTTGACAATATCAGATTTGAACGTGTTTTTTACTCTACTTTACAACGATGTGTCACTTGCCATATTTATTATCGAAAAAAAAAATTAAAATATATTTTTTCAAATAGTTGATTGTTTCAAATATTCATTTGTTATTTTGATTGTTGTTATTGTGATTTTTGTTTACAATTTTTGTTTTTCATGGCTCACTTAAAAGTTTGTAATAAAATACTTCATAAATTATATCACTGATATTTAGTATTTCGACTTTTTGTCGATAATAAATATGGTAAGTGACACATCGTTGTAAAGTAGAGTAAAAAACACGTTCAAATATGCCATAGCCAACTAAACGGCCCATAAGTTAGGGCTTGTATCTCAGAAACTAAAAGTGATATAAAAATTCTAAATAAACCAATCGATTCTACCCAAAAAAGTGCCTACAAAAAGTACCTATCTACTTTGACAAAAATGTTATAGCCATTTAAAGAAATTCCGAATTTTCAGTTTTTTGGGTATATCGCCTAAAACACATAGATTTATTAATATTTTTATATGTAATAATACTCGCCCCTTTCTTACAAATACTTCATCTGATTTAACCAAACCTGTATCTCTTATAGATACTGAGATCCCCATGCTGGAAAAGTTATCTGGGACACCCGGTATAGATACCACATTATTTATTTATTGGTACTGAAATTTATATTCATTAAGAAACTGTCAGCTAGTGTCTATTAAATACAAAAAAGTACTATTCTAGAAGAAATTAACGATATAGTGAACCATACATGACTTCCATGTTCCATAGAGGTGGGGGGAGGGTGAATATTTCCAAAACCCTTAATTCGATTAGCCCCAAAATCAATAGGTTTGGAGTACTCACTAAGACAAACATCCATTTATTTCAGAACATGGAAGTAAAAATAAATATTTTCTCTTCCTAAGTTCTTAAAAATAATTATTGAATATAAGTAAAAGATAAAAAAAATTTTTTTTATTATTACAAAAAAAAAGTAATATTCGCAAAAATATTCGCACTTTTTTTGCGAATGCGAATGCGAATGTTTAAAAATGTGCGAATATTCGCGAATGCGAATGCGAATGCGAATATTCGTTACATCGCTAATAGGTACATATATAAAATTTAGTACTTACTTTCTTCACTAATAGACAAGAGCTTGACCATGTTAGGGTACACAAAATCATCTAAAAATAATATATTTATATCAAGAGTAAATAATAAAATAAAATGGAAATTAAACAATTAATAAAAAAAAAATTTAATTAAATACATACAACATTTTAAGATTATTTTGGAGTTTCTATAATTTATAATTCCAGAGTACTATGTTTTATTTATTTATTTTTTAAATATTTAAATTGAATTTAAGCGTTACTTAGTAAGTAGTACCTAAAAGTTTGTACATTTATTATAGCATATAATATAAAGAATAAAGAATAAAGATACTATTTTAACGTAAACCATTTTGATACAGAGTCGTTACTCCTCTACAAGATATCTGAAATAATATTACAAACATGTTTTCCTTTTATAAAAGATCACCATTTTGCAGTACAATGTATAATACGGTAAACAAGTTCATAATAAAATAAAAATACAAGAAACAAGACACATACAACATATGTATATGTAAATATAATCGATTATTATTTTTAATACTGTGATAAAAAATGATTTATTATTTAAGTTTTTTATAATTAAAATAATACAGAAAATGTATCATATTTTAGCCATTTTATTGAGAATGATTACACTAAAAGATCGCATTTTAAATAATTTATTTCTAAGAGCTACTGGTTTTTAACCCATTACTTCCCAGTGTCCTATTTTTATGACATCATGTCTTCGATTTTTTTCCTTTTGACAAAATTGATTCTATTTTCAAAAAGATGTAAAAACATTATTTAAAAAATTTAAGAAAAAAAAGTTGGGAAGCAATGGGCTAATAAAGTAATTTAAAAATATTATTTTTCATATATACTTACTTAATTTTGGGTCTGAAAGGGTTAATAAGGAATTAAATATTTTTTTCAGATATGCAGGCAAATATTTTCTCTTCTGTTAATATTGTTGGAAACAAATGCATTTTTTGTTTTGAATTTTTTTTTATTTTAGACACGAAATTTAATACGCTAGAACTTGAATAAAAGGATCATATACACTGTTTCAAACCCTTTCGAACGAGCCCTCACTCAACCCCACATGCCATTTAAAATTTATCCCCCCCCCCTCAGAGGTGTGTAGGTGGGTGTTTTAGTGGTTAAATAATAGACTTTGTAATCCCATTGTATCCCTATAAATTCCAATCCTATATTTAAAACCATTCAAAAGTTATTTAGGTGGCTCGGAATTTTTGGAAGGCAATGTATATATTTAAAATTAAAATAAAAATTCAATATTTATTTGCAATATAACGTATTTATAATTTAATATATAAAATGGCATACATTATAATCAGTACTATGTATTATTTATTGTATACGATATTATATATTTATCTTATTCATTGTCCGGATTCCCAAACGATTTTTTCTATCCAGCTAACGTAGGAAAACAATCTCGTATAGACAGATGGGATATTTGGGATTCCACATCCCATACCTAGTGAACTAATTCCAACAATGTTGTACATGCACTGGAATCGTGGGTGGTATATTTGTAAGGGTGATCCGGCTGAACCCTAAAATGTAAGCAAACATATATATTTTTTGGTTGCATCTATTAGGCCCCTATAACCGCAAAACTTACAAGTGCCACTCGTCGATTTTCTTGAAACTTTCTACACACGTAGTAGGTACATCAAAAAACATTAAACACGTGTTTTTTTTATTTTGGCTAACAATGCTAACTAACGCTACTTATGAATGTCATTCTCTAACAGTTTTTACGAATTTTTTCTATCATGATTTCATTATCTGCGTGTTTTTGAGATCGCAAACTTCTTAACACCCTTCTTTCAGATGACAGAAACAATAAGCAAATCACGAAATTTCAAGAAATTGATCCTTATGAAGATAGGATTATTATATCTTTTTAATGTTTCCAACTATACAGTTTGCCCACCGATATTTGCCCAGATTCTGCCATTTGAAGCGCCATATTAAATTTTTCATCCACCACTTCTAAATTGGTATATATTAACTGTTACCAAAATCGTAATTATGTATTTAATAAACTTCGCAAGTGATTTTAAATAAAGTTTTTTAAACTTCTGTGATTTTATCCACCATTTTGTATTTGCCATTTTCGTTAAACTAATGTCAAAATCGTCATTAGCGATCTCAAAAATACGCAGACAATGAAATTATGATAGAAAAATGTCGTAAAAACTGTATGAAAATGACACTCATAAGTAACGTTGGTTAGCATTATGCTAAATGGGGTTAAACTTTCGAATGTGTTTTTACCCTTAAAACGCCTTGTTAGCCAAAATAAAAAAAAACACGCGTTTAATGTTTTTCGATGTACTACGTGTGCAAAAATTCCAGAAAATCAGTGTTTGGCACTTTAAGTTACAGTTAGACGGGCATTGATATTGCCAGCAATATTTTGAATTGCTGGCAATATTATTGCTGCATGCGGTTACACGGAGAAGCAATTTTATTTCCTGTTAGTAAAAAAAGATTGCTGGATACATAATTGCTGGCAATATTTTCAAAAAATTTCCAAGGGTGGTTAAACAATCAATATTAATTGCTCAGCAATGAAAATATTTTGGTTGCTATTAATATTAATGTCACAGTGTTTAAAAATATGTGTGATATTAAAAAATTAGGAGCAGCAGTTGCTACTTTTATACTATTAACAGACAATGAGAGTGAAAAAAAAGAAATGTAAAAAAGACTCAAAGCTTATGTGTCAAGGAGTGGATTATAAAAAGAGAACAGGAAGGATTCTATCACAAACTTTTTAAGGAAATAATAATAAGGGACGATACAATTACATATAAAAATGTCATGCGTATATCGCATATTGATTTTAATATTTTATTTAAAAAAATAAGTCCTCTAATTAAAAAAAATACGAACATGAGAATATCTATTACGCCTGGTGAACGACTAGCACTGACGTTAAGATAACTATCCTCTGGATCCACTAATTTAAAAACATTAATTTTATATTATTATATGCATAATAATAAACAAATTCCAATCGGCAATCAAATTATTGCTCGTTCTGGCCGAGCAATAAGCAATTTGGAAAAATCATGTTTATCAACAAAAAATACTGTGGTTACACAGAACAATTATACACTCACCGCTTGATAAACCGACGAAGTTGGTAATTGAACCGCTTGAATTGCCGACGTTGAGAGGGGCCCCCACCACCGTGCCAACCTCAACGTTGATTGGCGAATTTAAATTACACGCAGAGATAGCAATCACTGTAGTATTATGGAGGGGATTGGAGAAGGTCGGCATATCGCGCGTTTGATCCGTCAGTCATTCAAGCTGCCGGTTAATCAAAGGTCGGTTTATCAAGCGATGAGTGTAAATATATTTTGAAGCCAGCAATTTGAGAAATTTGTCAAAAATATCAATGCCAAATGTGGTTACACGGGGCAATATTTGTGTATCCATGGAAATTATAACATTGCTGGCAATATCATTGCCCGTCTAACTGTACCTTTAGTCTTTTTAATTAGTTTAATAGTTAATATAATACCTGACAAATATCATTATTCGCATCTGGACTTCCTGCACATAGCTGTATATCCCCGACTATCCCCTTTCTTAACTTCCTTCCGCCTCTGCCATACGTGGCATTGCACTCTTCTGCCTTATACTCTTGCAAAGTTACCTTCATCAAGTTAGGATTGGGTGACTCGAATTGCTGAATGTTACCCCAAGCTGAATTGATCAAATTTGGGGATTGGAAATCTTTGTGTTGTAGACAAGCAGGACGGATATATGCTGTAAGTGGTACGTCTTTGTCTAAACGAATCAAAGCAATATCGTTGTATGCTATTGGCGATTTGTAATCAGGATGTACTGTTATTTTTTCTATTGCGAAATCTTGAGGTTGGGCATTGTCTTCATTTGTTTCCGTGTTTAGATCTCCAAGACGAATCCATTTTGGTACACCCCTGGATAAAAATATAATATAAATTTACGGGAGGCAACATGGAAGAATTTCTTTTTAGTATTCCATCAAAACGGAAACCTTATAAGCAAAAATAATTTTACCGATAGTCCGTTTTTAACTTACTTTGAAAACTGCTGTACCGATTTAGTTGAAATATCGAATATATATGTAAAATTATTACCTGTGTGAAGTTAGCACCGCAAGTTTCGAAAAATTAAAAAAAAAATAGAGTTCTGGATAGCACTCCAAGAGTTCTGGAGTTCTTTTATATTTTGAAAAAGAGTTCTGTCATTTTAACCCCCCAAAACTGGTTTTTCAAAATGGGGTGCTAACTTCACGCAGCACCGCAAACTCAAAAATAAACAATTTTTTTTAGAGTTCTGGAGAGCATTCAAAGAGTTCTGGAGTTCTCTTATATTTTAAAAAAGAGTTCTGTCAATTAAACCCCCCCAAAACGGATTTTGAAAATACAGTTTTAAAATAACACAGAGCAGTTATCTCGAACAAAACACAATTCTTATGAGACCTTTGGATGACATTGCATGTGTTAGGGAGTTCACGTAAATAAATTATTAAAATTATCAAGTTACCCCCCTCCACTTCTAAAAACAAAAGATTTAAAAAACGGTATCATTTCGGCATTGACATAATTAAACATTTTTATTTTCTGTTTAGCACTCTTGAAAATGAACATAATCTTTCATTAATTCTTTTCCGACAAACGAACAGATAAAAACTTATTTTAATAATTAATATTTCAAAAATTAAAAAAATATATATTTTTAAAATTTTGAGATTTCTGTTTAGAGTTCTGTATAGCACTCTTGATAATGAACATAATCTTTCATTAATTCTTTTCCGACAAACCAACAGATAAAAACTTATTTTAATTATTAATATTTCAAAAATTTTAAAAAAATATTTTTTTAAAGTTCTGAGATTTCTGTTTAGAGTTCTGAATAGCACTCTTGAAAATGAACATAATCTTTCATTAATTCTTTTCCGACAAACCAACAGATAAAAACTTATTTTAATTATTAATATTTAAAAAATTTTAAGAAAACATTTTTTTTAAGTTCTGATATTTCTGTTTAGAGTTCTGAATAGCACTCTTGAAAATGAACATAATCTTTCATTAACTCTTTTCCGACAAACGAACAGATAAAAACTTATTTTAATTATTAATATTTCCAAATAATTTTAAAATTATTCCTTTGAAGTTCTGATATTTCTGTTTACAGTACGTAGTTCGGAACCCTTATGGCATACACCCTAGTATGTCTTAACCAAATTATTAGTGTAGATTTTGTTTGAGATGAAATATTTATGAAATATATGTGAATACATATATTTAAAATAAATAATTTGTAAATGGTGATTGTAGTTTTTAAATTCCAACAATTAAGTTTCGTCTAGTGACGTCAGACTGGTGCCGAATCGACGTCACCAACAGTATCTGGGGGTTAAATATTTTGGAACAATATTAGATTAGGAACAACTCTCAAAATTTTGAAATTCAACTTAAGGGGGGCTAACTTCACACTAAAAAAAGTTCAATAACAGAACATGGTTATAAAAATAAAACAATTTCAAAGCTTTTGAGAGGGTTAAATAGGTTAACAATTTTTTTGATTCAATCTTTGCGAACAGGGTACCAAAAGAAAGCTGCCAGGAAAATGTTAATAATAAATTATGTTCATTTTCAAGAGTGCTATACAGAACTCTAAACAGAAATCTCAGAACTTTAAAAAAATATTATTTTAAAATTTTTGAAATATTAATAATTAAAATAAGTTTTTATCTGTTGGTTTGTCGGAAAAGAATTAATGAAAGATTATGTTCATTTTCAAGAGTGCTATACAGAACTCTAAACAGAAATCTCAGAACTTTAAAAAAATATATTTTTTTTATTTTTGAAATATTAATAATTAAAATAAGTTTTTATCTGTTGGTTTGTCGGAAAAGAATTAATGAAAGATTATGTTCATTTTCAAGAGTGCTATACAGAACTCTAAACAGAGATCTCAGAACTTTAAAAAAATATTATTTTAAAAATTTTGAAATATTAATAATTAAAATAAGTTTTTATCTGTTGGTTTGTCGGAAAAGAATTAATGAAAGATTATGTTCATTTTCAAGAGTGCTATACAGAACTCTAAACAGAAATCTCAGAACTTTAAAAAAATATATTTTTTTAATTTTTGAAATATTAATAATTAAAATAAGTTTTTATCTGTTGGTTTGTCGGAAAAGAATTAATGAAAGATTATGTTCATTTTTAAGAGTGCTATACAGAACTCTAAACAGAAATCTCA
Organism: Sialis lutaria; assembly: GCA_949319165.1. NCBI lineage: Eukaryota > Metazoa > Arthropoda > Insecta > Megaloptera > Sialidae > Sialis > Sialis lutaria. Next base: position 3,474,408 of record OX439244.1, read on the forward strand.
GAACTTTAAAAAAATATTTTTTTTAAAATCTTTGAAATATTAATAATTAAAATAAGTTTTTATCTGTTGGTTTGTCGGAAAAGAATTAATGAAAGATTATGTTCATTTTCAAGAGTGCTATACAGAACTCTAAACAGAAATCTCAAAACTTAAAAAAAAAAATTTTAATTTTTGAAATATTAATTATTAAAATAAGTTTTTATCTGTTGGTTTGTCGGAAAAGAATTAATGAAAGATTATGTTCATTTTCAATGATACCGTTTTTTAAATCTTTTTTTTTTAGAAGTGGAGGGGGGGTAACTTGATAATTTTAATAATTTATTTACGTGAACTCCCTAACACATGATATGTCATCCAAAGGTCTCAAAAGAATTGTGTTTTGTTCGAGATAACTGCTCTGTGTTATTTTAAAACTGTATTTTCAAAATCCGTTTTGGGGGGGTTTAATTGACAGAACTCTTTTTTAAAATATAAGAGAACTCCAGAACTCTTTGAATGCTCTCCAGAACTCTAAAAAAAATTGTTTATTAACTTCCCAATAGGGAGTTATTGTAATTGGTCCGAAAATCGAAATCAAAAATTTTAACATATTTTCATGTTTCAAGGGCATTAGAGTATATTGACACTATTTTCAGAAAAATGTCTGTGTGTGTGTGTGTGTGTGTGTGTATGTACGTACGTATGTACGTACGTGTGTACGTACGTATGTACGTACGTACGTGTCATTTTTTTCCGGGACGAAATCTCGCGAACAAAAAATGCTATTGACTTCGTTGGGGTGCTAATCGACGCGTCTTGACGTGAATATGATCTGAAAGAAAGGATTTTTCGAAATTCAACCCCTACGGGGGTAAAAAGGGTGTTTTTTTTCATTTTTATTTTTTTTCTTGGTCGAATTTAGTCGGAACTTAGAATAAATACTATACAATACAAATAATGAAACGTGTATTTCAGTATTTATTTTTTATATGGGTCCAAACAGCCATTAAAGGGATGAAAACCACCATCAAAATTTGAATTTCATACTAATAAATACATTTAATAATGTATGTTGCCTTGGAAACAACACAATTCAAAATTCAAACTGTCAGATTAGTTTTTCTAAAAATGTGCATTATATTATTGACATTATTAGGATATTAGAAAACTAATATTCATAATACAAAGGGTGAGTTTTATTTCTGATAAATTCCATTAAAATTTTTCATATACATATTAAAAAAATATTTACAAACTATAACATAGTAATATTAATTATGGAAACAATAAGTAATGATTACTTATTTTTTCCATAATTAATATTACTCAGTATTCAAGTATTGTAAATCATACTATGTTGGGAAGTTGATTGTGTGGACCTAAAGGATCGCACCCCACAGCATTATACGTTATATAGTTTAATTTTATATCCCCGGGTAAAATTGAATCCGACAGCTAGTTTTTGAGTTTGCGGTGCTGCGTGAAGTTAGCACCCCATTTTGAAAAACCAGTTTTGGGGGGTTAAAATGACAGAACTCTTTTTCAAAATATAAAAGAACTCCAGAACTCTTGGAGTGCTATCCAGAACTCTAATTTTTTTTTAATTTTTCGAAACTTGCGGTGCTAACTTCACACAGGTAAAATTATTTGCTTATTCCAGTCTTACTGTTTTAAAAATCTGATCAATATTTGTTGAGAATCGAAATATGAAAAATAAAAAATTAAAAAAAAAACTTAAAAAAACAAGCTTTTACATATAGTAAACTTACATATATGCACTAAAAAGTAAAAAATAAATTTTCAAATTATCGCAGTATTTCTCAGCTATAACAAAGTATTCCAGAAATCTATACTAAAAAGCTTGTGGCGTTCATTTAATATTTAATGTAATATTTAGAAATAGAAATAGAAATGTCTAAAAGGTCAATACAGGAAAAACTACATTTTCTACTATAAATTAATATTTCCAAATAATACATATTGTAGATATTAAATAATATTATGTTAAAATGTACATTACATTAATATTTGGAATTCTAGATTCAAATAATAATTTTAAGAAAGGAAAAAATACCTTTTGTTACTTTAAATTAGTATTTAAAAATATTACATTCAATTGCAAGTTAAAATTAATAGAATACATAAATATTTAAAATTCTAAATTCATCATAGAAAAAAAGGCAAAGAGAAAGAAAATATCTTATCCACCTTAAATTTATATTTCGAAATATTACATTAAATCACATTAATTAAATTGGTACATTTCAAAAATATTTTTAATTCTAGATTCAAAATAGAATTTCTAAATATTACATTAAATATTAAATGAACGCCACAAGCTTTTTAGTCTAGATTTCTGGAATACTTTGTAATAGCTGAGAAATACTGCGATAATTTGAAAATTTATTTTTTACTTTTTAGTGCATATATGTAAGTTTACTATATGTAAAAGCTTGTTTTTTTGAAAGTTTTTTTTTTAATTTTTTATTTTGGGTATTCATTTTTAGCCATAGGTCATTTAATTCTTTAAATTATATTATATATTCATTGCATCAGAAGACTAAAAACCATATTTTGTTTTGAAAACCTCATCGGAATATATTGATTGAAATATAATAAAAATTACATTTTGATGAAATATATGAACATCGTTTACGTAGATTAAACACTTTCATTTAAAATAAAGTTTACAACATTATAGAAAACAGTTATGGTTATTAAAATTTTAATAAAATTATTATTATCTAACAAATACACTTTCTGCCAAACACAAATTTGTGGTTTAATTGAAGAGAAAATGATTATAAAAACACAATATATTATACAGAACTATCTAATTAACCAATCAATCTACTAAAAAAACAAGAATAACTTATTTTCGAATAAAAGTAAACAGCATTCCAAAAATTGTACAAAAAATTAATGTTTATTTAATATCTAGAGAACCCATTGTCATATAGTTATGAAATTAAAATTTTTTTGTTAAAAATAATATTCACAATCTACTGTTGAATTTTTTTACGCTAATCAGCCTGTACATTTTTCTTTGCGAGCACTAAAAATTTTGATATCGAAATCAGCTATAACTGTAAAATTGTCTAATACATAAAAATCTTACCTTACAATAAATTTCCAATGTTTAATTCCCTCAAATGTGGATTTTTTTTAATACGAGTGTTATTTTGCTAAATTTTTATTGTAACTACACTAAAAATTGACATTATGGAACTCAGTCGTAAATTGAGTATTTATTTTTCTTAGCACTGCATAAAGTATTTTTTAAATATGAATTTTAGAACTACACAAACAACTTAGGGCTACAAACTAAAATAACCGCTACTTTTAAATTCTATTTGACATTCGACATAATTATTTTTATTATAAAAAATAACCATGGTTACGAAAAATTACAATAATATATATTGATCGCGCAAGCATATTATTGGATATATTAGATATATCAAAAAAGACCTTATAATTAAATAAATAGCTATAAAAGTGATAAAAAAGTGCATTGTCACGGAGAATACACCATATTTGAAAATTTGAAAATCGTACGACGGGAAGTTGGTTAAAAAACGTTTCTAAGATTTGCGTTACGAGACATACATAGCATTTGAGTTAAGTAAAAGCTTGTAAACATAGCATTTGAGTTAAGTAAAAGCTTGTAAAAATATTGAATTTTGTCAGTTTTCGAGTTAGTTTTTAGTTTTTAATGTTTCAATAAATACGTGATTTTAGCTAATTAAAATTTATACTTACATATGACGACTGGAAACACAATGGGCAGCTGTAAGTACGTATCTTTCACTTATTAAAGATCCAGCACAGTTCCAAGATATTGGATGTTTATTTCCAAAACCGATTAATGCCTATAAATTATTTTTTATGTTTTACTTTTCTACCTTTATTTAAATAACTAAAAAACGTGGTTCATAATCATTCTGAAAATTTACATATATCTTTGTAAGTGAATAAAGAATGTATGATCAAATTTTCATCAATTTCTCTCTGTCACATCATTTTGAAAAGTCCTGTCATGACTTATGAGAAATTATGCAGTTCTCATAAGAATGCATGTTAATTTGTTTATTTAATATCTCTTACTCTTAAACTATTCTCCTAATGACCTTGAAATTTTGTAAAGATTTTTTAAATATAATTTTTTTTAAAGTTTCATAGAAATTTCTCTGTTATTTTTCTAAGGTGTTAACCTTCTTAATAGGCCAGTAAAATAAGGGTTTAACTTCTGAATGCAAGATAATAAGCTACGAACTTGTAAAAAATCTTTGTTTTAACATTTTATAAGTTGTCTCAAAAGTCACATAGATTCTCGTGTACGCGAGTTAAGATTTTTAAGGTCAAAGGTCACGAAAAACGTTTTTTTTGTTGTTGTAAATATCTCGTTTCCTTTGCTCTAAATGACATTTTGAATTATTAGAAAAGTTGTAGAACATAAAATTCTCTACAAATTTGGTACCAAGCAATAATTTATACATTTAACCGTTCTTGAGATAGAGCGCAAAGAGCGGAGAGCGCTTAGCCGTATGGGTCGTATGTATGACAACGCTAGGTCAATTGTGGAATCTTATACACAGTACGATTTATAGTTTAAGGATGTATGGCAGGTATCTCATTTCACCGAGAAATGGTTTAAATTTGGAGGAGTTATTCCTTAATAAAACTTAAGTACCCACACAAAATTTCAGAAGGTTCTACTACATAGTTTGAGAGTAATTATTTTTTTTTAAATTAAAGAAATTAACATGGGCTCTTATGGCAGAATGATGTATGGACGGTTAAATTTTACTAAAACACATGGTTCAAGCACCGAGAAAAATTTGAAATTTTCACAACACGTCACTTACATATTTAGCAACAAGTTTCATAAAAAATTTCATACTCTTTCAGACCTAAATTCCGAGAAAAAAATAATTATTGCTGAAAAATATTGAAAAAAAATAAAAAATTGCGTTCTTAAATGTAACGATTTGTTTTATTACATAGTTTTTCATATTTTAAAGCATATAAACTACTAATATTATTGTTTTCATTGCATTTGTACATATATTCTACGTATGTTCTAATAGTATATTATACCACGAGTCAATAATGATAGCTATTATTACCGAGGAATAATTTTCGAACCGAGCCGCGTAGCGGCGAGGGAGAAAAAAAAATTCCGAGGTTATAATAGCCATTATTGCGAGTAGTATACTGTACTTTATCTACGACTATTTTATTTACTTTCATAAACACAACTGAATACAAGGAATGCAAGCTTCAATACAAAAATTTTTGTTCTAATCTCAAATTAATAAAAATTAAATAATACCATGGAAACAAAATACAAACTGTTATTATAAATTATGCATTTTGATTTTTCCAGTAGCTGCAGCTTGTAGTACAATTTCGGGAGGTGTACAAGTAATAGACTCTTCATTTTTATCCATCTCAATACAAATACACAAACACTAGGTGTTTTATTTGACAGTCGCAAATAAATTTTTTAGATTTAAGAATTTGTGTATTTTGTTTCCATGGTATTATTTAATTTGAGAAATTTTGTGATTGGTGCATTTAGAGGGAATAATGACCATTAGTCCCTCTGATGCACCAATCAGAAAAGTTCTTTTTTCATTATTCCCTCTGAGAGATATAAGTCGTGGATAAACAATTTTATTTAATAATATTTGAATTTCTGTCATTTATAATAATAAAATGATTCTTTTATTTTTAAATCTGACAAATAAATTCAGAATAAAATTTTTCATGTAATCAGCACAAATATTAAGTTTTTGACTAAAATTGTAAAATAACAGTTAAAAAATGGGAAATAAGGTTTTAAACATAAGTACTAATATTGTTTAAGTAGTTTATAAACGAATTTGACTTTCCTACAAGCATTTAAAGTGATTAATTCATAATTTGATTTTGATCATCCATTGCATCTAGATTTACATTATTGTTGACTCAGACTGTACGTGCCATACTTCCTTAAGTTAATTATTTACTAAGTTATATATCAGATTTATAGATATTATTTATAAATCAGACATCCGTTTAGTAATATACAAAAAACCGTTTTTCGTGACCTTTGACCTTGAATATCTTGACTCGCGTACACCAGAATCTATGTCAAGGTATGTAAAGTATAAGGTAGCCTCATGGGAGAGAGGGAAATACATTATCTGGGGTGCCAAAATGAGGAGAGAGGGAATGATGTGTCCAATTATAAAACGTGTAGCCTCGTATGACGTCATCTGGAGTGCCCAAGCTGATTGGTCAAAAGCTCATGAGGTAACCTTTGTATTTACTAACCTTGAATCTATGTGACTTTTGAGCCAACTTATAAAATGTCAAAACAAAGATTTTTACAAGATTTTGTAGCTTATTATCTTTCATTTCGAGGTTTACCACTTTTTTCTTCTTAAATGACTGGTTAAATTATTAATATTGCATTTTCTTACCATGTGCGGAAATTCCTTTGGTCTTGCAGGGATTAATCCACGTTCATAAATTGGTTCAAAATCACATTTTCTTATCATCTTAGCATACTTAGCGCATTCTTTTGTAAAATAATAAATAATATATTACTATATGAAATGTAATTACATTAATATTATAATATTTCAATTTATAAAAAGTGGGGGGGGGGGTAAAAATTTATATTTTTTTTACAAAAAAAATTACAAAGACTTACCTGCTTCACTTGTAGATACTGGTAAAATTCCTCTACGATAAACAGAATGGTCTGAAAAATAAAATTTATAAAAAATAATAACTGAAATAATTTTTTTAAGATTGAGAAAATCAAATAACTTACCGATATCTTCTTGTGTTTTTGCAAACACCAATATTGATAATAAACACAAATTTTTAATAAAAAACATGATAATATATTACTTTTAACCCATGGACAAAAGATCTGTAATGATATTATAAATATATCGACTTGTTATTAATATCTATATACTTTTGATTTAAAAACAGGTTCTTATTAAAAAAACCACATAACCACAAAACGTTTAATATCCTCAGGAAATAAAAATCAAACGGATATTTTTTATTTACACAAATAAGCAATTTTTTATTTGATAAAAAAATAATATACAAAAATATTAAATATTTTATTAAATATAGTACAGAGTGTTTGGTTCGGCGATACGAATATTTTGAAGGAAGGTAGAATGAGTCATTTGGAAGTGATTTAAGCAAATATACCTACATACAAAGTGCTACATTTTTTTATATCGGCCTTTTTAGTAAATTTTTGAAAAAACCCAGATTTATACATGTTAACGGCAATACTTCAAATGTTAGAGTGCCCATATTTTTCAAACATGATTTTTATATTACTTAAATGTCTATGCTACACTATCAGATCAAAATAAAATTGATGAATAACAAAAACAAAAAATAGCTGCAGGATAACATTTGAAAACTTTTAAAACTTGGATAAAATTAATTCTTTAAAAAAATATTTTATAAAATCTAGCGCACTTACAGATCTTCAAATGATTTTAAGAACTGCTCTATTTAATACCCTTTCGAAAAACCTACCGTATTACCTACATGAACGGGCTATTTTTGTGAAAAAAATATACATTTATGTGAAAATAAGTAAGATTTTTACATTTTTCCAGTGAGTTGATCCAAGTATGCTAATCTTAATAAGTCGTAAAAAAACATGATGCGGGTACTTTTCAAACATTTTTTATACTCATTGGACAGAGTAACACTTACTCCTGTACAAATGCTTGAAAATGATGACCCTTCAGATTAAGACGATTTTTTTTTCGGCTTTTGGTAAATTTTGGTAAATTAAGCACACTAGGATCAACTCACTGGAAAAATGTAAAAATCTTACTAATTCTCAGATAAATGTAAGTTTTTTTCACAAAAGTAGCCTGTTCATGTAGGTAATACGGTAGGTTTTTCGAAAAGGTATGAAATAGAGCAGTTTTTAAGACCATTTGAACACCTGTAAGTGTGCTAGATTTTATAAAATAATTTTTTAAAGAAATAATTTTATTAAAGTTTTATAAATTTTCAAATGTTAACCTGCAGCCATTTTTTGTTATTGTTATTCATAAATTTTATTTTGATCTGAAAGTGTAGCATAGACATTTAAGTATATAAAAATTTTGTTTGAAAAATATGGGCTCTTTAACTTTTGAACTTTCGCCATTAATATCTATAAATCTGGGTTTTCTCAAAAATTTACTAAAAAGGCCGATATAAAAAAACTGTAGCACTTTGTATATAGGTATATTTGCTTAAATCACATCCAAATGATTCATTCTACCTTCCTTCAAAATATTCGTATCGCCGAACCAAACACCCTGTATCAGTAGAAACCGGTTATAACGACATCGGTTAATAAGACATATCGGCAGGCCCAGATTTGGAAAATTACCGCCCTCTTTTTCAAAATAAATATTTTATTTGAACAAAAATAAAAAAGTATATTATGTCGGATAAGATTTTAGATACTGGTGACTTTTTTTTACTTTCTTATACCAATGTATATGAAATATACATATAGTATAAGTAAGTATAGTAAACGCGATTTTTTTCGAAATCCGGATTTTGATGGAATTATTAATTTTGACCTTCCCTGAATCCATTCTGACTATTTTCGCCATGATGTCTGTGTGTCTGTCTGTCGGTCTGTCTGTCTGTCGGTCTGTCTGTCGGTCTGTCTGTAGACGCTGTAACTCAAATACGACAAATCGTAGAAAGGTGGAATTTTATACTTAAGATTGATTTTTGCCTGGGAAGAAAACCTCCTATTTTTGAAAACGATCATTCAACCGGAAACGGATGTTTACCTACATCGATTTTTGAATTTTTCGAATTACACTGAAACAGTGCGAATTAGAGAAAAATGGCCAAGTTGAAAATTGTAGGTAGTATTATTATCTATGATTTATGTTCTATTCATTTTTTCGAAAAAAACAAATTTAATTTTTTTTTTTTTTTTACTAAGTATTCGATTTTAAGTACATTTCAAATGGTTCATAACAGAGAAGAAATATCTGCCATGAGTGTCATGGGACTTTCTTATACGTATTACAGAGACTGTACGTGTTTGTCATAGGTACCATGGGTCTTTCTTATACGTAATATTGAGAATAAACACTGTACACTCTATTTCATTTAGTTTGCAGTGGTCGCCGTGCGACTTGACGGTATTAGTCGTGATCCGTACGGTCAAAGCACCCAGCAACCAGTATAGATTATTCTAAATAATGATTTTAAAAAAATATTTCTGGCTAAATCATAAGTGTTGGAAAAAAATGTATGGGGAATAAATTATAGATAGTAACATACTCGACATTTTTTATCTATAACATTTTTGTCTTATTTCAAAAAATTAAAAAAATTACATGAGTAAACATCTGTTTCCATCTTATTGTTAGTAATTATGTTAAACAAAATTCGTTCGATACATAATGTATAAAATAATATTTCTATAGTTTATGTCTCATTCATTTTACTCTATCTTTTATTAGTTTGTCAGAAATATCCTTCACTAAAATAAAAATCACGTACACTGTTCACTGTCATTATTACGTATAAGAAAGTCCTGTGGCACACGGCAGATTATTTAGTTTCCGCCTAAATTTGCCGTCCCTTAATTTTTGCCGCTCTAGGCACGTGCTTACACTGCCTGCATGGTAAATCCCATATAATTGCATTTTTACCGGTTATTACGACTACCCGCTTTTTACGACCAATATGACCGTACCTTCGATGTCATTATAACCGTTTTCTACTGTCATAGGTGGGCACAGTTAATCGAAAAGTTAACTTCGTTAATCGTTAATCCGTTAATAAAAAAGTTAACTTCCTTAACCGTTAAACCGTTAAAATTCCGAAAATGTAACGGAAGTTAAAGTTAACCAAAAATTTGAAAATTTAACGAAATTTAAAGTTAATTGTTAAAAAGTTAACCATCCAAAATGTTTGAAGACCTTTTTTTTGGTATTTCGACAACTTTCTTATGTGCTTTTTATCAAACAACCAATGTAACGGACTAAAGTTAACGGAACTTAAATTTAACGGAAGTTAACAAAAGCGTTAAAATTTTTTTGAGTTAACTTAAAAGTTAATCCGTTAACCATTTTGTTAACTTCGTTAATTAACGATTAACGGATTAACGAGTTAATGCCCACCTATGTCTACTGTATATGCATTCCAATACGATTTATTAAAATTCATTGCTTAAAGCAGTGGTTCCCAAACTCTTTTGGCCCACGGACCCCTTTTCATAATCAAAACTTGCCCACGGACCCCCTTTCATAGTCAAAACTTTCCCACGGACCCTGGGTGAAAAACTACATAAATGATTAATAGAAAAATTAAAAATTTAACTTTGATGTCTTGAATGGTAAATGGTGACGTAAAAATAAAATATAAATAAAAAAATTTGTTGAAGAAGTATTTATTGAAATTATAACTTTTGTTTTAAAATACAAAAAAAAAATTAATGACTTGGATGAACCTGATGGGATGTTATGTTTTTAAATCTCAAACTCGACTCACCGCGATGCCTGTTATTACTTGTATTTTATGCACCTGTCTATATTTATATTGTAATTAGGACGTAAAAATCGCTAATAATTTATTTATTGTTATTTATTTTAACTTCCATATTAATAAAAATGTGCGCGGACCTCCTGACGTTGTTCAGGGACCCCCAAATCGATTTTAATTTTCCACGGACCCCCTGAACGATGCCAGGGACCCCTTGGGGTCCGTAGGGACCACTTTGGGAACCACTGGTTTAATGCATAGATTATTGTAATACATAAGATTTGATTCACATAAGTGAAGATAGAGATATAACATATAACCCAAACAATTATACTATATCCTTTTTACACGCATGTTTAAATAAAGACAAGCATAAACCCAAATACCTATTTTTGTGAAGACTCAATTTTCGAATCAAATGCATAATCCATGGTTAAAACCATAGACTTATAGAATGAACTGAGGATTCCCTTATCCATCTGTGAAGTAAATATTGGCGAAAAAGTGTGAGAGAGATAAAGCGATAAAGTAGCTTATAGTTTCCTCTTTCTAGAATTCTAATTGGTCACGTCATGCAGGAGCGCATGAGTTGCTGTAAGAAGCGTATACAGGACAGACCTACAGAAAAGACACAGGTATTGACTACATATTCGCTTTGTCTCTTTCAAGAGAGTGGTCGATTTTGTAAGGCTATTGCTCAGTCCATCCTATATGTCTATGGTTAAAACCAATAAAGGATTTTATCTATCTTAACCCTTAATTACTCGCGTGAAATACCGTAACACAGTTAATCGCGCGATGTATTTTATACCCCACATAAAAAAGCTAGTTTTTGGGAATTTTGAAGATTTATATTAATTTTTTTGCCCAATTCATATTATGTACTATTTATTTTTGAGGAATTAAGAAAAATTTTCTTAAAATTAACCCAACTAAAAATTAAGGATTAGAAAGAAAAACTAACCAAAATAAATCTAAAAAAGTACACAAAACTGTTCAATATTCATCTTGTAATAAATCGGACAACAAAAATTTGATTTTTGTTGGTAATTTTTTTAATTTTGCCCTTTTGAAAAGTTGTCTTCCATCAGCAACATCACTAATGTCTTCAAAAACGCGGTTCTTTGCTTACGATGCTGCTATTTGTGCGTTAATACCACATTTAGTAAGTAAAAAATTAATACAAACTGCTACAATCCTCAAATTTTGACTGCCGGATTCCTTATCATACTCTAGAATGACTAAACAAAGGTTAGATAGGGGTGTACAGTCCCACAAAGAATATGCATTTAGTAATCGTAGAAAATGCGTTACTGGTATACAAAATACAGCAGCGCGAGTAATTATAAGGGTTAAATAACATTCTTGTTTTATTTGAGGTGGGGTACATGCCTTTGATATTAATTACAAAGCAATGATAAATTGTATATTTTTTTTAGTAACTTTTCTTCACAGTTGGCCAAACGACACTTTCAATCCATGGTAGATATGCTGAAATCCTAGTATACACATATGGCGGATACATCTGTATTTGCATACCATGACAGAGCTTGTTAATGGAAAGAACTCCCACAATATTGTACATGCATTTATTTACTTCATTGTATATTTGTATAGGGGAACCTCCAAAACCCTAAAAAACACTTGATTATTCTGGGCCCTAATTTAATAATTTTTAAACGCGCCACTGCTTCAAATACATACCTCACATACTTCCTCATCGCCTTCCTGATACCCTGCACAAATCTGGACTTGATCCTTGATCACGTGCTTCGTCTTAGACACCCTATCAAACCAATAATTGCATTCGTCGGTGCCATACTCGTGTACAGCAAATTTCATCAAATCCCCGGTTGTTCCTCTGCCCCATTTTGATATTTCATAGCCAGAGCTGATCAGTGTTGTAGTTGATAAGTGGTGTGAAGTTTGCAGACAAGCAGGACGTACGTATGGTGTGAATGTAGCAGCTTTTGATAGACGTATTAAAGCTATGTCGTTGTAAATGGAATCGTTGTTATGCGAAGGATGTTTGATGATTCCTGCGATTGGGATTATTTGGGAATTGGGTTCGGTTGTGTCGGATAATAGATAGCTTTGTGAGCCCAGTAAGATCCAATGGGGTTGGCCACTACAGAAAATAAAAATTATGATTATAATGATTGTCTTGACCAAACCTCATCTGCTCTGGGCCCCTATTCTCGAGTTCGTTCGACTTTTTCTCATTCGAGATTACTAAACTAAAACTAAAAGTCACTAACAAGGGGACCTTTTCAAGTAAAAAATTCGTATCGAGTTTAAACTTTGAATATAGTTAAGGTCAAGGTAAGTAAGAAAAAAATTATCTTAGCTGCGGTAAAACGATTTAAGGATGTGAAACACCCCTAGAAAATGTGCCAAATAATCATATTTTTCAAATAACTCTGAAGCTAATGAAAAAAAAATCTACAAAACAATTTTTTTATGATTTTTTATGCTCTTTCGAATGGCGATAGTCAAAATTTGAAAAAATTAAAGCGTTAACCTCCACCTCCCATCCACATTTCATAGGTTTAATTTTTTCGAATTTTGACTAGAGTCTAAAAATTTTATATGTTATTTATGGATAACTCATGTATTTTACTAATTTTTATTTAAAATATTGGACGTATGGTTTTTGATTAGTTACCTAGATATTATAAATAGAGTTTTTTTTACACGATAAATGAGAGAACTTGCTGAAAGTGCTCTATTTATTGAAATTCTACACAATTGGCTACTTATTTAAAAACTAATTATTCAAAACTTTAACCCTTTTAAATACTATAAAAAATATAAAACAAATATATTCGCGTGTAATTTATTCAAAATAATGAAAAACTAGCTCTGTAATAACAGCAGATTAGTACATGTTGCTATAATATAGCGTTCTGTCTATTTCAATTTTTAAATTAAATTAAACTTTTTTTTTACTTTTAATCAGGGAGTCGAACCGGTGCTATTTCCCGAACCGGTTCGGTTCCGGTTCACACAGAAAATAAAGTTCCGGTTTTCGTTCCGGTTCAATTTTTTATTTTTTTATTATTTCGGTTACCGGTTCAATGTACCTCCGAACCGGTTCGAACCGGTTTTTTTTTTAATTTTTTTTGTAAATTATTCAAATATATGTAATAATTTTAATTAAATTATAATTAAACCTACCCTATAATTTTTGAATTAAATTTACTTTCCAATTTTGTGTATACTGTATGTATCAATACTTTTATGGCTTGTTTTCTTTATTTGTATTAATTTTAAAAAATGTGGTTATGCCGGAATAATAAAATTGCTGACAATTCATATTTGGATTATGCTCAATGAAATTTAAATTTAACGTGTATTTTAATAACAATTTTCATGTATTTCTGAAAATACCATTTTTCTCTCAATCTTTCCCATTTTTTCTTGTACATTACCTTTATGACTTTTTCTGATAGCAGGCCAATTTTTAAAGATGAACAAAGAGTGTTTTTTTATTAATTTATAAATTCCGCAGAAAAATCGAAATTTGTTATTAATTTACTAATATATAAGCACAGCTACATTTGGGTCAGTCCGCGGTAATCGATACCATATAGTTAAAAATATATTTTACGAAAATAAATACTAAAATATAAAATTAACAGGCTATTTAACATCAATTTTCATAAACAAAAAGACAATTAGAAAAATGTTAGTTAATTTTCAAAATATTTCAAAAATTTCCAAAAAATTTCAAAAAGGACAACAAATAAGGTGAAATAATAACTTATAAACAATAACTTACTTAAGAATAAGTGACGATCGTGGCAAACTATTAAGTCTTTGACAATTACATATCAAAGGTGACGTTTGACCAAATTAAAAAAAATTACCCTCACCAAAAATAATGACTAAGGGTGACCACATTTATTATAAATTTAATGAGTATATTGATGTATTTGATAAATAATTGCTATAAGTATTAGTTAATAATATCAATAACGTCAATAAGCAATTAAACACACAAATAGTATTCTTATTGTACCTATCCTTTAATTCAACGTGTCACACCCGTCACATTTCCTGTCACACCCGTCACAATGTTTGTTGAGTAATAACCAGGTAAATAGATTATATATTTACCTGATGCTCTTGTTTTACTAAAAAATAATTTATTCGTAACATAATAAAGTACGATTATTATAAAGTAATTTCAATATTTTCGCTAAACTTTGGAGACTTTGAATAGAGGTTGCAAGACTTGCAATAGTTGGCATCACACCCGTCACAGGGCTTTGAACGCTGACATTTTTTTGTAAAATAACCGTAGACCTTTTATTCTTTCAATATATGTACATTAGGGTGGGTCAAATTGTATGGGGCCGAAAAAATCTCTATGGGCAACTCGCGATTCTGGTACTATGGGCCATAACAAGTATTTTTGCCAATGGAACCATACCTCTAAAATCATTTTCGAGCTTGCCGAAATTTGTCTGAAGATATTTTCCAAAATCCACAAAAATGCACGAAAACGCCCCCTGGCGGCAGTCAAAAATAAAAATAAATGTGAAAAATGGATTTCCCGACCCAAAAAACTCCGGTATACACATTTTCAATAATTGTACATTCGAAATGCACTAAATAGATCAATTTTTGAGTATTTTTGAAAATATCTTCAGACAAATTTCGGCACGCTCGAAAATGATTTTAGAGGTATGGTTTCATTGGCAAAAATACTTGTTATGGCCCATAGTACCAGTATCGCAAGTTACCCATGGAGTGAAAATAATGGACCCACCATAATGTACATGTAGGTATTACATTAAGATCTACAGAAAAATGGTGAAACCATGTTATTAACTAGTATTATTTAGAAATTATGAACTCCAATCCGAGTTGAAATATCACACCAGTCACCGCGGACTGACCCATTTGTCAGTGGTGCCAATTATAAGTAATTGCAAAAATTATTTTACATTTGAAACAGAATAATAAATATATTTGTATAAATACATTTGCAATGAAAAATTAAACTTCATTGAACCGGTAAAATTAAACTTTATTGAACCGGTAACCGAAAGTTTGTTTTTCGGTTCGGCTCCGGTTCAGGTTCAACGTCATGTTTAAAATTTCGGTTCAGGTTCAGTTCCGGTTCGCCCAAAAATTTCGTTCCGGAACCGGTTTTCGGTTCGGGTTCGGGTTCGGTTCGACTCCCTGCTTTTAATAATTAACAAAGTAAAATATTCCATTAAATGTAGGTACCTACACGTGTGCTGAAGATAAATTAAAAAAAAAAAAAATCGAAACCAAATCTTTTTTTACAGTGTGCTAGACGTATAACCTTAAATTATGAATAAATTGAAATTAAATTAAATGAAAATAAAATACTTACTAAAGTGATGAAGTTGTACAATGATAAGCAGTGATGAGAAATCTTTCACTTATTAGGGATGCTTCACAATCTGACCAAATTTTATCACCGTCTCGAGTATTAAAACCAAGTATGGCCTAGAATATAATTTATTAAATAAAAAGCATTAGCATATATCATATATCGGGGATTTTGGAGGTTGACACCCAGTGGCGGCGTAAGGAGGGGGGCCCGGGTGCCAAGCACCAAGGGGTGACAAATTACGCCGCCACTGTTGACACCATAGAAAAATAAATAAATAAAAGAGATTTCCATGAAACTTTGAAAATAACAAGACATGTATTAAAATTTTAATATCTATTAGGATAATAGTTTAAGAGATATTAAACAAACAAATTAACATGCATTCTTATATGAGAACTGCATAGTTTCAGTATTCAAATTTGAGCATATATTCTTTATTTACTTACAAAGATATCTGTAAATTTTCAGAATGATTAGGAACCGCATTTTTTAATTAAAAAATTATAAGTGTGCGAAAAAAAGAGAGAGAGACGCATCTATGTGATTTCGCATGCTCTAGAGAGAGAGACACATATTGCCTTCCGTATCCGGAAACTTGTTTGAATGTAATTTGTTCGAAAGTAATTTGTTCGAAAGAAATTTTTTCGAAGGAATTTTGTTCGAATGGAAATTTGTTCGAACAACATTTGATCGAACGGAAATTTGTTCGAATTTTTAAATTATTTTAAAAATATGTGACAAAATGTAGACTACATTTATAAATATGTCACGTGTAAATTAAAAAAATATACGTGTAATTGATTTGTTATTATTTACAAATAATTAGATCAGGGCCGTATTATTTTTTTACAAATTTTATAATAAAATATTTAAAAAAAATTAAAAATTTCTAGACTACAAAAGTGTTATGAAAGTATAATAGTAGTTAAATAAATAAATTACATTAAACAATAAGGCCGTATTAGGGAGTATAAGGGAGATTAAAGGAAATAAAAAAAAATTAAATTTAAATATAAACAAATAAAAAAATTATGTTGACACGTTAACTATCCTTGGTTAGGGCAATATATAAGAGGAAAGAGGTTGTATTAGTTCAAAAGCGGGAATTCAATCTCCGTTTTGGTAAGGGCAATCTGTTGGATTGAAATAAATTTGGTTAATCTTGGTAAGGTTGAGGTTAACATGGATTCAATCTCCACCACAATATAATTTTTCTTAGTTACCTATAAAAAACATATTCCTAAGTACACATTTGAAAGTTTTTTTTGTATTTTATAATAAAATTTGTAAAAAAAATAATACGGCCCTGAGGTAATTATTTGTAATTAATAACAAATCAATTACACGTATATTTTTTTAATTTACACGTGACATATTTATAAGATTTTCGTAGTCTACATTTTGTCACATATTTTTAAAATAATTTAAAAATTCGAACAAATTTCCGTTCGATCAAATGTTGTTCGAACAAATTTCCATTCGAACAAATTTCCATTCGAACAAAATTCCTTCGAACAAAGTTCCTTCGAACAAATTTCTTTCGAACAAATTACTTTCGAACAAATTACTTTCGAACAAATTACATTCGAACAAATTACCTAGATTCATTGCCTTCACTCTATGCTTATCCATAAGCGCTTACCCGCACCGTTCCAGCAAGGCCAGTTCCACACCCTATAATGTCAACCTCCTTAACCCATTAATTCCCAAGGGTAGAAAATAAAATTAATTTGATACTAATTACTGTATTTTATTACTAAATATATACTCAAATAACTGTTTTTGATGTAAAAAAATCATGTTTTTTTTTCAACAAAATGTTGCGTTTACGAAACGTTGGAAAAACAGTTATTACTTAGTGTGGAATAGTTTAAAGCAATTTGTGTAACGATGTTAGTAGCAAAAAAAGGTCATTTCATCAATGAGATATTTAAAAAAAAAACTTTTTTTTTAAATGTTTCGTTTACGCAACATTGGGGATTAATGGGTTAATACAAAATGAGCCTAAGGCCTATTTCACACATATACGGTTTCATTCGGTTCGGTTCGTTTTCGGTCGCTGCCGACAAGTGTGAAACGATGATTCAGTTTGTATTCGGTACCTAATAGAAACCGTACAGAACTGAATACTCCCTCCACACGGACAGATTTCATCAGGTTTCAATTCGTGTCCAGGGAACACAAAGCAATGAACGCGTTCACACATACTCGGTTTAGTTTCGGTTTTAACCTGATAGCTAGTATTATTTTTTTAAGTTTTGTCGCGGATTTTCTAATAAAATGAGTGGTTTTCTAGATATTGATGTGGATCGTCTTCATGCTCTTTAGCTTCGGGAAAATAGTATAGAATGCTCCAAATTCCTGCTGTAAAGTAATGAGAGGGTGCTCGCAATGAATTCTAGTATTCCTCCTTCATTTTTTAATTTTTTTATAGAGAAACAACATGGCAACAACTTGCTTTCTCTCCATGATAACTACTGAGTTTACGGAAAAAAATAAAACCTAATATGAACCGTATGAGAACCGTGTATGTGTGAAAGGGTTTGATTCGTTTTCGGCTGAAACCGAAAACGAACCGAACCGAATGGAACCGCGTATGTGTGAAACAAGGCTAAGGCGGCTATTACACTATCAAATAAATATGTCAAAGATCTTTGACAAAGATTTGATCAAATATAAGAGACTGTCATTATCTTTAATCAGAGAAAAATTATGATATAATAATATTATAAAATATGACTTATTACACTGCCATATTTCTTTGATCATAGAAATTGTTTTCACATTTAACATAGGCGGGTATTACACTAATGATAATTGATAGTGT
The DNA here is from genome assembly GCA_949319165.1 of Sialis lutaria. Classification (NCBI taxonomy): domain Eukaryota; kingdom Metazoa; phylum Arthropoda; class Insecta; order Megaloptera; family Sialidae; genus Sialis; species Sialis lutaria. Next base: position 3,493,127 of record OX439244.1, read on the forward strand.
AATAGCCGCCTAAAATTGACATTGAATTTTTTCTAGTTTCAAAATTAATTACAAAAAATATTTATGAAGAAAATCTATTATTAATTTTACTCACCATATGCGGAAATTCCATAGGTTGTGCGGGGGTCAATTTAATTTCATAGTTTGGAGAAAAACTACAATCTTCTACTTGGTTTCCATATTCAATGCATTCTAATAAAAAATATTTTATATACAGTGAAACCTGGATAATGGGAATCTCCAGAGACCAGTTATTTAATCCCATTTAAAGAGGTGTCCCATTTACCCAGTTATAGAGGTACATATGTAGAAGTAACGGTACGAATTCAGTATGAATTCTAGTTATAGAAGTTTCCTACTTAACCAAGTCCCACTTAATCAAGTTTCACTGTATAAATATTTATGCGCACAAGGACACCGTCAGAAAAGAAAAGTAAAACGCCCAGTGGCGTAGATAGCTTTTCGCGATGGGGGGGGGGGGGGAGACAGTGCCGGATTTTGAGTATAGACCTTTTTTTTAATGAAAAAAAAGGTCTATACTCAAAAAGTAAAAAAGAAGTGCTCAATGGAGCACTTCTTTTTTACTTTCTTATACTATATGTATATGAAATATACATATGTATAGTATAAGTAAGTATAGTGAACGCGATTTTTTTCGAAATCCGGATTTTGATGGAATTATCAATTTTGACCTTTCCTAAATCCATTCTGACTATTTTCGCCATGATGTCTGTGTGTCTGTCTGTCTGTAGACGCTTTAACTCAAATGCGACAAATCGTAGAAAGGTGGAATTTTATACTTAATTTATTTTTTTCCTGGGATGAAAACTTCCTATTTTTGAAAACGATCATTCAACCGGAAACGGATGTTTACCTACATCGATTTTTGAATTTTTCGAATTACATTGAAACAGTGCGAATTAGAGAAAAATGACAAAGTTGAAAATTGTAGGTAATATTATTATCTATGATTTATGTTCTATTCATTTTTTCGAAAAAACAAATTTAATTTTTTTTTTACCAAGTATTCGTTTTTAAGTACATTTCAAATGGTTCATAACAGAGAAGAAATATCTGCCATGAGTGTCATGGGACTTTCTTATACGTATTACAGAGACTGTACGTGTTTCCCATAGGTACCATGGGTCTTTCTTATACGTAATATTGAGAATAAACACTAGATACACTCTATTTCATTTAGTTTGCAGTGGTCGCCGGGTGACTTGACGGTATGACCCGACAACCAGTATATAGATTATTCTAAATAATGATTTAAAAAAAAATATTTTTGGCTAAATCATAAGTGTTGGAAAAAAATGTATGGGAAATAAATTATAGATAATAACATACTCGACATTTTTTATCTAAAACATTTTTGTCTTATTTATTTATTTTTTTTAAATTACAAGACTAAACATCCGTTTCCGGTTTTGTGATTGTTGTAAAAATAAGGTGGTTGTCTTCCCTGATGAGAGTTTATCTTAAATATATAAATCACCCTTCTGGCTAAATCATAAGTGTTGGAAAAAATGTATGGGGAATAAATTATAGATAATAACATACTCGACGTTTTTTATATAAAACATTTTTGCCTTATTTCAAAAAATTAAAAAAACTACATGAGTAAACATCCGTTTCCATCTAATTGTTAGTAATTATGTTAAACAAAATTCGTTCGATACATAATGTATAAAATAATATTTCTATACCTATAGTTTATGTCTCATTCATTTTACTCTATCTTTTATTAGTTTGTCAGAAATATCCTTCAATAAAATAAAAATCACGTACTCTGTTCACTGTCATTATTACGTATAAGAAAGTCCTGTGGCACACGGCAGATTATTATTTCTTCGCAACGCGAGGGCCCCTTGTATCAGTCTGATGGGGGGGGATATGACAGTATATCTCATAAAGTTTTATTTTTTCACTATGCAAAGTACAAAAATTGGACTCATGGGGGGGGGGTTGATCCCCTTAATCCCTCCCTATCTGCGCCACTGAAAACGCCCCTCTTCCCTTCCGGAAAATAAATTAGCGGCGCCCGTGTGTGTATACAATTTATAGATATTAAAATTAAAATAGCTACTCACTTTGTTGGCTTATAGATAATCGTTTTGCCCTTCGATGAAAAGCACCTGAAAATTGATATAATAATACTTATTAAGTATGTACATTTCCAAAATTTGACTCTTAGCTTCTGAGTATAAGTCATATCTTATGCTTTATTTAACTATCTACATACCGTGATTTTCTTGTATATTTATAAAAATAATTAAAAACAGCGCTAATATTTTTCTAGCGTGTAACATTTTTGATCGAGTACTGAACTCTAGTGTAGATACCTGTATTTAAGAAAGAACACAGATAACGTCTTTTTATAGAAAACCCGTTATCTTGGTCGCAAAATTGCACATGTTTTAACCGCTGTACAACCGCAAAAATTAAATTTGTCAGGAAATTATGTATATGATTTAATATATAATTATTATTAATATTAAATACAGTGTTTTTTATTTGAAATACTTATATTTGTTATTATTAATACATTATTAATTAAAACAGGAAACAGCATAAGCGTAGTTACAGTGGGGAAAAGGTTAATTGCCCCCATCTCATATAGTTTATGGAGAAAATTACTTTAAATTGCTAATAAAAGGCATGATGACTAATTTTGAAAAACTATTCTATATTGATCTTACGTGTCTCCTATATCTAAAAAATACTTATTTATGCAGAAAATATAGATTTAATCGCAAAAATTGACTCTTTTAAAACTAATTATGAATTTGACGCCAAAACGCTCGCAGGTCACATTTCACAGTTGTGACGTCACACTCCTTGTCAACAATAATAATCAAACATTCAGAGTTAGAAATAATTTAATTATTTTGTGTATGAAAAATGAATTCCAAAGTATATAAGTTCTTAAATAAAGTATATATGTACCTAATAATCATAGGTGGGCATTAACTCGTTAATCCGTTAATCGTTCTTCTTCTTCTTTTTCTTTCTTTTGGCTTCCTTTTTGATAAATCGGCCACTTTTATTTTTATATTTGCACTTCTGATTTTTATTTTGTTCTTTTGATTTTTTTAAATTAACACTCTTCATTTGCTTTTATCTTCTATTGTTTTTGATTCATTCTGTTTTTCCACTTTTGTTTATTTTTATGTTATGTTCACTCTAATTATGTTTTTACACTTCTTTTCTAAGTTAGCACTGGAATTTTCACTTTTGTTTAATTTTGATTTTCGTCCACTCTACTTTTGTATAGTCTTCTTTTTTATAGTTTGCACTGATTTTTCACTTTTGTTTAATTTTGTTTTATTTTGTCCACTCTACTTTTGTGTGGACTTCCCGTTAATCGTTAATTAACGAAGTTAACAAAATGGTTAACGGATTAACTTTTAAGTTAACTTAAAAAAATGTTAACGCTTTTGTTAACTTCCATTAAATTCAACTTCCGTTAACTTTAGTCCGTTACATTCGTTGTTTGATGAAAAATACATAACAAAGTTGTCGAAATAACTAAAAAAATAATCTGCCGTGTGCCACAGGACTTTCTTATAAATAATAATGACAATTAATAGTGTAAGTGATTTTTTTTATTGAAAGATATTACTAACGAACTAATAAAAGATAGAATAAAATGAATGGGATATAAACTATAGAAATATTATTTTATACATACTGATATCGAACGAATTATGTTTAACGTAATTACTAACAATAAGATGTAAACAGATGTTTACTCTTTTCATTTTTTTAAATTTTGGATTTATTTTTGAAATAAGACAAAAATGTTTAAGATAAAAAATGTCGTGTATGTTATTATCTATAATTTATTCCTCATTCATTTTTTTCCAACACTTATGATTTAGCCAGAAAGTATTTTTTAAAATAATTATTTAGAATAATCTATACTAGTTGCCGGGTGATTGACTCATATGGTCAAGTGACCCGACAACCACTGCAAACTAAATGAAATAGAGTATACAGTGTTTATTCTCTGTATTACGTATAACGTATTTGAGTTACAGCGTCTACAGACAGACCGACAGACAAGACAGACACACAGACACACAGACATCATGGCGAAAATAGTCAGAATGGATTCAGGGAAGGTCAAAATTGATAATTCCATCAAAATCGAAAAAAATCGTGTTTACTATACTTATACTATACAGGGTGTCCCAGGACTGTGTCAAAGCCCAATATTTCATTTAATATAATGAATTGGAAGAAAACTTTAAATGCAAAAGTTGTCAGACGAGAGGAGCGGCATAATTTAAAAATAGTTACATTTATACAGAGTGTCCCTTAACTGCGTTACAAACCAAAGTTATGTTTTTTTAAATACAAACTATATATTTTTATTTGATAATCTAAAAGCATTCATTTTTCTGAGTATTTTGATGTATCAAGTATGGGATTATACTGAGGGGTTTAAAAATAATGACCAATTTTGTAAAAAAATAGGAACATTTTCAACCTCTTGTAATTTTCTAATTACAACAAAAAAAAATTGTTTTCTGTTTGAAGTAGTTTTGGCATATTCTCTATTATTGCGATATTATGTCAAACATTTACAAAATCGTATTATTTGTACAGGGTGTATCAAAACACTGAACTTAGTTTTTTTCAAAATTTTCAAATGGAACACCCTATATATTTTTTTATTTTCGAATTGCCTGTTCAATTCTCAACACATTTTACAAACCATGTTCTATACCTAAATCCAGCCGTTAATAAGTCATTAATTTTATATTAAAATCTTAAGATTTTTTTAAAAACAATACAACTTTATTATATTCCATAAAATAATTAAATTTTTAAGTTGTTAAAGTTTGTACGTTCTATTAGTTTGTTAAATTATTTTTAAGCGAACTGTTTTATTGATTATAATAAAGTTGTATTGTTTTTATAAAACATCTTAAGATTTTAAAATAAAATTAATAACTTATTAACGGCTGGATTTAGGTATAGAACATGGTTTGTAAAATGTGTTGAGAATTGAACAGGCAATTCGAAAATGTAAAAATATATAGGGTGTTCCATTTGAAAATTTTGAAAAAAACTAGGTTCAGTGTTTTGATACAGCCTGTACAAATAATACAATGTTGTAAGTGTTTAACGTAATATCACAATAATAGAGAATATACCAAAACTACTTTCAGCAGAGAATACATTTTTTTTGTTGTAATTAGAAAATTACAAGGCGTTGAAAATGTTCCTATTTTCTTACAAAATTGGTCATTATTTCTAAACCCCTCTGTATAATCCCATACTTGATACATCAAAATACTCAGAAAATTGAATGCTTTTAGATTATCAAATAAAAATATATAGTTTGTATTTAAAAAAACATAACTTTGGTTTGTAACGCAGTTATGGGACACTCTGTATAAATGTAACTATTTTTAAATTATGCCGCTCCTCTCGTCTGACAACTTTTGCATTTAAAGTTTTCTTCCAATTCATTATATTAAATGAAATATTGAGCTTTGACACAGTCCTGGGACACCCTGTATGTATATTTCATATATATACATTTGTATAAGAAAGTAAAAAGGTCTACAAACATTTTGGATGGTTAACTTTTTAACGGATTAACTTTAACTTCCGTTACATTTTCAGAATTTTAACGCTTTAACGGTTAACGAAGTTAACTTTTTTATTAACGGATTAACGATTAACGAAGTTAACTTTTCGATTAACTGTGCCCACCTATGCTAATAATCTTGTAAGAGGAATTGATATTTGTCTAAAATAAAAGTCAATCACTTTTACTGATGCGTGATGGTCATTCTCTCTGATTGGTGTTCCATTTAACATGGCGGATTGCTGTATTTTTCATTTTTATTATATTACAAAAATTATATTTAATATAAATATAAATACATTTTTTATAATTTTTTTAACCTATTTCATTATTTAAAATCATAATTTCAATGATACTTTGTTACTGGCATCATGCCTATTGCCGATGGATATATTTCTCAATTAAGAAGTTTGCCAAACAAGTTCGACACTCTGGTGTACAAAGCAGGAACACTGCGAGCACATGTTCCAAATGACGTGATTCCTATTATTTTATACATGCAGTAAACATCCTTGTGGTCCGTTTCTAAAGGCGATCCTGAAACATCCTACAAAAGCAATATACATCTATACAGTGTGTTGATAAAGTAAGGAACAAAATTCATATCTGCGTCATTTAATGTTTTCAAGTAAAACGCTCGGACACGTCGATTAGTATTTTTTGACAAAATTTAGTAATTTTATGACAAAAGATGTCCCCCTCGAAAGCAAAATCGACTTGTTCGAGCTTTTTTTCAAAATCTTATTTTAAATGACCAAAACCGCGCCCGTTTCGTTTTACTTGGCCCACCCTGTATATACAGTGTGTTGATAAAGTAAGGAACAAAATTCATAACTGCATCATTTAATGTTTTCAAGCAAAACGCTCGGACACGTCGATTAGTATTTTTAGTTGCGGATTTTTTGACATAAGAAAATTGTATACAGGGTGTCTCAAGAAGAACGTACGCAGTCATAATTGATTTTTTTTAATGGAACAGCCTATATATTATACCATTTTTGAATTATACGATAAATTGAACACTTTTTGTACAGCATACTATATCTCTAAAATCAGCAGTTTATGGAATAATGACGTTTGAAATGTGTCTCAAGATGAATATATGCAGTCATCATTGATTTTTTTAAATGGAGTATCCTGTATATAATACCATTTTTGAATTGTACAGTTAATTCTGAACACTTTTTGTACAACATACCACAGCTCTAAAATCAGTGGTTTTTGAAATAAAATAATTTTATTTCTTTTGTATATTTTATTATTAAAGTTCATTAATTTTTTATTTATTTATAACATTTTTAACGTCATTATTCCAAAAACCACTGATATTAGAGCTGTGGTATGCTGTACAAAAAGTGTTCAGAATTTATCGTATAATTCAAAAATGGTATAATAAATAGGGAGTTCCATTTAAAAAAATCAATTATGATTATGACTGCGTATGTTCTTCTTGAGACACCCTGTATACAATTTTCTTATGTCAAAAAATCCGCAACTAAAAATACTAATCGACGTGTCCGAGCGTTTTCCTTGAAAACATTAAATGACGCAGATATGAATTTTGTTCCTTACTTTATCAACACACTGTATATATTTGAGAAAATTCAAGAATTAATATAACTTTCAAAATTTTATTTATTACCTGGCAGTATTTTATTTCACTTTGTGGCGATGCACATATCTGGGTTTCTGGTGAAACGCCATGTTTTAGTTTCCTGTGAATTGCAGATGGGTAAGAATTACTGCAAATAGATACGTCGGTGAATATCATTTTAACAAAAGATATTGCTTTAATATTTCGATCGAATTTATTCCAACCATGTGCTATGGCTCGTTGTTCAGGTATATTAAATTCATTTTGTAGACATGCTGGTCTTACATGTGCTGTAAATTTCACGTCTTGGTCTAATTGAATCAGACCGATATCGTGGTAAATACTAGGCGATTTGTAGTCTGGATGAAGGAACTTTTGTACGATTGGGAAATCTTGAGTATACTCGGTTGAATTTGAGTTTATATCAACAGCTCCAAGTCGAACTGAATTTATTTGTATTCTGTAAAAAATATATTTACGTGCGAAAATTTAACATAGAAATCTCAGAGGAGGCTAAAAGCTGGTCGTTTCATAAAATTGATAAACACTTTTTACTTTTTTACTTTTTTATACATAGATTAGATTAGATTAGATTAGGTTGTGATTGATGATGAGGGTTAGATGCCTCTAACACTGCAGCCTTTGGCTTATTGTGTTCTTCATCAATTCACTCATTCAGTGAAAAGGTTTACCGTTCTTATCAGGTTTAACATCCTTTCCACCAAGTTTTCTCTTGTTAGAGTTTCTCGATAGTTTTCTCCTGCTAGGAGTGTGTGTCTCCATTGAGCAAGAGCTTCACAGTCGAATATGATATGGGAGGCTGTTTCGTCCTCTTCATTACATAGTCTGCAGATGGGTTCTTCGTCATAGATTCCCATTGTGTGCATGTGTTTTCGTAGGTTACAGTGACCGGTTATCATACCTGTCACTAGCCTAATTTGTTGTCTACTTAGTTTTAGTATTTCATCCGTTAATTTCCTGGATGGTTTATTTAGCATGGTTTTGCTATGTTTTTGACCTTCTACATTATTCCAGTGGTTTTGATGTTGTCTTTTTGTCCAATCAGCTAGCCAGCTGCGAATAGTGTTTTTGGTAATTCCAAATACTGGTTCAGGGCCTGTAAATGTTGTTTTTGAGCCCTTTTTTGCCAGAGCATCTGCTTTTTCATTACCTGCTATCCCTCTATGTCCTGGCACCCACATAACGGTTACCCTATTGTGGTTTGCCAGGGTAGTGAGGTTTTGTAGGCAATCCCAGACCAGTTTTGAGTTGAACTGATAACTAGCCAAGGCTTTCAGTGCAGCTTGACTATCTGTCAGAACAAGGATATCTTTACCTTGATAGTTCCTGTGTATATTCTCCTGCATGCAAACATCTATTGCATGAGTTTCTGCTTGGAATATTGTGGCACATTTCCCCAGAGATGCATATGCATTAAACTGAGGGGACTCCCCATATATTCCAGCACCAGTGCCGCTGTCAGTTTTGGATCCATCTGTATACCATACAAGTTTGCCCTCCTGACTGCGTCTTTGTACTAGCCCCTCATTCCAGTCTAGCTGGATGTTAAAGGGTTTATTAAAGTTGTGCCTTATTGGCATTACATCACTTCTCATTTCTAATAATGGGTCTGTGATGGATACCGTTATCCTGGTATGTCCAGGGTTGGTAGTGGTTTGCCAATTCCCGTTGATTTCCAGCCTGTACGCCGCCATCCTCGCCTCTCCTTTGATAATAATATCTAGGGGAGGCAGGCTTAACAGGGTTTCCATAGCTGCAGTTGGGGTGGTTCTCATCGCTCCCGTGATGCAGACGCAGGCAAGTCTCTGGATTTTAGATAGCTCCAGTTTGGCTTGTCTTTGTTCAACTTTCGGCCACCATACCAGCGATCCATAGGTAATCATGGGTCTCACCACTGCTGTGTATAGCCAGTATACCATGCTTGGTTTAAGTCCCCAGGATTTACCCAGTGCTCGCTTTGTTGCCATAAGAATTGTTTTTCCTTTGTTTACGGTTTTTTGTATCTGTGATTTCCAGGTTAGCTTTGAATCTAGGATTATACCCAGATATTTAGCCTCCTGACTCACTTGTAATTGTTCATTGAAGAAATTTGGTAGTCTAAGCCCGTCCAATTTTCTTCGTCTTGTAAATGGTATCAGTGCCGTTTTTTGTGGATTTACGCTTAAGTTCTCCTTGGCACACCATGTTTCCACAACTTCAAGAGCTCTTTGCATGAGCCTTGAGACTGTGTCGTCAAACTTTCCCTGGATTAGTATTACTAAATCATCAGCATACCCCTGGGTATAGTAGCCCTGTTCATTTAGTTTGACTAGGAGTTCATCTACCACTAGGTTCCACAGTAGAGGTGATAATACCCCCCCTTGCGGACATCCTTTGGCAGCTACTATCTCCATCGTCTCACTAGATACAGTTGATTGTATTTTTCTGTCGTGTAACATCTTACTGATCCACCTACATATGGTGTCTTCTATTCCACGATTTCTCACTGCGGCTATCATTGACTCGAAGGAGGTATGATCAAAAGCTCCTTCGATGTCTATAAAGGCCGCTAGTGCAATTTCCTGTTGGTTGATTGCACTCTCAATTTTTCCCACTAGTTGGTGAAGTGCTGTTTCACATGCTTTCCCCACTTGATAGGCATGTTGGTGGGGATGGAAAAGGCTTCCTTTCGGTAAGCTTTCCCTTATGTGTCTTCCTATCAGTTTTTCCATCACTTTTAGCATGAAAGATGTTAAAGTGATGGGTCTATATGCCTTCGCCTGAGAGTGGTCTCTTCCAGGTTTTGGTATAAAGACAATTCTAGATTGCTTCCATGCTGTGGGAATGTATCCCGTTGCTAGGCTTGCTCTTAGAAGTCTACAAAGTTTTGGCATTATGATGGATTTCCCTTGCTGTAACAGCACGGGTATAATTCCATCAGGACCAGGCGCTTTGTATGGTTTGAATGAATCAATAGCCCACTCGGTTGTATTGTGGGTTATTATTTTGTTTGCAGTTTGCCAGTCTCTTTTTGTTGCCCTGATAATGGGGTTTACAAAATCAAGCTGGTTTTCATTTGAGTTTGGCAGGTGTACTTGAAGTAGTAACTCTAAGGTTTCCTTGCCCGTTTCTGTGTATTTGCCATTTGGTTTCAATATTGTCCCAATTGGTTCTACAGGATCCTTGGCCAGAATTTTCTGGAGTCTTGCTGCCTCAGAGGTGTTTTCAACTTCTTGGCAGAAGTTCCTCCAGGAATCTCTTTTGGCTTTACGGATTTGTTTATTATATTCCGTCAGGGAGAGGTAGTATTCATCCCATCTTCCTGCTTTTTTCGCTTTGTTGAACAACTTGCGTGTGCTTTTTCTTTGTTCTGCCAGATTTGTGTTCCACCAACATACTTCTCTTTTTGTGGATCTACGCACAACCCGGCAGTTGTTATAGTACGAATCTACAATGGCCTCCTGTAATTGAACAGAGGTTAATTCTATATCCATACTATCCTTAATTTCATTTTTTACGTTAATTAAGTTTAGTTGTAGGTCCTGTTTGTATTTCTCCCAGTCCGTGTTTTTCGGATTTCGATATTCCGAGGCTGGCTTATCAATGTCTTTGATTTCCATTCGGATATATCTATGGTCCGAGAGCGACGGTTCTTCTGACACATGCCATCGAGTAATCTGAGAGCTTATACGGGAGGTTGCTACTGTTATATCAATAACTTCTTTTCGAGTTTTTGTTATAAAAGTTGGTTTATTACCTCGATTTAGAAGGTCTAAATCGTTAGAAATAATATAATCAAATAGGTACTCACCCCTTTTGTTGTTGTTGCTGCTACTCCATGCTGCATGATGTGCATTGGAGTCAATACCAGCTAGTAGCTGCAGGTTTGATTGCCTGCAGTGGTCCACTAGCTTCTGCATTTCCTCCGATGGTGGCGGATTTGGCGAGTCAAACGGAAGATATACCGAGGCTATTATTATTTCCTTCAGGTTTCCTTCCGTTTGAATTTTTATACTACCGGCAGCTAGATCCCTACAACAGAAATTTGTCAGTTTTAAAACATGAAGTTCTTCCCTGACAAGTATGCATGATCTTACGTTTCCAAGGTTCCTGTTATATATTAGTTTACCCTTGGTGGTTCCTAAGCCTGATACCTTTCCCCTGAACAGCCAGGGCTCTTGGATCAAGGCTACGTCTATACTTTCCGAAGAAAAGTATTGACAGAAGGCAGCCGAAGCTGCCTTATTGTGCTGCAGGTTTACTTGAAGTACCTGCAGCATCTTCTGTCTTCTCTTCCGGTTTTTTTGAGACTCTGAAGGTTAGCTGAGACAATCCTAGATAGGCTTTAAACCCTACCTTGCTCAGCTCCTTCAGAGAACTCTCGTTTATCGCAAGGACCAGGGTAGTACCTTGCGATTCTTTTCTGGTGGATATGATCCGCCATTCCCCTGTTGCCAGGTTTTTGTTCTGCGTCTCCAGCAGCTGGAGGATCTTGGGTGGATCATTAGCCTCCACTAGGTCGGTGGGTATCCACACAACCACCTTAGAGGTTTTGACAAGATCCTTGGCCTCTCCTACTCGGAGGTTGGCCCCCTCCCACAACTGGAGTTGTGGTAGCTTACCTTCCAGCCACTCTTTCGCATTCTTGTTTGCACAAGACACAAACAGTACGCCGCCATGTGCGTAGCTGTTTGTGAATTGTGGTCCAGTACCTGCCTCACATTTGAAAATTTCTCTTGTGAGGGACTGTTGTATCTGCTTAGCCTGCTCTGGGGTTAGTTTGCCCTCAGGATAGGTTTGCAGAGCTACTGCCATCTTTATGGCAGATATTGTTTGACTATAGGACTGCCCCTGTACCGAGGTACTGGGTTTTGTCCTATCGTCCCCTTCTCTGATCTTCTTCGCTGCCCTTTGTACTGATGGTGATGGTGTACTCCCATCAGTACGGGTTCTTTTCCTTGGATCAGCTGGGTCTTTTCCTGTCTCCAGTGGCTTCCGTTGACGGTTTGCCCTAGGTTTCCTTGACCTTATGGGCTCCCCTCTTGCTGTTGCCGCCTCTATTGCCATCCTGCGGCGTTGTGCCCCTGAGATGCGTCCCTCAGGTTTTGATTTTGGAGGGGATTTTACCTCGGTTTGTGTTCCCGAGGGGTTTGCCCCTATTTCTTCTGTTTTTTCCTCCTTGGAGGTTACTGAGGTTTGACTTTCGTCTGCCTCAGATATCTCCATGGGGGATAGTTTTTTTGTTTCTGGTTGTTCATTATCCATGTTTATTCCCACGAGTATGAACTTGTTAAAAATAATGGCTGTATACAATGGGGTGCGCCCGGTGCCCCAAGGGATAACCAGTAGGTACTGATCTTCTAGACAGTCACGCATCCCTTTGGCCTGGCCTCCTACCGTGAGATTTAGGATTTTTTATTGAGGTTAACTCCTCTTGGTCCGGGCGATTAAGCCAAGACCCCCCCACATCCGCCTATCCTGCGAAACATGACCACAGGCCAGGAAGATGCAGGATTTTTCGACTGCTTCGATAACTAGGTTAGTCAGCAGCCGGCGCCGTTTGCCCCAGTGTAGGCCCTTAGCCACGACACGACAGCTGGGCTGGGGGGATGTTTATCGACTTCCCAGTCTAGATCCGCTGGGTTTAGTTTCAACAGGGCCACCTCGTGAAGGATGCAATCTAAGATCACATACCATCTATCTAACCGTAGATGGTACCCATCGGTCTTGGGTACAGCTGTGCTTTAGTGCTAGGCTCAGCTATACCCCCGGTATTAAAGTTTCTTTCATCGCACGGCGTTTATAGCCGGTTAGATTACTTACTTCAATTCCTCAACCCCTTTTTATACATACATGAAATGTAATGTATAAATAAAGTATAGTGATCACGAAAAAAAATCGAACTCGAGATTTTAACGAAATTACACGTTTTGAGGGTCCCTGAATCATATACCACCATTAACTCAATGACGTCTGTGTGTGTGTGTGTGTGTATTTTTGAAACGGTATTTTTGAAACGGTGCGCAGTAGAAAAAAATATTTTAGATTAAAGTTGTAGAAGAGACTTTTATCTATAATTTATGTTCTATTCATTTTCCCCCCAAAAAATTGTTTTTAGGAAATAATCGATTTTCTAAAAAAAAATATTTTTTCGATTTATTTTTTAAACGGTAGGTATTAGAAAAAAATGTTTGAGATACAAGTTGTAGAAAATATTATTTTCTATAATTTATGTTCTATTCTTTTTTTTGTATCTTATGAATTAACCAAAAAAATAATTATTTTCGTTTTAATGGTTTTAATTTAAAAATGATTTGAATAATACAAAAAATCTAGTGATCTATGAAAATTTTAGCATTTATTATTAGAAGTGTCAAAATTGAAATTTAGCAAAATAAATACTTGTTAATACAATAATCACTAATCTTAATTGATTTCGTTTAATATTTAATGTCAATATTAAATAGAATGTATCAATTTCATTCACTGAAAATCATTTTGTAAGTAAAAAATTTTAAAATCAAATATTAAATTATAAAAGTAATCACATATTAATACTTCGGTGTCATGATGTATAAAAAAGTCTCGTGCCTGCCAAGGCAGTTTATTTAAACGGTTATAGGTATTAGAAAAAAATGTTTGAGATACAAGTTGTAGAGAATATTATTTTCTATAATTTATGTTCTATTTTTTTGTTGTATCTTATGAATTAACCAAAAAAAATTATTATGTTAGTTTTAATGGTTTTAATTTAAAAATGATTTGTATAATACAAAAAATCTAGTTATCTATGAAAATTTTGGCATTTATTATTAAAAGTGTCATAATTTCATTCAGTGAAAATCATTTTGTAAGTAAAAAATTTTAAAATCAAATATTAAATTATAAAAGTAATCACATATTAATACTTCGGTGTCATGATGTATAAAAAAGTCTCGTGCCTGCCAAGGCAGTTTATTATACATACATGAAATGTAATGTATAAATAAAGTATAGTGATCACGAAAAAATTCGAACTCGAGATTTTAACGGAATTACACGTTTTGAGGGTCCCTGAATCATATACCACCATTAACTCAATGACGTCTGTGTGTGTGTGTGTGTGTCTGTCTGTGTGTCTGTCTGTCTGTGTGTCTGTGAACGCTCTACAGCCAAAACTGTAATACTTACGAACGTGGAATTTTAAACTTAAGGTTCTTTTATGCTCTAGATGTGCACCTCCTATTTTTAAAAACCTTCACTAAACCGGAAACGGATGTTTACTGGTGTCAATTTTTGAACTTTTCGAATTATTTTTGAAACGGTGCGCAGTAGAAAAAAATATTTCAGATTAAAGTTGTAGAGGGGACTTTTATCTATAATTTATGTTCTATTCTTTTTCCCCCCCAAAATTTTTTTTAGGAAATAATCGATTTTCTAAAAAAATTAAATTTTTCGATTTCTTTTTTAAGCGGTAGGTATTAGAAAAAAATGTTTGAGATACAAGTTGTAGAGAATACTATTTTCTATAATTTATGTTCTATTCTTTTTTTTGTATCTTATGAATTGACCAAAAAATGAATAATATTAGTTTTATGTTAAAAATGATGTTATAATACAAAAAATCTAGTTATCTATGAAAATTTTGGAATTTATTTTTAGAACTGTCAAAATTGAAATCTAGGAAAATAAATACATGTTAATACAACTATCACTAATCTAAATTGATTTCGTTTAATATTTAATGTCAATATTAAATAGAATGTATCAATTTTATTCACTGAAAATCATTTTGTAAGTAAAAAATTTTAAAATCAAATATTAAATTATAAAAGTAATCACATATTAATACTCGGTGTCATGATGTATAAACGGTGCACATTAGAAAAAAATGTTTTAGATCAAAGTTGTAGAGGGTATTTATTTATAATTTATGTTCTATCCA
The DNA here is from genome assembly GCA_949319165.1 of Sialis lutaria. Lineage (NCBI taxonomy): Eukaryota > Metazoa > Arthropoda > Insecta > Megaloptera > Sialidae > Sialis > Sialis lutaria. Next base: position 3,508,250 of record OX439244.1, read on the forward strand.
TCCCCCCCCCCCCAAATTTGTTTTTAGGAAATAATCGATTTTCTAAAAAATTTAATTTTTTCGATTTCTTTTTTAAACGGTAGGTATTAGAAAAAATGTTTGAGATACAAGTTGTAGAGAATATTATTTTCTATAATTTATGTTCTATTTTTTTGTATCTTATGAATTAACCAAAAAAAAGAATAATTTTAGTTTTAATGGTTTTAATTTAAAAATGATTTGTATAATACAAAAAATCTAGTTATTTATGAAAATTTTGGCATTTATTATTTATTTAATGTCAATATTAAATACAATGTATAATTTCATTCACTGAAAATCATTTTGTAAGTAAAAAATTTTAAAATCAAATATTAAATTATAAAAGTAATCACATATTAATACTTTGGTGTCATGATGTATAAAAAAGTCCCGTGCCTACCAAGGCAGTTTATTTAATTAGATTAAATTAATTATTTTGATTAATTTTGGAAACGATAATTAATAAATATACATTGTTTTAGAAGCACTGAGAAGTAAAATAAGTTAAGTAAAAAGCTTACAATAAGTATATAATTCATACTTACTCATTTCTGAAATTATCTAAACAATGTGCAGCAGTTAGAACAAATTTTTCACTTATTAAAGAACCAAGACAATCCCAGATATACATATCATTTTCTTTGCGTCCAATCAATGCCTAGACAAAAGTAGTAGTTGTAATTGTAATGCACATTTGGAAGCGAAAACTATTTTATTAATTAAGGAGGAATGGGAGTAGTGAATGGTAACTAAGCAATTTAATATCTAAAAAAATATTTTTAAAATCTATAAAATAAGTTTCAACAGCGCATTGACTGCAATAATTATAGTTTGCTATGACTATGACAGATAAATAAATAAAAAGTACAAAAGTCATTAAGGTAGTTGGTCCATCATAATATGATCACATTAGGCCATGAGTACATATTTTTAATTTAGAGAAATGATCATGGCAACGCTGTACATTATCTACTATTAACTACTTGTCAAATATTATATCATTTATTATTATATATTTTATCATCTAAGCTACCACAGAATATATTAATAATTAATGAAATCGATTATAAATCCCTTCAATCCACTTATCATATTTTGTAAAAAATTATTTCATTATTTCGTGTATTTTTTACTATAATCAAATGAATACGTTGTTGCCACATTGTCAACAATACTTTATGTGATGGTTTGGTAGTTAAATCTGGTTAAATCTTAATAACGGGATGGTCAATAATTCCAATTTTTTGTATACTGTTTTCTTTCATATACATATACAACATGTCAGTTTTTTATGAAAAACTGACGCTACGTTTAAATTTTATCTAATAAAACGTTACGTTAGTGTACGGTTAGTCCATATAAGCTGTGTTAAAAATATAAACTTTGAGATCGTTTTTCATGACTTTGAGATGGTCAATTTTAATAAAAATGGACTATTTTTAGATTTAATCTAGGGAATATTCCTGTGCAATTTAAACAAAATCTGACGAAAACATGTTTACGGACCAACTACCTTAAACGTATCATACAACATTTACAAAATAATGCATAATTTGATAGTTAAAATCATATTTTTACTTTTTTATACATACATGAAATGTAATGTATAAATAAAGTATAGTGATCACGAAAAAAATCGAACTCGAGATTTTAACGGAATTACACGTTTTGAGGGTCCCTGAATCATATACAACCATTAACTCAATGACGTCTGTGTGTGTGTCTGTCTGTCTGTGTGTGTGTCTGTGAACGCTCTACAGCCTAAACTGTAATATTTACGAACATGAAATTTTAAACTTAAGGTTCTTGTATGCTCTAGATGTGCACCTCCTATTTTTGAAAACCATCACTAAACCGGAAACGGATGTTTACTGGTGTCAATTTTTGAACTTTTCGAATTATTTTTGAAACGGTGCGCAGTAGAAAAAAATATTTTAGATTAAAGTTGTAGAAGAGACTTTTATCTATAATTTATGTTCTATTCATTTTCCCCCCAAAAAATTGAAATTTAGCAAAATAAATATTTGTTAATACAATAATCACTAATCTTAATTGATTTCGTTTAATATTTATTGTCAATATTAAATAGAATGTATCAATTTCATTCACTGAAAATCATTTTGTAAGTAAAAAATTTTAAAATCAAATATTAAATTATAAAAGTAATCACATATTAATACTTCGGTGTCATGATGTATAAAAAAGTCTCGTGCCTGCCAAGGCAGTTTATTTATATAAATATATAGATACATTTAATGATTCGTAGTTTTTTATTTGTAAATATACTATTTTTATTCTTTGACAGAAATATTTTAAATTTCGCGCCGTTCGAAGATTTTGCGATGTTGCCATACTTAATAATTTATTTTTAATCACATTGAGGTTATGTTAAATTTTTGTATTTATTTTTGAAAATAATTTTAACGGTGTGGTAGAAGTCAACGATTTTTTTGCTAATGATTCATAAATATCATATTTACTCTTGGTGTGAATTCGGAGTAGATGGTAATGTTAGTATAGATTCTACAATCATTCAAAAATATTTCTCATTTAAGACCATGTTAAAGAGAAATATTTAAAAATTATTTTCTCAAAAACGGTGTGGACAATCAATCTCAAATTTTGACAGTGGACATTTGGTATATGTAGTTATCTTTCACTCTACAAAATTTCAGATTAATGGTAATGTTTTCAAAAGTACTCCCATTCCTCCTTAAATAATATTAATTAATCTTAATTTTGAAATAAATCGGCATAAATATAAATAAATGAATACTTAACATATAATTTAAAAATGGTATGGAGAACCATACATGACTTCCATGTTCTATAATATCTTTTACGATATTGTATTTTAAATATTAGTTTTCTAATATCCTAATGTCATTTGTAGAGTAACTAATCTGACATTTTAATTTAACTGCACTTGTTTCCATGACAACATGAATGTATTAGTATTTAAAAATCTTAGGGTTGTTTTCACCCCTTCAGTGGCTACAAGTCTTATCAAAATTGGTGAGATAATACTCACTTTTTAGACGATAATAGGTACCTACAAAATTTCGAATATTTCCGAAACCCTTAATCCGATTAGCACCAAAATCAATAGGTCTGGAGTACTCACTGAGACAAACATTTTCCCCACAAATAATTAAAATCGGTGCATATTTACAGTAGTTATTATGAAGAAAATAAAAGCACAACCGCCCGCGCCATACTGAAAACAACTTTTCTTTACATTTTGAAAATCTGCTCTTATCTCGGACACGATTTTTCGATGGTATTACAATACTTCCATTTCTTCGAACATGGAAGTAAAAAATCCTATTTTTTGTTCTATAATAGTTGATTATGGATATAAATCGATACTTACCAAATGAGGATACTCTCGTTGTAATATAATATCACCTCTAACAAGTAAATCTTCTCTATAACATTGATTTACGTACATCTTAACAAAATGATTAAGTGCTCGTTTCCATGCATAAACACTCTTGCCATATTCTAAACATTCTGTAAATATTAAAAAATATTAATACACTCCTGGTGAATTGAAGTTGAATTTGGTGGCCCCTAAAATTGATTTTTGCGTCCTCTTCAACTTTATGAAGACCTGATTATAAATATTATTATTTACTAACACTAGCTTCATGATAATTGCGTATATCGCGAGAGCTTCTATGTTAATTTTTCTTCAATAAATGGAAATTCCATTCTATTTATAATGTTAATTTATTGATTTTAAATGTTGTGTAATTGTTGAAATGTTATATTTATTACAAAACAATTAATAAAAAAAATGTTATTTCCCAATAAATTAAAAAAATGTTATACATACTATATCTCCTATCTAAAAAATCCGTTTATAAGAAAATACTGTTTTCATTTATTTTTTATAATTAGGTATTACTTGTACCATTGAACGAATTGTATTAATATTATTACTTATACAACGACATCGAAGAGACCTGTCATATAGGTCGTTAAAGACGATAGTCGCAAAAACTAAAAACCGATAAAAATGCAACGATATGGGATTTAGTTGAACTTTTATTTTGAGTCGTTAAACCGATATGTTGTATTAACCGATGTCGTTGTATAACCTTATAACTATACAGGGTGAGTCATATCAGGTGGAACAAACTTAAATTGTTGATTGAGAAAAATATTTCAAGCAAAAAAGTTTATATAAACATGTGTCCGAAACTCTTCGCGAGGGAGCTACAGACTCCCAAGAATTTTGACTAAAATTGGTTTTTATTTAATATCTGGAGAACCCATTGTGATACAGTAATGAAAATCAATACCTGGATTAGTAATACGTAATTAGTAATACGTGTTATCGATTTCCAGTATCAAACAATGGTTATTTAGACCAGAGATGTATGGGGCCTGTGGGCCCTCTGATTTTTATCTAGTATTTTTTTGTTCTTTACTTTTTTCTTATGTTTGGTATTTTTATAAGGTCATATGATACAAAATACACATAAATATACATTGTTAAGTTGTCATAAGATCAACCGTTTACGAGAAATACGATGGGGAAGATAGTTTTGCAGAATTTAACTTAATACGGATGCTAAAAATTACACAAAATAAATTTATATTCTTGTTCTAGTACTCAAAATAAGAAAAATAGTTGGTGTACATATTCCTCTTAATATGACTTCTCATAGAGTTATAGCCAGTTAATATTACTTTAATTCGTGCTTTATTAATTGACTATAAAAAACGAAACTAAAAATTGTTATCTGTTGTTAAGGATGCATTTTTGTAGGTATATTTACATACACGTTTATTCTTATTTTTAATTATAGAACAAGAATATAAATTTATTTTGGGATGTGGCTATTTGCACATACACTATGTGCAAGCAATTGGCTATTCGAACATACACTATGTGCAAGCAATTGGCTATTCGAACATACACTATGTGCAAGCAATTGGCTATTTGCACATACTGAATGATCTGAATGTGAACCGAAACCCCTAAATCTAGAAACGTGAAATTTCAGGGGTGTATTTATTTTATGTCGTAAATACCCACTAAGGAAATATTTTTCGAATTTCAGCCCCTACGGGGGTAAAAGAGGGTGTAAATTTTTGTATGGGAAAAATATTTTTTCGATGGATTTACTTGAAACTGAAAATACACACTCTACATTACCAATAATGAAACATGTATTTCAGCATATCCTAAAATTCAACCCCTGAAGGGTTGCAAGGGGGTGTTAATTTTATGAAATTTTGGAATATTAATCTACATAACTGTTTATGATATTGAGGTAAATACGGACAAATAAAGTAATCTATACTAATATTATAAATTCGAAAGTGTGTGTCTGTGTCTGTTTGTTGGTTTTATTTGTTTGTTTGTTTGTTTGTTTGTTATCTTTTCACGGCTAAACCGCTGTACCGATCTTGATGAAATTTGGCAGGGAGATAGCTTACATCCTGAGACAGGACATAGGCTATTTAGAATCTCAAAAATTCATCCCCTAAGAAATTGCAAGGGGGTGGAAATATTTGTATGGGAAATATTTCACCCCCTGTCATATATTAAGGGTTGCATATATTTTCATTCGACCCGGCGGGAAAAATACTACGGGAGTGAGGGGTTTTAGGGGGAAAAACAACCCCCTATCTCCCATAGAAACCGAGATATTTACGATTTTGTAAAATAAATGAAAACCAAAATAAAAGAAAATAATATACTAGTAGTGAATGAAAATTGTTGAGATAACGACACCGTTCTCGCATTCTCCCCTTTAAATAGCCTGACGATGATTCTGTGAATCGAAAGCTCGCTACGTTTTCCTTGCTTATTAAATCTTTGACGTTTAGACAATTAGTTGTTTTATTTTTTATAAAAGAAAATATATATATTTCACCCCCTTTCACATATAAAGGGTTGTAATGAGTTTCATTCGATCTGGCGGGAAAATACCACGGGGTAGGGGTTATAAGGGAGATACAACAACTCTTCATATGTGGAAGGGGGTGAAATATATATATTTTCTTTTATTTTGGTTTTCATTCATTTTACAAAATCGTAAATATCTCGGTTCCTATGGGAGTTAAGGGATTGTTTTCCCCCTAAAACCCCTCACTCCCGTAGTATTTTTCCCGCCGGATGGAATGAAAATAATTACAACCCTTAATATGTAATTAATTTTTTGCTGTGATGCTCAAAACATTTCCCTATAGTGTGTCTGACAGTCTCATTGCTGTCACAACCGTAATGCTTGGTTTTTAACGATAAAAAAACACTACATTGACTAGATTAATGTTCCAAAACAATACTCATTGGTGTTTCGTTTTCTCCGTGTACAAAAATCTGTATTATTTACCTAACTGAACTTACAATTAATGTATTTTCACTAACCTAAATTCCACGCGAGCGAAGTCGCGAGTAGCAGCTAGAATTCAATAAAAATACAAATTTCAAAATTCAACCTCGAAAAAATAGTAATTTTAAATTACACCCCCCCCCCCTCCGGGTCACGTGATATTTTTTTTATTCATTACACAAAATCGCAAATATCTCGTTTCCCATGCGAGATAGGGGGTTGTTTTTCCCCCTAAAACCCCACTCCCGTAGTATTTTTCCCGCCGGATCGAATGAAAATAATTACAACTCTTCATATGTGACAGGGGGTGAAATATTAATAATCAAATTTAATTTTTTCCCCATACAAACATTTTCACCCCCTGCCAATTCTTTAGGGGATGCATTTTTGGAATTTAAAGTAGCCTATGTCCTTACTCCAGATGCAAGGGTTCTTTCTACCAAATTTCATCAAGATCGGTACAGCGGTTTAGCCGTGAAAAGGTAACAAACAAACAAACAGACAGACAGACACACTTTCGCATTTATAATATTAGTATAGATTACTTTCTTTGTCCGTATTTACCTCAATATCATAAACAGTTATGTAGATTAATATTCCAAAATTTCATAAAATTAACACCCCCTTGCAACCCCTCAGGGGTTGAATTTTAGGATATGCTGAAATACATGTTTCATTATTGGTAATGTAGAGTGTGTATTTTAAGTTTCAAGTAAATCCATCGAAAAAATATTTTTCCAATACAAAAATTTACACCCTCTTTTACCCCCGTAGGGGCTGAAATTCGAAAAATATTTCCTTAGTGGGTATTTACGACATAAAATAAATACACCCCTGAAATTTCACGTTTCTAGATTTAGGGGTTTCGGTTCACATTCAGATCATTCAGTATGTGCAAATAGCCAATTGCTTGCACATAGTGTATGTTCGAATAGCCAATTGCTTGCACATAGTGTATGTTCGAATAGCCAATTGCTTGCACATAGTGTATGTGCAAATAGCCACATCCTTTATTTTGTGTAGTTTTTAGCATCCGTATTAAGTTAAATTCTGCAAAACTATCTTTACATCGTATTTCTCGTAAACGGTTGATCTTATGACAACTTAACAAAGTGTATTTATATGTATTTTGTGTCATATGACCTAATAAAAATAACAAACATGGGAAAAAAATGAAGAACAAAAAAATACTAAATAAAAATCAGAGGGCCCACAGGCCCCATACATCCCTGGTCTAAATAACCATTGTTTGATATTGGAAATCGATAACACGTATTATTACTAATCCAGGTATTCATTTTCATTAATGTATCACAATGGGTTCTCCAGATATTAAATAAAAACCAATTTTAGTCAAAATCTTTCGGAATCTGTAGCTCCCTTATGAAGAGTTTCCGGACACATGTTTATATGAGCTTTTTTGCTTGAAATATTTTTCTCAATCAATGGTTTAAGTTTGTTCCACCTGATCTGACTCACCCTGTATTTAAAATAATATAAATATTTACTTTGTTCATTGATTTTCTTTGGTGTTACTTTTTCTGTAGTAATTATTAATTGATTATTGCCACAACAAACTATGGATTTTTCATCTTTAGAACCACAAACAGATTGTGTTTGTCCTTTCTTTATGTCATCCATGACTTGGGGACATTGGGAAAGCAAAGTACATATCCCTGTTTCATTTTTAGATGTCGTACATGAAGAACCTACAATTTTAAATTTAAAAAAATAGTTATAAGGCGTATATCAATGAGTTGTGAATTAATCACGAATTGATCAATCAAATCATCATAACAAGACTTATTTATAATAAACTAGATGTACCCACGCGGCTTCGCTCGCATTAAGTACAAATTAAGTACAAACACGATTAGTTATTATTGTAATAATAAAAACAACACTTAAATTTAAATTTAATTATTGAAACAAAACTGACGGTCAAATGACAACGGCCGAGCCGAGGGAGATCGAATACCGGCGTATTTAGTTCGCGCGTTATTAATAATATTTTACCGTATAAAACTTATTTAATGTTATTTCCTAAACTATACCACCAAATTGGATGCTGAAAATGGCAAATTATATCTACATTAAGTACTTATGACGATGAAATCATTTATTTCAATAAGGATTAAAGTTTTGCAGGTCAAAACTCCATGTAAACCAAACCCAAATATTTTATGTTTTCTTTGTAACATAAAAGCAGTCATTGTGGCTTAAATATAAAAGTTAGACATATGGTGTCGCGGACTTTATTGTAGCACTTTTGATTCTACACAATTCTTTAATACATTATTTTGTTCTATATTCAACGGTTTAGGCAGCGTATTGCAAAACAGCGCGCCGTCGGCAAAATTTTTTCCGACTTGATTTACTATTATCGTCATTGCTTAGTTGTTATGTTACCTAACGTAACAAAATATAGCCTATAACCTGGCCAAAAAATGTACCTATGAATTAAAAAAAAATCACGTAAATCGGATAAGTGGTTCTCGAGTGATAAGCGCACTAACGGACAGACAGACAAACAGACAGAGAGACGTTGAGCTTTATATATATTAAAGGATAAAGGACCTCAATATTAATTAGGTTGCATTCAAATTGGTTGAATTGCCGGGTCATAAAATACTTCAGACTTTGTGCGGAGACCTTTCAATAAATATGTATATTGTAGTACTATTAATTCAAAAAATTTAAATAATATAATTATTTATTATCATACCTTCTTGGCCTTCTGCAAAAGTTGTTGATAATGAAACAAGTAAACATATTGCAATATATGTCGACCACATCATGTTGATGTTTTGATTGATTGAATAGAACTAAATGATTTTAAATAAAAGCCATTATTTATATAGGTATGCTCTATTTACGTTGCTTGAAAAATACACATATCATTATATCATTATTAAAAAACGGCACTTAACTAATCTTCACATGTTACTTTATTTATAAAATAGATATGGATTAAAATAACTAGTCGTAAAGGTTACTGGGTAAAACCCAATGGATTCTGTCTTAATATAATTTTTAAATAACAGTTGAGAACTAAATGTTTTTAGTTCAATCAGGGCCGTATACAGCTTAACCTCTCGGGGGTGTGGGGGGGGGGGGGGGTCATACAATTTTTTTTCTTCTAATATAATCGAGTCAATGAACGTTTTTACTTCGGAACTCTCAGAAACAGCACTGATTTTGATGGTTTTTTTAATGTTCGTTATATTCAAAATAATTGTTTTCATAATTAAGTTTAATTAATAATATTTTTTAATAAATTAACGATGCTATTTTAACGCAAAAAATTATTAATTAATATACCTACATATACAGGCTGGGCCAAGTAAAACGAAACGAGCGCGGTTTTGGTCATTTAAAATAAGATTTTGAGAAAAAGCTCGAACACGTCGATTTTGCTTTCAAGGGGGACATCTTTTGCTATGAAATTTTTGCAAAAATCTTTTCAACCCTAAGCGCTGATAGGGCAAGTGATACCTCATTTGAAAGGTTTTTTCATTCTGAATACGGTGCTTTTTGATTTTTTCAAATCTGTTTAGTTTTAGTCAAGTTATTGACATTTTGAATTCCATAAATGCAATGATTTTCTAATCAAAAAACAAAAATTTACAACTAAAATTCAAAACAAAGTAGGTTTATTTTTTTATCAAATAATTCAAAAACATCCAATTTGGACATTTATTGAATTAATTAAAAAATAAAAAAAAATTATTAAAAAAAATTTATCTACATCCAAAATTTTAATTAATTCAATAAATGTCCAAACTGGATGTTTTTGAACTATTTGATAATAAAATAAACCTATTTTGTTTTAAATTTTAGTTGTAAATATTTGTTTTTTGATCAGAAAATCACTACATTTATGGAATTCAAAATGTCAATAACTTGACTAAAACTAAACAGATTTGAAAAAATCAAAAAGCACCGTATTCAGAATGAAAAAACCTTTCAAATGAGGTATCACTTGCCCTATCATGCTATTTAAAATTTTAAGGGTTGCGCTCATAGCGCTGAGGGTTGAAAAGATTCTTGCAAAAATTTTACACCAAAAGATGTCCCCCTTGAAAGCAAAATCGAAGTGTTCGAGCTTTTTTTCAAAATCTTATTTTAAATGACCAAAACCGCGCCCGTTTCGTTTTACTTGGCCCACCCTGTATGTACAAAATGTACATATTTAGATTTAATTGAATATTGATGAAATTTTGCTAAATTAATCGAAATACCCTTATTAAAGGGTAGAAAATTTTAGATCACATTACAGACACTAATTTTGATTTTACACGTTTTGCTCCGAAATTTCGTATCCGCTTGCGCGCTTATAAAATAATAAACGTTTGCCGTTTTGCAAATAATTATTCAATTTTGACAAAAAAAATATACTGTTTTCTCCCTCAAGGTTCTTTATTTCAATAATACAATGTTATTACTCACAAATTAAAAATTTCCGTGAAAATTTTTGTATAACTATAACTATACTTTTTTGTGATATTTATTCAAAAAAACACCTCGAATATATTTTCAACAAAAAATTCAATAAATTTACAAAAAAACTTGGAAAATTTCAGGAAAATTCCCGAAAAATCCTTATTTTGAGAACGTATTCTTAATCAGCGACCCCCAAAAAAATTGGACATATGTAATATGAAATCGGTAAATTATACTTTGTATAAATTGTTTCTGATTTCAAATAGTATTATATAATGTACATTAAAAAAAACATCAAAATCGGTGCTAATATCGACTAATAGCAGCATACATACATATTTTAAATAAACGTACAATAAATCTCAAAATATCAAAATGTCATGACCCCGTGACCCCCCCCCCCCTTCTATTCGCCACTGAGTTCAATTGCATCTTTTATCTGCGAATGTAATGTCAATATTTATGCATGTGGTGTGTTGATACCCTGGGGGCGAAACAGTGAGGAAAGAAGACAAATACCCCTCCTCATTTTTTTATCTATCTTTTTTAAATATTTTAAACAAAATTGAATTAAATTATCACATTATTACCCCTATCTTTCAAGCTTATTCCACTGATAAAAAATTTGGTGTTGTCTTCCTCGAATAAAAAACGTTTTGGCACCACTGTTTTTATGTTTGTCTTGCTTGGAAATTATGTATAGAAGTATTTTTTAAGGTTGTTGTTCACTAAAATCGATCACTACAGAATTTCTTAAAATTTTAATATTGTGTTAAGTAAGCTAGTTCGCATTTGTAAAAAAAAATCAGGTCAGTTTACCATTTCGTTTATTAATTATAAACGTGCAAAGTTGGTCTCTTATACATTGCAAGCATAGGGATCCCTTGGAATTCGATATTCGTTTAATTCGTGTATTAAAACTAAACGTCAGATTTTAACCAAAAACGGATATGTTATAGATTGGTAATTAAGGAATGTGTATATAAAATTTTAGAATGATTTACCATCTTCTTAAATAATTATTAATTTTTAACTTTGATAAATTCCCGAACACATGACGTAAATATACGATATGGCAACAGCGCATGGTATTGACAACTGACGCGCGTTGTAAATAGCAAGTGATTATTGACTAAATTTAATGTTTTTATTTATAATAATAATAGTTACTATTGTTATTATAATTATTACTATTGTCAGCAATAGTAATAATTATAATTTTGTAAAAAATAAATCTTCTGTTCTTGTCTTATATTGTAAATTGTTGCCAGATCTATTTGTTCTTTAATACCGACATAGCAAAACCCTGTAGTTCATGTTAAATTCCGTTAGATGCCACGACTTTCAGTGAACAACAACCTTAAGAAATATTATCTTTAATTGATTGGAATATAGTATATTCTATTTTTTTTAACTATTAGTAAATGGATTAAGATTAAAATAAATCATTATCGGTTCAAAAGAAAGAGATTTTTATAATGCTTCATTTTTTTATTATTATGTATAGAGTGTGTCATTAAAAAAAAAAATTAAAACTGCAAAAATGTTTTATAGACTGAATCTGATAACATTGACTGATCTTAAGAAACCAAGTTTATGAAAAATTAATGAATTATATAATTATAGTCGAGTCAATGAAGCTCGAAAATGGCTAAAACTTCGGAACCCTCAGAAACAGCACCGATTTTGATAGAATTTTTTTTAAAATGTTCGTTATACCATACTATTTGAAATCAGAAACATTCTAGTCGTCGGATTTAACCCCTCCCCCCCAAATTTTGAAAATTTGTATAATTTACTGGTTTCATATATTAAGTCCGATTTTCGACGAAATTTTTTTACCTATAGGGGTTTAGAGAGTCGCTGAATAAGAATACTTTGTCAAAATAAGGATTTTCCGGGAATTTTCCCGAAATTTTCCAATTTTTTTTTTAATTTTTGTCTAAATTTATTGAAAATTTTGATAGAAATGTGTATTCGCGGTGTTTCTTTTCACAAATAACATTGTACCATTTAAAAAAATGAACCTAGAGGGCTAAAAATTTTAGAAACATTAGGTAAATGTATTTTAAATAAGCATAATATTTTTTGTCAAAATTGTTTGTTTATTAGCAAAACGGGAAACGTTTATTGTCTTATATGCGACACGAGCGGATAGTAAATTTCGTAGCCTAACTAGTTGTAAAATGCAAAATATTGCTAGTGACGTGCTCGTAATTTTTTTATAGCTAAATAAAAGTATTTCAAACAATTATGTAAGATTTCATCAAAATTCAGTAAATATTTTTAACAGAGTAAAAGGATCTTGTCGACGAACGTGCCGCTGACGCGCGAAAAATCTGAGGAATATACTGCTATAGAATTGAAAATAATTAACCAAAAGGGCTAAAACTTTCAAAAACATTAGGTAAATACATCTCAAATAAGTACAATTTTTTTGGAAAAAATCGTTTGTTTATTTGCAAAAAGGCAAACGTTTATTGTCTATACGCGACACGAGCGAATACTAAATTTCGTAGGAAAAAGTAGTTGTAAAATGATTAATAATGTTAGTGACGTGTTCTTTATTTGTGTACTGCTAAATTAAAGTAATTCGAACAATTATGCAAAATTTTATAAAAAATCAATAAATAATTTTTACAGAGTAAACGATCTTAGTGACGAACTTACCGCTGACACGTGAAAAATCTAAAGAATAAACTGCTCTAGAGTTGAAAATAGTTAACCAAACGGGTTAAAACTTTCAGCAACGTTAGATAAATACATCTCAAATAATTACAATTTTTTTGGACAAAATTGTTTGTTTATTTGCAAAACGGCAAACGTTTATTATTTTATTCACGGCGTGAGCGGTTACGAAATTTCGGAGCAAAACTTGCTGTAAAATGATTATTAATGCAAGTAACGTGCTCTAAAATTTACTACTATTAAATAAGGGTATTTCGAACGATTTTGCTAAATTTCATCAATATTCAATAAATTCTAAATATGTATATTAATTTATGAATTTTTGCGTCAAAATGTCAACGATAATTTATTAAGCAAATTATTTAAATAATTGAAAAGTAACGTTTGCCAATAAAAATTTAAAAATTTTTTTTGCTCATTTCCTCAAATAATATTTATTCAACTAAGTTATAACAAAAAAACACACTTTTGCTCAGTGATCATCGAAAAAAATTTTATTTATATATATTTTTTTTGAGCAAAAAAAATATTTTTTTGAGTCCGACGGCTGGAATGTTTCTGATTTCAAATAGTATGGTATAACGAACATTTTAAAAAAAAATTCATTAAAAGCGGTGCTGTTTCTGAGGGTTCCGAAGTAAAAACCTTCATTGACTCGACTATTAATAAAAACACATACAAAATAACTATATATTTTTTTATTAATAATAAACAATAACTCAAGGGTAAGGATTAACATCACAACGAGACAAATGTTATTAATTTACAAAAGCTATTAATTAAAATTCTTTTAAACATTCTTCCTGTGAAGTTAAGAACCCACCGCTGTTGTTATTAAATTATATTTAAGAGGTTGACCAGACAACGCTTTCAATCCACGGTACGTAGTTTGACACTCTGGTGTACAACCCAGCAATGTTATTAGCACAAGTTCCAAATGAAGATATTCCTATTATTTTGTACATGCAGTAAACATCCTTGTTTGGTATTGTTAGAGGTGAACCTGAAACATCCTGTGAAAACAAAATTAAATTAACGTATTAAGCCAGTAATTCACGAATTTTAAAGTTTATTTAATTTATTATTGTGTTTGTTTTCTTAACTTTCCTATACCCGTGCATTGGTCTGTCAAACCGACAGATTACATTGTTTTATTTTTTTCAATAACGGAGAATACTAAGACAATGAGCTTACTGGTAGCTTAATGATTTGTCGCGATCTTCAATTTAGTGCAGTGCGAGCATTCGTGCGAACAGGACAGGTGCGGTTACATCAAGCGCGCCGTGCCGCGCCGCGCTGCGCCGAACACGCAAAATGTTTATGTTTATTTGATGGGGACGGCAAATCGCGCACGAACGCGCATGTTTGTGCGCGTTCGTGCGCGTACATTTACGATCCGCTCGGAGTCGGTACATCAAAGAAAAATGCACGTTTGTGCGCGTTCAGTTTAGACGAGTTAAAGAACGTTTAACTGAAATTTTGAACTGTAGTATTGTATTTGACTGGTGTCATTTTAAAGTAAACGAATTAATCGAACTTTATCGAAGTAAAGAAGTCAAAGCTAATCGTTCCTTAGGTGGAATTGCCTTTCTAAAATTGGTATCTTTTTTATGATTCTTGGTCCAATTAAATTCAGTACCTAATAATTCAAAATCTTCGAACGAGACACAAATTTTTTTTAAAGTGTCTAGTATCCAGGGCCGGATTTAAAAATTTGCCGCCCGTAGGCAGTTGCGAAAATTGCCGCACTTTTAGATGAAAAAGTTAAGATTTAGTTATGAAAAAAAATCTAATAATAATAATTTTAAAGACCTTTTTTTAGCTTTTTTACCTTTTTTTCATACCAAAATTTGCCGCCCCCAAAAATTTGCTGCCAGTATCTATATGTGTAAAAGTGGTAAATTACTACAAACGCTGCAGCAGCAGTAGTTTTATCACAATTCATGGCGAAATTATCATGGAACTTACAAAAACACTAACGTGCATTGACAAACCTCCGCAATCCCGTAGTTTTGCACGAACACAAATTTTTGGTTTTGCGCCGCGCCGAGCGGTTCGGCACAGCGCGGCGCGGCACGGCGCGGCGCGGCACGGCGCGCTAAATGTAACCGCACCTTACTACCAGTACACGACATCAATTGGTCTGTAAGACCGACACGACGCGGGTATAGGTGTTACACTTTTGAGTATGCTTCGAATGCTATTGTGAGACATTGGTTGAGAATATGTAGTTTATAATATTTTATTCATCATGTTGTTATCTTAAAGTTTTTAGTGTTATTTTTAATTTTTGTTTTAAGAATAATTTTTTTCGTAGCTCGTTAAAAAAGTGACTGTAAAAGGGTGTAATAAAAGACTATTAGTCACTAATTAAATCAAAATATTATCTATAACTTTGGTTTATTTATTTCAACACATCCTTTACTACTAATAAAAATTAATTTTACTAGATTGTCATAAAAAATGGGTCTAGAACTTTTGGTCCCCGACACCGTGCGCGGGTATATGTGTTCTTCTATTTGACGCGGGTATAGGAAGGATAACATGACGAAAACATTCATTAGACAAAGGGTATCAAAAAAATGAAAGAAAAAGTATAAAAATAATTTCTAAAAAATATTTTTTTATTTCTACCTGGCAATAATCATCTCTACGTTCTTCCTGCGACTTAGTACAAATCTGTACATCTGGTAATACGCCTCGACTTAGTATACTACCAATACCAAACGAGTAAGAATTATTACAAGCAGATACAGTAATATCCATTCTAACAAATGTTATATCACTTTTATTAGATCTTTCCCAACCATGGGATATAACTTTTTGACTGTGAATTTCAAATTCATTTTGTAGACAAGCTGGTCTTACATGAGATGTAAATTTTACATCTTGATCTAATTGAATCAGGCCGATATCGTTGTATGAACTTAAACGCTTGTAATTTGGATGTTGGAACTTTTGTACGATCGAAAAATCTTGAGTGTATTCGGTTGAATTTGAATTGGTATTGATAGCTCCGAGTCGAACTGAATTTAATTGTAATCTGTGAAAAATATATTAGAACAAATTTATGGTACTTTTTTATTGGGGGGGGGGATTTATTGTACTTACTCTTCTACATAATTATCTAGGCAATGTGCAGCGGTTATAACAAATCTTTCACTTATTAGAGAGCCAAGACAATCCCAGACATACATATCATTTTCTTTGCGTCCAATCAATGCCTAGATTACATTTTTAGTTCCACAATTATTTTTTATAGATAGATAAAACATCGAATTCATAGAAATAGAACATAGGGTAGACCGAGGCGAATCGGATCAATTTGACTTTGACGTTAAAAAAATACAACTTCTGACAAAAAAAAACATTATATTTTTTAATTGAACTGTAATCAGTCTTTATTTTTCATTGTATAAACTTAAATTCATATAATCTTTTTTTTCTGTTGACAGAAACTGAACATCGAGAATTATCCGATTCACTCCAAATCTTGGGGCTAATCGGATCAATCATAAAAATAGAAAATTTTCATAATAACATATTTATAATCATACATAAAACTAAATAGTATCTTACTTATTTAATCAGGCATCACCTAAATCAGTTATTGGCACATAAATAACAAGTGTTATGGTCCTTTGTAACCTCTTTTATCAGCACAGTTTTCGTGACAACATTTTTCACATGCTGAAATCAGTCCTTTGTTAGCGGATATACAAAGGCTGTAGCCGGGTAAGCATGCAAAATCTGCCTTTGCATGGATTTGGCTGATTCTTTTTTTGAAAGTCACATTCTATCTAACATTCAACCTGACCAAATATTAGCTTCCAAAAATTTGTAGTATTCGAAAAACAAATTTTTTTTTTATTTTCCAAAAAAAATTTTTTTTTGATAATCCATCAATCGAATTTGATGGCGCTTGTGGTATATTATAGAGGTACTTATGAGTCATCAGAGGTAATTTTATTATGGTCCTATGTACATAGTAAACCAGAAAAAAAAATTAATTTAAAAAACACTATGTTGTACTCGGAGGGCAATCACCATTTTTTTTAAAATATACCTTGTACGTACCCAATGTATGTTGTTTGGACATATCAAAATCCCAAACTGATATGAAGGGTATAACATACTCGTATAAATTCACATACGGTCGTATTTGCGCGGCGCGGGCGTGACGCGGGTGGACTTTATGGAGTGCAAGTGTCTTAGTACTTTTAAAACATCTCTAATTTGTTGCTAAACAACAGGGCTGAACTAGCCTGAAAAGATCCGGGGACTTTGACGGGGCCCATGGCCTGACAAAGACACAATATAGAGGCCGTAGCCGGGAATGTATGGGAACTGCCAATGAATTAATTATGCTAATTTTTTCTCATACGTTGCTTTATAAGAAACATAAAATCGCCTCAAATCGCTTTTGAAATATTATTATCATCTTTAGTAACAATAAATCACATTGCCGCTGCGAACTAACGACTCTTCTTGTTATAAGTTATATATATAGAATTTGTTTTTTCAAAATAAAAATGTTCTTAGCAAACATAAAAATTATGAAGCACAAATACAATTAGGGCGATTTTATGTTTCTTAAAAAGCAACCTATGAGAAAAAATTAGCATAATTAATTCAATGGCAGTTCCCATACATTCCCGGCTACGACCTCTATATTTTATCTTTGTCAGGCCATGGGCCCCGTCAAAGTCCCCGGATCTCTCCAGGCTAGTTCAGCCCTGTTGTTTAGCAACAAATTAGAGATGTTTTAAAAGTATTAAGACACTTGCACTCCATAAAGTCCACCCGCGTCACGCCCGCGCCGCGCCAATACGACCGTATGCGAATTTATACGAGTATGTTATACCCTTCATATCAGTTTGGGATTTTGATATGTTGTTTAGGTACGTACAATAGTCCAGTAAAATTGTCGCCTGAACATATGGGGTAGTATGCGTCAAATCCGGTAGTTCTGATTTTTTGCAGACTTGTTTATGATGTTGGCCTAATGAATAATCCAAGTTTGTGACCTCGAGCGCCGAACGCAACTTTGTCAAAAATCGAAAAAACCGCGAAAAAATCGTTATTTTTTCAAATTTTGGCGATTATAACCCTAAAGGACTAGTTTTTGAAAAAAAAAATTTTGTACGTTTTTAAAGTAGACTAAATTTGCTACAATATGATACTAAAACTGTCTCTGTAAACCCAATAGTTTCCGAGATTAAGCCTTTCAAAGTTTATCATTTTTTTCGAACTTCGCAATTTTTTGCAATATTTTAGACGTCATGCACAAAGGCGGATTTTTTTTTTTAAATTTAAAATTTTCTGATCACCTAGAGACCTCGGGTTTTCGTTAAATGGTAGGTCCGTGGTTCTAGTTTATCCCATTTTAGAAATTTTTCCGGTCATGACCCCCCCCCCCTCCTCAAAAAATTTCATATATGGCTTCATGTACCTCATTGGACTCGGTATTGATTTACGAATCGATTGACAAGGGTATTTTTTGAGTTGTGTCAAGTGGGTTGCGCAGCAACACCCACGCACAGGCGGACTTTCTTAAATTTTAGACTAAATTAATATTTCGGCCCCCTGATCATCTAGAGATCTCGGGTTTTCGCTAATTGGTAGGTCTGTGGTTTTAGTTTAGCCCATTTTAGGAAATTTTTGCAATTCTGTCGTTCTGAATGAATTTTGACTCTGATTATACTATCGAAGCCCTGTAGGTACTTTTATGATGGGATGTTAAAAAAGAAAATGAGAAGTGTGAAGATGATGTTTAACCTTCCTTTACCCGCGTCAGATAGAATAACACATATACCCGCACACGATCTCTCGGACCGAAAGTTCTAGAGCCTGTTTTTTATCTTTTTTTGATATGACAGCCTTGTAAAATAAATTTTTATTATTAGTAAAGGATGTGTTGAAATAAATAAACCAAAGTTATAGACAATATTTTCATTTAATTAGTGACTAACAGTCTTTTATTACAATCTCTGAAAAAATGTTAATTTTTTAAACGAGCTACGAAAACTTGAAAAAATATTTTTTTTCTTTAAACAAAAACTAAAAATAACTTTAAGAACCTTAAGATAACAACATAAGGAATAAATTATTATAAATTATTCTCAACCAATACCTCACCATGCATTCGGAGCATACTCAAAAGTGTAACACTTATACCCGCGTCGGTCTTACAGACCAATTGATGTCGTGTACTGGTACATGATCTTTTCGCACAAATGCTCGCACTGCACTAAATTGAAGATTGCGACAAATCATTAAGCTACCAGTAAGCTCATTGTCTTAGCATTCTCCGGTATTGAAAAAAAAGGTTATGGATGTTGGGGTTGCATCCGTATAGAGCAATTATGACTCGCTCTCCTGCTGCTGCTATCTCGTCAGATTTGGTGTCGAGAAAAATCGCAGCTTGCTTTTCAACGTCCGGATTTTTTTCGACTATGGACATAATTTGCTTCTTCCCTTAGCCAAAGAAGCAGGATGTCGAGTCACAACCACTAAAGGCATGGATGAAGAGGAAAAGCTCTGGTTTCAAAGAGGATTTTGAAGAAGCGATGCTGGAATACATGACATCTGATGCTTTGCCTCTTCCACATAAAGGTTAAAAACGTAATTAGAACAATATCCCGCTAAAGTTATTCGAGTGACGCACACAGGCGAATATTCAATTATTCGCGGACAAAACCTCAATATACGAAATAAGTCATGAAAGTCAAGTGACTTAATATTTTGAATCTATAATCTATAATAAAACTAATTATAGGTTAAATTTTAAATTATAATTGATGTTATTAAGCTATAAAGTTACAAATTCATTAGAATCAGACTACTTTGTCAAGTTTATAAGAAACTTACATATCTTACAATTAGCTTAATATCTGTGTTAATTTTGGTTGCTACTAAGCGCTACCCTTCTACTAATTAAAAATTAATAATTTGAATTCGAAAATATGAAAAATATTTTTTCTTTTTTTAAGCTTTACTTTATTTTTAGGTTCGTCTTATGAGTATATTGTTATAGGTCGTCGACAATTAATCAAATATTACAGAGATTGTAATTCAAGAGATAAAAAAAATGAAAATTTCGCATATTTTGTCACTTAAGTAAAAAATTATCAAAATCCCCAGGTGAGTGTTGCCGCGCAACCCACTTGACACAACTCAAAAAATACCCTTGTCAATCGATTCGTAAATCAATCCCGAGTCCAATGAGGTACATGAAGCCATATATAAAAAAATTTGAGGAGGGGGGGGGGGGGTCATGACCGGAAAAATTTCTAAAATGGGATAAACTAGAACCACGGACCTACCATTTAGCGAAAACCCGAGGTCTCTAGGTGATCAGAAAATTTAAAAAAAAAATTTAAAAATCCGCCTGTGTGCATACGTCTAAAATATTGCAAAAAATTGCGAAGTTCGAAAAAAATGATAAACTTTGAAAGGCTTAATCTCGGAAACTATTAGGTCTACAGAGACAGTTCTAGTATCATATTGTAGCAAATTTAGTCTACTTTAAAAACGTACTAAAAATTTTTTTTCAAAAACTTGTCCTTTAGGGTAATAATCGCCAAAATTTGAAAAAATAACGATTTTTTCGCGGTTTTTTCGATTTTTGACAAAGTTGCGTTCGGCGCTCGAGGTCACAAACTTGGATTATTCATTAGGCCAACATCATAAACAAGTCTGCAAAAAATCAGAACTACCGGATTTGACGCATACTGTGATGTATAAATTTACTGGACTACAAGGTATATTTTATAAAAAAATGGTGATTGCCCTCCGAGTACAACATAGTGTTTTTAATTTTTTAAATTTTATTAATTTTTTTTCTGGTTTACTATGTACAGAGGACCATAATAAAATTACCTCTGATGACTCATAAGTACCTCTATAATATACCACAAGCGCCATCAAATTCGATTGATGGATTATCAAAAAAAAATTTTTTTTCGAAAACTACAAATTTTTGGAAGCTAATATTTGGTCAGGTTGAATGTTAGATAGAATGTGACTGTTAAAAAAATAATCAGCCAAATCCTTGTAAAGGCCGATTTTGCATGCTTACCCGGCTACAGCCTTTTTGACAAAAATGAACATGTCAGTGGCTGTGTGTTCTGAATATGTTGGTCAGTTTTTTTCATTTGTCCGAACCATTTAAAACAATAAAAAATTAATTATAAATAAGTAGGTAATAGACATTTTAAGTACTGATCCGATTCGCCCCGAAAGACTTGACCCTATTCGCCCCATATCAAAGATCGTTAGAAAATGTGTTTTATCAGAATACCTGTTACAATATCGTATAATTAAAAATGAATTTTCAAAATTAGACTCATACTGAATAACATTATCAAAAAAAAATACAATTTAACAAAATCTTGCTTTAAAACAACGAGTAATCATTATTATACGTATCTTACAATTTGAACAAAAAATTGCGTGACCTCACATCTGAAGTACAAGCGATACAAAATACAGAATACGCAGGAGAAAGGAACAAAGTGATATTTAACAATGACTGCATTCAGTGTAGCCATTGTTTATAAATTCTCTTCTATTTCCTATTTTGATCCGATTTGCCTCGGTCGACCCTATATCGCGCATCTGACTCGAAAACAACGGAAAGAGATGGAATATAACTAAGGATATACAGTGTTTATTTTAGAGATGCCACGAATATTCGGCTACTATTCGGTATTCGGCCTATTCGGCTACTTTTTTTACTATTCGGTATTCGGCCGAATAGTTCTCAATATTCGGCCGAATACCGAATACCAAATCGTGAAATTTTTTTACAAAAACTCAGCACATTTAATACTTAAAATCTATCAGTGGTCAGTTATGATGAATGAAATTTTTTTTAGCATTTGTTGTTACACAGATCTTGCTGTTACACAACAAACAAACTGCCAGTTTATTGTCTTCACTAAAAATTTCATTAAATTTTTATTTTTAATTTAAAATTTACATTTTTATTAAATGGTGCCATTTCGTAAAGCTTTTCACGAACAAACAGTACCTAATATTTTTTTAAGATAAACAGTGTATTATATTAAGGTGACCATCTGTCCTCTTTTTTTATTTTCGAAACTTTTGTCCTCTTTTTTTGTTATTTGGTAAATATGTTATCCATAAAATTACAAAAAAATAAATATTTTATTTTTCTCAAAAATAATAATAATTATTGAAATTAATCATTATTGACTCAAAATTTTCGTCAATAATGATTATTAATTATATATTTATATTTTTAACTGTCTGGAATTAAAAAAATAAACCCGAATTAAAGTTTATAATTTCATTTTAATTATAAACTGAAAAAAATTATATATGTATAATTCTGTTTTTGTATATTGTACAATATATACGAGTACAAATTTGCAAAAAAGTCCTATCAATTAAATTTTAAATTTTTATAAAATATTCAAGGTCCAAAAATAATATGACCTTTTTCCGAGGAGTTTTCTGAATGGTAGGGAGGGTACTCCTATTTTATCCTCTTTTTTATTTTTATAATTCTAGTCACCTTAATTATATCTTAAACAAACAATCAATATATGTACCTACACACTTTTCTTGTAACAATCAACAAATAAATAATGCGTGTTGTGACACGACCTACTCGCAAATGAAACAAATATGTTTACGAAATGCACTAAGTGTCACCGAATATTCGGCCGCCGAATATATTCGGTGCTTCGGCCGAGAGCCTAGACGAATATTCGGTATTCGGTATTCGGCCAAATCACTATTCGTGGCATCTCTAGTTTATTTCATTCTTCTTAGAAAACGAGATAGATATATCCTAAACATGACTGCATCTCTTACTTTTTGAAGAAATTATCCTAATACAAAATGCGCGGTCCATTATAAATATGTATATTTTAATCATTATATCAATGTCTGGGTTTCTGAGTATTAGTAGGTACTTACCAAATGAGGATACTCTCGTGGTAATATATTATCACCTCTGATTAAGAAATTAGCTTGAAAACATTGATCCACTTTAATATTTTCAGTATTATTATGGGTAAGGGCTAATGCTGGGACCCATGAGTAAACAGACTTGCCATACTCTAAACATTCTATAAATATAATAAAATTAAAATATTAACGGATAACTTCGCAATATTTTTTTACGAATTATTTTCTACCCATTTTGTTACTCACGTCCTGTCATAATTTAATATATTATGTTATAATTTAAAGTTTAAAATGTATTTTAGTTGATCTTTCTATGAAAATTTGATATTTGAAATTTTGAAACATGAAATCTGACTAAAATTTTTTGTGTTTTAGATTTCGTTACAAGTTTGTTAATTATATAGAAAATGATGTGAAAAGTTGAAATTTTCAAACCGCAGGTCGGTATCTTTAAGCGTTCACGAGATACCCCTTCTTAAAGTTTTAAATTTTGCAAAAATTTCGACAAAAATCAAATCCGACCACACGTTCAAAAGTTACGGCGATTTTTCTCTAAAATTTTGAAAAAATGAAAACTTTAAGAGGCCATAACTCGAGAACGTGATGAGATACAGACCTGCGGTTTGAAAATTTCAACTTTTCACGTCATTTTCTATAAAATAAATATACTTTTAACGAAACCGAAAACACAAAATTTTTGAGTCATACATATTTCATGGTTCAAATTAAAAATTTTCATAGAAATATCAATTTAAATACATTTTAAAATTTAATTTATAATATACATATTCAATTGAACACAAGTGTGAGTTAAAGAAATATTTTACAAAGGGTGCTAAAAATAATTTCGTTTTTTAATTTTTGCTATTAATTAAAAAAAAAAAAAAAACTTAAATAAATTACTTTGTTCGTTGATTCTATTGAGTGTAACTTTTTCTGTTGTTGTAGTGGTAGGCATTAACTGATTGTTATCACAACAAATTATTGGAGTTTTCTCTTGAAATCCACAAATAAATGGTGATGCCCCTTTATTGATATCATCCACAGCTTGGGGACATTGAGGGAGTAAAGTACATATTCCTGTTTCATTTCTTGATGTCATACATAAAGAGCCTGTAAATAAAAATCTAGGTTTATAGGTGTCCTTACATAAAAAGTATTCCATGATAACAAAGCTCCCTTATAAATTTATTTGCATCATTAATTTTTATTAAATATATTTGCTATTTTTATCTTCAATATTTTTATTTATTATTCATCGAACTGAGCCCGCGGCTTTTTTATTTTACATTTACATATTTACGGATTTTTATTCTACACAAATCTTTACTACATAAGTACATTATATTCAGTGACGGCTTTAGGGGGGGGGTGACCCTGGGCGACCGCCCGGAGCGCCAAGCTAGTAAGGGCGGCGAAGAAGCGCAAAAGAATGAAAAACATAAAAATAATGAGAAAAGAAAGATGCAACGACGAAAAATGCAACGTAGAAATTAATTATATATTCGAGTCAACAAAAAAAAAAGGTCGGGAGGGCGACAAAAAAATATTTCGCCCGGGGCGCCGAGCTTGCAAAGGCCGGCCCTGATTATATTGTTTAATATTTAACGGTTTAGGCAGCGTATTGCAAGAGCACTATTTTCTGATTTGTTTTACTATTATCGTCACTGCCTATTTCTTATGTTACCTAACTTAACAAAATATATAATAAAACATGGGTAAAAAACATATGCATGAATTTAAAAAAAATAAAAAACACGTAAATCGGATAAGTGGTTCTGGAACTAACGGACAGACAGACATACAGCGTTGTATTTATAATATATAAGGATTATATAGTATATGGGTCAGTCCGCGGTGATGGTCGTGACATTTCTGTAGATCTTAATGCAATACATGTATATTGAAAGAATAAAAAGTCTACAGTTATTTTACAAAAAATTGTCAGCGTTCAAAGCTCTGGGACGGTTGTGACGCCAACTATTGCAAGTTTTGCAACCTCTATCCAAAAACCCGAAAGTTTAGCGAAAATATTGAAGTTACTTTATAATAATCATACTTTAATATGTTACGAATAAATTATTTTTTAGTTACACAAGAGCATCAGGTAAATACGTAATCTATTTAACCGGTTATTACCTACTCAATAAACATTGTGACACGTTGAATAAAAGGATACAATAAGAGTACTATTTGTGTGTTTAATTGCTTATTGATATTATGAACTAATACTTACAACAATTATTTATCAAATACATCAATATGCGGTTACCCTTAGTCATTATTGTTGGTGAGGGTAATTTATTTTAAATCGGTCAAACGTCACGTTTGATATGTAATTGTCAAAGACTTTTAATAATTTGCCACGAGCGTCACTTATTGTTAAGTAAGTTATTGCGATTTCACATTATTTGTTGTCTTTTTCGAAAAAAAATTTAAATTTTTTGTAATATTTTGAAAATTAATTAAAATTTTTTAAATTTTCTTTTGGTTTATGAAAATTGATGTTAAATAGCCTGTTAATTTTATATTTTAGTATTCATTTTCGTAAAATATTTTTTTAACTATCTGGTATCGATTACCGCGGACTGACCCATATGTATATGTAAATTATATATATTTATATGTGTACTTACCTTCTTGGTATTGTGCATAAGTTGTTGATAAAGAAACACCAATAATAAGTAAATAGATCGAAAAATATGTCGACTTCATCATATTGATTTTAATATTGCAAATGACAGATCATAACTAAATGTTTTTAGTTCAAATGCATCTTTTATCTGCGAATATAATATCAATATTGATGCATGTGTTGTGTTGATACCTTGGCGGCGAAACAGTGGGGAAAGGAGACAAATACTCTTCCTTTTTTATCGATCTTTTTTTAAATATTTTAAATAAAATTGAATTAAATTAATAATTAAATTATCACATTACCCCCTCCCTTTCAAGCTCCTTCCACTGAGGAAACATTGTTGTGTTGTCTTCCTCTAATAAAAAACGTTTCACCACCATTGTTTTTATGTTTATCGTACTGGATAATTATGTAGAGAAATATTTTTTAAGAAGTATTATCTTTAATTGATTGGAATATAGTATATTCTTTTTTTTAACTATCAGTAAATGGAATAAGGTTAAAATAAATCATTGTCGGTTAAAAGTAAGAGATTTTTATATTGCTTCATTTTTAGGGTTCCGAAGAAACCCTATTAATCTCATTTTGTCGTCCGTCCCTCTATCCTTTTCAATCAAAAATCAATAGCTCATAAACTATATAAGCTAGAACCTTAAAATTTTTACTCAAAATGTAAAATGACACCCTCTAATAAAATATGTACAAATATTTTGGAAAAATTATTATATTTAAGAAGCTAAAGCCAGGTAAAAAAAAATATTTTTTATACCAAGGCATGTGGCACATCAAAATGTGTAACCAAGCTAGTGTAGTTTGACTTTCATTCTTATTTTTTTTATAAATCAAAAATGGCGCCAGCAGGGGACTTTAAAGCAAATTAAAAAAAAAATGTATTCCAAGGCATGTGGGGAGTCGAAATATAGATCTCAGTAAGTAGAATATGGTACCATTTTTTTATTTTTTTTTTAAATCAAAAATGGCGCCTGCAGGGGGCTCCAAGCAATAATTTTATCTGCCTCCCCCCCTCTAACTCAGTAACTACTAGCTCAAAAAATCTGAAAAAATTAGGCAACTAGGCTTTGATATGACTACCAACGACAAATACTTAAGTCGCCAATATCATTTCAAATTTTGGGGAAATAGGGAGGGGTGTCATCAAAAAAAAATATTTATGTTTTGATCCGGGCATGTGGGGTTTCGAAATGTAGATCTCAATGAGTAGAATATGACACTATTTTTTATATTTTTTGAATCAAAAATGGCGCCTGCAGGGGGCTTTACGAAAAAAAAATTGTCCACCCCCTCTCTAACTCGGTAAATACTAGCTCAAAAAATCTGGAAAAATTGGAAATGGGGCTTTGATAAAACTAGTAACGACAAATACTAAAATCAAAAATATCATTTCAAATTTTTTATTTATTTTCATATCTTGTGGGGTGTCAAAATGTAGATCTGAATTAATAGAGTATGATCCTATTTTTATATTTACTTTTAACTCAAAAATGAACATGTAAGTGGCTCTAAACAATCCACGCAGTATATACTTCGGAACCCTTATGGCATACACTGAAGTATGTCTTGACTGATTTTTTATTATTATGTATAGAATGTGTCATTAAATACATACCTCACAACTGTGAAAATGTTGTATAGACAAAAACTGATGACATGGACTGATCTTATAGTACGTCTGGTACATGAAAAAACACTGCACTCTTTGATTGGGATATGCCACTTTCTGTAGTCACACATATGGTCTAAAGAAAGATTTTCAGATACACTCATCGCTTGATAAACCGACCTTTGATTAACCGGCAGCTTGGATGACCGGCGGACCAAACGCGCGATATGCCGACTTTCTCCAATCCCCTCCATAATACTACCGTGATTGCTATCTCCGCGCGTAATTAAAATTCGCCAATCAACGTTGAGGTTGGCACGGTGGTGGGGGCCCCTCTCGACGTCGGTTTATCAAGCGGTTCAATTACCAACTTCGTCGGTTTATCAAGCGGTGAGTGTAGGGAGCTACTTTAAAATCCGTGTAGAACACTATTATATCGACTATCTAAGATGGGCCTCAACTGTGTTTTAAAAATAGCTTTATCTCAGCTGCTAGTTATCCGATTTCAATTTTCTTCAGTTTATTTAAAAGTTCTTATTGCGAAGATTATTTTTGTCATTATTATAATTTTTCTCTAAATCTTAAGGGTCATCCACAATTTTTAAAAATCTGAAAATTTCATTTTTCTTACGTACTTAATTGTTATATAACTTTTTTATCGTACCCAATATCATTTTTTTACTGCATATAAAAAAGAAAGATAATTTTTTCAGCATTTCACTGATATCAAGATAAAACTGTTTAAATGAACAAATTCTTTGGAAATCGCCAGTTAAACAAAAAAACTAGTCTAATTTTGGATCGTTATATTCAATTTTATTTGAAAAAGTTCATAATAGAATAAAATGCTTATAAAAAAAATTGTAGAGTACGTTATTTTCTACAGTTTATGTTCCATTCATTTTTTTGTATCTCTTACCAAATAAAAAATATATATTTTTAATTTTAATTGAATTTTTTTTTCAATTTTTTTAAAGTTCATAATAGAATGATTTATTTATAACAAAAGTTGTAGAGAACGTTATAATCTATATTTTATATTTTATAATTTTTTTTTATATTTGTCATCAGTAAGCCAGAATAATTTGTTTTATAAAAAGAGATATGCGTACAATTTTTTATTGTATAAGAATACTAGATGTACCCACGCGGCTTCGCTCGCATTAAGTACAAATTAAGTACAAACACGATTAGTTATTATTGTAATAATAAAAACAACACTTAAATTTAAATTTAATTATTGAAACAAAACTGACGGTCAAATGACAACGGCCGAGCCGAGGGAGATCGAATACCGGCGTATTTAGTTCGCGCGTTATTAATAATATTTTACCGTATAAAACTTATTTAATGTTATTTCCTAAACTATACCACCAAATTGGATGCTGTAAATGGCAAATTATATCTACATTAAGTACTTATGACGATGAAATCATTTATTTCAATAAGGATTAAAGTTTTGCAGGTCAAAACTCCATGTAAACATAACCCAAATATTTTATGTTTTCTTTGTAACATAAAAGCAGTCATTGTGGCTTAAATATAAAAGTTAGACATATGGTGTCGCGGACTTTATTGTAGCACTTTTGATTCTACACAATTCTTTAATACATTATTTTGTTCTATATTCAACGGTTTAGGCAGCGTATTGCAAAACAGCGCGCCGTCGGTAAAATTTTTTCCGACTTGATTTACTATTATCGTCACTGCTTAGTTGTTATGTTACCTAACGTAACAAAATATAGCCTATAACCTGGCAAGAGAATGTACCTATGAATTAAAAAAAAATCACGTAAATCGGATAAGTGGTTCTCGAGTGATAAGCGCACTAACGGACAGACAGACAGACAGAGAGACGTTGAGCTTTATATATATTAAGGAAGTGACATTTATGACAGTTTTTTCAATTTTTTAACTGTCCCATATCAGAAATTTCACCTGAACAAAAATGGCATATAATAAAAGGTATACTATATAGAATAATCAAAAATTAGTCTATTTTCTTAGTTTAACTCGCGATTTCCAAAGAAGTTGTTTATTAAAATTGTATTATCTTGATATCAATGAAATTATGAAAAATTTCTCTTTCTTTTTTATCCGAAGTAAAAAAATGATATTGGGCATGATTAAAAGTTATATAACAGTTAAGTTCGTAATAAAAAGTGAAAATTGAGATTTTCAAAAATTGTGGGGGACCCTTAAGATTTAGAGAAAAATTAATAATGGGAAAAAATAATCTTCTCAATAAGAACTCTAAAATAAATAAACGAAAATTGAAATCGGATAACTGGGAGCTGAGATAAAGCTAATTTTATAACACCGATGAGGGTTATCTTTGATTGCCCATATAATAGTGTTCTACACGGATTTTTAAGTGACTTTCTGTCTGAAAATCTTTCTTTCGACCTTATGTATGACCACAGAAAGTGGTATACCCCAATCAAAAAGTGCAGCGTTTTGGCTTTATTTGCCACGTACCAGACGTACTATCAGTGGCGGATTTAACGGGCGGCAAATGAGCAGTTGCCGCCTGGGCCCCCGTCTGAAAATGCTTTCAAGGGCCCCTCCAGATAAGAGCCCTTGTATGTGAGTCTGTTCAGATTCTGCTGTGTAAAAAATTTTCGATTCCATCCAATAATTTTGCGTGCGGAAATAAAATTGTTCGAAAGAATTGTTGAATTTTTTTTACCCATATGTATATGTCATAATCAGAGTACATTAATTTAGTGTTACCGCAAAATGTCTTATTTATTACCATTAATTGATATACCTGTTGCCATCTATGAGGATTCATTTCAACTAAAATAGAGACAAGACCTCTATCTGCCGTATTGTTTTGTACATTGTTGAAGCTATGATTTTTTCATCATGTTTGGATTGTTGACGTTCTGTCTTTTGTGGAGTGCAATACGAAAGTTGTGTTTTGATTGATTAATCAATTTAATTTAATCAATTGATTGTTTTAAATTGAATTTTTTCACAACGCAACAATCGTCGAAGGTAAATATCAGAAAGAATGCAAAAAGCGTAAACAGCGGAATTTTTAACCCCAAAAATGTGACGCTACAGTTGTTTAGTGCTATTGAATGAGACCATAAAGTTAGTGGCGTAACTACCGCCGGTCTGGCCGGTTAGATTGTCCGGGGCCCCGAGCATCTAGGGGGCCCCCAAAAGTGGTGAAATATTTTTTTTAATTGCTATATTTTTTTAGAATCGAAACGATCAATAAAGTTTTTGGTGAAAAGGCTGATTTTTCTGTTATTTTATTTTAAAATTCTAAAATTAAATATCAAAATCTCAAAAACTTGAAAATTTGGCGTGTTATTGACTGTTTTTAACCTTAGTATTGAATTTTTTTTACATAAATCAATTTTTCTCGAACGTTTCCGTATCCATACCTCAAATATTCACATCCCTTCACAATTCTAAGCAATAATTATTATTGTGGGGGGGGGGGGATAATGTAAAAAAAATCCTGTCAAGGGCCCCTTTCTGAAAAATTGTCTGGGGCCCCATTTCTATACTTACGCCACTGCCATAAAGGTTAGGTTTCCATGTTTTGTTCACATCACTTAACATTTTTTTGAGTTTGTACAATCAAACAATTCTTTAAGTGAATTTTTTACTCAATAAAAGGGCCCCTCGGTACATTTGCCGCCTAGCTCATTTCCCTTAAATCCGCCACTGCGTACTATTAAGAAGTCATGTTTATAAAATTAATGAATAATATAATTTATAAAAACACATACAAAATAACTATACATATTTTTATTAATAATAAACAATAATCCATAGATAAGGGTCAACATCGCAACGAGACCAATGTGAAGCTATTTATTATAATACTTTTAAACATTTTTCCTGTGAAGTTAGAAATCCACCGCTGTTGTTATTAAATTATATTTAAAAGCTTGGCCAAACAACACTCTCAATCCAAGGTACGTAGTTCGACACCCTGGTGTACAACCCAGGAAGATCGTATGTACATAATCCATATGAATTGATTCCAACTATTTTAAACATGCAGTAAACGTCATTGTGATTTATTTCTAAAGGCGATCCTGAAGCATCCTACAAAAAAAATCATATTTAGAATTAAGACCAGCCCTAGCTACACACAGGGCCGGCATCAGTCTAGGCTTCGGTATGTTGTACTAGACCAGTGGTTCCCAAACTCTTTTGGCCCACGGACCCCTTTTCATAGTCTAAACTTGCCCACGAACCCCCTTTCATAGTCAAAACTTTCCCACGGACCCTAGGTGAAAAACTACTAAATTTTGACACGCGCAGTTGATTTTAGTACCACTTCGCCAATTTTTATTTGATTACGTTGAAATTTTAACACAATGAAGAAGATAGATAAAGCTACTAATTTAGTGAATAACATTAAAATTGGATAAAAATTGTTTGTGTTAATGCGCTTTGAATTTTGAAAATTGCCGAATTTTTTGCTAAAAAATAGATTTTTTTTCGTTTAAAAAATGATTTTCGAAGGGAATAACTTTATGAATGTATATAATTTAAGGCTTTTTAGTTCAATTAGGACCCATAGCTTCATTCTGAATGATCTTTGGTTGAAGTCATTGATTCAAAATATATATATATTTTTTGAATCAATGACTTCAACCAAATATATACGAATTTTAATGTTTGCATATCGAAAAAAACATTTTTTTGCAATATTGCAAAAACAAGAGCTAATTGAGCGTGTCCAAATTACCTTTAAAAAGTTGTATGCCCTGCAGCAAAATGGCTGTCGGCCAGTGTAATTTATTCATTGTTATTTATTTTAACTTCCATATTAATAACAATGTGCGCGGACCCCCTGACGTTGTTCAGGGACCCCCAAATCGAGTTTAATTTTCCACGGACCCCCTGAACGATGCCAAGAACCCCTTGGGTTCCGTAGGGACCACTTTGGGAACCACTGTACGAGACACACGAAAAATTTGCGTGTGTCTAATTACCCACCAGAGATTGGAAAAGCATTTAAATTCAAGGGGCCCCCGCGTTTTGCGAAGAAATAAAAATGAACAAAAAAGGTCATCAGAATAAAAAAAGATTGATTAAGACTAAAAAAGGTTACCGAAATTGAATTTGAACTTTAAAAAAAAACATATTTAAAAAAAAACTCTCCAATCCAACTTCCCCCTCCCCTCACTTTTTTACTAGACACTAGAAAGTTATCTGTTCTGCCGGGCCTGGCTACACATTATTTATATTTTACTTAAGGAGGTTAACACCATAGAAAAAGAACAGTGATATTTCGATGAAACTTTGAAAATAACAAGAGATATTAAGGTAGTTGGTCCATCATAATGTGATCACATTAGCCCATGAGTACATATTTATAATTTAGAGAAATGATCATGGCAACGCTGTACATTATCTACTATTAACTACTTGTCAAATAATTATATTTTATCATCTAAACCAGGCTTGTCCAACCCGCGGCCCGCGGGCCGCATGCGGCCCCCGAGCACATTTCGTGCGGCCCGTATAGGATTTAATATAAGATAAAAAATATAATATAAAGATTAAAAAAAAGTAAAATATGAAAATAATTAACGATATCAGGTAAAAAAAGGTCTTCAGATTTTTTGTGTTATAAAGTATGGATAGTGTACATACAGAGATATAAATAAATTAATCAAGTAAAAAAAAAGAAAGGTCTTCAAATTTTTTTGTGGCCCTTAACAAATTTTTCCGCTATTTTTTTCTGCTCTGCGGCCCACGAGGGTCAAAAGGTTGGACACCTATGATCTAAACTACCACAGAATATATTAATAATTAATGAAATCGATTATAATTCCCTTCAATCCACTTATCACATTTTGTAAAAAATTATTTCATTATTTCGTGTATTTTTTACTATAATCAAACGAATACGTTGTTGCCACATTGTCAACAATACTGTAATTTATGTGATGGTTTGGTAGTTAAATCTGGTTAAATCTTAATAACGGGATGGTCAATAATTCCAATTTTTTGTATACTGTTTTCTTTATTATAAATATACAACATGTCAGTTTTTTATGAAAATCTGTCGCTACGTTTAAATTTTATCTAATAAAATGTTACGTTAGTGTACGGTTAGTCCATATAAGCTGTGTTAAAAATATAAACTTTGAGATCGTTTTTCATGACTTTGAGATGGTCAATTTTAATAAAAATGGGCTATTTTTCAGATATTAATCTAGGGAATATTCCTGTACAATTTAAACAAAATCTGACGAAAAGATGTTTACGGACCAACTACCTTAAATAAACAAATTAACATGCATTATTATGAGAACTGCATAATTTCGAGACATTACAGGACTTTTCAAAGTGATGTGACAGAGAATTTGATGAAAATTTGAGCATACATTCTTTAATTATTTACAAAAATATCTGTAATAGTCCAAGAGCTGATCGCCACCTCGACTAAGGTGCTCGTTACAAAGCTAATTTTTTTTTATATCGTTTATTTAATGATAGTAAAGTATGAAAACCTACGTCTGCCGGGGCTAGCGCGGTTGCATAAAACCGGAAAGGGATGTTTACTAGAGAAATTTTGGAATTTTTCGAATTATTTTTGAAACGGTGAAAAAAATATTTTAGATCAAAGTTGTAGAAGGTACTTTTATCTACAATTTATGTTCTATCCATCCCCCCCCCTCAAATTTATTTTTAGGAAATAATCGATTTTCTAAAAAAATTAATTTTTTCGATTTATTTTTTAAACGGTAGGTATTAGAAAAAAAATGTTTGAGATACTTTAGATAATTTTTGTTCTTATAATTTAAAAAAAAATTGTGGTAGGAAATAATCATTTTTTTTTAATTATTAGAACAAAAA
Source organism: Sialis lutaria (assembly GCA_949319165.1). Taxonomy (NCBI): domain Eukaryota; kingdom Metazoa; phylum Arthropoda; class Insecta; order Megaloptera; family Sialidae; genus Sialis; species Sialis lutaria. The sequence continues at coordinate 3,542,790 of OX439244.1, forward strand.
TTATAGATAATAATATTCTCTACAACTTGTATCTCAAACATTTTTTTTCTAATACCTACCGTTTAAAAAATAAATCGAAAAAATTAATTTTTTTAGAAAATCGATTATTTCCTAAAAATAAATTTGGGGGGGGGGGGAATGAATAGAACATTAATTATAGATAAAAGTACCTTCTATAACTTTTATCTAAAACATTTTTTTCTACTGTGCACCGTTTCAAAAATAATTCGAAAAATTCCAAAATTTCTCTAGTAAACATCCGTTTCCGGTTTTATGCAACCGCACTAGCCCCGGTAGAGGTAGGTTTTTATACTTTACTATTATTAAATAAACGATATAAAAAAAATTAGCTTTGTAACGAGCACCTTAGTCGAGGTGGCAATCAGCTCTCCGACTATAAGTTTTCAGAATGATTAGGAACCGCGTTTTTTATTAAAAAAATGATAAGTGTGTGAAAAAAAGAGAGACACACATTGTCTTCACTCTATGCTTATCCACAGGCACTTACCCCGAACCGTGTCCCGCATCGCCAACCCAGAAACCTAGTGTCAACATATTTAATACATACATATATTAAAACTTTTCGAAAAGGACTACACTAAATTCATAATCAACTTAAAAATACGATCGAATCAAAATTTTAAATATTTATAAGTATACTAGCTGACCCGGCCACGCGTTGCTGTGGTTAACCTATACTTTAATTGTAGGTTATATGAAACGTTTGGAAGTTTGACATAGCGCCATCTATTGAATACTTACTCAATCCAGTCAACAGATGTCACCATCTATTAGAATCGTTTGGAGCTAACAGATAAAGACAAATAATTTGCAATAAAAGTAGTAGATATTGACGGGTTCTAGGGCCTCCTTCCTCCTACATCCAAGTTACGAACCACATCAGCGCCACCTATCGGTGAGAAGCTGAACTAAAGAGTAGAAATGGTTCGTGTCTTCGCTAAGAAAAATAGTTCAAAATTCCTCCAAAATCGTTCATATCTCTGCTAAAGTGGTTCATAACTTCAGTGAAAAAGTTCAAAAAGGTTCACAGCTCCGCTAAAAACATCGAAACTGCGTTGATTGGTTCAAAACTCGGCTAATATCATAGACTATCCCCCTCCCGATTCAGTCTTGCTTTCCACCAGCACCTGTTGACGAGAAGTTGAACTATCGTGTGCGGTTCGCAACTCGACTGATCGTAATGATTTAATAGACCCTCCTTGGACTACAGGACCTGATTCAGGTGGAAAGTAAAAAAATTCATTAAGGAAAATTTGAGGCCCCAAAATAAAAAAAAAGTGCGCAAACGTTCGTGCGCATCGATAGGTATTAAGTGAAAATTGAGGCCCCAAAATAAAAAAGTTGCGCAAACGTTCGTGCGCATCGATAGGTATTAAGTGAAAATTGAGGCCCCCCAAAAAAAAGTATTACAAATGGTCGGGCGCATCGAAAGACATTAAGTTAAAATTCAGGCCCCAAAAAAAGAACCGCAATGTTCGTGCGCATCGATAGACAAATTCAGGCCCGGAAAATTTGCAGCCCTAGACCTGGGCCGGGGCCTGCAGCAGGCACAGGCAATTGCGCAACATCCTCGAGTATGACATCACCCATAACGTAATATTCTATTTTTAGAATATGACTGTGTGACACCAGGCGTTAAGCGATTGCATGATGTTGCGCAACAGAGTATGACATCATCACCTACAATATTTTATTTTTAGAGTATGACTATATTCAATAAACTCCTGCACACGCAATGTTTACATTAACCGTTTGGGGATTGCGTAATGTTATGCAATATTATGACATTATCACGGAACATTCTAGAAGAAATGTATTACTAGGCTATATAAGCCAGTGTTTGAAACAGATTCAGTCAGTATTTCGATACATCTTGTGCTCGCTACTACAATTGCTACAACAATAAGTCTAACAATGAATAGTATGCCAAGTGGATTGTTTGTGTGCGCATTGTGCAATATCAGATTCACAAGACATGATAATTTAAGAAGACACGAAAAGATTCATGAAGGAATAAAATACATGTGTGAATTTTGCGGGAAAACATTTACGAGAGTGGAGTATCTAAATAAACATTTACTCGAAGTTCATCAAAACACGGTGTTAAAACGCAAATGTGCAGTGAACGAAGTGCATGCTGTGAAAAAATTAAAAACTGTAGATATTAAGAAACAATTAAAATTGTGCAGTGTGTGCGATGTGCGGGTTCCGGCGACTCATTTTCAGGCACATTTGAGAACAATAAACCATAAACATCACTCAAGTGTAAAATATAATGAAAATGTTGAAATCATAAACAGTGCATTCAAGAGCCGCATAATAAGTTTTAAAATTACAAATAATATCAATGATACCATGATCTGTCCAACTGCATTCATGCACTCTATATTTGATATAGTGAAGGAACTATTGAGTGCGCAGCTGGAAGAACATACCAGCTATAAATTTAACATTGAATTATTTGCAACGTACATTCAAGCGGCCAGTGAGTGCACCAGTGTTAAATCGTTCAACACAAAAAATTATACTGTTAATGAGTCATCGGACATTGAAGACTCATTAAACGTAATGATACAAGACGTCATCATCAAAACAGAAGAATTCCAGGAACGAGATAGCGGCTGGGCTCTGGTGAAAGTGCAGCATATCGAAATCAATGTGAATCGTTATAATCCATTACGGGGAGTGATCGGCTCTTCGTACATCAAGTTACCAGCAGAAATCGAAAATAAAAAAGCATGCGTTAACATAAGAAATGATGACGATATGTGTTTTGCATGGAGCATTACAGCAGCTCTTTTTCCTGTTGAAGAAAGTTCACGGCGCATCCAGTCGTATCCGCATTATAACACAGTACTCAATCTGAAAGATCTCACCTTTCCCATGAAACTAAAAGACATACACAAATTTGAAATATTAAATAATATTAGTGTGAATGTCTTTGGTTTGGAACACAACAATGTGCACTACGATGTTGTCGGCCCCCTATATCATACAATAAATAGACAAACAACCCATGTTAATTTATTGTATATTGATGATGGGGAGAAGTCTCATTACTGCTGGATAAAAAGCATATCTCGGTTGGTATCGAGCCAACTATCCAAAAAAAATAATATGAAATGGATTTGTGATGGTTGCTTGTTGCATTTCGGTACCGAAGTTCTGCTGCAAGATCATTTGGTACAAGACTGTAACAAAATACGAACGTATTTACCAACTGAGAAGGACAACATCATAGAATATGCACATAATGAAAGACAGATGAAAGTGCCGTTTGTTATATATGCGGATTTCGAAAGTCTATTGAAACCGATCAGCACCTGTTCACCGAATCCATCAACATCATCAACAACATCGATACAAATACATGAGCCGCATAGCTTTGGTTATTATATAAAATGCAGCTATGACTCATCTCTATCCAAATACGTAGCCTACAGAAATCCAGACTGTGCTGCGGTATTTGTTGAGCGAATCCGAGATGAAGTCAAGAACATTTATAAAATTATTAAAAAAGTTGTGCCTATGATACCATTGACATTAATAGAAGTAAGCAAACACGATAACGCTATGCAGTGTCATATTTGCAGCAAGGCGTTAGATGCTACAGATAAAGTTCGCGATCATTGTCATTTGACCGGTAACTATAGGGGGGCTGCGCATAGTAAATGCAACATCAGATTTGCTATTCCTAAATTTGTGCCCATACTGTTTCACAATTTGACAGGATACGATGCCCATTTGTTTATTAAAGAGTTTTCAAATTATGACGACACACTTGACGTAATTGCAAAAAATAAGGAGTCCTATATTTCATTTAGTCAAAATATTTTGGTAGACTCATACTACTGGAGGGGCAAAATTCGTAACGTACATTTTAAAATAAGATTTTTGGATTCATTCAGATTTATGGGGGCTTCCTTAGACCAACTGACAACAACAACAACTGAATTTAGTGAAATGAGAAATTTTTTTACAAATCAGACTAGCTTTAAGCTAATGACTCGTAAGGGTGTATATCCCTATGATTTTACTGACTGTTGGACGAAATTTACCGAGACACTACAACTACCCAGTATTGAATCATTTCACAGTAAATTGACAAACAGAAATATAACAACGGACGACTACAAACATGCCCAGACAGTGTGGGCACATTTCAATATAAAAAACTTGGGCGAGTATTCCGATTTATACCTTAAATGCGACGTGCTATTACTCGCTGATATATTCGAAAATTTTAGAACTGTATGCACTAACTCATATGGTTTAGATCCTTGCCAATATTATACTGCACCAGGGTTATCGTGGGATGCGATGCTTAAGTTAACTGAAATTAAACTTGAGTTGTTAACCGACATAAGCATGATTCGTTTTGTGCAGAAAGGTATCCGCGGTGGTATTTCTCAATGTTCCCATCGGCATTCGAAGGCAAACAATAAGTATATGGATGACTACGATTCTAGTCAAGAATCAAAATATATCCTATACCTTGATGCCAACAATTTATACGGTTGGGCTATGTCCCAGCACATTCCGTATGCCAAGTTTCGTTGGTTAACCGAAACCGAAATGAAAACATTTGATGTATCCACAGTTGATGACCAATCTGATATTGGTTATATATTACAGGTTGATATACAGTATCCCGAGCATTTGCATGATGCTCATAATGATCTCCCATTCTGTGCAGAATCAATGATTCCACCGAACGCTACCAATGCTAAATTAATTCCAAATTTAAACGATAAATACAAATACATAATTCACTATAGAAACTTAAAACAATGTTTAACTCATGGACTTGTACTGACACGTATCCATAGAGTTTTGGAATTCAGACAATCTCCATGGCTTACTAAATATATAGATTTAAATACGGAACTGCGAAAAAAGGCCACATCAACGTTTGATGCGGATTTTTTTAAGTTAATGAATAATTGTATATATGGGAAAACTATGGAGAATGTTGATAAAAGAACAGACATAAGATTAGTAACGCATTGGAAGAATATTGGTAAACGTTATGGTGCTGAAACGTTGATCGCAAAACCAAACTTTAATAGTTCATCAATTTTTACGGAGAATATGAGCGCCATACAAATGAATCGGCTGCAAGTTAAATATAACAAACCCATATATTTAGGCCTTGTTGTTTTAGAACTTTCGAAAACATTAGTGTACGACTTTCATTATTCATTTATGAAAAAAAAATATAGCGACAAATTGAAATTACTATACACTGACACAGACTCACTGACGTACGAAATAATAACTGACGACATATACCGAGACATAAAACTTAATATTAATAAATTCGACACATCTAACTATCAACCTGGAAATATATACAAAATACCACTAGTCAATAAAAAAATTGTCGGTTTAATGAAAGATGAAAATGCCGGATCAGTATTCAGAGAATTTGTGGGATTGAGATCAAAAATGTATGCAATGGATGTTGGTGAAAAAACTATTAAAAAATCAAAAGGTATTAAAAAAAATGTTGTCGACAACTTAACTTTACAAAATTATATCCACTGCATGGATGTTGCCAATGTTTTGTACAGGAGCATGGTTACATTTAAATCAATAAAGCATACTATATTTACTCAAAATATTAATAAAATTTCACTTAGCGGAAAAGATGATAAAAGATTTTTACAACAAGATTCTACTGATACTTTAGCGTGGGGGCATTATAAAATACAAAACATGTAATTTTTTCATTTATTTTACCTTATAATATAATTTCAAAATAGGATATATAAATAAAACAATGTTTATAAACAAATATATTTTATTAGTACAATATTACAACTATATTATTAATAAAATTACATAATGAAAACAATGTGTTTGTGTTATTATTCAATATCCTCCTTATCGATCCATGAATTATGTGATGTAGGAAATCCTAACCATTTGACGTAAGCTTTATCTTCTTTATAACGTATAATTTTTTCCACCAAGTAAACATCTTGATATTTAACTTTTTGCAATTCATACTCATAGAAACCACCCTCGATCGATTCTCCATCTACATCTTGAAGTAAGTACGTAACTGGATTTGTTATTTGAACTTTAACAATTTTAAATATCTCCGTAGACCAATTTGGTGTATAGCCTTTCTCAAATACAGTTTTATGTTTGCTGATGCGAACGAAATTTCCAATATCATATTTTCTAACACCAGCAATTTTTATATGATTAAAGATTGTTTTAAGCAGAAGTTGTTCATTACTTTTATTTACGTCAATTGGTTTCATTTTTATTGTAGAATGTTTCGTATTATTATAATTTGAAACAAGCGTTTTCAGAATGGATCTCCACACATATGTACCACGTAGACTGAATTGTTTCCACATGTGTTCCTTCAACGTTCGATTAAAACGCTCTACAATTGATGCTTTCATGTGCGTAAATGTTGAGTAGTGATTAATGCTGTGAACGATCATAAGATTCTTGAAAACTGAATTGTAAAACTCTTTACCATTGTCAGTATGTAAATTTGTCGGTATACGATCACTTCCGTTGTCAAAGATTGATTTCATAGCACGAGTCACATCAGTAGCAGTTTTATTTTTTACCGGAATAACCCAGGCATACTTCGAGAATGCATCAATCACAGTAAGTAAATATTTGTAATTGTTATTTACTTTTGCATATGGAATCATCTCAACCAAATCTGCTTGCCACAAATCATCTAATCCTTTTATTATAACACGTCTACGTTTGAAGTTTTTCCGAGCCGGCTTATGCAATTCATTCACTACTTGTAATTTGCTCATTTTGATTTAGGTAGTTCCTCAATTTGAATGCGTAGTTTTGTTGCAGTACTTGTAACTAGGTTATCGATATACTCTTTAGTTTTGAATTGTTGCTGCTGTAATGATTCCAAAGAACTTCTCAACACAATCAAAGAATTAGCTAATGTGGATCCCACAACAGTTATTGTATCATCAACATATTTCTTATTAACAGCACTATCTGCTTCCAATGGTGGTGCCAGTCCAATAATACGTTTATCAGCAATATCAAACACTTCTATACCATTGATTTCGGTAATATACGTTGATTTACATGTAATATCAACATATTCTTTTGTTGCGACATCATCAGTTTTGACGGGATTTTTAACATGTTGTATATGCTTGTAATTAAGGTCGAAATCACCACTCGATGAGAGTGTAAATCCAACACCAGGTCGACCTGCAGGTCCTTGTATACTTTTAAATTGACGACCAAACTTGTCAATACTCATATTACAACTGATGAAAGTCATTCTCGTGCGCTTACTTTTATTCAATAATATTAGATTCTCGTAACTCCTCCAAAATGGACATTATTTCATTATCGTGGCCTGTATGACCGGCCAACTTAGATGATACTACGAGTCGTAATCTCTCTACTAATTCATTAGCATTGTCCCAATAAACGTAATCAATCTTGTTTTGAGTGACATTCATCATTTTTGGAATAATACCCATACCAGATATTGACTTGTTTGAGACATTGTGCTTTACCTTATTTGTAACAAATAACTTTGAAATAATATTTCTGTATTTTTTACTTCTGCTACCCTTTGTCTGTTCATTTTCCAGATAATTTCGCTTGTATGCATTAGTTGTTTTCAAAATATATTTATATTTATTTAAATCGCTATCATCATAACCATCAGGATTTTTCATGAATATTAGTTCAAATAAGCCTGGTGTTCCGGTATATTTAAGTGATTTTATGAAAAAATCATCATTTTCAAATGTTATTTCAGCGTTGCCAATCATGAATATATTATCTTGATATCTAACGCCATATTGCCGATCTATTACTGTAGGATTATAAATGAATTCTTTTATATATGATTTAGATAATCCAGTATAATTTTCAAGATTTAACAAAGAAAATGTCGGGGATATTTCCGATAGTGTTAAAGGTGGTAAATATGGCTTCAATTCTGGTTTTACGTCAGTATACTCCATCTTGGGTTTGACATCGATCTTGGAAATTAAATTTTGCAACGGCTTTATAACTGGTTGATAACTCCTTTCCAGAATATCATCTTTCAATCTTTCATTAAGTTTTAAAGCCTTGTATTTCTTCTTGATAGCTTTACTCGCCGTGATTAGCTCAGCTTTAACATGTTTATAGTTCTCCATATTGCTTAGCATGATTTGATAGATTCAAACAGATGTCGAATAGGTTCAAACAGGTATCGAACAGGTATCAAACAGGTATCGAACAGGTCCAAACAGGTATCGAGCAGATATCAAACAGGTCCAAACAGGTATCAAACAGGTATTGAACAGGTCCAAACAGGTATCAAACAGCTATCGAACAGGTATCAAACAGGTCCAAACAGGTATCAAACAGGTATCGAACAGGTCCAAACAGGTATCGAGCAGATATCAAACAGGTCCAAACAGGTATCAAACAGGTATTGAACAGGTCCAAACAGGTATCAAACAGCTATCGAACAGGTATCAAACAGGTATTGAACAGGTCCAAACAGGTATCAAACAGCTATCGAACAGGTATCAAACAGGTATTGAACAGGTCCAAACAGGTATCAAACAGCTATCGAACAGGTATCAAACAGGTATTGAACAGGTATTGAACAGATATCGAACAGGCAGGAGCTGGTAAAGGCGGCGGCGGGGGCTTAGGCTCTTATAGGTCTGAACTGATATATGAATAGATTTGAAGAGAGCTCTGCGTTGAACTGATCTGATACCCAACCACCAACTAACTAATCAGATTATGCATTTGCTATCATATTTATAAACGTTTTCCATACATTTAAATTGTTATAAAATCATCAAATCCTCTTCGGTATCTTCCATTATTCATATCACTATCCTTGTCTATAACCATAAATCCAAAATTGTTTTCCCAACAATTGGCACATGCATAATGAAATTGATGGAACGTCATATCGGTATTCACATGATCGTCATACACATGCTTTAAATTTAAGTTATCTTGTTTGAATAGAATAATAAAATTTGCATTATCTCTAATCAAATGTTTCGGAATACACGTGTACGTTTGACATAAATAGAAGCAGTCAACTGATTTATGCCGGCCCATACAAAAATACGAACGAATATTGTTTTGTTTTTCACAAGCCACGTCGTCGAAAATTATAATAGAATTCTGTTTGGCGTCACTGGGAGAAATTACATCATTGTTATTTGAAAATGTGTAGTATCCAACTCCCTCAACAGACTCTAACGTGTCCCTCAGCATAACGTATTTTGGTTGGTGAAGTGATTTTGAATACACATATACGTTTTCAAATCGTAGTCCGTTTGGATTTACCAACAAAGCTATCATAACGTTGGTTTTCCCGCAATTTGAAGGTCCGCTTATAATACATCTTATGGAATTAGGTAACAAAACACCGTGTTTTTTGACTTCGCAAACAGGATCGAAATTCGTATTTTTAACCGATAGACATACTGATTGTTTTATAAATTTCATATTTGCAATGAATCGATAACTCAAAGGTAAGCTGTCTTCACTGCAAGTCCTACTGCTACCGACTGAGTAATATAGATAAAAGTGCAGAACTTTATACTATATATTCAGTTGTGCTTTGACTCTCACTCCTCGCGCAAGCATGTTTGCATTGATGTTACGAGCTCAATTTCTGTCGTCTATGAATACAGAGGAAATAAGTCGTATACCTAAAGTGACATTAATTAGATATCTCGGGAAAGACTTACATAAACTGTGGTGGAAATTACCGGTCAGTGTTACTTCAGATCCCGAGATACAAACATATCAGTTGTGTAACGAACATCATAATCCGACTACTCCTTCACGGATGAAAAGAAATTGTGTTCAGTGTAACGTGAATAGTATTAAAAACAATGATTGCTAAGAATAAAATCACTTCACGACGAGCAACTGTTGGAGCAGGTGTGTTCAACGACGTTATATCAAATCTTCCGTTTGAACTTCATCTACCCGGCTATCAGTATTGCGGCCCTGGAACAAAACTAAAGGAACGTCTAGCTAGAAACGATCCTGGCATCAATCCACTAGATTCAGCCTGCAAAAGTCACGATATCGCATATTCGCAGAATAGGGATACGAAAAATCGACACATTGCTGACAAAATATTGGCTGGAAAAGCGTGGAAGCGAGTTAAATCCAGTAACGCATCAATTGGTGAACGAGCAGCTGCTTTTGCTGTTACTAACGCAATGAATGCTAAAGTGAAATTAGGTTTGGGAATTGGTGCAAAAAAACAGAGCGGTTTTCGACAAGCGGTGAAAAATGCTCGCACTGCATTGAAAAAATTGAAACCTAAGAACACTAAGAATGCTGTTAAAATAGCGTTAAGTGCTGCAAAGGAAGTTGTTAAATGCTGTAAGGGATCCATGAAGCGACCCCGTATAATACCGATACCCAAGACAGGAGGAGTTTTACCATTCCTCATACCACTATTCGCAGGACTCTCTGCAATCGGAGGCTTGGCTGGCGGTGCTGCTGGAATTACTAAAGCAGTTAATGCAGCTAGTGATGCTAAAAGGCGCTTGAAGGAGTCCGAACGTCATAATCATACAATGGAAGCGATTGCATTGAAAAATGGTCGTGGATTATATATTAAACCGTACAGGACTGGGTTGGGACTTTATATGAAACCTGATCCAAAAAACTAATGAAGATGCTGCCCAAGAGACCGCTTACCGATGTAGACTTACGCAAATATGCTAAACATTTACCATTGTTTCGTGGTGTTTTCATGAGAAATAAATTACCTAAACGATCGTGGTCTGATGAATGCGCCATAGTAAATTTAGACGATTTTGATCAAGCTGGCACACACTGGATTGCTTATGTAAAAAATGGATCGCACACTATTTACTTTGATAGTTTTGGTAATTTGAGACCTCCGGTAGAAGATATTAATTATTTGGGTGGCACCATTGACTACAATCATACAAGTTATCAAGATTATGATACAGTCATATGCGGACATTTATGTTTAATATTTTTAAATAACTATAGTTTTTTGTAATCTCTTATAATATATCTATATATAATAAACGTTTTCAATGCTTTTAAATCATTTCGTCTGTAACCATGGCGTATACCTTAACTTTAACCGGAAACGAATCCACACTTAATGCTAACTATTTTCCACCTATTAACTTAGGTGCTAAATATGAGTGCGGTCTAGTTGATTTTCAAACATTCAACTCTATTCCTAATGTGGATGAAACTAATAACCAATTTCATTATGGGGTCGACAAAGTTGTTGAAATACCAGTGGGATCGTATGAAATAGAAGACATCAATCAATACCTAAAGCGATTTTTCAAGGAATTCTCTGAAAACACTTCTATTTCATTAGTTCCTAATAACAACACTTTAAAATGTGAGGTTATGTGTGCTGAAATCATATATTTTAATCGACCGAATTCAATCGGTTCATTGTTGGGATTTACTAAGAGGGAGTTGAAGGCAAATATCAAGCATGTCTCTGATTTACCAGTAAGCATTCTCAAGGTTAATGCTATACGTATTGAGTGCAGCATAACTACCGGTGCGTACATGAATGGTGTTAGAGTACACACAATACATGAATTTTTTCCAAACGTTGCACCTGGATATAAGATAGTGGAAGTTCCTAACAGTGTCATTTATATGCCGGTCACCGTGCAGTCAATAGATGCTTTAACTATAAAGATAGTTGATCAAGACGGGAGATTAGTGAATTTCCGAGGAGAAACGATCACAATTCGACTGCATTTGAAGCCATGTTGATATACAACAGACCACCGCTATATAAATTGGTTGCGGATGTTCCAAATTCAATCAGTCAGCCGCAACCAATCCAACCAGCAACTTCTAACTTAACCAAAAGTAACATCGCATACTTGACATCGTTAGGATTAAAACTTAAAAAATAAAAATGAGTGATATTTTAAATATTGTGACCAAGTCGGCCTATGACAACTCGCTGACCGGTGTTGAACTTCATGCTTATACTCCCTACAACAAATCATATGATAACAGCGATGAAATCAGAATCTCCATACAACAGCAAGATTTGTATCTATTACCATGCGATAGCTTTATTTACATTGAGGGACAAGTGCTAAAAACTGATGGAACCGTTTCGAAAACTGTGCAACTAACGAATAATAGCATGGCATTTCTATTCGATGAAATACGATATGAATTAAATGGTGTGGAAATCGATTGTTGCAAACATGTTGGCATCAATACAACAATGAAAGCTTATACATCATTTAACGACTTTGATACCGCACTTTATTCAAATTCCGGTTGGTCGCACAAACGAGCAATACAACTGAATTCTGGATACTTCAATTTCTTGTTGCCGCTGAAAATTTTACTTGGGTTCGCTGAAGATTACAAGAAAATCATCGTTAATTCTAAACATGAGCTAATACTTATTCGTGCTCGAAATGATAACAATGCTGTATTATCGTTAACCGATGACATCAAAATTAATATCAACAAACTGGAATGGCGAGTTCCGCACATCAATGTTGCTGATGAGGAGAAATTGATGATTCTAAATTATATTCAAAAGCAGATATCGATAGAAATCAGTTTTCGCAGCTGGGATATCTACGAGTATCCAATACTTCCGGAAACAAACAAACAATCTTGGACAGTTAAAACTTCTACACAACTGGAAAAACCTCGATTCATCATACTAGGATTGCAAAATAATTGTAAAAATCAGAAAGATAAAGATTGCAGCAAGTTTAATCATTGTATGCTGTCCAACGTGAAGTTGTATTTAAATTCAGTATCATATCCCTATGGTAATTTGAATCTTAACTTTGCACGAGATCAATATGCTCTATTATACAATATGTATGCGGCATTCCAACAGTCCTATTATAATAGACAATGTAAACCTCTATTAAATATAAATGAGTTCAAATCTATCGCACCGCTCGTGGTAATAGATTGTTCCCACCAAAACGATTCATTGAAATCTGCTCCAGTGGACGTTCGCATAGAATTTGAGTGTAATGCTAACATTGCTGCTAACACTAGCGCGTATTGTTTAATATTGCACGATCAAATTGTTGAATATAATCCATTTACTAGCATTGTCAAGAAGATTACATAGACTATTGTTAATTAAGATTTTATTTGTAATTATATTTAAGACTTATGAAATAAATATGTAATAAATACTATATCAATAAATGATCATTTTCATTGTATGTGTATTTGCTTTTTACCTCCTTATGACTCATCCCAATCCTTTATCAGGTTACCATAGTACCATTGCACGTGTGAAGGAGAAATTGTGAAATAAACAATTATAAGATGAGTAATTATATGACAAAGTTTGAATTTACTCTTGCGCATGTGCACATCCCCCACCACCTAAGCGGTAGTGGAGGGGGTAAATTTAAGTGGTAGAGGGGGTGAATTTATTTTGAATAGCTCAGTGCTCACATTCATTGCTCTCTATGTTCAGTTTAAGTTCATTTCTCGTCCAAGCAACTTGTGAGTTTTTAACAACGACAATGAGTGGAATACTTGAGCAGTTGAACGCGATTGCGCTAGTCAAGGAAACGATGTTTGTGAAAGATATGATTGTGGATCGAGAATATCAAATCATTGGAGCTAAGAGGATTCAAACTAAATATGGGGAGCGCATTATATTGGAATTTGCGGACAAGAGTATGTTCCTGCCCGCAAAATTCACCACCGTTGACGATACTGCACTCGAGGCGATGAGTAAACTGTGTATAGTAAACACAGGATCTGCGGGATCCGTGGCTAAATTAATATTTCGTCAAGCTTCTGAGGAGCCTACAAACTATAACCTATCTGCAGAATTCAATGAAAAGGGAATATACTGGAATCAAAATTACTAAACGAAAAGTGATGCAGCCCAAATCCTTCCCCAAATAGTTAAAAAATATATTTGATTGTAATGTATAACTGTTTTTAAATAAATCGTTTCTACTAATACAGAGTTTTATTTATATGCACTGTGATAATTCATATTTCAGTTCTGCTTAATGCATAAATATATAATTTTACTTAACAATTAAGGTTATATTGAAATAATACGTTAGCAGTTCTAAACGCTATCTCACAGATGAAGATTTGTGAAACCAACGCTTCTTGGTTAATGAAGTAGCATTCTAAAATAATAATGTTATGTGGGTGTCCCAGATGAACATGATGTCATATTCTAAAATGTTGCGCAGCATTACGCAATCCCCAAACGGTTAATGTAAACATTGCGTGTGCAGGAGTTTATTGAATATAGTCATACTCTAAAAATAGAATATTGTAGGTGATGATGTCATACTCTGTTGCGCAACATCATGCAATCGCTTAACGCCTGGTGTCACACAGTCATATTCTAAAAATAGAATATTACGTTATGGGTGATGTCATACTCGAGGATGTTGCGCAATTGCCTGTGCCTGCTGCAGGCCCCGGCCCAGGTCTAGGGCTGCAAATTTTCCGGGCCTGAATTTGTCTATCGATGCGCACGAACATTGCGGTTCTTTTTTTGGGGCCTGAATTTTAACTTAATGTCTTTCGATGCGCCCGACCATTTGTAATACTTTTTTTTGGGGGGCCTCAATTTTCACTTAATACCTATCGATGCGCACGAACGTTTGCGCAACTTTTTTATTTTGGGGCCTCAATTTTCACTTAATACCTATCGATGCGCACGAACGTTTGCGCACTTTTTTTTTATTTTGGGGCCTCAAATTTTCCTTAATGAATTTTTTTACTTTCCACCTGAATCAGGTCCTGTAGTCCAAGGAGGGTCTATTAAATCATTACGATCAGTCGAGTTGCGAACCGCACACGATAGTTCAACTTCTCGTCAACAGGTGCTGGTGGAAAGCAAGACTGAATCGGGAGGGTGATAGTCTATGATATTAGCCGAGTTTTGAACCAATCAACGCAGTTTCGATGTTTTTAGCGGAGCTGTGAACCTTTTTGAACTTTTTCACTGAAGTTATGAACCACTTTAGCAGAGATATGAACGATTTTGGAGGAATTTTGAACTATTTTTCTTAGCGAAGATACGAACCATTTCTACTCTTTAGTTCGGCTTCTCACCGATAGGTGGCGCTGATGTGGTTCGTAACTTGGATATAGGAGGAAGGAGGCCCTAGAAACCGTCAATATCTACTACTAATAAAATAATATTGCGATCATAAATTGAGATGTAAGCTATCCTATCTTTCAAGTTGGATCAAACTGCACACGGTGTACAAATTTGATTAAAATCGGTTAAGTAGTTTAGGAGTCCATCGCGGAGAAAACAATGTGACACGTAATTTATATATATTAAGATGGATCTTAGCTTACATTAGTATGTAAACCGCGTCGATTTTGTTGTGTTATTGGGTCAACGTTTCGTCACACATTACAGTGGATATCTTTAGGGCTCTTGTAAAATAATAATTTTATAAATTTAACATAGGAATACATTTTTGTACCTGGCAAATATCGTACTTATGTTGCAACGACGCACAAATCTGGGTTTCTGGTAAAACACCTTGATTTAGTCTTCTGTTTATAGGGGATGAGTAAGTTTTTTTGCAAGTAGATACATCGATGACATTCATAACGCTATAAGTTATTTCTTGTCTATTCAAATTTAAATGATTCCAATCATGGGCTATGGTCCTTTGACCGGGTATTTCGTATTCATTTTGTAGACAAGCTGGTCTCACGAATGCTGTGAATTTGACGTCTTTGTCTAATTGAATCAGACCTATATCGTTGTAAATTCGAGACCGTTTGAAGTCTGGATGATGGATTAATTGTATGACTGAGAAATCTTGAGTATTCTCGGTTGAATTTGAAGTGATATCGATAGCTCCAAGTCGAACTGAATTTATTTCTGGTCTGTGAAAAATATAATGTATATTAAATTGTTCCATGCGCCTCCACCATTCAGAAAAAAATTGTCAAGACATACACCAGTGTATGCCATAAGGCATAAGGGTTCCGAAGTATATACTACGTGGACTGTTAAGAGCCATTTAAAGGCGCATATTTGAGTTAAAAATAAATATAAAAATATCATATTTCATATATCATATTTTACTAATTCAGATCTACATTTTGACACCCCACAAGCCTAGATATGAAAATAAAAAAAATTCCATGACGCCCCTTCCTATTTTTTCAAAATTTGAAATGATATTGTTGATTTTAGTATTTGTCGTTGGTAGTCTCACCAAAGCCTCATTACTTAATTTTTTTCAGACTTTTCGAGTTAGTAGTTACCGAGTTAGAGGGGGGGGGGGGCAAATTTTTTTTTGCTTGGAGCCCCCTGTAGGCGCCATTTTTGATTTATAAAATAAATAAAAAATAGTGTCATATTCTACTCACTGAGATCTACATTTCAACACCCCACATGCCTAGATAAAAAAATAAAAATAAAAAAAATTATGCCACCCCTCCCCTTTTCTCCAAAATTTGAAATGATATTGGTGACTAGTATTTGTCGTTGGTAGTTTTTTTCAGATTTTTCAAACCAGTAGTTACCGAGTTAGAGGGGGGGGGGGGGGGGGGCAGACAAAATTTTTGTTAGGAGCCCCCTGTAGGCGCCATTTTTATTTTAGAAAAATAAATAAAAAATAGTGTCATATTCTACTCACTGAGATCTACATTTTGACATCCCACACGTAGGCGCCATTTTTGATTTATAAAAAAATAAGAATAAGGATCAAATTACACTAGCTTGGTTACACATTTTGATGTGCCACTTGCCTTGGTATAAAAAAAAAAATTTTTTTGTTGTCTTTAGCTTCCTAGCACCCCCCCCTAAAAAATATTTTTACAAAATATTTGTACATATTTTACTAGAGGGTGTCATTTTACGTATTCAGTAAAAATATCAAGGTTCTAGCTTATATAGTTTACGAGCTATTGAGCTTTGAGTGAAAAGGACGGACGGACGGACGGACGACAAAGTGAGATTAATAGGGTTTCTTCGGAACCCTAAAAATAGAAGTTTTACTTGTGATGATTTTTCTGCCCCCCCCCCCCCCCCCCCCCCCCGGTCTTGCACCAACCTAACCAAACCTATATATGTATATCAAATTTCATAACTGTATCATCACAATAGGTTCTCAAGATATTAAATAAAACTTTTTAAGGAGCATCATTTTTAGGGTTCCGTAAAAAACTAGGAACCTTTATAGTTTCTCCATGTCCGTCCGTCCGTCCGTCTTAAAAAAATTTGACATAATAAGATGAAATTTAGTATACGGTCGTAGATTGATGACCCAAAAACAGAAATGATAAGATTTTTGAAAATAAAAATTTTTTAGACCCCCTTTCTATAAAATGAAAAGTGTTTTCAAACAAAAATTTCACCTACCCCATTGAGTGGGGTGTCGTTAGAAAGGTCTCCTAAAATGCAAAAAAAAAATATTAAAACCTTATTTATTTTAACCCTTCATTTTCTAAACTATCGATTCAAAAAAATTTAAAAAAAAAATCAAAATGTAGCTTTTAATTAATACTTTCACTAAAAATTATAACGAATATTGTCAAAAGTATTTTGGACGCCCCTTTTATAGACTGAAAAGAGAAACTTAAATTTTTTTTTCCACTTAACCCCTTGAGTGGGGTGGCATTTGATAGGTCTCCTAAAATGCATTAATAAAAGTCAAATGACTTTTTGATTTTAACCCTTCAGTCACAAAAATTTTGAAATAACTTTTTTTATAAATCGTAGTGAGAATGACACTATACGGAACCCTACCATGTGCGTGCCCAACACGCACTTGCCCGTTTTATAGTTTTCTGGCAAATTTTAACACACTAGGTCTGAATCATCCTGTATACGATATCGAAATAATTTCAAATTTTACTTACCCACCCCTATACGCATTTAGACAATGTGCAGCAGTTAGAACAAATCTTTCACTGATTAAGGAACCGAGACAAACCCAAGAAAAATTTCCATTTTCTTTGTTACCAATTAATGCCTAGAAAAAAATTTAACAGATTTTTATTTTTATTTTGAAAAATCAATGTATTCATTTTAAATTACTATATTTTTGCTAAGATATATTTTGTTACGTACCAAATGGGGATACTCTTGGGGTAATACACCCATACCTCTGATAAGAAAATTTGGTTGAAAACATTGATTTACTTTAACTTTTTCATTGTTATTGGTATTAGTTAAAATAGGTGGTATTTTCCAAGAATAAACACTTTCACCGTATTCTATACATTCTGTAGATATAATAAAACAATAAAATATAATATAGACTATTATGTTTGTTTGACACCTACAGATGGTAAAAACACAAAGTGCTACTAAATTCACCCTTGCATTTTTTAGGGAGGGGTTAAACTAGTCACTTTTCAACGTTTTAAGTATAACTCGAAAACTAAGCAGAATTTGACAATTTTACAAAAATGATTTTTTATAGAAAATTAAATTTTCCATCAACATAGATGATTTGAAAAATTAAAAAAAAAAATTTATACAAGAAATATTTAAAAAACAAATCGAAAAAATATCAAAAAATCACAATTTTTTCAAATTTTTACTAAATTGCTCATAATTTTTTTCTAAGTAAAGATACGTATGCTTTGGAGAAAAAAAAGTAGAGGTGACGCCTGTCAAAATATTGAGCCGAAAAATTTTTTTTGATGAAAATTGGCTGAGCTATAGTAATTCAAAGTTTACCATTTTTTGTAATTTTTTATCAAATTGTAACTTATGTAGGGTCAACTGGGGTAAATATGAAACACGAAAAAAAAGGGGTAAAAGTGAAACAAGCTTCTAACTAAAAAACTAATTTCTTTACAGACGAATTATAAAAACTGACATGATCTTTAAAGATTTGTTAAAGCGATCTGAAAATATAAATCGCCTAGTAAGTGATATGTCCCCCCTACAGACTTTTCTGTTAGACGATGGGAAAACGTGTGAATTAAATTTTAATTCTTTGCACATTACTTTTTGCATAACTCAGGTATAAAATAAAGTTACAAATTTCACATTGATATGCCACAAAGAAAATAAATCAAAGTTGCCTTTGTAGTTTTTCTTTTAATTTTTCGATAAGTATGTTCCATCTAATTAAGATTTAAAAATTCGGGAAAAAGTGAAACAGAAATATGGGAAAATATGAAACACAGCCGGGGATAATCTGAACCAGTTTTTGCAAGTCTGGACAAGTCACACATGTTACAGTTAAAGTCAGTTTGAGTGCAGATTTCAGAGTGGACGCATCATTTTGGTTGCAGTCTTCAAAATGCCACGAAATTACGTTAAAAAGGTCCTAAATAAGGTTGTACCGGAATTCCCGTCCTATGGAAGTTTGAAAGGGGTCAATAGTCAATAGTACATCAGGGGTCTATGGAACAATTTGTATGTTTTGAAAATCGATGTTTTTTATGCAATGCAAGAGATTAAAAACAGTTAAAAGAGCACAAAAAAATGTTTCACTTTTACCCCATTATTTTAAAAAAAATCATTTTTGGTTTAAATATTTATCTGATATTTTTCAAACTTTGCAGATGTATTTAGGATGATATTAAGAGTACACATTGTATGTGATATATTAGCAAGAACGGATATTCTTTTTAAAAAAATACATTATTCGCAAGCATATTCTAAGTTTTATTGTAATTTCCATAACCTTTAAATATATTTCATTACCTGCTGGTTAGACATTTATAACCTAGCAAGGTGCGACACATGTTTCCTATGCAGTTTTTCCCACTTATTTCATTTTTACCCAGCAAATATAAATATAACGCATTATATCAAAGTTAGAAGCCTGTTTCATTTTTACCCTTACCTGTTTCACTTTTTCACAAATTAGAGGTTAAAAATGAAACACACATTTTTCATTTTTTAAATCTGTATTGTATGGTACAGTTCAAATGACGAAGGTATTTGAAAGGGTTATTCATAGGCACATCTAGTAGAAAAAATTAAAATATGAATTTGTATCGTTAACTGCCAAAAAAATGAAAGATTTGTATTTTGTTTCACTTTTACCCCAGTTGACCCTAATACATATTATAGGCAATTGATTAGAGGTTTTTGAAAGGTACAATTACGTTAAACGGTTTTTATTGTTTTATGTGTTTGTTTGACACCTACAGATGATAAAATCACAAAGTGCTACCAAATTTACCTTTGCGTTTTTTAGGGGGGTTAAACTTTTCAATGTTTTAAGTATAAGTCGAAAACTAAGCGGATTTTGACAATTTTACAAAGATAATTTTTTATAGAAAATTAAATTTCCCATCAAAATGGATGATTTAAAAAATTAAAATTTATGCAATAAATATTTTAAAAAAATTTATAAAATATTTCTTGCATAAATTATTTTTTTAATTTTTTAAATCATCCATTTCGATGGGAAATTTAATTTTCTATAAAAACTTACCCAAGTAAAATCGTCAAAATCCGCTTAGTTTTCGGGTTATACTTAAAATATTGAAAAGTGAATAGTTTAACCCACCTAAAAAACGCAAAGGTAAATTTGGTAGCACTTTGTGATTTTATCATCTGTAGGTGTCAAACAAACACATAAAACAATAAAAACCGTTTAACGTAATTGTACCTTTCAAAAACCTCTAATCAATTGCCTATAATATGTATCAAGTTACAATTTGAGAAAAAATTACAAAAAATGGTAAACTTTGAATTACTATAGCTCAGGGCCCCTATTCTCGAGTTCACTCGACATTTTTTCCGTTCGACTTTCTAGTAAGTAACTAGGTAACTCACTAAAATGTCGATCGCAACGAAAAAAGCGTATTCTTGAATCTCGATTTGACTTTTCGTTCGTAAAATGTCGAATGAAAAATCAAGAGTGGTATTTGGCATGCGAGATTATAAATTGTCGCTCGACATTTTTATTTGTTTGGTTATGTTTTAGTATATGTCAAATAATACAACAAATTAATATCTTGATTTTGTATTTATAACTAAATACAATTGTGTATTGAGAGGTTTTGTATTAAATAAAAGTGAGTACCGAAATTTTATTAATGTTTTATTAAAATTAAATTATAAAATTAGATAAAATTTATACTTTTAATTTAAAATGTTTATATGTCACTAAAAATTTTCAATTTTAGTTGTATGTTGTATGGCATTTATTCATACTAACAATTTGGTTTCTAATTTGCTAAATGTATTAGTAGAAACTTGAGGATATAACCCGGGGGAACTTTTCTATACTAGAAGTATTTAAAATTTAATTGATATTGTCGAAAAATATGTTACATGATTTTTGTTGTTGATATGTATGTATTTTGATAAAAGTATAATTAAACATTGCTTGATTTTACTCTGTCATTTCATTTTCTCCTACACTGGAAAAGTGTGCAATATATTTAAAAATTTGGAATTGGAAATTATAAATAAAAAAAATCAATTTTAAAATCACTTAATTTTGTAATCATTTTAAATGACAAGACAAAAATGAATAAAACCATAGACATAGAATAAAACATAAAATACTTGAATTTGATTGGTCAACAGCTAGAAATAAAGTTGGCAACATCGCATAAATGTCGAAGGAAAATTTACGTTCGACATTCATCTCGAACGAACTCAAGAATACGCATTTCATGTATCATGCGACTCGACATTTTAAATCTCGAACGAAAATCTCGCATACGACATATTCTCGCACGAACTCGAGAATAAGGGCCCAGCCAATTTTCATAAAAAAAATTTTTCGGCTCAATATTTTGACAGGCGTCACCTCTACTTCTTTTTCTCCAAAGCATGTCCTATACGTATCTTTACTTAGAAAAAAATTATGAGCAATTTAGTAAAAATTTGAAAAAATTGTGATTTTTTGATATTTTGTTCGATTTGTTTTTTTAAATATTTCTTGTTTAAATTTTTTTTTAAATTTTCCAATCATCTATTTTGATGAGAAATTTAATTTTCTATAAAAAATCATTCTTGTAAAATTGTCAAATTCTGCTTAGTTTTCGAGTTATATTTAATACGTTGAAAAGTGAATAGTTTAACCACTCCCTAAAAAACGCAAGGGTTAATTTGGTAGCACTTTGTGATTTTATCATCTGTAGGTGACAAACAAACACATAAAACAATAAAAACCCTTTATCGCAATTGTTCCTTTCAAAAACCTATAATCAATAGCCTATACAGGGTCCTCCAATAGTGCGTCCGGCATTCCTAGCGCACTTCCCGTAGGAGATAGAAAAAAAAGTTTGGTACATAATATTATTGGTTTGAAAAGATCAACGTCGTAAAATTATTTTCAATAATACAGGGTGTCCCATTTTTGCGCTGTAACAAAAACAAACATTTTTTTAAATAGAACCCCCTATAACTTTTTCAGTATTCCGATGTCATATTTTAACCTCCACATTATCATCTATTCATTTTTTGATTTAGTGACAGTGTTGCCAAATTATAAATTTTTTTCCGAAAAATAATCCATAAACAGGGTCAACTTTAAAAAATCGTAGCGACCTCGTTTTTTTTGAAGCGATTGATTTTTTTAACAATAATATTAGTCCTGATAAAGAGTAACATTTTGATAATAACCAATTTGAATTTAGTTATACAGGGTGTCCATAAAAAAATGTCAAAATTTTCAAACTTAAAAATGATAAAACTCATTTTTTTCAAATGTGACTACCCTTTTTTTATTTCGCTATTCGATGAGGGTTTTTCTCCTTTTCAATTTGTGTAAGAGATGTCCTATGTATAAACCCCATAGTTTCTCAGATATTCAATACTTTTAATAAAATTAACCTTTTATTACACTTTTATACACTGAAGTAGGCCGTGCTGATGAAAAAAAAATGACAAAATGTAGTACTTAAGTATCAATGTAATATTTGATCAAAATATTAATAATTAAAACGGATTATACTTATGTAATACAACTATTTCTTTTATTTAAAAAAATTATGAAAAGTTACAAAATTTAAAAAACATAATAGATAAAAGTTCAAAATAAATGTTCTAAATGTCTTCTATTTTCATCCAGGCTCAAATCATGGCTCAAGTCAATTTTTCCGGCATGTGTTTTTCATCAGCACGGCCTACTTCAGTGCATAAAAGTGTAATAAAAAGGTTAATTTTATTAAAAGTATTGAATATCTGAGAAACTATGGGGTTTAGACATAGGACATCCCATATACAAATTGAAAAGGAGAAAAACCCTCATCGAATAGCGAAATAAAAAAAGGGTAGTCACATTTGAAAAAAATGAGTTTTATCATTTTTAAGTTTGAAAATTTTGACATTTTTTTATGGACATCCTGTATAATTAAATTCAAATTGGTTATTATCAAAATGTTACTCTTTATCAGGACTAATATTATTGTTAAAAAAATCAATCGCTTCAAAAAAAACGAGGTCGCTACAATTTTTTAAAGTTGACCCTGTTTATGGATTATTTTTCGGAAAAAAATTTATAATTTGGCAACACTGTCACTAAATCAAAAAATGAATAGATGATAATGTGGAGGTTAAAATATGACATCGGAATACTGAAAAAGTTATAGGGGGTTCCATTTAAAAAAATGTTTGTTTTTGTTACAGCGCAAAAATGGGACATCCTGTATTATTGAAAATAATTTTACGACGTTGATCTTTTCAAACCAATAATATTATGTACCAAACTTTTTTTTCTATCTCCTACGGGAAGTGCGCTAGGAATGCCGGACGCACTATTGGAGGACCCTGTATAGACTATAGTCTGTTTCATTTATGTTTGCAGTGGTTGCCAGTAGTTCAATCAAATAAGACTTTTTCCCGGAACTAATTCGGACCAAAATGATTTTCGGTGGAAAAATTCTACTAGTGTCCTTGATCATCCCACAAAAAGTCCGAGCTGATCCAAGTTGTGCTACCGCCGCCATCTTGAAAAAATGGCGGACGGGTCACGTTTTTCCATAGTTTTTCGTGTTTTTCTCTGAAACCGTTCATTTTACCAATACTTTTTTGTAGAGTATAAAATTTTCTTTAAAATAAGTCCAAGGTCGTTAAGATCGATTTATAAATAACACAAGGAGTACCAGTTTTTAAAATCACAATAAACGGAGAAAATAATTTTTCGCATTTTATTTCATTTTTACTAGACTCTCAATAATACTGCGAAAATTTTATATAGAATCTTTATGAAATATCATAAATTTGTGCATATAATAAGACCACAAACATGAACATGAAGATTAATATAAACGTAACGGAAAGAGGGTTAATATTCTTAACCCCCACATTAGTGTGTACCAGAACAAGATATATTCCTACTATTTCCTACTACAGAATTGATGTATTTTATTAGATATCAAAAATATAATACTTCAACACCATTAAATAGGTACTTGATGTTTTCAGAGACGGCTTAAGGGGATACCTCAATCCAGGTGTTTCTATGAAAAATTTATCCATTTAGTGCAAATATACAGGGTGTTCCAGACCACCCGTCCACTATGTTTTACGCCCAAACTATTGAAGATAGGGTTTTAGGAAAAAAAAATTAATATGTATATCGACCCCAAAGAATTTCAGGAAAATATTTTCAACCCCCTAAAACCGCTCCTTAAGAGGGTAGTTTGGGGGGTACATGTCCGTTTCTCAGTAAAATCAAATGGAATAGTATATTCAAAATTACATCATTGTAAAGACCATAAAAAAGTAAGAAACTTTTGTAAAACAAAATTTTCATACTTTCAATTGTATAGAAAATATGGCGACTTGATCTCAAATTTTGGGGTTTTACTAAAAGTGCTCTAATTTCGTTAAATATTAATGGAATTTTATTATTTTTTAAAATTTAGAAAGCAGAAATAACGACCTTTGTAATGATCTATGAATATTTAAGATTTGGATAGTTTAAAGTGTATATGTAATTTATACCGGGTGGTCTATTTAAATTGAGACAAGCAAATATCTCAAAAATTAAGGTTTTTCAGGGTAAATGTTTGGTACAAAAGTTTCAGGGTTAGAAGTGGGTAAACCAATGGAGGTAAAAATTTTGACGTTGAGTGGAGTTTTTAAGGTCTTTTTGGCTCAACTTCATTTTTTTAAATGGAAATCTATGTATTTCTTTTTTTACATATTCGTATTTTGCAGAAAAAAAGAAACAACTTTTTTAAGTTTTTTCAAAAAATATTTTGAATATTTGTACTAAAAAAAGATAGGTTAAAATTGAGGATTTTGAAAAAACTTCTCAGACAAAAGTTGTTTCTTTTTTTCTGTAAGATACGAATATCTAAAAAAAGAAATATGTTTCCATTTAAAAAAATGAAGTTGATCCCAAAATGACCTTAAAACCTCCACTCAAAATCAAAAATTTTACCTACATTGGTTTTCCCCCTTTTAACCGAGAAACTTTTGTAGTAAACATTTTCCCTGAAAAACCTTAATTTTCGAGTTATTTGCTTGTCTCAATTTAAATAGACCAGCCGGTATACCGGGTGTCCCAGATAACTTTTCCAGCATGGGGATCTCAGTATTTATAAGAGATATAGGTTTGGTTAAATGAGATGAATTATTTGTAAGAAAGGGTTGAGTATTACACATTACAATATTCATAATTCTATGTGGTTTAGGCGGTATACCAAAAAAACTGAAAATTCGGAATTTCTTTAAATGGCTATAACTTTTTTGTCAAAGTAGATAGGTATTTTTTGTAGACGGTTTCTCAAAGTACTTTTTGTGTAGAATCGATTGGTGTATTTAGATTTTTTATATCATTTTTAGTTTCCGAGTTATGAGCCCTAACTTTAGTTTTTCTTATGGGCCACTAAGTTGGCTATGGCATATTTGAACGTGTTTTTTACTCTACTTTACAACGATATGTCACATGCCATACTTATTGTCAAAAGAAAATTAGAATGTATTTTTCTTTTAAAGTTAATTGTTTTCAAATAGTCATTTGTTATTTTGATTGTTGTTATTGTGATTTTTGTTTAAAGTTTTTGTTTTTCATGACTCACTTAAATGTTTGTAATAAAATACTTAATAAATATCACTGACATTTAGTACATCGACTTATTTTCGATAATAAGTATGGCATGTGACATATCGTTGTAAAGTAGAGTAAAAAACACGTTCAAATATGCCATAGCCAACTTAGCGGCCCATAAGAAAAACTAAAGTTAGGACTCATAACTCGGAAACTAAAAGTGATATAAAAAATCTAAATACACCAATCAATTCTACATAAAAAAGTGCTTTAAGAAACCGCAAACAAAAAGTACCTATCTACTTTAACAAAAAAGTTATAGCCATTTAAAGAAATTCCGAATTTTCAGTTTTTTGGGTATACCGCCTAAACCACATAAAATTATGAATATTTTTTTGTGTAGTAATACTCAACCCTTTCTTACAAATAATTCATCTCATTTAACCAAATCATTTAACCGATCATTATAAGCCGAGATATTGCAAATTTTTCAAGCGCGGATCATTTTTAAGTTCGAATTTTCCCGCGAGATATGCTTCTCAGACGTCGAACTTAAAAATGATCCGCGCTTGAAAAATTTGCAATATCTCGGTTTATAATGATCGTAGAACCTTCTTTTTTTTAAATCAAGGGTAACGCGACGAAAAAATAACAATTAGATAGTTTTCTAAGTTGTAAAATGACATGGCTCACTGCAAAGTCGAAATATTGAAAATTATTAATTTTTAGTGCCATTTTTAATATATTTTGTTTATTGCACGTTTCAAAAGGGTTCTCGATAATAAATCGATATTGTACGAAAATACAAAGTTAAGTTAGGCTTTGGCCTTTAAAAATCGGGGTTGTGAATCCTTTTTGGTTAATAACTTTTATCAGGCCCCGCGTTTGAAATTTAGCTCTTTTTTCTCAACCGGATAAACAAATAGAATTTTGCAAAAACTATTCGACCCACAGCGCCCATCTTTCGCTCACTTTTGAAGCATATTAAAACTCACAACTTTTAGGTATTTTCGTTGAATTTAAATAAATAATAAAAAATTTATAAACTATTTAAAAAAAGTTAATTTTTCACGTTTTTTAGTGTTTTTTTTGCAATAACTTTTGAACGGAATATCGGATTTTAATCTACCGGACGCCAATTTATAGAACTTTTGATTGCGCATATTTCGTCTGTGCTTCACTTTTCTCTACAACCCATAGTTTTCCCACTATATCAGAAAAACCAATTTTCCGACCAAATTGTTTAAAAATAAACAACGTTCCAATGAAATAAAAGTGACTCATTCGATGAGAAATTACTTCTTACACCTTCCTCAACATGTTCCATCAATAATATAAAGGACTCTAATTAACTTTTTTCAAAATATTATAATGACGCGACTATTATAAGATATTAATATTAATGAAAACATAAATAATACTAACTTTGTTCGTTAATTTTCATTGATTTAATTTTTTCTGTTGTATTGTGATTGTTATCACAACAAACTATAGGAATTTTTTCTTTGAAAGCACAAATCGGCGGTGATTTTCCATTTTTTATATCGGCCACAGCTTTGGGACATTGGGGAAGCAAGGTACATATTCCTGTTTTATGTTTTGATGTGTTGCATAATGAACCTGTAATTTTTAAAATTAAAATGAAAGTTTTTTTAACTGTACAACCATTTTTTCCGTTACTACATATTGTTGTTATAAAAAAAAACATTAATTTTCACTATTTTTCATAAATTTTGTTTATAGCCCCTGGGGATTGAGAGGGCTAGCTAGCAAGCACTCTCAGATGAGGAATCAAAATTTAAAGTGTTACAGAATTTTATCTCAGAGCCATCGCATATTTGAAAAAAGTGTTTAAACCAAAAAATGTTTGGTTGTTAGGAGGTAATCGAATTTTAATAATATTTTTTATTTTAGTATGGCCTTCAAGGTTATTTGAAGACCAACATCATTTTTTCAAATAGGAACCTATAGTTTTAATTCAATAATCTTATTCTACGTGAAAAAACACGAATCTTTTATTGAAAAAAAATTTTTTTGAACAACTTTAGCTTTACATGATATATCTAACAAAATAATTTTGAGAATTTGTAAATTCAATAATTTTTTACTCAGAAATCATTAATTTTAGAAAAAAGTATAAAATACAAAAAATGTTTATTTCGTTCTAATAAAACTTTCTAATTTTTTTCTATAATTTTTTTTTACATTTCGTGTTATTTTTTTTTTGCTGAAATAAAATAAATAGAATAAGTTTTAAAAATTTTAAAACAATTTTTCAAGATTTATTAGACCAAAATAAACATTATTTTTATTTATACTTTTTTTATGAGTTTCTGAGTAAAAAATTCTTGAATGTCCAAAATCTTGATATTATTTTGTTAGATATCTTGGAAATCTTGGGTTGTTCAAAAAAATGTTTGAATGGAAGATTCGTATTTGTTCACGTAGAATAAGATTAATAAATAAAAACTATAAGTTCCTATTTAAAAAAATGATGTTGACATTCAAATATCCTTGAAGGCCACAAAATAATATACCGGGTGGACCATTTTACTCTTTAATGGATAATAACTCGACCGGTAAGTGAAATAATAAAAAACTTTAAAGATAAAAGTTGTACGGTTTGGAGGGGGACATAGACGTACTTGGATGAAATTTTCTTAGGTTGTGTTTTCAAGGTGGTATGAAGGTCAACATCATTTTTTAAATAGGAACCTATAGTTTTTATCACGTAATTTTATTTAACGTAAAAAGACACGAATCTTTCATTAAAAACTTTTTTTTAACAACTTAACCTTTCCAAGATATCTAACAAAATAATTCGAGAATTTGAACTTTCAATATTTTTTTACACAGAAACTATAAATTTTAGAGAAAAAGTACAATCAACAAAAAATGTTTATTTTGGTCTAATCAAACTTGAAGAATTATTTTTAAAATTTTAAAACTTATTCTAAAAAATTTTTAACATTGTTTTTTTTTTGAGAAGTTTTAAAATTCTAAAAATAATTCTTTAGTTTTATTAGATCAAAATAATTTTTTTTTGTTTATTGTACTTTTTCTCTAAAATTTATGGTTTCTGTGTAAAAAAATATTGAAAGTTCAAAATCTCGAATTATTTTGTTAGATATCTTGGAAAGGTTAAGTTGTTAAAAAAAAAGTTTTCAATGAAAGATTCGTGTCTTTTCACGTTAAATAAAATTACTTGATAAAAACTATAGGTTCCTATTTAAAAAATGATGTTGACCTTCATACCACCTTGAAAACACAACCTAAGAAAATTTCATCCAAGTACGTCTATGTCCCCCTCCAAACCGTACAACTTTTATCTTTAAACTTTTTTATTATTTTATTTACCGATCGAGTTATTCTCCATTAGAGTAAAATGGTCCACCCGGTATAATAACAAATAAATATTATTATTCGAATACCCCTATTGGGATCCGTCAAATGAACGTACACCATCTGGTGGCAAAATTTGTAACTAGACTGGGGGTACAGTTTCTATGGTAATAGAATTTAATAATGAAAAAATAAATAATCTCAAGCATAAAACTGACAGATGAATCTACGGTTTATAGTAAAACTTACGATTAAATCACAATATTATGTTTTAAATCACCCAAAAATAAAATTAATGGAAGAACAGTAAGTACCAAGAAAGAATTTTACAAGTTTTCCTATATATAATTGATTTATTATAATATAAATATGTATTTAAAAGATTTGTTTGTTGAAAAATTGTAAACAATCAAAAATAAATAACGTATGCGTATTGTATTTGATGTTATTGCGTGATATTATCTGTAATTATAATGAGTGAATTTAAAATATGTGTACATTATAATACTTATATATACTATTGACACTGTCTTGTAATTTTTTTAAAATTAAACTAAACCCTTAGCTGCGCCATGTTTTTTAAGCTCCTCCCATCTGACGGATCCCAATACATTTTTTGGTCTGAACATTTTTTTTCAAATATGCGGTGGTTCTGAGATAAAAATCTGTAACACTTTAAATGCCCCACCCTGTATAACAGTTATCTTGTAGTTTCATGAAGACTTTAACAAGTTTCTTGCACGCGTTATAGTAAACAACCAACAGTGGTGATATTATGATAATTATTTTATACGGTCAGAGTCGCCAACTCTGTTACAATACGTTGAAGTATCACTGCTTTTTTTATAACAAATCTGTAGATACTGATACTATCACAAAATCAATACCCCATTTGAGAGTGCTTGCTAGCTCTCTCTGCTAACCCCTTTATGATACCCGGCATAAGAGTATCTAAACTTTTACTATGATTGATTTCATTATATTTTATGTATAATATGTATTGTGAAATTTAGCATGAGGTATTCGCTGGGTGCAAAGTAGGTAGTGGGGGAAACGAAATCGATCACAGCGCACAACGTGGCAAAAAATAACACTTTGGGTGGACTAACTGTCATTTTTAATAGATAGGCTTGTTTTTAACTGAAAATAGAAAGGTCAACATGGTTAATCCCACTATAGACTATGTGCAAGGGGGTGGAGTTAGAAATAATGTCATGCGAGTGTTCGTGGTGAGCAATATTGTAAAATTATCGGCGCCAAAATTTGAGGTTATGCTGTCAATGTAAACGAATTAATTATTTTTTCTATTATACGTCATAATTAAAGAGAAAAAGATACCCAAAATAAATAATTTTCACGTACCTTTTATGCTTTATATTATATGCAAACAGCTAAATTAAATGATATTTGTTTAATAAAAAAGTTCACGGTATTAAACATATTAAACAATGATAAAAAGAGAGTTGAATCCGTTCATTCCTTCTCTATTACCCGCTAGCGGCGCTAATAGAGTTCGTGCACATAGCCAATAGTCAGGGGCGCGCCAACCCGAGGGTGCAGGGAGTGCACCGCACACGGGCGGCAAATTTTAGGGGCGGCAAAAACCGCCTCGTCAGTCGTTTAATAATAATAATAATCATAAAAAACGTTTATGATGTTAATTAATTTAATAATTGTGGATTGTCAAAAAAAATATTTTTGTTTAAATGACGAAAATAAATAATGTAGGTAATGTAAGATAATTACACTGGCCGACAGCCATTTTGCTGTAGGGCATACAACAACTTTTTAAGGGTAATTTGGACACGCTGAATCCAAAAATGACCACCATTTTGCTCAATCAGCTCTTGTTTTTGCGATATTGCAAAAAAAATGTTTTTTTCGATATGCAAACATTTCAAATTTGTATACCTATATATTTTATAAATCAATGACTTCAAATAATTATCATTCAGAATGAAGCTATGGGTCCTAATTGAACTAAAAAACCTTAAATTATATACATTCATAAAGTTATTCTTTTCAAAAATCATGTTTTAAACGAAAAAAAATCGATTTTTTAGCAAAAATTCAAAGCGCTGTAACACAAATAATTTTTGTCCAATTTAAATGTTATTCATTAAATTTGTAGCTTTATATATCTTCTTTATTGTGTTAAAATTTCAACGTAATCGAATGAAAATTGGCGAAATGGTACTAAATTAACTGCGCGTGTCAAAATTTAGTAGTTCGTTCAAATATTTTTTAAATTAAATGTTTCAACCAAAGATCATTCGGAATGTAACTACCTATGGGTCCTAATTAAACTATAAAGCCTCAAATTATACACATTTTTAAAATTAGTCCCTTCGAAATTCATGTTTTAAATGAAGAAAATTCGATTTTTTAGCCAAAATTCGGCGATTTTTAAATTTCAAAGCGCTATTACACAAACAATTTTTGTCCAATTTTAATGCAATTTACTAAATTATAGCTTTATCTATCTTCTTTATTGAGTTAAAATCTTAACGTAATCGAATTTTAGTGAATAACATTAAAATTGGACAAAAATTGTTTGTGTTACATTTTGGAAATTGCTGAATTTTTGCTAAAAAATCGATTTTTTTTCGTTTGAAACATGATTTTCGAAAAGAATAACTATATGAATGAATATAATTTAAGGCTTTATAGCTTCATTCTGAATGATAATTATTTGAAGTCATTGATTTATAAAATATACTTATATACAAATTTGAATGTTTGCATATCAAAAAAACATTTTTTTTGCAATATCTCAAAAACTAGAGCTGATTGATTTTGGATTCAGTGTGTCCAAATTACCCTTAAAAAGTTACTGTATGCCCTGCAGCAAACAAAAAATTTTTTTTTGTTGGTCTGTGTTATGGAAAATGCAGGTAGTATTTTAGAACGAGTACCTACAGTGAATTAAACATTTCTAAACTCCAATTTTGCGCGTAAATTTTAAAAACAAATGAACTGTATAAAACATGGGTCTTTCCCGAATATGCCATGAAATTGGGATCTTTCCGACGATTCGGTCGTTTCATTTTATTTTTCATTTATTTTATTTTAATTTTTTGCAGTCAAATAATAATTTTCAAACGGGTTAAAAAATATGAGATTATTTAGATACATTAAAAATTGTATTGTGTTTTATTGTCGACATATACATATAGGGGCGGCAAATAAAGTCTTGCACCCGGGCGGCAAATTTCGTGCGCGCGCCACTGCCAATAGTCATAAATAATCGTCTAAAATGTATATATATTACGATATTTTATTGAAATTATTTGTTTGTTAGTACGTCAAAGTCCACCCAAGTTGCTACTAAATTCCACCCGTTTGTTGGCGCTGTCATCGCGCACGCTGCGAATAGAATATTAAATATTCGATGTTTCTTGCATTTACCCCACTTTACCTTAACTATAATATAGTATATTTATTTATGCTTACCTTCTTGGCCTTTTACAAAATTTGTTGATAATGAAACAAACAATATCGTAATGTATATCGACCACATCCTACTGATATTGCAAGTTATAGATTACAACTAAACGCTTCGAGTTAAAATACTGTTCTTATATGCAATTATAATATCAATGTGTATGCGCACATTATGCTGAACTTGCTTGGAAATAACATAATATATTTCTTAGGAAGTTTATTAAAAAACGAGTTCCGAATGCCGTTATTTCCATTGATGTTTTTGTTTCTTTATTTATAATTACCTAACTAGTTGTATAGTTTTCAGGGTAAAACCCAATGTATGTACCTACATTATTGTACATATGTATGTTTAAAATAAATATAGGTAATATCATAGGTGGGCACAGTTAATCGAAAAGTTAACTTCGTTAACCGTTAAAATTCCGAAAATATAACGGAAGTTAAAGTTAACCGAAAATTTAACGAAAGTTAAAGTTAAAATCGTTAAAAAGTTAACCATCCAAAATGTTTGAAGACCTTTTTAGGGTTCCGTAGAAAACTAGGAACCCTTATAGTTTCTCCATGTCCGTCCATCCGTCTTCAAAAATTTTGAGATAATAAGATGAAATTTGGTATACGGCCGTAGATTGATGACCCAAAAAACAGAAATGATAAGATTTTTGAAAATAAAAATTTTTTAGACCCCCGTTTCATAAAATGAAAAGTGTTTTCAAAAAAAAATTCACCTACACCATTGAGTGGGGTGTCGTTAGAAAGGTCTCATAAAATGCAACAAAAAATGTAACAGAAATTTTTAATTTTAACCCTTCGAACACGATGGATTTTCTCTCCAAAGTCATTAAAAAAGCGTCCCCCCCCCCCTCTATTTTCTAAACTATCAATTTAAAAAATCTGAAAAAATTCCAGAACGTAGATTTTAATTAGTACTTTCACTGAAAATTATAACGAACATTGTCAAAAATATTTTGGACCCCCCTTTCATAGACTGAAAATTGAACTTTCATTTTTTTCTCCACTTACCCTATTGAGTGAGGTGTCATTTAATAGGTCTCGTAAAATGCAATAAAAAACGTCAAATAACTTTTTGGTTTTAACCCTTCAGTCGCGATATATTTGCTTTTTAATGTCGCTGTCAGAGCGTCCCCCCCTCTATTTTCTAAACTATTGATTCAAAAAATCTGAAAAAAAATCAGAATGTAGCTTTTAATTAGTACTTTCACTGAAAATTATAACGAACATTGTCAAAAATATTTTGGACCCCCTTTTCATAGATTGAAAAGTGAACTCACATTTTTTCATTTACCCCATTGAGTGGGGTGTCATTTGATAGGTCTCCTAAAATGCAATAATAAAAGTCAAATGACTTTTTGATTTTAACCCTTCAGTCACGAAAATTTTGAAAAATACTTTTTATAAATCGTAGTGAGAATGACTACGGAACCCTATCATGTGCGTGCCCAACACGCACTTGCCCGTTTTATTTTTACTATTTCGACAACTTTCTTATGTACTTTTCATCAAACAACCAATGTAACGGACTAAAGTTAACGGAAGTTAATCAAAGCGTTAACATTTTTTTGAGTTAACTTAAAAGTTAATCCGTTAACTATTTTGTTAACTTCGTTAATTAACGAGTTAATGCCCACCTATGGGTTATACCATAGACCAGTGGTCCCCAACCCTATACCCGCGGGCACCATTGTACCCGCCGCGCAGGTCTGTATCTTAAACCGTTCTCGAGATATGGTATTCAAAGTTTGTTTTTTCAAAAATTTTGAGAAAAATAGTCGTAGCTTGTGAACGTCGGATTTGATTTTTGTCGACGAATTTGAAATCAGCGTGTCATAATCTATATAATAACATGTAAAATACTTGAAAATTCGAAAAAAAAAACATTTTTGCCAAAAATCAACATTTGTTTAAGGTATAGGTACCTACCCTTTTGAATTTTTTCGATTTTTCGCGAAAAATTTAAAAAAGTTAATAGGTAGGTACTAGAAAATTCAAGAAAAATGGCTGTAACTTTTCAACGTGAGTCTTTCATCAAAAATTAAATCCGACCTCACGTTCAAAAGTTACAGCCATTTTTCTCAAAAATTTTGAAAAAATTAAAACTTTAAGAGGCCATATCTCGAGAACGGTTTGAGATACAGACTTGCGGTTTGAAAATTTCAACTTTTCACATCATTTTCCATATAATTAACATACTTTTAACGAAATCTAAAACACAAAATTATTTAGTCAAATTTCGTGGTCCAAATGTTATATTTTTGGACAAATATTAATTGAAATACATTTAAAAACTTATTTTAGAACATAATACATTAAATTGTGTCACGAGCGTGAGTAAAAAAGACAATTCATGAGCTAAAATTAATCACTGAATTCAACACTGTACATAGGGCTCCTAAAATCAAATTTCCCCAAGGTCTCATCAAGCTAAAACGTACCTCTGATTCCAGCATCTAAATATATCTTTAAAAACAAAAAAACTTAATCATCTTATAAGAAATAGAATTTAAAATAGCTATTTTTTTTATAAATTCATTAAAAAAATAAAAATATATAACCACACGTGCGACCCACTTGACAGAACTAAAAAAATACCCTTACCAATCGATTCGTGAATCAATCGCGAGTCCAACGAGGTACATGAAGCCATATATTAAAAATTGCGAGAGGGGGGGGGGGGGTCATGACCGGAAAAATTTCTAAAACGGGCTAAACTAGAACCACAGACCTACCATTTAGCGAAAACCCGAGGTCTCTAGGTGGCCAGGGGGCTGAGATCTCGCTGTCAAAGACAGACGGACGGACAGAAAATCAAGCATATAAGCACGAAGTGGTGGCGCTTATATGCTCTTAAAAAACCTCTTACCTTTCGCTATACCTACCTACATCACCCATCTGCATCTACGATAAAATAAATAATAAAAAAAACATAAAAATAATGGCATTTATTCATTTTAAAAAATATAAAATATATATTTAACGTATAAAAATATTTAAACACCTATTTTAAGTACGAAATCTAAATATCAGATCGCTTTTAATATCTGCTTAAACCTCTTCGATAACGACGCCTTCCTCTGTTCCGACTGCATCTCAAACAAACTTCTAGCAATAGACATATCGGACTTATTTTCATTCGTTTTATACGTTTCGATAAACGCGTTAAACATAGCCGTCTCCGTAAACCAATTCAGAAATAGTTTCATAGACTTGTCGTGGTTTTCTATGAACTCACTTTTCTAAAAAAAATAATAAGAAATATATAAAAAGTTAGGTTAAGTTCTAAAAAAATTATAATAAATATATAAAAAGTTAGGTTAGGTTCTAAAAAAAAATATAATAAATATATAAAAAGTTAGGTTAGGTTCTAAAAAAATATATAATAAATATATAAAAAGTTAGGTTAGGTTCTAAAAAAAATATAATAAATATATAAAAAGTTAGGTTAGGTTAGGTTCTAAAAAAATATAATAAATATAGAAAAAGTTAGGTTAGAGTGCAGGGGTCGAAACAAGTTCAGTGTTCAAAAATACTGATTTTACTGACACAGAAATCTAAAAATACTGACTTTTACTGACTATCTGAACCGAGTTAAAAAAAAACGAGCAAGTGCATGTTGGGCACGCACATGATAGGGTTCCGTAGTCATTCTCACTACGATTTAAAAAAATGATTT
The DNA here is from genome assembly GCA_949319165.1 of Sialis lutaria. Classification (NCBI taxonomy): domain Eukaryota; kingdom Metazoa; phylum Arthropoda; class Insecta; order Megaloptera; family Sialidae; genus Sialis; species Sialis lutaria. The sequence goes on from OX439244.1 coordinate 3,579,234, forward strand.
AAATTTTTCGTGACTGAAGGGTTAAAATCAAAAAGTCATTTGACTTTTATTATTGCATTTTAGGAGACCTATCAAATGCCACCCCACTCAATGGGGTAAATGAAAAAAATGTGAGTTCACTTTTCAATCTATAAAAAGGGGGTCCAAAATATTTTTGACAATGTTCGTTATAATTTTCAGTGAAAGTACTAATTAAAAGCTACATTCTGAATTTTTTTCAGATTTTTTGAATCAATAGTTTAGAAAATAGAGGGGGGGGGACGCTCTGACAGTGACATTAAAAAGCAAATATATCGCGACTGAAGGGTTAAAATCAAAAAGTTATTTGACGTTTTTTATTGCATTTTACGAGACCTATGAAATGACACCCCACTCAATAGGGTAAGTGGGGAAAAAAATGAAAGTTCAATTTTCAGTCTATAAAAGGGGGGTCCAAAATATTTTTGACAATGTTCGTTATAATTTTCAGTGAAAGTACTAATTAAAATCTACGTTCTGGAATTTTTTCAGATTTTTTAAATCGATAGTTTAGAAAATAGAGGGGGGGGGCGCTTCTTTAATGACTTTGGAGAACAAATACATCGTGATTAAAGGGTTAAAATCAAAAAGTTCTGATACATTTTTTGTTGCATTTTAGGAGACCTTTCTAATGACACCCCACTCAATGGTGTAGGTGAATTTTTTTTTTTTGAAAACACTTTTCATTTTATGAAAATTTTTATTTTCAAAAATCTTATCATTTCTGTTTTTGGGTCATCAATCTACGGCCGTATACCAAATTTCATCTTATTATCTCAAAATTTTTGAAGACGGACGGACGGACATGGAGAAACTATAAGGGTTCCTAGTTTTCTACGGAACCCTAAAAATGAATGAGAGATGCGATTGAGAAACGGACAATTTTACTCTTGATTGCTCTTTACGTTTTTGAGTCTTGAAATGATGCATGTTGCTCAATTGCCTCGAAGCCCTAAGTCATAGAATCTTTTTAAGCACACACAACAAAAAATGTCACTTTCACCATCCCTTTTTCCCCATTCAGATACAAAATGTCCATTTTGTATCTTTTTTATTCAGCCAGTCAAGTGCATAATTAACAAATATGTATTGAGTTTGGTGAATTCATAACAATGATTAAATTTTAAATAAGTAAATCATTGTTGCGAATTCACAATCAAAACATTATTAATAACTTGAATATATTTTTTACGGTGATTGTATCGTTTTGAAGTCAAATAGTGAGTTTTTCACGATAAATTGGGCTCCGATGTGAAAACTTTGAGTGCCAAACTCAAAAAAACTGACAAAACTGACCATTTTTCCAAAAAACTGACTTTTACTGATTTTACTGACCAGTTTCGACCCCTGGAGTGAGGCGGGGGCTTTATTCTTACCTCAAAGTGCGTTTTATTATTTTTACTGAGATGCTTCTTATAATCCGTGCATATATTTGCTAAAGCGAGTATAAACATATTACTAATATCTGAGTTGTGTAACTTGAGTGATTTCAACGTTTGTTTGATATATTTAGAAATATGAGAAGGTAAAATGGTTTTCTCATCTCCCATCGCTAAGATTATCGGTTGTTTTCTGTTATCTAAATCAACGACGATAGCCTGAAATAAAAACGAGTATTGATTAAAAATCAGCTGATTAAATTATCTACAATTATTCATACCTCATCAATATCGAAATGATAATCCTTATCAATTGTTTCTTTCAATATTCCGAGTAGGTACGGAGTAGGACAATCCAGCAGTTCCAGCATATTAACATCGTGGATCACAGATACAAGTGTATGTTGCCAGGAGAACGGATATATGATACTTTGTAGGGCTTCCATGCAGTATGATAGCTTGCTGAAATTAAAATACACACGTAAAAAATAAATAAACAATTGGATACTGGTAGTATACTAAAGAGGCCGCAACTAAAAAACGCTTCATCTAAATGATTTGAAATTTTGATAGATGAAACTAGACTATATAACGCACATTTTAAAACCATCCAGAAGATTCTATGATCTATAGATCCAAAGTAACAGATGATCAAACATAAGGTGTTTTTATTTTTTTAATAGACAGGTATTTTTGACATATTTTACGTAAAAGGCTGTAACTTAAAAATAATTTATCTAAATGATTTGAAATTTTAATAGATGAAACTAGACTATATAACGCACATTTTAAAACCATCCAGAAGATTCTGTGATCTATAGATCCAAAGTAATAGATCATCAAACATGAGGTGTTTTAATTTATTTAATAGATAGGTATTTTTGACATAATTTACTTAAAAGGCTGTAACTAATAAACAATTCATCTAAATGATTTGAAATTTTGATAGATGAAACTAGACTATATAACGTACGTTTCAAAACCATCCAGAAGATTCTATGATCTATAGATCCAAAGTAACAGATGATCAAACATGAGATGTTTTTATTTATTTAATAGATATTTTTAACATAATTTACTCAAAAGGCTGTAACTAATAAACAATTCATCTGAATGATTTGAATTTTTGATAGATGAAACTAGACTAGACTATATAACACACATTTTAAAACCATCCAGAAGATTCTATGATCTATAGATCCAAAGTAACAGATCAACAAACATGAGATGTTTTAATTTATTTAATAGATAGGTATTTTTGACATAATTTACTTAAAAGGCTGTAACTAAAAAATGATTCTTCTAAGTCACCTAAAATTTTTATAGATGAAACAAGACTATATAACGCACATTTTAAAACAATCCAGAAGATTCTATGATCTATAGATCCAAAGTACTAGGTCACCTAACACGAGACATTTTTTTGTATATTAAATAAAAACAATTACCTTATAGATTCACTAATAATAACGACTTTCCTTTCGAGCAGCAACGAACCAAACAACTTCACAATAGCTGACACAGACAATGTTTGCACTAAGACTTCCAAATCTCGATCATCCTTCCTACTATCCAAAGACCTCTTCAATTCCAGTTCACTTATAGAATTCACAACCCTATACAGCAACGGCGAACTGTTTGACCTTGTCAACTTATTCTGAGTATTATTATTTACAGCCGGCTTATTTAAAACTAAAGGTTCAATCATGCATTCTCGTTTATTATCTCTGACGTGCGCGAATTCGATTTCGTGCTCAGAAATACTGAAATGGCCACTGTCGGGGCTGTTCAACTCAGGTACGTTTTTGCTCGGAGATAAGAAATCTACTGAGAGCCTCTTTTGCTTATCGGTGCAGTTTTTCAAAGAATACTCTTCAAGTTTTTCTTTCAGGTCGATTTTTATTGTCGCGTTTGGTTTAGGGAATGGCGTGTTGTATAAAACATTAAGAAACGTTTTTAATTCTTTGTCAGGCAAACCGTGGTTGCTTTCAATCTCCTTCAAGACTGATTCGTAGAACCCACTCGCCCTGTGCATTGTTATAATACAGTATGCTAAGGGCAGACAGTGGCTGTCTTCTTCTGGAAGGACCCTACGGCAATAACAGTAACCCCGTTCTCCGTTTTCATTTGTTAAAACAAAAGAGTAGTTTTGGTTTGATTCGTTATCGTGATCATCTATCGTGAAATCAGCCCATTTAGGAGAGTTGGCATCAGGGAAACAAAAGTATTCTATTCCTTCTGGTAACGGTGCCTAGAACAAATAAAAGTTGTAATTGGGAAAGTGTGGCGTTTTAATTAATAAAACTACAGTAGAAACCGGTTATAATGACATCGAAGGGACCGGAATTTTAGGTCGTAACAACCAATAATTCAATTTTTTTAAGGTATTTATTTGAAAAACAAAAAATTTCATGAGTATGCTGAAATTTTGTGAAATTAACCGTCTGTGAGCGAAGATATTGTCAAAATAAAATCAAAATTTTAAGCACAGAATAATAAATACGTACAATACATAGATGATATACAGAAGCGACATTTAAAGTTATTTTACTGGAAACATAGTTTGACATTACGAGGTGCGATTCTGATTGGTTACTTTCCACCAATCATGTACCGTATACGAATATTTGAAATCCATATCAGTTTTCTGTTTATTAGAATTAAACTTAACCTACAAAACATGATTGTATTATGACAGACACAATAAAACATCACAGATTATTAATGACATAAAAACACAAAATTGTTTTAACGAATGTTAAATAACACATATAGAAAGAGTATAGCCTATATAAAAATACTATATTTAAAAAAAATTGAAACAAAAGTCGGTCCGTCGTTAAACCGATAAAATTCTCTGAAAGCATTGTAAACAGAAAGTCGTTAAAAGCGGTATTTCATTGTAAGCGATGTCGTTATAAACGGTATATTATTAAAGGCAATCATATGAAGAGTACACGGGAAAAAGAGGCTTAGTCAATTTTAGTCGAATTAAGATAACAGCGCCATTTAGTGGCAAATCTAGGTACTTTTCGAGCCACATATGTATTAACGGGAAAAAATTGCTAAATTTCGTAAAATAAAATTTGAAAGATATCATTTTTAGAGTAAAAGTATCCAAGATAGCAATCTTAAAACAGCGATAACTCAAAACTAGATTTTTTGACTTAGTTTCTTTTTCCTATGTACCCTTCATATGGGATTCAGCCGGGACTTTTATTCTGAGTCGTTATAACCGGTTTCTATTGTACTTACATTATCAGGAAACTGCATTTTAACAAACGACGTTCTATCCGATATATTAACAGACGCCAACAAGCAACACTTGAACAGTTTCTGTGCGCACTGTACGCCCGGTTTCGCATACTTTTTCACCGTTGAAGTCACTCTCTTCACGTACTGTTTTCTCTCCCTCGATATCTCTTCTGAATGTTCACTTTCAAACTTTTTCTTCTTCTCTTCGAGAGGCGCAAACTGTATTTTAGACCTGTATTTCTTAAATTGATTACTATGGTTTTTAATATTGACTTCACCCGTTTCGAATTTTTTTTGTAACGTTTTAACATTTTCATTATGTATAACAAGCGTTGGTTTTAATACAGCGTGTAAATTCTTTTTATTATTAGTTGTTTCATTTCTGAGTACACCTGTTGTTATTTTATTACTGTCTATTTGGTTTTTATTTGATTCTTCATTTTCAAATTTCTTTTTTAATTCTTGTATTTTTGCTGAGCTGCTACTTAATCTATTTAAGTTATATGTTTCGTTTATATCTATATTATGCATAGTTTCTGCTAAATCATCGACAGTTGAAGTAGAGTCAGTCGATTCAAAATCAGAATCTGTATTAGTATTCAGGGATAGACTATCAAGATTAACCTAAAAAAAAAAACGTTTATATTATATTTATTTTTTATGCGTTCTATAAAATAGAATATGGAATTCAGAATATAATTTAAATTAAATTAAATTCTCAGAATGATATCATAATAATAAATTAAATTTAACTGTTTTTTTGGTACTTGTCTATTATAACCTCCGCAGTTTGAAAAAACTAAAATCACTAGGAACAAGAAATAATCAGTCTGTAGATAGGCAAGTGTCATGTTGAAATCAACGCCAATGTGAGTAAAGTTTGAAATATTAATTTCATAAGGTAATTATTATACATATACAGGGTGGCCCAAGTAAAACGAAACGGGCGCGTATTTGTTCATTTAAAATAAGATTTGTAAAAAAAGCTCGAACACGTCGATTTTGCTTTCAAGGGGGACATCTTTTGCTATAAAATTTTTGCAAGAATCTTTTCAACCCTCAGCGCTATGAGCACAACCCTTAAAATTTTAAATAGCATGATAGGGCAAGTGATACCTCATTTGAAAGGGTTTTTTATTCTGAATACGGTGCTTTTTGATTTTTTCAAGTTTTAGTCTAGTTATTTACATTTTGAATTCTATAAATGCAATGATTTTCTGATCAAAAAACAAATATTTACAGCTAAAATTCAAAACAAAGTAGGCCTATTTTCTTATAAAATAATTCAAAAACATCCAATTTGGTCATTTATTGAATTAATTAAAAAATTAAAAAAAAATTAATTAAAAAAAATTTACCAACATCCGAAACTTTAATTAATTCAATAAATGGCCAAATTGGGTGTTTTTGAATTATTTGATAAGAAAGTAAGCCAACTTTGTTTTGAATTGTAGCTGTAAATATTTGTTTTTTGATCAGAAAATCATTGCATTTATGGAATTCAAAATGTAAATAACTTGACTAAAACTAAACAGATTTGAAAAATCAAAAAGCACCGTATTCAGAATGAAAAACCCTTTCAAATGTGGTATCACTTGCCCTATCATGCTATTTAAAATTTTAAAAGTTGTGCTCATAGCGCTGAGGGTTGAAAAGATTCTTGCAAAAATTTTATAGCAAAAAATGTCCCCCTTGAAAGCAAAATCGACGTGTTCGAGTTTTTTTTCAAAATCTTATTTTAAATGACCAAAAGCGCGACCGTTTCGTTTTACTTGGGCCACCCTGTATAGGTATTCTGCTGCTAATTACATTATGAGTTGACGATTTAATCATTTTGAATTGCAATTTTGGTAAGAGTAATCTATTGGGGCGAAATAGGGAGGTTAGTTTCTGTGTATACCTAACGAAAATTAACCAACCCTAAACAAAACTCGATGTTGTCTCAATAGATTGCCCCAGGTCCGCCGAGAGCCGAACCGGGCCCCGATGTAAAATGAATCTTGGGGGCCCCGGACAGACTGAAAAACCTTAATACTGTTCAATGTGATGACCTTTTTTTTTTCTTTTTTTTTTTTTTCTTAAATTTCAATCAGCTCCGGGCCCCTTCAAGCTCCGGGCCCCGATTTTTTGCATCGCCTGCATCGCCCTCTTGTCGGGCCTGGATTGCCCTAACCAAGGACAGTTAGAAGTTATCATTCAAAAATAATGAAAAATGTAATACTTATATAAATATGAATACTGAATTTAATAGTACAAACTTTACTCACATTAGCGCTGATTATCTCAAATAATACATGACACTTGCTTATCTGTAGATCTGATTATGTTATGTTCCTAGTGATTTTAGTTTTTTCAAACTGCGGAGGTTATAAAAGACAAGTACCGTTTTTAAAGTCGATCTTTAATTTTTTAATTTTTCTCTTTTGAGTGGCCTATATTCGAACTCCATGGTCACATTCTGATAAAAATTTTATAGGATCACCTCTGGATTTAAAAAAATACATCTTTATGATATCATTCTGAAAATCTTACTGTCTGGGAAATTGAAATAGGCAACTAAAATACTAACTAGATACGTACAGAAAATTACAAATCAACTATACATGCAAATCAATAAAAATTATTTGTAGAAAAATTGATTAAAATAATTAAAAGTTTGATTAAACTTTCAATTAACGAAACCACGTAAAACTCTACTTCCTTTGTTAGTTCTGACCAGCGCCGTAACTACAACCGGGGCAGTGCCCCCACAACAGCGTAAAAAAGGTTATAATTAATAAGATACAAAAATAGTTAGGTGACAATGAAAAAAAAATATTAATATTAATAGCATTTGAAAAATATTGAGGTAACAACGAAAAAAAAAGTTTGATTTTATTTTGCATATCTACGCACTCTACCCCGGGGGCCCCGAGTTTCTAGTTACGGCCCTAGTTCTGACATTAAAATATATAAACGTGTAAAAAAATATTTCCTTCGAAAAAAAAAGATATAATACTATAAACACATTAAATAAAACTATTTACCATTAAAAGCACATGCAGATAGAAGAATGAATTAGTTGTGATATGATACCTGCTCTTCAAAAATTAAATCATTGTGACCATATGTCGTCGACTTCTTTTCAAAATTTTGAGAATTGGACGAACCTTTTTCACTTAAATTAAATTTTAAGGCACATTTTACCTCCTCGTATAAACTTCCAACACTTTGAACTGGCGAGCACTATAAGAAATAAAAGTATACCTTATTTAAAATACAACTTTCTAAATATTAAATCGATATATAACATAATTTTAAACATTTTTCGTTAGTTTTTTATTTAATAAAACAACCGGTCGAAATGTGTCTGTCTGTGGATTTGATAAAAAATAGAATGATTTTAAGTCCCCCCCACACTACTGCATCATAATAATGGTTATCTCTAATACAGTGGCGGGACAAATGTGCGATAAGTGGGGAAATTATTTATGGTTTTTTTTTTACGAAAATGTTTCATCACATTTATAATATTTATAAACATTCGTAATTATAATAAAAATTTGGTATTTTTTTGATACGAATTTTATAAATAATTAATTTATAAACAAATATAGAATGATTTCATAAATTAAAACAAAAATGAAATTAGTAAGTAAATATTATCAAAAAATATTGTTTTTATAATTTTAAATAAAATGTATGTTTCATTCATTCTAAATATTTCGAGGACCCAATTTACGTTAATTGGTACGACCCTGATTACTACGTAATTGTTTATATTTGTTATTAGTACATACATGTACGAATCAACTTAATTTAATGATAAGGTTTTACTAATTTTATTTATTTAAAAACTTGTATTTAAATTTAAAATGCACATTTTTTTTAAATAATAAACACTTTTTATTTAATCGTTTTCAGTATATTACAACAATACAAATATACTGCACGAAAAATTAATTATACTGGGTGAGTCATATCAGGTGGAACAAACTCAAACCGTTGATTGAGAAAAATATTTCAAGCAAAAAAGTTCATATAAACATGTGTCCGGAAACTCTTCTTGAGGGAGCTACAGACTCCCAAAGATTTTGACTAAAATTGGTTTTTATTTAATATCTGGAGAATCCATTGTAATACAGCAATGAAAGTTAATACCTGGATTAGTAATAATACGTGTTATCGATTTCCAGTATCAAACAATGGTTATTTAGACCAGGGGTGTATGGGACCTGTGGGCCCTCTGATTTTTATCTAGTATTTTTTTGTTCTTCACTTTTTTCCTGTGTTTGGTATTTTTATAAGGTCATATGATACAAAATACACATAAATATACTTTGTTAAGTTGTCATAAGATCAACCGTTGACGAGAAATACGATGTGAAAGATAGTTTTGCAGAATTTAACTTAATACGGATGCTAAAAATTACACAAAATAAATTTATATTCTTGCTCTATAATTAAAAACTAGAACAAATGTGTATGTAAATATACCTTAAAAATGCATCCCTAACAACAGATAACAATTTTTAGTTTCGTTTTTAGTCAATTAATAAAGCACGAATTAAAGTAATAAAACTGGCTATAATTCTATGACGAGTCATAACAAGAGGAAAATTTACACCAACTATTTTTCTTATTTTTAGTACTAGAACAAGAATATAAATTTATTTTGTGTAATTTTTAGCATCCGTATTAAGTTAAATTCTGCAAAACTATCTTTCACATCGTATTTCTCGTCAACGGTTGATCTTATGACAACATAACAAAGTATATTTATGTGTATTTTGTATCATATGACCTTATAATAATACCAAACACAGGAAAAAAGTGAAGAACAAAAAAATACTAGATAAAAATCAGAGGGCCCACAGGTCCCATACACCCCTGGTCTAAATAACCATTGTTTGATACTGGAAATCGATAACACGTATTATTACTAATCCAGGTATTAATTTTCATTGCTGTATTACAATGGATTCTCCAGATATTAAATAAAAACCAATTTTAGTCAAAATCTTTGGGAGTCTGTAGCTCCCTCAAGAAGAGTTTCCGGACACATGTTTATATGAACTTTTTTGCTTGAAATATTTTTCTCAATCAACGGTTTGAGTTTGTTCCACCTGATATGACTCACCCTGTATATAAGTATATTGAACTTATAATTTCCACTAAAAATAAATACTTTGCACTAAAAAAATAATACTTTGCACATGACTTAAATTTGGACCTGTCACATCAAAAAATTACATATTTTTTATGTGTTTATTGTGATTTTTGTGATTTTCTATATTTTTACCTAACCCACTAACTAACCCTCTTTCCATTGGCCCAAATAGATTTGACTTTTTTAATGTGATTTTTGAATTTTTTTATATTTTAACCTAACGTAAAAACTAACCAACCTCCTTTCATCCCAATAGATTTTGAAAATTTTTAATGTACTTTTCTATATTTTAAAACGATTAAATATTCCCTTTATGCATTAAAAAATAAAAATAAAAGTATTAAAATTTATGTTCACGTGTATAAAAGTGCATACTACATATAAAATTTTAAGTGCAAAGTTATTGAAATTTATGTTCAATGTACAAAGTGAATACTATCTAATACCGGGTGTCCCAGATAACTTTTCCAGCATGGGGATCTCAGTATCTATAAGAGATACAGGTTTGGTTAAATCAGATGAATTATTTGTAAGAAAGGGGTGAGTATTATTATACAAAAAAATATTCATAATTCTATGTGGTTTAGGCGGTATACTCAAAAAACTGAAAATTCGGAATTTCTTTAAATGGCTATAACTTTTTTGCCAAAGTAGATAGGTATTTTTTGTAGACGGTTTCTCAAAGCACTTTTTTGTGTAGAATCGATTGGTGTATTTAGATTTTTTATATCACTTTTAGTTTCCGAGTTATGAGCCCTAACTTTAGTTTTTCTTATGGGCCACTTAGTTGGCTATGGCATATTTGAACGTGTTTTTTACTCTACTTTACAACGATATGTCACATGCCATACTTATTATCGAAAATAAGTCGATGTACTAAATGCCAGTGATATTTATTAAGTATTTTATTACAAACATTTAAGTAAGCCATGAAAAACAAAAAATGTAAACAAATATCACAATAACAACAATCAAAATAACAAATGACTATTTGAAAACAATTAACTTTAAAAAAAAATACGTTATAATTTTTTTTTACAATAAGTATGGCATGTGACATATCGTTGTAAAGTAGAGTAAAAAACACGTTCAAATATGCCATAGCCAACTTAGTGGTCCATAAGAAAAACTAAAGTTAGGGCTCATAACTCGGAAACTAAAAGTGATATAAAAAATCTAAATACACCAATCAATTATACACAAAAATGTGCTTTAAGAAACCGTCTACAAAAAATACCTATCTACTTTGACAAAAAAGTTATAGCCATTTAAAGAAATTCTGAGTTTTCAGATTTTTGGGTATACCGCCTAAACCACATAAAGTTATGAATATTTTTTTGTAAAATAATACTCACCCCTTTCTTACAAATAATTCATCTGATTTAACCAACCCTGTATCTCTTATAGATACTGAGATCCCCATGCTGGAAAAGTTATCTGGGACACCCGGTATATAGTGCAATTAAATAAAACCCTTATGTACATATATAAAATTTACAGTTACACCTCGACAATATTATACTGGTATAGTAGATACTAAAATCCACATGTTTTTTTTTATTTGTATAAATTTGAATTCAACTTCGTCAAAATTGATAATCATAACTGTAATACCGATTTTCACTAATGGTACCCAACTATTATAGCAGTTTTGATTAATTTACAATTAAATTAAACGTAATTAGTCATATAAGGGTACGAGACAGGAGAAGGGGGTTCAAAAGAAAAATATATACGAATTTTTCGCGTTAGATTCTTTCTAAAAATTAAAAATAAATAGAAACCACAAAGTTATTTATAACACTATATAATTATTGACAAATGGGGGGATTTCTAAAACACTGTTACACATACATACATATAATTATAATAAAATGAACAGCAACAAATACTGACACTACACAAACACTTGGCAACCGTGTGCAGAAGACGTTAGTTAGTTAGTCAGGGAATACCGCGGATCGTAACAGCGGCGGCGTCGACCTTCGACAAACAAATTAAAAAACACACAAGAGTCACGAGAAATATTATACAGCCAATAGTCTGTTCGGGGAATGCCTCCGTTCCATTCGTTAACTTTAGATTTAATTAAAACTGGCTGCATTTTACATAGACATGGGACATTGGTCGATTTTTAATTCATTTTAGTACATTTCTAATATTAAACGCAGCTACACTGGTAGAAAGGATTTCTCAAACCAAGTAAACCTTATTTTGTATACAGGGTCCTCCAATAGTGCGTCCGGCATTGTTTTACGTCCAAACTATTGAAGATAGAGAGTTAGGATAAAAATTTTACTATATATATCGACCCTAAAGAATTTCAGGAAAATATTTTCAACCCCCTAAAACCGCTCCTTGGGGGGTAGTTTGAGAGGTACATACCTGTTTCTCAGTTAAATCAAATGGAATGGTATATCAAAAAGTACATATTTGCAAAGATCATAAAAAAATAAGAAACTTTCGTAAAACAAAAATTTTCATACTTTCAATTGTTTAAAAAATATGGCGACTTGTTCTCAAATTTAAGGGTTTCACTAAAAGTGCTCTATGGCGGCCCATAAGAAAAACTAAAGTTAGGGCTTGTAACTCGGAAACTAAAAGTGATATAAAAATTCTTAATACACCAAACAATTCTACTCAAAAAATTGCTTTAAGAAACCGCAAACAAAAAGTACCTATCTACTTTGCCAAAAAAGTTATAGTCATTTAAAGAAATTCTGAATTTTCAGTTTTTTGGGTATACCGCCTGAACCACATAAAATTATTTATATTTTTTGATGTTGTAATACTCACCCCTTTCTTACAAATAATTCATCTCATTTAACCACATCTGAATCTCTTACCGTTTAGGATATCCCCATGCATTGCACGCTTATCTTGGACACCCTGTATATAGTAAAAAAAATTTCCTAACTCTCTATCTTCAATAGTTTGGGCGTAAAACAATATTTTCTTAAGATAAGCAATAATCTCTTAAACCAACTATACGTAACTATAGTATTCTTGAACGAAGGAATAACATAGTTGGATTAAGAGTATGTTTCTTATATTAAGAAAATATTGTTTTCGTTATATACAAAACAAGGTTTTCTTGGTCCAATACAGTTTTTTTCTGTGTATATACAAATACATTAGAATCCGGATACAAAGACCTTCAAGGGACCGGCGACACTTGGTCGTACTAACCGGACGACACACTAAACGACCGGACATTTTTTTTATTTAACGTCCAAGTTAGCCTTGTTTCACACATACACGGTTCTCATACGGTTCATATTAGGTTTTATTTTTTTCCGTAAACTCAGTAGTTATCATGGAGAGAAAGCAAGTTATTGCCATGTTTTTTCTCTATAAAAAAATTAAAAAACGCAGGAGGAATATTAGAATTCATTGAGAGCATCCTCTCATCACTTTACAGCAGGAATTTGGAGCATTCTACACTATTTTCCCGAAGCTAAAGAGCATGAAGGCGATCCACATCAACATCTGGAAAACCGCTCATTTTATTAGAAAAACCGCGACAAAACTTAAAAAAAAATAACACTCGCTATCAGGTTAAAACCGAAACTAAACCGAGTGTATATGAACGCGTTGATTGCTTTTTGTTCCCTGCACACTAATAGAAACCTGACGAAAAATGTCCGTGTGGAGGGAGTATTCAGTTCTGTACGGTTTCTATTAGGTACCGAATACAAACTGAAACACCGTTTCACACTTGTCGCCAGCGACCGAAAACGAACCGAACCGAATGGAACCGTATATGTGTGAAATAGGCCTTATTATTAGTACGTCTGGTACATGAAATGTGGTCAAAAGAAAGATTTTGAGATAGGGAGTCACTTCAAAATCCGTGTAGAACACTGTTATATAGGCTATCAAAGATGGCCCGCAACGGTGTTTTGAAATTAGCTTTATCTCAGCTCTGATTTCATTTTTCTTTTATTTATTTTAAAGTTTTTATTGAGAAGATTATTTTTTGTCATTATTTATTTTACTCTAAATCTTAAGGGTCTCCTACAATTTTCGAAAATCTGAAAATTTCACTTTTCTTACTAACTTAATTGTTATTTAACATTTTTATCGTGCGTAAGTTAACTTCATATAAAAAAGAAAGACAATTTTTTCAGCGTTCCATTGATATCAAGATAATAGGTACTATTATTAACAACTTTTTTGGAAATCGCTAGTTAAACTAAAAAAATAGACTAATTTTGGATCATACTATTCAATTTTATTTGAAAAAGTTCATAATAGAACAATGTTCGTAATAAAAGTGAAATTTTTGAAAAATTCAAAAAGATCTTCAGTCGAAATCATGTAAATATGTATTTACTGACGTAGAAAGTCTGTAACTTTACTAATCAACAATCAACATACGTAGGAGAGAGGAGAAAGCCAGGACACATGGCGGCGAGAGGTATTGCTTGTGCATAGATATTGGAAACATTACATTGCGCATCGTTCTAACCAAACAATTTATTGTCAAAATAGGTCGCTATAAGCAGTTGGTAGCTTAAACCGGAGTCGTACTATACGGATATGTTTTCATAATAAATACGTCTATATGAAACATAATTTGAATTTGCATTTTCGTCGCTAAAAACAGTTACCAGTTATAAACGGAGTCGTTATATTCCGCGATAATCTTGAAATATATCTTGGCTTCTGAGTGTAAACCACGTCGGCCAACGTTTCGTCACATATTGCAATGGACATCTGCAGGGCTCTTCTCTTAAAAAAAAAACGTTGGCCGATAACACGACCAAATCGACGCGGTTTACATCCAGAAGCCAAGATGCATTAAACGCAGCTTTTTGAAATTTTATAAACAATTAGGCCTATTTCACACATATACGGTTTCATTCGGTTCGGTTCGTCGCTGCCGACAAGTGTGAAACGATGATTCAGTTTTGTATTCGGTACCTAATAGAAACCGTACAGAACTGAATACTCCCTCCACACGGACAGATTTCATCAGGTTTCAATTCGTGTCCAGGGAACACAAAGCAATGAACGCGTTCACACATACTCGGTTTAGTTTCGGTTTTAACCTGATAGCGAGTGTTATTTTTTTTAAGTTTTGTCGCGGATTTTCTAATAAAATGAGCGGTTTTCTAGATGTTGATGTGGATCGTCTTCATGCTCTTTAGCTTCGGGAAAATAGTGTAGAATGCTCCAAATTCCTGCTGTTAAGTGATGAGAGGGTGCTCTCAATGAATTCTAGTATTCCTCCTTCATTTTTTAATTTTTTTATAGAGAAACAACATAGCAACAACTTGCTTTCTCTCCATGATAACTACTGAGTTTACCTAATATGAACCGTATGAGAACCGTGTATGTGTGAAAGGGTTTGATTCGTTTTCGGCTGTAACCGAAAACAAACCGAACCGAATGGAACCGCGTATGTAAACAAGGCTTACAATCCTACATTTTTATAAATATGTAATACCAACATGTCAAAACGAAAGTCAACACAATTAAAAAAAAGTATGATTTCTATAATTTAGTAATACAGTCGAAATCGGTTATAACGACATCGAGGGGACGATAGTCATATTAGGTCGAAAAGCCGATAGTCGTAAAACCGGTAAAAAAGGCAATTATATTGGATTCAGTAAGACTTTTATTTTGAGTCGTTAAAACCGATATACAGGGTGAGTCATATCAGGTGGAACAAACTTAAACCGTTGATTGAGAAAAATATTTCAAGCAAAAAAGTTCATATAAACATGTGTCCGGAAACTCTTCGTGAGGGAGCTACAGACTCTCAAAGATTTTGACTAAAATTGGTTTTTATTTAATATCTGGAGACCCCATTGTGATACAGCAATGAAAATTAATACCTGGATTAGTAATAATACGTGTTATCGATTCCCAGTATCAAACAATGGTTATTTAGACCAGGGGTGTATGGGACCTGTGGGCCCTCTGATTTTTATCTAATATTTTTTTGTTCTTCACTTTTTTCTTATGTTCGGTACTTTTATAAGGTAATATGATACAAAATACACATAAATATACTTTGTTAAGTTATCATAAGATCAACTGTTTACGAGAAATACGATGCGGAAGATAGTTTTGCAGAATTTAACTTAATACGAATGCTAAAAATCACACAAAATAAATATATATTCTTGTTCTAGTACTAAAAATAAGAAAAATAGTTGGTGTAAATATTCCACTTAATATGACTCCTCATAGAATTATAGCCAGTTTTAAAACTTTAATTCGTGCTTTATTAATTGACTAAAATCGAAACTAAAAATTGTTATCTGTTGTAAGGGATGCATTTTTAAGGTATATTTACATACACATTTATTCTTGTTTTCAATTATAGAACAAGAATATAAATTTATTTTGTGTAATTTTTAGCATCCGTATTAAGTTAAATTCTGCAAAACTATCTTTCACATCGTATTTCTCGTAAACGGTTGATCTTATGACAACTTAACAAAGTATATTTATGTGTATTTTGTATCATATGACCTTATAATAATAGCAAACATAGGAAAAAAGTGAAGAACAAAAAAATACTAGATAAAAATCTAGGTCCCATACACCCCTGGTCTAAATAACCATTGTTTGATACTGGAAATCGATAACACGTATTATTACTAATCCAGGTATTAATTTTCATTGCTGTATCACAATGGGGTCTCCAGATATTAAATAAAAACCAATTTTAGTCAAAATCTTTGGGAGTCTGTAGCTCCCTCACGAAGAGTTTCCGGACACATGTTTATATGAACTTTTTTGCTTGAAATATTTTTCTCAATCAACGGTTTAAGTTTGTTCCACCTGATATGACTCACCCTGTATAGTAAATGCATTTCACATTCGATTTCATCTCGTTTTTATAACTGTTTCGAATTTTATTACGGATCTCATCACGTGGAAACAAAAGTCACTTCGTCACGGTCTTGTATCGAAACCGAAAAAATTAAACTAGGCTTACTAAATTTAATTTTCGCACGAAATATGGATAAATTGAATATTATATCAACGTAAAATAATTGCAACGTGTTATTTTTATTTGCAAATAAAAAAATACAATGTTCCACTTTTCCCTATATACCGTTTACCGTACCTGCAACATGATATGAGGGCATTGCTCGTGTACTAATTGTTAAACTTTCAGTAATTAAATCAACCATAAGTTAATTAATCTGACTTCAAGGTGACCGCAAATATATAAAAAAAAACTATATTCCGACTTTAATAATATACCTACAAGGTTTTCCAGATTTTTAAGCACCCTGGACTAATTCGATTTTTTTATTTTTATACAAGACATATCAAAAGAAATTATCATGTCATTTTTTTTGGGGAGGGGGGGGGGTAAAATTATTTTCATATTAAAAAAACTATCTAAAAGATTCTTCCATAATATAATAATAAACTAGCGGAATCCCGCGGCTTCGTGATAGGGGATGACATATTACATTTTTTTATATTGATTTTTATTCATTACCTTTAAAAAAACGTAAATATCTCGGATCTTAGTTAAAAATTGTAAAAACTAACTACCTATCTACCCTCGCCATTAAGGGTTGAATATCGAATATTTTTATTGTAAATTATTTTGCCCGACTCCACCATTATAACGTAAGCAGCTATGCAGATAAACATATCAAAAACACAGACCCTGTCTATCCCCGGTGAAAAAAAAATATATATATTACAAATTTTTCCACTCCCCTAACACCTTAGGGATTAAATTTTGAGAAATGCTGAAATTATTGTTTCGTTGTTTATATTGTAGAGTATGTTCGATAAGTTTCAATTAATTCGAAAAAATATATTTTTTATATAAAATTTGACACCCTGTTTTAACCCCGTAGGGGTTGAATTTCGAAAAATCCTTTCTTAGTGGGTGTTTACATCATAAAAGGAAGGCACCTACGAAATTTCACGTTTCTAGGTCCAGGGGTTTGGGCTGTACGTTGATATATGAGTGAGTGAGTGAGTGAATGAGTGAGTGAGTGGTTAAGGACAAACTCTTTTATAGATATAGATTATATTAAGCACTCGATTACTGAATGATAGAAATAGGAAGAAAATATTGCATAACATTTCAACTATTTACCGAAAAATTAAAAAATAAACTATCAGTTTGTTTATATTAACAAAAAAACACAGTTTTTTAATTGTGTCATTTTAGTTTTGGCAAGTAAACGAGCATTGTTTTGATGAACTAAATTTACATTTCATCTAATAATACAAAAAGCAAGATTTTCAGATTATGAGAAACGTATGTTAATTTCTTTCCACAAAAACAACTAAAATCAAACAAATAGGTTTCTAAATCATGGGAAAATCTACAATAATAACTAGGTTTTACTCTATAAGTACATTTTTTCTCTATACAAAAAAAATAACAGTAAAGTATAATCTATAGTACCGGAAACGGAAGTATAATAACCTTCTTGTCGAGATTTACTGTTTCAAAGTTACATAATAAGTTAAAGGTTATTTAATTGTTAGATTGAAACACAAACTACAATAGAATCTATTATAAAAAGGTCAATGAAACATAAGAATTTATAAAATTACTTACATCAAAATTTGGTACCAAAAACAACAATTAAATATTCAAATTCACCAATCAAATGATACCAACACAAAATAATCACCTTCAACAATCGAAATTTAAATTCCACTTTTAAAAACCACACCAATCAAATACTTTTACATTTTCAACAATTAAAGTTTTTCAAATCCACCAATGTTCACCAAATTAATGACAGTAACAAGAGGAACTAATCTTCTTTAATATTAATAATATCTAGAATTACTTTCGCAGAAACAAATGTCAACTGATCAGTACATTATTATACACAATTACATTCTTAGAAAAATTCAACATGCTAGAAGAGAGTAGGATATAGACGTATCTATTTGATGTATGTTTTGTTAAAAGTGTAGCAAGTATTCCCAATATCCGTTTGTAATTTTATTTAACCATGTGACAGTGACGCACAGGTATATCCAGTGCAAATCAGAAACAAGTTTTGTAATTTGCTAGGTGGGATAATATACATACATACATACAATAAAACGACGTTCCTTCTTACGGTATTTTTGTATCATCTGTGAGAAAATTATTAATATACATACATAAAATTTTAATAAACAATAGTCATTTTTACGTCATAGCTCCATCACACATCTGTTCTTTTTTCTTTCAGAGCTGGTTTTTTAGGATAGTTTAAACGTTAAATTGTCGGTAACTTGGGTGAAAACCCCGAAAAAGTTCATGCCAGCCGCCAGCTCAAATAATAATATGGACAAACGCTTTTTTAATGTTCGGATATTACAAAAATTTGTTAGTTAACAAGCACTTTGAACGGAGTTAGGGTTGCCAGAAGCTGAAGGTGTGAAAAGAGCTAGGATTAGTTCATTAAAAAAAGAGGACAGATTGAAAAAAGTGAATGTCGAATTAGATTTTTGATCTTGAAGACCTTTTTAGGGTTCCGTCTTCAAAAATTTTGAGATAATAAGATGAAATTTGGCATACGGTCGTAGATTAATGACCCAAAAACAGAAATGATAAGATTTTTGAAAATAAAAATTTTTTAGACCCCCCTTTCATAAAATGAAAAAAAAAAATTCACCTACACCATTGAGTGTAGTGTCGTTAGAAAGGTCTCATAAAATGCAACAAAAAATGTAACAGAAATTTTTAATTTTAACCCTTCGATCACGATGTATTTTCTCTCCAAAGTCATTAAAAAAGCGTCCCCCCCCCTCTATTTTCTAAACTATCAATAAAAAAAATCTGAATAAATTCCAGAACGTAGATTTTAATTAGTACTTTCACTGAAAATTATAACGAACATTGTCAAAAATATTTTGGAACCCCCTTTCATAGACTGAAAATTGAACTTACATTTTTTTTCCCCACTTACCCTATTGAGTGGGGTGTCATTTAATCGGTCTCGTAAAATGCAATAAAAAACGTCAAATAACTTTTTGATTTTAACCCTTCAGTCGCGATATATTTGCTTTTTAATGTCGCTGTCAGAGCGTCCCCCCCCTCTATTTTCTAAACTATCGATTCAAAAAATCTGAAAAAAATTCAGAATGTAGCTTTTAATTAGTACTTTCACTGAAAATTATAACGAACATTGTCAAAAATATTTTGGACCCCCTTTTCATAGATTGAAAAGTGAACTCACATTTTTTTCATTTACCCCATTGAGTGGGGTGTCATTTGATAGGTCTCCTAAAATGCAATAATAAAAGTCAAATGACTTTTTGATTTTAACCCTTCAGCCAAGAAAATTTTGAAAAATACTTTTTATAAATCGTAGTGAGAATGACTACGGAACCCTATCATGTGCGTGCCCAACACGCACTTGCCCGTTTTATTTTTTATTTTAAGATATTCACATTTTTATTAAAAATAAAGTTAAGACCTTTCTTGTTCTTTTTTATTATATTTGACGACTTTTTTTACGTACGTAAATTTCTTAAAAACCCCGGACATGTTTGAAAAATTCCTCCGGACGCCCTTAAAAAGAGGACAGTGTCTGGGGAAAAGAGGACGGATGACAATCCTAAACGGGGTATTTATTATCTATGGATTTGTTTTGTTGTTTCAATTCACAATATATTTTTCATATGTATCTAAAAGATTAATAAAAGTCATGGAACTGTCATATAAGTTTGTTAATTAACAAATTGTAGTTCTTTTTTTATTTATACATAATACCGTTCTCTTTTTTGTCCCAATTTGGAAAAAATATTGCTATAAATTATCCAACCATCAAAAATTATGACTAGTCCTATTATATTCTATTGTTTAATGACTAATTTCTATTATATAAACATTTGTACTTGACCCACGCAAATTATCGTGAAACCGGTGGATATTTCTTAACCTTTGTATTTGGCGAAATAATTTCACTTTATTACAGTTTTTTTTTCAACTTCGTGCACAACAATCAACATGCGACCAATGTAATTAACCTCAATTTTTATTGAAAAACAAAACAAGTGACAAAATTTTACTAACGAATTTTCCGAAGGAAAATATAGCTATTGCTATCACCATCAGCCTTGTTACACACATACGCGATTCCATTCGGTTCGGTTCGTTTTCGGTTTCAGCCGAAAACGAATCAAACCCTTTCACACATACACGGTTCTCATACGGTTCATATTAGGTTTTATTTTTTTCCATATAGTCCAATCAATTTGTATTTTTGGTCTGCATTGTTCTACAGAGTCATTTTTTTAAATTCAAATTGTTAAGGGGTGTATTCTGAGTACTACATTAAGTTGGCGTGGTCTATGACCTTGAGCGTTGTCCGCCATAAGCACGAAAACTTTAAACGTAATTATCTCGTAAACCGCTCATTCTACGATAAAATTTGTCATAACCTTTCTTATTCAACAGGGTTGAATCTACAATTTTATTCACAGGCTCAATTCTCTATTGTCAGTTGGTAACGAGATATATTGTAAAAAAGTTCACAAAAAATGATTTTTTGCATTTATTTCGTAAAGAAGCAATTGTATTGAAAAAATTTAAATCACAATCTTTTAGAACTCTCAATTTTCAATATTTTTGTTATTAGATGCCATTTTGCAAAATCGATAGTTTGCGTGTTATAGCCCGCAAAGCATTGCAAAAATACATTTTCTCATTATATTTCAAAAACTATAATAAAACCTACAAAATGTGTAATAACAAAAGTCAAGATCACAAAATTCTACACTTTTTTTGCTCAGAGAAAAAAATATTTTTTTTTGTAAATAAACAAAAAAAAATTTTTAACGAAAAAAAGTTTTTTTTTCATTAAACAAAGAAAGTGTAAAATTTTATTATCTACACTTTTGTCATTACACATTTTGTAGGTTTTATTATAGTTTTTGAAATTTAATGAAAAAATGTGTTTTTGCAATGCTTTGCGGGCTATAACACGCAAACTATCGATTTTGCAAAATGGCATCTAATAACAAAAATATTGAAAATTGAGAGTTCTAAAAGATTGTGATTTAAATTTTTTCAATACAATTGCTTCTTTACGAAATAAATGCAAAAAATCATTTTTTGTGAACTTTTTTACAATATATCTCGTTACCAACTGACAATAGAGAATTGAGCCTGTGAATAAAATTGTAGATTCAACCCTGTTGAATAAGAAAGGTTATGACAAATTTTATTGTAGAATGAGCGGTTTACGAGATAATTACGTTTAAAGTTTTCGTGCTTATAGCGGACAACGCTCAAGGTCATAGACCACGCCAACTTAATGTAGTACTCAGAATACACCCCTTAACAATTTGAATTAAAAAAAATGACTCTGTAGAACAATGTCTTACGAACTACATTTTTTTGATAATTTGATTGGACTAATAAACTCAGTAGTTATCATGGAGAGAAAGCAAGTTGTTGCCATGTTGTTTCTCTATAAAAAATTGAAAAATGAAGGAGAAACACTAGAATTCATTGCGAGCACCCTCTCATCACTTTACAGCAGGAATTTGGAGCATTCTGCACTATTTTCCCGAAGCTAAAGAGCATGAAGACGATCCACATCAACATCTAGAAAACCGCTCATTTTATTAGAAAATCCGCGACAAAACTTAAAAAATTTGTCAAGACATACACCAGTGTATGCCATAAGGGTTCCGAAGTACATATATACTACGTGGACTGTTTAGAGCCATTTACAGGTGCATATTTGAGTTAAAAATAAATATAAAAATAGAATCATATTCTATTAATTCAGATCTACATTTTGACACCCCACAAGCCTAGATATGAAAATAAAAAAAATTCCATGACGCCCCTTCCTATTTTTTCAAAATTTGAAATGATATTGTTGATTTTAATATTTGTCGTTACTAGTATTATAAAAACCCCATTACCAATTTTTTTTCAGATTTTTTGAGTCAGCATTTACCGAGCTAGAGAGGGGTGGACAAATTTTTGTTTACTTGAAGCCCCCTGCAGGCGCCATTTTTAATTTGGAAAAAAAATAAAAAATAGTGTCGTATTCTACGCACTGAGATCTACATTTCGACACCCCACATGCCCAGATAAAAAAAAAAAATGTATGACACCCCTCCCCTTTTCTCCAAAAATTGACATGATATTGGTAAGTTTAGTATTTGTCGTTGGTAGTCTCACCAAAGCCTCATTACCTAATTTTTTTCAGATTTTTCGAGTCAGTAGTTACCGAGTTAGAGGGGGGGGTGGACAATTTTTTTTTTGCTTGGAGCCCCCTGTAGGCGCCATTTTTGATTTATAAAAAAAATAAAAAGTACTGTCATATTCTACTCACTGAGATCTACATTTCGACACCCCACATGCCCAGATAAAAAAATAAAACTAAAAAAATGTATGACACCCCTCCCTTTTTCTCCAAAATTTGAAATGATATTGGTGACTTTAGTATTTGTCGTTGGTAGTCTCAACAAAGCCTCATTACCTAATTTTTTTCAGATTTTTCGAGCCAGTAGTTACCGAGTTAGAGGGGGGGGGGGACAGACAAAATTATTGCTTGGAGCCCCCTGTAGGCGCCATTTTTGATTTATAAAAAAAATAAAAAATACTGTCATATTCTACTCACTGAGATCTACATTTCAACACCCCACATGCCCAGATAAAAAAATAAAAATAAAAAAATGTATGACACCCCTCCCTTTTTCTCCAAAATTTGAAATGATATTGGTGACTTTAGTATTTGTCGTTGGTAGTCTCAACAAAGCCTCATTACCTAATTTTTTTCAGATTTTTCGAGCCAGTAGTTACCGAGTTAGAGGGGGGGGGGCAGACAAAATTATTGCTTGGAGCCCCCTGTAGGCGCCATTTTAAATTTAAAAAAAAAAATAAAAAATAGTGACATATTCTACTCACTGAGATCTAAATTTTGACATCCCACACGACTTGGAATACATTTTTTTTGGTTTTTTGAATTTGCTTTAAAGCCCCCTGTAGGCGCCATTTTTGATTTATAAAAAAATAAGAATAAGGATCAAATTACACTAGCTTGGTTACACATTTTGATGTGCCACTTGCCTTGGTATAAAAAAAATATTTTTTTTGGCTGTCTTTAGCTTCTTAGCACCCCCCCTAAAAAATATTTTTCCAAAATATTTGTACATATTTTACTAGAGGGTGTCATTTTACATATTCTGTCAAAATTTCAAGGTTCTAGCTTATATAGTTTACGAGCTATAGAGCTTTGAGTGAAAAGGACGGACGGACGGACGGACGGACGGACGGACGGACGGACGACAAAGTGAGATTAATAGGGTTTCTTCGGAACCCTAAAAAAATAACACTCGCTATCAGGTTAAAACCGAAACTAAACCGAGTATGTGTGAACGCGTTCCCTGGACACGAATTGAAACCTGATGAAATCTGTCCGTGTGGAGGGAGTATTCAGTTCTGTACGGTTTCTATTAGGTACCGAATACAAACTGAATCATCGTTTCACACTTGTCGGCAGCGACCGAAAACGAACCGAACCGAATGAAACCGTATATGTGTGAAATAGGCCTCATGACGCAACTTCGGAAAAGAAACTATATATCTTCATCAAAGTTGATCTCGAGATCACGAAAATGAGGTCCGTTAAAAACTTTATGTGTATGGTATAATATGTATGTATATATGTATATCTGCCGTTTCGAGTGGACTCTCTAGCCTTCCAGGATTACTTCCGATTTTTTTGAAACTTCGTTAAAAAATCGATCTCACGAATACCTCGGTTAAGTTCGTTAGTCAGCGAAATTCCTTTATGGATTTCAAAATGGCGGCCGTTCAAAACCGAAAAAAAATCATATCTTGGGTACTAATTATCGGATCGATAATATCAAATATGTTTTGGAATCCTCTCAATAAAACAAAATTATTGTGTCTCTTGTGATTCTTCGATATAATATACCGTTTGGTTGATATTTTAAAAACAAACAAAATTATAGTAATGATTGTAAAGTAAGGATCCCGAGTTCGAATCCCGTTGTGGAACTGTTTTTTATTTATTTAATTTTATTATGTAGAGTAAAAAGTTAATGACCAATAAAAAATAAAAATAAATTTCAGAGCTTACTTTTTTTTACACATTTAATTATTTTTTTATCAAATAAAATTCGCTTACCGCGGTGGTTGCGCGGACAGGATATTTTTATTTTTGAATTAATAATTTTATTACATTTTAAAGTAAGCAATCCTAACCGACAAGGAAAATATAAAAAAAATCATTATTAATTTAAGTACTTCAAATTTCTAATTATTAAAAACGGAAACGGTTACACCGGAAGTCTCGTTAAGTTTTAATTTTCGGATTAGTGTAAATTCAAAATTTTAAAGTCGTTTTTATTCTTGTGAAAATATACCTGCAGTGGTGACACACTTATTTATCTTTTAAACAAGCAATAAAAAGGCAGGAAGTAAATAATTTGCATATATTATAACGAGTCTATTTTCTAATATATTTTTTTGTAGCTAGAGGTGATACAGCAAACGCTTCGTGAAAATTTGAATTTCTAAAATTATATTTTATATCATTGTTAAAATATTTTCAAAATTCAAATATATTTATTGGAATTTAAATGCACCCCCTAAATGGATGTTCCCTAAAAAATCATTTGAATTAAAAAAATACCGTGTATTGAACATAATCAGGGTTGTAATGTAACTACCACCGGGGCCCCCGAGCATAGGGGACCTCCTTCTTCTGTCCTGGGGCCCTAGAGCCTCTAGTTACAGCCCTGAACACAATATATATATATATATATATATATATATATGTCCAGAGCATAGTTTGAGACCCCCCCTTTTTTCAAACGTATAACGTGTAAAATTAATTTCTGAACCTGAAATAGTTGCCTATTTTTTTCAAAATCCAAATTTGAGGTGTTAAAATCATTTTTTGTACCGATCGTTTTTTTAAGGACACGTCCTCGAAGTATACATAAAATATATTATACGACAAAATATAACTTTTGTATTCTTTGAGGACATACACAGTGGCGTAGCGTTGTAATTGATGACTTTTTTTTCCATCAACATACGATTTTGCACTCTCTTTGAATCTCTGTTTCTTTTTTTTTTACTCCTCATCTCGCTTTTTAATCGTGGTAATGCTATTCGGACCCATTTTGCAGGTGTTAGAACTATTTTTTCTACCCAACGTTTATTTCATCAATGAAACGTATTTTTTAAGGACACGTCCTCCAACTATACATAAAATATATTAAACGAAAATCGGAGTGGGATGTTCCCAAATAATTTATCTATGCATGTTTTCAAATATTATTATTTCCAAAAACATAATGTACGATTATAAATTTTTTTAGTAAAAATCATATTTATGTACGTATGTTATCCATTTGTAAAAGTCAACAACTTACATGGATTTTCAAGTGACAAGGTTGTAATTTTTCCAAGAAACAGAGATCAGAAAATAAACGATATATTTAAGAAGTAGCAGTTGATTTAATATTGTTCTTAATATCTAATATCTAATTAAGTTATTTCAGATCAATATTAATTGAAATATAAAAGAAAAATAAAGAATTTTAATAATAACATTTTTAAATTCCGCGCTACATTTTATGCGCACGCGCATAAATCACCTGTCGTATTATGGTACAAATAACGTTATTGTATTTAATGTGACCGTATTTTGATACATAAAAAGCCTAAATTAAAAGAATTAAACATACTAAAATTATCTAAACACTATGTTTAGTTATACACTAATATCTATCTAGTCCTATAGTGTATTATTCAAGAACAAGTCCTCAAAAAATACATTTCGTTGATGATGTCCCCGAAGTATACGTTAAGTAGAAAAATAATTTAACAATCAAAATATTATAGCATTATTTAAATATTAATCATAATTGATGTGAGTTAGACACCAAAAAATATATTTATGCATGTTTCCAAATATTATTATTTCCAAAAACATAATGTACATTTATAAAATTTTTTGGGAAAAATCATTTTTATGTATGTTATCCGTTTGTAAAGGTTAACAACTTACATGGATTTTCAGGTGACAAGGTCGTAATTTTTCCAAGAAACAGAGATCAGAAAATAAACGATATATTTAACAAGTAGCTGTTGATTTATTATTGTTAAGACTTACTAATATCAAATAAAGTAATTTCAGATCAATATCAAGTTTAAATGAAATATAAAAGAAAAATAAAGAATTTTAGAAATAACATTTTTAAATTTCGCGCTACATTTTATGCGCACGCGTATAAATCACCTGTCGTATTATGTTACAAATGCCGTTATGGTACTTAATATGACCGTATTTTGATACATAAAAAACCTAAATTAAAAGAATTAAACATACTAAAATAATAATTATCTATACACTATGTTTAGTTATACGCTAATATCTATCTAGTGTATAAATCAAGAACAAGTCCTCAAAAAATACATTTCGTTAATGATGTCCCCGATGTATACATTAAGTAGAAAAAATAATTTAACAATCAAAATATTATAGCATTATTTAAATATTAATCATAATTGATGTGAGTTAGACACCAAAAAAATATATTTATGCATGTTTCCAAATATTATTATTTCCAAAAACATAATGTACATTTATAAAAAATTTTGGGTAAAATCATTTTTATGTATGTTATCCGTATGTAAAGGTTAACAACTTACATGGATTTTCAAGTGACAAGGTTGTAATTTTTCCAAGAAACAGAGATCAGAAAATAAACGATATATTTAACAAGTAGCTGTTGATTTATTATTGTTAAGACTTACTAATATCCAATTAAGTAATTTCAGATCAATATCAAGTTTAAATGAAATATAAAAGAAAAATAAAGAATTTTAGAAATAACATTTTTAAATTTCGCGCATACACAAAAAACCAAAATTAAAAGATTTAAACATACTAAACTTATCTATACACTATGTTTAGTTATACGCTAATATCTATCTAGTGTATAATTCAAGAACAAGTCCTCAAAAAATACATTTCGTTAATGATGTCCCCGATGTATACGTTAAGTAGCTAATTTATTGAATTATACACAAAAAAGTCAAATAGTAGGTTTAATATTTATAATTTAGTTTTTTTATGTATAATATTTATACTTTGGGGACATCGTTTATACAGGATGTGTTAATAGTGCTTGCCTTCCGTTGACATAAAAATTAAAGATTTTTTACTTTTCAATAATTTTTGCAAATATTTCTTAGTACGGTCCTGGCCTAACTATTCATATTTTTTTGTATTATTTGTTACTATTACAAATCCTGTTGGCTTTTCACTTTTTTGTTAGAATATACTAACAATTTATTTTTTCAGAATACACCCCTGTATTATTATTTATAGAAAAAATTAAGGAAACCATAACGCTTGTCTTCCGTTGTCTTGAAAATTAAAGATTTTTATAATTTTTCTATTTCTTAGTACGGCCCTGGCCTAAATATTTATTACAATAATTATTTGGTTTAATTGTTAACACCATAAATCCATCTGGTATTTTAATATTTCTATTAGAAAATAAAGACAATTTTTTTTCAGAATACGACCCTGTCCTTATTTTTTATAGAATTAATTTATGAAATTATTAATGAAACTATGACGCTTCTCTTTCGTTGTCTTAAAAATTAAATATTTTTTTATAATTTTTCAAAGTTAGTACGGTCCTGGCCTAAATATTCATTATAATAATTATTTGGTTTAATACTCATCAGGACTATTTTTTTCTAATTGTTAATATACCATAAAAAATATAAAAAATATATAAAAATATAATAAAAATCTGGTACGCCACTGAAAAGTGCTCAAAAAACCTCATCGCCTTCATGAAATTGTAATCGTCATAGTAGCGACATCTGTTGGTACAATATTAGTACTAGAGAGGGACTCAAACTAATCGTTACACATATACGTCAATTGTCCTCAAAGAATGCGTTTAATATAAAGATAGTTTGAGTCCTGTCCCCAAACTATACAAATGTCTTCAAAAAATGCGTTGGAACGAAAATCTGTCTTCAAACTATGCTCTGGACATACATATATATATATATATATATATATATATATATATATATATATATATATATATATATATATATATATATATATATATATTTACTATTCATAATAAAAAAATATATTCTTATCAAAAATAGTTTACAGTTGTTGTGAAATAAAATATTAATAATTAGAACATGACATGATAATTTTTTTACACGGTTTTCATGGAAATAGATATTAATAAACTTACCATATAATGTAAGTCCTTATTCTCTGGACAGATGTTACTTTCTTGTAAATTATGCTGACTCTTTACTTCATTATTATTTTTCTTAGATAGATCATTTTTTAAGTGAGAAAATGGTTCAGTGTAAATATGATGTGGTCTATTTTGTAGATCGCTAACAGAAAATTCACATTTTGATTTCATCGGAACCCTTTCTGCGTAAACTCCATTAGAACAACTAAACGGTAGACAGCCATTAAAAGAAATGCTATGTTTTGATTTGTTGTTATCTTCAATCGTCCTGGACATCTTTTTCTGCAATTCCAAAAACGAATAATTTTCAGGATCACTTTTTCGTCCAACAGTACTTGATTGTTGACCAAAATCAGGTCGTATTATTTTCCTGTGGGGTTTCACGGAACTGCAAATCACTGGGTTAATTTTTTTATGGTTGAGCGCTTCTTCAAGTTTATTTAACATTATTTTTGGATCAGTCTTGCTTCTCATAAACCTTCTATTTACAGTGGAGTCGTTAGAAGTAATTTTATTAGCACTTGAATTACTGGCACTTTCGTATATTTTTTTAACATTATTAGATAAGTGTGCAAAAGTTCTTGGTGGTTTTAAAGGAGGGGGCCCTCTTGGTAATGGAGATCTCAGTACCCTTTTCAAAGTATCTGTTAAGTTTTCTGTACTGTCTTGTGAAACATAGCCGCTACCATTTTCATGTGAAACTGCCGTTTTGTTTATATTTCTTTTTGGTTTAATTACTTGAGCATATTTCGGACTAGCTGTCGTTATTAAATAATTTGTTTGTTTCGGACCATTTTGGTTATCAATAGATTTTCTTGGTTTATTTAACGATACAGTTAATTCTTTATTAATCTGTGCTTGTATTGATTTGAAACTGTTTGGATTTGGAGAACTGGGATTGCTTAATAATTTAACTGTATCACTTTCGCTAGAAGATTTATTTCTTTCAAACCTTTTAATTCTGTTGCTTACACTCGATTGCATATTTACACTGTTGCATTCTGATATTGCAGAACGATCACATCTAAAGGCAGGACGTCTTTTAATAAGGCTTTTTTTCAATGGATCACTTGATGTTCTTGACACTGGTATACAATCGTTAAACGTTCTGCTACGGAGACTTGAATTATTTTGTGTTCCTTCATTTTCTTTAATACGAATCAGATCTTTTGATTTACTTATTAATACTTTTCTATCCATATTTTAAACAACAATAAATAATGTTAACAATATTGTATACCTTAACATTTTTCCAACAAACACTTTAATAGTATATATCAAACAAATAGATATTTAAATATTGATTCTCGTTTTTTTATGAAATAAAAAATGATTAATCATTTTACTGAGTATATTACTGTCTAAAGTCTAACGTATAATAATTATCTGTACGTTAGAATATTTAGAAATGCAACTGTCACAAATATAAAATGAGGATACTTTTGTTGATAACGGTAAACAGTACGCACATGAAATAAATAATAATTTAAGTGTCACATATTATGTATATCACAGTCCTGCACTGAGTTTAATTAAAAATATTGCTCTACTTCATTCACTTAAGTACAATACATCAATTGACATTTTATCATTCACAGTTAATTCAAGGACCATATTCACAATACCCATTACCATAACCGATAAAATAAAAGTTGAATTCATTGATTAAAGAAATATAAAACAGTGCATTAATATGCCATTTGTATATATGCGCTCTATGATTTCAAGACTGAAATAAGTACAGTATCAATGGTTTTAGCAAATAAATTACAATTAAATTATTCAGAATACCAGTCAGAAAAGCGCAACAGGTGATGAAAATTAAACACATTTCGAACGACCTTAACATTGAATGTCATTTAAAATTTACCTGTACCTTTTATCACAATCGATTTGTAGGTATTGATAAATGTAAACATGTCAAAAAATATCGTAATTATTAATACTTCGTTACAGAAAAAACTATAAAAATGACAGCAGTACTTGGAGGTGGAATAGGCGGTTTATCAGCTGCTTATTATTTATCAAAAAATATTCCAAAGAAAGCAATTACACTTATTGAAGCTACAAATCGAGTCGGAGGTTGGATAAAGACGATAAAGTATACAGACGACAGTATTTTCGAGCAGGGGCCCAGAACGATAAGACCAGCCGGAGATGCAGGGTTAAATACTTTAATGTTAATTGAAGAACTTGGCCTCAGTGACAAAATATATCCAATAAGGAGTTCACATCCAGCTGCCCAAAACCGTATGATATATGTAAATGGAGAACTCCATAAATTACCAAATAGTGTAATGTCTATGTTAAAAACATTGCCGCCGTTTTCAAAACCATTAGTTTCTGCTTTATATCACGATATTGTTACAAAGTCAGTTAAAATGCAAGATGAGTCTATATATGATTTTGCTAAAAGAAGATTTGGGCATGAAATAGCAGATTATTTAATATGCCCAATGATATGTGGTATTTGTGCTGGCGATGCAAAAGAAATAAGTGTTAATTTTTTAATGAAATCGTTGTTTGAAAATGAACAAAAGTACGGTAGTGTTGTTAAAGGTCAAGTGTATTCTATGTTTAAAAGTAAAAACAAAAAACCTGTGATAAATTCCAAACTAGCTTCACAAATGAAGTCGGAGAAATGGAGTATATATTCATTTAAAGGAGGTTTAGAACTATTACCGAAAACGATGGAAAAAATACTTCGTAGCAATGAAGTAAATATAAAACTACAAAACAAATGCACTGAAATAAATTTCAACGGTGAAAAAGTGTCGTTAAATGTAAACGGAGAAGAAATTCTTGCAGATTCTGTAATCAGTAGTATTTTATCAAAACAGTTAGCTCCGTTAATCGAAAAACAGCACCCAGAACTTGCAGCAAATCTAAAATCAATTCCTTCAGTTGATGTAGGTGTAGTGAATTTACAATTTGACAAAAACGCACTCAAATATGAAGCCTTTGGTTTCTTAGTTCCACCTTCAGAGAATATTCCTGTACTAGGAGTTATTTTTGACAGTTGTTGTTTTTCAATTGAAAACAGTACAATTTTAACGGTTATGATGGGAGGTAAGTGGTTTGAAAAACTTTTCGGAAAAAATCCAAAACCTGAACTGTTATTAAACACCGCAACTGAATATGTTAATAAAATTTTACATATCGACGCTCAACCAATTAGTAGTAACGTCGGTATATTAAGGGATTGTATTCCGCAGTACGTCGTAGGACATAACGATACAGTTAATCGTATTGAAAGTTATATACAGAAAAATAAGTTGCCTTTATATTTGTGTGGTTCTTCATATTATGGTGTGGGAGTGAATGACGTTATACTTTCTGCTAAACGAGCTGCGGAAAATATTAAATAGTCTGCGTTTGAGCTATTGAATTTTTTTTAAGGGGGAAAGCCACTGTGACGGAAAAAAAAAATGTTTTTTTCTTAGATTTTTTTAAAGTATACATATTAATAAATATGTGTACAAAATTTGAGTTTAAATTTTGAAAATTGACGGAGTTACAGTCAATTTAGTGAGACGATGTAGCACGGCCGGTTATGAAAAAACAAAAACATTAAACACGTTTATCTTGGAATGACATTTTTCGACCTGGTTGACACGATTCCTTAAAGACTAATGAACTGATTTAATATTTTTTTTTTATAATTTTCATAATTGCAGTAGCTATCCTTGCACGTAGCTGATTTTTGAAATTTTGATAATTTTTAAAACCGCTTTAATATAAAAAAATAGGTCTTAAAATGAAAGAAAATTTCAAACGATTGCCATTTTGTGAAAAAATAAAATAAAATAAAACGGCTACGTGCAACGATAGCTACGTTCATATAGATATTTATTGGATGTTTTTTGCTTATTATATTTTTTTCAATCTACTGTTTAAGTTTGGCACGACAGTGCTGAATCAATCTGTATATACAGGCCATACGGCTAAGCGCTCTCCGCTCTTTGCACTCTACCTCAAGAACGGTTAAATTTATAAAATATTGCTTAGTACCAAATTTGTAGATAATTTTATGCTCTACAACTTCTCTAATAACTCAAAATGTCATTTAGAGCCAAGAAAACAAGATATTTACAAAAAACCGTTTTTTGTGACCTTTGACTTTGAATATCTTGACTTGCGGACACGAGATACTATGTGACTTTTGAGCCAACTTATAAAATGTCAAAACAAAAATGTATACAAGTTTGTAGCTTATTATCTTTCATTCCGAGTTTAAATCCTTATTTTGAATCATATACTGCACACCTTTCGATTCACCTGTCAGGTACTTGTGCTCGTTGAAATCGCCTGTCAATTTTTTTTTATACTTTACAGTAAATGAACTAAATCATATTAAAATTTGAAGTTTACAGCGACAAGTTTTTTTTTAATTTTATTCACACTTTAAAAAATATAAGGGTTGTGGTTTTCGTACTTAGTATGCTATGACTCGCTACTAAAAAAATTACTAGCCTTACAGGACGAACGTTACTCGGAGGGTTCACGAGCTCTCTAGCTATTAAGGTAAGTCAGGATCTGTATTTTAAACTTTATTTGTTATTATGAAATATATTAAAGCTATTATATTTATTGTTAATAAGTTGAGAAGTATTTTGAATGTATGTATCTACTATTCTATAAAAGACTGATTTTGTAAATGGATTCGTATATGGTGGTATTAAACGTATATAAAAATGAATTTTACTGTTTTATTTCTTATTGATTTTTTTACAATAATAACCTATTGACTAGATTCCTTATACATTATATTTTTCAGAATTTATTATAAGACATACTGAAATTATTCTAAACATAAATTAATTTGCTATTATTTTTTATAAAAAAACCTTTTTAGCGTATTTATATTTTGAATAATAAAAAACATGCCTTTAAAATTAAAATTACATAAAAATATAAATTCTATTTACATATATCATTAGACAGGACCTGATTAGGGCTTAAATTTACAATAGGAAATTATTTAAGCCCTATGTTTTTTTCAGACCCGAAGTGAAATTAATTAATAAATATGCTTGCTAATGCAATACAAATTAAGTAATTGAGGTTTTACACAAAAATATACAATTATATGGTAACAAAAATATAGGAGGGAATGTATTAAATTAACATTAATTCTAAATAAACCCGTTTAAAAGAAATTACAAACTAAAACATTCATAATTCAATAAAACACATAATAATTACAACATAATTTAACCTAATAATTAAAATAACTAATTTTCTACAAATTTATTCGGAAATATTTCTTGAATTTTTGATTTGCTCAACCTGCCAAGATGCTAAGTGCCAGGTTCATTCATTTATTTTGCCAAAACCGAATGATTAATCAAGTTAACTACTGCGTTTCCGTGCTGTCTGTATACATAGCCCTCGCTAGTCGCAACTGGAAATCTTTGTACAATAATTTACCACCTAGTGGTACTCTAGCAAGGAACATATGTGGAGACATCAGGCATAAAGCTTTTCCGTTCATCAGGAACCTGTCGCTTTTCACATCGTAGAGACTGTGTGTCCGTGAAACCATTGATAACCACGTAGCCACATCCTGTCTAGTCCATTGTCGAGGATCTGTAAGAAAAATGTGTGGTGAGTCAATGGTATTTTGTGAAATAGTGATAATGGTTTAGTTATTTATTAATATGTTACTTCATTGTTGTATTGTGTAAGAAAATAAATGAAGATATGTAAGTTAGTTGAGTATAGGCAACTGCAATAACTTGTAAGTACAACAAAATGTATACAGGCTGTTCGCGGGAACCGAGTGATCATTGCTAACTTTGTTATTATTGGAGCTAGAAGATCGGTTAAATGGACAAGGTATCAGTATTTTTTCCGGGATGAATAATGGCGGTGTCAAAAAAACAATTGAATGTCAAATTTCAGAGATATATTGAAATATAACATTTTTTTAAATGGAACACCCTGTATATTATTATTGAATTTTGTAGCTGAGGATGTTCTCTTTATAAAAGTGTAATACATGAATGATGGTAAAATTGATAGAAAACAAGTTATAGCAAGTATAAAATTAATAGAAAATATCGAAAATCAGTGTGCTATGAAGTTTTAATAAATTGAGAACAAATGATTAAAACATTTAAAACAATAGTTTAAGGTTTTTATGTCATTTGAGTGTGCTATGAAGATTTAATAAAATACAAACAAATGATACAAAAATTTAAAACAATAATTTCAGATATTTGTGCCTTATTTCGCAGATTTTTAACATTTTGGAGCATTATTCATAAAAAAATATAATTAATTATAATAAATAATATTTTTCGTTATCAGTCAAAATCAAAAACATTTAAAATTTGCGATCAAATGACATAAAAACCTTAAACTATTGTTTTAAATGTTTTAATCATTTGTTCTCAATTTATTAAAACTTCATAGCACACTGATTTTCGATATTTTCTATTAATTTTATACTTGTTATAACTTGTTTTCTATCAATTTTACCATCATACATATATTACACTTTTATAAAGAGAACATCCTCAGCTACAAAATTCAATAATAATATACAGGATGTTCCATTTAAAAAAATGTTATATTTCAATATATCTCTGAAATTTGACATTCAATTGTTTTTTGACACCGCCATTATTCATCCCGGAAAAAATACTGATACTTTGTCCATTTAACCGATCTTCTAGCTCCAATAATAACAAAGTTAGCAATGATCACTCGGTTCCCGCGAACACCCTGTATATACATCATATAAAAATTTAAATATTTAATAAACGTAATTAATATAATTAATGAATAATTAAACACGTATTATAGAGAATAATTTCATTTTTAGATTTAGATTTTCTGTCCGTCCGTTCATCAGTCTTCCATCGCGAGATCTCGGACCCCTGGCCACCTCGGGTTTTCGCTAAATGGTAGATCTGTTGTTCTAGTTTAGCCCATTTTAGGAATTCCCCCCCCCCCCCTTTGCAATTAAAACAATATATAAATAATTACCATGCGGTAGACAAATTTCATCTTCTCTCTCACTCTGTTGGTTTATTCTATCCCACTGAACAGATGTAGTCGTGGTAGTTGGGGTCCCAAACCCGAAGTTATGGGAATAACTGCTTAGCCCTGCTGTCTGCATGACTCTCTTCACTGTGATACTGTAATAGCCTATTTTGAAATAGGGTTCAGAAACGGCTCACGCAAAACTGTAACAAGAAAAAAATACTATTAATATACTCGTAAACTGTGAAATTAATTTAGCATAGTATTTAGTATAAAAATAATTTACCCCCCCCCCCCTCCCTCCGCTCTTAGCAAAATATTTAGCAAACATAAATGCTCCCCGAGAAATACCTTACAAGGAAACCTTTTCAGGTCGAAAATTCGTATCGAGTTTAAACTTTGTATATAGTTAGAGGAGGTCAAAGTAAGTAAGAAAAAATTATCACAGCTGCGGTAAAACGGTTTAAGGGGATGAAACATCCCTATGAAAATGTGCAAAATAATCATATTTTTTCAAATAACTCTGAATCTAATGAAAATTTAAAAAAATCCATAATACAAAATTTTCATGATTTTTTATGCTCTTTCGAATAGCGGTAATCAAAATTCGAAAAAATTAAGTAGGTGGGAGGTGGGGGTTAACGGTTTATTTTACGAATTTTGACTGTCGCCATTTGAAAGAGCATAAAAATCATGAAAATTTTGTATTATAGATTTTTTTTTAATTTTCATTAGTTTCAGAGTTATTTGAAAAAACATGATTATTTTGCACATTTTTATAGGGGTGTTTCACCCCCTTAAACCGTTTTACCGCAGCTGTGATAATTTTTAATTACTTACTTTGACCTCCTCTAACTATATAGAAAGTTTAAACTCGATACGAATTTTCGACCTGATAAGGTTCCCATGTTAGTTCTTTACAATACATTTGATTAGTTAGTTTTGGTGAAAAGACGTAACTTATATCCAGAATCATCCACACACAAAAAAACTAGATCTTATTGAAAATTTGAGATGGAAAAATGCTTAATAAAATCTTGTTAATATAACAATATTTCTCAATATAATAATTAAAAAAAATTCTTATTGAGGATATTTTATTAATTTGAAAAATATATCTTCATGTTTATCTAAAAAATATTTTCATTTGTTATATTAATAAATAATTTATTACACCAACTAACGAAACTATCAAATAGATTTAAAATAATGGTTGTATTAATAAATATTTATTAGTATGAATATTTTTTACACCACACAACTAGTAAAAGTGCAATTTTCGATATGGTAAATTCAGTGATGTCATTTATTAAGTATTTTTTTTGTATTTAAATATATATTTTCAATATGAAACAAAATTTTTACCGTGATAAGAACATTGTTAGTAATAATATACATTTATCAATAAGATAAACGTGGATATTTCCATATTGGTAAAAAATTATCATATTAACAAACAACCTCTATCGGAGCCAAATCGATCACAGATTTTTTACATTGATAACATTTTTTAACACATAGCCAGATTTTTTTTTGTGTATACATTATACATACATAAATTAAGACAAGACTTATATTCAGAAGTTAAGTGACTTAAATTAATTCCACCGATAAATTAATTTAATCTCAAATAAAAATACCCACATCTATTCACAAAAATAAGCGAAAGATCAAATGTCATGTCCATTTTATAGCCCCAATAAAAAAGCCGACATATATGTATTAAATTTCAACCCTTATCACGTGTCAATTTGTTTTTATGATTCACGTTAAAATAGGCAGTTTCTCTAAATAACTATTTCTTAAATTAATCATAAAAATAAAGCCGGATGATTCACTTCCGGAGGTGATGTTTGCGACAGGAAATGCATTCTGAGGTAAGGAACACCCACAAATATCGAAGATAAATGTCTTGGTTGTTGTGTCAAAGCTATACCCGCCTGTTGGCAATTTCAGTGTCATATTTATTTAACAGTTGTTTGAAAATTCGGATGAAATAGATCATTAGTTTTTGTGTACGAATCGTTAAGATGTTTTGGACCGTTCTTTTTAGCACTTTTAGTGCTTCAATAATATATGTATTTATTAGCTTTGAAATTTAATACCTTCCGTCAATTTTCGGTGTTGATACTCCCCGTAAGGAAATAATTTTTATTTAAAAACTACATAATAGCATTTCAAATTTCAATTACATTCATATCTATAGACTGCGCCATCTGAGAAAATGGAAAATAGCGCCCTAGTAAAATTAAAGACACTTTTTTCGTTGTCATCACATTTTTGCCGACCCTAAATATTGAATTTTGCGCCCTTTTAATTTTTTTTCAGTTTCACATTTTACTAGGTACTATTTTGTTCTATAGCCATTCTCACTAACATTATCTACTTGTTAATACGTATCAAAAGCTTTTTAATGTTGAATATAAAAGTGTACATATGTATATTCGTGTGACGAATTATAAAAAAATAAGTTATTTCTAAATTATTTTTCATAAACTATTTATGCTACAGTGTTATAATTATAATTTTTATTAAAAGTATTAATTTTTTGCATCAATAGAAATTAGAGTTGAGGGGAGCTCTAATAAAAACTTTGAAAGCAAATATCTCGTGACTGAAAGGTTAAAATCAAAATGTCCCAAAACATTTTTTATTGCATTTTAAAATACTTATCTAAAGACACTCGAATGAGGCAAGTAAAAAAATTGAATAGGTACATTTTTTAGTATTTTGTTCAAAAAATATGTTTTTTGGGTCATATTAATAAATACATATATAAATTAGATAATGGGAAGGCTATAACATACATACACACAGACAGCCAGACTGAAATCATAAGGATTCCTAATTTTCTACACCACACAGAAAAAAAACTGTATTGGACCAAGAAAACCTTGTTTTGTATATAACGAAAACATTTTTTTCTTAATATAAGAAACACTCTTAATCCAACTACGTTATTCCTTCGTTCAAGAATACTATAGTTGGTTTAAGAGATTATTGCTTATCTTAAGAAAATATTGTTTTCGTTATATACAAAACAAGGTTTACTTGGTTTGAGAAATCATTTCTACCAGTGCAGTGCTTTTTAAACTTTTGATGTCACGTCCACCCCTATTTTTTTGAAACCCAGATAAAAAATATTTTTTGTTTCATTTTGATAATTTAAGCGAGTGCATAGTTTTTATATTTCAACTTATTTTATGATAGTAAATTTATTTGTTATATTCGCAGTTCTTCGCAGCCCACCACTTTATAAGAAGCCCTGTTCTACATAACCTTAAAAATAAATATAACTAACCGAAGTTACTTATTAACATTTCAAAAACATCACAATACCGTTCCATACATCCCACATACTGAATCTTATTATTATTTTTCTATCACACACAAACACATGCAACATACCTGATATACACCTGGATGATATCACAATCACACCTTTAAAGGTCTGCACAACGTATAACAATTAATTCAAAAACATCACTTTCTATCGTAGGTATAATACCTATAACATAACTATACAACATATCTATATGAACATATAGCGTTGACTGTTATTGACTAACCGACATATTTCAACAATTGATTGTGATAACAGCTCACCAAAAAAAAACAGGAAAAATGATAATGGCAATTGAAAATCTAAATACATTCACATCCGTTTCCTATGAGGACACCATATAGGAAAGTATTTAGTTTTACCGCAGTAATAGTGTTTATACGCGTATATACATATAGATAAGGCGTGTGTGTATGTGTGTGTGTGGACAGGTAATTAGTTTGTTGTTTTAATGCGTAGGTGGTGACGTAAATATATTTCAAGATCTGTTCGATTAACTAATTTTTCTTGTATATAAAAGTTTTTTTTTCTTGATGTATTATATGTCGGCAGAATCTTTTCTAGTTCGACAGCTCAGTTGTGTTTCTATTGCTTTTTGTTGTTTGTGTCGTTTTTTTGGTGTTTTTTTATTATAATTATTAATTTTTTAGAGGTCGATGGAAATATAAGAAGGATTGGGAATTTGCTGATGAGCCGATCATCGCAAGTCTTGGTAACTTAGGGGGCCGGGTGTGAGGGATTTTGTGTTGGGTTCATTTAGGACATGTTTGTTCATAACTAATATTTTTAGTACCATTATATATTTAGTTTACGGTTTTTTATAAATACTATGAGGTGCTTGTACGTTTTTATGTTTGAAATTAGTTAAATATTACTTGTGTTGTTAAGGTTATTTGATCATTAGAGCAATGTATATAGATAAAAGCCTAAAATTTTAATATCTTATTTATAGATAACTCATATATTTTACTCATTTTTATTTAAAATATTTTACGTATGGTTTTTGAGTAATTGGATATTAAAAATAGAGTTTTTAATACACGATAAATGAGAGAACATGCAGAAAGTGCTCTATTTATTGAAATTCTACAAAATTGGCTATATAGAGCCGTTTTAAAAACTTATTATTCGAAACTTGAACCTTTTTAAATACTATAAAAATTATAAAACAAATATATCCACGTGCAATTTATTCAAAATAATTAAAAACTAGCTCTGCCGTTACAGCAAATTAGTAGGTACATGTTACTATATTATATACCGTGTCTATTTCAATTTTCAAATTAAATTAATAATAAACAAAGTAAAATATTCCATTAAATGTAAATGTGTTCTGAATATAATATAAAAACAAAATGTTTAGAAACCAAATCTTAACAAGATGAATACATATACTTTTTATAAGATTTTTGTTACGTAAAGATGATTTTTGAATTTTTTGATTCCTCCCAATCCCCCCCCCCCCCTTCTTCACTCTTTTGTAAGTGTCCATAAGTATAAATTGCCTCTACTTTTCGAAATCTTTACGTATTTTTTAATAGTAGCCAAGAATTACCTCAATATACAAAAATGTACGTTTTTTTAAATAATTAAATTAAATAACCTTAAATAAGTAACTCTTTTGACCCCCCCTCCCAACTTAATAATATTTTATGTTATAATTTATTGTTTAGAATTCCGCGGCCCCCTTCTAAATATAGTTTGAGAGACACTGGACCAAAAAGGGCACTTAATTAACTATATAAAACACGAACACTATAATAGTTTTTAACAATTACATAGATATTACATATGATTGTATTAAGCTATTAATTCAGTTTCATAGTAAAAATAAACGTAGATACTTGTGTTCAAATCTCTTCCGCTCACACACACACACACACACACACTCGCAATGTAAATAAACAAATAACAATGTGATACAAAACGTTAAGGATATCCGTTTCCTTATCCTTT
Source organism: Sialis lutaria (assembly GCA_949319165.1). Taxonomy (NCBI): domain Eukaryota; kingdom Metazoa; phylum Arthropoda; class Insecta; order Megaloptera; family Sialidae; genus Sialis; species Sialis lutaria. The sequence continues at coordinate 3,620,572 of OX439244.1, forward strand.
TTTAACATTTATACACCAATAATAATGCATTGATGGCTACACCTATAGTTAAAATTATAATTTATTTATGTATACTACACCTATCTATCTATTTTATATATCTATTAATTAAATAGGCGTTTCTATATGTGTATATAATACTAGATAGATTATAAAGTATAGGCCCTTTTTTGCATAAAAGTATAAGTATTATCATTTTTTAATGACTATATCGTCCAGTTTTACCAAGTTTAACTAAATGCTCATTTAACTAACTGTTATTTAGCTTAAATCTACAATTAAATTTTGTATCGTATTAATATTAACAGAATTAAGTTAAGGGATTTAAAAATTTCTTCACTATGTTTTTACAACGCATTTGTCTATTATATAGGTATATAAAAGTCTATATCGCAGTTAACGAAATATTATCGCACATGAGTTAATATTTCACCTCCTGGGGGGGGGGGGGGGGTAGGGAGATAAACAAACCCCTATCTCGCATACGAGCCTAGATTTTATGATTTTTTTCAACTTAACTACTATTATCGTCACTGCTTATGTTACCTAATATAACAAAATAACATATATCTTAAAACCTGACCAGAGAATTTTGATATGAATTTAAAAAAACACACGAAAATCGGATAAGTGGTTCTCGAGTGATAAGCGTACTAACAGACAGACTTGCGTTTTTTTATATATTATTATAGACTATAGATGACATTTAAATCATTTTGGTAATAACACCAAATTTATTTTAAAGTAGCATTAAATTTGATATTGCCGAGAAATAAAAAAATCGTTTTTTTCATTATCAATGTATAGTTGTTATTTCAGGAAGAAAAAATCATATAATATTGTTATAATAATATGCAATTTAATATTGGGCTGTATATGAGAAGACGAAACAAAACGTTATCAATTTTATTTATAAGAATCTCAGTTTTAAGGATTATCAATAATTCTTGACACTTGGTATTAAATTAATTAATTTTTTAAGATTTTTTGAAAAAAAAAAAAAAATAAAAACTTCAAAATTTCGTTGCATTCTGCATATTCAAAATTTGTTTAGAAAAAAAATCACACATTTTCGATACAAGATAGCTCTTCGATTATTAATTATAAAAAAAATCGAGACTTTACTTACATGTCTAAAAATATCACTGTATATATCAAAAATATAGTATATAGTACTACCTAAATCAATATTACATATATCAAAATCAATAAAATTAAATACTTTAAAATATCCATCTTCAAGAAATGCATTTCTATAAAACAACAATAAAATCCACAGTAAGAAATCATCAACTAAATATTAAATTAAATATCTATTTAAAATTCACTAGAAGCACGACTTACCTCACTGTATAATTTATAATTAATCACACTTATAAACAATCACTATATATAGAATAAGACAACACTATACTTTGTAAGTACTAATTGTGAGATAGGTAATAAGACAGTGAGTGAAAAGCACTAATATTCACCATCCGATATGTACCGCGGTCTGCCCGGATATGAAATGAAATACATCTTTTACTGTACGGCCATATGGTATGTTTTCCTCCACCGTTCTTTCTACCCTTAACTGTCAGGATTGTAGTACGAAACACCACCCGTTGGGAGCGGCATGTACAGTACAAATTATAGTTAGTTCGGATTTAGCTAATTTTACTGTGTATTCCAAGTTGATTTAGGAAAATTAACATAGGGCGAATTAGAAGAGTTGTAGTAGCCTTTTGTCAAATTTAATGATATGCCATTGGTGCATTTTGAAATGTCGCCATAAAATTTTATAAAATAATCACTAGTATTTTGTTTAGGCGGCTATTACACTATCAAAGAAATGTGATAAAATTTCTTTGATCAAAGAAATATGACAGTGTAATATGTCAACTTTTATAATATTTACGTAATATTTACCTTCATAATATTTCTTTTATCATAGATAATGACAGTTTCTTATATTTAATCAATGTTTTTTGACGGATAAAATGGCGATTGAAAAGTGTTCGTGGACGGTTTCAGCTACGAAATTACTTATAATTTAATATATGATCAAATCTTTGTCAAAGATCTTTGACAAAATTTGATAGTGTAATAGCCGCCTTAAACACATACACTGAACCAAAAATTACATATATACAACAATAAATTTAATTATATTGATCAAAAATTCATCATTTTTGAGCCGATGATTTTGTTCATCATTATTATGAACTAATGTTCATCACTTCGATTTACTAACACGAAATGTATTCATCAATAATATGAATGGATTCATCAATAAAATGAATGTATTCATCAATAATATGAATGTATTCATCAATAATATGAATGTATTCATTAATAAAATGAATGCATTTATCAATGATATACATGCTTTCATATTATTGATGAATACATACATAATACATATGTACATAGGTATACATATTTAGTTCATTACATTGATGAATAAAATTTACAAAATTGAAGATAGCAGTACACATGTACATTTTCATCATATTAACGAAAGACTTTTCAAAATATATTATACGTTTTCATCATATTTAACTGACTAATATTTCAAAAACAAAGTAAGGTAGAGAAAAATGTTTAGGACAAAAACGGATTAAAAAAATAAACGTTAACTATGGAAATTTTTATAAAACTTTTTATTTACTATATTAAATATACATTATATACATACATACAATATATACATTAGGGTACAAAAAATTAAAAGCTTCTTGGAAGTCCTTTATTGTATAATTGAATGTAATTTTTTTGCCGTTATCATTTTTGGTGTATTTTTGTGTAGGAACTGTATGTCTGAAAAAAAATTTATAAATTCAGTCAAATCATTATATAAATCACAGTATTAATATAATTATTAGTATTAATAAATTTCACATACCAATCGAGATCCAGTTTAAGAGAGGAACTTTTATTCAGAATTTCATCATCTCAAATTAAAACATCGGGTAACAAAAAAAATGTTTTTTGTAAGTTTTTGACGTGCTGAATCCAAAAAATAACATATTCTAAATGTACGATTACCAAATAATAATATAACAATAATATTAATGTTCTCGTTCACGGCAACAAATAGAAATACAGTTGAAACCGGTTATAACGAAATAATTTAATTTTAATACAACTTATCGGTTTTAACGACTCAAAATAAAAATCCGACTGAATCTCATAAAATGCCTTTTTACCGGTTTTTACTATCTATCGGCTTTAGGGCCTAATACGATGTTATAACTGGTTTCGACTGTATCTTTTACTGTTCACTATACAATTTTTTTTCACCTAGATATACTTCTTTGAAAATATGATATTTTTATAAATAACTAGATGTACCCACGCGGCTTCGCTCGCATTAAGTACAAATTAAGTACAAACACGATTATTAGTTATTATTGTAATAATAAAAACAACACTTAAATTTAAATTTAATTATTGAAACAAAACTGACGGTCAAATGACAACGGCCGAGTCGAGGGAGATCGAATACCGGCGTATTTAGTTCGCGCGTTATTAATAATATTTTACCGTATAAAACTTATTTAATGTTATTTCCTAAACTATACCACCAAATTGGATGCTGTAAAGGGCAAATTATATCTACATTAAGTACTTATGACGATGAAATCATTTATTTCAATAAGGATTGAAGTTTTGCAGGTCAAAACTCCATGTAAACCGAACCCAAATATTTTATGTTTTCTTTGTAACATAAAAGCAGTTATTGTGGCTTAAATATAAAAGTTAGACATATGGTGTCGCGGACTTTATTGTAGCACTTTTGATTCTACACAATTCTTTAATACATTATTTTGTTCTATATTCAACGGTTTAGGCAGCGTATCGCAAAACAGCTTGCCGTCGGTAAAATTTTTTCCGACTTGATTTACTAATATCGTCACTGCTTAGTTATTATGTTACCTAACGTAATAAAATATAGCCTATAACCTGGCCAGAGAATGTACCTATGAATTAAAAAAAATCACGTAAATCGGATAACTGGTTCTCGAGTGATAAGCGCACTAACGGACAGACAGACAGACAGAGAGACAGACAGACAGACAGAGAGACGTTGAGCTTTATATATATTAAGGATTAAGGATGGGCTATACTACACGCAAATACAACAAACTTTTCAAACTAATGTATTTATGTGAAAATAAAATTGTACAGTAAAAAAAAGATCATTTTAAAGGGGAACTATAGTCAGTGGCGGCTTTAGGGGGGGGGGGGGGGCGGGTGGGGGCGACCGCCCGGGGCGCCAAGCTAACAGGGGCGGCGCGAAGAAGGACATAATGAGAGAAGCAAATAAGATATTTAAATATAAGGTAATAACTAAAAAAAAGCTCTTCTGAGTAAAAAAAAAGGTCTTCAAAGGTTGCAAGGGCGGCAAAAAAAAATTCGCCCGGGGCGCCAACATTGCAAAGGCCGGCCCTGACTATAGTCTATAGTATTATATTTGTTAGCGTAAACGAAAAATGTCTGATTTGTAATATATTCCTAATAATAATATGTGCAAATTCGTTATTGAGGTTAGGATATTTCAATAACTTAAACTAATTGAGAAATTTTGGGATAGGCTTCAATTTCAACATGCCAAAAATCTGACTAGTGTCAAGGTTAGTAAATGTACAGGTTTGTTTACTTGTCTTGACCAATCAGCGCGGACGAAATGACGTCACCCTGAAGTTCTTTTCCACCTTCTAGATTTCAAATGGTCGTCAACGTTGTGTTTAATATTATGACAGTTAAAATGATAGATAAATAAAAAAATCAAGAAGGTAAAAAAGAACTTCAGGGTGACGTCACAACTCACAAGTAAGCAAACCTGTACATTTACTAACCTTGGACCAGTGTAATCTAAATTCACAGGATCGTATTTTTTAATGTAAAATTATTTTTGAAATTAAAAAAATATATTTTGAGCTAAATATTTATAAAGTTTTCTAATGCAGTTATAAATGATGAATTACATACAGTGTGCCGCTTTGGGAAATAGTGGTCTGAACTACGTTACTACCAGTCAATACTTCCGTTCGGCAATGAATGCACGGGTGTTATTGCAACGGCAGGATACGGTCAGAAATTTGGAATTTCTTCAATATCCTTTTATTTGTTTCATATCATAAAAATTACAATTATTTTGCAGATGACATGTGGACGCTTGTACCTATCAGTTATAAAAATATTTTTTTTAATTTACATTTACTGTAATTCTTTATTTGTTTAGTCCTAAAAACGGGATAAAAAAGTAAAAAAAATCTAATAATACAGGCATATAAAATAAAACAAATAATTTACATAATTTCAATTATATTGTATTTTGCACAAAATCAGTTAAATAGTTTTTAAGTACATTTTAAATAAATGACCCCTCTTCCCGCTCTCCTCATTAAACCAAACCTCCTTATATGTGTATATTTTTGGGATACAATTTTAATTATTTAAAATGTTGTTTTTAATTTATATTCAGAACACATGTACCTACATTAAGGGAATATTTTACTTTGTTAATTATTAAAAGTTAAAAAAAGTTTAATTTAATTTGAAAATTGAAATAGGTAGAACGGTATATAATGGTAACATGTATAGGCAGGCCCTGTGAGAGCTTCAATGGGGCCCGGGCCAACCCACATTTTGGGTAAAGACATTCCAAACACTTTTCGTACTAGTAAAATTCGAATAATATTCTGATATTATTTTAGTATTAAAAATCAGGGGGGTTTTTAAAAAAATATTTATTTTTTGCTTTCTACTTGTACTTTTTTGTAGTATATTTATGTTTTTTAAATAACATCTGTTAAAAATAGTATCAAAAATATGTAAAATATAAATAATTTTCAGGATGCCGGGGCCCCTGATATACAGGGGGCCCGGGCCATATGGCCCTCCTAGCCCCCCCTCTATCTGGGCCTGTGTATAGGTACTAATTTGCTGTAATGGCAGATCTAATTTTTATTTTTTTTTTAATAAATTACGCACGTGAATATATATTTGTATTATAATTTTTATAGTATTTAAAAGGATTGAAGTTTCGAATAATTAGTTTTTAAAACGTCTCTATATAGCCAATTGTGTAGAATTTCAATAAATATATAGGTATAGCACTTTTGGTAAGTTCTCTCATTTACGTGTGTTAAAAACTCTATTTTTAATATCCAATTACTCAAAAACCATACGTCCAATATTTTAAATAAAAATTAGTAAAATAGGGGAAACGGTATAATTATTGGCCACTTAAGAAAAAAACTCGAAAGAAACAAACGTTATTCCTTTAATATAAATGGAATAAATAGGTTCATTATTTAGTCCTTTTTTATTGGTATATGTATATGTATTACAATTTATAAGTATAAGAAAAAACGAAAACCGGAATAAAATAGAAAATATCTCAAAAAAGTATAATGATTGGTATAGTATTTTTTACAATTATTGGCCATAGTAATAGATGGTAAATTTTATAAAACTTCTCCAAAGGTAATAATTACTCAGCAAATTTTGCATTTATTTGTAATTGCTAATTTCTGTTTCGTAACAGATTTGGGTTTTTACCCAAAACTGTTACTCAAAAGAGAGGCAGCTCGTTTATTTGATTTTATTTCAGTTATTACTCTTTTTTTTTATTTTATAAAAAAGCTGATTTTCAGTAATTCATATTCGTTTATCCAACTCTCATATTTTTACGTTTTTATTTTGTTTTAAAATTCTAAAACTAAATAACAAAATCTTGAAAACTTGAAAATTTGTCATGTTGTTAACTGTTTTTTATTTTAGTATTGTATCATCAAAAAAAAATATTTTTCATAAATCAGTATCATAATTTTAAGCAATAAATATTATTCTGGGTGGGCAGGGGGCTGAAATAATGTAAAAAATTATCTGGGGCGCCGATTTCATAAAATTTATCAATCTTCTCTTCTAATTTTTTTTCTATATCTAAATTTGTTTGCTCATAAGCTACGTTTTCATCATTTATGTTTTTAGTAATATTATTTTTATTATTTTTGCTTTTTAGGCATATTTTTTACCTATAAATAATAACTAACCACCAGTAGCCAATCATTGAAAAAACTTATATGTGTTAACACAATGATTGGCCAGTAGAGTTTAAAAATAATATTTTAACAATAATTTACAATTACTATCTGAAACATTTACATTTAATAATTATCTTCAATAAAAACTAACAGCTGTTTTTATATATTGCAAATTATTAACACAAATTTTATTTTTATTCATTCATTCATTCTTATGTATGTCTTTAACAAAATGTCAAAATTACAATACGTTAAAATTTAAAATCAAAGTTATGTAATTATTATTGAAAATATTAAGCGTATACTCAAAAATATGCTCTTAAAACAATCACAATAAACTAGGCTACCATTTTAGTAAGCATTTCGATTTTATTAAGTTACCATGTTTCTTATTTAAAAAAAAATCTGAAAAATGGCCAATCATTATCAGTAGCCAATAATTATACCGTTTCCCCTAAATGAGTTATCCATAAATAACTTAATAATATTTTAGACATTTATCTATACATTGCTCTAATGATCGAATAAATTTAAGCCTATAACCAATCAAAGTCTCCAATATATACAATCTAAACCCACAAAGCCAGACCACCAAAAAAAACACGTATAGTTTTCACTAGCAGATGTTTCAACAAAAGAAACAATCGCACATAGACCATCTGATCTATAATATAATTATATTAGAAGGTCGGATGAAGACTTCGGCACACTTCCTGTATATAACACAACATCAGAGGATGCTGTGTGACAAGTTAGACAGTGCCGCCCATTTCTTTTATTTCTCCTTCATCCGGTTTCTTTATTATCACTTGACAGCTAGACTCTGTGAATGTTAACGAAATAATAAAACACCCTAAAACGGCGCGGGCGGTCTAACAATAAGCATTGTTGTTATTATTAGTAATAAGAATTTAACTTCCCTTTGATAGGTTTGGTGAATTTTATATAAATACGTCAAAGCCATAGACATAGAAAAATGGACAGGGCATTCGTATTAACATTTAGTGACTGGTGTACGGGACAAACGATATTAATAAACTTAAAACACTTTGTAGTTTTGTATGTATATTTATTTATTGTTGAAAGTACAATGATGATTGTTGTAAGTTGATGTGATGTTTGGTAATGTAACGAGCGCGAGAGTACTGCAGCGAGATGTTTACTGTCTTAAGAGCGAAGACCAACTATCTGTTTTAGAAAATGAAATATCCTGTCTTAGGATCGGTAGACAAGGATAGCGATAGATATTTAGAGAAGGGGAACATACCGCGTGAACTTGAAATTGGAATAACCCAAAGAAAGGGTCGGGCGGCTTGTCTTTGATTACTGTAAAACTGCACTTAAGGTAAATTAGACGATAAGCCGACCGGAAATACCCAAGCGTACGTGTTACTAATAAACTACAGAGGATTAAGACAGATTAAAGAATTTGTTGAAAAATGTAAGTCTAGACACGTTGTAAAAGTAAATAATATTTGTCGGCAAACTTAAATAAAGGAATAAAAATAGTACGAAATATTAAAAATAAAATTTAAGAAATTTCAACGTGTGAGATGTCGCGAATGTCGCTACAGTACCCCCCTGCCAGTGATTTAATTCACGAAAAACCTATCTGTAGACGGTCCGTGAAGCGGGCGCGCCTACTTGACCGTGTTCGTCGTCCTCCGTCTGGCTGAATTTCGGGCCGGTGGGCGGGAAAGACTGGAGCTCTTGATGCGTCGTCTGTTTCTTTATTGCGTTCTTCGTCGTTGTTTGCGTATTTGTTCGTTCGATAATTTGAGTGCTTGTTGGTTTGTTTGTTGGTCGATTGTCCAGGTGTAGTGATGATGACTGAGGGAGCCAAAGCGAGATAGTACGGCGTATGAATTGAGTCACGATGAGCTTGTTCGCAAAAGCCTGGGTTGCGTGTACGACGGTGGTTGCGTCGTAGTCGTGGGTCACGATTCGAGTGACTGCAACTACCTCGGCGGCGTGTGCGGCGACGGATGCATCGTAGTCGTGGGTCACGATTCGGGTGACTGCAACAACCTCGGCGGAGTGTGCGGCGACGGATGCATCGTAGTCGTGGGTCACGAATCGGGTGACTGCAACAACCTCGGCGGCGTGTGCGGCGACGGATGCATCGTAGTCGTGGGTCACGAATCGGGTGACTGCAACAACCTCGGCGGCGCGTGCGGCGATGGATGCATCGTAGTCGTGTGTAATCAGAGAATGGTGTACCTGGTGGTTTATTGAACTGCGTTTGGTGTATCGTCTGGTCGTGTTGCTTGGAAACTTGGGAAGTACCTCGATATGTGGCGATGAACCAGAGGCGACCGTGACTGTTAGGACTTGAGACTCAGTCATCTCTAATTGAGAGGTGATATGGGTGAGTAGGTCCAGGAGTCGGTGATTCCGCTTGTCCAATTGTGATAACCAGAGATGTTTTTTAACTCTTGAGACTTGAAACTCAGTCACCTGTCCTTGCGAGGTGATATGGGTAGGTAAGTCCGTGAGTCGTTGTTTTCGCGTGTTCACTGGAATTGCTTCTTGGTAGTCGTGTTTGTGATGATGGTGTGGCGCGATGTCGAAGGGTAGGTGTCGTTTGTCGCCATTAACGACTGCCCGTAGTAGTGCCACTTATGAGTCATGACCGTAAAATTGTTTTATCGAACTTGTTGTTAAGTACTTTGTTGCAGTTTCCGCGGGAGCACTCACTGTTGTTTCTGATGCCATATCGTTGTTCATCTCGCTTTTCACTTGGTCGATGGCACGAAACACCGTTTAAAAAAAATTGTCAGTTGCACTATAGTTTGAGTCTGTTGAATGCACAAGTCACTTTTTTTATTGTCACTGTCACTATGTAGGTATCACTTCGGTCGCGAAAAAAATTACATAGGGCGCGGACAAATCACGTCGGTTGCGATCAAATCACGTCGGTTGCGATCAAATCACGTCGGGCGCGGACAAATTCACGTAAAGCGCGGACAAATCACGTCGGTTGCGATCACATCACGTCGGTTGCGATCAAATCACGTCGGGTGCGCCACTTTAGTGACTGGTGTACGGGACAAACGATATTAATAAACTTAAAACACTTTGTAGTTTTGTATGTATATTTATTTATTGTTGAAAGTACAATGATGATTGTTGTAAGTTGATGTGATGTTTGGTAATGTAACGAGCGCGAGAGTACTGCAGCGAGATGTTTACTGTCTTAAGAGCGAAGACCAACTATCTGTTTTAGAAAATGAAATATCCTGTCTTAGGATCGGTAGACAAGGATAGCGATAGATATTTAGAGAAGGGGAACATACCGCGTGAACTTGAAATTGGAATAACCCAAAGAAAGGGTCGGGCGGCTTGTCTTTGATTACTGTAAAACTGCACTTAAGGTAAATTAGACGATAAGCCGACCGGAAATACCCAAGCGTACGTGTTACTAATAAACTACAGAGGATTAAGACAGATTAAAGAATTTGTTGAAAAATGTAAGTCTAGACACGTTGTAAAAGTAAATAATATTTGTCGGCAAACTTAAATAAAGGAATAAAAATAGTACGAAATATTAAAAATAAAATTTAAGAAATTTCAACGTGTGAGATGTCGCGAATGTCGCTACAAACATATTGGTGTAACATTTGTTCTAAAAGTGATGCAGTGTAATTTGGAAAATCTATATCTATAATAGTATATTATACCACGAGTCAATAATGATAGCTATTATTACCGAGGAATAATTTTCGAACCGAGCCGCGTAGCGGCGAGGGAGAAAAAAAAATTCCGAGGTTATAATAGCCATTATTGCGAGTAGTATACTGTACTTTATCTACGACTATTTTATTTACTTTCATAAACACAACTGAATACAAGGAATGCGAGCTTCAATACAAAAATTTTTGTTCTAATCTCAAATTAATAAAAATTAAATAATACCATGGAAACAAAATACAAACTCTGTTATTATAAATTATGCATTTTGATTTTTCCAGTAGCTGCAGCTTGTAGTACAATTTCGGGAGGTGTACAAGTAATAGACTCTTCATTTTTATCCATCTCAATACAAATACACAAACACTAGGTGCTTTATTTGACAGTCGCAAATAAATTTTTTAGACTTTAGAATTTGTGTATTTTGTTTCCATGGTATTATTTAATTTGAGAAATTTTGTGATTGGTGCATTTAGAGGGAATAATGACCATTATTCCCTCTGATGCACCAATCAGAAAAGTTATTTTTTCATTATTCCCTCTGAGAGATATAAGTCGTGGATAAAAGAGTTTGTCCTTAACCACTCACTCATTCACTCACTCACTCATATATCAATGTACAGCCCAAACCCCTGGACCTAGAAACGTGAAATTTCGTAGCTGCCTTCCTTTTATGATGTAAACACCCACTAAGAAAGGATTTTTCGAAATTCAACCCCTACGGGGTTAAAACGGGGTGTCAAAGTTTGTATAAAAAATATTTTTTTGTTCGTATTTAATTGAAACTTATCATAAATACTCTACAATACAAATAATGAAACGGTTATTTCAGTACTTCTCAAAATTTAACCCCTAAGGTGTAAGTGGGTGCAAAATTTTTTTAAGATAATTTTTTTTGTATTCACCGAATGAAACATGGCATAATTAGGTACTCTACAAGACAAATAGCATTTACGAAATTTCAACCTCTATGGGAATGGGAGGGGGTAAAATTTTGATATATTTATATATTCATAACTGTTTATGATTTTAAGGTAAATTCGGGCAAAATAGGCATCTATTAAAATAAAAATTTCGACATTCCACCCAAAATTGCAGGGGTAGACAGGGTGTGTGTTTTTGATATTTGTATCTGCATAGCTGCTTAAGTTATAATGGTGGAGCCGGGCAAAATAATCTGCAATAAAAAAAATTCGATATTCAACCCCTAATGGTGGGAGTAGGCAGGGGGTGGGTTTTGGCTATTTTTAACTAAGATCCGAGATATTTGTGATTTTTTATAGATAATGAATAAAAAATAATATAAAAAAAATTAATGTGTCAACCCCTATCACGTATGAAGAGTTGTAATTAGTTTCGAAATTTACGCGAGCGAAGCCGCGGGATTCCGCTAGTATTTACATACTCTTTTTCTAAGAATCTGATTGGTATATAGTTTACTAGAGTTCAGGGTAGTATTTCAGTCGTATATTCATTTATTTACATACAGTCAATTTTGTAATGATAAAAATATAGGTAATGAAAATCATCGCGTATATACAATATTTTATATGAACACAAATACAATATTCCGAGTATTTATGAAGGCATTAATTATGATTACATTATTGAAATAATTAGTTATATGTCAGGATTTGTAGCAAGGAAAATAATTAAAACAAACAAATGTTTTAATTAATTACAACAGATTGCTTATTTCGCAGCAATCATCTTTTTTTACTAAATTTAAAAAATCGAGGCAATCTATAAAACCCGTCAACTGATCTCATAGTTTGTAAAATTAGTAAACGGATTTTTCGAGAATGTAATATTTTTGGTAGTCCAAATATTAAATGTTTATTAATAAAAATTGTTTTAAAGCAATTCCCATGTGGTTGTTAAAAAATGATGAGGTGAATTGCACTAACAATCACAGACAAGATTTAATTAATAAGATTTTAAATATATTTTGTTTATATTAGGTTGTACTATGAAGCAACAAAAAAAGATGAACAAGAAATAAGGATTAAGTCAAAAAATACCAAACTGATATTATTTAAAAGTCAGTAATCATTTTTAATAAATAAAATATTTTATAACGTTAGTTATTTTTTGTCATTTAACCTCTTTATCCATATATATGAAAATTTTTAATGTTCGGGGCCAAAAATACACTCCTGTATAAGTAAGGACAAGTTTTATTGGTTTTATTGGTTATATAGAATGTCGAGAAGAAACTTTTATCGAGGCTTAAATAATAAAAAAATTATCTTAAATCACATAGTTATTAAAAAAAATGTGATTGCATATTTTTATTACTTTATCAATTGTATTAATGTTTATCAAACAGTTCTCAAGACGTTGCGTGTATGACGAAAGACGGAAGACGTCAATTCTACAGGCCTCTATACACGATCCAATTTGCAGTACCCCCACTCTACCTCTCTGATAGATTGGTTGGTGTATAGAGGCCTTTACTATAAGTCAATAATGATTAAATGGACAACACAAAACAATTCAAGGTATAATTAATTAATACCTCGAATTACGGCTGTATGATTCGCTTTACGTACAATTTATATTACCGCTATAAAATAACATTGTTTTGCTTAGTAGTATCATTTTTATACACTGTAAAAGTAATTTAAAAAAAATTAAGATATAATTTAGATTATGAAAATATTGAACCGTTTGGCTGAGACCATATACATGCCTGTTCAGTTCACTTCACTACTTCGAGTACAAAACAAATTAATTTCAACTTACCGAATATGCTGCTTTACATGGTCATACTTTGTGAAGTTTCTAATTTTTTTACATTCATATTATCGATAGAAAAATAAAACATTAATATTTTAATTTTCTTCTAATAAAAGCAGTTATTAAATGTGTATATGTATTTCATCTATGACGTATAACATTTATTGATAACCAATTACAATTGAAATCAAGGCCGTATGAATGTAGGTAATTTCTTATCTATGTGTCAAATAATTTAAAAAACTAATAATGCATGTCGTTTTTTTATAATAAATGTTTTTATATGCGTTCATATAAAAAAGCTACCTACTGAAAACATTACGATGTATATTTACAATTATTTATATAATTCTAATTTTTTTATTTACTATATATATTTTTAAACGGAAAATACATATTTTTAGATATTTTGTGTATATTTATAATTTTTATTTCCAATTGTACTTATTTTGTTGGTATATTTTTAAATTTATTTTTACATATAGATGTATACATTATACAATATTATACATGTATGTATATAAATTAGTAGCAGTATGGTGATGTTTTAAAATCAATTAAGATAAGCCCAATAAACACTGTTGTAAAGCCTATATTTTTTTCTTGCCAAAATTAGCCGCCCCTAAAATTTTGCCGCTATAGACACGTGCCTACACTGCCTGCATGGTAAATCCGGGCCTGGAAATAGGGTAAACGATTCTAAAAAAATGTATTTATTTTTATATTAAAAGCGAGATCAATATAATTTTTGTTAAAATAAAAATGCAAAATACAGCAATCCACTATGCTAAATGGAACACCAATCAGAGCGAATGACGTCACGCATCAGTAAACGTCAAAAGTGACTTTTAATTTATACCTACAAATATCAATTCTTCTTACAAGATTATTAGTTACATACCGTATTTAAGAACACAAAAAATAATTAAATTATTGTCTAACTCTGAATGTTTGATTATTGTTGACAAGGTGTGTGACGTCACAACTCTGAAATGTAACCTGCGAGCGTTTTGGTGTCAAATTCAGTATTAGTTTTAAAAGAGTCAATTTTTCGATTAAACCAATAAGTATTTTTTTAGGTACATATACAGGGTGTCCAAGATAAGCGTGCAATGCATGGGGATATCCTAAACGGTAAGAGATACAGATGTGGTTAAATGAGATGAATTATTTGTAAGAAAGGGGTGAGTATTACAACATCAAAAAATATTAATAATTTTATGTGGTTCAGGCGATATACCCAAAAAACTGAAAATTCGGAATTTTTTTAAATGACTATAACTTTTTTGGAAAAGTAGATAGGTACTTTTTGTTTACGGTTTCTTAAAGCACTTTTTTGAGTAGAATTGATTGGTGTATTTAGAATTTTTATATCACTTTTAGTTTCCGAGTTACAAGCCCTAACTTTAATTTTTCTTATAGGTCGCTAAGTTGACTATAGTATATTTGAACGTGTTTTTTACTCTACTTTACAACGATATGTCACATGACAAACTTATTATAGAAAATAAGTCGAAGTACTAAATACTGGTGATATTTATAAAGTATTTTATTACAAACATTTAAGTAAGCCATGAAAAACAAAAATTGTTAAACAAAAATCGCAATAACAACAATCAAAATAACAAATGCATATTTAAAAACAATAAACTATTACAAAAAAAGGTTTTTACTTTTTTTTAATAATAAGTATGGCATGTGACATATCATTGTAAAGTAGAGTAAAAAACACGTTCGAATATGATATAGCCAACTTGGCGGCCCATAAGAAAAACTAAAGTTAGGGCTTGTAACTCGGAAACTAAAAGCGATATAAAAATTCTGAATACACCAAACAATTCTAAACAAAAAAAAGTGCTTTAAGAAACCGTAAACAAAAAGTACCTATCTACTTTGCCAAAAAAGTTATAGTCATTTAAAGAAATTCCGAATTTTCAGTTTTTTGGGTATACCGCCTGAACCACATAAAATTATTAATATTTTTTGATGTTGTAATACTCACCCCTTTCTTACAAATAATTCATCTCATTTAACCACATCTGTATCTCTTACCGTTTAGGATATCCCCATGCATTGCACACTTATCTTGGACACCCTGTATAGACTATGTGCAAGGGGGCGGAGTTAAAATAAATATCGATGTCAGCGCTCGTGGTGAGTTTTATTGTAACAACTCAACTACATTTTTCGTATGTCATTGTTATTTAAAAGTGAAAATAATTATAATTTCCGAAAGTTTTTAAATTGCACACAAAAAATATTCAGTAATATATATAAATATCAAAAGCGAAAAAAATAGAGGAGCAAATTACACGCCAGAAGAGAAAATATTGTTATTTTTCATTATTAAAATGTAACAGATATATGAAATTTTGAAGTATTTTATTGTTGTACTTTTTTAGATTAGTTACAAGAAATACTACTAACGTATTATAAAAATAATCTAGGTACTATATTTTCAAATATGCTATAAACAATGATTTTTACCGAAATTATACCGAATTAAATTAACATTTTTAAATTGTCAACATTGTGTACAGTTTTAGGTTAGTTGGAACTAAAATATTACATTGACTAGGACTTTATAGTTTTTAGGTGATACTTAACGACTTATTTGAAAATTGTAAATGTAAACTGTGAATGTAAAAGAGATTGAGTGTTTGGTAGATTCAAACCCGGTCCGCAAGATCGTCGGCGCCATATTTTAGGTTATGCTGTCAATGTGAACGAATTAATTATTTTTCTATTATAAGTCATATTTGAAGAAAAAAAATACCCGAAATGAATAATTTTCACGTACCTTTCATATTTTGCTATTTACATTATATGCAAACAGCTAGATTAAATGATATTTGTTTTTTTAAATATTTATTAAATAAAAAACAATACTAATAAAGTTGTTGAAAATTGTCTATATCGCCCGCTAGCAGCGCTAGTAGTCATCGTGCACACAGCCTATAGGAGACACGTAAGGTCATCATAGAATAGTTTTTAAATTAGTCATTATGCCTATTATAGTTCAACAAGTTTCGTTGTTACAAAGTTCGACTATACAATTTTTGATTTACAATTTTCTATCAGCTAGAAAATCATTTCCGGTGCGTGGGACAGGAAAGGTTTAAAGGTTTGTTGTAAAAGTCAGATGTCGAGAATTCTTGCATATACTAATAATATATAGACGTTAAATGGGTGGATAATAACAAAGTCTCAACAATAAAAATACAAATAGCACCGGAAGCGTTGACAAAACCCTGTTTAACATAACCTTTGTCACGACTTCACAACGGGCTCGCATATAACTATTGTATACTTCGCCCAAAGGTGTCTTGGGGATTACAATATTTCTCTACGCAAACACGTTTTTATGTGTTTCTTAAGGTTTTGTTTACATGTTGTTTTGGAATAGTTGAATGTCGTCGTCGAAAGGAAGTCGCAGTTTTTGTCTATTATAAGCTAGTTTGCAGTTGCTGGAGGCACTGTATAACTCTTTTGACAGTAATCTTAATATAGTAAAATAATAAAAAAAATATTTAAAAATGATAAATCCCCCTCCCCCCTCCTCTCTAGCAAGTTTTCAGTAGCGGGAGGCACTGTATAACTCTTTTGACACTAATCTTTACATAAAAAAATATTGAAAAATTAAAAATAGGGACACCTAAAAACTAGATTATAAAACAGATGAAATGGTGTGAAGTTAACACCGCAAAAAAAAGTTCTGGAGTTGTTTTATATTTTGAAAAAGAGTTCTGTAAATTTAACACCCCAAAACAGTATTTTCAAAATGGAGTGGTAACTTCATGCAGCACCGCAAACTCAAAATAAACTTTAAAAAAAAAGTTGAACCGACTTCAAAAATAAAAGCACAAAAAAGTATGAAATAATTTTTTTAAATAAAATATTTGATTTAATAAAAATCAGTAGTTACCATTTAAGGAATGTATGAATGTATCTATAAAATATTAAAATTTAGCTATCTATCCAAATTACGATCAATTATTTTGATGTCGGGGCGCAATTTTAATTGGTTTCTACCTACTTATATTCATTTTTAGCTTATATGTATTACTTAGGAATGGGTTTAAATTTATCAATTGATTCTCTTCATAGACGAATATTGCTTTTTCGTTATATCACTATTTTTCACATAAAATAACGTAAGCATTGCTTTCTTTGTAAATTAGTGCATAAAATTTGTTTTGTTTATTTAATTAGATCTCTTTTCAAACGTATCTATAATTAAAGAATGACAACGAGAGTTATTTGCTTAAGTCTACGCAATACCGAATATACGAGAAGCTTTGTACCTAATCGTTTTAATTTTTAGTCTATTGTGTTTTATTACGAATATTTCTTGTTTTCGATATATTTTTTTCCGTAATTGCATTGAGATTTGCGCCCCGACATCAAAATAATTGATCGTAATTTGGATAGATAGCTAAATTTTAATATTTTATAGATACATTCATACATTCCTTAAATGGTAACTACTGATTTTTATTAAATCAAATATTTTATTTAAAAAAATTATTTCATACTTTTTTGTGCTTTTATTTTTGAAGTCGGTTCAACTTTTTTTTTAAAGTTTATTTTATTTTTTACTTTTTAGTTGTCTCTTCTTGATACATTTTAATTTACACTCAGCACTCTGCTATACGACCATCCACTACACTACCGACAGTTCTAACCAACGTCCTTCCCCCATCCCTACCATAATACCACCGTGACTGCTACATTTCTGCGCGTTTAAATTCATCAATCAACGAATTTTTGAATTACCGATGCCGTCGTATAGCAGAGTGCTGAGTGTATGTTAAAAAGCATAATACCGGTATGAAAAAATGCGTTCACAAGAATCGCCCCTACACATTTGTAAAACCACAAGAAGCGATTATATTTTAACCCTTGTTATGTTGTTCACCATTAAGATACATATAAAATTAATATACAATACACAATAATTATTAGAAAAAATGTTTTATAACGTTATAATTAAGAAACTGTCATTTGCTAAATATATACAACACATCTGTCATAATTTAAGTGTTATTGGTATTTATTATAATAAATACTCAACCGATTTTAATGGTTTATACTTTGATTGAAAGATCTTACACTCTATATGTTACATCAGTAATAAAAATTACACATGAGAAAGGTTTATCACTAAAAAATTTAACCGGCCTTTGCTTTTTATTTTTCCATAGATAACTAGAAATGTAAAATTGTGGAATTTTTTAAGCATTTCGTTGTACATCTTCCGACTACATTATCAAATCTTGATAAAATTTACAAAAGGACCACCTGGAGAGTATATTCTTTCAAACGAACTAAAAATTATCAAAATCGGTCCACGCAATGTGAAATTATGCGTGAACATCGCTAAATAAATATATAAACATATAAATAAATAAATAAATATACGGGTTGAATTGATAACCTCCTCCTTTTTTTGAAGTCGGTTAAAAAGAAAAACAATTTTTTAAAGTTCTGTAATCTATATCTATAAAAGAGTTTGTCCTTAACCACTCACTCACTCACTCACTCACTCACTCACTCACTCATATATCAACGTACAGCCCAAACCCCTGGACCTATAAACGTGAAATTTCGTAGGTGCCTTCCTTTTATGATGTAAGCACCCACTAAGAAAGGATTTTTCGAAATTCAACCCTTACGGGGTTAAAACAGTGTCAAAATTTATATTAAAAAAAAAAATCGTATTTAATTGAAACTTATCGAACATACTCTACAATATAAATAATGAAACAATTATTTCAGCATTTACCAAAATTTAACCCCTAAAGTGTTTAACAAATTAATATTCAATTAAAAATGAAAGTTCGATATTCAAGCCCTAATAATAAAAAAAAATAATAATAAAAAAAAAAAAAATTCGTATTTAATTGTAACTTATCGAACATACTCTACAATATAAATAATGAAACAATTATTTCAGCATTTACCTAAATTTAACCCCTAAAGTGTTTAACAAATTAATATTCAATTAAAAATGAAAGTTCGATATTCAAGCCCTAATAGAATGGGACGGGGACGAGGATGGATTTAGATATGTTTATCTGCATACCTGCTTTACTATAAAGGTAAATTCGAACAAAATAGTCATCTATTAAAATAAAAATTTCGACATTCAATGGCGGGGATAGACAGAGTCTGTGTTTTTGATATGTTTATCTGCATAGCTGCTTAAGTTACAAAGGTGGATTCGGGCAAAATTTTGCGATAAAATAATTCTATATTCAGCCCCTAATGGCGAGAGTAGACAGGGGGTTAGTTTTTACAATTTTTAACGAAGATCCGAGATATTTACGTTTTTTAAAGGTAATGAATAAAAATCAATCTAAAAAAATGTAATATGTCATTCATTATAACGTATGGAGGTTATTAGTTTCGAAGTTTACGCGAGCGAAGCCGCGGGATTCCGCTAGTTATTTTATATTTTGAAAAATAATTTTGTCAATTTAACTCCCCAAAATCGTTTTTTGAAAATACTCTTGACATACTTACATGTAAAATAACGGTATGGAGAACTCTAAATGACTTCCATGTTCTATAATATCTTTTACAATAATTTTTAAAGTTTTATGATACACATTTTTGTAGAATAATAATTATTTGAATTTTAACTGCGCTTGTTTCCATGGCAACATGAATTTATTAATATTTGAAATTAAAATTTGAGGGTAGTTTTCACCCCTTCAGTGACTATTTCGGCATGTTTATGAAATAAATACCCCTTATATTGGATTGAACAGATTGAACTACAAGTGTACCAAGTCTTATCAAAATTGAAGAGATACTACTCACTTTTTAAACGATAATTGGTACAAATTTTCGAATATTTCCGAAACCCCTAATCCGATTAGCACCAAAATCAATATGTCTGGAGTACTCACCCTAGCGGTTTCGAGAATGCCATAAAAATACCGAAATTTTTCGGCATTTATGCTCATGCCGTATATTTACGGTTATAATTCGGTAATAATTCGGTTAAACTATAGTTGTTTTGGCCAGTTTTTATACTGTAGTTATCCAGTATATATACTGCACTTATGCTGTACAGTTACCAAAAATATACTATACAATTACCGCATTAATGCCCAAATTTAACCCAAAATATACTGCACTTATGCCGTACAGTTACCAAAAATATACTGTACAATTACATTTTGCATTTTTACCGTAAATATTACGCATCTATATGGTAAATATTCCGTAATGTTTCGGTAAAAAAACTGACCTAAACAACTGAAAATATGCTGAAAAAATACAGTAATAATACTGTATAATTGCGGTATTTTTTCGGCATTTCTAAAACCGCTAGGGCACTGAGACAAACATTTTCCCCAAAAATAATTCAAATTGGTGCATATTTACAGTAGTTATCGTGAAAGGAAAAAAAATCTACATCCAGACACACACACGCACAGCCGCCATGCGGAAATTAACTATTCTTTACGTTTTGAAGTTAGTACAATCAGAATCTGCTTTTATCTCGGACACGATTTTTCGATGGTATTACAATAGGTATACTTCCATTTCTTCGAACATGGAAGTAAAATGGTTTCAATTTTCACGAGACTGGGACGAGACTAGTAGTGCTAAAAACCGAGCCGAGACGATACTTATTTTACTCTCGTCTCATCAATTGGCTTGTCCTTAGTTTTGAATTTTGATTAAACCTATAAAATTTACCTCATGTATTAAAATATAAGTTTGCAATTTTTATTCATGCATGTAGAAACAGTTGTAGCGTTTAAAGGGTACACTCAAACCTCTAAACAACGTTCTTCCTATTAACGTACGCTCCGAGAAACGACTGGACAACCGCTCCATGTAACGACTTTCTTCTATCTCTACCACAATACTACCGTGACTGCTATATTTCTGCGCGAAATTTAAATTCCCCAATTAACGTTAAAGCGTACGTTGTTGGGAGTTTTTGAATTACCGATGCTTACGGTGTTCGGAGTGTACTTAATTACAGTGTAAACTCTTAAGTACGTTTTTCGCTATAATAAATTTTTATTTTTAGGTCCCGGATTTCAAGATCTCATGTTAAAATATTTCTTTACAACGTTTTTCTCGTTATTAATATTAATATTGAATTTAATATACATTTTTTTAACATTAAATATGATTATTTTATTAAAAAATAATAAAATATTTTGAATATTGAAAGTTTCAGAATAAAATGTATATAGGTAATAGAAATGGTATTAAGGGGGATAGCCACTGTGACGGGTAAAAAAATTGTCAATGTTTGGGAATTTTTTTCAGAGATATAACTAATTATTTTTGAATCAGGTAAAGGACATTTTATTAAGTGTATATTCAACTTATTTAATATAAATTTTTATTTAAAAATATTAAATATTTACAAAGTTATGAGCCTCGATGTGAAAACCAAAAAAAAAATTTTTCTCTATGGTCGACTCGAAATTTCGAGAAGGGTTATATGAAAAAAATAAATAAAAATTTTATCAATATCTATATGAATGTAGCTATCGTTGCACGTAGCCGTTTTTTATTTTATTTTTTTACAAAATGGCGATCGTTTGAAATTTTTTTTCATTTTTAAGACCTATTTATTTAATTAGAGCGGTTTTAAAAATAGTAATTATCAAAATTTCAAAAATCGGCTACGTGCAACGATAGCTACTACAATTACGAAAATTATTAAAAAAAAAAAATTGAAATCGGTTCATTAGTCTTCGAGGAATCGTGTCGACCAGATCGAAAAATGTCATTCCGAGATAAACGTGATTAATGTTTTTGTTATGTCATAACCGGCCGTGCTACCTCGTCTCACTAAATTGACTGTAACTTCGTCAATTTTCAAAATTTTAACTCAATTTTTTGTATACATATTTATGAATATGTAATCTTTAAAAAAATCTAAAAAAAAAAATGATAATTTTTTTCCGTCACAGTGGCTATCCCCCTTAAGGAAAGTATATTTTTTCGTACAAATAAAATATTGTTTATAAATACTTCCTTCGAGCTATTATAAAATTAAGAATATTTAATAATAATAAATAATTTATATTAGTTAAGAATAATAGCTCAAAACCATTTTATGTTTATAAAATAAATTATTTAATAAATTGAAAATAATATATTTGATTATATCAAGACCGAACTAGCATAAAAAATTATCAAGATAAAAATTAGAAAAATATATTTATTTTTATTGAAATAAAACAAAATTTCCAGAAGGCTAATGGGCTAGTCCAGTTCTGCTTTTTGTTATAAAATGATGTTTGATTTTTTGCTAGAAAAATATAAATTGGTGGTTGTTTTTAATTTCTAAGCACTATTTGTTTAAATTAGTTTTATTGGTTTTACATTAATTAACATAAAATCAAAAAAAACATGATAAAACTGTTTTTAATAAAATTTGTATATCCAGTCATATTTTTATTCTTTCTATTCGTCTGAATACAATTTTAATAAGTCGAAGTAGATTGTAGTTTAATTCTAGTTGAAGATCTTATCTTTCTTGTGAATATTCGCTACAATGGACAGTTCGTGTGTGAATATTTTTTTATAAAAAAGTTTACTTCTTCCAACGGTATAGTTAATAGCTTAATGAAGACATTGTTGAATTAACAGTACTTAACTTAACATTAAAAATAATTAATGTTCTTAGAATTACTTTATCTATAATCATCAAATATTTACCACCTAAATAATGCGAAGAAAATATAAATAAAACGGGCAAGTGCGTGTTGGGCACGCACATGATAGGGTTCCGTAGTCATTCTAACTACGATTTATAAAAAGTATTTTTCAAAATTTTCGTGACTGAAGGGTTAAAATCAAAAAGTCATTTGACTTTTATTATTGCATTTTAGGAGACCTATCAAATGACACCCCACTCAATGGGGTAAATGAAAAAATGTGAGTTCACTTTTCAATCTATGAAAAGTGGGTCCAAAATATTTTAGACAATGTTCGTTATAATTTTCAGTGAAAGTACTAATTAAAAGCTACATTCTGAATTTTTTTCAGATTTTTTGAATCGATAGTTTAGAAAATAGAGGGGGGGGGACGCTCTGACAGCGACATTAAAAAGCAAATATATCGCGACTGAAGGGTTAAAATCAAAAAGTTATTTGACGTTTTTTATTGCATTTTACGAGACCTATTAAATGACACCCCACTCAATGGGGTAAGTGGGGAAAAAAATGTATGTTCAATTTTCAGTCTATGAAAGGGGGGTCCAAAATATTTTTGACAATGTTCGTTATAATTTTCAGTGAAAGTACTAATTAAAAGCTACATTCTGAATTTTTTTAAGATTTTTTGAATCGATAGTTTAGAAAATAGAGGGGGGGGGGGACGCTCTGACAGCGACATTAAAAAGCAAATATATCGCGACTGAAGGGTTAAAATCAAAAAGTTATTTGACGTTTTTTATTGCATTTTACGAGACCTATTAAATGACACCCCACTCAATGGGGTAAGTGGGGAAAAAAATGTATGTTCAATTTTCAGTCTATGAAAGGGGGGTCCAAAATATTTTTGACAATGTTCGTTATAATTTTCAGTGAAAGTACTAATTAAAAGCTACATTCTGAATTTTTTTAAGATTTTTTGAATCGATAGTTTAGAAAATAGAGGGGGGGGGACGCTCTGACAGCGACATTAAAAAGCAAATATATCGCGACTGAAGGGTTAAAATCAAAAAGTTATTTGACGTTTTTTATTGCATTTTACGAGACCTATTAAATGACACCCCACTCAATGGGGTAAGTGGGGAAAAAAATGTATGTTCAATTTTCAGTCTATGAAAGGGGGGTCCAAAATATTTTTGACAATGTTCGTTATAATTTTCAGTGAAAGTACTAATTAAAAGCTACATTCTGAATTTTTTTCAGATTTTTTGAATCGATAGTTTAGAAAATAGAGGGGGGGGGGACGCTCTGACAGCGACATTAAAAAGCAAATATATCGCGACTGAAGGGTTAAAATCAAAAAGTTATTTGACGTTTTTTATTGCATTTTACGAGACCTATTAAATGACACCCCACTCAATGGGGTAAGTGGGGAAAAAAATGTATGTTCAATTTTCAGTCTATGAAAGGGGGGTCCAAAATATTTTTGACAATGTTCGTTATAATTTTCAGTGAAAGTACTAATTAAAAGCTACATTCTGAATTTTTTTAAGATTTTTTGAATCGATAGTTTAGAAAATAGAGGGGGGGGGACGCTCTGACAGCGACATTAAAAAGCAAATATATCGCGACTGAAGGGTTAAAATCAAAAAGTTATTTGACGTTTTTTATTGCATTTTACGAGACCTATTAAATGACACCCCACTCAATGGGGTAAGTGGGGAAAAAAATGTATGTTCAATTTTCAGTCTATGAAAGGGGGGTCCAAAATATTTTTGACAATGTTCGTTATAATTTTCAGTGAAAGTACTAATTAAAATCTACGTTCTGAAATTTTTTCAGATTTTTTAAATTGATAGTTTAGAAAATAGAGGGGGGTGGGACGCTTTTTTAATGACTTTGGAGAGAAAATACATCGTGATCGAAGGGTTAAAATTAAAAATTTCTGTTACATTTTTTGTTGCATTTTAGGAGACCTTTCTAACGACACCCCACTCAATGGTGTAGGTGAATTTTTTTTTTTGAAAACACTTTTCATTTTATGAAAAGGGGGTTTAAAAAATTTTTATTTTCAAAAATCTTATCATTTCTGTTTTTGGGTCATCAATCTACGGCCGTGTACCAAATTTCATCTTATTATCTCAAAATTTTTCAGGACGGACGGACGGACATGGAGAAACTATAAGGGTTCCTAGTTTTCTACGGAACCCTAAAAATGGATCCATAGACTATACATGAGTACACGTAAATATTTAAATTTTACTTTAGTTCAATTGTTGCATTTATAATAATTAAAAATAAAAGTGTTGTATTGTAATATATATTTTATTTTCAAAATTGTTAATGCAAACGTAATAGAGATATAGAGTTATAGGTACATATCTCTGAAATAATAATAATAAACATAAATAAATAATGAAATGGATTAACAATGGATCCATAGACTGTACATGCGTAGAGAAGACAAGCGGCGCGCTACATAAGGAATTCAGTGTAACATGGAGTGTACATGACGTCACTATGACGTGCACGGCACAGTAACGATATCTAGTGACAAAATAGTTAACCAGTCACTGTATTATGTCGACAAACGAAAGAGACAATTCACGAACATTCACGGGCACAAAACGACTGCAATTAATAAGTTAATCGTAAAATGGCTACAAATAATGTGAGATTTGATAAACTGGTGCGTGTTGGTTATTATGAATTGGAGAAAACAATTGGTAAAGGAAATTTTGCTATAGTGAAATTGGCTACTCATGTTATAACGAAAACTAAGGTACGAAACAAAAATATATTTATTTTTTTTATTCCTTATTTTAACTGTATTCCTACAAGAAACGCGTTGATTTACTAATGTTTTTCGTTGGAAAATGTTATATAATAATGTCAAAATGTTTGTGTATTGTTAAAATAATTACAACTGATTATTTTTTTGACAATTGATTTATGGTTGTAAGGTTAGGTTTTATCCATATTTAGTATTTTTTCTTCAGATTTATCTCAATATCGTTACAACTGACTCTGTACAGTATACATAGTACCATGGATTTTAAATTATTCTAAATTAATTTGCGTATGTTTGTATACAAAACATAAATATGTTGTTCAAAAAAATAAAACGCTAATATTGTTTCAATGCTACATAATATATCCAATTTGGTTTGAAATATATATGTATGTGCATTGTATAAAATAATTAGGTCAAAAATTATCAATTTTAAATTGATTTGTTATTCTTGTTAATAATTAATGATCATGATTATAGTGTCTGGACATGCAATTAAACAAAAAAGTGATTTTTAGTAATTTGATGGCGCGTTTTCGACATCAATTCAAATGTCTTGAATTTTATTATCTCAATAATGTAAAACAAATATTTCTCTATCTACATGTCTTATCAAAATATCAATAAAAAGCACACTGCTTGTGCCTCAGATATGTTTTAATTAATTCAGTCAGTTTTTGTGAAGTTTGTATATGTATTTATTGTGATTCTGGAGGTACATATGTGATAATAGTTGTAAACTAAATTGTTTGTTTTTATTAATACGATATACATATAATAGATAAAATTAATTCCATTGATAATGTATCTGTGATATTTGATACACACTATTATTTATTTTAGTTCACCTAACATTAAATTTTGTTTATAAACAAAACATTTGTTGAATAATATGTTTTCAACCATTTTCTACTAATTTACCTATTAGTAATATTTTATATTTATCACGTGTTTTATTGTTACGTAAAATTTAATTAATATGTATTTAATTGTTGATTATTCTACGTTTTACTGTATATTGAATTACAATTTTTATATACATGTGTTTGATGTATTGTATGACATTTCTTTTGTACTACATTTCAAAATGAAATTCTTCGAATTCAAATAAGTAAAATAATTGAATGTGTACGAAAAGTAGTAAGATGAAGTTATTGTAATATTTATTTCTCGAAATAAAAGATAATAATTATTCACATCCAAAGAAGTAAATAAATACTTCTGTATATTGTTATGATGGTATCGTTATAAAGAATTCTAGTATGATTTCCTAGAACTTATATCACCACTGCTTCCTGTTGATTTTTTTTATTGAATGTTGATAATTTGAAAGAATTATTGGTTTTAAATTTATAATATATAGAATAATATGCCTCTATTATATTTTGTTTTGAGGTCAACATTTTTTACTTTTTCACATGTTTGGCAATTTTATTCAACAATGGAAATTAACGACTAATTCTTAGGGAAATTAAAATATATTGACTTTAATAATATTTTAATAATAGAAGACAACAATTAAACAAATGAGCTTAATTTAAAAAAATGTTTTTATATTTTAGAAAAATAATTTTGATTGTCGAAAAAGCGTTGAGCTACTCGAGTTGGATTCTGAACCATGGGTATACCTTACCTTTTTATTACGAAATGGTATTATTTAAAATAATATTGGACTAATACATATAATGGGATTACCGATGTTTTTGCGGCTTGGTAAATCCATTATTTATTAAGCAATCTATATAAAAATAACTATTTTGTTGTACTTTTTTTGTTAAATGACAGTTTATGTTTTAGTAATTATTATTTTTTTATGTGGAATGATGTCGGTATATAGATTAAAATAGATTTATAAGAATATTTCTGAGAACAATAGATAAAATGAGAGCCTTGGATGGCGCCAATAGGCCTGTTTGTGGTTTACCACGACTGGATCTATTTTATTATATTTATTTTAAATGATTTAGGGATTTTTATATCTAAAAAATAATAAAATTATGTATGAGAAAAAAAATCTTTCTTTAGACTGTTTTGTAAACTATTGGGATCCGTCAAATGAACGTACACCATCTGGTGGCAAAATTTGTAACTAGACTGGGGGTACAGTTTCTATGGTAATAGAATTTAATAATGAAAAAATAAATAATCTCAAGCATAAAACTGACAGATGAATCTACGGTTTATAGTAAAACTTACGATTAAATCACAATATTATGTTTTAAATCACCCAAAAATAAAATTAATGAAAGAACAGTAAGTACCAAGAAAGAATTTTACAAGTTTTCCTATATATAATTGATTTATTATAATATAAATATGTATTTAAAAGATTTGTTTGTTGAAAAATTGTAAACAATCAAAAATAAATAACGTATGCTTATTGTATTTGATGTTATTGCGTGATATTATCTGTAATTATAATGAGTGAATTTAAAATATGTGTACATTATAATACTTATACATACTATTGACACTGTCTTGTAATTTTTTAAAATTTAACTAAACCCTTAGCTGCGCCATGTTTTTTAAGCTCCTCCCATCTGACGGATCCCAATAGTGTTTATAATTTTTGGTCGACCTGTATTTGGTTTATTTACCAAATATAATCTTTATTTTTTTATAAATAAAGGGTCACTTTAACGGGTAATGTCCCAATGATATTTCTGATTAAGCCTTGTTTCACACATACGCGGTTCCATTCGGTTCGGTTCGTTTTCGGTTTCAGCCGAAAACGAATCAAACCCTTTCACACATACACGGTTCTCATACGGTTCATATTAGGTTTGATTTTTTCCGTAAACTCAGTAGTTATCATGGAGAGAAAGCAAGTTGTTGCCATGTTGTTTCTCTATAAAAAAAAATTAAAAAATGAAGGAGGAATACTAGAATTCATTGCGAGCACCCTCTCATCGCTTTACAGCAGGAATTTGGAGCATTCTACACTATTTTCCCGAAGCTAAAGAGCATGAAGACGATCCACATCAACATCTAGAAAACCGCTCATTTTATTAGAAAATCCGCGACAAAACTTAAAAAAAATAACACTCGCTATCAGGTTAAAACCGAAACTAAACCGAGTATGTGTGAACGCGTTCATTGCTTTATGTTCCCTGGACACGAATTGAAACCTGATGAAATCTGCCCGTGTGGAGGGAGTATTCAGTTCTGTACGGTTTCTATTAGGTACCGAATACAAACTGAATCATCGTTTCACACTTGTCGGCAGCGACCGAAAACGAACCGAACCGAATGAAACCGTATATGTGTGAAATAGGCCTTATTGATGCAATTTAGTGATTTAGATTGAAGATAAAAATTAGACAAATACAGTCGTTCATGGGACTGAAAGCACTTTGTAGTATTATATAAAAATATAATACAGATTTAAAAAAAATGACACAGGGAACTGTGGTCAAAATTTCACGACAAAAGTGTAACTCATTTTTACACTAATAAAAACATCAATTTCACAAAAGAAAAGTATGGAATTTATTTATTTACATATGATAATTATTAATCTATAGTGAATTTAATATTTCTAATTACGTATTTCTGAAATTAAATACTGTGACAGTTATTCTGGGTTGGTGACCGACCAGAGGACTGTGTTTTACGATTTCAAAATAATATTAAATAAGTGACAGTATTTTTATTGTAACTTTTTATATTACGCACAAGTAGAATTCATTATTAATTTTCATCTTTCATAATAATTACAGCGAAATAAAAATAATCTATATCTATAAAAGAGTTTGTCCTTAACCACTCACTCATTCACTCACTCACTCACTCATATATCAACGTACAGCCCAAACCCCTGGACCTAGAAACGTGAAATTTCGTAGGTGCCTTCCTTTTATGATGTAAGCACCCACTAAGAAAGGATTTTTCGAAATTCAACCTCTACACTCTACGGGGTTAAAACAGGGTGTCAAAGTTTATATAACAAAATATTTTTTTTGTTCGCATTTAATTGAAACTTATCGAACGTCTACTCTACAATATAAATAATGAAACAATTATTTCAGCATTTCCCAAAATTTAACCCTTAAGGTGTTAGGGGGGGGGGGGGGTGGAAAAAATTTATAAAATATTTTTTTTGTATTCAACGAATGAAACGTGGCAAATGTAGGTACTCTACAAGACAAATAGCAGTTACAAAAATTCAACCCCTATGGAAATGGTGCGGGGGGGGGGGGGGGGGGGTACAATTTTGATATATTTATCTTCATAATTGTTCATGATATTAAAATAAATTTTGACAAATTAATATTCAGTTAAAAATGAAAGTTTGATATTCAAGCCCTAATAGCATGGGACGAAGACGAGGATAGATTTAGATATGTTTATCTGCATACTTGCTTTACTTATAAAGTTAAATACTTATAAATAGTCAGCTGTGATACGCGATCACTACAAAGGTAAATACTATTACTATAAAAAATGTAATATGTCATCCCCTATCACGTATGGAGGGTTCTAATTAGTTTCGAAATTTACGCGAGCGAAGCCGCGGGATGCCGCTAGTATAATATAATTAGTTTGACATCAATTTGCCAAATTAGTGGAGAAATACCCAAATCATTTATCTATAATATATTTTTATCGAAAATATTTTATTATTTATTGTAAATTCAGCTAAGTATTATTTAGGTGCTTTTTTGAGGGGGGGGGGGGGGAGAGAAATTCGTCTATACGAGAAAAATAGATGTCAGGATAAAGTAGTTTCGTTTTTATTTTTGTTTGGTCCACTGTTAAGAAGAATAGATAAAATTCAGATCATGAAATATATTAGGTTTTCGCGTTTGTTATCTTGAACAAACATATTTTTCTTGGCTTATATCCTACATCGTACCAACTTTGATTATTTTCGACTAGCATTGTACCGTAGAGTAGACTATAAAATATAGTCTACGCAGTGTCTTTGTCTCTACTTATGATAGTTTACGTTGTTATATGTATATCTCACATAGCATTAACTTATTTTTGATCAAAATTGTACTAAAACTACTTTAAAAGATAACATGGTTTTTCTAAAATTTTGGAGAAAAATGGTCGTAACTTTTGAACGGGTGGTCGAATTTGATTTTTGTCGAAGGATTTGAAATCAGCATGTCAAAATCTATATGATGACATGTATAATACGTTATTAATTTAATTTTTATTTTTTTTTTGCGAAAAATTACATTTTTTTTCGAATTTTTATTATTTATACATGTCATTATATAGATTTTGACACGCTGATTTCAAATAACTTTTGGTGTAATATTTCATGCATCAAACTACAACTTCTCGTAGAAATATCAACTTAAAGATATGAAAATAAGAAGAGACATCATAACTTATTATATAAACAGTAATTTGCATTATTTTTAATGTATTTTATCGTATATTTAAACAAAATGGTTTAAAATTGCACCTATGTTCAAATGCTAAACTTTTTCGATATTATTATATAGTTTAGCAGTGAGTTTATAAAAGAATATTTTGGGACCCCAGATAAGTACTATTTTTCAAAATACTCAGAATTATTTTTCGACTTAAAAAAGTTTAGAGATCACTGACGTATAGGATAAAGCGCCACCCCGTTTAAGGACGTCCTTTATTCAACTGTGTATGGTTTTTCTGAAATGATTGAAAAACACGTGCAGAATCAGTTCTTCAAACGTACAATGTGTACCGGGAAACTCGTGGTTCAGTGGCGTGCGCCAACAAATGTTTTTATTTAGGCAGGACCGGATTTGAACCGTGATAAATTAGTTATGTATGTGGAGATCACTTAATTGTGATGCCAGTAACAAAGTATCATTGAAATTATGATTTTAAATAATGAAATAAGTTAAAAAGATTCTAAAAAATGTATTTATTTTTATATTAAAGGCGAGATTAATATTATTTCTGTTAAAATGAAAATGCAAAATACAGCAATCCGCCATGTTAAGTGGAACACCAATCAGAGCGAATGACGTCGCGCATCAGTAAACGTCAAAAGTGATTGACTTTTATATTAGACAAATATCAATTCCTCGTACACGATTATTAGGTACATACCTTATTTAAGAACTTGTATATACTTTGGAATTCATTTTAACACAAAATAATTAAATTATTGTCTAACTCTGAATGTTTGATTATTGTTGACAAGGAGTGTGACGTCACAACTCTGAAATATCACTTGCGAGCGTTTTGGCGTCAAATTCAAAATTAGTTTTAAAAGAGTCAATTTTTGCAATTGATCCTTTATTTTCTGCAGAAAGAAGTATTTTTACTTTCTTATACCAATGTATATGAAATATACATATAGTATAAGTAAGTATTGTAATCGCGATTTTTTTCGAAATCCGGATTTTGATGGAATTATCAATTTTGACCTTCCCTGAATCCATTCTGACTATTTTCGCCATGATGTCTGTGTGTCTGTCGGTCTGTCGGTCTGTCTGTAGACGCTGTAACTCAAATACGACAAATCGTAGAAAGGTGGAATTTTATACTTAAGATTGATTTTTGCCTGGGAAGAAAACCTCCTATTTTTGAAAACGATCATTCAACCGGAAACGGATGTTTACCTACATCGATTTTTGAATTTTTTGAATTACACTGAAACAGTGCGAATTAGAGAAAAAATGGCCAAGTTGAAAATTGTAGGTAATATTATTATCTATAATTTATGTTCTATTCATTTTTTCGAAAAAAACAAATTTAATTTTTTTTTTTTTTTTACTAAGTATTCGATTTTAAGTACATTTCAAATGGTTCATAACAGAGAAGAAATATCTGCCATGAGTGTCATGGGACTTTCTTATACGTATTACAGAGACTGTACGTGTTTGCCATAGGTACCATGGGCCTTTTTTATACGTAATACTGAGAATAAACACTGTATACTCTAATTCATTTAGTTTGCAGTGGTCGTCGTGCGACTTGACGGTATTAGTCGTGATCCGTACGGTCAAAGCACCCAGCAACCAGTATAGATTATTCTAAATAATGATTTTAAAAAAAATATTTCTAGCTAAATCATAAGTGTTGGAAAAAAATGTATGGGGAATAAATTATAGATAATAACATACTCGACATTTTTTATCTAAAACATTTTTGTCTTATTTCAAAAAATTCAAAAAATTACAAGAGTAACCATCCGTTTCCGGTTTAGTGATCATTTTAAAAATAAGGTGGTTGTCTTCCCAGATGAAAGATTATTATAAATATAAAATTACACCCTTCCATCATCAGTCGTTTAGGAGTTATGGGTATTTTTACTTTCTTATACCAATGTATATGAAATATACATATAGTATAAGTAAGTATAGTAAACGCGATTTTTTTCGAAATCCGGTTTTTGATGGAATTATCAATTTTGACCTTCCCTGAATCCATTCTGACTATTTTCGCCATGATGTCTGTGTGTCTGTCTGTCTGTCGGTCTGTCGGTCTGTCTGTAGACGCTGTAACTCAAATACGACAAATCGTAGAAAGGTGGAATTTTATACTTAAGATTGATTTTTGCCTGGGAAGAAAACCTCCTATTTTTGAAAACGATCATTCAACCGGAAACGGATGTTTACCTACATCGATTTTTGAATTTTTCGAATTACACTGAAACAGTGCGAATTAGAGAAAAATGGCCAAGTTGAAAATTGTAGGTAATATTATTATCTATAATTTATGTTCTATTCATTTTTTTCGAAAAAACAAATTTAATTTTTTTTTTTTTTACCAAGTATTTGTTTTTAAGTACATTTCAAATGGTTCATAATAGAGAAGAAATATCTGCCATGAGTGTCATGGGACTTTCTTATACGTATTACAGAGACTGTACGTGTTTGCCATAGGTACCATGGGTCTTTCTTATACGTAATACTGAGAATAAACCCTGTATACTCTATTTCATTTAGTTTGCAGTGGTCATCGTGCGACATGACGGTATGAGTCGTGATCCGTACGGTCAAAGCACCCAGCAACCAGTATAGATTATTCTAAATAATGATTTTAAAAAAAATATTTTTGGCTAAATCATAAGTGTTGGAAAAAAATGTATGGGGAATAAATCATAGATAAAAACATACTCGACATTTTTATCCAAAACATTTTTGTCTTATTTAAGAAAATTTAAAAAATTACAAGAGTAAACATCCGTTTCCGGTTTAGTGATTGTTATAAAAATAAGGTGGTTGTCTTCCCAGATGAAAGTTTATCTCAAATATATAATTTTAGCCTTCCGTCATTAGTCGTTTGGGAGTAAGAGTATTTTTACTTTCTTATACCAATGTATATGAAATATACATATAGTATAAGTAAGTATAGTAAACGCGATTTTTTTCGAAATCCGGTTTTTGATGGAATTATCAATTTTGACCTTCCCTGAATCCATACTGACTATTTTCGCCATGATGTCTGTGTGTCTGTCTGTCGGTCTGTCTGTCTGTCTGTAGACGCTGTAACTCAAATACGACAAATCGTAGAAAGGTGGAATTTTATACTTAAGATTGATTTTTGCCTGGGAAGAAAACCATCGATTTTTGAATTTTTCGAATTACACTGAAACAGTGCGAATTAGAGAAAAATGGCCAAGTTGAAAATTGTAGGTAATATTACTATCTATAATTTTATCACGTACACTGTTTACTGTCATTATTATGTATAAGAAAGTCCTGTGGCACACGGCAGATTATTTTTGTTTGGAATAGAAGAAAAATCATTTAACTTATGTGTTCTAGAAATTAAAAGTACGTACTGATGTCTTTGATAATGCTTAAAACTAAGAAACGTGGTATAATGTTCTAAATATTTTAGATGTAATTATATAATATGATAACGTGTGGAATTTTGTCTAGTTTTAATTAAGTTATTTATTATAGATGAGGTTGCCAAAGAAAAAGAACAAAACATACTATTAAAAAAAAGTTTAATTTTAATTTTGCTGATGTGTATACAGTCGAATTTCGATAAGTGTAATTAAGATGTTTCAATTCAAAATCAAAATTGGACACTTATTTAATAATCTAGATGGGTTCACTAATTTGGAAAAAGGGGAGGGGGATAAAAATGATTTTATTTTACGTAATGTATTTTGAATTAGAATTCGAAGATTTTTCATAAATATTTTAAGTAAGTAATTTTTTTTATCGATAGTATGATCAGTTTGTGGGCTTTTAAAAAAATGGGGGGATGGTGCAACTGGTTGTATGCTGTTTGATATCGTTTTTATTTTAGTAGGATTATAGGTGCGTTTAATATTTTCAAAATTATTGTTGTGTGAGAGGGGGTCTCATGGTAATATTCATGTATCTGTAATCGTGTATTTAAAAGTGTTTAAATGTTTTTATTTTTTTATTGCGAATTTAGAATTTAGATGATTAACTCAATGA
This sequence comes from Sialis lutaria, assembly GCA_949319165.1. Taxonomy (NCBI): domain Eukaryota; kingdom Metazoa; phylum Arthropoda; class Insecta; order Megaloptera; family Sialidae; genus Sialis; species Sialis lutaria. The sequence continues at coordinate 3,655,835 of OX439244.1, forward strand.
AAAAATATACATTTTTTTTTACAACCAATTTTTTTCAAGGAAATTAAAGTCAATTTGTGTGACATATATATCTCCTTTTGAGGTTTTCGCGGTTTTTTTCTACTTATAGCTTAAACTGTATCTATTTGGAATTAGATAAAAAAATAAAAAATCTATTTTATAGAATTTATTGCGTATGTTTCAATGTACTTGTGATAATTTTATTCAACATTTATATCATACCAATAACCATAATAGTTTATAACTATTTCATAATTAAATTACATTAATTAATATGTACGTCACATGAACAACAAATAGATCAGTTCTTCAAGCTTAAGCGCATATGTAATAGAGCAGCGGTTCTTAAACTTATGTGGGCTAGGGACCCCTTTTTTGAACAATTATTTTTCGGGGACCCCCATCCCTGATAGAAAAACAAAAAAGGTCGTCATAAACTAATTATTCACTGATAAATAGAACTATAAAAGTACTTTATGTAAATTAAATTTTGTCAAAAATGTTTCACGCCCCCCCGTAAAAGTTTGGCGGCCCCCCGGGGGTCCGCGGACCCCAGTTTAAGAACCGTTGTAATAGAGGAAGATTTTTTGAGCCCCATTTCTTCAATACAGTATAAGATTGTCTGTGAATAAAATGTTTAAGAACCACTGGAATAGAACAGTAATGTCATTTGCTTAATTCTCTGTTTAGTTTAAATAAATAGAGAAAATTAATTATTGATTAAAAAAAAACTTAGCAATATTATTTATAGATTTTATGTTTTTTTTTTAAAGATTTTACTGGCCTTTTGTTCACCACCTACATTTTTCGATCTGAATGATAAAAATATGAAGTTTTTCTAGAGACTGAAATGCATTTTTGTTGTTATACATACAGTAGAACACCGTTATAATTTGCAAAAGTCTTTGGACGCTCATTTTTTGCGTATTGTAAATATAAAACTGCAAAAATGGTTGATAAAAACCTTAAATTTTGATAAGAGTACTTAATTACAACTTTTGTAATAATCCTAGCATATTTTAAATACAGCATTTACAATTTTCCATGTTAAGGAAAAATTTTCAATTATATATGCTTGAAAGGTTAGGTTTACTCAAGTATTGACGCACATTGTCTTTCAAGCTAACGAGAAATTGTTTTTTTACTATTTTGATTGCGAGTAAACATATTCTCTTCGCTATTTTGGCGATTTTTATTAAGGTAGTAGACCGGTGTGATGGGTCAAAAAATCGATTTTTTTTTTACATTTTTCGGAAGAACCACATTTTAAAAATATGTTCTTAAATTTCCAGACCAAAATTTAGAATATTTCCAAAGTTACAGGCATTTATCGTTCGACGAGTGCACATTGCTATAAGATGGGAAACAAACGTTTTAGCGTTTTTCTCGAAACCATGTTTTTGAAATTTCGGGGAAGCACTGACTCAAAACTATTCAACCGATTTGGCTCAAAATTTAACTAGTTATTCTACATACACATATCTAAATACCTAACCTTTAAAACATTTAATTTTTTAATAATAAATTAATTTTTTTAAACATTTTATCAACAAAAAAAATTACATTTTGAGAACTTTTTTTTCATAAGTCCGCTATTTTTTTTTATTATGTATATTATTGGTTAGTTCATTAAAATAAGGTCTACACAATAATACTATTTTTGATTTTTTCATTTCAAATGACTACGGAAGGCTGTGTGCTTCCCCGAAACAGCTCATCATTCTTTAGAGGACTCCACTTTGACATTACAAATTGTAAATAAATAAATGGAAAATTAAATAAAAAAAATTTTTTTGTATCATTTAAAGTACTAAAATAAATATGTAAAAGTTACAAAAAGATAGTATAATATTTACTTGTTAAAATAAGGTCACGAAAAAAAGTCGAAATTTCGGCCGTCACACCGGTCTACTACCTTAACTGAAATCTGTATATTTACATTCAAAATCACAGGTGTCCAAAGACTTTTGCACGGCAGTGTATGTAAAATACGTTTAAGTTGGTTCTAGCATAAAACGTCAGGCCCCGTTATACCTATGTTCGACTGTAGTGTATTTTTTGTATGAATCAGTAGTAATAATACTTAATTGAAGTGTTTAATTAAAAGAATCATATTGTTTTTTAAATATTTCTATTTAACATAGATGATGTTTTTGTACTCATATATGTCGTCAAAGGAAATGATTCATTACAAAAAATCATTTTTTTTCCTTAACAATTAATCATGATGTAAGAACTAAGCATATTATATGTAATTCATGAAACAAAAATGCGTTAAGAGGAAATTAATAACAAAAAATAATAATGTTCTTTACGGAAATACAGTAGAGCTTCTATTAGTTGATTTTTATACCGAAAAATTCGCATAGTGAAAAAATTCGAATGAAATAGAAAATAATTATTTATTTATTGTGAATAAGAGCCGTTCTCGTCTCGTCTCATCTCGTTCACACTATAGGTATCGTTCAGGTCTCGATCCAATCACGTTCTGGACCCCTATTCTCCAGTTCGTTCGACTTTTTCTCAACCGAGATTACTAAACTAAAACCAAGTTATTTACTAGTATCTCGATTGTGTTAACTCTTTCAGTCACGCTTTTACATTAAGAATATTTTAAACATTTTAATGTTAGTTTTAGCATCATTTACAACTAAAATATCATAGAATGAAGGGAAAAAAAATCTAGGTATTAAGGCTTTCGAGGAATGAGGTGGTTAGTGACACTAACCACCATGACTATTAATAAAACACAACTATGGTGAATAATGTTTATTATTTATTAATATTATCAGTTATAATCAACTTTTCCACAGGCAAAATTTAAATAAAAATCACTGTATGAAAATCTGAAAAACATGTTTTTCCTTTGCGTAAGCATAGAGGCACTTTACATGTATTGCACTGCCATACAGTCCGCACTGGAGATGATTTAGTGCTACATTTGCAGCATCTTCTCGAAGTGCTTCTCTCAGGTTGATGGCGACTGCATTCTAGACGAATCCTGAGGGACTGTAGGCTTGTGACGTTTTATAAATGCAGGTCCTGGAGAAGAGGCCGCTGAACTACGGTTGCTGTTTACTAATTCGGGCCTTTCTTTGTCTCTGACATATGCTGGCGCCAGTAAACCCTGGTATACGGTCCGTCTGAATTCTTTCAGAGTCAAATACGAAAAAGACACTTACATGCATAAGTTCCGTGTAGATTATAACCATATAAACCCACAACAGTCACGGTGGTTAGTTTACTAACCACTCTATTTTCGTTGTGAGTACACATCGAAAACACAAAAGTAGTAGAATTTGTATGTGTACACGAATAAAATAGATATATGAGAATACATTGAGTAAAAAACATTCAAGAAAAAAACTTAATTACACGTTTCACAATTTTTTTTACCAAACACTCGAATAAAACTACGTTAGCGCAATATTCAATTCAACGCAAATGAACTGTCCACCCATTCAAAATACCGCCAAATCGGTCGCATCCTGTCAAGCATGGTCCGAACTTTCATAATAATTCAACAGATCATAGCTAGATAGCGCGGATTTAAATTAAAAAATTGGAAAAATAGTGGTTAGTGACGCTAACCACCAAGACTAAAAGAGTCAATTATACGAATGAAAAATCTCGACTGCTCCTGGGTACGCGAGATTTAAAATCTCGTACGAAAAACTCGAATCGATATATTCTCGAATGAGCTTGAGAATAGGGGCCGTGATCCTGATACTAAAAATATTTGGCTGGAGCGAGATCGGTTCCATAGTCCGGGTAGACTCGAATGATTCATCATCTGTGATGGTCACAGCAATTAGTGACGAAACGTTGTACTATTGTAAAATTAAATAATATTTAAAATAAAAAGTGAAATTTTAACGACATTGTATTATTTTATGGTATAGTGTTAATGTGCCAATCAGAGCAGAGAAAAAAAATCACGATCGATCGATTTTTCAATTGGAATACTAACTATTATAATGATTTTTATCTGAAATTATTGAAAACAAAACGTTATCAGTAGTAAGGCAACACGTGTGGGCTGGTGTTTAGTATTGTGTAATAAGTGTTACGTAAGTTTCATTGCCTTTTATTTAATATAATGTAAGGTAGTGGTGCTCATAATTATCAATTACATTATTTTTATTCTGACTTTTTGTTTCAAATGAAAATGGTTCTATTGGGTTCTATTGAAGTACTTTGATGGTACTTGATGATTTGATAGTTAAATGTGGGAACATAAGTGTTGAAAATGTGGGAATAACACACTTAAACTACAGTCGACGTCGGTTATAACGAGATCGAAACGACGAGTCATATGAGGTCGTAAAAGTCGATGGGATTCAGTCGGGAGTTTTATTTTGAGTCGTTAATGTCCGGTATTATAAAGGACCTACCTTTGCAAGCTTGCATGCTAACACTCATAAATGAGGTTATTAATTTTGTTATAGTTGCCAACCTGCGGCCCGCGGGCCGCATGCGGCCCTCAGAGCTTTTTTGTGCGGCCCGCGACCGCATATTATTATGATCGAATTATTTTTTTATATTGTTTATTTTCAAATATCAGGTATTTCAGAATGTCTGAAGTCGGTTTAAATTTCCCGCGTATAGTAATATTCGTTGTTAGGCCACAGCGATTTTTAAATAATAAGAGAAAGAACAACACATTTATTTATTCTACAATATATTTATTTTCATTTTTATGGTCTCTAAAACTAAAACGGAGGATGAGATGACAGAGTGCAATTGTTCTCTTATGAACAAAAATATTTTTAACATCTGGAAACAATTTAAAAGACTGTTTGCCTTCTTGGGAGAATCCCTTCAATAAAACATAGTTTTTTGATATTTTTCTTAGTATTTGAATGATTTGAACCATTATGATTATTCGCAATGTTATTTTTTAAACAGGATTTTTTATATTTTTATATTTTCCCCCTTTCTCTATTAATACTTACTGGTTGCAATATTATTATAGCGTTCCAAATAATAAGTCAAAATTCGTTATATTAATATAGAACAAATTTGACACCTTTTCATATTTATGTGCGGCCCGCGGAAAATTTCGGCTCGCCAATGCGGCCCGTGGTGCAGTTTGGGTTGGCCAGGCCTGTAATATAGTATGTATGGATTAGTTATTGAATTTAGAGCAGTGACACTTCAACGTGTTGTAACACGTGTTTTAATTCCGTTGATGTTTACATACAACGCTTGCGCGAAATCTGTCAAAGTCATCTCAAAACTTCAAGAGAACTGTCATATAAGTTTGGTATCTCATTTGAGAGTGCAAGCAAGCTTGTAAATTTTCTAGCCCCTTTATAATACCGGACATAAAACTGGTATGTAGTATTAAAAAATTAAGATTAAACGATGCCGGATAACCGATTTCGTTTGTATTTATATCTTATCTTAATATATATAAATTACGTGTCACATTGTATGTCCGCGATGGACTCCTAAACTACTTAACCGATTTTTATCAAATTTGTACACCGTGTGCAGTTTGGTCCAACTTGATAGATAGGATAGCTTACATCTCAATTTATGATCGCAATATTATTTTATTGCAAATTATTTGTCTTTATCTGTTAGCTCCAAACGATTCTAACAGATGGTGACATCTGTTGACTGGATTGAGTAAGTATTCAATAGATGGCGCTATGTCAAACTTCCAAATGTTTCATATAACCTACAATTTAATAGCATAACCACCACATGTTGCTAAAGTATAGGTTAACCACAGCAACGCGTGGCCGGGTCAACTAGTAAATTTATATAAAACAAAATTAGTTTCTATTTTTTGTGTTGTATCAAACAGGGTTTTCAGGTCTTAAGTAGTGATGTAACGAATGTATGATTTTAAACATTCGCGAATGCGAATATTCGCTGACGATATTTGCGCGAATGCGAATGCGAATGCGAATATTTGCTGGTCAATATTCGCGAATGCGAATGCGAATATTGAATTTTGAAAAAAAGCTAAAAAAAAAAGGTCTTCTGATGAAAAAGCGATATTTTTATTTGTTAATACACCATATTATATGGTGTATTAAAATACAAAAAATATTCGCAACTGCATTGCGAATGCGAATGCGAATACGAATATTTAAAAATGTGCTAATGCGAATGCGAATGCGAATACGAATGTTTGAAAATGTGCGAATATTCGCGAATGCGAATGCGAATGCGAATATTCGTTACATCACTAGTCTTAAGATTAAAGTGATTTTTATATACCCATCTTCCCCTACAAGGGATGGTCGGGGTTTAGGACGGAAAGGGAGGAGCAACAAATATTAAACAAGCTTTTTTTAGTCGTCCGCGTCGACAAAAAAATTAAAAAAGTTAGTTGTATTGGTATCTGAACGAAATTGTGCATTGAAGTATTAAAATATTGAAGATTTTTAATATTGTTTTGGGTAAATAAGGTAGAAGAATGTAAACACGATGGTTTTATATTTAAAATACGCAAATTTTATTAAAAATACGTTCATTTCTTTGTATTTATGTACTGAAGTTTTTTTTAAACAATACTTACATAATTTTTTTGTTATTCCCTGATGTTAAATGTTTTGAAAGAATTGCTGTTGTTTTCATCGTCACGTGGATAATTATAAAATTATGAAAAATGGTACACAGTACAGGTCTTTAAACTTTTTTTAAACTGCGAGCTGGATGCTGGATGAAAATTGTGCCTCGGCTTCGATCAGACGAGATTGACTTAAATTCGGACGAATTACAACCGATTTGAAATCGCATATAGTTTTGACCATTACGAGACCAATCAAGTGTAAAATACGAGGCTTATTTAATTTTCGTCTCATTCGAGGGCCCATTTATGTAGCAAAATTTGCAAGCATTCACAAATGAGGTATTCATTTTGTGATAGTATTTGCTATGGAATTTATATCAGTGATATTTCAACTTATTGTAACACAGTTGGCAATTCTGACCGTCGTATAAAATAATTATCATAATATCATCACTGTTTACATACAACGCATGCGTGAAACTTGTCAAAGTCTTCATGAAACTCCAAGAGAACTGTCATATAAGTTTTATATCTCATTTGAGAGTGCTTGTAAGCTAACATAAATAAAATTGTTTACAATATACTACCGCTTTAGAACCACTGGTATGAATATTGAGTAAAATTCTGGGATTTATCTTTTTGTCGTAAATGATTAATAAATTTTTGTAATCGTTTTGGTTATTTTTTCATTTGCTATCAGTTCAGATTGGATATATAATACATACCTGATTAAAAAACTGATCAACGTTGTAAAGTATGAAGTAGGCAATCAAAATGTTCATCATTTTTGAACAATACTTATTTAAAATTTACTATGGTTTCTGACCGATTTTTAAAATGAGTCAAAGTAAAACATTTTGTCGGGCGTGAGTCAGTGAGTATATTATAATCAGTAAAACTTGATTAAGTGGGACTTGGATAAGTGGGAAACTTCAATAACTAGATTTCATACTGAGGTCCCGTCACTTACTCCTCTATAACTTGGTAAATGGGACACCTCTTTAAGTGGGATAAAATAACTGGTCTCTTGCAGGGTGGTCAGTTTCTGGAAAACCGGGAAAAGTCAGGGAATTTTGCTATACAGGGAAAAGTCAGGGAATTTGGTTGGAAGTCACGGAAAAGTCAGGGAATTTGGTTGGAAGTCAGGGAAAAATGCAAATTCTCACAAATATTTAAATTTTATCTATGCGACCTTTTTTAGGTTTTTTATCTAAATTTTAAATATAAAAAAACAGGGGAAAACGGTAAAAATTCTCCTGGAAAACCGGGAAAAGCCTTGAGATTCCAGTTATCCAGGTTTCAATGTATATTATAAAACAACGTCTATTTGTCGGTCTTATCCGATTTACGTGTTTTTTTTTTAATTCATAGATATTTTCTTTGGCTAGGTTTTAGTATATATTTTGTTACATTAGATAACAAAAGGAATAAGCAGTGACGATAATAGTAAATCAAAAGGTGTCACCAAAGTGCTTTTTTGCAATACGCTACATAAACCGTTTTGAACATTATAATGTAAAAATTGTGTAGAATATTTTTTCAACTTATTTACGAAAAACCTAAACAATGATTCCGTAGTACACAGGAACGAAGCCGCGGACACAATTAATTTAAATTTAATTTATGGAGCAAAACTACGTTCAAAGAAGAAGGTCAGTATCTCCAACGCTAAATCCCCCCCCCCCCCCAAATCAAAAATATAACTCTATATTTTATTTTTGTTTGCAATTATTTATATACTAGAATGTCAGGTGTAGACATAATATTAATAATACTTTATTATTAATAATATTTATTTGATCACGTGTACGAGACAACTTACCCAACTCTCGTCTCTTGTCTCGTGTGTGTATTTATCCACCGATTTTTTTTATTGTACGAATTAAACATATTTTTAAATGAATACTTACTATTTTGTGTTAGAACACAAGAACTAATGTCTGTATACAATTTGAAGATTGAAATACTTGTTAGATTGCTTGGCTTTTATTCAAAACGTGGATTATATATAGATTGAAATAATAAATGATACACCTATTAAGTAGTGTATCTATATCATCAAGTTTTTAAGTACTTTGTTATGTAATTATTAGGAAACGAATACTCGCATGAAAAAGATTTTAATTTTGTCAACATTTGAAATAAGTATGTGAATGTATACATGGTGTCCCATTTTAATCTATCAACCCACTATTTTTTTTATATAGCAGTAAAATCAAAAAGTGTTTCAAATAAAATTTGTTTGGTTTTGAGGAGGAACCAAAAACAAAAAATATATTTTTTTGCAGAGTAAAAATAAAAAAAAATTCTAGTTATATCAGTTTTTGTTTTTGTTTTTACACTAAATGGTTTTCAAGAAAAAATTAGTGAAAATCTAAAACATTCAATTATTTTGTTAAATATTAAATAAAAATGAAGTCATACAAAAAATTATTTATAACAATAGCTGTTTTTTTTCCAAACAATAAAATTCCGCGTAATAAAAAATATAGGTTTCCATTTGGAAAAAAAAATGTTGACTCTATTTTACTTTGAAGTAAAAAAAAAATCGAAAATTAATTATAGTTTAAAACGGGACATCCTGTATACGTTCTTTAAAAATTTGAATTAAACATATGTTGTTCAGTTTTGGATCCTTTACAAAGATATTTATTAATGTTTTTTTTAAGTTGTCTTATGATCGCTATTTTTTATATTAAAAATACTGTGTTAATTTTATTACTGGCCAAATGTTTATTGAATTTTGTATTTTATTTTTAACCAACTTCAGAAAAAGAATCAATTCAATCAAAATATACTTTTATGAATTTTCTGTAATAACTTCGACAAATATATATGCACCGTTGGACGTTTTTTTGTTTGAAAGGAAATACTCCCGAGATGGTCCCGTATAAATTTAATCAGAATTTGATTATTGACTTCGAAGATACGCCACTCAAAAGGGGGGAAAACGACTTAAAATTTTGAACTGTAAGATTTTATTAAAATTAATAAGTTCATTTAATATTATATTGCACATGGTACGGTACCCACATTAAATCGAGTGTTTACTGTATTTATAAACTGCCAAATGTTTTTCATCATCTGTTGATTTTCATTCTATAATAAAATAAATATTTTCGTCGATATAATTTCACTTTCATATATTATTTTGATTCGGGATAGTTTATTTAATTACCCGAGTCTCCTCTATGTTTTTGATTGTATTTTTAGATTTGCTATACATTTATGTGTGTGTGTGTGTGTGTGTATGTGCGTGCATGTGTATTGTAAATTTTAAGTAATAATAATAATAATGTATGGTATTTTTTATGATACGCCGTTTTAATGTGATTACAAAATGATTTTATGAGAAATTTGAAACAATGGAATACGATTACGAAATATAATTTTGATCTTTTGTTTGTGTAATTTCGAAAATTATTTTGTTTTCGTTAGACGTCACGAGTTACACTGACACGATTTTTTAATCGCAATTTTTTAAATACTTTTAATAATTACTTAAAACTGAGAATTATATATTTTTATTAAAAAAAGTATAATATATTATATTTTATTTTAAAGGGTTAATTTAACCCTAAACAAATGCATTTACAAAGAGATGCCCCTTTCTGAAAATGGGAGGGGGGTAGAGAGCTGATTTTTTTATTGATATCAAAATTGAAATCTTGATCAGTACAACATATTTTTTTTAAACTCAATACTAGCGTCAATAAGGGGTCTTTCGTCTCGGAAGTATTGGCTCAAAAAATTTGAAAAATTTATAACAGGTTTTAGTATTATTATTAGTTTTCATTTCTTTATAATTTATTTTAATTATTATATTATACAATATTATACATATTATTAGGTATATATAATTTGCATTACTTTATTTTAAAAGTGAACATAGTTTTTCTAATTTAAAAGCAACCAATATTGGGCGACATTTTCTACCCATTTTATCAAAAATTGATATTTTGATTTTATTAAAAAAAGGATTACTAAATAATTTTTATATTAATTTAAAAAATATATATGCAGGCAGATGTTTTTTTTCTTAAATTTGGCACCTGCCCTGCCCAAGTAAAAATATGTGACTAAATATATTTTGACAACAAAGTTAAATTAGAAAGTATTCAATATAAATTAATATTGGCCGGGCAAATTGTATTTGCAATTATGGACGATCAATATCGTCCGTCTTGTGGTGAATATAATATCCGGTATCCGGAAATCCGTCCAATTTACCAATTGTGTCTAAACAGATGGAACCGCGGTCTGTATGTAAATATATGTAATTGGAATATGTAATAATTTGTGGAATTATTTGTACCATTGAAACAATGTGTGTGCAGTCAGTCGTGCCCTATGGAATCATATTTAATAGATGCTTATGTAAAGATTTGTTTTTCGAAGTGAAACTTCTTTAGCGAGACATTGAATGGTGGAATGACCTTGACGGATTTTAACCCTTTGTAGCCGCATGTGACATTTCTGTAACAAACCTCAATAATCCCGTTAATATACGTACTAAATATATTTATTTCATTCAAATATGTGTAACACTACTGTAACATACCACTGAATAACTTAGTATCAAGTAAAATTCACTGATGGCATAACCTACTGACTTACGTATTAGTACGTAACTATTGGCAGTAAGGCAGGACCATATCGGCTACTGGCCGATTTGGATAGAAAAAAGAATACGTTGTAAGTTTCCCCAGTGTACTGGCGTTTCACAAACAATTTCCGAAAAATGCAGTGTAGCATTATGCTACAACAAACAAAATAATTGTTTCAAATCCTGCCATACCACATAAGTGCTTTTTTACGATTAACTCACAGTAATGTCACTTCCAAAAAAGTAAAATAAATAATTAATAATAAATATTTTTGAATTTCTGAAAAATACGTGATTTTTTATATGCCTAAACTTGTCTCATCATCAACATAAATTAAATTTTTAAGATCGTGAGCTACAAAGGGTTAACATCCGACACGTTTTAAACATGAAAGGAAGAGTGTGCATATACGAGAAAGATGGATACAAAAGTCACTTTACGTCGGTTATGCGTGAGAAGAGAGAGATGAGTAAATGTATAAGAGAATATTTAAAGTGGAACTTCTTCAGCGATACTAGTGAACGGTGGAATGACCTTGACAGATTTTAATATTCGAAACGTTTTAAACATGAAACGCTAAGGAGCGTGTGCATATGCGATACAGATGGATACAAAAGTCACTTTACGTCGGTTATGCGTGAGAAGAGAGAGATGAGTAAATGTATAAGAGAATATTTAAAGTGAAACTTATTTAGCGATACTAGTGAATGGTGGAATGACCTTGATTGATTTTAATAACCGACACGTTTTAAACATGAAACACTAAGGAGAGTGTGCATATGCGGTAAAGATAGATACAAAAGTTACTTTACGTCGGTTATGCGTAAGAAGAGAGATGAGTAAATGTATAAGACAATATTTAAAGTGAAACTTCTTTAGCGATACTAGTGAATGGTGGTATGACCTTGACAGTTTTTAATATTCGACACGTTTTAAATATGAAACATTAAGGCAAGTGTGCATATACGAGAAAGATAGATACAAAAGTCACTTTACGTCGGTTATGCGTGAGAGATATATGAGTAAATGTATAAAAGAGAAATGTCAGTTTATGTACGTGTTTTGTATACTGTTTTTGTTTTAAAATAATACGTTTGATAATTATTAATTCAAAATACAAAATTTTTTTTTACTTTTTTGAAATTATTTATGTTGATTTTTCGCTATATTAGGCGAAAATCCGTTTCTTAAAATTGATTTTTTTCTTTGAAATTTCCCAAAAACTACGCATTTTAAGTGAAAATTGTATAGAATAATTTTTATATAAAATTTCTGAATATGTAATTTATTTGACGTTAACCTAAAAAATGCCACAAGCCCGACCCTGAATTGATTAATTTAAAACATAATGGTAATTATCACCGATATTAACAATTTAATGGCTATATTGTATAAGTGAAACAATATTAATGATCCCATATAATAATTATTATTACTTATTATACTTTGTTATTTCACATACAAAGTTTAGCTGTAAAAACAATGCATTGGAATTATTTATTATGTCGGAAAATAATAAATTAATTAATTAGCGAAAGAAAAGGGTAATTCGCTAGTAAGAAAAAAAATTGTTCATTTAATGAGCAAAATTCGAAAATAATTGAAATTCAATTGTTTTGTAACGCATCGGTACTAAAATAATTATTATTTCCTACGGATAGTTAAGGTTTTTAGATAAACTTCTGACTTCCTATTATAATTTTTTTATAAATAATATAAAATAAATTATAGACAATAACATATTCGATAATTTTATCTGAAACATTTTTTTTTATTTAAAAAATAATTCGAAAATTAAAACAATGAAATGAATTAAAAAAAAAACGGGCAAGTGCGTGTTGGGCACGCACATGATAGGGTTCCGTAGTCATTCTCACTACGATTTATAAAATGTATTTTTCAAAATTTTCGTGACTGAAGGGTTAAAATTAAAAAGTCATTTGACTTTTATTATTGCATTTTAGGAGACCTATCAAATGACACCCCACTCAATGAGGTAAATGAAAAAAATGTGAGTTCACTTTTCAATCTATGAAAAGGGGGTCCAAAATATTTTTGACAATGTTCGTTATAATTTTCAGTGAAAGTACTAATTAAAAGCTACATTCTAATTTTTTTTCAGATTTTTTGAATCGATAGTTTAGAAAATAGAGGGGGGGGACGCTCTGACAGCGACATTAAAAAGCAAATATATCGCGACTGAAGGGTTAAAAAGTTAAAATCAAAAAGTTATTTGACGTTTTTTATTGCATTTTACGAGACCTATTAAATGACACCCCACTCAATGGGGTAAGTGGGGAAAAAAATGTAAGTTCATTTTTCAGCCTATGAAAGCGGGGTCCAAAATATTTTTGACAATGTTCGTTATAATTTTCAGTGAAAGTACTAATTAAAAGCTACATTCTGGAATTTTTTCAGATTTTTTAAATTGACAGTTTAGAAAATAGAGGGGGGGGGGGACGCTTTTTTAACGACTTTGGAGAGCAAATACATCGTGATTAAAGGGTTAAAATCAAAAAGTTCTGATAGATTTTTTGTTGCATTTTAGGAGACCTTTCTAATGACACCCCACTCAATGGGATAGGTGAATTTTTTTTTTGAAAACACTTTTCATTTTATGGAAAGGGGGCCTAAAAATTTTATCATTTCTGTTTTTGGGTCATTAATCTACGACCGTATACCAAATTTCATCTTATTATCTCAAAATTTTTGAAGACGGACGGACGGACGGACGGACATGGAGAAACTATAAGGGTTCCTAGTTTTCTACGGAACCCTAAAAGAGGACGTAACTTTTGATCTTAATTTACGATTCGCATCTCTGAAAAAAGTAATGTGTTGGTCACAATATTGAAATCAACATTATTTACTGTTGATAAAGAAGTATAAGAAAGTCTCACAGAATCCTTTTATTATACATATATAGAAATTAAAATACTTTTATCAATCGACAAAATATATTTAAAAATATAATGTCTTTTATATACTTGCCCGTACAATGTGCGAACAATTTTTTTGGCATTATTATAATGTCCTAGTAGCGTGTCAACAATTTTTTGCCCCGCATGTGTGTGTGTGTATGTTTTTTTAATACGGAAATATTGGAATGACGAATAAATTATCGCATGATTTATTTTGAAATATTACTTTCATTGTGTGATACATAAAACTCATGCCTCTTGCGGTATTTGAAATAATTTGTATAAATGATTGTGGTCTAATTTACAGTAGGTATATGTATGTATCTACATTTGTTGTAAGTTCAAAGGTTGTTATTTATTTTGTTAAATTACTTACGCGATTTGGTGGTTCAACTTGAAAAATTAATTTTAATGTGGTTGAGTTTCATAAAAAAAATTGTATTGTGTAAAGGAAGTTTGCCTAATTACTACCATGTTCGAAGAAATGGAAGTATTGTAATACCGTCGAAAAATCGTATCCGAGATAAAAACAGATTGTGATTGTACTATCTTCAAAACTTAAAGAAAAGTTGTTTTCCGCATGGCGGTTGTGCGTGTGTGTGTCTGGATGTAGAATTTTTTTCTTTATGAAAATTTTGCTTTTCTAAATCTAAACTAATATATTAATGAGAAAAAAATCTGTGAGTTTGTTTGTTTATTTGTTAACTCTTATCTCGGAAAGTACTGTACCGATTTGGATGTAATTTTCACATAGGATATATAATTAAGGTGATAATTAAGGTGTGACGGAGAAAAATTCTAATAAAATGCGAATAACAATTTTAATACTATACTGAAAAAAATTTGTCAAGACATACACCAGTGTATGCCATAAGGGTTCCGAAGTATACAGGGTGACCCATTTTAAGTGCACACCTCTAATAACTTTTTATGGTGAATTGTTATCAAAAAAAATTCAGATAAAAGTTACACGGTTTGGAGGGGGACATTGACGTATGAGAATGAAATTTTTTTAGGTGGTGTTTTCAAGGTGATATGAAGGTCAACATTATTTTTTTAAATAGGAACCTATAGTTTTTATCAAGTAATTTTATTTTACGTGAAAAGACTCGTATCTTTCATTGAAAACTTTTTTTGAATAAATTAAACCTTTCCAAGATATCTAACAAAATAATTTGAGCTTTTGAACTTTCAATATTTTTTTACTCAGAAACCATCAACTTTAGAGAAAAAGTACAAAATACAAAAAATGTTTATTTTGATCTAATAAGACTTGAAGAATTATTTTTAAAATTTTAAACCTTTTTCAATTTATTTTATTTTAGCAAAAAAAAAAAATGTTAAAAAAAATTAGAATAATTTTTTAAGTTTTATTAGACCAAAATAAACATTTTTTGCATTTTATACTTTTTCCCTAAACCTGATGGTTTGTGAGTAAAAAAATATTTAAAGTTCAAAATCTCGATTTATTTTGTTAGATATCTTAGAAAGGTTTAAGTTTTTCAAAAAAAGTTTTCAATGAAAGATTCGTGTTTTTTCACGTAAAATTAAATAACTTGATAAAAACTATAGGTTCCCATTTAAAAAAATGATGTTGACCTTCATATCACCATTAAAACACCACCTAAAAAAATTTCATCCGAGTACGTCTATGTCCCCCTCCAAAGCGTGTAACTTTTATCTGAAAAGTTTATTGATAACAATTCACCATAAAAAGTTATTAGAGGTGTGCACTTAAAATGGGTCATCCTGTATACTACGTGGACTGTTTAGAGTCATTTACAGGTGCATATTTGAGTTAAAAATAAATATAGAAATAGGATCATATTCTATTAATTCAGATCTACATTTTGACACCCCACAAGCCTAGATATAAAAATAAAAAAAATTCCATGACGCCCCTTCCTATTTTTTCAAAATTTGAAATGATATTGTTGATTTTAGTATTTGTCGTTACTAGTTTTATAAAAACCCCATTACCAATTTTTTTTTAGATTTTTTGAGTCAGTAGTTACCGAGCTAGAGAGGGGGTGGACAAATTTTTGTTTTCTTGAAGCCCCCTGTAGGCGCCATTTTTGATTTATAAAAAAATAAAAAATAGTGTCATATTCTACTCACTGAGATCTACATTTCGACACCCCACATGCCTAGATAAAAAAATAAAAATAAAAAAAATTATGACACCCCTCCCTTTTTCTCCAAAATTTGAAATGATATTGGTGAATTTAGTATTTGTCGTTGGTAGTCTCATCAAAGCCTCATTACTTAATTTTTTTCAGATTTTTCGAGCCAGTAGTTACCGAGTTAGAGGGGGGGGGGGGCAGACAAAATTTTTGCTTGGAGCCCCCTGTAGGCGCCATTTTTAAATTATAAAAAAAATAAAAAATAGTGTCATATTCTACTCACTGAGATCTACATTTCGACACCCCACATGCCTAGATAAAAAAATAAAAATAAAAAAAATTATGACACCCCTCCCCTTTCTTCCAAATTTTGAAATGATATTGGTGACTTTAGTATTTGTCGTTGGTAGTCTCACCAAAGCCTCATTAACTAATTTTTTTTAGATTTTTCGAGCCAGTAGTTACCGAGTTAGAGGGGGGGGACAGACAAAATTTTTGCTTGGAGCCCCCTGTAGGCGCCATTTTTAATTTAGAAAAAAAATAAAAAATAGTGTCATATTCTACTAACTGAGATCTACATTTTGACATCCCACACGACTTGGAAATCATTTTTTTTGTTTTTTTTTGAATTTGCTTTAAAGCCCCCTGTAGGTGCCATTTTTGATTTATAAAAAAATAAGAATAAGGGCCAAAAAACACTAGCTTGGTTACACATTTTGATGTGCCACTTGCCTTGGTATAAAAAAAAAATATTTTTTTTGGCTGTCTTTAGCTTCTTAGCACCCCCCCTAAAAAAATATTTTTCGAAAATATTTGTACATATTTTACTAGAGGGTGTCATTTTACATATTCTGTCAAAATTTCAAGGTTCTAACTTATATAGTTTACGAGCTATTGAGCTTAGAGTGAATAGGACGGACGGACGGACGGACGACAAAGTGATATTAATAGGGTTTCTTCGGAACCCTAAAAAGAAACTTAATGAATTACAGTTTTATCCTGTACGTCCCGGATAGTAAGCGACAATTAATTATTTTAAAATATTTTTTACTCTCTGAAACTAATAATATAATTTTTGACTGTAATGCTTGCAGTATAAGGTTCCATCAATTTATATTGAGTATCTGCAACATTATAGCCCAGGCAATAGACTCAAAGAAACGGTCAAACTAAGAAAAAATTCCGACCAAGCTGGATTTTGGTGGAGACTTTTATTTTGATGTCCCAAACATACCCTAAAAAGTCCCCTTAATTTGGATGGCGGGTTTTTATTTTTTAGGGGGTAAAGGGGGGCTGATTCTAGTTTTTTGCAAATATCTCAAAAATTATTAATTTTTCGAGAAAATTGTTATGAAGAAAATTATAGCTTATAAAATTCTACACAAAAAAGATATTTATACTTTTTTCGTATAATCAATACTTTTTAAGTAAACTGTTAACCCAGTCAAGGGTGCAGTGAAGAGTGCCAAAATCCGAACTTTTAGGGGCAAGCAATTTTATGGTTGATTATTATAGATTTTGGGGCGTAGAATTCGAAAAAAATAACCCGAACTAGCGAAAATTAGTGCAACACCCTTAAAAAAGGGGTTGAAGGGTGAAAACCCCGTTTTCAAGATTTTTTTCAATTTTTCTCAAAATCTAAATCGATGACAGGGTGTTTTTATGGTTGATATTTGTTGGGGACACTTAGATGAATCGATCGAGACCACAAATATTGAATTTGACAGAAAAGTACTCTTTCTAGAGGGTTTAAAAAAACGTAAAAATATTTATTTCGAGGAAAAAATTTAAAAATTAATAATTTTTGTTCAAATCAAAATTGATCTCAATTTGTTCCTGAAGTTCTAAAGAATACTAATCAACCATAATTTTTAAAAATATTAATATTTAATTAATGAAAATTGATAAAAAAAAATTACGTTACCTACCCTTAAACATTAGCGATTTTCATTAGTTAAAATATTAATATTTTTAAAAATTATGGTTGATTAGTATTCTTTAGAACTTCAGGAACAAATTGAGATCAATTTTGATTTGAACAAAAATTATTAATTTTTAAATTTTTTCCTCGAAATAAATATTTTTACGTTTTTTTAAACCCTCTAGAAAGAGTACTTTTCTGTCAAATTCAATATTTGTGGTCTCGATCGATTCGTCTAAGTGTCCCCAACAAATATCAACCATAAAAACACCCTGTCATTGATTTAGATTTTGAGAAAAATTGAAAAAAATCTTGAAAACGGGGTTTTCACCCTTCAACCCCCTTTTTTAAGGGTGTTGCACTACTTTTCGCTAGTTCGGGTTATTTTTTTCGAATTCTATGCCCCAAAATCTATAATAATTAACCATAAAATTGCTTGCCCCTAAAAGTTCGGATTTTGGCACTCTTCACTGCACCCTAGACTGGGTTAACAGTTTACTTAAAAAGTATTGATTATACGAAAAAAGTATAAATATCTTTTTTGTGTAGAATTTTATAAGCTACAATTTTCTTCATAACAATTTTCTCGAAAAATTAATAATTTTTGAGATATTTGCAAAAAACTAGAATCAGCCCCCCTTTACCCCCTAAAAAATAAAAACCCGCCATCCAAATTAAGGGGACTTTTTAGGGTATGTTTAGGACATCAAAATAAAAGTCTCCACCAAAATCCAGCTTGGTCGGAATTTTTTTTTAGTAAAAACCTTTATTTCCTGGGCTAATTATTACAGTTTCAGACTGTAATAAATATTTTATACTATTGCACTATGGGCCAGGATACCCTGTTCTGTGGCCAAAAGTCGAGGAGTTATCCGATTTAATTCAAATTCATATTATAAGGGTTTTTTGGGACGCTGATTACAATTTTTTTATAAAAATTGAAAAATTCAAAATGGCGGATCCATTATGGCGACCAATATACTTCAAATGTTATCCGATTTTAATGAAATTAATTTTATAAGGGTCTTTTGGATTACTGATTTAAAATTTTGTACAAAAATTTATAAATTCAAAATGGCGGATCCAATATGGCGACCAATATATTATATATTTTCAAAGTTATCCAATTTAAATAAAAAATATTTTAGAAGGGTTTTTTGAGACACTATTTCTAAATCTTTTATAAAAATTTAAAAATTCAAAATGGCGAATCCAATATGGCGACTAATATATTTCAAAAATTATCCGATATAAATAAAATTCATTTTATAAGGGTTCTTTGGGACATTGATTTCAAATTTTTTACAAAAATTTTAAAACTCAAAATAGCAGATCCAAAATGGTGACCAATATATTTCAAAAGTTATCCGATTTAAATAAAATTAATTTTATAATTTTTTTTTAGGAGATTGATTTCAATTTTTTACAAAAACATAAAATACGAAATGGCGGATCGAATAAATAATATGTAAAATTTAATTGATATTTTATAAAAAAAAATTATAAATTTTATATTTGAAATCACTCTCGTAGATTCATTTCTTCTATAACTATATAATTTTTCTTATACTAGCAGACAATATCTATTTTTTAATATAAAATTATAATTTTTATAAAAAGTCAATTTTATTGAAATTTTAATAAATGCATTCAAATACACCTCTGGTCTAAATAATAATTGGTTGATATTGAAAATGGATAAAACTTATTAGTAATAAGCATTCTACCAAATTTCATTACTTAACCATAATGGGATATCCAGATAATGAATGAAAACTAGTTGGGGGTATAATTTTTAAGGGGCTTTAACTCCCCCACGAAGAATTTTCGGATACATGTTCATATGAAATTTTTTGCTTAAAATGATATCCTCAATCTAGTATTAAAATTTAAGACACCGATCCTGAATCAACTATAATTTTATACATTAGTATATCAATGTAAAATTTGATATGTATCAATCTTGCATAACGTTCAGAAGAGGTTCACAGCCAAGCAAATGAAAACGGGCAAAATGGGGCAAATCTAGGTTGAAGTGCACATCCTAGAGAAGACATTTGTGAGTCTCATTACTTAATACAAGGTGGTATCTTGTGGTATTTGCATTCGGCAGTAAGTACTATGTTGAAAAATCTTGTTTTTATATACTAACAATGTGGTTCTACTCAAGTAAAACTGAAAATAACGCATTCATGTGACATTTAAAATTATTTTTGAACTTCAACGAATGAAAAAATCCAAACATACGGTTTGGAATTCATGAATTTACAATAAATATTGCATTTTACTAACGACAGTAACATTACAATTTTGTATACATTTTTCGACTTTGAGCCACTGTCATTTGAACAAGAATTGATTAATCAACATGAAATTTTCACAATAACTACTTCAACTAATGCTGAATGCAGTGATCTAATTCGTTTCCTCAAATTCGAAAGTAGACTTTTGGCCACGGAACAGGGTATCGTGGCCCATAGTGTATTGGTAGGTTATCGCTTACTATCCGAGATGTATAGGAAAAAACTGTAATTCTTTAGGGTTATTTTTATTGTGTGCATGAAAATTACTATAAAATTTTGATTTCGTTTAGATTATGTTTATTTTATAGAAAATGGCGTGAAAAGTTGAAATTTTCAAACCGCAGTTCTGTATCTCATAACGTTCTCGAGTTATGGCCTTTCGATTTTTGGAAATTTTGAAGAAAAATGGTTGTAACTTTTGAACATGCGGTCGGATTTGATTTTTGTCGACGGATTTGAAATCAGCGTGTCGAAATCTATACAATGACATGTATAATACTTTAAAATTAGAAAAAAAAATGTTTGCTAAAAATCGATATTTTTTAATGTATTACACATGTCATTATATAGATTTTGACACGCTGATTTCAAATTCGTTGACAAAAATTAAATCCTACCACACGTTCAAAAGTTACAGTCGTTTTTCTCCAAAATTTTCAAAAATCGAAAACTTTAAAAGGCCATATCTCATGAACGTTATGAGATACAGAACTGCGGTTTGAAAGTTTCAATTTTTCACGTCATTTTCTATAAAATAAACATAATTTAAACGAAATCTAAAATTCAAAATTGTATAGTAATTTTCATGCACCAAATTTCAATTTGTTATAGAAATATCGACTTTAAGATAAGAAAATAAAAAGGAAGATCATAAATTATCTGCAAATGTAAGGGGGTCTATAAATAAAATCATTCTTTTAAATGGGGTTTATGTAGGAAAAAAGTTGGGAACCCCTGATTTAGATGAATTTAAGATTAAAGATATATGTATCTAAAAGTTCAGCTGCTAGACAAATAAAATTAACAAAAAGGAGAATAGCTCGTGTTTTTGTCTTTTGGAGTGACCTAATTAAGAAACAGAAATGTAATTAAAAAATTTGTTTTTTTATCTTATAAACTTTTGAACCAATAATAATATTGGGTAGAGTCGAGTTGGCTTCTAATTATTTCAATTATTATTATTATTAATAAAAAAATAAATATATATATTTTGAGGGTTTCTGAATCGACTATTATCTCAATGACGTCTATCTGTCTGACTGTCTAAACCGGAAACGGATGTTTACTTTTGTCAAATTTTAAATTATGTTTGTAATGGTTCGTATAGACAAAAATATTTTAAATAAAAGTTGTAGGGAATAAAATTATCTGTAATTAATATATTTACGATTTTTCGGTAAAACCAACCGTTTTTAAAATATTCCGAATTTTAATATTATCTTAACATTTTGTTACCATTTATTTTTAAAAGTTTTCACTAAAACGTTTTATTTGTTACCTAATGCCGATTTCTATTTTTATTCATTCGTTAATTGAGATATTAATTAGTACAATGTTTAATTAATTGTAAAATACAGAACACTTATATTGTAGTTAGTTTTCTTAAAAGAGCGGCTAAGTGATTTCAGAGAAGAACAATGAATCTTACTTGCATTCAAACAGAAGAGGGGTCATAGGGTAAAGGTTATGTGTTCTTTTCCCTAGTGCAGTGTGTTTAAAAATAACAATGTTGAGGTACGAAGCGATAAAATGTCGTTCATAAGCCAAAGCGATTAGTTACATAAAATGTTGAAGGCGTTTTTTGTTCTATAAATAGAAATCAATATTTTAGACTTTATTGGTAAATAAATAATATATCTGAAGTACACTCAACATTCTGCTATACGACGGTATCGGTAATTCAAAAATTCCACTACACGACGGCTAGAGGGGCACCCACCACTAAGTAACGTTGATTGGTGAATTTAAACGCACAGAAATGTAGCAGTCGCGGTGGTATTATGGTGGAGATGGGGGAAGGACGTTGGTTAGAACTGTCGGCACATTGTGTAACGGAGCGGTCGTGTAGTGGCTGGTCGTATAGCAGAGTACTGAGTGTATCGTTTTCTGGTTTTAAATTAGAAAATTTACAAAAAGTTGAAATATTGTGCAATAATTTTTTTAAATGTTCTATTTATTAGTATGTAATTTATTTTATATTGAAGTTTTTTATTATAATTACATTTATGTTTCTGCTTTTAAAAATTATCACTTAGCTTCCCCTTTCCTTCGGATGTGGTCGGGGCGGGAAACGGGGTGTTTGATGGTTCTATTTTAACATTTTTTTGATTATATATATTTCAAATTGAAATTGGTATTTAATTAGAAACTAGTCGAAATATATCTAAATATATATATTTTTGTATAGACAAACAAACAATTATACTGGTCAAACGCATAACCCATATTTTCTTTTGTTCGACTGTTTTTTCGATTACACTATGCAACAAAAAAATTCACAGAAATTTGAATAGGTGATTTAGAAGGTATTTGTCATGCCGAAATCGAATTCGTTGCCCAAACGTCAGGTTTTTTTAGATATCCGAACCTAAAAGTTCCAAAAATGATGATTTTGACAATGGTGGGGAATTTATTACTAAGTAGGTAATTTTTTTCTGAAGTTTTCTTTCATGATTTCGAATAGTAGGGGAGAGGGGGGCATAGTGGGGTAGCGGGGCATAGCGGAAATCTCTCATACAGGTCGAATCAATTGTCGTGCAAAAAATCAAATGTCTCGTTTTGATTGGTCGTCAGTCGGTGCGTGACCTTCATAAGTGAGACACGCCATTTCGACAGCCGTTTATGCTATATAAACAAAAGTGTTAAAAACAGTGTTTTCGGTAAAAAAATACGTGAAATTAAACAGCAATTATTTTTCGAGTCTTATTGTATATTGTGGTGGTTATTATTTCGTTTTGTAGCACTACTTTCTGGATTACATAATTAAACATACAACATTGTTTGTGAAAAAGGTAAGTTGGCATCAGTTTGTGTTTTGTTGTAAAAGTAACAGTGGGGCATAGTGGGGTATCGTTTAAAAGGTTCCCCGCTATGCCTCTTATGCAACTAAAGTAAATTATTTAAAGTCAAACAAATATCTTATTATTGATATTATTGATGCCAAATGTTGTTCTAAAAGATTATATTGTTGATAATAAAGACTATTATGTTTGGAAGCTATTTTTCTTTTCGAATTTTTACTAATAATAAGGTACCCCACTTTACCCCCATATACGGGGCATAGCGGGGCAAATGGCATTTTATATTTATGTATCCCCATATCGTAGAGTTTTTATTGTAATCGAGAAATATATATCCATAGTCATTCGCAATGAGATAAACCATGATATTGAGTTAAAATTTGTTGTTTAATCATAATATTTTATCTTGTATGTATGCTTGAACCTTAAGTACCCCACTATGCCCCCCTCTCCCCTACTATCTTTTCTCTTTAAAATATTTTTTTACATTTCACTATGCGATTTTTCTTTACCGAAATATACTACTTTGAAGATATATATGTAGTAATGTTCATTGTATCTACTATACTACACTCTATTAACAAAAAAAAAATATATCTTCAAACTAGTACATCTCGGCTAAAAAAATCATACAGTAAAAAGTTAAAACTCATTTTAAAGAGGAAAGATAATAGTATTTGTTACCGTGACCGAAAACTTTAGAAAAAAATTACCTACTTGATAATAAATTCTTTAACATTGCCAATATAGTCATTTTTGGGACTTTTATGTTAGAATATCTCAAAACCCTGACGTGATGAAACCGATTGGACAACAAATTCGGTTTCGGTTTGGCAAAAGCCTCCTAAATTTTTTATTCAGATCTCTGTGATATTACAAAAGTTTTTTTTTTGTTGAATAGTGTTATTATTTAATTTTGATGGTAATATAAGCTTAAGTAATATTTACAAAATATTAATTCGAGGTGAACGATGTTTTTTTTTAATATGCAATTTATTTTATATGAAGTTATTTGAAATGTGTACATTCCATTTTGTATTCGTTCAGCTGTTATTAATTTATTTAGACTTATAGAAACTTGATTGTATAGATAAAAGTACATACATACGTCAATTTTATAAACGTCGTTAAGGAGGTTGACACTATAGGGTGCAGGGTTGGGGAACGGTGTGGGTAAGTGCCTGTAGATAAACATAGAGTAAAGGCAAGGTGTCTCTCTCTTTTTTTCACACACCTTTAATTAAAAAACGCGGTTAAAATCATTCTGAAAATTTACAGATATCTTTGTAAATTAATAAAGAATGTATGCTCAAATTATCTCACTTTGAAAATTCCTGTCATGTCTCGAAATTATGATGCAGTTCTCATAAGAATACGTGTTAATTTGTTTATTTAACCCTTAGCTGCTCCACTTCTCTAAAATAACGTAGCTGCCACACTGGGGTCGCCTCGTACCCCAACACTAAAATGCTAACTACTCGTAAGCTATTGAATATTTTAATTCAATAAAATCCCTCTATCATCTTTGAACGATACGGAGTGCACTTATATCGGTTATTTAAAAAATATATAATATTTGATATATTAAAAAAATTTATAACCTTGTAAAAGTCGAAAAAATGTTTTTTTTTACATAAAAATTTATAACTTTTTTAATTTTTAACTTAAAAATCTAAAATTTTAGGCTGATACTCTTGAAATATGACATAAAAATAGTGTGGAAGTAGCCGTTTGAAAAAATGTATTTATTTTGACATTTGAAGAGACGGAAGTCAATGAAAAAAACATCTTATTTTCTCGATAAAAAATGTTTTTATGTATTTATAAAAATTAATTAATTATATGTTTTTTCCTCATAAATATATTAATTTTGACACAACAAAATCAATATTTTGGAAAAATATTTTTTTAACTGGGGCGTACTAAGAATTTTTATAATTACTAGTTTCTAATAAAATTGTATAAAAAGAATATGGAAAAACTAAGAAATAAATAAACAAAGAATTGAAAAATTTCAGGGTTATGCAAAAATAGTTGATAGGCCAGGTGCGTATTAAAAAAATACAGTTGCCATTTTCTAACCGCACTCTTTCATAATTTGTTGATTATAATTAATATCTTCAATCAAGATACCAGCGATAGCATTTTTTTAGCTTTTTCGTAGACGTATAAACCGTGAACGTTAATATACGCCATCTTATAAAACACAAATAATATTGATTTTTATCGGAAAAAAAAATCTAGCCTTGTGAAATATCATGTAGTTACCTTTTTATACAAACAGAAATTAAATAAAACAAAAAAATTTTTTTAGAAAAAAATCACAAAATCACCATTGATGACACACTGGGGTTTCAGACGGCACCACTCAACTTGTCGTGATGACCACAATTAGACTGACGCTATTAAAATTATGCTAGGTCCTCCAGAGGGAAGATAGTTAATTGGACTAACATTAGAGGTCGCCACCAAAACTATTTTCAAAAATTTAAACAGCTAAAAAAGAAATTGAAACTCTGTGGGGCGCCTGGTACCTCAGTGTGGCAGCTAAGGGTTAATATCTCTTAAACTATTCTCCCAATGAGCTTGAAATTTTGTAAGGTTTTTTCAAATATAAATGTCTTGTTATTTTCTAAGTTTCATCGAAATCTCTCTGTTATTTTTCTATGGTGTTAAAAATATCGAGAAGTTACTTATTTATAATTATAATTATTATTGATATTAATTATTTATATTTTTTATGGCGAAGAACAAGTTATTATTTATTTAGTTGATTTTCTTTTACAAATTGATACATTTTATGACTTGTTTCTGACAGGACAGTTATCTGCTATATAGAATTAATTGATATTATTGATTGAAACGGTAAATTATTTTATATAAATAATTATATTTTAAGTGCACGCCTCTAATAACTTTTTATGGTGAAATGTTATCAAAAAACTTTTCAGATAAAAGTTACACGGTTTGGAGGGGGACATAGACGTATGAGGATGAAATTTTTTTAGGTGGTGTTTTAAGGGTGATATGAAGGTCAACATCATTTTTTTAAATAGGAACCTATAGTTTTAATTAAGTAATTTTTATTTTACGTAAAAAAACACGTATCTTTCATTGAAAACTTTTTTTGAAAAACTTAAACTTTTCCAAGATATCTAACAAAATAATTCGAGATTTTGAACTTTAAATATTTTTTTACTCACAAACCATCAGGTTTATGGAAAAAGTATAAAATACAAAAAAAAAGTTTATTTTGATCTAGCAAGACTTGAAGAATTATTTAAAAAATTTTTAAACTTTTTCAATTTATTTTATTTAAGCAAAAACATAAAATTGTTAAAAAAAAATTAGAATAATACTTTAAATTTTATTAGACCAAAATAATCATTTTTTGTATTTTATACTTTTTCCATAAACCTGATGGTTTGTGAGTAAAAAAATATTAAAATATAATAAATAAAGTTCAAAATCTCGAATTATTTTGTTAGATATCTTGGAAAGGTATAAGTTTTTCAAAAAAAGTTTTCAATGAAAGATACGTGTTTTTTCACGTAAAATAAAATTACTTAATTAAAACTATAGGTTCCTATTTAAAAAAATGATGTTGATCTTCATATCACCCTTAAAACACCACCTAAAAAAAATTCATCATCATACGTCTATGTCCCCCTCCAAACCTTATAACTTTTATCTGAAAAGTTTTTTGATAACAATTCACCATAAAAAGTTATTAGAGGTGTGCACTTAAAATGGGTCACTCTGTATATTTTTTATATTTTGATTATCTTGAAATTTTTGTATGAGCGATATCTTGGCAAAAAATAAGCTTGTGAAAGACTGGTTTCTCTTTTTAGGGTTCTGAAGAAACCATATTAATCTCACTTTGTCGTCCGCCCGTCCGTCCGCCTTTTTCACTCAAAGCGCAATAACTCGTAAACTATATAAGCTAGAACCTTGAAATTTTTACTGAACATGTAAAATGACACCCTCTAGTATTTTATTTAAAATACCGCCCTAAAGCTTCACCATTGGTTGCCGCAATATTATATGTAAGAAACTGTGTTATGATTCTCGACTTCTAGGTGTAACCTGCATCTTATTCTTTGAATGTGGTATTTTGAAATAATACTTAACTATGGTAGAAATTATGCAAATTTTGAAAAAAATATTTCCATTCTTCTCTGTAGTCATGATGACTTCAAGTTGACCTGAGAAGCCTGTGGTATCAAAAAAAAAAAAAACTATGTAAATGCGAAAGTAACTTTCTCTGTCTGTTTGTTACCTTTTCACGGTTAAACTGCTGAACCGATCTTGATGAAATTTGGCAAGGAGATAGCTTACACCCTGAGGAAGAACATAGGTTACTTTTTATCCCGAAAACTTGACTTGTTAAAAAAATAACATGGTCGAACTCGCGGGTAACAGCTTATAGTGTTTTATATTATTAATAAAGTTAAATTGTTTTCGAAATTTGTTAAACCTTTTCACGGTTTAACTGCTGAACCGATCTTGATGAAATTTGGCAAGGAGATAGTTTTCATCCTAAGGTAGAACATAGGCTACTTTTTATCCCGAAAACTTGACTTGTTAAAAAAATAACGCGGTCGAACTTATAGTGTTTTGTATATCATTGTAATGAAATTAAATTGTTTTTGAAATTTGTTGTTTTGATTTCACAATGAAATCATATCACTAATCAAAAATGCCATAAATTCAATATTGTAATATGTGTATGTACGTTTTGCAATCTGTCATTTTAGATAATGTATTTCGCAAATAAATAATATTGTTAAAGAGGATTTAAATCAACCATACGTTCAAAAAACCTTGGTAAATAAAATAGTTAGTAATAATGTTGAAAATATAAGTGATCTATTTTGCAAATCTTGTATTATTTGACTATTAAATTTTTAGCGCAACCCACAAAGTGGTAGCGCTTATTTGCTCGATTTTCCGTCCGTCGGTCTGTCGTCTACAGCGAGATCTCGGCCCCCTGACCATCTAGAGACCTCGGTTTTCGCTAAATGGTAGGTCTGTAGTTCTAGTTTAGTCCCTTTTAGGTTTTTTCCGGTCAACTCCCCCTCCCTAAAAAAAATTCTTCATGTACCTCGCTGGACTCGGGATTGATTCACGAATCGATTAGCTAGGGTATTTTTGAGTTGTGTCAAGTAGATTGTACGGCAACACCCACGTTTGGGTTTTGATAAATTTTTTTTTATGTTTGAAAAAGATGAAGATGAAATTTTGGCAAAAATATGCGTTTTTAGGGTTCCGTAGAAAACTAGGACCCCTATAGTTTCTCCATGTCCGTCCGTCCGTCCTGAAAAATTTTGTCATAAAAAGATGAAATTTGGTATACGGTCGTAGATTGATGACCCAAAAACAGAAATGATAAGATTTTTGAAAATAAAAATTTTTTAGACCCCCCTTTCATAAAATGAATAGTGTTTTCAAACAAAAAAATTCACCTACACCATTGAGTGGTTAGAAAGGTCTCATAAAATGCAACAAAAAATGTAACAGAAATTTTTAATTTTAACCCTTCGATCACGATGTATTTTCTCTCTAAAGTCATTAAAAAAGCGCCCCCCCCTCTATTTTCTAAACTATCAATTAAAAAAATCTGAAAAAATTCCAGAACGTAGATTTTAATTAGTACTTTCACTGAAAATTATAACGAACATTGTCAAAAATATTTTGAACCCCCCTTTCATAGACTGAAAATTGAACTTACATTTTTTCCCCACTTACTCTATTGAGTGGGGTGTCATTTAATAGGTCTCGTAAAATGCAATAAAAAACGTCAAATAACTTTTTGATTTTAACCCTTCAGTCGCGATATATTTGCTTTTTAATGTTGCTGTCAGAGCGTCTCCCCCCTCTATTTTCTAAACTATCGATTCAAAAAATCTGAAAAAAAAATCAGAATGTAGCTTTTAATTAGTACTTTCACTGAAAATTATAACGAACATTGTCAAAAATATTTTGGACCCCCTTTTCATAGATTGAAAAGTGAACTCACATTTTTTTCATTTACCCCATTGAGTGGGGTGTCATTTGATAGGTCTCCTAAAATGCAATAATAAAAGTCAAATGACTTTTTGATTTTAACCCTTCAGTCACGAAAATTTTGAAAAATACTTTTTATAAATCGTAGTGAGAATGACTACGGAACCCTATCATGTGCTTGCCCAACACGCACTTGCCCGTTTTATTTTACTTAAACTTACTTTACTGTCTTTTACCTTCTTAAACGTTGATAGTGTAAGAGAGTATTGTGATCGTGAAAATTGTTGAATGGTTTTTATAATTTAAATGTATATAGTCCATAAATGGAAGTTGCTACTGTGTCTTACAGGGTAGGATTAAAAAAAACAGTACGACGGGGAAAAATATAATTATTTTTTTTATGTGTAAATCTATTCAATAATTTTCTTCTATAGGCTTTCGTGGCCGTTGTCGATAGTAGCTAACTTTTCGATCTGTTGTCCACGTTGTCGTATTCTTATACTTGACGTTTCGACTCTCATGTCGGAGTCTTCTTCAGAAGTTTCAGAATTACTTCTGAAGAAGACTCCGACATGAGAGTCGAAACGTCAAGTATAAGAATACAACAACGTGGACAATAGCCTGAAAAGTTAGCCACTATATTCAATCATAACTTCAGGGATGCTAGCGCTCCTCTTTTTTCCTCTTTTCCTCTTTTTTTGGGAGGTCGGCCCTAAAGCACCCTTTTTTCAAAAAAACTCCTTTTTTGACTGATTTCAAGTTGACTTTGTTATTTCTTAGCTTATTTTATTTTATTTTAACTTACATATATATAGCTTATAATTTTATTTAAAAAATAAAATTGTTCGATGTAAGAGAGACAAAGACAGAAATGTAAAAAACGAGCTAAATTTTGATAATATTACGAATTTCTTAAGCTTTGGCATCTTAAAACTAACGTGCCGCGTTAGCGTTAATCTACAATCATTAAAAAAATTAAAAGATAATTTTAAATAAACAAATTTTTTATCAATTTTCAAACAGTTATATTTCTGCGAAAAATGATTGGATTTGCATGATCTAAAGCTCATTCGAAAGGTTCTATTATCGAGTTTTTGAATCAAGAGCCCAATTATTTTTATTATCCCCTGCTGCTCTGGGCCAAGGGTTAAAACAGTTCGAAAAATTGAAGAAAAACTTGATCCATTTTTCAATCATTTTTCACAGAGATACAAATAGTAATTTGAATTTTTCTTTTGTTTTTTAATAATAAAAATGATAAAAAAATTTATCATTTAATTAATTCCAACAATCGATAACTTATAAGACTCAAGACTTGTATAACTTATAATGCAGTCAAAAAATCGTAGAGATTAAAAAATAAGTTTTTGAAGGGAAAATAACACTTTTCTAAATGATGTTATTCAATTTTTTTTCGCAATAATTGTTTTTATACTCTACAGACGCTTTCAAAGTTTATAAAGAATTAAAAGATAATTTTTCGAACTGTTTTAACCCTTGGCCCATAGCGGCAGGGGAACAAACGTAAAAAAAATATTTCTAGATTAAACGTTAAAAAATATATCTATTGATAACCTATTCAAGAGCTAGAAAATTCCTCTTTTTGGTCTCTTTTTCCAAGAAAAAAATTATCTTTTCCTCTTTTTTGAAAAAAAAAAGATACTTTCATCCCAGTAACTTGTAACATTGGGTTTGTGATGTTGGCGTTTGAGGACTATTCGTGCGTTACTGTAACGTTACCATACGAATGCATCATCGCGGTCACTGTATACGGTATGTTCCACCTATGCAGCACACACAGTGTCGGTTTACCGCCTTATAGTTGACTACGTAATCGCAGTTTATCTCCCACGCACAGCATTGACTTCATCATGAGTGTGTGTGTGTGTGTGTGTGTGTGTGTGTGTGTGTGTGTGTGTGTGTGTGTGTGTGTGTGTGTGTACAGGGGCGGGTTTGAACTTTTACTAGTCCAGGGCTGTTAATTTTTGTGAAAAGTAACTAACAAGGGAACCTTTTCAAGTCGAAAATTCGTATCGAGTTTAAACTTTGTATATAGTTAGAGGAGGTCAAGGTAAGTACGAAAAAAATTATCACAGCTGCGGTAAAACGGTTCAAGGAGGTGAAACACCCCTATGAAAATGTGCAAAATAATCACATTTTTTCAAATAACTCTGAAATTAATGAAAATTTTAAAAAATCTACAATACAAAATTTTCATGCTCTTGAATGGCGATAGTCAAAATTGAAAAAATTAAACCTATGGAATGTGGGTGGGAGGTGGGGGTTAATGGTTTAATTTTTTCGAATTTTGACTATCGCCATTCAAGAGCATGAAAATTTTGTATTGTAGATTTTTTAAAATTTTCATTAATTTCAGAGTTATTTGAAAAAAATATGATTATTTTGCACATTATCATAGGGGTGTTTCACCCCCTTAAACCGTTTTACCGCAGCTAAGATAATTTTTTCTTACTTATCTTGAATCTTGACCTCCTCTAACTATATACCAATTTTAAACTTAGAACTAGCAAATTAGCAAGCATTTTTGAATGAGGTATTAAACGTATATGACAGTTCTTTTGGAGTTTTATGAAGACTTTGACAAGCTTCGCACACGTGTTGTATGTAAACACCAACAACGGTATTAAAACAGTCATGATATTATGATAATTATTAGAGATGCCACGAATAGTGATTTGGCCGAATACCGAATATTCGGTTAGGCTCTCGGCCGAAGCGCCGAATATTCGGCGACACTTAGTGCATTTCGTGGGCGTATTTGTTTCATTTGCGAGTTGGTCGTGTCACATTAATAATCATTATTGACGAAAATTTTTAATTATTATATTTTGAGAAAACTAAAATATTTATTTTTTTGTAATTTTATGGATAACATTAATTTTACCAAATAACAAAAAAGAGGACAAAAGTTTCGAAAACTTAAAAAGAGGACAAAAAGAAGACACGGTTTCTATAGAGGACAGTTAGCCAAAATAGAGGACATGTCCTCTTCAAAATAGGACAGATGGTCACCTTAATATAATACACTGTGTATCTTAAAAAATATCACTGTTTGTTCGTGAAAAGCTTTACGAAATGGCGCCATTTAATAAAAAATCACCTATTTCGGGAATATAATAAAATTTATAGTGAAGACAATAAACTGACAGTTTGTTTGCTGTGTAACGGCAAGATCTGTGTAACAACAAATGCAAAAAAAAAATCATTCATCATAACTTATCACTGATAGATTTTAAGTATTAAATATGCTGATTTTTTGTAAAAAAAATTTGTGAGTAATATTTATTATGTGCTTTTTTTCACGATTTGGTATTCGGTATTCGGCCGAATATTGAGAACTATTCGGCCGAATACCGAATAGTAAAAAAAGTAGCCGAATAGGCCGAATACCGAATAGTAGCCGAATATTCGTGGCATCTCTAATAATTATTTTGTACGGTCAGAATCTGCACCAACTGTTTTATACAATACGTTGAAGCATCACTGCTCTAAATTCCATAGCAAATCCATAGATCCTATTATAAAATTATTACCTCATTTGAAATTTGCTACTTTGCAAGCATTCTCAAATAAGTTATCATATTTATATTATAGTTCTCTTGGAGTTTCATGAAGACTTTGTCAAGTTTCACACACGCGTTGTATATAAACACTAACAACATTGGAGTATCACTGCGCTAAATTCTATAGAAAATCTATAGATACTATCACAAAATTAATACCTCATTTGAGAGTGCTTGCTAGTTAGCAAATTTTGCTAGCCCCTTTATGATACCGAACATTATGCTTATAATGATGAAAATAAATAGATAGAAAATTTAAAAACTATGTTTGTAAAATGACACGCATTTTGACTTAAAAACCTTAAGGATGCAGAATTTATCATATTAAGTAGTTAGTGATGTAAACTATACTTTTAGAAAAAATTGTCGTTTTCTAAGCATTTCCCACCAATCAGAAGGTAATGGAATTTTATTCCTTAAATTAGAATGTATAATCTTTCATCTTATTGCCCTGTTTGTATTTTTATTTTAAGCATTTTTTTGCAGTGATGCTATTATAAGACATTTCGTCCCTTCCTCAGTTATGGGATAGATACAGTTTTAAAGAGTTTCAACCCTTAGTAAATGATTCATCAAAAATAATCCCCTAAGCTCATTGTCAGACTAAAATAAAAAAAATCTTCTTATTGACAATAGGCATGATGCCATTAACAAAGTATCATTGAAATCATAAAATTATGATTTTAAATAATGAAATAGGTTAAAAAGATTCTAAAAATGTATTTATTTTTATATTAAAAGCGAGAATAATATAATTTTTGCTTAAATAAAAATTCAAAATACAGCATTCCGCCATGTTAAATGGAACACCAATCGGAGCGAATGACGTCACGCATCAGTAAACGTCAAAAGTGATTGACTTTTATTTTAGACATACAGGGTGTCTAAATACCAGGGGACACCATGGGGATCTCGGAAACTATAAGAGATAGAGATTCGGTTAAATGAGAGAAAAGTTACCTTTTAGAGGGAACAGTTCAATAGTGCATTTACATTTAAAAAAAATTTCATAGCTTACTAGATATTAGCCAAAAACCATTTTACTCCGAAATCTTTCATCGTGAATATTTCTTAAGCGACTTGAAATTTAAAAAAATGTTTCATATAAATGCTGTAGGGTTTAGTATTGTCTATTAAAAAATATTTTTTTTATTTCCAGAAATCTCATTGTTTTTGAGATATGACACTAACTTATGTTTTCTTAAATGGAAGCAATATGAAATTTTGTAATTTTTGAATAAAAGATTTTATTACCTTTTCAATGATATGCAGCTTGATATACTTATTTTTTAAAATATCTCAAAAAATGATGAAAAAATACTTTTTATTTATTTAATACACTGGATCATCCTAAGATGGCTATGATAATTAACAATAAAATTTAAAAACAACTGAAAATTTACTTATAAGCTTACATAGCATGAATTAACTACTTTATTTTATAAAAAGAAAACATATTTCTATTTATTTAATACAAAATACCAGCCAAAGATGGCTATGGCTATCGACAACAATATAAAAAAAAAACAATAAGCTATTTTATTTAAAAAAGAAAACACATTATTTTTATTTCCAGTCAAAAATGGCTGTGGCTGTCAACAATGATTTTTAAATCAATTGAGAAATTGTTATTTTGCCTGTTTGTAAGAATACTAAAAAGTAACTTATCATTATTTGTGATACGTATTTGTTGATAAATTTTTATAACATTTTAAAAATGCAATATTATTCACCAGACATAACTTCGTTGGATTTTTTTCATATGGGGTACCTATTGTTAAAGTTTTTTTTTTAATTTTCCACTAACGATAAGACTGGTATTCTGTATTAAATTTAAAAAAAACAGTTTTTTTTTTGTTAATAACCATAGCCATCTTTGGCTGATATTTTGTATTAAATACATAGAAATATGTTTTCTTTTTATAAATAAAGTAGTTAATTCATGCTATGTAAGCTTATAAGTAAATTTTTAGTTGTTTTTTAATCGTATTGTTAATTATCATAGCCATCTTAGGATGATCCAGTGTATTAAATAAATAAAAAGTATTTTTTCATCATTTTTTGAGATATTTTTAAAAATAAGTATATCAAGCTGCATATCACTGAAAAGGTAATAAAATCTTCTATTCAAAAATTACAAAATTTAATATTGCTTCCATTTAAGAAAACATAAGTTAGTGTCATATCTCAAAAACAATGAGATTTCTGGAAATTAAAAAAATATTTTTAAATAGACAATACTAAACCCTACAGCATTTATTTGAAACATTTTTTTAAATTTCAAGTCGCTTAAGAAATATTCACGATTAAAGATTTCGGAGTAAAATGGTTTTTGGCTAATATCTAGTAAGCTATGAATTTTTTTTTAAATGTAAATGCACTATTGAACTGTTCCCTCTTAAAGGTAACTTTTCTCTCATTTAACCGAATCTCTATCTCTTATAGTTTCCGAGATCCCCATGGTGTCCCCTGGTATTTAGACACCCTGTATACTTTGGAATTAATTTTTAACACACAAAATAATTAAATTATTGTCTAACTCTCAATGTTTGATTATTGTTGACAAGAAATGTGACGTCACAACTCTGAAATGCCACCTGCGAGCGTTTTGGCGACAAATTAAAAATTAGTTTTAAAAGAGTCGATTTTTGCGATTACACCCAAGGTAAATAAATATAGAGGTATGGCAATGCGGCCGTTGACCAATCAGCGTTGTTGACGTCACTGGTGGAAATATTCAAATGTTATAAATGTATAATTGCAAAAACATTCTTTAATTTATTATTGTTACCGTATTTTTTGACATTTTAACAATACATACAATCACAGAAGTACAAATTTAATATTACAAAATCATAAAAAGCTGTTAATACGATATAGCCCAGTTTTTGTATTGCCAACTTAAGAACAGTAAAAGTAATACTTCTCGAATACACCAAATTGTCTGTGACAGCATTTTATGATTTTGTAATATTGAATTTGTACTTCTGTGATTGTATGTATTAAAATGTCAAAAAATACGAAAACAATAATAAATTAAAGAATGTTTTTGCAATTATACATTTATAACATTTGAATATTTCCACCAGTGACGTCAATTCCCGCACCACCGCTGATTGGTCAACGGCCGCATTGCCATACCTCTATATTTATATACCTTGGTTTACACCTTTATTTTCTGCAGAAATAAGTATTGTTTTGGAAATAGGATACACGTAAGATCATCATAGAATAGTTTTTTTTTTAATTAGTCATCATGCCTATTCTGCCAAAAAATTCTATCGCGACTGTACTAATAACCGAATTTGATTTACTATTGATACAAATCCTTCTCTGTACGTTCATGTGCATATATGTATGTATATATGTATACAATATAGGTATACTATACACCTATGTAGTGTTGGTGCAACTGAATGGCTGTTATTGGCCGTGTCGTAGTTGCTGCTGCGGCTTGTATCGGGTCCACGTTATCTTATCGCCGGCCTTCGAAACAATTCACTATTCACGAAATGGTGTGCGAGTGTGTCTGTCTGTATGTGTGTGTGTGTTATTGTCCTACGTGCATGATGAGTGACTTTATACAGGGGTGTGTAAATTATTGCAAGCGGTGCAGGGTTGGGAAATGTTGTTTGTAATTTAGTTCGTAGTACGGCGGTCGTGCTTAGGGGTTAATCCATTTCAAGTGGTCCAGCACTGGTTGCTTGACAAGTCTTTAAAAAACTTGATTTTTTGTGTGCAGTTATCCAAACATGTTGGTATCTTCAAGCATGTAGGGTAGGGTTGGGCTGAAAGTTCGTTTTTTCACATAAATAGTGATTACTCCCTAGAATGAAAATTTATCTTAATGGTTAATGTTTTAATATATTCTATATTTATTCAGCTTCAAACCTCCAATACATTTTGCACCCGTATTACTACACCATACCGAGATATGAAGCAAAATATAACAAAATAAATAGTGTACTTTTTACCCCGTACAGGGGGCAAAAAGTCCATGCCTTGGGGCAAAAAGTACCTAAACATCCGAAAGTTTTTAAGTTGTTTATTTTTATGATTAAATATAAAATCTGTATGACAAAATAATAATACTATACTTATAAAATTCTTTAATCTCAGTTAAATAAATCAGTCAAGTATTTTTTTTAAATATTAACATTAAATATTAAGTTCTTCATTTTTATAGTCTAATAATCATAGTCTCTTTCTTCTGTCTTACAATTAGTTGTAGAGCATATTTTTTTATATAGATATACTGTATTTACTATTAATTTTTTTATTCAATCTAAAATTAGTATATTTCTTCTTTTTTAACATATCTTTAAATAACTATTAAATTATGGATTCTTAGTCTAAGATATCAGTCTTATTCATTGAGAGAATTAATACATTTAATTCAAATCAATTTAAAAATCATAATCGCTGTTACAGTTAACACATACAAAAAATGTACTTTTTGCTCCAATACTGCTTAGGATACTTGATCAGCTTATAGTAAAAATGTGTCAATGTTTAATAACAATTTCAATATAAACTAACTACCAAAAGAGTATTCTCACTACATTGACACTGATTTTTAAATCAATCTTTCCTGCAAAATAACTAGACGAAAAAGAAAATTATCGCAAATTTTTACTTTTCACGCATGAAATAAATATAGTTTACCTGTGACTTTCGCAAGTGTTCATCAACGACTGTTCAGTTTGGCTTTGTTACCTCATGCCCCTCCTCACATAATGTATATGACACAATATCTATAATTTGTTGCTATTCTGAGATTTTGAATTCGGGACTTTTTACCCGACGGATTTTTAGCCCCACTCTACCCTATCTACTAGAGGCAGCCTTGCCGCTTGGCTGTGCGAACAATCGTAGGTACAGATGCTGCGAAGCGAGAGTGAAAGGATGTAGCGTTATTACGTTTTCTCTCTCACACGCTTGTTCGCACGGCCGAGAGGTAAGGCTACCTCTAGTAGGTACGTGCTCGAAGGGTTGGTAGGTATAGTTCAAAATGACCATTTTTTTTTTTTTTTTTTGTATTCGCGTGGTGGTCAAATTTGTTTTACAAAGTGCAGCGTTTTTCACACATTAAAGGGTTTGCGGAAGCTAAAATATCTCAGGATTTATTTATCCTATCAACATGTGACAGAAAGCAGTTTGTTTAGAAAAAAGAAACGGCTACAAGATTACTTCTACACTTTTTCACCTAAATTTAATTCTAAAGGGTGAAATATCAGCCTAAATTCTTAGTTCTCTTTAAAAAAATTTTTTTTCAAAGGGATGTTTTTGTAAGAAGGGGTAAAATCAACAAGTAAAAAAATATATAAAAAGATGGGTACTAGTTGTATTCATCCACCAAAGTTCAACCCTTAGACTGACCCCTCCTTTTTTTCGAAAAATTCAACAAATTTGAATTTGAAAATAGATGATGGCACTTTTCAAAGCTAAATATCTCTGGTGGGGACCAGATAAAAAGTAGGTAGGTTTAAGCGTATGCCGTAAATCGAAGCGACTTAAGTCGAAGAGCCGTAACTCGGGGTAGGACTGTTCTTATATTCTTTATAAGAATTTATTTTAGATTATAATTTTTGTTATGTTAATTTTGATAGAATTTTGTTGCTTAATTCTTTAAATACGTTAAATATAATATTGGTGGTCAAAATAGGCATTAAATAAAATAAAAAAGTGGTTCATATTACGAAAATCAGTAAGTTTTATTATACCTAATTAAAAATATTCTCATAAAAATTTTTTTTTGCTCAAAAAAATAAGTATACACGGAAAAAATATACCTATTGTTATGCCGTGTTTACACCGAAGAAACAAAACAGTAACATCACATCTTTAAAATACTTCGTATTTAAAAATGTATAGGGTTTATTGCTTTTTTGTAAAAAAAAAAAAACATTGTGTTTCTGTTTTGTTTTCTCGGTGTAAACACCGCATAAGAATTGTTTATCCCGGATAATAAGCGAAAACCTATTTAATATTTTACTATCTGAAACTGTAATAATATAATTTTATTCTTATGAAATTTCTAAATTAAAGGAGTATAGGTACCTACTACAATTTTGCCTGATTATTTTTATTCTTTTAAAAATCACGTGTTATTTATTGCAAATTATTTTTTCCTGTGTAAATTAATAAATTTTTTCTTACAAAGTATTTTTATATTTATATTTTATTTTATTTTAACAATAAGTTTAATAATGTTATTAGAACTAACGAGTAAAATAATTTGACATCATTTCAATTATTATTGTACATTTTTCATAAAATTGTTTAATCAATACTTATTATCTCATTTTCTATGAATTGAGCTTACCGAGTATTGCACATTAAATTGTTTTATTGATTATTCGATTAATTAAACTATAAACAAAATATATTATAATTAATGTCATTAAGTACATAGAAAGTACATTTAACGCTTTTTGAATTTATCCAGTCACTGTTTTGCGTAATTGCAATATTGCAATTTTAATGGTGCATATATAAGTGTGTCTATGAAAGCATTTTTAGATATTTTTATAAAATAATTGTTTTAATTTTTTTTCTAAAAATTCTGAATTGTCATTTCTTTTTACTTTCTTATGAATTTATTATTAGTGAAGGGAGAAATAGAGTTTTTATGGAATAGGGATTTTTTTCAGCGTTGTTTTCAAACTGGTGATTTTTTTTCGCAGACTATTTTTATTTTTCAAATAACTGATTTTATATATAAAATACAAAAATTTTCGCAGAGAAAAACGTGGTAGACTAGGCATAATTAACCTACACAAAAAGTTATAAAGGGGTATTAGTAAATGACGTCATATGCCGGCTGACCCCCGGACTAATAGCTTTATGAGTCCCTAGAAAGTAAGGCATGGTTCTATCTAAAATTTACTCATTTTTTTCTAGGTAGATTTTTTAATTTTATTATACCCACTTAAAGAGGTGTCCCATTTACCCAGTTTCCTGCACATATTTCCAGATGTGACAGGACCTCAGTATGAATTATAGTTATAGAAGTTTCCCACTTAACCAAAGTCCCTCTTAAACCAAGTTTCAATATACTGTAATTATAGCAGAAAAACAAAATGAGTAAAAAAATAATAATTGTATTATATAGAAAACTAGATGTACCCACGCGGCTTCGCTCGCATTAAGTACAAATTAAGTACAAACACGATTAGTTATTATTGTAATAATAAAAACAACACTTAAATTTAAATTTAATTATTGAAACAAAACTGACGGTCGAATGACAACGGCCAAGCCGAGGGAGATGGAATACCGGCGTATTTAGTTCGCGCGTTATTAATAATATTTTACCGTATAAAACTTATTAAATGTTATTTCCTAAACTATACCACCAAATTGGATGCTGTAAAGGGCAAATTATATCTACATTAAGTACTTATGACGATGAAATCATTTTTTTCAATAAGGATTGAAGTTTTGCAGGTCAAAACTCCATGTAAACATAACCCAAATATTTTATGTTTTCTTTGTAACATAAAAGCAGTCATTGTGGCTTAAATATAAAAGTTAGACATATGGTGTCGCGGACTTTATTGTAGCACTTTTGATTCTACACAATTCTTTAATACATTATTTTGTTCTATATTCAACGGTTTAGGCAGCGTATCGCAAAACAGCGTGCCGTCGGTAAAAATTTTTCCGACTTGATTTACTAATATCGTCACTGCTTAGTTGTTATGTTACCTAACGTAATAAAATATAGCCTATAACCTGGCCAGAGAATGTACCTATGAATTAAAAAAAAATCACGTAAATCGGATAACTGGTTCCAGAGTGATAAGCGCACTAACGGACAGACAGACAGACAGAGCGACGTTGAGCTTTATATATATTAAGGATTATATTTAGGGTATCAGTAATAATTTATTTAATAAATATTTAGAAGTAAGTGTATATGTATATATCTTTTTTTATGGAATTTACCAAGTCGTTGTCAAGGTTAGGTGGTATTGAATGTGTTATATTTATTTTAACCGCAAAACGTGTGTTAATATGACCACCTCATATTAACGTATGTAAAAGTACATATAAAGGGTGAACCATCTATTTTATTTCCCTCCCTCCTCAAGAAAGTACGAGACCGAGACCTTTTAAACACTTTAAAATCTAGTTTAATCAAATTTACAAATAAACAAACAATGAAGATTACAGTTCAAATACATAAACCAGAATTTTTAATAATATGCACTTTAAAAAAGAAACCAACCTCATATTATCGTATGTAAAAGTATATATATAAAAGGGTGAACCATCTATTTTACCCCCTTCCCCCTCTTAAGAAAATACAAGACTGAGACCTTTTAAGTTTAGTCTCATTTACAAATAAACAAGCTTACAGTTCAAATACTTAACCAAGTATTTTTTAATAATACGCACTTTTGAAAAAAGGAAGCAATATATGACTCATCCTTTATATATATATACTAGTATCTATTTATATATCTAAGATCTATTTATTTACTGTTATATAATCTAAAATTAAATTTTAACTAAACTGTGGTATTTGACTAATTTATTAGAAGCTATACTATACATTTCTATATTTGGAATGTATTTGTCAACAAATTAAAGGAATTTATTTTTCGTAAAAAAATAAACGAAATTAAAATATTTAAAAATCCCTCTGTAGCTTGTCATTTCTACTTTTTAACATCTAGAGGGCCGGAAAACCAATATTTTGGCGCATCAGAAAATCTTCAATTTTTGTTTTTGGATTAAAATACATCGAATACGTATATTTCACCTCCAAATAAATAAAAATCGTTCACGCGAAGCAAAGGAGTAGTTTTTACCCTATTATAGGGGTTGTTATTTAGTTTACTGTATTTTTGACGTCAGATTTGGATTCAGCATCGGAAAATACATCGAAAACGTATATTTATATGGGTAATGAAAAAGTTTTTGTACTATTTAAAATAATATTTTTTCTAATTTGAAATTTTTAACATGGGCTGTTCACTTCCGGGCCGGAAAATCAATATAATGACTCACCCCGCGATCGATATTTTGCCTATGATCAATCAATGATAATAAGATACCTTTTATATCAATTTTCTGAGGGCGAAATGCCCCCTGAAATCCCGACCCTCTATACTACTCTAAAGGTTAATGTTTTTTCTCATCGCATGGAATGAATTGAATTTTAAGTATGTTGTAAACTCTTCTTTTTTAAGAAAAATGTCATATGATAATATTAAAAAAATTTCCGAAATCATTATATTACCAAACTTTATCATATTTTGGTCCAGAGGCCCCTGCAGGGCGAATTTATTAAATAAGACAACTTTTTTTACTGCATTTTCCTAGTCTTGATACGATTCGAGGCTTTCGTGGTTTTTTATAATTTTTTCTTTTTTAAAATAACAAAAATCACACAACCCTGATTCTAAGTAAACGTTGCATGCATGTACATACACACACACACGTGCACACACTTACGTATACACACCCGTATTTTGTGACGAATTGGTGACGTTGCATTTTAATGTAGGCAGCTGGCTTACCTACCTGTACAGTGTAGGAATATGGTGTGGGTGTATGTGCATGTGTGTGTGTGTGTGCATGTGTGTGTGTGTGTGTGTATGGGATCAGAACAGTTGTGTTAATATTTATTGCAAATTACTTGTCCGACATGAAATTAATTCTTAATTTACCTTTATGATGGCATTTAGCGGCTAGAATATAAATGTAATAATTATTGTATCAATATTTGATTATAATATAATACTGTTGACCCCCCCCCCCCCGTGCGGGAATGGCGGGGTCCATGCAAGTTTGAATGTGTGTTTGTTTATTTTATAAATTTAATTGGCTTTTCAGTTCCTGAAAAATGAGTATTGACGATAAACAATTTTCAAATGCTTCAGGCTAATTCATTATATTGCATTATATTGACGAAAATTTTGTAAACACTTGGTAAACAGTTAGTTTTTGATATATGGGTCAGTCCGCGGTGACGGGTGTGACATTTCAACTCGGATTGGAGTTTATAATTCCTAAATAATACTAGTTAATAACATGGTTTTACCATTTTTCTGTAGATTTTAATGTAATACATGTATATTTAAAGAATAAAAGGTTTACGGTTATTTTACAAAAAAATACCAGCGTTCAAAGCCATGTGACGAGTGTGACGCCAACTATTGCAAGTCTTGCAACCTCTATTCAAAATCTCAAAAATTTAGCGAAAATATTATATTATTGCTATATAATAATCATACTTTAATATGTTATCAGTGTCCGACCGAAACTGGTTTTTACGATCGAAACCGAAACCGAAAACGAATTTCGGCAACAGTCTCAGTTTCGGCCGAAACCGAAACCGAAACTTCCTTACAAGGATCATGTTTTGAGGGAAAAATAAAGAAAACTTTATTATAATCAGTCAGTTTTTATTTTTTTATCTTTAAATCACATAGCTATGCAGTCTTCGACATTTTTACTTAATGGTATGATAATAATCAACATAACAACCCCTCATTTAAGAAAAAAATATTAATTGCGCCTTAAAAATACTCAAAATAGGTGAGGTGTTTATTTGAGTAGTTAAATTCTTCTTTTGAATATTATTCATGTTTTTTTTTTAAATATTAAACATAAAATTACCTATTTTTGATGGAATTTAACGCGCCGAACTTGACCGATCACAGCGCGAGAACTCCCGAATACAGTTTCGGTTTCGGTCGTAGTTTCGGCAGGTTTGCCGCCGAAACCGAAACTAAACCGAAACTCGTTTTTTTGCCGAAACTCGACCGAAACCGAAACCGAACATTCGGTCGGACACTATGTTACGAATAAATTATTTTTTTGTAACACAAGAGCATCAGGTAAATACATAATAATCTATTTAACTGGTTATTTCTCAACAAACATTGTGACGGGTGTGACACGTTGAGTAAAAGGATACAATAAGAGTACTATTTGTGTGTTTATTTGCTTTTTGATATTATTAACTAATACTTATAACAATTATTTATCAAGTACATCAATAGACTCATTAAACTTATAATAAATGCGGTCACCCTTAGTCATTATTGTTAGTGAGGGTTATTTTTTTAATATGGTCAAACGTGTTTGATATGTAATTGTCAAAGACTTTTAATAGTTTGCCACGATCGTCATTTATTATTAAGTAAGTTATTGTGATTTCACCTTATTTGTTGTCTTTTTTGAAATTTTTTGGAAATTTTTTGAAATATTTTGAAAATTAACTAAACTTTTTCTAATTTTAATTTTCTTTTGGTTTATGAAAATTGATGTTAAATAGCCTGTTAATTTTATATTTTAATATTAATTTTCGAAAAATATTTTTTTAATTATCTGGTATCGATTACCGTGGACTGATTCATATTTATTTTCAAATTTGACAGATTTACGAATTTTCATTTGTATTTTCGTCTCTACGTCCCATATGTGAGTGTCTGTAAAACTCTGATGAAGAGTTTTTTGGTTAGAGGATTTTGTATTTGATTATTATGCTATAAGTTACGACCTACACCAAGAAACGTAGATACACAGAGCATGTACATAATATGTAGTATTTGTATTAAATGTACTTATGCATTGTAATGTCATTATAGTTAGAATTTGTTACAGATAATACTCGATATTAATCGCACAGAAATGTCAATTAATATTAATAATAAAATATTTACTATTGTAATTCAGTGTTTGTTGCGTCATATCAGTTTTAACTCTTATCACGGATTATATTGTTAATAAAAATGATAATTTTATGATTATAAATATGGGTCCATATGTATAGGGCAAAACTTAATGATCTAAATTTCCCATAGGCACAAGGTACGATTTTTTTTAAATAATAATTCAGTGTCGAAGGTAAAAAAAATACCTTA
Source organism: Sialis lutaria (assembly GCA_949319165.1). Classification (NCBI taxonomy): domain Eukaryota; kingdom Metazoa; phylum Arthropoda; class Insecta; order Megaloptera; family Sialidae; genus Sialis; species Sialis lutaria. Next base: position 3,700,734 of record OX439244.1, read on the forward strand.
AAAAATAAGGGTAGGTGCAGTCAAAATGATAAGTACTATGACACATAAAATAAAGAATAGTAAAATTTAATAGTATATTATACCACGAGTCAATAATGATAGCTATTATTACCGAGGATTAATTTTCGAACCGAGCCGCATAGCGGCGAGGGAGAAAAAATTTCCGAGGTAATAATAGCCATTATTGCGAGTAGTATACTGTACTTTATCTACGACTATTTTAATTACTTTAATAAAACACAACTGAATACAAGAAATGCAAACACAAGCATTTTTGTTATAATTTCAAATTAATATAAATTAAACTATACCATGGAAACAAAATACACAAACTCTGTGGTGTCCAAAAATATTAAAATTAGTAATATTAAGCCCGCCGCACACGACGCTATATTTGCTGCTGTTTGTTTGCTAGATTTCAATGCAAGTTTCCGAGCGCTGGATTGTTGTCATGGTTTTGATATGTGTTGGCTTCACACGATACTAGAATTTGTAGTTGGTTTTGATGCGTGCGAAGTGACAGTTCGAATATCAACATAATACTGTAGTGGATAAGGTCTATGGAAATTAAAAAAATCCTTTGCGTGAACCATATATATAATGTTTATTTATATATAAAGTTAAACTAAATGAGCTAAGTTTAAAATTTCACTACAATTTAATTTTCTCACATGTATTTTTTATATGCAGAATCGATCTTATGAGGTATGTTTAATAAAACTCACATTTGAATATTATAAAAGTGGACATAATTATTTCTTATGAATAAAGTATTACGCCGTATACGCTATGACGCCATGTTTATTTATGACGTTTATGCTCATGTGATAATATACTGCTTTCTGATTGGTCCTCACTCAAATCAAACAAAGAATTCAACTCGAAAAATAGCACATGTTCTATCGGTACAATCTAGCATGCATGTAAAAAATACAGCCAGAAGTGACGTCATTTCCCATTTCTAGTTGCTATCAGAACTCCCAACCGACAATATAGCCGGCAAAATAGCGTCGTGTGCGGCAGGCTTTAGAGTTAATAAACTGAACAAGTTTTGTACTATCAACAACTTTACTAGAATTTTTATCCATCTCAATACAAATACACAAACACTAGGTGTTTTATTTGACAGTTGTAAATAAATTTTTTAGACTTAAAGTTTGTGTATTTTGTTTCCATGGTATTATTTAATTTGAGGAATTTTCTGATTGGTGCATTAGAGGGCAATAATGATTTAGAGGGCAATAATGACCATTATTGCCCTCTAATGCACCAATCAAAAAATTTCTCTTTCGTCATAGTTCCCTCTGGGATTAATATATCGCATTATATAGTAAAAACTACGTATGTAATGTATGTATTATATATAAGTCGTGGATAAAACAATTTAAAGCAGATGCTATGATAATATAATTATTAATAAATAGATTACACTAATAATTAGTTTAAATGTCCACCATTTTGACACCCATTGACCGATTGTCATCAAATTAAGCTGTTTTACAGTTAAGTGTCTATATATATTATGATACAGTAATGGCAGTAAGCAAATATCAACAAATATTTCTAATTTAGACTGGTGCCAGAACCTTATGATTTGTATATCGTTATTATAAGGCACTGTACAATTTATCTATAAGCAAGTAATTTACGTTTAACATTATATGTTTTACCTGACTTGATTTTTTTTTATTTGATAACCTATTATTTATTTAAAAATCTATTTTAAAATAACATAAAACTGTTTTTTCAATGACTTTCTTGGTTTTTCTCACATATTCTAAATGTGTTTTTCAGCTGTATAATATACCGGGTGTCCCAGATAACTTTTCCAGCATGGGGATCTCAGTATCTATTAACTGCCGTGCTAAGCACAAAAGCGGTATCTCAGTAAAGGCGAGTTTCGAGAAAATCAACGTTTTGTTAAAATAGTTTTATTTTTCTTTTAGATTGTTTTTTTGATTTATTAAATGGAATTTTTTCATTATATTGGGAATTTTGGCGGTATCAAAATATACAGTTATTCGCCTACGTATTATTGATATACCTCTAATTCTCTTAGTAATTTAAGGTAAACCTGAGATAGGAAAAACTTTTTCAAGGGTTTTTCATATGTTTTAAATAAGATATCGCTATTTGGCTTAGTTCATTGGATTCGTATTTTTTTAAGCTATTCGATGCCATAAAAATCAACTAGGATTTTTTTTGAGATACCGCTTTTGTGTTTAGCACGGAAGTATAGGAGATACAGGTTTGGTTAAATCAGATTAATTATTTGTAAGAAAGGGGTGAGTATTACTACACAAAAAATATTTATAATTCTATGTATGTGGTTAAGGCGGTATACCCAAAAAACTGAAAATTCGGAATTTCTTTAAATGGCTATAACTTTTTTGTCAAAGTAGATAGGTATTTTTTGTAGACGGTTTCTCAAAGCACTTTTATGTGTAGAATCGATTGGTGTATTTAGATTTTTTATATCATTTTTAGTTTCCGAGTTATGAGCCCTAACTTTAGTTTTTCTTATGGACCACTAATTGTAAGTTGGCTATGGCATATTTGAACGTGATTTTTACTCTACTTTACAACGATATGTCACATGCCATACTTATTGTCAAAAAAAATTATAATGTATATGTTTTCAAATAGTCATTTGTTATTTTGATTGTTGTTATTGTGATTTTTGTTTACAATTTTTGTTTTTCATGGCTCACTTAAATGTTTGTAATAAAATACTTAATAAATATCACTGGCATTTAGTATATCGACTTATTTTCGATAATAAGTATGGCATGTGACATATCGTTGTAAAGTAGAGTAAAAATCACGTTCAGATATACCATAGCCAACTTAGTAGTCCATAAGAAAAACTAAAGTTAGGGCTCATAACTCGGAAACTAAAAGTGATATAAAAAATCTAAATACACCAATCGATTCTACACATAAAAGTACTTTGAGAAACCATCTACAAAAAATACCTATCTACTTTTACAAAAAAGTTATAGCCATTTAAAGAAATTCAGAATTTTCAGTCTTTTGGGTATACCGCCTAAACCACATAGAATTATGAATATTTTTTTGTGTAGTAATACTCACTCCTTTCTTACAAATAATTCATCTCATAGTATCTCTCATAGATCATAGATCTCTCATAGATACTGAGATCCCCATGCTGGAAAAGTTATCTGGGACACCCGGTATGCCAAAGATGATCTGTTTCATGATAAAAAAATTAAATTATTTTTAAGTAAAATGGTATGATTTTTTTTTATTTCTGGGTGTAAGCCACATTTTTTTTGGCTGTGTCTATGAGGAGTTTTCCTAAATTATTTTGGTATTTGTAGATTTAAATGGGTTACTGTAATTTCACCAATTTTATGAGTAAAAAATACAATTTGGGCGAAAATTACTATTAAATAAAATTATGATAATATTTAATAATATTTTTTTTATAAATTATGTATTTGTGTTAACCTATTTGTTGTATCTATGGTAATTTATATACTATCTATTACCTTCCAATTAAAATTAATTTGACAACTTTATTGTACATTTGTCTCCGTTTTACATCCATAATAATAATATTGATAAGATATACACTGCAATATGTAATAAAACGTTGGATATTATAAAACACATATTTTTTTCAACACGAAAACAATAATTTAACCTTGTATTTGTATCATATATAAAAAATTATATTAAATATTATGTTTTATGTCGATTAAACCAGTGTTTCTCAATATCTAGTCCACATAAAGATTTATAAAGTAGGTAATTAATACATTTTTTTATAGATTAGTAAAAAATATAAACGTGTTTGCCTATATTATATATATACAGGTGGCCCAAGTAAAACGAAATGGGCGCGTTTTTGGTCATTTAAAATAAGATTTTGAAAAAAATGCGAACACGTCGATTTTGCTTTCAAGGGGGACATCTTTTGTTATAATTTTTTTGCAAGAATCTTTTCAACCCTCAGCGCTATGAGCACAACCCTTAAAATTTTAAATAGCATGATAGGGCAAGTGATACCTCATTTGAAAGGTTTTTCATTCTAAATACGGTGCTTTTTTTTCAAATCTGTTTAGTTTTAGTCAAGTTATTTACATTTTGAATTCCATAAATGCAATGATTTTCTGATCAAAAAACAAATATTTACAACTAAAATTCAAAACAAAGTAGGCTTATTTTCTTATCAAATAATTCAAAAACATCCAATTTGGACATTTATTGAATTGATTAAAGTTTTGGATGTTGGTAATTTTTTTTAATTATTTGATAAGATAATAAGCCTACTTTGTTTTGTTGATCAAAAAATCAATGCATTCATGGAACTAAAAATGTAAATAACTTGACTAAAACTAAACAGATTTGAAAAAACAAAAAGCACCCGCGTATTTAGAATGAAAAAACCATTAAAATGAGGCATCACTTGCCCTATCACGCAATTTAAAATTTTAAGGGTTGTGCTCATAGCGCTGAGGGTTGAAAAGATTCTTGCAAAAGTTTTATAGCAAAATACGTGTCCCCCTTGAAAGCAAATTCGACGTGTTTAAACGTTTTTACAAAATCTTATTTTAAATGACCAAAAACACGCTCGTTTCGTTTTACTTGGGCCACTCTGTATACAGGGTCACCCATTTTAAGTGCACACCTCTAATAACTTTTTATGGTGAAATGTTATCAAAAAAAATTTCAGATAAAAGTTACACGTTTTGGAGGGGGACATAGACGTACTCGGATGAAATTTTTTTAGGTGGTGTTTTAATGGTGATATGAAGGTCAACATCATTTTTTTAAAAAGGAACCTATAGTTTTTATCAAGTTATTTTATTTTACGTGAAAAAACACGAATCTTTCATTGAAAACTTTTTTTGAAAAACTTAAACCTTTCCAAGATATCTAACAAAATAATTCGAGATTTTGAACTTTAAATATTTTTTTACTCACAAACGATCAGGTTTAGGGAAAAAGTATAAAATACAAGAAATGTTTATTTTGGTCTAATAAAACTTAAAGAATTTTTCTAATTTTTTTTTAACATTTTTTTTTTTTTTCCTTAAATAAAATAAATTGAAAAAGGTTTAAAATTTTAAAAATATCTCTTCAAGTTTTATTAGATTAAAATAAACATTTTTTGTATTTTGTACTTTTTCTCTAAAGTTGATGGTTTCTGAGTAAAAAAGTATTGAAAGTTCAAAAGCTCAATTTATTTTGTTAGATATCTTGGAAAGGTTTAATTTATTAAAAAAAAGTTTTCAATGAAAGATACGTGTTTTTTCACGTAAAATAAAATTACTTGATAAAAACTATAGGTTCCTATTTAAAAAAATGATGTTGACCTTCATACCACCCTGAAAACACCACCTAAAAAAATTTCATCCTCATACGTCTATGTCCCCCTCCAAAACGTGTAACTTTTATCTGAAAAGTTTTTTGATTACAATTCACCATAAAAAGTTATTAGAGGTGTGCACTTAAAATGGGTCACCCTGTATATGTATATATTTTTTAGAAGCATTGATTCAGATACCTTGCCCCAAGCTCTACCATTAAATAATTACTTAATAATCTAGTAATTAAATAGGTTGATGTAATATGTCTGTAAGTATGTCTGAAATTATTGTATAAAAAATTTGATTTCATAATTTATTTATTTAATACTAACTGTTTAAGTAAGTGAAAACAACACCATTTAATTAGTTTAGGTTTATAATACAGATTTCTGTTATGATAGTCGGTAAAAGCAAGTTTTTTTAGTTTCGCATTTGCACGCTAGATGTCAGTAAATTAATATTTGTTCTGTATTTAATAATTTTTCGAGATATAAAGTATGATATGTCCTTCCTTACGATGTAAGCTATCTCCCTGCCAAATTTCATAAAGATCGGTTCAATGGTTTAGCCGTGAAAAGGTAACAGACAGACAGACACTTTTGCATTTATAATATTTAAAAATTGGATCCATAAGTTCATTATTTTTGATACATTTTTTTTATAATTCACAAAAATATAAATACGAAAGTTTTAAAAAGAAAAATGTATTTGTTTTTGCGAGAAAACTTTTTAATTAAAATACTATGGATATAATTACGCTCATTACCTTTTAGACCAGTGAATAAAAATCAGTGGTATTGATAAAGTACAACAGGTTAGTTGTATAGACCCGAAAAATCGTCGTTGAATTTTAATAAGTAAAATTATAAAAAAAATATATTTTTTTAATTATAAAAATATGTATAAAGTGTAGAATGACGATGTAATAAGAAGGGGGGGGGGGGGGGGTAATTGCTCCATTTAACTATGTTTTTTTATATACAGTGCTTTCGTGATAAAAGGAACAAATTCATTTAAAATTCAGGTAATTATTTTGTGGAAAAACATGTCGATTAGTATTTTTAGTTGCGGATTTTTTGATATAAGAAAATTGTATACAAGATGTCTCAAGACAAACATATGCAGTCATCCTTGATTTTTTACAGGGGACACTCTGTATATTATGCCATTTTTGAATTGTACACTTTCTGTACAACACACTAAAATCAGAAATCGCGCTTCTATCATTCGGAATTCGTAAAATTACTTCCATCCCCCCCCCCCCCCCCCCATAAAATTGAATGATCCAATTGTTAATTAGAGATAGTGTTCGTCGCGCGTAATCTTTCGGATTTAGTCGCCTTTATTACTCATATACAGGGTTTACACGTTCTCTAAATCATGATGATTTTACATTTGCTGATAAAAAGTGTGACAAGTGTAACGTTTCGCAAAATGCCCCACCTCTCGACCTTGCTGTAGTTATTTAATGAGTCTCTGTAATCAGTTATCAGCAACAGCTGGGATAATTTGATAATGGGAATGATATGTCATTTACCGTTTCATTCAAAATTTCATCGAGAATATTTGTATAAAAATAGATAACATATTTTATGTTGATAAATATACACTGAGCACTCTGCTATACGACCATCCACTACACGACCGTTCCGTTACACAATGTGCTGACAGTTCTAACCAACGTCCATCCTCTATCCCCACCATAATACCACCGTGACTGCTATATTTCTGCGCGTTTAAATTCATCAATCAACGTTAAAGTCGGCCCTCTAGCCGTCGTGTAGTGGAATTTTGGAATTACCGATGCCGTCGTATAGCAGAATGCTGAGTGTACAAGTGTTGATGCGTTTTTTTCTTCTTGTCGCTATAACTAGATATTATAATTAAAATCGTTAACCTTTTTTTGGGCAGAAAAGGAATTTGAGAATAAAAATAAATTTTCTGTATAAAAAAATATAAAAATTTTATATCAATTTAGATATTTTTAACGAAATCTTATGAATGGCTTTTGTCAGAAATTACATTTTCTACAATTTTTGTTCTTACCTACACTTTTTTTCGTAAAAGTTAACGATTACAAGTTATGTCGTTTCAAAGATTAGAAAAAAATATATGTCAGTAAATATATGATATACTCGTACATCGCCGGAATCATCGATACTGTTAGTTTTTGCGAATTATTTCGAAAAGTTTAGATTTTACGATAAAATACCTATATACCGTCTTGTAGGAAATTAATTTTTCTAAAATTTTTATTCTTACACTTTTTTTCGCAGAAGCTAACATTTACGAGTTATGTACCCTGAAATATCGCGGAACAGCTGTTTTCTAACTAATCCGGATTTTCTCCGAAACCAATGAAACAAATAAATTCATTATAGTCGTTATAACGGAATTTAATACTCGTTATAACGAGACCACGTGCTTTTATGATGATTACTTGTTATAACGAGATATGATTGCACGTTATTTACCCATGGGTATATATTGCTGCATGCACGTGTAAAAATGATTATTATTTTCTCGTAGAACACTTAACTTTATTAAATGAATATTTACAGTTGATGTAATAACATATATGTATGTATTACACACACTGAAAACGGAGAAGTCTCACCACATTCATATTGAGCACAATTAAAATGATTGACCTATGCTATATTATATAGCACCCGTGTCATCCAGGGCCGTATTTGTGGGGCCCGCATATGATTCTAGATATGTTGTTCTTGTTGTATTTGTGTAATTAATTGGAAGTACTGTTTGCGATGTTAATTTATTTTTCTTGATTCTTTGTTACGACGTTTTTTATATTGTTTATTTTGCACAGGGGTGTATTGAAATTCATTCGAATAAGATTAATTGAAAATAATTATTGTTTGTTTTATATATTTGAAATATTTGTATATGTCCAAGATAAGCGCGTAATGCATGGGGATATTCTAAACGGTAAGAGATACAGATGTGGTTAAATGAGATTAATTATTTGTAAGAAAGGGGTGAGTATTATTACATCAAAAAATATCAATAATTTTATGTGGTTTAAACGGTATACACAAAAAACTGAAAATTCGGAATTTCTTTAAATTGCTATAACTTTTTTGTCAAAGTATACAGGTACTTTTTGTTTGAAGTTTTTGTATAGAATTGATTGGTGTATTTAGAATTTTTATATCACTTAGTTTCCGAGTTACAAGCCCTAACTTTAACTTTTCTTATAGGCCACTAAACTGGCTATAACATATTTGAACGTGTTTTTTACTCTACTTTACAACGATATGTCTCTTGTCACATTTATTTTCAAAAATAAGTCGAAGTACTAAATACTAGAACTTTTGTAACTCGGAAAATAAAAGTTATATAAAAATTCTAAATACACTAATCATTCTACACAAAAAAGTGCTTTAAGAAATCGCAAACAAAAATTACTTAAATTACAAAAATCTACTTTGACAAAAAAGTTATAGCCATTTAAAGAAATTCCGAATTTTCAGTTTTTTGGGTATATCGCCTAAACCACATAAAATTCACTCCTTTCCTACAAATATTTCATCTCATTTAACTACATCTGTATCTTTTGCATTTCACACTTATATTGGACACCCTGTATTCGTTAAAAGTTAGAAAAAAAAAGAGGACGAATATTTTAATATTATATTATATTTTTTTTATTGTTACAGGTTGCCATAAAAATAATCGACAAATGTGCCCTGGATGAAGATAACCTAACAAAAGTGTTTAGAGAAATATCCCTGCTGAAGCGATTAAGACACAAACACATAACACGTCTTTATCAAGTAATGGAGACGCCTCGGACCATATATTTAGTAACAGAGTATGCGAGTAGAGGGGAAATATTCGGTAAGTTTGAAATATTTCAAATTTTAATATTAGCTGCGGATATGCTAACTTCAGAGGAAGCATTGCATAGAGTTAATCCTTTGTAGCCTCATGTGACATTTATGTAACAAACCTCAATAATCCCGCTAATATACATACTAAATATATTTAGTTCATTCAAATATGTGTAACACTACTGTAACATACCACTGAATAATTTAGTAACAAGTAAAATTCACATATGGCATAACCTTTTGACTTACGTATAATTACGTAACTATTGGCAGTAAGGCAGGACCATATTGGCTACTGGCCGACTTGGGTAGAAAAAAGAATACGTTGTAAGTTTCCCCACAAACAGTTTGCGAAAAATGCGGTGTAGCATTATGCTACAACAAACAAAATAATTGTTTCTAATCCTGCCATACCACACAAGTGTTTTTTTTACGATTAACTCACAGTAATGTCACTCCCAAAAAAGTCAAATAAATAGTTAAAAATAAATATTTTTAAATTTCTGAAAAATATGTGTTTTTTTATATGCCTAAACCTGTCTCATTATCAACATAATTTAAATTTTTAAGATCTTGAGCTATAAAGGGTTAAGATTTGAATTATTCTATATAAAGTTAAATTGTTTTATAGATCACTTAGTCGCTACAGGAAGAATGCATGAGCCTCAAGCGAAAACAATTTTTATGCAAATCGTATCTGCCGTTGATTATTGCCACAATCAGGGTATTGTACACAGAGATATAAAGGCTGAAAATCTGTTACTCGACGCAAATATGAATATAAAGGTAATTAAATATTGTAGGCAAGTTAAATAATCGGTTTGAATATTAATTGATTTGTTTCAGTTGGCAGATTTTGGTTTTAGTAACCAATACACAAAAGGGCAGTTAATGTCGACGTGGTGTGGTTCACCCCCTTACGCCGCACCAGAATTGTTTCAGGGTCAGGAGTACGATGGGCCAAAAGCTGATATTTGGGTAAGTTTATTATTTAAAATCACAACAGGTTTTGTTTAATGAATGACGTTTTTGTTTACAGAGTTTGGGTGTCGTTTTGTATGTATTAGTTTGTGGAGTGTTACCATTTGAAGGATCGACCCTTCAAGCACTTCGAAATATGGTTCTTATGGGAAAATTTCGAATACCATACTTTATGTCACAAGGTACGTGAATAGTTTTTTATTTGAATAGGCACGATGACTAATTTTAAAAAAACTATTCTATAATGATCGTACGTATCTCCTATTTCCAAAAAAAATACTTATTTCTGCAGAAAATAAAGTTTTAATTGCAAAAATTGACTCTTTTAAAACTAATTTTGAATTTGATGCCAAAACGCTCGCAGGTTACATTTCAGACTTGTGACGTCACATTTCTTGTCAACAATAATCAAACATTCAGAGTTAGGCAATAATTTAATTATTTTGTGTTAAAAATGAATTCCAAAGTATATAAGTTCTTAAATAAGGTATGTATCTTGTAAGAGGAATTGATATTTGTCTAAAATAAAAGTCAATCACTTTTGATGTTTACTGATGCGTGACATCATTCGCTCTGATTGGTGTTCAATTTAACATGGCGGATTGATGTATTTTACATTTTTATTTTAACAAAAATTATATTAATCTCGCTTTTAATATAAAAATAAATACATTTTTTAGAATCTTAGAAAATGAATTCCAAAGTATTTCAGTTCTTAAATAAGGTATATACCGATGTACATACCTAATAATCTTGTAAGAGGATTAATATTTGTCTAAAATAATAATCACTTTTGACGTAATGCGTGACATCATTCGCTCTAATTGGTGTTCAATTTAACATGGCGGATTGATGTATTTTACATTTTTATTTTAACAAAAATTATATTAATCTCGCTTTTAATATAAAAATAAATACATTTTTTAGAATCTTAGAAAATGAATTCCAAAGTATTTCAGTTCTTAAATAAGGTATATACCGATGTACCTAATAATCTTGTAAGAGGAATTAATATTTGTCTAAAATAATAATCACTTTTGACGTAATGCGTGACGTCATTCGCTCTAATTGGTGTTCCATTTAAAATGTTGGATTGCTGTATTTTGCATTGTTATTTTAACAAAAATTATATTAATCTCGCTTTTAATATAAAAATAAATACATTTTTTATAATCTTTTTAACCCATTTCAATATTTGAAATCATAATTTCAATGATACTTTGTTAGTGGCGTCATGCCTATTGTCTTTTCTCAATGATTTATCAATCGTGTTAATGTTTTTCTTGTATTTTAGATTGTGAGCATTTAATCAGGCACATGCTGATTATCGATCCGGAACGCAGGTTCTCAATGTCGCAGATAAAAACACACCGGTGGCTGGTGATGCACGCGAACCATCCAGACGATGCCGTGGATTCAACGGACAGCATCACGTGCGAGCCGGAGTCGCTTGACGAGTCCGGCATCAACCACACAGTCGTCGAACGGATGCTTCAAGTTCCGGGAATCACAGAATCAATGATCGTCGAGGTACATATGTTTTTATTAGGGTTCCGTAGAAAACTAGGAACCCTTATAGTTCTCCATGTCCGTCCGTCTTGCAAAATAAGATGAAATTTGGTATACGGTCGTAGATTGATGCCCCAAAAATAGAAATGATAAAATTTTTGACAAAAAACATTTTTTAGACCCCCTTTCCATAAAATGGAAAAAAAAAATTTCACCTATCCCATTGAGTGGGGTGTCATTAGAAAGGTCTCCTAAAATGCAACAAAAAATGTATCAGGATCTTTTGATTTTTACCCTTTAATCACAATGTATTTGCTCTTCAAAGTCATTATAAAAACGTCTCCCCCCCTTTATTTTCTAAACTATCAATTCAAAAAATCTAAAAAAAATCCAGAATGTAGCTTTTAATTTGTACTTTCACTGAAAATTATAACGAACACTGTTTAAAATATTATGGACCCCCCTTCTATAGACTGAAAAGTGAATTCACATTTTTTTCCCACTTACCCCATTGAGTTGATAGGTCTCCTAAAATACAACAAAAAATGTCAAATAACTTTTTGATTTCAACCCTTCAGTCACGATATATTTGCTTTTTAATGTCGTTATCAGAGCGTCCCCCCTCCTCTATTTTCTAAACTATCGATTCAAAAAATCTGGAAAAAAAAAATCAGATTGTAGCTTTTAATTAGTACTTTCACTGAAAATTAAAACGAACACTGTCAAAAATATTTTGGACCCCCCTTTCATAGACTGTAAAGTGAACTCACATTTGTTTTCACTTAACCCATTGAGTGGGGTGTCATTTTATAAGTCTCCTAAAATGCAACAAAATATATCAGATTACTTTTTGATTTCAACCCTTTAGTTACGATATATTTGCTTTTCATAGTTTATGAAAAATTTTGATATCTTTTTTTATAAATCATAGTGAGAACGACTGCGGAACCCTATCATGTGCGTACTCAATACGCATTTGCCCGTTTTATTATTTATTATTGAACTAATTGATACTGATTTCTTTTATATTTTCCAGTCATTGAAAGACAACGCCTTCGATCACATATTCGCAATGTACTACTTACTGCTGGACAAACTGCACCACCGAACGCTAGCGTTCCAGTCGAAGATAACTGCGCAGCAACCGGCACGTAAGACCAGCATAACGACCGGTGTCGTCGACAGGAGTCCGATAAACGAGAGCGAACAGACAATCGAAAGTAACGAGAGCCGAATAAAACAGAGCAACGAAAGTCCTTCAGCACAGAATGCCGGCACAGGTGAAGAGTGCTTCAAACTGGATCCCTCAAGTGGTGATAGTGGCAAAGGATCTGATGATAATGATGTCGATTCGTTGGAGTATATAGATCATAAACTGTCAGCCGATCAAACGAGTGTTAATTTAATTAACGAGTCAAGTAATTCACCGTTTGTGTCAATGCCTACAATACCGGCGGTGTATTTGATTGATGACTCTTCACAGCCTTTAGAGAAGGTGAGTGTAGTATTTAGTGAATACAATACCGGGATCCCGAAATACCGAAAACCGGGATACCGGCCAATTTTCTCCGGTATTACGATACCAGTATTAGTGCATATAATACTGGTATTTCGGTATTTATAATTAGTACTAAAATACGTATAAAAAAGCGTTAAAGAGTTGATTTTTACACTTAAATTTTCTTATTAATAGCTAAACTTTTTTGTGATATGTAATTGTAGTGTCAAATTATGATATTTTCCCAATGTGATAGATTTTACTAGGAGATATTTTATTTTGAATAAAAAAGTAACAACTCTCAATGTTAAAAATTATATTAAGTTCACGGCAGTAATAGAAGCTCAAATAGTTGTTTTTTAGCAATATTACATACAGCTCCAGATTAGGTATAAGCGACAATTTTTCCGAAATTGAGTTTTGTATCGCAAATGACATCAATTCTTTTAACCCTGAGATTGAATGTTAAAAAGTTAGAAAAAAATTTATATTAACATTTTTTTCACATACTTGATGCTGACATTCCTGTTCCTAGTCAGTTCTTTCAATTTTTAAATACTTATTGTTGATGTCATCTAGAACTCACGGTATTTCTATCATAATCGCTAAAAATTGCTATATTTCTTCAATAAAGTAACTGAAAGTATTTCTAAAAAATAACTCTCTCAAAGTTTTTGTAGCTTACAATAATTCGGCGACTGATTTTTTTTAAATACCGGTATCCTGGTTTTGAATATAAAAAATACCGAAATACCGGTATTAGGATTTTGGTCCGGTATTGTATTCACTAGTTGTGTTTATTTCAGAACTGCGCAAATATAACAAAAATATACTTAACGATGTTTAGGATATACAGTCTGAGGCAATACTGCCGTGCTAAGCACAAAAGCGGTATCTCAAAAAAAATCGTAAAGTTGATTTTTATGGCATCGAATAGCTTAAAAAAATACGAATCCAATGAACTAAGCCAAATAGCGATATCTTATTTAAAACATATGAAAAAACCCTTAAAAAAGTTTTTTCTATCTCAGGTTTACCTTATATCATTAAGAGAATTAGAGGTATATCAATACGTAGGCGAATAACCGTATATTTTGACACCGCCAAAATTCCCAATATAATGTATAAATTCCATTCAATAAATAAACAAAACAATCTGTAAAGTAAAAATAAAACTATTTTAACAAAACTTTGATTTTCTCGAAACTCGCTTTTACTGAGATACCGCTTTTGTGCTTAGCACGGCAGAATAATAATATAAATCTGAATGAAATGAAAGATCAAAATTAAATTATGAATTATTCACTTTAAATGCTTGTAGGAAAGTCAAATTCATTTTTAAAGTACATAAACAATATAAGTATTTATGTTTAAAACCTTATTTCGTATTTTAACTGTTATTTTAGCTAAAGAAATGAATATATTTGTAAATAATATGAAAAATTTTGTTTGTAAATGTCATTTAAATTCATCTGTCAGAAATAAAAAACCACAAATATTTTATTATTATAAATGACTTGATAAGTGAAAATACTATTAAATTAACCCATTAATTCCCAAGGGTAGAAAATAAAATTAATTTGATGTTTTAACTGCATTTTATTAATCAAATAACTAACAGTTTTTGAAGTTAAAAAAATACATGTTTTTTTTTTGTTTTTTTCAACAAAATATTTCGTTTACGCAACGTTAGGAATTAATGGGTTAAATAACATTCTTTAGAACATAAATGTAATGAAAATGATAATATAAGTCATGCATAAATATATGAAAAAAATATGACAGTAAAAAGTACAAGACGTGGCAACCTAATTGTTCAATTTGAACTGTCGTTATTTTTATGCATACGTTTAGTGCATTGTTGCCAATTCATCACTTTTACTTTTCATGATATTTTCTTACACGATAATTTTTTTTTCTCTGGAATGAGTTAGTAAAAACTAATGAGTTTTGTATAGAAGTAAAACAGATAATTTTTACTATAAATAGAAAAATAATTAGATTTTTGGCTACGTTTTTTCGGTTTGAATTAGAATTGTTTCAATTCTCCATAAAAAGACCCGTTAAAATGTGCAAACTTTAAATTGCTATAACTTTTAAACGGTGTAATAAATCGCATCTGAACTGCGTTATTCATCTTATGATACTTAAAATTACATTCTGTAAAATTTTTAATATCCTGTGCATGTTTTTAATTACCGCCAGAATATTTATATTTGTTTGTTTGTATTCCAGTTTGGTGAAATGGAGTTGGAGTCTGTAGACACACAAGAGAATCAAGGTGCTCCATCTGTATCCGCACAAAATACGTTTCAAAGTTCCTATGGAAATCACGGCACGGGCGACAAGTACCTCACGGCGAGGCGGCACACTGTTGGCCCAGGTGATACTGCGCACGAGCAGGTAACAAGATATTAAAAATGTACGTGTTATGATACAGTTTTTAATTGTCATTGGTTTTATTTGGCAGGTTCTTGAAAGTCATATGTATCAAGGTGGCTTAGAAGGAATTATACCCAATGATCAGAACGGGGTTCGTTTATTACCACACACAAATCTTCCAATGAATTTACCGCTACTGCAAAACTTACCGCTGCATAATTTCACTATAAAAGACCCGCATTTACTGAAACCGCCGTCAGTGTTAGGTGTCGGTAAGTACTACAAATTAATAATCATGACAATATTTTTCCTGGGACCTTAAATATTAATGTTAGAGTTCCGCTTTAAGGATTTTTATATAGAACTAATTAAACTCTACAAAACGCTCATACATAATTTTAATGTATCTATTATAGTTTAGGCTAGAGTACGGGTTAAACGATACGGGTACTTGAATTGCGCAGCAAATTTATTTAAAGCTCAGCTCTTTTGAGTGATAATGTGATTATATGTACCTTATAAGACTTCTGAATCTTCAAGGAACACATTAGTGTTGGTTTCGTCAAAATTGATCCAGTAATTTTTGAGATTACCTAAGACAAACACACACACGAATTTTCTCTCTTTATCAATTGTTAATTAACTTAATCAAAATTATATTTCAAAAATTTGTATTTCACAATGAAGAATAAAACACATTACTCCTAAAAATTTCAGCTCCTGAAAAAAAAGTTTAATAAATTGTATTTAGTGTACTTTGGAATAGAAGTGAGTTAGCTCTCACCAATGAAGTGTGTTTCTGATCTGTATGTATATGAGCTGATGTTATTGACTTGTTACTCTGGTTTCCCTTCAATATACGAATAAATCTTTCGCCTTTTACTAAAGATTTCCGTGGAGGGGAGCAACTTAAATGAGTCTATGAAATAATTTTTCGTAGGCCTGGCTCTTTTGAGTCGGGCTGTTTATGAAATTAAAAAATATTTTCTTTAGAGTTTGGGTTTGGGCATTTTAGTTCATTACAGAGAGTGCTCCCTTTAGTTCAGTTTTTTTATTTTCAATAAACTAGTTTGTTCTTTTAGTTCATAGATTTTTTTTTTGTTTTTCAAATTATACGATGACAATTTACTAATATTGGATTTTTTGTATTTTTTACATCAAATTGCTGTATTTTTAATTTGTTATTAGTTTATAGATAAGATCGATACTTTTAAATGTATATAATAGTCCAGTAACTTTAGGTTTTCACTAGGAATAAATTCGCATAAAGCTGAATTTTTGTATACACCTTCGTTTTGCCTTTATAAATAAGTTACCAAAAGTCCCCATCGATCCCCTGTGAGCATACTTTTTTACAGCCCACACAAGGTGCTAACAATTAGTTTTAGCTAGATATCTCTGTATATATTGTCTCTATGACTAAAATAATTATTATCAAATATAAAGATTAGAAAATTATCTACAACAAAGATCAAATACCTTTTTTCGTACAAGTAATTGTTTTCACGTAGTATGGGGGTATTCTAGTTTAAAAATTTAAAATATCGATTTTATTTTTTTGCATTTTTTTAATAAATAGGAGTTCAAAAAAGATATGTACAAAACCCTATACCCAAATTCCCAAAATTGACGAAGTTACAGTGGAAAGAGATATGTAACATTGAATAGCCAACTATACGTAAACTTTGATCGCGTTTTTCTCGAAACTGAAAACTAAAATTGGCTGCCATAATAACTCAAGATCTACTGAACCGATTGACTTCAAATTTTCTGTGTACACAGGCTATTACTATCGGTAACAGAATTGAGTAAATCAAATATTTTTGTTTTACGGGCAATGAAAGATTGAAAAAAATAGTAACGAAAATTCTATAGACACTTTTCTAAATGCCGCCATTTTTTAATTTTCAATTAAAAAAATTTTTTTTTGCCACCCGCTATAACCACACTTATATAGATAAAGAAATTTATTGATTTTGTTTTTTCGGATGAACAGAAAAGCTGGAATCATGGCAATCATTTGGAGACGTTTTTTTCACGTTGTACGTGGTTCCTGTACAAGCGTAATAATTACTTATTTATTTTTATTTTTTTAATTTGTATAGCTTGTCTAAACTTATATAAAAGTAAATACAAAAAATCTATAGTAAAAAGTTTTATACTTTTTTGTCAAAAAATTCCCAAAAAAATCTAAATAAAAATTCATTCCTATATCATATTAATATAACATATACTTTTTGGCTATTGTAAATATTATGACAAATATGTGAGGTGCCAAATTTTATCAGTAGTTAGAACATACAAAGATGTATATTTTCTGCAAACTCCCTAGTAAAGTAGGCCCCGGAACACCCTCATCGAATAGCCCAAAATATCGTTGTATAAGGATTTTATAAACAGACTTTATCTAATAAACGAAATGTCCGATCAACATCGTCTTTCACATATAAGACAGTTAATTATTTTTTTACAAACATTTTGATAGTATTTTAACTAAAAATTAACGAATTGTTTTCAAAATGGCGGCCAAACTTAAAATTTTTCTTAAAAAAAATATTTTTTTTAGTTTCACCGCAATTTTGAAAGGCATACAATTTAATTTTGATAAAATATTAATAAAAAGGTTGTAGAAGATTAAATTATCTGTCTAAAATGTGAAAAAAGATGTTGATCGGACATTCCGTTCACTAGATACAGCTGTTCACAAAATCCGTATATAACGAAAATTTGGGGCCTTCGATGGGGGTGTTCCGGGGCCTACTTTACTAGGGAGTTTTCAGGAAATATACATGTCGGTATACTCTAACTATTGACAAAATTTGGAACCTCGCACATTCGGCATAATATTTACATTAGTCAAAAATTCTACATTTCTTGTGTTAGTAGTATTTGCTTAAGTCGTCACTTTTGCATCCAGTTTCCGTGAAAATTATAGTTCGTATGAAAAACTATGAA
The DNA here is from genome assembly GCA_949319165.1 of Sialis lutaria. Lineage (NCBI taxonomy): Eukaryota > Metazoa > Arthropoda > Insecta > Megaloptera > Sialidae > Sialis > Sialis lutaria. Next base: position 3,719,249 of record OX439244.1, read on the forward strand.
TAACCTTTTTTGTAGAGAATTTTCTAGTCTTCCTATTGTTATATGACTTTCACTATCGTAAAATCGATAAATACAGAGATATTTACATAAAACTAATTATTAGCACCTATTGAGGGCTATAAAAAAATATGCTCACAAGGGATCGATGGGGACTTTTGGCATCTTATGTATAAAGACAAAAAGAAAGTGTATAAAAAAATTCAGCTCTATGCGAATTTTTTCCTAGATACAGCTATTTTTCGTCTAAATGCTCTGGACTATAAGTACATATTTAACTAACAATAATCATTTTTTTGAAAATCAAACCCTATAAATAGTTAGGTATATTTATATACCTAACTATTTTTGCAATTATTTCAATTTCATTAAAATCTGTGACGTTCCTTATTTTCATTATCATAATAATAAAAAATCACGTGCTTTCGATAAACATATTGCATTGATGTGAACGACAATTAAAAATTTAAGTAAATGTCATTGTATAAACATATAAAACTATATAAAAAAAGAAATCAACATAAAATAAATTCAGAAATGATGTATTCCAAATGTAAATTATTAAACATGAAAATCGTGCAATCTTATTTTTAAAACAGTGTATTGGGAACTATTGAACTAAAAGAGCGGAGTGCATACGAACTAGTTCGTCTAGTTCTCATGTGGGAGACGTTCTTTTGAACTAGTTCGTTCGTGAACTACACAAGTATAATTTTCTCATACGCTTTAGAATAATTATCTAAAAATGGAATAATGCATTGTTTCCAGTTGGTGGTGGAGGACTAGGTCGTAGAGCATCCGACGGTAGTGCCAACCTGAGCATATTCACTCGGACAGACAACAACGGCGCGTGGTCAACACAGGGTTCCCGCGAGATCCCCCAAGCGTTCGTACAAGCTTGCCAGTACAACAGTGGAGGTGCTGCCTTCTTGCAACAGCAGCAAAAACCCCCGATGCAGATGGCTTTTAACATGCAGCAGATGAACATATCGGGTGCTGAGAACGATCTGAGCTCTCCACATGCGTTTGACGAGCTGGCTGATAATAATGCCGTCGCAAGGTAAACCAAAGGAATCTTCTAATCCGAAAGTTACATTATCTATTGTTTTTTTTTTTTTTTTACATGTTTAGATACATGCAATGTCGCGGAAATTCTAAACGTCACACGATGGCTACAACGGACGAGGTGCACTCGATGCAGCAGAACCAGCAGTCGAATGTGAACGGGAACGGTTCAGAAAGCAGCACACCGACAAATGGAATCAGGACGAGGCGTACTGGTTTACTGACGGTCAAGGAAAAACCTCCAGGTAAGGAAATTTGTTGATAAAATCTGTTATTTGTTTTATTTTTTACTATACTTGTATCAAAATTTACTCGTAGTTGTTTGTAATTGATAAGGTAAGGTTAATTTGAAATTTTTTTTATCGAATGTTCAGTGTGTATTTTTTATTATTATTTTGAGCACATTTTATTTTTATTTTTGTTAATATATGTTTCTTTCATTACGATTCAGGAGTTAAGTTAAGTTAATTTATAAATCGCTACGTAATGTAAGAAGCGTATAGAGCGAGTGTGCCTATAGCTTGTTGAAATCACCTCAATGTCGTCACGACCGCTAGCGTATTGTACTATTTATACAACGTAACCTTACACTTATTATTTATTATCCGCTTAGTTGTATAACTTTACCGTTGTCCATTGCATGAGTTTTTGTTGTTGTTGATCACGTTCAGTAATCAATCCCGAGATCTTGCGGGAGATCGAGGCCCGCATGCAGAGAGGCGTCGCAAGCAGGTCGTCCGGGAGTCCCCCGACGTTACCGGCTAACCGCCCGTTCTACAAGCAGTATCACACGCCGGGATCTTGTCGTAAGAACTCTTTACGTCACGCTAAAACTGTACAGCCATTGCCGACTGTTCAGGAACTGCAAGGTAAGTTTATATGTGAGCATTGAACAAGGAATTAAACACTTGAACGTCTACGACAAAAAACAATTGGCTTCAAAATACAAGGACTTGAAGTACAAGACCAAGTACCCAATATCAAGTACTTTTTGTTATTTTTAAATGTACTTAAAATAAATTCTTAATAGGGTATTTGACATTATTAATAATAAAAACTAAAATGTTCTAAATAGTGTAGTATATATTACTATAATTTACAATCAAATGTTTTTTTTCCGTGAAATAAGTCAGTATTTTAATAATAAACCTAATTTTAAAATGTAATATTTAACCTGTTTGTCACGTGATCGCAAACACGTCTAGCAGAACTGTTACTGGTATGACGTAGTTACATATTCACTAAAAACGTCAGAATATTCAATCCCTATTGGTTGATTTCAGTTTGTTTTGTAAACAGTTACATACCACGTGACTTTGAATGCGCGTAGGGTGACCAGGTCTCAGATTTTGTCCCGGAGTCTCAGGGTTTCGTTACAATTTCTCCGGGTTTGCTAAAAAATGATGAGAACTAAAAAAAAATAAAAAACGACATAATCAAAGGCCGCAACAGTAAAAATAAAAAATATTTGTGAAAAAAGGTTTTCATTTTCATCTCACAAAACCAAAAATTTGCTAGGTATATTAAAAAAAGTTGTCTTTTTTGTATTAACGCGGGCAACATTTTTTCTCAGGGTTTGTCAGGGTTGGCGTAATCTAAAATCAGGGTTTACATAATCTGAAATCTGGTCACCCTATACATACGCACAGTTTACAATATATTTTAAAATTTAGTCAAATACCCTATTGTTAAAACCAATTTGAAGTATTGACAACTCTGATTGATATATTAACTGCAGTTGATATTTTTATAGTGTCAACTGTAATATAAAATAAAATGTCGACTATGAAAATCAATTAAGAAATAAGTTGTTTAATTTCTTTGGTTAATGTTAATTTATTTTTATTTATTTATTTATTTTTATTGTATTTGCAGTTTTTGTCATCATTATAATTGAAGTGTTTATTATTTAATTGATAATTTTTTAATTAACACTATTAATGAAGTAATTTCATTTTGGGGGGAATAATAAATAGTAAATTTCTATCTATATTTAAGTTTTTAGATCTATATTTAAGTTTTTTAAATTTATGTATTGTTTAGCTTTTTGTATTACTGTATTTTTTATTTTGGATATTGATGTAGGTAATTGTAGTTTGCCAATAAAGATTAACATAAAGCTAAGGTAAGTATTGATTTATATTCAATTGTCTGAGTTATTACGTTTTTTGTAATATATAGCACTAGTTGTTGCTTGAACCACACGATTTTATTATTATTTTTTTAACAGGTTTAGGAAACTTTTGCTACAATTTTTAAAAAGTTTTAATATGCTTCTCTAATATATTTCTGTTTATAAAAAACTAGCGGAATCCCGCGGTTTCACTCGCGTAAACTTCGAAACTAATTAGAACCCTCCATACGTGATAGGGGATGACATATTACATTTTTTTTATATTGATTTTTATTCATTACCTATAAAAAAACGTAAATATCTTGAATTTTAGTTAAAATTGTGAAAACTAACCCCCTGTCTACCCTCGCCATTAGGGGTTGAATATCGAATTTTTTAATTGTACCTACTTGTGCCATGCTTCATTCGGTGAATACAAAAAAATAATCTTTTACAAATTTTTCTACCCCCCTAACAAATTAGGGGTTAAATTTTGGGAAATGGCAATGCTGAAATAATTGTTTTATTATTTATATTGTAGATTGTAGAGTATGTTCGATATGTTTAAATCAAGTAAATGCGAACAAAAAAAAATAATTTTTATATAAACTTTGACACCCTGTTTTAACCCCGTAGGGGTTGAATTTCAAAAAAGGCACCTACTAAATTTCACGTTTCTAGGTCCAGAGGTTTGGGCTGTACGTTGATATATGAGTGAGTGAGTGAGTGAGTGAGTGGTTAAGGACAAACTCTTTTATAGATGTAGATGTCTAAATATAACATTCATTCATATGTATAGTTAAATGTTTTTGTATAGACCGTTGTGTTTATAGTTTATGATATTTTAAATAAAAGTAAATACAAAAGTCATTATTAATACTTATATGTAACAAATTTTTAAAGGTCGAGAAACAAAATCCCAAGAACGTTACTCACCAGTACGTCGTGCGAGCGAAGGTTCAGCCCACTCGCCAGACTCGTGTCGCATCCCGACACTCCAGCAGGAGTACCAACGTCTGCAGCGCAACATTGACCGTGACCGTCAGTCCCACAGACTTGTCGTGACGCCTAGCCCGCCTCTGAATGACGTGACTAAAACGACAGGCCAACAGTACATAACAACGACGCAGCAAGTGTTGCTTGGCCTGCAGTCACCTAGCCACGCTCACTCTCAGACGCTGGCCCCGCAGCAGGGTGTCACGTACGGGATACAGCCACAGCTGGCGCACTCGGGATCACAGCTGTACAACCTGCAGCAGTCACCGAGCTGTTCGTCACAGGCACTCAGCTCGCAGTCGCAGTCACCAGTGTTTGGTCAGAACCCGCATCCCGTGCTCGGGTCGCCGCATTATACGCATTCGTCACCTTTTATGGCCAGTACTTCAATGCCAGGTACGTTAAATAAATTAAGATTTCGGTGTTGATGAGGAAGTGATGGAAAAAAATACTTTTTTTCTTACATTTTTTTAAAGTGTACATATTCATAAATATGTATACAAAAAATTGAGTTAAAATTCCGAAAATTGACAGAATTACAGTCAATTTAGTGACACGAGGTAGCGCGGTCGGTTATGACATAACAAAAACATTAAACACGTTTATCTCGAAATGACATTTTTCGACCTGGTTGACACGATTCCTCAAAGACTAATGAACCGATTTCATATTTATTTTTGTTATAATTTTCGTAATTGTAGTGGCTATCGTTGCACGTAGCTGATTTTTGAAATTTTGATAATTACTATTTTTAAAACCGCTCTAATAAAAAAAAAATAGGTCTTAAAAATGAAAAAAAATTTCAAACGATCGCCATTTTGTGAAAAAAAAATTAAAAGAAAAACGGCTACGTGCAACAATAGCTACATTCATATAGATATTGATAAAAATTTTATTTATTTTTTTCATACAACCCTTCTCGAAATTTCAAGTCAACAATACCATAGAGAAAAATATTTTTTTTGGTCGTCACATCGAGGCTCATTGCTTTGTAAATATTTAATATTTTTCAATCAAAAACGTCCTTTATCTGATTAAAAAATAATTAGTTAAATCTGTGAAAAAAATTCCCAAACGTTGACAATTTTTTGACCCGTCACAGTCGCTATACCCCTCAACATATAAATGAATAAATTATTTCACAGGATCTCCACTACACCACCAAAACGGGGAACAGAGTCCAAACAGCACGTTCTCAAGATCAGCAGAAGCGTCAGACATATTCACAGAGAAGAGCCTGCAATATCAGACGATAAAGCCGGACCAGTTGCGGTGTTTCAGCAATAATAACAGCCCGCTAAACTCAGGGACCGCGTCACCGTATCTCAATTCTGCCAACACGAGCTCTCTCAACTCTCCGGTGCACCAGAACTTTGCAGGCATGTACTCGCAGGTGCAGAACGTGCCTATCAACCTCGGCCTGTACAATGCCTCTGGGGGGTCGCCTGTGTTCGGGTGTAATAGTTCTACAATTGTCTCGACGACGCCACAGAACGTTTCATCTATTACACAAGGTAAGTTTCTTAAAAAATACGTATTAAGGTAGATTTAGAGCCCTTTTTGTTAAAATAATGTAATCTCAGAAACAATTATTAAGGTTGTTGTTCACTAAAATCAATCGCTACAGTATTTGTTAAAATTTTAATATTGTGTTAAGTAAGTTAGTTCGCATTTGTAAAAAAAATTAAGATCAGTTTATTATTTAGTTTATTAATTATAAACGTGCAAAGTTGGCCTCTTATACATTGCAAGCATAGGGATCCACTTGGAATTCGATATTAATTCAGGTATTAAAACTAAACGTCAGATTTTAACCAAAAACGGATATGTTATAGATTAGTAATTAAAGAATGTATATATAAAATTCTAGAATGATTTACCACCTCCTTAAATAATTATTAATTTTTAACTTTGATAAATTCCCGAATACATGACGTAAAAATACGATATGGCAACAGCGCATTTCAAAATATAAAAACGTGGTATTGATAACTGACGTGCATTGTAAATAGCAATTTATTATTGATTAAAATTTAATGTTTTTATTTATAATAATAATAGTTACTATTGTTATTATAATTATTACTATTGTCAGCAATAGTAATAACTATAATATTGTTAAAAATAAATCTTGTAATCTTGTCTATTATTGTAAATTGTTGCCAGATCTATTTGTTTTCTTTTACTGACATAACAAAACCCTGTAGTTCATGCTAAATTCCGCTAGATGCCACGACTTTCGGTGAAAAACAACCTTAAGGAAAATTCGGGCCCTGTTTTTAAATTAGTAACTGAAGTATTTAAAATCTATTCTAGGCATAAGTGTATTGAACACAACCGGCTCGATAACGCAAGGCACACCAGCGACAAGTACACAGGAGCAGCAACAGTTCATCAACGATGACGCCATGGACGTGACTTACAATGCAATCCAACACCCGACGCTGCCGCATTTACAGTACAACCTCAACTCGCAGAATATGTTCACGGCCCAGACCGCAAACATGCACGCACACCACATTCTCAACGTGCACAATCACCGCAGTCTCACCAACTCCCCGATTTCAAATCCGGGAAGTCCGGGGTTGGATATGATCAAAGAAGAACAAGTGAATCAGAGTTTTAGCAGTTCAGCGATACTCGGCCACCCGCAGATATCTGTGACAGATGTTTTGGGGAGTGAGGTTACGTTAGTAGCTTCCAGTGATACGTCAGAAGATAGTATGGACAGTTTAGAGAACCAGAATGTTACGAGGTTACCACAATTTATTATATCGGAACCTACAGATAACAGTCCGAGTATAACTAAAGGAACTGGTAGAAAGATTAGTTCAGAAAGTATAGATTCGTCAATAACGGGGAATCCAGTGAAGGGAGAGTTTGACTTAAAGCAAACTTTTTTAGGCTCTGAGAACGATAAAGGTCACGACAGTCCTGAATACTTAGCTGAAATTCCGCACGGGTCGATAGATGAAGCTTACACGTGCTTACGAAGGAACAGCGACAAGTCGTCATGTTATTCTGAGGACAGCTTGTCAAATGACAGCTTGAGTGTGAGTCACCAGAGTCCTCTATCGTACCAAGAGAGCAGTGGCTCTACGACGCAGTCTAGCCCGCAGGCGTGTACGCCGGACACGAACTTTCAGTTCAAAAGCATCCGACATACGGATGATATAAGTAAAAATTTCTCTAGGAATTTTGAAAACATGCAATTATTTAGTACTAATATATTAACACAAAATAATAGTAATGTAGAAAAGGGAAATAATTATAATAATGATTCGTATGAAGAGAATTTAAACATAAAGACAAAGTGCAATAGTGACCTGAAATGCAATATGCTGACGGACCAGTTTGTCGGTTTCGACGAAGTGAAAAGAAATGATTTAGGCGACTCGTTCGAATTAAAATTATCAAAAGGTTGTTCACATTTAGAATCGACTGATATATTAGAAATAGTTAAGGAAACAATTAATAATCAAATACCGCCAAAGTGTTTTCTGCTTAGCAACGAAAACCTGGATAGCGGTCTGATAGAGTACGAGGGCGGCATTCAGATAGAAGTGAAAGTGTGCGAGGATAAAGTTCAAGACTCAAAGGGACTCAAGATGAGAAGGATATCAGGCGATCACTTGATCTACAATCAGTTGTGTCAACAGCTAATATCCTGTATGTCCGTCTCATGATACGATGACGCCGCCTCGGCCCATGTGTAACCCTAGTTGACAAGTTAATTAGTTTCTATTACTATGCATTGAAGTATTTTTATTGTGCTCTTAATAGTGGTAGACGTATGATTGTTCCAATATAACCGTTTTGTTTTCTCCGATGGTCGGAGCTAGCGATGAGTTATACGAGAACAGTGATATTTTTACTGCTTTAAATATATAAGTGATAGGATGATCCCAAGAATATCCCAATTTTGTATAATACAGACAATTTGTACCGCAGAAGTATATATATTTTTCCGAAATGTGGTCCGTGTATCTGGATTATAATTTAAACGTCCGTTAAATGTGAAACGTCTTCACATTTAACAAGTTATTCAGGGTCTTGAACTGTAAGTTTCTTGTAGCAGTTCTGGACAGTTTGGTTTTATTTTCTAAACTTAACTGGTTGATGTGGAAGCCCCTGAAATTAGAACAGTAACAAAACAAAGCACGATGTAATAATACCAGATAAATTGAGCACACCCTATATATATTTATGTAAATGTATATATAAACATGAAGTAAAAAGACGTGTAAGTTCGGAGCAAATTAAACATACACAGGATTGCGCTATTCTGGAATTGAAACCATCCTTTCTTTTGATGAGGAAGTTTTATAAATCAGCCAATATGTTTGAATTTGTTAATAATTTGCTGCCATAATTTATAGTTTATTATTATTCCTATTTTATGACACATTCCACCATATTATGTATAGTTTTTAATAGTGTACATTTTAAATATTGTACGTATAGTCCATTAGAGGAGTCTTATCAATAGTAAATAACGTTGGACTTTTGACTAGTCAAATATAAATTTCAGTGAACGATTTTTTCAATAAGGAACAGGAAAGAAGAAGCAATTTTGTTATTATCTTACACTAGAATTTGTTTTTGTGACTATAACCTAAAAAAAATCACAACAATTAGAAATTTTTTAAATAAAAACATTTTTAATTGTTGTGATTTTTTTTTAGGTTAAGTAATAAATTAGTTTTTGTTGGAGAATTCCTGTTATTTGTATAATAATATTTGAACTAGGTTTTATTTCGTATAAAATTGGAAATAAAATAATTTTAAGACAGCTTTTGTTGCAGAATATTTGACAAGTCAAAATAGATTGAACAATTGACAATATTTATCGGTTGATTGTTCGGTATTCCAACGTAAATAGAAACTGTTGTGTTAAGCTTTCATCTCTTAACTTTCTTGTTAAACGAGTTTAAATAGATCTCATATTTTGCCAGTAACTAAATATTTTTATATGACCTCTCCATTATTATCATCATCTTCAATATGCTTACGTAAAACAAGTGTGATTTTTGTTATTTGGCCGTTTGCAATAAATGTAATATATAGTTCAGTCAAATTAGACAAAATAATAGTTATTCATCTACATTTTCAATAGAAAAGTTTTTATATAAAATAATATTTTTAAATATAACCTCAAAATCTAATTTGACCAAACTGTAATATTAAATTTGCTTGATTATTTATTTTTCTAAATTGTATTTATTTATTATTTAAAAAAAAATTTGTGCTATTTCTGCTCTATTTATTTATAAATATCATTTACAAAAGAGTAGTTTCCTTTTTTTTATTTTATATATAAAAAAATATTTTCTAAAAAAAAGTGCTGTCAAAAATGTTAACAATTTATTTATTAACTATTTATATTAAATTATAGAGTATTATTTGTTTTATTTAGAATATAAATTACTTTGTACTGCTTTAAATATATAACGTATAAGAATGTACGTAAAATATCGTCGAAATCGTAACGATAATTTAAAGACTGAATTTTTACTTAAAAATTCGATAACACATAATTTTTTTAATTTATTTTATAATCGAACTTTAAAGTTATAAAAAATATTAAACAACGCGTGTAAAAAAAAATGTTTGCCAAATGTAACTATTAAATAATAATAATTTTTTTACTAGTCATTTTAACTTCTTTCAATGACCGAGTTAATATTTAAAGCAGTATGTTTAAAAAAATGTACAAAAAAGTGAACTATACTTTTGTGCCAGATAAAAAAAAACATCTATCAAACAATGACATTCTACGACCTAATTTCAGGTGAGTCAAAATTATAATAACAAATTTTTCAAACTTAAAACGTGTCTCATATGAAGTTAGGTTGTACGGATGTGATTGTTGTAAAAACTGCTTAATTACCCTTTTAGATATTCTTCGTACAAAAAAATTACGAGTATATATAGGCCATATCTTCTATTCTATTACAATAAATGTCATCTTCACTTAGAAAAGTGCACTTTATTACACGCATTTGTGTAAAATATATTTTTATAAACAAGACCTAGTTTATTTTCAAAAATACACGTTTGAAAATAAATGTAGTACAGCCGTACGTTAATACATTCCCCGTATCGCCTACGTTATAATTTTTATCAGTTTCTGAATGACTGGTTTTAATTAATGAGTGCTGTCACTTTTGTATTGCAAAGAAACTGATTGAAATTGCGGTAAGAGCTTTACGTTGAATCTGTTAATGTACGATGTATAATTTTTAATGTTTTTTGGTTTGTTAGTACTTCCAATAGGAGTCAATAAGGTTTTATTATCTTTTCTAATATTTGACAACTAGTTTGTACTATCTGTATATATGTATATAACGTTATAATTAACTATACATTCCTGAATAGATATGATAATATTCAATTATACAAATATATATAAAATGTTTTTAAATTAATATGCTCGTTTGTTTTTTGTTCCTATTTTTTTTTCAGTTATAGGCAAAAGTTACAGCCAAGAATAATATACAGGGTGGTCCGGTTTGGGATACAGATATTTTAGGAGCTGATTCCCTGACTCATTGTGAGTAAAAAATTGTGCGGAAAGTGGGGGTCTATCTCTAACACCCTCTGAGTTATAGGGTGTTTAAAAAAAACCTTCAGAGTAGTTCTTACAACAAAGATTATCTCATAACTTCTAAAGTAACGTATCTAGAGCAATCAAAAAGAGTCAGTTTCATAGGTAATTAACTAACATATTTTTCAGTATTACGGTTATTGCTATCCGTATTTCTAGTTCCGAGTTATAGCTCATCAAAGTCGAAAAATATCTTTTTTTGTTGTAATTTTTTATGAAAATGACGTTTTTCTCCAAAAGTACCTCCAATATATGGTATTTTTTATCATTATTTTGGTACATCATAATGTTACCTACAAATTCACTCTTCAAAGTTTGGACGTGGGTCTTACAATTTTCCGGTAAACAATTATTTTTATGGTAAATAATAATAAATAATAAAATTATGTAGTTATATACAAATAAATTTATTGACTGTTTCATTTAATAGGGCAGATAGCAAAATAGTAACTTTGGGGATTAATTAATAACTGGAAAACTATAAGACCCACGTCCAAACTTTGAATAGTGAATTTGTAGGTAACATTATGATGTACCAAAATAATGATAAAAAATACCATATATTGGAGGTACTTTTGGAGAAAAACGTCATGGGGGGGAATTTAATTTTAAATATGTTTCATAAATAAATAAATTAACCAAGTGGCTTCACTGCGGGTGGTTATGAGATTTAATTTATGGGCCCAGTATTATTCACAAAAATCCTCGTATATATTTTTATAAATCGTTTATATAAATACCAAACATCGAAACTCAAAAAATCAGAAAAATACGTGTTACTTTGAATAAAAAATAAAGTTATTGAAAAAATTAAAACGTGCCATTTATTTTAATTTCCCACAACCCTAGAATAATGTTAACATAAAATATACAAACGGAAGCCAGTTGCTGTAATTTAAAATAAACCTATTTTGATGATATTTGTGAATTTTCAAATTAATGTAAAATAGTTGAGTCAATGAAGGTTTTTACTTCGGAACCCTCAGAAACAGCACCGATTTTGATGATTTTTTTTTTAAATGTTCGTTATACCATACTATTTGAAATCAGAAACATTCCAGCCGTCGTACTCAAAAAAAATTTTTTTTTGCTCAAAAAAAATGTATATAAATAAATTCTTTTTCGATGATAATTGAGCAAAAGGGTATTTTTTGTTATAACTTAGTTGAATAAATATTATTTGAGGAAATGAGCAAAAAAAATTTTTTATTTTTCATTGGCAAACGTTACTTTTAAATTATTTAAATAATTTGCTTAATAAATTATCGTTGACATTTTGACGCAAAAATTCATAAATTAATATACATATTTAGAATTTATTGAATATTGATGAAATTTAGCAAAATTCTTCGAATAAACCCTTATTTAATAGTAGTAAATTTTAGAGCACGTTACTTGCATTAATAATCATTTTACAGCAAATTTTGCTCCGAAATTTCGTATCCGCTCGCGCCGCGAATAAAATAATAAACGTTTGCCGTTTTGCAAATAAACAAATAATTTTGTCCAGAAAAACTGTAATTATTTGAGATGTATTTATCTAACGTTTCTAAAAGTTTTAGCCCTCTAGGTTTATTATTTTCAACTCTAGAGCAGTTTATTCTTTAGATTTTTCGCGCGTCAGCGGTAAGTTCGTCAATAAGATCGTTTACTCTGTAAAAAATATTTATTGATTTTTTATAAAATTTTGCACAATTGTTCGAACTACTTTAATTTAGCAGTACACAAATTAAGAGCACGTCACTAACATTATTTATCATTTTACACTTTTTCCTATGAAATTTAGTATCCGCTCGTGTCGCGTATAGACAATAAACGTTTGCCTTTTTGCAAATAAACTAACGATTTTTTCGAAAAAAATTGTACTTATTTTAGATGTATTTACCTAACGTTTTTGAAAGTTTTAGCCCTCTAGGTTTATTATTTTCAATTCTATAGCAGTATTTTCCTCAGTTTTTTCGCGCGTCAGCGGCACGTTCGTCGACAAGATCGTTTACTCTGTTAAAAATATTTACTGAATTTTGATGAAATCTTACATAATTATATACTTTTATTTAGCAATTAAGATCACGTCACTAGCATTATTTTTCATTTTACAACTAGTTAGGCTACGAAATTTACTATCCGCTCGTGCCGCATATAAGACAATAAACGTTTGCCGTTTTGTAAATAAACAAACAATTTTGACAAAAGAAATTATGCTTATTTAAAATACATTTACCTAATGTTTCTAAAAATTTTAGCCCTCTAGGTTCATTTTTTTAAATGGTACAATCAAGTACAATGTTATTTATTACAAATTCAACATTTTTTAGGAAAAAATTGGGAAATTTCTGGAAAATTTTTGTATAATTCAACTTTATTTGTGAAAAGAAACACCGCGAATACACATTTCTAGCAAAATTTTCTATAAATTTAGACAAAAATTAAAAAAACTTTTCGTGAAAATTCTCGGAAAATCCTTAATTTGACAACGTATTCTTATTCGGCGACCCTCAAAACCCCTACAGGTAAAAAAATTTCGTTGAAATTAGGACTTGGGGGGGAGGGGTTTAATCCGACGACTAGAGTGTTTCTGATTTCAAATAGTATGGCATAACGAACATTTAAAAAAAATATTATCCGAAGTTTTGGCCATTTTCGAGCTTCCTAGACTCTACTAATACCAAACAAATTTTGCATTACCTATATATACCCAAGTCACTATTCCATGTAGTTTACGAGCTATTTACAAATAAAATATTTTACCCTCATTTTCAAGGGCCGATTTCACCCCCTAAACTTTAAAACGGGCATGTATAAAAAATAGATGTCCTTTATTTTTACGTGATTAACATTTTTACCAAGTTTCATAACGATTCGTTACATAGCTTTTCATTTCCGTTACATTACTAAATTTCATGTCCGTTACTTTACCAAATTTTTACCCTCAACGCGCCTAAAGAAGTACAACTTCAAAAACTGTTTGCTCACCGCCGTGTTGCTCACCTTGTGACATAAAGTATGGTATTTGTCGGAATGCTCATGGTTCGATAATATATATAGTTGAAGATTTATCCGATAGATGGCGTTGCATGTACAATGTAATTTAATTAATTAATAGTAGAAATCTCTTTTGAATAAAATTGTTAGTTCAAGCTTTTCCCGCTAGATGTCGCAACATTACACATAACAATTTTCATTAAAAATTTCTAGTTTTTTTTCAGAAGCCATAATGACTAAGTCGATGTTACCGTTTGTAATAGATCATTTAGTTCAAGCTTTTCCTGCTAGATTTCCCATCATGTACCTACATTATTTTTTTTGTCAGAAGTTATTCCGACTAAAATAAAAATTTTACTAGCGGCACCAATTTTGGTCTAAAAAATTGTAAGCTCTGAGTTTTGCCGCTAGATGGCCCAGGTTTTATGAGTTTTTTTGAAAATAAATGCCATTTATTTTATTATACCCGTTTATTTACACAGGTATTTTATATGTAAGTTTTTAAATTGAATTAATAACATCTATTTATCTACATAGATGTATATTTTGTATATATTAGGTATTGTTAATAAAACACATGGAATATAAAGTAATATTTATTTATTTTATTTAGGTATATTCAGTATATTATTTATTATATAATAATATATGTCAACTTACTTAACCAACATATAAAATTTAATAAGCTAAATAATAATAACAAATAAAGTAAACTTGCCATAGATCCGTTTTCACATTGATATACAGAGCCCCAACATGGAGGGGGGGGGGGGGTGAGAAGACTAAAGTCCAGGGACCCGGGGCTAACGAGGGCCTGGTACCGGTGTTAAAAATTAAAAAGGTCATGTTAATCATATAATATGATATCCATGCACTTAAATGACATTTGTCTTATTGGGGTCCCGCAAACAAGATCCAGTATGGGGTACTGTGATAGGATTTAATATATCTACAATTACATTTAACCCTCGGAGCCTCTTGTGGGTCAATTTGACCCATACACCGACTTTAATCGTGAATAGCGCTCAGGTATTTTACATTTTTCGAGATTTTTTTTAAGTATGTTGAATACTTCAAAGGTATGTGTAACACTTATAAATTCATTTACCATGAGTCAAAGTATACCTTTGAATTTTGGTAAGTCAAAAGGTTTCGTAGTTACGGAATTATAGGTGATCAAAAAGTAAGCAGGGTCAAATTGACCCAGAGTGTACTAGTAGGTTGAAAAAATAGGTGTGTACTCCGAGGGTTAATATCATCGACTCAACAAAAGTTCGGTGCTTTAATAATACAAACAAAATAATATGAAAAACATAAAAATAACTGATTATCATAAGACTTCTTGAATGTTCCTTCTGACCAAATTATGTTTAACAAAATAATTACAAACTAGCAAATCTAAGAAAATAAATTATAAAAATCGTGAAATTAGTTATTAATTTTAAATTTTTGCTTTATTTACTTAATAGCCCAGGCAATAGACTCACAAAAACGGTCAAACTAAGAAAAAATTCCGACCAAGCTGGATTTTGGTGGATACTTATTTTGATGTCATAAACATACCCTAAAAAGTACCTTTAATTTGGATGGCGGGTTTTTATTTTTTAGGCGGTAAAGGGGGGCTAATTCTAGTTTTTTTGCAAATATCTTAAACATTAGCGATTATCATTCATTAAAATATTAATATTTTTAAAAATTATGGTTCATCAGTATTCTTTAGAACTTCAGGAACAATTTGAGACCAATTTTGATTTGAACAAAAATTATTAATTTTTAAATTATTTTCCTCGAAATAAACATTTTTACGTTTTTTTAAATCAATATCGATTCGTCTAAGTGTCTCCAACAAATATCAACCATAAAAACACCCCGTCATCGATTTAGATTTTGAGAAAAATTGAAGAAAATCTTGAAAACGGGGTTTTCACCCTTCATCCCCCTTTTTAAGGGTGTTGCACTACTTTTCGCTAAGTACAGGTTATTTTTTTCGGATTCTACGCCCCAAAATCTATAATAATCAACCATAAAATTGCTTGCCTCTAAAAGTTCGGATTTTGACACTCTTCACTGCACCCTTGACTGGGTTAACAGTTTACTTAAAAAGTATTGATTATACAAAAAAAGTATAAATACCTTTTTTGTGTAGAACTTTATAAACTACAATTTTCTTTATAACTATTTTTCTCGAAAAATTAATAATTTTTGAGATATTTGCAAAAAACTTTATCCCCCAAAAAACAAAAACCCGCCATCCAAATTAAGGGTACTTTTTAGGATATATTTAGGACATCAAAATAAATGTCCCACCAAAATCCAGCTTGGTCGAAATTTTTTCTTAGTAAAAACCTTTATTTCCTGAGCTATTATATTCATTGAAATTAAAAATCTGGAAGAGTAAATACTTTTGTAAATACAATTGTAATTATTACGCTAAAATTTCAATATTTGGTTAAAAATTGAATGAAATATTTTCTTAATTTTTAGGGTTCCGTAGAAAACCCTTATAGTTTCTCCATGTCTGTCCGTCCGTCCGTCCGTTCGTCTTCAAAAATTTTGAGATAATAAGATGAAATTTGGTATACGGTCGTAGATTAATGACCCAAAAACAGAAATAATAAGATTTTTGAAAATAAAATTTTTTTTGGACCCCCTTTCATAAAATGAAAAGTGTTTTCAAAAAAAATTTTCACCTACACCATTGAGTGGGGTGTCGTTAGAAAGGTCTCCTAAAATTCAACAAAAAATGTATCAGAACTTTTTGATTTTAACCCTTTAATCACGATGTATTTGCTCTCCAAAGTCGATAAAAAAGCGTCCCCCCCCTCTATTTTCTAAACTATCAATTTAAAAAATCTGAAAAAATTCCAGAATGTAGCTTTTCATTAGTACTTTCACTGAAAATTATAACGAACATTGTCAAAAATATTTTGGACCCCCCTTCTATAGACTGAAAAGTGAACTCTCATTTTTTTCCTCACTTACCCCATTGGGTGGGGTGTCATTTAATAGGTCTCCTAAAATGCAATAAAAAATGTCAGATAACTTTTTGATTTCAACCCTTCAGTCACGAAATATTTGCTTTTTAATGTCGCTGCCAGAGCGTCCCCCCCTTTATTTTCTAAACTATCGATTCAAAAAATCTGAAAAAAATTCAGAATGTAGCTTTTAATTAGTACTTTGACTGAAAATTATAACGAACATTGTCAAAAATATTTTGGGCCCCCCTATCATAGATTGAAAAGTGAAGTCACATTTTTTTCATTTACCCCATTGAGTGGGGTGTCATTTGATAGGTCTCGTAAAATGAAATAATAAAAGCCAAATGACTTTTTGATTTTAACCTTTTGGTCACGAAAATTTTGTAAAAAAACTCTTTTTTTATAAATCGTAGTGAGAATGACTACGGAACCCTATCATGTGCGTGCCCAACAAGCACTTGCCCGTTTTATTTTATTATATCACTTAACAACCCGCCACTGTAATCACGCATGATCTCGAGATACATAAGTTTCACTTGTATTTTATATTTATATACAATATCGGTAAAAGTTATTCAAATGTAAAACCGTCTATTTAATAAATCAGTGAATATTAATTTAAATTTAGAAGTGGCAGCAATAATGTTAAGAAGAAATAATGTGAAATCAAGATAAGTTTTAGAATATTTATACCTGCAAATAAATCAAGAAAACACAAACAAATTATAGTTTTTTTTATAATCTATTAAAACCCGATGTAGCGATGTCGCCTTTAATCATTGTCACAGAATTAAATTATTTAATTTATAATATATTGTATGAACCATTCACTGGAAAGTCATTTAACATCCTTGAATAGTTTTTATTATTTTTCAAAAATAAAGAACAGTGGTTTACCATTTTTGTATCTACCTACTCTAACCTATACAGTAAAATTTGAGAATTGACGAAAAACATATCGCACCTCCGCAAAAAAATTACACAACTCAAAAAATGTAGTTTTGAGGAAATAGAAATAAATGAAATTATAACGATTTAGGTAAATCAAAATTATAAAGGTACAGTGTACCTATATATCAGTCATAGGGTGTGCCAAAAAAAGGCGATATTTTTTTTTTCGCTCTCAGCCCAAAATATCTCAGGAAATGCCCAAACAAAGCTCCTGTTAAAAGCGGAGCTCAAAATTTCAATTTTAAGATGTCCTCCACGGAAGTTGAAGTTTTCCCGTCTAAATAACATGGGAAACGGGGTTTTTAACAGTTTTTTGTCCTGCGAACTGTGAAAAAATTATTTTTGAAAAAAATGAATGGATGAATCTTTTTGAGTATTAAATTTAGTACAAAAAGTCCCGTTGAGTCAAATTTCTATATTCAATATTTGATTTTTGACAGAGCTTTGAAGTTAAAATTTTCGCATTTTTTCGCGTTTTTTGCATTTTTCAGCTAAACTATCCGAGTTAGGGCAAAATGTTAACTAGCAAAATTGTAGTACGGTTGACATTCTATAAAAAAGTCTCCATCGAGTTTTTTGTATTATGAATAACAACAAAGTTATAGACCCATAAACATTTATTTTTTTAAATTTTCGCTTTTATGAACTAAAACATCGATAATTGAACAAAGAATTTTATGCAAATTTGTTAGTACATCAAATTTGGAACAAAATTGGATTAATAAGATTTTTTGTATTATCAGTAGTTAAAAGTTATTTAATCATATTTTTTTGATTTTTCCACAAAATTATGAAATATATTAACAATAAACATGACATATTCAGGGCCGTCTTTAACCTTTTGGAGGCCCTGGGCACATTAGGATAACGGGGCCCCTATGACTTTGACAGAACATTATTTTGTTAGGATAGACAAATTTTCTTTACAGTCACATTTTTTCTTTACAGTCACATTAAATGAATAGATAATCTATATCTATAAAAGAGTTTGTCCTTAACCACTCACTCATTCACTCACTCACTCACTCATATATCAACGTACAGCCCAAACCCCTGGACCTAGAAACGTGAAATTTCATAGATGTCTTCCTTTTATAATCTAAGCACCCACTAAGAAAGGATTTTTCGAAATTCAACCCCTACGGGGTTAAAGCAGAGTGTCAAAATTTATATAAAAAAATATTTTTTTTGTTCACATTTAATTGAAACATTCGAACATACTCTACAAAATAAATAATGAATCAGCATTTCCCAAAATTTAACCCGTAAGATGTTAAGGGGGAGGAAAAATTTGTAAAATAATTACAAGACAAATATCAGTTACGAAAATTCAACCCCTATAGGAATTGGGAGGGGAGGGGGTAAAATTTGTATATAGTTATCTTCATAATTGTTCATGACATTAAAGTAAATTCGGACAAATTAATATTGAATTAAAAAATAAATTTCGATATTCAAGCCCTAATAGCATGAGACGGAGACAAGGATTGATGTTTATCCGCATACCTGCTTTACTTATAAAGGTAAATTCTGGCAAAATAGTAATCTATTAAAATAAAAATTTCGACACTTAACCCCTAATGGCGGGAGTAGACAGGGTCTGTCTTTTTGATATGTTTATCTACATAACTGCTTACGTTATAATAGATTCGGGCAAAATAATCTGCAATAAAAATATATAATATTCAACCCCTAATGTTGAGGGTAGACAGGGGGTCCTATCACGTATGGAGGGTTCTAATTAGTTTCGAAATTTACGCGAGCGAAGCCGCGGGATTCCGCTAGTATAATATAATCCCCAAAAGTAACTCTTTCCAGCATTCACAGGTTAGTTCTAGATTTGAGATAAGCAAAATCGTTAATCACTTATTCAAAATCTATATATTTTTCAAATCACCGACAGAGCTAAAGAAGTTTTCACTTAAAAAATTAAGTACATGAAAAACTACATAGTTCACTGATGATTTTTCTTTAAAACAGTGTAGGTAATTAGTATACCATTAAATTGTATTTTTTATATTTAAATTTATCTAAACATGCTGTAATCGGAAAGCCTGATTTTCGGGCGAGAGTAGAGTAGCTTCGCGCATGCAAAAGCTAATAAGCAAGTAGGTATTGTAGTCATGAATGTCATTATCGTTTGATTTTTTCGAAATAAATATGTTTTTCGGTAATAAATATTGGTTATCATTTGGTTATATGGGGGCCCCTATCGATCGCGGGCCCCTGGGCATTTGCCCAGAGTGCCCAGTGGGAAAGAGGGGCCTGGACATATTATTAAAATATAAAAAGCACAGTCAATGTCGTAGCCTTTATCCCTTTTAGGCCGGTTCCAATAATTTTTAAATTAATTTATAATAGTTTGTAATCAATCGTAAGAAGTCGTAAGAATAACAATAATATTGTTAACAGATTGAGCTGCAGCTTTATATAAAAAGTTCACCGAGGTTAATTTTGTCATAAATTGATTTTGCTTTTTATATTTTAATAATATGTCATGTTTATTGTTAATATATTTCATAATTTTGTGGAAAAATCAAAAAAATATGATTAAATAAGTCTGTAACTTTTAACTACTGATAATACAAAAAATCTTATTCATCCAATTTTGTTCCAAATTTGATGTACTAGATTAGATTAGATTAGATTAGGTTGTGATTGATGATGAGGGTTAGATGCCTCTAACACTGCAGCCTTTGGCTTATTGTGTTCTTCATCAATTCACTCATTCAGTGAAAAGGTTTACCGTTCTTATCAGGTTTAACATCCTTTCCACCAAGTTTTCTCTTGTTAGAGCTTCTCGATAGTTTTCTCCTGCTAGGAGTGTGTGTCTCCATTGAGCAAGAGCTTCACAGTCGAATATGATATGGGAGGCTGTTTCGTCCTCTTCATTACATAGTCTGCAGATGGGTTCTTCGTCATAGATTCCCATTGTGTGCATGTGTTTTCGTAGGTTACAGTGACCGGTTATCATACCTGTCACTAGCCTAATTTGTTGTCTACTTAGTTTTAGTATTTCATCCGTTAATTTCCTGGATGGTTTATTTAGCATGGTTTTGCTATGTTTTTGACCTTCTACATTATTCCAGTGGTTTTGATGTTGTCTTTTTGTCCAATCAGCTAGCCAGCTGCGAATAGTGTTTTTGGTAATTCCAAATACTGGTTCAGGGCCTGTAAATGTTGTTTTTGAGCCCTTTTTTGCTAGAGCATCTGCTTTTTCATTACCTGCTATCCCTCTATGTCCTGGCACCCACATAACGGTTACCCTATTGTGGTTTGCCAGGGTAGTGAGGTTTTGTAGGCAATCCCAGACCAGTTTTGAGTTGAACTGATAACTAGCCAAGGCTTTCAGTGCAGCTTGACTATCTGTCAGAACAAGGATATCTTTACCTTGATAGTTCCTGTGTATATTCTCCTGCATGCAAACATCTATTGCATGAGTTTTTGCTTGGAATATTGTGGCACATTTCCCCAGAGATGCATATGCATTAAACTGAGGGGACTCCCCATATATTCCAGCACCAGTGCCGCTGTCAGTTTTGGATCCATCTGTATACCATACAAGTTTGCCCTCCTGACTGCGTCTTTGTACTAGCCCCTCATTCCAGTCTAGCTGGATGTTAAAGGGTTTATTAAAGTTGTGCCTTATTGGCATTACATCACTTCTCATTTCTAATAATGGGTCTGTGATGGATACCGTTATCCTGGTATGTCCAGGGTTGGTAGTGGTTTGCCAATTCCCGTTGATTTCCAGCCTGTACGCCGCCATCCTCGCCTCTCCTTTGATAATAATATCTAGGGGAGGCAGGCTTAACAGGGTTTCCATAGCTGCAGTTGGGGTGGTTCTCATCGCTCCCGTGATGCAGACGCAGGCAAGTCTCTGGATTTTAGATAGCTCCAGTTTGGCTTGTCTTTGTTCAACTTTCGGCCACCATACCAGCGATCCATAGGTAATCATGGGTCTCACCACTGCTGTGTATAGCCAGTATACCATGCTTGGTTTAAGTCCCCAGGATTTACCCAGTGCTCGCTTTGTTGCCATAAGAATTGTTTTTCCTTTGTTTACGGTTTTTTGTATCTGTGATTTCCAGGTTAGCTTTGAATCTAGGATTATACCCAGATATTTAGCCTCCTGACTCACTTGTAATTGTTCATTGAAGAAATTTGGTAGTCTAAGCCCGTCCAATTTTCTTCGTCTTGTAAATGGTATCAGTGCCGTTTTTTGTGGATTTACGCTTAAGTTCTCCTTGGTACACCATGTTTCCACAACTTCAAGAGCTCTTTGCATGAGCCTCGAGACTGTGTCGTCAAACTTTCCCTGGATTAGTATTACTAAATCATCAGCATACCCCTGGGTATAGTAGCCCTGTTCATTTAGTTTGACTAGGAGTTCATCTACCACTAGGTTCCACAGTAGAGGTGATAATACCCCCCCTTGCGGACATCCTTTGGCAGCTACTATCTCCATCGTCTCACTAGATACAGTTGATTGTATTTTTCTGTCGTGTAACATCTTACTGATCCACCTACATATGGTGTCTTCTATTCCACGATTTCTCACTGCGGCTATCATTGACTCGAAGGAGGTATGATCAAAAGCTCCTTCGATGTCTATAAAGGCCGCTAGTGCAATTTCCTGTTGGTTGATTGCACTCTCAATTTTTCCCACTAGTTGGTGAAGTGCTGTTTCACATGCTTTCCCCACTTGATAGGCATGTTGGTGGGGATGGAAAAGGCTTCCTTTCGGTAAGCTTTCCCTTATGTGTCTTCCTATCAGTTTTTCCATCACTTTTAGCATAAAAGATGTTAAAGTGATGGGTCTATATGCCTTCGCCTGAGAGTGGTCTCTTCCAGGTTTTGGTATAAAGACAATTCTAGATTGCTTCCATGCTGTGGGAATGTATCCCGTTGCTAGGCTTGCTCTTAGAAGTCTACAAAGTTTTGGCATTATGATGGATTTCCCTTGCTGTAACAGCACGGGTATAATTCCATCAGGGCCAGGCGCTTTGTATGGTTTGAATGAATCTATAGCCCACTCGGTTGTATTGTGGGTTATTATTTTGTTTGCAGTTTGCCAGTCTCTTTTTGTTGCCCTGATAATGGGGTTTACAAAATCAAGCTGGTTTTCATCTGCAGGTAATGCTACATTTGAGTTTGGCAGGTGTACTTGAAGTAGTAACTCTAAGGTTTCCTTGCCCGTTTCTGTGTATTTGCCATTTGGTTTCAATATTGTCCCAATTGGTTCTACAGGATCCTTGGCCAGAATTTTCTGGAGTCTTGCTGCCTCAGAGGTGTTTAAGTTCCTCCAGGAATCTCTTTTGGCTTTACGGATTTGTTTATTATATTCCGTCAGGGAGAGGTAGTATTCATCCCATCTTCCTGTTTTTTTCGCTTTGTTGAACAACTTGCGTGTGCTTTTTCTTTGTTCTGCCAGATTTGTGTTCCATCAACATACTTCTCTTTTTGTGGATCTACGCACAACCCGGCAGTTGTTATAGTACGAATCTACAATGGCCTCCTGTAATTGAACAGAGGTTAATTCTATATCCATACTATCCTTAATTTCATTTTTTACGTTAATTAAGTTTAGTTGTAGGTCCTGTTTGTATTTCTCCCAGTCCGTGTTTTTCGGATTTCGATATTCCGAGGCTGGCTTATCAATGTCTTTGATTTCCATTCGGATATATCTATGGTCCGAGAGCGACGGTTCTTCTGACACATGCCATCGAGTAATCTGAGAGCTTATACGGGAGGTTGCTACTGTTATATCAATAACTTCTTTTCGAGTTTTTGTTATAAAAGTTGGTTTATTACCTCGATTTAGAAGGTCTAAATCGTTAGAAATAATATAATCAAATAGGTACTCACCCCTTTTGTTGTTGTTGCTGCTACTCCATGCTGCATGATGTGCATTGGAGTCAATACCAGCTAGTAGCTGCAGGTTTGATTGCCTGCAGTGGTCCACTAGCTTCTGCATTTCCTCCGATGGTGGCGGATTTGGCGAGTCAAACGGAAGATATACCGAGGCTATTATTATTTCCTTCAGGTTTCCTTCCGTTTGAATTTTTATACTACCGGCAGCTAGATCCCTACAACAGAAATTTGTCAGTTTTAAAACATGAAGTTCTTCCCTGACAAGTATGCATGATCTTACGTTTCCAAGGTTCCTGTTATATATTAGTTTACCCTTGGTGGTTCCTAAGCCTGATACCTTTCCCCTGAACAGCCAGGGCTCTTGGATCAAGGCTATGTCTATACTTTCCGAAGAAAAGTATTGACAGAAGGCAGCCGAAGCTGCCTTATTGTGCTGCAGGTTTACTTGAAGTACCTGCAGCATCTTCTG
This sequence comes from Sialis lutaria, assembly GCA_949319165.1. Taxonomy (NCBI): domain Eukaryota; kingdom Metazoa; phylum Arthropoda; class Insecta; order Megaloptera; family Sialidae; genus Sialis; species Sialis lutaria. The sequence continues at coordinate 3,743,281 of OX439244.1, forward strand.
TCTTCTCTTCCGGTTTTTTTGAGACTCTGAAGGTTAGCTGAGACAATCCTAGATAGGCTTTAAACCCTACCTTGCTCAGCTCCTTCAGAGAACTCTCGTTTATCGCAAGGACCAGGGTAGTACCTTGCGATTCTTTTCTGGTGGATATGATCCGCCATTCCCCTGTTGCCAGGTTTTTGTTCTGCGTCTCCAGCAGCTGGAGGATCTTGGGTGGATCATTAGCCTCCACTAGGTCGGTGGGTATCCACACAACCACCTTAGAGGTTTTGACAAGATCCTTGGCCTCTCCTACTCGGAGGTTGGCCCCCTCCCACAGCTGGAGTTGTGGTAGCTTACCTTCCAGCCACTCTTTCGCATTCTTGTTTGCACAAGACACAAACAGTACGCCGCCATGTGCGTAGCTGTTTGTGAATTGTGGTCCAGTACCTGCCTCACATTTGAAAATTTCTCTTGTGAGGGATTGTTGTATCTGCTTAGCCTGCTCTGGGGTTAGTTTGCCCTCAGGATAGGTTTGCAGAGCTACTGCCATCTTTATGGCAGATATTGTTTGACTATAGGACTGCCCCTGTACCGAGGTACTGGGTTTTGTCCTATCGTCCCCTTCTCTGATCTTCTTCGCTGCCCTTTGTACTGATGGTGATGGTGTACTCCCATCAGTACGGGTTCTTTTCCTTGGATCAGCTGGGTCTTTTCCTGTCTCCAGTGGCTTCCGTTGACGGTTTGCCCTAGGTTTCCTTGGCCTTATGGGCTCCCCTCTTGCTGTTGCCGCCTCTATTGCCATCCTGCGGCGTTGTGCCCCTGAGATGCGTCCCTCAGGTTTTGATTTTGGAGGGGATTTTACCTCGGTTTGTGTTCCCGAGGGGTTTGCCCCTATTTCTTCTGTTTTTTCCTCCTTGGAGGTTACTGAGGTTTGACTTTCGTCTGCCTCAGATATCTCCATGGGGGATAGTTTTTTTGTTTCTGGTTGTTCTTTATCCATGTTTATTCCCACGAGTATGAACTTGTTAAAAATAATGGCTGTATACAATGGGGTGCGCCCGGTGCCCCAAGGGATAACCAGTAGGTACTGATCTTCTAGACAGTCTAGATGTACTAACATATTTGCATAAAATTCTTTGTTCAACTATCGATATTTTAGTTCATAAAAGCGAAAATTAAAAAAAATAAATGTTTATGGGTCTATAACTTTGTTGTTATTCATAATAAAAAAAAGTCGATGGAGACTTTTTTACAGAATGTCAACCGTACTACAATTTAACATTTTGCCCTAACTCGGATAGTTTAGCTAAAAAATGCAAAAAACGCGAAAAAATGCGAAAATTTGAACTTCAAAGCTCTGTCAAAAATCAAATATTGAATATAGAAATTTGACTCAACGGGACTTTTTGTACTAAATTTAATACTCAAAAAGATCCATCCATTCATTTTTTTCAAAAATAAATTTTTCACAGTTTGCAGGACAAAAAACTGTTAAAAAACCCCGTTTCCCATGTTATTTAGACGGGAAAACTTCAACTTCCGTGGAGGACCTCTTAAAATTGGAATGTTGAGCTCCGCTTTTAACAGGAGCTTTGTTTGGGCATTTCCTGAGATATTTTGGGCTGAGAGCGAAAAAAAAATATCGCCTTTTTTTGACACACCCTAATACACATAGTATTTAATTGAAATATTTCAGTATTCCTGTGATGTTTGAAAAATAGTAACTCTTAAAACACTTAGTGATAAAGTATTTTTTAAAAATAAAAATGTGACATTTTTTTAGAATATGCAGAATTTGACGGTAGGTACACGAAGTACATTAATGACATTTTTTAGTAGAAATATATAGTAATTTGGAATCATTCTACATATTTAACTCAAATATGACATTTTTTGAGTTGTGACACTTTTTTTGCGGGGATGTATTTATTTAAGGAAGTTGACACCATTAAAAAAATAACAGAGAGATTTCGATTAAACTTTGAAAATAACAAGACATTTATAATTAAAAAATCTTTGCAAAATTTCAAAGTCATTAGGAGAATAGTTTAAGATATATTAAATAAACAAATTAACATGCATTCTTACAAGAACTGCATAATTTCTCATAAGACATGACAGGACTTTTCAAAGTGATCTGACAGAGAGAATTTAATGAAAATTTGAGCATACATTCTTTATTCATTTACAAAGATATCTGTAAAATTTTATAATGATTAGGAACCGCGTTTTTTAATTAAAAAATGATAAGTGTGTGAAAAAAAGATAGAGTCACACCTTGCCTTCATTCTATGCTTATCCACAGGTGTTTTCCCGCACTGCCAACCCCGCACCCTATAGTGTCAACCTCCTTAAACAATTTTGAAAAAAAAAATCGAAATTTTTTTTCCAAAATAAAAATTGTGGAAGGAAATAATATTTTTTTTTAATTATATTTCAAACGGTTCATATCAGAAAAAAATGCTTACAAGAAAAGTTGTAGAGAACGTTATTTTCTTTAATTTATGTTCTATTATTTTTTTTGTATCTTTTATGAATTAACCAAAAAAATAGTAGTTTTAGTTTTATCTATGAAAATGAAGGAATTTATTATTATACAACTGTCAAAATTGAAGTCTAAGAAAATAAAAACATAAGTATTCAATAATCAATAATCCTAATTAGTTTTGTTATTAAAATTATAATTTATCCATTTAATTCATTGAAAATCATTTTGTAAGTTAAATATTTTAAAATCAAGTGTTAAAAAATAAAATTAACAATATTATCAACACTTCGGTATCATCATATATGTATCATGATGTATAAAAAAGTCTCGTGCCGACCAAGGCAGTTTTTTTTATAAATAGTAATTTAAATACGTTCACTAATTATTCTGGTAGAGGGGGGGGATAATAATTTAGAAAATTAAAAAGTATATTCTAAAATTGCAGATTTTGCTAAACTATAGTCTGCTTCATTGAACTCATTACTTCCAAGTGTCCTATTTATGGTACTTCATATTTTTATTTTGTTTTCTCTGACTTAATAACGTTTAGAGTTCATTCAATGACAAATTATAACACTTAAAGTAACAGTGTAATTATTCCAGCTAGCCGACATTTATAGTTACATTTTTTACTTTCTTATACCTATGTATACAGGGTCCTCCAATAGTGTGTCCGGCATTGTTTTACGCCCAAACTATTGAAGATAGAGAGTTAAGATAAAAATTTTACTATATAAATCGACCCCAAAGAATTTCAGGAAAATATTTTCAACCCCCTAAAACCGCTCCTTGGGGGGTAGTTTGAGGGGTACATGCCCGTTTCTCAGTAAAATCAAATGGAATAGTATATCAAAAATTACATATTTGTAAAGATAATGAAAAAATAAGAAACTTTCGTAAAACAAAAATTTTCATACTTTCAATTGTTTAAAAAATATGGCGACTTGTTATCAAATTTTAGAGTTTTACTCAAAGTGCTCTAATTTCGTTAAATATTTATGGAATTTTATTATTATTTTAAATTTAGAAAGTAGAAATAATGAACTTTGTAAAGATGTATGATTATTTGAGATTTTAATAGTTTAAAGTGTCATACTCGACATACCAAAAATTGAAAAGTTCAATTAGGGATAATTCAAAATTTTTAAATACAATGGTATATCAATTAGTACTTTTTCTTAAAGAAGATATGTGAATAAACAGTTTTTGATAAAAAAAAATTAAAATTAAAAATTTTAATTTTCAGTTTTCAATTTTAAAATTATAATTTTAAATTTTCTTAACAAAAGTTGTTTATTTACATATCCTTTTTAAGAAAAAGTACTAATTGATATACGGTTGTATTTGAAAATTTCGAATTATCCCTAGTTGAACTTTTGAATATTTGATATATCGCGTATGACACTTTAAACTATCAAAATCACAAATAGTCATACATCTTTACAAAGTTCATTATATCTACTTTCTAAATTTGGAAAAATTCCATTAATATTTAACGAAATTAGAGCACTTTTAGTAAAACCCTAAAATTTGAGAACAAGTCGCCATATTTTTTAAACAATTGAAAGTATGAAAATTTTTGTTTTACAAAAGTTTCTTATTTTTTTATGATCTTTACAAATATGTACTTTTTGATATACCATTCCATTTGATTTAACTGAGAAACGGGTATGTACCCCTCAAACTACCCCCCAAGGAGCGGTTTTAAGGGGTTGAAAATATTTTCCTGAAATTCTTTAGGGTCAATATATATAATAAATTTTTTATCCTAAATCTCTATCTTCAATAGTTTGGGCGTAAAACAATTGGAGGACCCTGTATAAAATATACATATAGTATAAGTAAGTACAGTGGTACCTCGACATACGAGTGCCCCAACATACGAGTTTTTCGAGATACGAGCCGGCGAGCGAGTGATTTTTTGCTTTGAGTTACGAGCGAAATTCGAGATACGAGTTCGGTAGTTCATTTATTTTTATAACCATGGATCGGAAGAAAGTTTGTGAAAAGTCAAGTGCTAAGAAAAAGATGATGAGTATTGAATTAAAACGTGAAATTATAGAAAAACATGAGCAATTGTTTTGTATGGGGAAATTTGCTTCGAGATACGAGTAATTCAAGATACGAGCAAGGTTGCGGAACGAATTAAACTCGTATGGAATTATCAATTTTGACCTTCTCTGAATCTATTCTGACTATTTTCGCCATGATGTCTGTGTGTCTGTCGGTCTGTAGACGCTGTAACTCAAATACGACAAATCCTAGAAAGGTGACATTTTATACTTAAGATTATTTTTATCCTGGGATGAAAACCTCCTATTTTTGAAAACGATCACTCAACCGGAAACGGATATTTACCTACATCGATTTTTGAATTTTTCGAATTACATTGAAACAGTGGGAATTAGAGAAAAATGACCAAGTTGAAAATTGTAGGTAATATTATTATCTATAATTTATGTTCTATTCATTTTTTCGAAAAAACAAATTTAATTTTTTTTTTACCAAGTATTCGTTTTTAAGTACATTTCAAATGGTTCATAACAGAGAAGAAATATCTGCCATGAGTGTCATGGGACTTTCTTATATGTATTACAGAGACTGTACGTGTTTGCCATAGGTACCATGGGTCTTTCTATACGTAATACTGAGAATAAACACTGTATACTCTATTTCATTTAGTTTGCAGTGGTCGTCGTGCGACTTGACGGTATGAGTCGTGATCCGTACGGTCAAATCACCCAACAACCAGTATAGATTATTCTAAATAATTATTTTTAAAAAAACTTTCTGGCTAAAATTAAGTGTTGGAAAAAAATGTATGGGGAATAAATTATAGATAATAACATACTCGGCATTTTTTATCTGAAACATTTTTGTCTTATTAAAAAAAAATTTTAAAATGACAAGAGTAAACATCCGTTTCAATCTTATTGTTAGTAATTATGTTAAACAAAATTCGTTCGATACATAATGTAAAAAATAATATTTCTATAGTTTATGTCTCATTCATTTTACTCTATCTTTTATTAGTTTGTCAGAAATATCCTTCAATAAAATAAAAATCACGTACACTGTTCACTGTCATTATTACGTATAAGAAAGTCCTGTGGCACACGGCAGATTATTTCATTTAGTAAAGCATTTTTAAATTAAGGAAACTATATATAATATTAATTATGAGGGAGTAAATAAAGCATAACAATATCAATAATTTTAAAAATAAATCCAGGTACAGACTATCGTCGTTAAAAAAGTGTTGTCCTATAAATATAACATCGGGTTCTTATGATAATAATCTAGTCTGCGACTGATAATTATTATGTCTTGTATTGAAGTTATCTTTTTGGTCATATTTTAAACAAGAATTGAGAACTTGATCAAAAAATAAGTTTGCAATGGTGGTTTGACAGTATGAATCGTTTAAATTAAATGGATTATAGAGCACTGTGATTTTGTATAAACACTTTAATACGGCCCTGGTCCTGATAATGTATATTTTATACTTAAGTAGTTTACACAACATTAGAATGGAATTTCGGAAACAAAGGTTTTTTTTAACAGCAGCTATATTATATGCTAATTTGGTACTAAAATGTCTAGATAAAATATATCGTTTGAAAAAAAAACATTGAGATCTATTTAAACTGTACGTACAACATCCGGTTCTTTTGGGGTTCTTAATCTTTATTTAGTATGGTTTAAATCAGTCAAATTAGATTGTATTCAGTATACATACATTTTAGCATAATATGCATCATAGACACCAAACTCTGATTTTGAAATTAGTCCAATCAAATTATCAAAAAATGTAGTTTGTAAGACATTGTTCTACAGAGTCATTTTTTTTAATTCAAATTGTTAAGGGGTGTATTCTGAGTACTACATTAAGTTGGCGTGGTCTATGACCTTGAGCGTTGTCCGCCATAAGCACGAAGACTTTAAACGTAATTATCTCGTAAACCGCTCATTCTACGATAAAATTTGTCATAACCTTTCTTATTCACCAGGATTGAATCTACAATTTTATTCACAGGCTCAATTCTCTATTATCAGTTAGTGACGAGATATATTGTAAAAAAGTTCACAAAAAATGATTTTTTGCATTTATTTCGTAAAGAAGCGATTGTATTGAAAAAATTTAAACCACAATCTTTTAGAACTCTCAATTTGCAATATTTCTGTTATTAGATGCCATTTTGCAAAATCGATAGTTTGCGTGTTATAGCCCGCAAAGCATTGCAAAAACACATTTTTTCATTATATTTAAAAAACTATAATAAAACCTACAAAATGTGTAATGACAAAAGTGTAGATAATAAAATTTTACACTTTCTTTGTTTAATGAAAAAAAAACTTTTTTTCGTTAAAAAATTTTTTTTTGTTTATTTACAAAAAAAATATTTTTTTCTTTGAATAAAAAAAGTGTAGAATTTTGTGATCTTGACTTTTGTTATATCACATTCTGTAGATTTTATTATAGTTTTTGAAATATAATGAAAAAATGTGTTTTTGCAATGCTTTGCGGGCTAGAACACGCAAACTATCGATTTTGCAAAATGGCATCTAATAAAAAAATATTGCAAATTGAGAGTTCTAAAAGATTGTGATTTAAATTTTTCAATACAATCGCTTCTTTACGAAATAAATGCAAAAAATCATTTTTTGTGAACTTTTTTACAATATATCTCGTCACCAACTGACAATAGAGAATTGAGCCTGTGAATAAAATTGTAGATTCAACCCTGGTGAATAAGAAAGGTTATGACAAATTTTATCGTAGAATGAGTGGTTTACGAGATAATTACGTTTAAAGTCTTCGTGCTTATGGCGGACAACGCTCAAGGTCATAGACCACGCCAACTTAATGTAGTACTCAGAATACACCCCTTAACATTTTAAAATAAAAAAAATGACTGTAGAACAATGCAAACCAAAAATACAAATTGATTGGACTAAATGTAAAAAGCTATTTTCATAAAAATTAATAATTATTTCGAATAACATATTCGATTAATATTTTACTTGCCTTAACGGCAACATACACACATGATTTTTGTGTGGGCACATCTATGACAAAGTACATTTTGAATGATATAAGTTTCATTCCCCTTCTTTTATAATAAATACAAAAAAAGACACGACAATTAATATATCTCTATACAGGGTGTTCGCGGTAATCGAGTGATCATTGCTAACATTGTTATTATTGGAGCTAGAATATCGGTTAAATGGGCAAAGTATCAGTATTTTTTCCGTGATGAATAATGGCGGTGTCAAAAAAACAATTGCATGTCGAATTTAATAAATAAATTGAAATAAAACTTTTTTTAAATAGAATACCCTGTATCTTATTATTGAATTTTATAGCTGATGATGTTCTCTTTATAAAAGTGTAGTACATGTATGACGGTAAAATTGATAAAAAACAAGTTATAACGAGTATAAAATTAATAGAAAATATCGAAAAATAGTGTGCTATGAAGATTTAATAAAATACAAACAAATGATAAAAAAATTTAAAACAATTATTTAAGGTATTTGTGCCTTATTTCGCAGATTTTTAACGTTTTTGAGTATTATTCATAAAAAATACATTTTTTCGTTATCCATTAAATTCAAAAACATTAATTTGCAAAAAAATGACATAAAAGCAAGAAACTATTGTTTTAAATGTTTTAATCATTTGTTTACATTTTATTAAATCTTCATAGCACACTTTTTTTGATATTTTCTACTAATTTTATATCTTTTATAACTTGTTTTCTATATCAATTTTACCATCATACTGTATTACAATTTTATAAAGAAAACATTATCTAAAATTCAATAATAATATACAGGATATTCCATTTAAAAAAATTGTATTTCAATATATCTCTGAAATTTGACATTCAATTGTTTTTTTTTGATACCGCCATTATTCATCCCGGAAAAAATACTGATACTTTGCCCATTTAATCGATCTTCTGAAGCTCCAATAATGTTTCTTTCGTATGTGGCTTATAAACTCGGAAATTACTGAATCGATTTTAATGATGTTTTCACTAATAGTTTCTGTACATGTTCGTGCAAAATTTTAGATTTAACATCAAAAAACTAAAAAAACTCGTCGTGTTTTGTTTCAATGATGTCATTTATATAAAAACATTACATTACTATTCGCTGGGTGCAAAGTAGGTAGTGGGGGAAACGAAATCGATCACAGCGCACAACGTGGCGAAAAATAATTCTTTGGGTGGATTAACTGTCATTTTTAATAGGCTCGTTTTTAACTGAAAATAGAAAGGTCAACATGGTTAATCCCACTATAGACTATGTGCAAGGGGGTGGAGTTAGAAATAATGTCGATGCGAGTGTTCGTGGTGAGCAATATTGTAAAATTATCGGTGCCAAAATTTGAGGTTATGCTGTCAATGTAAACAAATTAATTATTTCTCTATTATACGTCATAATTAAAGAGAAAAAGATACCCAAAATAAATAATTTTCACGTACCTTTTATGCTATACTATTTATATTATATTCAAACAGCTAAATTAAATGATATTTGTTTAATAAAAAATTTCACGGTATTAAACATATTAAACAATGATAAAAATAGAGTTAAATCCATTCAATCTTTCTCTATTACCCGCTGCTAGCGGCGCTAATAGACTTCGTGCACATAGCCAATAGTATTAAATAATCGTCTAAAATGTATATATTACGATATTTTATTGAAATTATTTGTTTGTTAGTACGTCAAAGTCCACCCAAGTTGCTACTAAAGTCCACCCGTTAGTTGGCGCTGTCATCGCGCACGCTGCGAATACGTTTTAAACAAGATATATAAAGTACAAGGTAATCTCAGTAGCTGGCGCGAAAGAGGGAATACGTCATCGAGGGTGCTCAAATGTAAAGAGGGGTAATTTATTTAAAAACCTTGCGTTTTAAATATTTTATTAAATTTGCCTTATTTAACTCACCGCGATATTTATTTATTTATTTATTTATTTATTTATTTATTTATTTATTTATTTATTAAATTTGCCTTATTTAACTCACCGCGATATTTATTTATTTATTTATTTATTTATTTATTTATTTATTTATAAATTATTTATTTATTTCTTTATATGTTTGTGGCAACGAATCATCTATATATACCAATACAATTAGAAAACACAGTGATAACGAGAGTTAAGTTACAACCGAAATACATATCTCATTTCCATAGCTACATGTTTTAAAAAATACCATCAGTCACTACTGTCAATTGAAAATATTTTTTATTATTGACATTGGACAACGATAGAAATAGAAGGAAATCTATTAAAATCAATAAACATTAATATAATATACCATATACCTGATGTGTTTTAGTGATAATTTTATAGAAAAAATATAATTGTATAGTGATCATTACTAACATGATATAAAAACGAAATTAAAAATGGTTATTTATTGGTAAAGATTCAGGAGGTATGTTAACGTGAAATTTTTTGAATTTGTTCTTTGTATATGTTTAACTAAAAACTCGAAAATAAAAAAGTATAAAAAAAACATTTTTTAAAAACAATTTGCCTTTGAAAAACCAACTAAAAAGCTGAAAATAAAATTAGGTTAGATTAGACTCGTTCATTCTAAATATTGCATTTTAAAAAAAGTTCATTTTGTTCATACTAGAAGATACTTTTTTTAACTCTTCTAGTATGAACAAAATGAACTTTTTTTAAAATGCAATATTTAGAATGAACGAGTCTAATCTAACCTAATTTTATTTTCAGCTTTTTAGTTGGTTTTTCAAAGGCAAATTGTTTTTAAAAAATGTTTTTTTTATACTTTTTTATTTATTTATTTATTTATTTCTTTATATGTTTGTGGCAACGAATCATCTATATATACCAATACAATTAGAAAACACAGTGATAACGAGAGTTAAATTACAACCGAAATATCCCATTTCCATAACTACATGTTTTAAAAATACCATCTGTCACTACTGTCTGTTGAAAATATTATTTATTATTGACATTAGACAACGATATAAATAGAAGGAAATCTATTCAAATCAATAAATATTAATATATGTACCATAATATACGTGATGTGTTTTAGTCATAATTAATATATAGAAAAAATATAACTGTATATAATGATCAGTTCTAACTTGATATAAAAATGAAATTAAAGTGATTACTTGTTGGTAAAGATTCAGGAGGTATGTTATCATGATTTTTTTTAATTTAGTTCTTTGTATGTGTTTAACTAAAAACTCAAAAATAAAAAATTATAAAAAAAACTTTTTTAAAAAACAATTTGCCTTTGAAAAACCAACTAAAAAGATGAAAATAAAATCAGGTTAAAAAAAGTTGATTTTGTTCATACTAGAAGATACTTTTTTTAACTCTTCTAGTATGAACAAAATCAACTTTTTTTAACCTGATTTTATTTTCATCTTTTTAGTTGGTTTTTCAAAGGCAAATTGTTTTTTAAAAAAGTTTTTTTTATAATTTTTTATTTTATTTAGGTCACTATGATTTTGTAGATATTAACCCGGGTAACACCGGGTCCAATGCTTTAGTAAATTATAAAACTATCTTAATAATTTTCATCAGCTAAAAAAACATTTTCATTAAAAACTGTAGGTAAATAAAAATTATACTAATACAAACTCGATCCTGAGAAGAAACAGCGTTTCATATACTATATTTAAGTAACATAATCAATTACACAAACACTGTGAATGCAACAACAGTCTGAGAGCATTAACAAGTTGGCTACCGAGTGTTTTATGTTCAGGTTAAACAAGTGACATCGGAAGCATTTATCTGTTTTGGGAGCTTTGCATATAAAGCATCGACGGACCTCCCAGTCAATGGACGACACGCACCCACCTCTCTACATCGCGCACTCGCTATACCTTTACCACAGCTACCTCCGATGACAACTTCAGATTGTGCGCTCGACAAATTAGTTAACGTCTTACTTGTATATATAGTACTTACATATGAACGTATATATATATGTTGTTGTATATGCATATACAGGTTGTCCCAAAAAAATGTATACACACTTTTCCTCTGAAACTCTCTTCTAAACCGTCTTTGCATTTTCACTACGTTCTCAACACTTTAGAATTTTAGAATACATTTATACGTTTAGGCTCAAATCAGACATTATTTTAAAATAGAGAACAGAAAAAAAATAATTTTAAAAATATTAAAGTGTGTATACATTTTTTGAGACATTCTGTACATATATATTTTTATTGTAAATGTATGTTTTTACACATGCTTATATGTGTTTAATTGTTATATGTATGTATATCCTGCAGCTTAATTTGTATTTATTTATGTAACACTATAGTGCATTAACCTTATGGGTTAATATCAATAAATTATATACCTACCTAAACCTTTCTTGTGAAATACTATATCCATTAGTGAAAACCAGAATAAAATCGGTTCAGTAGTTAGACAGACAGGCAGACATATGTGGCAAGGGACTTTTTTTATATTATGTTTATACAGGTTGTCCAAGATAAGTGTGCAATGCATGGGGATATCCTAAACGGTAAGAGATACAGATGTGGTTAAATGAGATGAATTATTTGTAAGAAAGGGGTGAGTATTACAACATCAAAAAATATTAATCATTTTATGTGGTTCAGGCGGTATACCCAAAAAACTGAAAATTCAAAATTTCTTTAAATGACTATAACTTTTTTGGCAAAGTAGATAGGTACTTTTTGTTTGCGGTTTCTTAAAGCACTTTTTTGAGTAGAATTGTTTGGTGTATTTAGAATTTTTATATCACTTTTAGTTTCCGAGTTACAAGCCCTAACTTTAGTTTTTCTTATGGGCCGCCAAGTTGGCTATATCATATTCGAACGTGTTTTTTACTCTACTTTACAATGATATGTCACATGTCATACTTATTATTAAAAAAAAGTAAAAAAATTTTTTTTTGTAATAGTTTATTGTTTTTAAATATGCATTTGTTATTTTCATTGTTGTTATTGCGATTTTTGTTTAACAATTTTTGTTTTTCATGGCTCACTTAAATGTTTGTAATAAAATACTTTATAAATATCTCCAATATTTAGTACTTCGACTTATTTTCTATAATAAGTATGTCATGTGATATATCATTGTAAAGTAGAGTAAAAAACACGTTCAAATATGATATAGCCAACTTGGCGGCCCATAAGAAAAGTTAAAGTGGGGGCTTGTAACTCGGAAACTAAAAGTGATATAAAAATTCCAAATACACCAAACAATTCTACTCAAAAAAGTGCTTTAAGAAACCGCAAACAAAAAGTACCTATCTACTTTGCCAAAAAAGTTATAGTCATTTAAAGAAATTCTGAATTTTCAGTTATTTGGGTATACCGCCTGAACCACATAAAATTATGAATATTTTTTGATGTTGCAATACACACCTCTTTCTTACAAATAATTCATCTCATTTAACCACATCTGTATCTCTTACCGTTTAGGAGATTCCCATGCATTGTACGCTTATCTTGGACAGCCTGTATATAAATTTTTATTAAAGATGCTAAAAAATTGACAGTAAAATTTTAAGGGGGATCCACAATATATTTTTTTACAGAATTTAACTAATGACTTTTGTAGACATTTTTGATCGAATAAATATGTCCGGTATCATAAAGGGGCTAGCAAAATTTACTAGCTAGCAAGCACTTTCAAATGAGGTCTTATTTTGTGATAGTATCTATGTACAGTGATGCCTCGCACAACGAACGCTGAGCACAATGAATTTTCTGTTCGTTTAATACGCGACTCACTCAACGAACCTCGCTTCACACAACGAACTGCATCGTATTTCATTTTGCCGCCCGAACGTATTGCGAAGTCGCCTAAACTTCCAAAGTCGCACGCAGTCGATGCTCAAACTTGCACGAACATACATCAACGCGCGTCAGTCGTTCTTTTCTGCGCTTAGCTCACACACGTGTTTGTTTTAATAAATGTAATTTTGTGTGAGGATTTGACCCTGAGTCTGACTAAAAAATAAAAAAACGGGTGTACAATCTTTTTATGTTACAGTACCATAACTTATGCTACAGAACGAATTAAAAATATTAACATGTATTGTTATGGGAAAACGCGTTTCACTTAACGAACTTGCTCCTGGAACGAAATATGTTCGTTATGCGAGGCATCACTGTATTTGCTGTAGAATAGAGCAGTGATACTTCAACATATTGTAACACAATTGGCGATACGACTCTGATCGTACAAAATAATTATCATAATTATAACCACTGTTTTAATATCGTTGGTGTTTACATACAACACGTGCACGAAACTTGTCAAAGTCTTGATGAAACTACAAGAGAACTGTTACATAAGTTTGATATTTCATTTAAGATATGATACAAAAAAAAGCAAATTGAAGAGAAAAATCTGATCTTTACAAATCACTCATTATAGACCGGGAGCCAGGCTACATTCCGTTTGAAAAACCGTTAGGATTCATAAGAGTTGGTGATTTACATTCAGAAAGATGTAAAGAATGAAATTCTGAAGGTTGCCGGAAAAAAAACTCGGAACTTTTTTTGATACGAGCATTATAACGGAGTCCTTCCAGTTATAAAAAAAAGATGTTACACCATTTTTAATTTTGATGAAAGTTTAGTCAGTTGTTATTATACGTATTAGTTAGCAAAAACTGTAATTAGAAAATTTTAAATGTTCACAGGTTGGAGGTGGTGATCGTTTTACCCTCGTAAGATAGCGAGTCGAAGAATCGTTAAAAATCGATAAAATATTCATTCATCGATTTTTAACGATTCTTCGACTCGCTATAGCATGCGTTCTAATTAAACAATTATAATGAACTTGGAGTCATTTGAAAGCCTAAAGAGTCTAGCTTCAAAATGATTTAACTCAATTTTATGTTTAGGTTATTTTCGTTGTAGATATTCGTAATAAAGGCTTTTCAATTTCATTTATGAAATTGTCATTATATCTTTTTTTCAAAACTTTCAGTGGCTATCTACAACGAAAATAACCTAAACTTAAAATTGAGTTAAATCATTTTGAAGCTAGACTCTTTAGGCTTTCAAATGACTCCAAGTTCATTATAATTGTTTAATTAGAACGCATGCTATAGCGAGTCGAAGAATCGTTAAAAATCGATGAAATATTCATATCTAAAAACGAGGGTAAAATGATCACCACCTCCAACCTGTGAACATTTAAAATTTTCTAATTACAGTTTTTGCTAACTAATACGTATAATAACAACTGACTTAACTTTCATCAAAATTAAAAATGGTACAACATCTTTTTTTTATAACTGGAAGGACTCCGTTATAATGCTCGTATCAAAAAAAGTTCCGAGTTTTTTTCCGGCAACCTTCAGAATTTCATTCTTTACATCTTTCTGAATGTAAATCACCAACTCTTATGAATCCTAACGGTTTTTCAAACGGAATGTAGCCTGGCTCCCGGTCTATTAGATTCTATGAAGAAAATAATTAACACGTTTTATGGAAGCTCTCAAAATTGATATATACATATTTTTAATTTATATTTTAAAACCGCCACATAATGCAATAACTCAATAATAATTCTCGATAACACATTTAAAGTCAGATTATTTTATAATTTGTAACTATGTATATACATTTGCACACTTAATAAATTGTTTATCGAATATAAAATAAAACTATGTACAAGAAACAGTACGGGGAACCGATCAAAGATACAATCTAAAAGTTGATATATAGTCATATTTAATCTAAACTGGCAGGTGTATATATACTGTTTTCTGAATATAAACTATGTTAAATTATTTTATTTATTGTTCATGATGGGACTCTCGCATTGTATTTATGGTTTTATACAAAGGAAACAATAAATGAAATATATATGCGTCCTTTCAGTGGCCATACAGATATTACTACCCCCCCCCCCCCCTCTCCAGTATTGTAAATTGTAAGCTCTTTGGAGGTCGTTTGTAAAAGAAGGCATACACTCAGCACTCTGCTATACGACCATCCACTGCACGACCGCTCCGTTCTACGATGTGCTGACATTTCTAACCATCGACGTTCCCCCATACCCACAATAATACCACCGTGACTGCTATATTTCTGCGCGTTTAAATTCACCAATTAACGTTAAAGTCGGCACGATGGTGGGTGTCTCTCTAGCCGACTTTTAGTGGAATTTTTGAAGTACTGATGCCGTCGTATAGCAGCGTGCTGAGTGTATATGTATAATATATAATATATTTTTAGTTATTTAAGGTTATTCGATCATTAGAGCAATGGTTAGATAAAATTTTAATATGTTATTTATGGATAACTGGAAACTAATTTTTATTTAAAATATTTAACGTAAGGTTTTTGAGTAGGTAATTGGATAGGTATTAAAAATACTCTGCCTTGTAAATGCACGGTGCTTCCTCGTGCTAAATTCATCAAAGGTAGTTAATTATTGAACAATTTAAATAAAAACCGATAAAGTATTCAGATGAACTGCCTGTCATTGGTTAACCATTTAATTTTCATACGATTTTAATAAAAAAAATTAATTTGACATTTTTCTTAATACGCGCCTGGTTATTATGTCGTATATTTTGAATTTTTTGATAATTTCCATCAAAATCAATATTTTTCTGCTATACGAATGTCAAAATGACATTTAAAACGTCAAAGTGACATTTAATATGTCAAAGTAAATAGCAGTTTTAAAAAAACAAATGACGATTTTCTTAAGTCAAATTGAGATAGATCTTTGTAAGGGAATATTTTACAACAAAAGTAGGTGACCTATATTATAGAGAATTGAATGCTCTACAAAAAAGGTTCTATAAAATTTTCACGTAACATGTGTCTTTCTTGAAATATCTTCAAAAAATAAATCTTTTTGGATGTCACCCCTCCCCCTTACACACAATTTTAATTATTTTGAAATGGGACCGTCCTCAATCCAGTCCCAACCAACCAACCAAGTTTCATCAATATCGGTTCAGTGGTTCATGAGTTAAGCGTGTGACAAGGATTGGGGGACAGACACACACACAGACACACACACACAGACAGACAGACACGGAACAAAAAGTGTTTGTCTTGACCTGAAACGGATAGATCCGGTAAAATTTTTAAAATCGGAGAACAAATTTTTTTTCTCGTTTTAAAACGATAACAAAGCTTCTCGTATCTTCGATATTGCGAGGAAGCAATAATTACGATAAATGAAAGAACTTGCCGAAAATGCTCGATTTATTGAACTTCTACATAATTGGCTATATAGAGACATTTTAAAAACTAATTGTTTCAAACTTGAACCCTTTTAAATACTATATAAAAATTATAAAACAAATATATTCACGTGTAATTTATTCACAATAATGAAAAACTAACTCAGCCATTACTTACAGCAAATTAGTACATGTTACTATTATTTACCGTTCTGTCTATTTCAATTTTCAAATTAAATTAAACTTTTTTTACTTTTAATAATTGACAAAGTAAAATATTCCATTAAATGTAGGTACCTACATGTGTTCTGAATATAAATTAAAAACAAAAATTTTCGTAACCAAATCTTTTTTTTACAGTGTGCTAGACGTATAAATAAAAACTTTCAAATGGGGTATTGAAATCTATATGACAGTTCTCTTAAAGTTTCTCGCACGTCAATTACATTAAAACTAAACCGACTATGTTATAATAAGTTAAAGTATCACTGATTTAATTTTTTGTTATATAGCTAACAAATGTTTATAATACCCGACATTGGTATTTCCTACTGAAGTACATTACACTCACTGCTCTATAAAGCGACCTTCCATACAACGCCCGCTCCATATAACGACTTGCAACGCGCTCTATATAGCGACCGTTTTCCTAGCACACAATTTAAATTCACTACTTGCCGTTAAAGTTGTCACGGTGGGTGCGACATGTCTTTATATAGGACGGTTGAAAACCCGATGCCGTCGTTATTTAGAGCGGTTCTGGTGGAATCAAAATTAACACATTTTCTATGTTAGTACGCTCCTGATAGGGTAAGTATGTACTATACATAATAATATGTGAGTTATGCCATCCGCACACGGGTCGACTGTTTTGCAACGAGAATATCAAACCAGTTGCGCAAGCGACCGTTTGGTGACTTTGCACGTGTAGTGTAATGAGTAATGGCCCACCGCACACGGCGCAACTAAAACAAAACTGATTTGAAATCAGTTTCCAACTGGTCTCATGCGACTGTGCTTGCAGGTCGAATTTCAGTTTCAGTTGCGTGGTTGCATTCTGTTTGAATTTTCATTATTGTAAAAAAAAAGTTTATTAACAATTAAAATTATTATTATTCCTTGTTGTCACTTATTTACTTCATTCAAAATGAATGAACAGCTAGTGAACATTAAATTCGTCGAGAAGGTGGAGAATAGAAAAGACAAAACAGAAAAAGCATAGCACGAGGTAGCAGCCCAAGTAAACATGACAGGTATATTGTACCTAGATATAAACTTATATATTTATTATGTAATTGTAATATAACATGTTTGATTTTATTTATATTTATGATTACATACATAATAGTATTAAAATATTAAGATTCAGTCGCCCTCGTGTGCGGTGCGAGGAAATAAATCGATTGCAAACCAGTTACAAAATAGTCGCTTGCGCAACTGATTTGAGATTCTCGTTGCGAAACAGTCGACTCGTGTGCGGAGGGCCTAAGTTATACAAAATCAATTACCAGCAACGGTTTAAGTTCAATTTCCACTTGTGCAGTCGTCATTGTTTGTGTCTGTAAATAATTATGTCTATAGAGAATGGAAGAAATTCTTAATAATACAGGGGTGGACTGGATATATTTTATAACATTGACTTAGCAGATTAGGCCAATTGCTTTTCGGATTCGTTTTTATTTAATTTATTAACCGACTTCAAAAAAGGGGGAGGTCCTCAATTAAAAAAAATATTTTTTATGTATGTTCGGGCATAACTCCGACAATTATGCATCGATTTGGATGATTTTTTGTTTGTTTGAAAGAGTGTACTTTCAAGGTGGTCCCATATAAAATTTATAAAAATCTGACCATGGACTTCAAAAATGAGTTTTTTTTTTTAAATTTGGTTGTAGGTATATATATTTTTATGTATTTTTAGGTATACAATATACATAATTCCAAAAAAATATGCACCTATCCGGTTGATTTTTTGTTTATTTGAAAGAATGTACTCTCGAGGTGGTCCCATATAAATTTTATCAAAATCTGAGAGTGGACTTCTAAAATACGCCACTCAAAAATGAAAAATAAAAAACTTTTTAATAAAAAAAAAAAAAACAATTTCAAAAAGTGCGAAATTTAATACTTATGTAAGCTACCTACAGATTTTTCAGTATTTTTAGGTTTTTTTAAGTCGTCTTTTATTTTACTTAAGAAGATTGAGGCGATTTGTAGAGGTTACCTTGCCTATTCAGGGATTATTATCAATTGTTCAGAAACATATTTTTTTATTAAAATTTTTAGGCTCTAATAAAAAAAATATATATTTTTCAAATCCAAGCCTGTACTGAGAAATTATTAAACTTAAACAAACACCAAGATGAGCAAATAAAAGAAATCAATATCTTATGTCATTGCGTGTCAAATTCACAAATTACCATTAATAAATATTATTTTATAGGAAATTAAAAAAATAAATAATAAATAAATAGAACAATTGAATATTCTTGATTAAACTTGATGATTAATAATTATAATAGCATTAAAGAACAATAACCGCACTGTATCGGAAGTTAAATAGTAGATAACATACAGATAAATGTCTTTTTATGCAAATAAATAACACAAGGATAGCAAACCGTTGGTATTTCTTATCATAGACTTAACTAGCAAGGGTAGAGATTATACTCATAAAAAGAGTACTGACAGTCCGAATCGATTTCTGATTGGTTGTAATAAATATAATAACCAAGTCCCAGCTGTAACCAAGTTACAACCATATTTTGTAGAGTATTTTTCCACTAATGATGGACTGTATTTGTCTAATTTTTATCTGGATACTACCTGTTAACCTTTAGAGGGCCGGGATTCCCTCAGAAAACTGGTATAAAAGGTATCTTACTATATATCATAGGCAAAAAGTCGATCATGGTATAAGCCAATATATTGGCTTTCCGGCCCGTAGGGGTACAGCCCGTGTTAAAAATTTCAAATTCGAAAATATATTATTTTAAATAGTACATAACCATATTTCTTTATATAAATATACGTTTTCGATGTATTTTTCGACGCTGAATCTAAATCTGTCGTCAAAAATACAGTAAACCCAAAAACTAATAGGGTAAAAAGTACCCCTCTGTCTCGTGTAAACGATTTTTATTTATTTGGAAGTACAAATATACGTTTTCGATGTATTTTAATCTAAAAACAAAAATTGAAATTTTCTGGTGCACCAAAAACTGGATTTTCGGCTCTTTAGAGGTTAATATAAAAAAAAAAATGCCCATTAATAGTTCTTTTTTCAATACCCTAATGATACGTCACTGCCGTTCGGAGCGAATTATTTCGGAGCTAATCGGTAACATTTTTATATAATGTTCTACGAATCCTATCTCTTTTTACCTAAAAACAAGAAGTTTCACATTGCATACACACACACACACACACAAAGACAATCGCCCGCGGGCCACCGTTTAAACACCCACGAGCAACACGGGCGACTTGATGGCTCTCCCCCCCTCCAAACAACAAAAACAACACATTTTTTGTACGTTGTCAATTAATAAGAATACATATACCGTGTTTGGGATACATTTAGTGTTAACCGAATTTAAGACATGTAAACTGTCCGTTGATATTATTCTGAATGACTGATCGCACATGGCGGAGACACCGGGGCCCCGTTTGCTTGTTGCTGCTGATGTTGTCTTCATCTAGTTCTCCCGTGCGGTAACCCGTTCTCACGTAAATTCTTCAGCTTGTGCGGGGGTCGCGCGTTTTGATGTGTACAGCGGCGCACCTAGAACAAAAATTCGGGGGAGTTAATTTTTTTTTATCTATCGTTATTGAATAAATAATATTGATAAATTCTTCGAGAGGGTTAAGTAAATACTGTACTTAAGATAGTATTGCCGTTTTTAGTCAAATCGGTGGTACTCTAATTTATACAAAATAAACTGCCTTGGTCGGCACGAAACTTTTTTATAGATCATGACACCGAAGTATTAATATGTAATTACTTTTATAATTTAATAATTGCTTTTAAAATTTTTTACTTACAAAATGATTTTCAGTGAATAAAATTGATACATTCTATTTAATATTGACATTAAATATTAAACGAAATCAATTTAGATAAGTGATAGTTGTATTAACATGTATTTATTTTCCTAGATTTCAATTTTGACAGTTCTAAAAATAAATTCCAAAATTTTCATAGATAACTAGATTTTTTGTATTATAACATCATTTTTAACATAAAACTAATATTATTCATTTTTTGTTCAATTCATAAGATACAAAAAAAGAATAGTACATAAATTGTAGAAAATAATATTCTCTACAACTTGTATCTCAAATATTTTTTTCTAATACCTACCGTTTAAAAAATAAATCGAAAAATTTAAATTTTTTAGAAAATCGATTATTTCCTAAACCAAAATTTTGGGGGGAAAAATGAATAGAACATAAATTATAGATAAAAGTTCCTTCAACAACTTTAATCTGAAACATTTTTTTCTACTGCCCACCGTTTCAAAAATAATTCGAAAAGTTCAAAAATTGACCAGTAAACATCCGTTTCCGGTTTAGTGATGGTTTTCAAAAATAGGAGGTGCACATTGTAACATGCTGTGCCTCGTGGGTATGATATTATTTTGCATCTCAATGTCTACCACAACCTTGTTACAAGAAAAATTAAAAAAAATGAAATAATTAATGTTTGGGGATTTGAAATAAAAATTGAGGAAACCTAATGAACTGAATTTATTGTATCTTTCTATTAATATCTATATTTTTCTTAAATAAACACAAAAAAAACTAAACTATTTAAATTTCTATGGAATTCCTTGTTTTCTTTATCTTTAATTTTAAACTTTTATTTTCTTCTTAATTCTAAAATCTTTACAAAAACTAACTTTTTATTTATAATAACAATCAAAATTCTTATTAACTAATATCTTATAAACTTATCTCTCAATACTATTTTCCATTCCAGACGCCGATGATTCTTTCTTAATTATTCTTCCGCACAAAACTTTATTTCTTTTCAAATACATATGTCCATTTATAATTTCAGTTTTATATTTGTATCATCTGTCTTTGTTCTATTCACTATTATTCATATCACTGTCTCTCTCACTCTAGTTATATTTGTTTCGCCGTTATATTGTTCATTGTTTAAATTTTCTTTATTTTAACTGTTGATAATTTATATATTGTTTATTAATATTTTCGTTGACTTCTTTTTACTTTTAACTGTATTTTAATACTTCTTACTATCGTAGATTTTAAATAACTTTTTCTATTGTAGATTTTAAATAACTTTTTCTGTCGTAGATTTCAAATACTTTTAATTGTCGTCGATTTCAAATACTTTAATTGTCGTCGATTTTTTTTATATTGTTTAAATTTTATTTTAATAATACTTCTTCTTTACTCGTTCTTTAAATCTTTTTACTTTAATATTCAAATATTTTTTATATACTTTATTTAAACACCTTTTTCACAACACTATATACTTTAATAACTTCAATAAATAACTTCTTTCTTCACTTTACGTAGTTTTAAACTTTATATTTCTTTAAACGTCGCGTAGATTCATTTATTACTTATTTCTTTATACGTCGCGTAGATTCATTTATTTTATTATAACTTTTAACACTTAACTTCACTTCTTCAATATACTTTTAACTATTTCTTTCTTTTATTTCTTTATCACTTTATCTGAGCCGCCATTCTATGTCAATATCTCATACACGACTAAAACTCGTTTTTAATTTTAACGTTCATTTCCCCCACTCTTCTAGAAATTCACACGTATTTCTTTATCAGTGGTCTTAAAACGAAAAACAGGGGTCCCTATATGCTGATCTCTTACAACATCTAGAGTATACAAGAACCTTAAGTTTAAAATTCCACGTTCGTAAGTATTACAGTTTTGGCTGTAGAGCGTTCACAGACATACAGACAGACACACACACACAGACAGACACACAGACGTCATTGAGTTAATGGTTGTAATGATTCAGGGACGCTCAAAACGTGTAATTCCGTTAAAATCTCGAGTTCGAATTTTTTCGTGATCACTATACTTTATTTATACATTACATTTCATGTATGTATAAAAAAGTAAAAATATGTAGGTATGTATTATTTTTAGCAAGTATAAAAAATTTATCATAATCTTTATCTAAAAAAAGTTTGTCCTTAACCACTCACTCACTCATATATCAATGTATAGTAGGGTGTCCCGAAAAAAATTTTTTTTGTTTTCCTTAACGCAAGACCTCTTGAAATTTGTGTAATTGATCGTAGATTACCAAAATAATTTTAAAAATAAAATTAAACTATATCTTTAGGGTTCTACCGATTTTCAAAGTTTTGAAAATTTGTCATTTTTATGGTAATATTTCGTTATCCTTAATTTCGGCTCCTGAACTAAATATATAAAAAAAAATACTTTTGTTCTATTTAGGTGTAATACATACACGACGTTTCGATTTGTATGCAACAACACGTTACCAGCGACTTCGAATTTGTTAGGTTTCAACCTGCAAATTACCTCAAATTTTATCTTGTTTCGAGAATTTTACTCGCGAGTGTTTTCTTCGTAACTAAAGTAATTTTTATGCTATAAAAGTACAATTGCGATTATTAAAGTGTTAAAAGCGGATTTTGTGAATTTTAAATAATGAATTCGAGGCGTAATGAGACTAATTGTGCTATATTGGGACCATACAAAGAACTTGACGATCGGCAGCTACCAATTATAAGGGACGCCATTAAATTTATTTTATTTGTCAAGTACGAACTGAAATTGAAGTATAATGGCAAAGATCCATCCAATTCAGATATATACGCGATTGTTTATGAAGAGATTAACAATATTTGGACCAAAGCTTCGATTCCAATCGTAACTAAGGAACGAGTTATTCAATTACTTAAATCCTATTTTGAAAAGATACCCCAAAATCAAACGAAACGATAGTTTTTAAAACAAACTGAAGTGTTTTTTGAAGTCATCTGAGAAGTTTTTCGATGTTTCTGCTTGTAAATGCACTTCATTTGAATCTTGTTCGTGTTTAAAACCTAAGAAAGTTCCCATCAACGAGAGAAGAACTAACACCGGTTGGAAGGGTGGCGTGATTCAATATTTAGAGGAGTATTTGGAGACCGTTACAATGGTGTGTTTGTATGCTTCATGCCAATGAGTTACCTCTTCGTCATTTATTTTTGACCTTAGATGGTTGCACTTCGGGTCCTAGAGAATATTCTGGACCTATTGGCAAACAGCTGATTGCGAAAATAAAATAATAACCCAAGCGCATGGCTATCCAACATGTGCGGTTCACAATACCACGGTGTCTTTTTGTGCGGTGGCTGGTAATTTGTCTGACTTGCCGAAAAATGTGGTCGATGAACTAAGTACGGATCAAAAATATCATTATGAGATATGTCAAGCTGTATCAACTGGTTTCTGTACTCCTGAGCTGGCAAACCGTCAGCCTGGAAAAATGATGCGCTTACTTCTGCTAATCGTATACTCAGACTTTACGTAAGTACTCTTAATCCATCAGAAAATTTGCAATTGCTTATCAACTACGCGGTTAAAGTATACGCTCCGATTTGGTTCCTAATCAAGCAAAAGACGAATTTTAAGGACGGAGCCAAACATATTTTTCAACTAATTATGTACTCTTTTTACCCGAAAATCTGATATCTGTTATGGATTCTGTTATCGAAAGACATGCTTTTTTGCGCACCCAGAAAACCTACTTGTATGTTGTTTGATGATAGAGACCACATTCGGGAGCTGGCATTGCAAAGAATAATAAAAACTAGAGAAGCTAAAAGTAGTACTAAACGTAGGATATTTAAACTACCGAAAATTAACTTCTCTGCTAGAGATTACACAGAAATTATTATGTGGCACGACAGTCAAGTTGCAATACCGCCAGTTCATCAATATATTTCTAATGAGGACCTTCAAATCATGGTAAAAAAATAAGAGCTTGGAAAATTTTGACTTTCCTTGTCACACACAATCTGTGGAAATATGTTTTAAACTGGTAACAGAGGCCTCACAAAGTGTAACTGACGGTACTTGTAGAGATGGCTTCATTAGAACCAGATTGCAATCTCTAGCAGAAATGCCAAATTTTGGACACAAAAATAAGTTTAAATTCTAAGTTTTTTTTCATTGATTATAAGCTATATTTTGTTTATTTTGTTTTCTTGTGCTTTGTTTATTTAATTTTTATAATAAAATATCTTTTAAACTTGATTTTTGTATTATTTTAGGCATATGGTTTAGGTCTGTAAAAACGTAAAATTTACAAAACTTCAAAGTGCGGTAGAGCCCTAAAGATGACATGCAATTCTGGTTTTTGTATTTTTTGCGTAATCTGTGTACAATTACACAAATTTTGATACCTCTTGCAATAGTGTAACTCGAAAAAAAAATTTTTTAATACATTACGGGACACCCTAATGTATAGTCCAAACCCCTGGACCTAGATCTTTTATGATGTAAGCACCCACTAAAAAAAGATTTTTCGAAATTCAACCCCTGCGGGGTTAAAACAGGGTGTCAAAGTTTATGTAATAAAAATTTTTCTTCACATTTCATTGAAACTTCTCGAACATACTCAACAATATAAATAATGAAACAATTATTTCAGCATTTTCCAAAATTTAAACCCTAAGGTGTTAGGGGGGTGGAAAAATTTGTAAAACATTTTTTTTGTATTCACCGAATAATTAAAAATTAAAAATTAAGGTAAATTCGGACAAATTAATATTCAATTAAAAATAAAGGTTCGATAATCAAGCCCTAATAGCATGGGACGGAGACATGGATGGAATTAGATATGTTTATATAACTTATTATTTACTTATAAAGGTAAATTCGTGCAAAATAGTCATCAATTATAATAAAAATTTCGACATTCAACCCCTAATGGCGGGGGTAGAAAGAGTCTGTGTTTTTGATATGTTTATCTACATAGCTGCTTACGTTATAATAGTGGAGTCGGGCAAAATAATCTGCAATAAAAAAATTCGATATTCAACCCCTAATGGCGAGGGTAGTTTTTACAAATTTTAACTTAGATCTGAGATTTTTACGTTTTTTTATAGGTAAAGGATAAAAATCAATATAAAAATGTAATATGTCATCCCCTATCACGTATGGAGGGTTTTAATTAGTTTCGAAGTTTACGCGAGCGAAGCCGCGGGATTCCGCTAGTGTAATTTATAAGAAGTGAGATTTGACTACTGTATTATACAATCAATCAGATATCGATTTAAGTTGTCAGAACTCTAGAATGTGCTAGTGATGTTAGACCGTGTTTATTTTAAAATTTTGTATTGGTAGTGGATGTTAAGTTATTTATATGAAGAATATAAAAATGAGAGTAAACTCTGTATCTATGTAATATAATTTGCTGAGTCAAAATATGGCCCCCGAAGTGGGTGGTCTCTCGTGCTCAAACCAGTGCGCAGTAGTTAACTGCGCAGTAGTTAACTGCGCAATCGTATAGTTGTGTGCGTATCGCAAGGTTCATAAATGTACACAGTGGTGACTGCGCACAAAATAAATTTCTTACTTCTGCGCAGAGGTCCGAAAAATGCGGACTGCCCACTCCAGGTTCCGCTTTTCGGCCTACCCCTTCCACTCGAGTTTACTCTCCTGTTTCTATTCTTCATGGTTATTTAAAAACGCGTAAATTTTGAAATTAATTAATTTTTTTATATTGAATTTTAATAATTACTTATAAAAAAACGTAAATATCTCGGATCTGAGTTAAAAATTGTAAGAACTATCCCACTGTCTACCGTCGCCATTATGGGTTGAATATCGAATTTTTTTATTGCAGATTATTTTCCCCGACTCCATCATTATAACTTAAGCAACTATGCAGATAAACATGTCAAAAACACAGACCCTGTCAACCCTCGCCATTATGGGTTGAATGTCGAAATTTTTATTTTAATAGATGACTATTTTGCCCGAATTTATCTTTATAAGTAAAGCAAGTAAGCAGATAAACATATCTAAATCCATCCTCGTCCCCGTCCCATGCTATTAGGGCTTGAATGTCAAACCTTTATTTTTAATTGAATATTAATTTGTCCGAATTTACCTTCATATCATGAACAGTTATGAAGATAAATATATCAAAATTTTACCCCCCCCCCCCCCCCCCATTCCCGTAGGAGTTGAATTTTCGTAACTGATATTTGTCTTGTAGAGTACTTACTTGTGCCATGTTTTATTCGGTGAATGCAAAAAAAAAAAATATTTTACAAATTTTTCCATCCTTCTAACACCTTAGGGGTTAAATTTTGGGAATTGCTGAAATAATTGTTTCATTATTTATATTGTAGAGTATGTTCGATAAGTTTCAATTAAATGCGAACAAAAAAAATATTTTTTTATATAAACTTTGACACCCTGTTTTAACCCCGTAGGGATTGAATTTCAAAAAATCCTTTCTTAGTGGGTGCTTACATCATAAAAGGAAGGCACATACGAAATTTCACGTTTCTAGGTCCAGGGGTTTGGCCTGTACGTTGATATATGAGTGAGTGAGTGAGTGGTTAAGAACAAACTCTTTTATAGATATAGATTTAATTTATAGAGTAATTTATAACTTAGTTTTTATGTCATTTTTCTATGTTTATAAAGGCAAGGTTTAAGGGTTAATTTTATTTTTCAAGTATATTTTTTTCATTTAAACGAATATTAAAAAAGCAGAGAAAACTTTCTAAAAACATGTTGAGTAAAAATCATACATTGTAAAATAATTTCAATTTTTATTCAATTGCGAAATGGTTATAAAAAACGTTTAATAATGAAAAAAAATACCCCTTAATTCGAAAAGAAGATAAATTTACACTCACTATAATCCCAAAAACGAAAGTATTTAACCTTCAAAAATATTCGAAAAAATGTATTCATAAACAGAAGAAGAAAGGTCCTAAAAATATTTTGCATAAAAATTTAAGTAATTTCCAAAAATACATACATGACGTCATAAAAAACACTTTATTTATAAACACCGGTAAAAATCAAAGTATTAAAAATACAATATCTTCACAATAATATGAAAATATAAATAATTAACAAGTTTAAATCTTATTATTAAAAAAAAAACAACAATAATTAAAATACAAAAATGGAAACAAATATTCCTAGTGGTCGTGGAATAATTGGACAATATAAACATCGAAAAAAAAAAAAACATATTTCTGCATTCCACAAAGCCCCATTGAGTAGAGATAAATATGTAAATTAGGCCCAATTAAAATTTTGCACAATATATGCAGTGTCATTTTTATCTATATTTCTGTTATAATTTAATCCTCCAAATACATTTCAACTTCCTGAATATTCTTAAAATAACGGTATAGGCATTAGAATGTTTTTTAATAATATTTCTTCGCTTCTGGGTTTACGTCGCAACTCATTAAAAATTACTAGGGAATTAATATCCAGAAAACATTATTAAACTGTCTTAATTATTTAAAATTGAAAAAAATGATGAAAATATTGATGAAAAAATCGACAATAAACAGTAAGGATCGGCGACACTTGATCGTACTAACCGGACGACGCACTAAACGACCGATTTTTTCAATTTAGCAATTTACCGGATAATTTAAGTGGCTTGAAAAAATTCAACTTTTTTTTCTTTCATAAATCGATAGTAGAACTATTCAAAAATATATTATGAAAATTTCAAATCAAAATTCCACAACGTTTAAAAGTTATAAGCGTTTGAGTGAGTGTCCCTCGGTCAAACGGTCGGAACCTTTACTGTCCTTCTAGGAACAGTAAGGAAGCTCAAAAAGAAAAGCTGCATGCCGAAAATTATGCATATGAAGCTGACGAAGGACTGCAATATTGTGCTGGAATAGCTGATTAACCAGTAAGTTCTTTAAATTGATTTATTACTTACTGCCTTAAATTTACCTTTACTGTCACTTATTTTCAAACACGTTTCTCTCGAAACTGCTTTTTTCGAATCTGTGTACACTCTAGCTCCTACAGTTTTTTATCAATCCTTATCAAACTCAGCACATAGTTTCTTTATATAAATACGCTTTATTTGAACCTCAATTCTAAACAATATATTTGTTTAACCCTAAACAATTCTTTGTTTTTATACCTAAAAATGACTTGAAAATTACCCCAAAATATAAATAAAATATATACATTCCTTATGTGTCAAAAAAATTCATGAAAATCACTAAAAATACACCGTCCTACACCTATTTCCCCTCCTTAAGCTTGTTTTTTTTTTGCTATGCACATTTGTACATATTAATATTACTGTAATTCTTATTATGAAATAATAATATACATATTTAGATTAATTTCTATTTAAATATAACAAATATTAAAATTAACAAAAAGTAACTTTAATGGTATTTACTTAAATATTGCACTTTACATACATACATAATGTATTACAGTTTGATCAGAAATACAATATACCTACTTCTATGCATGTAAATATGTATTTACTGACGAAGAAAGTCTGTAATTTTACTAATCAACAATCAACATACGTAGGAGAGAGGAAAAAGCCGGGACACGTGGCGGCGAGAGGTATTGCTTGTGCGTAGATATTGGAAACATTACACTGCGCGTCGTTCTAACCGGACAATTTATTGTCAAAATAGGACGTTATAAGCAGTTGGTCGCTTAAACCAGAGTCGTACTATACGGATATGTTTTCATAGTACGTCTATAATATGAAACCTAATTTGAGTTTACAATTTCGCCGCTAAAAACGATTAGCCGTTATAAACGGAGTCGTGATATCCGGATTCTACTACATATGTACCAACTATGTTGTATTTGTTTTAAAGACACAGCCTGCTAGTTTTCTTTCTGTACTCGAACAGTTTAATGTCTGGTCGCCAGTTTATGGCCTTCAGGAATTTCAATGGTTTGTGTATAAATTCATATTTTAATTGAAACCCATACGGATGCTTGGAATTCCTACAGATGTGTCCATAACGTGACGACTGTAACATTCAGAGTTCACACCAAACGCTGCGTGTTAGATATTTTGCAAAATTTCTAATAAACTAAATATAAGGATAATTTAAAACGAATGTAAAAAATTAACAGTATGGATCGTGGATGTTATTCTAAGCAAAAAGTTTATATGAACATGTGTCCGAAAATTCTTCATCAGGAGAGAGTTACCCCTCCCCCTTTATTTAACATCTGGATAACCCATTGTGATACAGTTAGGTATGAAATTTTATAATCGATTAAATATTATCAATTTTTTATACCGAGTATCGGATAGTTAATAAGAAATAAATAAATAAATACAAGATAAAAATCGGAGGGTCCGTTTACCCCATACACCTTTGGGCTTAATTATCATCGGTACTAAACCGATTATCAAATTTATATCACATATACCGGGTGGACCATTTTAACCTTTAATGGAGAATAACTCGACCGGTAAGTGAAATAATAAAAAAAGTTTTCAGACAAAAGTTGTACGGTTTAGAGGGGGACATAGACGTACTTGGATGAAATTTTGTTAGGTGGTGTTTTCAAGGTGGTATAAAAGTCAACATCATTTTTTTAAATATGAACCTATAGTTTTTATCAAGTAATTTTATTTAACGTGAAAAGACACGAATCTTTCATTGAAAACTTTTTTTCAACAACTTAACCTTTCAAAGATAACTAACAAAATAATTCGAGATTTTAAACATTCAATATTTTTTTACTCAGAAACCATCAGGTTTAGAGAAAAAGCATAAGATACAAAAATTGTTTATTTTGGTCTAGTAAAACTTCGGAATTATTTTTAAAATTTTAAAAATTATTCTAAAAATTTTTTTTTGCTTAAAATAAATTAAAGAAGTTTTAAAATTTAAAAAAAATTCTGTAGTTTTATTAGATCAAAGTAAACTTATTTTGTTTCTAGTACTTTTTGTCTAAAATTTATGGTTACTGCATAAAAAAATATTGAATGTTCAAAATCTCGAATTATTTTGTTAGATATCTTGGAAAGGTTAAGTTGTTGACAAAAAAGGTTTTCAATGAAAGATTCGTGTCTTTTCACGTTACATAAAAATTACTTGATAAAAACTATAGGTTCCTATTTAAAAAAATGATGTTGACCTTTATACCACCTTGAAAACACCACCTAACAAAATTTCATCCAAGTACGTCTATGTCCCTTTCTAAACCGTACAACTTTTATCTGAAAACTTTTTTTATTATTTCACTTACCGGTCGAGTTATTCTCCATTAAAGGTTAAAACGGTCCACCCGGTATATCACAATGTGTTCTACAGATTTTAAATAAAAACTTAAATTATAATTATAAAGTAAGATTATTTTCAATTGTATTATTAAATAAGGGCTTCTGAACATAAGTCTTAACTTAGTGACTCTTAAGTAAAACAAATAATTTTATTATATTGGCCTATTTTTAGTTTGTACTTTTAAGAAAAAACGATTTAAATCTGGTGACTCCAATGACTGATAAAGCATCAAACTTGAAATCTATTTATAAAAATTTATTAACACCTTTAATAATATTCATATTTTTATGAATCAATAATTTTATTAGAAATATTTAACTCCGAAACGAACAATAGTATTAGTTAATAAATTATTTTCTAGATAACTATTTTTTTTTAATTTATCGCTTATTGCGATATTTTTGTAATAGAAACTACCAATTCTAGTTTAAAATACTTCATATATAGATTCTTTCTCAGAATCTGTCAATAATACTTAACAAAAAAATAAAAAAGATATCAACTTATTTCGCGGTTAGAATAAATAACAAAAATAATTCATATTTAATATTAATACAAGTTTATTATTGCCGATACCACACATAAACATTTCAAACTTGTTCTAATCTGTTTATGGGATTTATACACACGTACGCGTTACACCAGTGTCTCTCAAAATGTCAACCGAAAACCGGTTTTAAAACAATTTAAAACTAGCTGCCGGATCCAATTTTACCCGGGGAAATAAAATTAAACTTTATAACGTATAATGCCATGGGGTGCGATCCCTTAGGTCCACACAATCAACTTCCCAACATGGTATGGCTATCAATACTTGAATACTGATTATTTATTGTTTCCATAATTAATTTTTTTTTAATATGTATATGAAAAATTTTAATGGAATTTGTCAGAAATAAAACCCACCAAAACTAATATTATAAATATTAGTTTTCTAATATCCTAATGTCAAAAATATAATGCACATTTTTAGAATAACTAATCTGACAGTTTTAATTTCGTTTGTTTCCATGGCAACATGAATTAGTAGACGTATTTATTAGTATTTCAAATTCAAATTTTGATGGTGGTTTTCACCCTTTTAATGGCTGTTTAGACCCATATAAAAAACAAATATTGAAATACACGTTTTATTATATGTTTTGTATAATATTTATTCTAAATAAATCTAAGTTGCGAGTAAATCCGATCAAAACAAAAAAAATAACTCAAAAAACACCCCTTTTTACCCCCGTAGGGGTTGAATTTCGGAAAATCCTTTCTTTCAGATCTTATTCACGCCAAGACGCTTCGATTAACACCCCAACGAAGTCAATAGCATTTTTTATTCGCGAGATTTCGTCCCGGAAAAAAATGACACGTACGTACATACGTACGTACGTACATACACACACACACACACACACACACACACACACACACACACAGACATTTTTCTAAAAATAGTGTAAATATACTCTAATGACCTTTAAACATGAAAATATTTTAAAATTTTTGATTTCGATTTTCGGACCAATTACAATAACTTCCTATTGGGAAGTTAAAAATGCAAACTAAAATGATCGAAGACAATAAAAATACGAACATACAAAAAATTTATTAATTTTGCCGAATTGTTAGATCGTATAATAATCGCAAACACACTTCCCTAGTGAGAGTTAGTCAACTCCCTTTACATGAAATATAATTGACATGTGAATATGTTTATTTGTTACCGTTTAACGGCTAAACTGCTGAGCCGATCTTGATGAAATTTGGCAGGGAGATAGCTAGTATCATTAGGAAGGAGATAGGCTACTTTAAACTATAAAAATAGGTGTGTACTGTAGTGATATCTGTCGTGTAAATACGAAACTAAAAAGTTTTTTTTCGACTATCATAACAGAAATCTATTATTTAAACCAAAATCCACGTGTAACAGCTAGTTTACAATAAATATTGATCAGAAGCTTGCGTTTTTATAAATTGCGTCACTGTATCGAAAATTTTGAAATTCGCTGTATTTACGATTAATATATTTTTTTGCGTGTATAAAACGGATATATTAAAAATTTAGAAAGAATCAGCCGAAAAAATATGTGTTTGAAACACCGAATAATTCAGATGTTTTATTGTTTTGTTTGACAGAAATATTTTAAAAGTTATGCCGACATTAGAATACAAATTTATTTCGGGGAGCATATTTTACAATATTTTAATGCTTCTTATTTTTTTTTTATTTGTGTCGGTTTTGACATTAAACATTTTCTGCGAACACTGTCGTTAACATTTAAATCAGTTTAATGTTTTGTATCTATGGTTTTGTTAAGCAGTTAATAAATATATAATATAAAAAAATGATTTAGTTAACAATCATTTTGATTTTAGTGTTAACGTTTTGTATAATTATTATTAATTACTTAATTAATTTGAAAAAAAATTAAACATTCATGTGTTTAACTTTAAAATTGCAAAACAAATGCTTTTTTTTGTTATAAAAAACGTTTAATAAAATAAAAATATAAGAACAATTTTACACCCTATAAATAACAAAAAGGACCATATTTGACCTATTGGCACTACTTCAAAATGACCAATTTTTTCGAGAGTCCTTAATTTTTTTCGTGAGTGTATATTAGGATGTGTCAAAAAAAATTGTTCTCGTTACGAAATACGTTAGTTTCTGACTTAAACTAAATGCTTACCAAACTGAGGTTCAATTCTAATAGGTGCCGCAAGGGGGAGCAATGAACAAAAGGCAGACATGGACAAAAGGTAGACTCCCAAAAGGTTGACATGTACAAAAGGCAGACTCCCAAAAGGCCGACATGTACAAAAGGCAGACATGAACAAAAGGCACTAAAGACAGACTCCCAAAAGGCATACATGGACAAAAGGCAGACTCCCAAAAGGCAAACATAGACAAAAGGCAGATTCCCAAAAGGCAAACATAGACAAAAGGCAAACTCCCAAAATGTTGACATGGACAAAAGGCAGACTCCCAAAAGGCCGACATGTACAAAAGGCAGACATGAACAAAAGGCACTAAAGACAGACTCCCAAAAGGCATACATGGACAAAAGGCAGACTCCCAAAAGGCAAACATAGACAAAAGGCAGATTCCCAAAAGGCAAACATAGACAAAAGGCAAACTCCCAAAATGTTGACATGGACAAAAGGCAGACTCCCAAAAGGCCGACATGGCCAAAAGGCAAACATAGACAAAAGGTAGACTCCCAAAAGGCCGACATGTACAAAAGGTAGACTCCCAAAAGGCCGACATGTACAAAAGGTAGACTCCCAAAAGGCCGACATGTACAAAAGGCAGACTCCCAAAAGGCCGACATGGCCAAAAGGCAAACATAGACAAAAGTTAGACTCCCAAAAGGCCGACATGTACAAAAGGTAGACTCCAAAAAGGCTGACATGTACAAAAGGTAGACTCCCAAAAGGCCGACATGTACAAAAGGTAGACTCCCAAAAGGCCGACATGTACAAAAGGCAGACTCCCAAAAGGCCGACATGTACAAAAGGTAGACTCCCAAAAGGTCGACATGTACAAAAGGCAAACTCCCAAAAGGTCGACATGGACAAAAGGCAGACTCCCAAAAGGCCGACATGGCTAAAAGGCAAACATAGACAAAAGGTAGACTCCCAAAAGGCCGACATGTACAAAAGGTAGACTCCCAAAAGGCCGACATGTACAAAAGGTAGACTCCCAAAAGGCCGACATGTACAAAAGGTAGACTCCCAAAAGGCCGACATGTACAAAAGGCAGACTCCCAAAAGGCCGACATGGCCAAAAGGCAAACATAGACAAAAGGTAGACTCCCAAAAGGCCGACATGTACAAAAGGTAGACTCCCAAAAGGCCGACATGTACAAAAGGTAGACTCCCAAAAGGCCGACATGGACAAAAGGCAGACTCCCAAAAGGCCGACATGTACAAAAGGCAGACTCCCAAAAGGCCGACATGGCCAAAAGGCAAACATAGACAAAAGGTAGACTCCCAAAAGGCCGACATGTACAAAAGGTAGACTCCCAAAAGGCCGACATGTACAAAAGGTAGACTCCCAAAAGGCCGACATGGACAAAAGGCAAACTCCCAAAAGGTTGACATGTACAAAAGGCAGACTCCCAAAAGGCCGACATGGCCAAAAGGCAAACATAGACAAAAGGTAGACTCCCAAAAGGCCGACATGTACAAAAGGCAGACTCCCAAAAGGCCGACATGGCCAAAAGGCAAACATAGACAAAAGGTAGACTCCCAAAAGGCCGACATGTACAAAAGGTAGACTCCCAAAAGGCCGACATGTACAAAAGGTAGACTCCCAAAAGGCCGACATGGACAAAAGGCAGACTCCCAAAAGGCCGACATGGCCAAAAGGCAAACATAGACAAAAGGTAGACTCCCAAAAGGCCGACATGTACAAAAGGTAGACTCCCAAAAGGCCGACATGTACAAAAGGCAGACTCCCAAAAAAGGCCGGCATGGACAAAAGGCAGACTCCCAAAAGGCCGACATGGCCAAAAGGCAAACATAGACAAAAGGCAAACTCCCAAAAGGTCGACATGGACAAAAGGCAGACTCCCAAAAGGCCGACATGGCCAAAAGGCAAACATAGACAAAAGGCAAACTCCCAAAAGGTCGACATGGACAAAAGGCAGACTCCCAAAAGGCCGACATGGCCAAAAGGCAAACATAGACAAAAGGTAGACTCCCAAAAGGCCGACATGTACAAAAGGTAGACTCCCAAAAGGCCGACATGGCCAAAAGGCAAACATAGACAAAAGGCAAACTCCCAAAAGGTCGACATGGACAAAAGGCAGACTCCCAAAAGGCCGACATGGCCAAAAGGCAAACATAGACAAAAGGTAGACTCCCAAAAGGCCGACATGTACAAAAGGTAGACTCCCAAAAGGCCGACATGTACAAAAGGTAGACTCCCAAAAGGCCGACATGGACAAAAGGCAGACTCCCAAAAGGCCGACATGTACAAAAGGCAGACTCCCAAAAGGCCGACATGGCCAAAAGGCAAACAAAGACAAAAGGTAGACTCCCAAAAGGCCGACATGTACAAAAGGTAGACTCCCAAAAGGTAGACTCACAAAAGGCCGACATGTACAAAAGGCAGACTCCCAAAAGGCTGACATGTACAAAAGGCAGACTCCCAAAAGGCCGACATGTACAAAAGGCAGACTCCCAAAAGGCCGACATGGCCAAAAGGCAAACATAGACAAAAGGTAGACTCCCAAAAGGCCGACATGTACAAAAGGTAGACTCCCAAAAGGCCGACATGTACAAAAGGTAGACTCCCAAAAGGCCGACATGGACAAAAGGCAGACTCCCAAAAGGCCGACATGGCCAAAAGGCAAACATAGACAAAAGGTAGACTCCCAAAAGGCCGACATGTACAAAAGGTAGACTCCCAAAAGGCCGACATGTACAAAAGGCAGACTCCCAAAAGGCTGACATGTACAAAAGGCAGACTCCCAAAAGGCCGACATGTACAAAAGGCATACATGGACAAAAGGCAGACTCCCAAAAAAGGCCGGCATGGACAAAAGGCAGACTCCCAAAAGGCCGACATGGCCAAAAGGCAAACATAGACAAAAGGCAAACTCCCAAAAGGTCGACATGGACAAAAGGCAGACTCCCAAAAGGCCGACATGGCCAAAAGGCAAACATAGACAAAAGGTAGACTCCCAAAAGGCCGACATGTACAAAAGGTAGACTCCCAAAAGGCCGACATGGCCAAAAGGCAAACATAGACAAAAGGCAAACTCCCAAAAGGTCGACATGGACAAAAGGCAGACTCCCAAAAGGCCGACATGGCCAAAAGGCAAACATAGACAAAAGGTAGACTCCCAAAAGGCCGACATGTACAAAAGGTAGACTCCCAAAAGGCCGACATGGACAAAAGGCAGACTCCCAAAAGGCCGACATGTACAAAAGGTAGACTCCCAAAAGGCCGACATGTACAAAAGGCAGACTCCCAAAAGGCTGACATGTACAAAAGGCAGACTCCCAAAAGGCCGACATGTACAAAAGGCATACATGGACAAAAGGCAGACTCCCAAAAAAGGCCGGCATGGACAAAAGGCAGACTCCCAAAAGGCCGACATGGCCAAAAGGCAAACATAGACAAAAGGCAAACTCCCAAAAGGTCGACATGGACAAAAGGCAGACTCCCAAAAGGCCGACATGGCCAAAAGGCAAACATAGACAAAAGGTAGACTCCCAAAAGGCCGACATGTACAAAAGGTAGACTCCCAAAAGGCCGACATGGCCAAAAGGCAAACATAGACAAAAGGCAAACTCCCAAAAGGTCGACATGGACAAAAGGCAGACTCCCAAAAGGCCGACATGGCCAAAAGGCAAACATAGACAAAAGGTAGACTCCCAAAAGGCCGACATGTACAAAAGGTAGACTCCCAAAAGGCCGACATGTACAAAAGGTAGACTCCCAAAAGGCCGACATGGACAAAAGGCAGACTCCCAAAAGGCCGACATGTACAAAAGGCAGACTCCCAAAAGGCCGACATGGCCAAAAGGCAAACAAAGACAAAAGGTAGACTCCCAAAAGGCCGACATGTACAAAAGGTAGACTCCCAAAAGGTAGACTCCCAAAAGGCCGACATGTACAAAAGGCAGACTCCCAAAAGGCTGACATGTACAAAAGGCAGACTCCCAAAAGGCCGACATGTACAAAAGGCATACATGGACAAAAGGCAGACTCCCAAAAAAGGCCGGCATGGACAAAAGGCAGACATGGCCAAAAGGCAAACATAGACAAAAGGCAAACTCCCAAAAGGTCGACATGGACAAAAGGCAGACTCCCAAAAGGCCGACATGGCCAAAAGGCAAACATAGACAAAAGGCAAACTCCCAAAAGGCCGACATGTACAAAAGGTAGACTCCCAAAAGGCCGACATGTACAAAAGGTAGACTCCCAAAAGGCCGACATGTACAAAAGGCAGACTCCATAAAGGCCGACATGTAGAAAAGGCATACATGGACAAAAGGCAGACTCCCAAAAAAGGCCGACATAGACAAAAGGCAGACTCCCAAAAGGCACACATAGACAAAAGGCAAACTCCCAAAAGGTCAACATGGACAAAAGGCAGACTCCCAAAAGGCCGACATGGCCAAAAGGCAAACATAGACAAAAGGTAGACTCCCAAAAGGCCGACATGTACAAAAGGTAGACTCCCAAAAGGCCGACATGTACAAAAGGCAGACTCCCAAAAGGCCGACATGGTCAAAAGGCAGACAAGGAGAAAAGCCAGACAAAGTTTTATATAAATTAATAATATATTTGAGGAGGGAGGGCTTATGCAATATGCCAATAAAATAATGCAATAAAATAATATTGTATTGTTTTATTTACTTTAACGATATAATTTTTTGAGAAGAAGGGGGTATTGTAAAAGCTCCTGACCCCTCAAAGATATTATTAATTTTATAAATTTTTTGTCTGCCTTTTGTCCATGTCTGTCTTTTGGCTGTCTGCCTTTTGAGTGTCTGCCTTTTGTCCATAACTGCCTTTCGGGATTCTGCCTCATGTCCTTGACGGCCTTTTGCCCATGTCTGCCTTTCGGAATTCTGCCTTTTGTCGTAGACCCCTAATATTTATATAAAAAAAGCAGCCAAGTACAAAAATGTCTCATTTATAAAATCAACTAAACAATTAATACGCAAAAATAAAAATTAAACTTCATTAAACCCATAAATTGATATAAAAACCGATAAGCGCAGTTACACACGCAGAAATATATGCAAGTTGTTAATTACAATCAAGTATAATTAATTATTGTAAACGATTTTACAAACAGCAAGTTTAAAAGTCTATCTACATATAAATAACAATTTGTTTTAAGTGATGATCAAAACTACTTTTCCGATATTTATATGTCCACGTTAAAATATCCCATAATTTTAAATCACTCATATAATTATTCAATTTTAAATGATTTTGGAATGCCTATTATGATGGTTTAATTATAAACAGTTTCTGATACATTTCAGGTTCTGTATCTATTTAATTTCAACGTGTTTATTTGTTAATGACTGTTTGATTTTATAGAACAGTAGCGTAACATAAATTTTCATAAAAGGGTAAAAAATATATATAAAATCAAAATTTGAAATATTTAATGGGGGAGGTCACTGTGGTGGGAAAAATCGTTTTTTTATACATTTTTTTAAGTATACATATTCGAAAATATGTAAAAAAAAATGTTAAAATTTCGGTTATGACCCTCAGAAAACTTTAAACGCGTTTATCTCGAATCGATTTTTTTCGACCTGGTTCCAGCGATTCCTCAAAGACTAATGAATCGATTTTTGTTCTAAATTTTCGTAATCGTGTGCGTAGCCGATTTTTGAAATTTTGATATTTACTATTTTTTAAGACCGCTTGAATTAAATAAATGTTTTAATAAAACGGGTAAGTGCGTGTTGGGCACGCACGTGATAGGGTTCCGTAGTAATTCTCACTACGATTTATAAAAAGTATTTTTCAAAATTTTCGTGACTGAAGGGTTAAAATCAAATCATTTGACTTTTATTATTGCATTTTAGGAGACCTATCAAAGGACACCCCACTCAATGGGGTAAATGAAAAAAATGTGAGTTCACTTTTCAATATATGAAAAGGGGGTCCAAAATATTTTTGACAATGTTCGTTATAATTTTCAGTGAAAGTACTAATTAAAAGCTACATTCTGAATTTTTTTCAGATTTTTTGAATCAATAGTTTAGAAAATAGAGGGGGGGGGGACGCTCTGACAGCGACATTAAAAAGCAAATATTTCGTGACTGAAGGGTTAAAATCAAAAAGTTATTTGACGTTTTTTATTGCATTTTACGAGACCTATTAAATGACACCTCACTCAATAGGGTAAGTGGGAAAAAAATGAAAGTTCAATTTTCAGTCTATGAAAGGGGGGTCCAAAATATTTTTGACAATGTTCGTTATAATTTTCAGTGAAAGTACTAATTAAAATCTACGTTCTGGAATTTTTTCAGATTTTTTAAATTGATAGTTTAGAAAGTAGAGGGAGGGGAACGCTTTTTTAATGACTTTGGAGAGATAATACATCGTGATCGAAGGGTTAAAATTAAAAATTTCTATTACATTTTTTGTTGCATTTTAGGAGACCTTTCTAACGACACCCCACTCAATGATGTAGGTGAATTTTTTTTTTAAAACACTTTTCATTTTATGAAAGGGGGGTCTAAAAAATTTTTATTTTCAAAAATCTTATCATTTCTGTTTTTGGGTCATCAATCTACGGCCGTATACCAAATTTCATATTATTATCTCAACATTTTTGAAGACGGACGGACGGACATGGAGAAACTATAAGGGTTCCTAGTTTTCTACGGAACCCTAAAAATTAACAAGAAATTTTAAATCTCGAAAATATTAATTAAAAAAAAATGGCTACGTATAACGATAGCTATGTTCATTCATAAAGATATTGATAAAATATTTATTAATTTTTTTCCGACATCTCGAGATTTCGATGGAACCATGTAGAAAAATATTTTTTTTGGTCGTCACATCGAGGTTCATAATTTTTTAAATAAATTTTTAATATTTTTCAAGAAAATTTGGTACTTATTGAATAAGTTGAATATATAGAGAAAAGTCGCATTCGCAGGTAAAGTTGCGAATATTTTTGCGAATATATTATGGTGTATTAATATATAAAAATATCGTTTTTTAATCTATTTTATTCAGAAAACCTTTTTTTGTCCTTTTTTAGCTTTTTTTACAAAAAGTCAATTTCGTTCAAGTGCGTTCGCGAATATTGACAGCTAATATTCGCATTCGCATTCGCGAATGTTTAAAATCATACATTCGTTACATCACTAGTCGGTATATACTCGTATATGGAACACCATTCATGTTTTAGGTACCTAATAAAACTATGATAATATTATTTAAAATCAACCATCATTTCATTTGATAGAGAATTTAATCACTAAACGAGATCTGGCAGGCAAAAATAAAGTTTTTACATGAAAAAAAAGATCTAAAACAATCTCTTAAAAAATGTGCGTGTAATATGGACCAGAGTGAAAAAAATTCCAAACATAGACAATTTTTTGACCAACAGTAATTTTTCACATTATTTTAAAACCGAGACACCTGACGAGACTTATAAATAAAGTTTGCCCTCGTCTCGTTTAAATTCAAACCAATCTCGCTTTGTCTCATGAAAACACCATCAATTTTCACTATCAAAACTTCGCTAATAAGAAGAAAAGAACTACAAAAATCTTCATGTTCAATCTATCAAACAAGGATACCACCATACATACATACATATCCGATTAGACAGATATCTATTTGATACACACTCATACACACATACAAGATTGAGAGTAGGTATACGACAGCAGCTAGATGACAAAGAACTGAGGGCGGCTCTTAGGACAGCTGAACCATGTTTAATGTCTGTAATCTTGATCGGGCGGGCGCGCTACTTGCCACGTTTACATTGGCAACACTGCGGCGACTTTCGTGTTTACACCGCTTGTTAACATTGCGCCCAATTATGATAATTATACGCGGCGTGTCGCGTTTTCTGTTTCGCGATTGGTTGATATGTTTGCGCGGGAGTTTTGAACTGATTGTTGCGAATTTGGTAGTTTTATATTCGGTATTTGCTAGCTAGAAAATGTATTAATTTTGTGACTTTTGATGGAATTTAGAGCAGTGATACTTCAACCGTACAAATTAATTTTCATAACATCACCACTGTATTAATGCCGTTATTGGTGTTTACATACAACGCGTGTGCGAAACTTGTCAAAGTCTTCATGAAACTCAAAGAGAACTGTCATATAAGTTTGATACATCATTTGAGAGTGCTTGCTAGCTAGCAAATTTGCTAACGTTTTTATGATATCGGACATTAAAATAGAATAGACAAGATGCTGACTTAAATAGACTAACATAATCTTAATTCTGTCTGTCTGTCTGTCGGTCTATGAATGCTCTTCATACAATGAAATTTAAAGTAATTTTTGTAAATTTGGGAAATGATAGTTCAAACTATGCACAACCTACGAAAACTCCAGTAATTTCTGTTTCAAGGGGCACTGAAACATTTTATATTTATTTTTATTTCCTAAAAAATTTAAAAGAGTAAAAAATTATTAGAAATAGCCAAATAATATTTTTAGAACTTTTCATATAAAGTTTTTGGTTCGGTAATTTTTTTTATAAAATTCTAAAAATAGTCGTATTTTTCCCAGAACACAGTGTTTCTAAAAAATTAACTCGCAGAATTAAATTGTTATAGTTTATAATATCTTCAATAATTAACTGAAGAAAATAACAAATATACTTTATGGAACACGAAACAATATTTTAAATAAACAAATACTTATAAATATAACATAAAATATATCATGCTTAAAAACTATAGTTCATTCATTAACTGTTAAAAACTATTAACGTAAATAATTTAGCCGATACAAGTATACAAGTAACATGCATATACGTACTTACATGCAGTACAGTGACGTATCTCGAC
Source organism: Sialis lutaria (assembly GCA_949319165.1). Taxonomy (NCBI): domain Eukaryota; kingdom Metazoa; phylum Arthropoda; class Insecta; order Megaloptera; family Sialidae; genus Sialis; species Sialis lutaria. The sequence continues at coordinate 3,785,790 of OX439244.1, forward strand.
CGGGTAATTAGGTAATTCTTGTAAAAATATAAGTACATACATAGTAAGTATAAAAAAACCTAACTTGATATTTCTGCGTCCAGGGAAAATTTTGGAGGCATTTCACGTCAAGATAATTATGACTAAGTTTATTCGATCATTAGAGCAATGTATAGATAAAAGTCTAAAATTTTAATATGTTATTTTACTAATATATTATTATATATATTTTACTAATTTTTATTTAAAATATTGGACGTATGGTTTTTGAGTAACTGGATATTAAAAATAGAGTTTTTAACACACTATAAATGAGAGAACTTGCCGAAAGTGCTCTATTTATTGAAATTCTACATAATTGACTATATAGAGACGTTTTAAAAACTAATTATTCGAAACTTCAACCCTTTTAAATACTATAAAAAATTATAAAACAAATATATTCACGTGTAATTTATTCAAAATAATGAAAAACTAGCTCTGCCATTACAGCAAATTAGTACATGTTACTATTATATACCGTTCTATTTGAATTTTCAAATTAAATTAAACTTTTTTTACTTTAATTAATTAACAAAGTAAAATATTCCATTAAATGTAGGTACATGTGTTCTGAATATAAATTAAAAACAAAATTTTTCGAAACCAAATCTTTTTTTACAGTGTGCTAGACGTATAATCTTAAGTACACGTAAGATATCGATTTCGTTGTTATGGAGTGCCATATGCTATAAGAATTTTTACAACATTTAAAAATGTATTATCAAATAAAAAAAATTCAAATAAGTTTATTTTTGAAAACTGTTCTTAAAAACCCGCGTTAAATTTAACAAAGACGCCACTGATGTAGTCCAATAAATTAAAACAATAACCAGCATGTAAACAAAGTGTACAGTATTTTTTACACACGAGTGGCATGTTGTGTATGTTTTTTTGTAATTTACAGCCGGAAAAAAAACACAACGACCATCGACTTTATCGAAAAACTTGCATTTCTTTTTTTTGTCCTGTAAAAATGTCTTAGACATCCCGCTGGTTAGGTAGATATAATATTGGACGCAACATACAAATTATTATACGTACGTTTGAAGAGGGGACCCTATTGCACCTACAGACAAAAACAAAAATAAACGTTTTAACTAAAATATTTACTCGGAATATTCAAATTAGTGTGTTGTCATTATGCTTAAAAATTATTGTTCCAAGTATTGGAATAAATGATTTAATTTGTTTTTATTTTTAAATACCTTTTTATTGATTTTTACTTCCATGTTCGAAGAAATGGAAGTATTGTAATACCGTCAAAAAATCATGTCCGAAAAAAAAGCAGATTCTGATTGTACTAACTTCAAAACGTAAAGAAAAGTTAATTTCCGCATGGCGGCTGTGCGTGTGTCTGTGTGTGTGTCTGGATGTAGAATTTTCTTCCGTGTACGATAACTACTGTAGATATGCACCGATTTGAATTATTTTTGGGGAAAATGTTTGCCCCAGTGAGTACTCCAGACCTATTGATTTTGGTGCTAATCGGATTAGGGGTTTCCGAAATATTCGAAATTTTGTACCTATTATCGTCTGAAAAGTGAGTATTATCTCACCAATTTTGATAAGACTTGGTACACTTGTAGTTCAATCCAATCTAAGGGGCACTTATTTCATAAACGTGTTTAGATAGCCACTGAAGGGGTGAAAACCACCCTCAAAATTTTAATTTTAAATACTAATAAATTCATGTTGCCATGGAAACAAGCGCAGTTAAATTCAAATGTCAGATATTTATTATTTTACAAAAATGTCTATTCTACAACTGACATTAGAATATTAGAAAACTTATATTTATAATACAAAGGTGAGTTTTATAGGTATTTTACTCCTAATTCAAGTTTTTTCATTTCAAATTCAATTTTTTTCATTTCAAATTAAATTTTTTTCATTTCAAATTCAATATTTGAAAATAATTGATATTTTTATTTTTTTATTTTTTAAACTGAAGAAACTAAGTATTTTCAATCAAAAGAAGATAAGATAAAGCAATTGCAGTTGGCTTTAACAATATATTTGTTTTGTTTAAAAATACTTAGTTTCTTCAGTTTAAAATATTAATAATAAATATATCAATTATTTTCAAATATTGAATTTGAAATGAAAAAAATTGAATTTGAAATGAAAAAACTTGAATTAGGAGTAAAAAACCTATATATTAAAAATTATTGTAAAAGATATTATAGAACATGGAAGTCATGTATGGTTCTCCATACCGATATTTAGGCCTGGTTTCTCAATATGAGTTTAAACCACATGTCCCAGTTAAACTTAAGATTAAACTATAAATTTGTTTCTCAATGTCCAGTTAAAAATTATAATTAATCTTAAGATTAACTTTTAACTGACAGATGAAAAAATTATTTTTCTAGCCTAAATATTAACTTATTATTCAACTTCTTTTACATTCTATAGTAGCACTATATTCTTTTATTAATTCTAGTAATGTACCCTGTTCTCTTTTATTGAAATTAACCCGTTTTTATCACATTTAATATAATAATTAGAGGTTAATTTTTAGTTTCACATAAAAAAAGCCTCCATTTAAACTTATATTGAGAAACAGAGTGGGGTTTAAACTGGGCATAATCTCCAGTTTAAACCTAGGATGACGATTATTTAATCTGAAGTTTAAACTCATATTGAGAAACCGGGCCTTAGTGTTCTGTACTGAAATATTATGAAATCATAGACATCTATATATAACGATTGAACTGATTGACCTAGAAAGATGAAATTTGACGTAATACACTCAACATTCTGCTATAGGACGGCATTGGTAATTAAAAAATTCTACTATACGACGGCTAGAGGGGCACCCACCACCGCGACGACTTTAACGTTGGTTGGTGAATTTAAACGCGCAGAAATATAGCACTCACGGTGGTATTATGGATGGGGGAAGGATCTTGGTTAGAACTGTCGGAGCGGTCGTGTAGTGGATGGTCGTATAGCAGAGTGCTGAGTGTAATTGTAGAAAATAGTAGGGACCAGTGGAGTTATAAAAAAAATTTTTTTTGAGCGGGTATACTTTCTTTTCTTATTCAATTGGGGTATGAAATTAAACCTGGGCATTCAAAGAATATAAATATGTAAAGTAATAGTGATAAAATTATGAAAATAGTTTTTAATTTTGTATTTGTTAGTTGAGTTACTTCTAAAATCTCAATTTTAATTTTTGTAATACCTACGCAATTTTGACTATATTCGTAAATATCATTTAGCTGATTTATTTTTAAGTTGAATTATTTGTTAATAAAGTGCATAGGTGGGCATTAACTCGTTAATCCGTTAATCGTTAATTAACGAAGTTAACAAAATGGTTAACGGATTAACTTTTAAGTTAACTCAAAAAAATGTTAACGCTTTTGTTAACTTCCGTTAAATTCAACTTCCGTTAACTTTAGTCCGTTACATTGGTTGATGATGAAAAGTACATAACAAAGTTGTCGAAATAGCTAAAAAAAGGTCTACAAACATTTTGGATGGTTAACTTTTTAACGGATTAACTTAAACTTTCGTTAAATTTTCGAATTTTCGGTTAACTTTAACTTCCGTTACATTTTTGGAATTTTAACGCTTTAACGGTTAACGAAGTTAACTTTTTTATTAACGGATTAACGATTAACGAAGTTAATTTTTCGATTAACTGTGCCCACCTATGATTAAGTGCTATACAAATTATTTCATTTCAATTAAAATACAATATAATAAAAACAAAGATTGTGTAAAATTAATTATATTATTTATTGAAATAACCAAAAATATAGATTTTGATCTTGCAAACAAAAATTACTAATTCATATTGTAACACGTGGTCTAGCAAGAATTACAATATTTTTGACCGTTTTCTACGTCAAATAGTAATATTTCTTTAAAAATTGAATGTTATGAAATATTTTTCTTCGCATACGAATCAAAATGTTATAAATGTATAGATAATACAAATATAATAAAATCTGTAAGAACAATGGTTGTTATATTTCATTATATATAAATATATTACCATACCATAAAATACAATTATAGACTGATCAATAGGCCATAGAAAGACGGTATATTTATTTGATTCAAAATCAACATATTTTTTGTATTTCGTCATAGATAAAATATTATGGTATTTTATATTTTATTGCTATACGATAATTTAAAATTATTTATCGCCTTTCTATACATTGCATCATAGGAAATTACAATTACAAAAATATTAGTACCATAAATTATATGTTTATATACAACATAATGTCTAAAAAAAATTAAAGAAAATTTTTTTCTTGCAATTAATTTTACCAGACATCATTCAGTTAAAAGATATTTAAAATTGTATAAAACTCATAAACAATATTTATAAATTCAGTGCCGGATTAACCATTAACCTCTAGAGGGCCGAAAATAAATATTTTGACCAGAAAATCTTCAATTTTTGTTATTAAAATACATCGAAAACGTATATTTGCACTTCCAAATAAATAAAAATCGTTCACGCGAGGCAGAGGGGTAGTTTTTACTCTATTACAGTGGTTGTTTTTAGGTTTACTGTATTTTTGACGTCAGATTTGGATTCAGCGTCGAAAAATACATCGAAAAAGTATATTTGTATAATGAAAAAAGATTTTTAACACGGGCTGTTCCCTTCCGGACCGGAAAGCCAATATATTGGCTCACCCCGTGATCGACACCTTGCCTATGATGAATAAATGATATTAGATACCTTTTATATATACCAGTTTTGTGTGAAATAACTCAAATAACCCCTGAAATCCCGGCCCTCGAAAGCATAAGCTTGGAAGGCTTTGGACTAGGGCTCCTTAATTTAAAATAATGTAAAACTCTCATAGAAAAATGTGTAATACAGAAAATTAAAAATCTCTTTAATTAAATGTATTATGCTTAGTTCTGTTTTAAGCTAAATGACAGCTAGTTAGTTATATATAGTTAAACTAGATGTGCCCACGCGGCTTCGCTCGCATTAAGTACAAACACGATTAGTTAAAAACAACACTTAAAATACCTAACAAAAACGAATCAGAATAAAAAGTATAAATAATTGGTGTTTAGTTAATTATTGAAACAAAACTGACGGTAAAATGACAACGGCCGAGTCGAGTGAGATCGAATACCGGCGTATTTAGTTCGCGCGTTATTAATAATATTTTACCATATAAAACATATTTAATGTTATTTCCTAAACTATACCACCAAATTGAATGCTGTAAAAAGCAAATTATATCTACATTAATTACTTATGACGACGAAATCATTTATTTAGATAAGGATTAAAGTTGTGCAGGTCATAAGTTCATGTAAATAGAACTAAAATATTTTATGTTTTCTTTGTAACATAAAAGCAGTCATTGTGGCTTAAATTTAAAAGTTAGACATATGGTGTCGCGAACTTTACTGTAGCACTTTTGATTCTACACAATTCTTTAATACATTATTTTGTTCTATATTCAACGGTTTAGGCAGCGTATTGCAAAATAGCGCGCCGTCGGTAAAATTTTTTCCGACTTGATTTACTATTATCGTCACTGCTTAGATGTTATGTTACCTAACGTAACAAAATATAGCCTATAACCTGGCCAGAGAATGTACCTATGAATTAAAAAAAAAATCACGTAAATCGGATAAGTGGTTCTCAAGTGATAAGCGGACTAACGGACAGACAGACAGAGAGACGTTGAGCTTTATATATATTATTAATTAAGGAAGAACATTTAGTTAAACTTATTAGTAATATCGGGCATAACCTCCACATGAGGGGGACAAACAAACTTCTAGAGGGGGGGGGGGGCAATAAGGCAAAAAAACATTGATTGGTATTTACGAATTAAAAGGTCACTCAAACTTTCAAACTTATCGAAAAAAACCTGGTCAAACATTTTTTTCTTAAGGGGCCCGTCCACAATTCGAATCTAGGATGTGGGGGGCCATGATACCGGATGTTAATGTTATAATTTCAAACATGCTAAGAAATATTTACTCGATTTTTGACCAAAATATTTAGATGATTTATACAAACGTATTAATAATTTTAACAACATTTAAAAAATTGAAAACATAGTAAATATATTCACGAAAATAAATAACCAAATATTTGACAAAAGTGAACAATAAATCAAATAGACCATTAACTTATGCCACGACATTTGTGATAATAAAAAGCCTCTGCTACCTGTTTTTTAACATAAAAACAAACGTTTTATCCAATATTTAAATTTTGTAATTTGTTTGTTTAATGTATAACCTTCAACTTCAGCACAAATATTTATTACATGCATATTACTTTTTGGAATTTTAATAAAAACAACAATAACAATAAAAAAAGTGTACAGGTAGATCTTTTATGTTGGCAGTATTTATAGAATCATTCATTTATAAAATGTTATTTCAAATATCATATCTAAAATTTTAATAAAACGATTTTTTGTTTTCGAATATTTTGTATTTTAAAGCGAAACTTTCTGATAAAATTTGTGCACACAAAAAATGTGTATGTTGCCGTTAAGGCAGGTAAAATATTGGTCGAATTTCTAGTTAATTCTTTTTGATCAATTAAAACGTGAATTTATATTATAATCATTTTTACTTTCTTATACCAATGTATATGAAATATACATATAGTATAAGTAAGTATAGTAAACGCGATTTTTTTCGATATCCGGATTTTGATGGAATTATCAATTTTGACCTTCCCTGAATCCATTCTGACTATTTTCGCCATGATGTCTGTCGGTCTGTCTGTCGGTCTGTCTGTAGACGCTGTAACTCAAATACGACAAATCGTAGAAAGGTGGAATTTTATACTTAAGATTGATTTTTGCCTGGGAAGAAAACCTCCTATTTTTGGATCATTCAACCGGAAACGGATGTTTACCTACATCGATTTTTGAATTTTTCGAATTACACTGAAACAGTGCGAATTAGAGAAAAATGGCCAAGTTGAAAATTGTAGGTAATATTATTATCTATAATTTATGTTCTATTCATTTTTTCGAAAAAACATTTTTTTTTTTACCAAGTGTTCGTTTTTAAGTACATTTCAAATGGTTCATAACAGAGAAGAAAAATATCTGCCATGAGTGTCTTGGGACTTTCTTATACGTATCACAGAGACTGTACGTTTTTTGCCATAGGTATCATGGGTCTTTCTTATACGTAAAATTGAGAATAAACACTGTAAACTCTATTTCATTTAGTTCGCAGTGGTCGCCGGGTGACATGACGGTTTAAGTCGTGATCCGTACGGTCAAATCACCCAACAACCAGTATATATTATTCTAAATAATTATTTTTAAAAAAAATTTTCTGGCTTAATCATAAGTGTTGGAAAAAAATGTATGGGGAATAAATTATAGATAATAACATACTCGGAATTTTTTATCTGAAACATTTTTGTCTTATTAAAAAAAATTTAAAAAATGACAAGAGCAAACATCCGTTTCCATCTTATTGTTAGTAATTATGTTAAACAAAATTTGTTCGATACATAATGTATAAAATAATATTTCTATAGTTTATGTCTCATTCATTTTACTCTATCTTTTATTAGTTTGTTAGAAATATCCTTCAATAAAATAAAAATCACGTACACTGTTCACTGTCATTATTACGTATAAGAAAGTCCTGTGGCACACGGCAGATTATTTACTATACTATTTAGTTCGCGTGGAGTTTAAGTTAGGTAGGAGCTGTCAGATATAAAACTCATGAAGAAGAAGATGAAGGTTAGGCAATACAGATTTCTGTTATGATAGTCGATAAAATCGTACAAATATCACACACTAATTTTTTATCAATTAAATTTTTCCAGATACAAATTAGCCTATATTTCCTTCCTCAGGATATACCAAATTTCATCAAAATCGGTTCAGCTATATAACCGTGAAAAGGTAACAAACAGACACGCTTTTGCATTTACAATATTAATACCCGGGAAAAAAATGTAGATTTGCAGAGATCTACTCAGATATCGACAGATCTGCATTTTGAGACAACATAATATTTTTCACTATTATCTGTGGAGATTTGCAAAGACCTCCAACGGTCTACAAAGATCTAAAATGATCTACAAAGATCTACAACGATCTACAAAGATCTCTGAAGATCATTGTAATGTTGAAAATTAATAAATTAATAATTAATAACGATCTACAACAATCTTTAGAAATCTTTGTAGATCGTTTTAGATTTCTGTAAGACACTGTAGATCTTTGCAAGTCTCCATAGACCAAAACCAATAAAAAATACTATCCCAAAATGCCGATCTGCTGAGATCTAAATAGATCTCTGCAGATCTACAATTTTTTCCGGGTGTCCCAGATAACTTTTCCAGCATGGGGATCTCAGTATCTATAAGAGATACAGGTTTGGTTAAATGAGATGATATGTATGAAAGGGGTGAGTATTATTACACCAAAAAATATTCATAATTCTATGTGGTTTAGGCGGTATACCCAAAAAACTGACAATTCGGAATTTCTTTGAATGGCTATAACTTTTTTGTTAAAGTAAATAGGTACTTTTTGTTTGCGGTTTCTTTAAGCACTTTTTTGTGTACAATTGATTGGTGTATTTAGATTTTTTATATCACTTTTAGTTTTCGAGTTATAAGCTCTAACTTTAGTTTTTCTTATGGGCTGCTAAGTTGGCTATGGCATATTTGAACGTGTTTTTTAATCTACTTTACAACGATGTGTCACTTGCCATATTTATTATCGAAAAAAAAAATTATAATATATTTTTTCAAATAGTTAATTGTTTCAAATATTCATTTGTTATTTTGATTGTTGTTATTGTGATTTTTGTTTACAATTTTTGTTTTTCATGGCTCACTTAAAAATTAGTAATAAAATACTTCATAAATATCACTGATATTTAGTATTTTGACTTTTTTTCGATTATAAATATGACAAGTGACATATCGTTGTAAAGAAACCGCAAACAAAAAGTACCTATCTACTTTAACAAAAAAGTTATAGCTGTTTAAAGAAATTCCGAATTTTCAATTTTTTGGGTATACCGCCTAAACCACATATAATTATGAATATTTTTTTGTGTAATAATACTCACCCCTTTCATACATATAATTCATCTCATTTAACCAAACCTGTATCTCTTATAGATACTGAGATCCCCATGCTGGAAAAGTTATCTGGGACACCCGGTAGATTTTAAGTTTCCCGATTAACAATTCTTCAACAGGGTATCATATAGAATTTCAACCAGCATTGTTGTCTTTAAAACCCATCCACACACACAGACACACGCACACACATATACAAATTCAATAAAATATTTTAAAATGCCAAATCTATTTAAGAATCATTATCGTTATTCTATTCTAAATAAGATTCATCATTTACGCAACGATATACAATATTTGCTTAGTCACGGCGAACATTCCTCGACTAACTAGAATTAATGTATTGTAAATGATACAGCTTGTATACCAATGTAACAATATAATTGATTTGATTAAATGATATAGGTATATATATATTTGACGATCTGCGACTATATATACGTTTATATAATTTACATTGTAATACGCTGTGACAGTTCGTGCCGTTTTTTCTTATTCTTATTCTATGTGGTCTGAAACGTTCTAATGTCTTCTGAAAAGAGATCTTTGTGTTCTCGCGGAGTTATGCTATACATTAGTTATTGTTCTTTTGTTGACCGAACTTATGTAAGAGCGGTCGGTCTTGGCTTTCGTTATAAAGTAACGTGATGAACTTATGAACTGAGAAATTTAGATTGTGTAATATTGATAATAGTGTTGTTTTATCATAGTGGATGTCGGGGTACTAAATTCAGATGATTATGACAAATTTAAGATAAAGTACTGATACAAGTCCTTAACGCTTTAAGAGCAAAGTATTCATATTGTTTTATGTTACTAATAAAACAACTACCTCTTTATTAAATCAATTTAATTACCAAAAACCGTAAATATAGTTTTTTTTTAATTAATAGACTTTTATCATGTATATGTATTTTCCTCAGTAATGAACACTTGCTTAAGATAACAAAATTATTAGTACTATTACACAAACGTTTTAAAATAAAGTGTCATAAAATTTAAAACAATGTAAAACATTTATATAAATAAAACGGGCAAGTGCTTGTTGGGCACGCACATGATAGGGTTCCGTAGTCATTCTCACTACGATTTATAATCTATAGAAGGGGAGTCCAAAATATTTTTGACAATTTTCGTTATAATTTTCAGTGAAAGTACCTACTAAATAAAAGCTACATTCTGGAATTTTTTTCAGATTTTTTAAATTGATAGTTTTGAAAATAGAGGGGGGGGGGGGGGGCTTTTTTAACGACTTTGGAGAGCAAATACAACGTGATTAAAGGGTTAAAATCAAAAAGTTCTAATACATTTTTTGTTGCATTTTAGGAGACCTTTCTAACGACACCCCACTCAATGGGGTAGGTGATTTTTTTTTTTTTAAACACTTTTCATTTTATGGAAAGGGGGCCTACAATTTTTTTTTTACAAAAATCTTATCATTTCTGTTTTTGGGCCATTAATCTACGATCGTATACCAAATTTCATCTTATTATCTCAAAATTTTTGAAGACGGACGGACGGACGGACGGACATGGAGAAACTATAAGGGTTCCTAGTTTTCTACGGAACCCTAAAAAGACACTTTTTTCTTGATAGTGTGTCAAACCGCGATATCTATTTGTCCACTGTTTTTAAACAAAATGATCAATTATTATCAACAAATCACTTGTATTAAAAATATATTTCATACAAACAAAAAGTTTGCAACTATATCTAGCATCGAAATCGCTACACAGCCTTGGACCAAGATTATAATATAACGGAAACAATATTATCTTAATTAATATAAGAATATAATTTTAATCCAACTATTATACAGGTTGACCCATTTTAAGTGCACACCTCTGATAACTTTTTATGGTGAAATTTTATCAAAAAACTTTTCAGATAAAAGTTGTACGGTTTGGAGAGGGACATATACGTACTCGACTGAATTTTTTAAAGGTGGTAATTTCGAGGAGATATGAAAATCAACATCATTTTTTTAAATAGGAAGGTATAGTTTTTATTAAGTTATTTTATTTTACGTGAAAAAAACGAATCTTTCATCAAAAAAAAATTTTTTTGCAACTTTTACCTTTCCAAGATATCTAGCAAAATAATTAGAGATTTTGAACTTTCAATACTTTTTTACTCAGAAACCATCAACTTTAGAAAAAAAGTACAAGGTACATAAAATGTTTATTTTGATGGAATAAGACTTGAAGAATTGTTTTTAAAATTTATTTTATTTAAGCAAAAAAAAACAAATGTTAAAAAAAATTTAGAATAATTCTTTGTTTTATTAGACCAAAATAAACATTTTTTTATATTTTGTACTTTTTCTTTAAACCTGATAGTTTCTGAGTAAAAAAATATTGAATGTTCAAAATTTCGAATATTGTTAGATATCTTAGAATGATTAAGTTGTTAAAAAAAGTTTTCAATGAAAGATTAGTGTTTTTTCACGTAAAATATAATTACTTAATAAAAATTATAGGTTTCTATTTAAAAAAATGATGTTGACCTTTATATGACTTTGAAAACACGCTTCAAACCGTACAACTTTTATCTGAAAACATTTCACCATAAAAAGTTATCACTTAAAATGCGTCACCCTGTATACTAATGTTTCTCTTTAAAACAATATTGTTGAACAGAAATAATAAATGCTTAAACAATATTTCGAAAAAAATTATACGTGTAAAAATAATCATTAATATTATTTACACTACTAACATTTCAATTATACACAAAATGCAGACATACAAAGTGTGGAATGAATAGATAAATCACACGTATACACGCCCCAACCCCCCCCCCCCCTCCCGTTTTTCTACGAACGTAGACACATATGACAATATATCGGTAGTGTGACAAATATTCGATTGCGTCCTTGTCAATTCCTGGAAACCGTTGTCCATCCGTCAACCAAATCGAATACCAATGATGGTGTTCTCACGGTCTTGCGGACGTGAGATAGTTGACAATATAAATGTATATGGCGAAATAAGTATGCATTATCATTCGTACATATACTCCCACTGTTAACGGGGTGACACCTGTCATACAGTGACGCCGATAACAGAGGGGTGATTGTCTAATAATTGTATACCGGGTGTTAAAATAAAACGGGCAAGTGCTTGTTGGGCACGCACATGATAGGGTTCCGTAGTCATTCTCACTACGATTTATAAAAAAAGAGTTTTTTTAGAAAATTTTCGTGACCGAAGGGTTAAAATCAAAAAGTCAATTGGCTTTTATTATTTCATTTTACGAGACCTATCAAATGACACCCCACTCAACCCGGGTAAATGAAAAAAAATGTGACTTCACTTTTCAATCTATGAGAGGGGGGCCCAAAATATTTTTGACAATGTTCGTTATAATTTTCAGTGAAAGTACTAATTAAAAGCTACATTCTGAATTTTTTTCAGATTTTTTGAATCGATAGTTTAGAAAATAGAGGGGGGGGGGACGCTCTGACAGCGACATTAAAAAGCAAATATTTCGTGACTGAAGGGTTGAAATCAAAAAGTTATCTGATATTTTTTATTGCATTTTAGGAGACCTATTAAAGGACATCCCACTCAATGGGGTAAGTGGGGAAAAAAATGAGAGTTCATTTTTCAGTCTATGAAAGGGGAGTTCAAAATATTTTTGACAATGTTCGTTATAATTTTCAGTGAAAGTACTAATTAAAATCTACATTCTGGAATTTTTTCAGATTTTTTAAATTGATAGTTTAGAAAATAGAGGGGGGGACGCTTTTTTAACGACTTTGGAGAGAAAATACATCGTGATTAAAGGGTTAAAATCAAAAAGTTCTGATACATTTTTTGTTGCATTTTAGGAGACCTTTCTAACGACACCCCACTCAATGGTGTAGGTGAAATTTTTTTTTTGAAAACACTTTTCATTTTATGAAAGGGGGGTCTAAAAAATTTTATTTTCAAAAATCTTATTATTTCTGTTTTTGGGTCATCAATCTACGACCGTATACCAAATTTCATCTTATTATCTCAAAATTTTTGAAGACGGACGGACTGACGGGCGGACGGACATGGAGAAACTATAAGTTTTCTACGGAACCCTAAAAAGAGTGTAAAATAGTTAAAGAGGGGTAATAGTATGGAAATAAGCAAAAAACTTCTAATAAACATATGTCCGGAAATTTTTCGTGCGGGAACTACAGCCCTCCAAAGATTTGGCTCAAAATGAGTTTTTATTTAATATCTAGAGAACCCTCTCTGATAAAATTATGAAATTTAGTATTCGGTTTAGTAATAATGAGTGTTATCGATTTCTCGTATTAACCAATTATAATTTAGACCAGGGATGTATGGGGTCAGTGGGCCCATCGATTTCTATCTAGTATTTTTTTATTCTTTCATTTTTTCTTGAATAAGGGACTTATATAAGATTACATGACACAATATACACAAAAATATATTTTGCTTATTTGTCAAATTAACCGTTTTCGAGAAATATCGATGATAAAGAAAGAATGCAGAATTTAACTTAATATGGATGCTTCAAATTACAAATAATAAATTTATATTCTTACATTCATAAATAATTCTGACTAAGATATATTAGAGCAAGGGTTCCCAACCTTTCTAGCACTTAGACCCCTTTTGAAGAAAATACAAAGTTCATAAATTGTAAATGACATTTTATTTTGTTCGTGTAGTTGTAAATGACCCTTTTTTTGTTAAAAATTGATCTTTTTTTAAGTCATACCCCTTTGAATTTTGACGTTTTTCTTGCATTGCATAAAAAACATCGAATTTCAAAACATACAAATTTGCCCCTAGACCCCCTATAGATCCCTTTCAAATTCCCATAGACCCCAGGGGGTCCACATAGACTACGTTGGAAAACCCTGCTTTAGAGTGTCACAAATTTCCTCCTCTCACAACATCTGTATCCTTCCTTTCGGGAATTGAGAAGAGAAAATCAGTTTTTATATTTTTTTTAGATTTATTTCAAATATACGGCAAGAATAGTTAAAAAATTCTTTACAAAAAAGTTTCAATACATTTTTTTTCATTAGATTTGTATTCGACTAAAGAACGACTGTTTGAATTTATTAAAATTAAAATAGTATTTGAACAAAAGGTTAAAATTAAACTTAGAAAATAAAATTTTAATAAATTCGTCAGTTATGTATGGTTGGAAACAAAGTAATTTCGGTTATCCCTCATAGAGTTGTTCCTTATTTTTTTTAATGACTTGTATTAGTGATGATTTTTTTTGCCATTTCATATCAGTCACATTGAGGTAACTTTAGAAGCTAGTGGTGCGTGATTTTTTTTATAGCTGTAAAATGTAGGTCAATTTTTAAATGGAGCGCAGAAATGAACATTTTCGGCATATTTTACTTTTTTATTTTCGTAAAGGAAAGAAAGCTGCTGAGGCTCACAAAGAGATATGTGAAATTTATAGTGTTGATTGCTTAACAGAGTGCACGTGTCGAAATTGGTTTAAAAAATTCCGTTCTGGAGATTTTTCCCTCAAAGTTGAGCAACGTTCCAGTCAGACTATTGAAGTTTTTGATGACCAACGACCAAATCAAAGTCATAATTGAATAGGATCGTCATATAACTATTCGAAAGATTGTAGAGAGTTGAAATATATCGCACACAACAATTGAAAAACGCTTAAAATGTCTTGGACTCATTAAGAAGCTTGATATTTGGGTACCCATGCTATCAGTATGGTGGGACTACAAAGATGTGTAATTTTGAGCTGCTTTCAAGAAACCAGACGATCAATTAAGATGTTTACTGTCAACAACTAATGAAACTGGATGAAGCAATAAAAGAAAAACGGCCAAAATTGGCAAATCGGAAAGGATAAGTGTTTCACCATGATAATGCTAGGCCTCACACATCTTTGGCAACTCGTGGGAAATTATTGGAACTTGGTTGGGAAGTGATGCCACATCCCCCATACAGCCCTGATCTGGCACCATCTGATTACCATTTATTTCGAAGTTTGCAGAATTTTTGAATGATAAAATTTTCAAATGACCTTAAATCGTACCTGCTTCAGTTTTTGCTCATAAGGATTAGAAATCCTATAAGCGCGGAATCATGATGCTGCAAGAATGAAGGCAAAAGGTGATTGAACAAAATAGAAAATATGTAATTGATTAGAGATTATTCTTTGTATTCAAAAAATGAGTTTCATTTCATACCACAAAACCGAAATTACATAGTTACCAACTAGTGGAGTCATATAACCGGAATTTTGTATTGAATAAAACAATCTCTCCTTACAGCGATTTTATGATTTTAAAATGTTCGAGGGATTAATAGGAGTTCATAACTGATTTTGTGGATTTGTCCGTTTTCCGCGCGGTACTTTTTTCAGGGCTTTTCCAGAAAATCATCATTTTTTCCATTTTTTTGTTTGTTTTTTGCTTATATCTCGCATTTACTTAATGTATTTTGACAAAAAAAATGTGGTTACGTGTAAGGAACCCCTCTATCGATCTGTGAGGTGCGGAATACTCTGACTTAAATTATAACCTCAAAAAAAACTATATACTGCGGTTATCACAGATTTTTCATTTTTTTTCAATAACTTTGCAAAAAATAAAAATATCTTGACGAAAATTGGAAACAATATTCTTATTATGATTCCAAATAAACCTATCAAGTTTCATTAAAAAATATTTTCAATTATCGCAAAAATTTAGATTTAGAAAAATAAATTGATTGACGGCGCATCTTTGGGCAAACCATCGTAGAGAAAATAATTTTATCTCAAATTGTAGGGTTTTTTATGCCCTTTTCAATGATGTATATATAATTGTTTTTACATATTGAAACAAAAAAGTTATTTATGTTTCTCCGAACTGATTTTTACATTCTATAAAACCTTTTTTATAAAAAAATACAGTCGAAATTGGTTATAATTATGTATAACGACATTGTTTAATAATTAATAAAACACATCGGTTTTAACGTCTCAAAATAAAAATCCGACTAAAACCCATATTACCTTTTTACCAGTTTTTACGACCTAATATGACTGGTCCCTTCAATGTCGCTATAATCGATTTCAATTAATTTAAAAACGATTTTTTCTCCTTTAAATTAATTTCTTCTACATACAAAACTTCCCCACAAATCGGCTCCACTGTATCCCCACCAAACAAGACTTCACATAGGATACGACTGCACCACGTCATTTAACTACACGCTATGGGAATTCGACGGTACCTCTGTAGGAGAAGGGGGGGGGAGTCGCGGGGGTGTGTCTCACACATACGTTCATTTATGTGAGTTATTGTTACACTAGGGCCATCTGGGAAATGGTCCCGACGATTTCTGTGTGAATGTATGCAAATTATATTACAAACAATGACTATATGTATATTATTGTATATGCTTGTCTTGTTGGTAGCTATTTAGACAAATGTTTGCATATGCGTGTGTACGCGTGTGTGTGTGTGTGTGTATGTGTGTGTGTAAGTGGATGTGTATACGTAATGGTACGAAGAATGTAAATAAGGTGTGAGATGCGTGTCGGACTGTATTTGTGGTAATTTTTAAATAAACCGAATAATGAGAAGGTATTTTGAATTGGTGTATTAATTCAGAAAATGGTATATACTACAGTGCGTTCATGATGAAAGGAACAAATTCGTTTAAAATTCAGGTAATTACTTTGTGGAAAAACGCTAGGACCCGTCGATTAGTATTTTTAGTTGTGGATTTTTTGATATAAAAAAATTGTATACAAGGTGTCTCAAGAAGAAGATATACAGACATCATTGATTTTTTTAAATGGAACACCCTATATATTATGCCATTTTTGAATTGTGCGATAATTTCTGAGCACTTTTTGTACACATACCATAGCTCTAAAATCAGCGGTTTTTGAAATAATGACGTATGGAATATATCTTAAGATGAATATAATACAGTCATCATTGATTTTTTTAATGGAACAGCCTTGTATTTTATGCCATTTTTGTATTGTACCGTAAATTCTTAACAATTTTTGTACATAGCTCTAAAATCAGTGGTTTTTGGAATAATTTTATTTCTTGTGTATGTTTTATTATTAAAGTTCATTAATTTTTTATTTATTTATCACATTACAAACGTCATTATTCCAAAAACTGCTGGTTTTAGAGCTTTTTGTACAAAAAGTGTTAAGAATTTACGGTACAATACAAAAATGACATAAAATACAGGCTGTGCCATTATAAAAATCAATGATAACTGTATTATATTCATCTTACGATATATTCCATACGTCATTATTTCAAAAACCGCTGATTTTAGAGCTATGGTATGCTGTACAAAAAGTGTTCAGAAATTATCGTACAATCCAAAAATGGCATAATATATAGGGTGTTCCATTTAAAAAAATCAATGATGTCTGCGTATCTTCTTCTTGAGACACCCTATATACAATTTTCTTATGTTAAAAAATCCGCAACTAAAAATGCTGATCGACTGGTCCGAGCGTTTTTCCATAAAATAATTACCTGAATTTTAAACGAATTTGTTCCTTTCATCATGAACGCACTGTATATATCAGGGGTTCCAAATATTTTTCCTACATTGACCTCTTTTAAAAGAATGATTTTCTTCATTGACCCCCCCCCCTACATTTTTCTCTATAATATACAACAAACGACTTATTGTTAATCATAATACTAAAAATTGCACATAAAAAACTCTAGATCATTTTTAAACAGCCATTGACCCCAAAGGGGTCCATATGGACCCTGTTGGGAATCCCTGGTAGATATGAGTGTATTTAAGGGGTTACGTGTATCGATTTTTGTTTTTTGCATTTTTGGAAGCTGCTACAAAGGCTGAAGAACTATTTTATGGCCCAGGAATAGTTGACTCGGTGTAATTAATTAAATAATACGTATATTACTTTACGTAAATTGAGTGTAAAACTTTAAATGCGTTTTTCTCAAAACTATGTTTTTTGAACTAATGACCACTGTAGCTCGAAAACCTCTCGGAAGATTTTAATGAAATTTATACAGCTTTTTGAAAACATGAAAAACTAGTGCCAGATCGAAGGATTTTTTATTTTTTTTTTAAATTGCGATTTGTTATAAACAATTAACTGTTGGTTTTTTTCCCGAAAATCTTGAAAAAAAAATCCTGAGGCTGCCATTTTGTTAATTTAAGAAAGAAAAAAAAGCTTCGATCAGGCACTAGATTATCTATTAATAAAACTAATTTTTTTTGTCCGATTGAATTTGGATGAATCTCCAAGGATAAGTGATGATCACCGCAAGGAGCTTCGGTTGGAATTGGATCAACACAAAGAGCCATTACTTTTAAAATTATTAATTTTTTTTTCTAAAATTTCTGTCAAGTCAAGTCAAAACCTAATTTAATGATTTACTGGCAAAAAAAAATTATTTAAAATTGTCATTTTTTCATGTCTCTGACTACACCTAACCCCTTAACAATGCACACTAGCTTAGAAATTTTTGTTATTAGAATAAAAATTCATGGCATTGTTTTCACTAATATCGAACGAAGTTATAGCAACAGCTATATAATCTATATCTATAAAAGAGTTTGTCCTTAACCACTCACTCACTCACTCACTCACTCATATATCAACGTACAGCCCAAACCCCTGGACCTAAAAACGTGAAATTTCGTAGGTGTCTTCCTTTTATGATGTAAGCACCCACTGAGAAAGGATTTTTCGAAATTCAACTCCTACGGGGTTAAAATGTGGTGTCAAAGTATGTACAAAAAAATATTTTTTTTTCCAAAATTTAACCCCTAAGGTGTTAGGGGGGTGGAAAAATTTGTAAGATATTTTGTTTATGATTTTAAGGTAAATTCGGACAAATTAATTATCAAAAAAAACGAAAGCTCGACATTCAACCCCTAATAGCATTGGACCGTGACGGGGATGGCTTTTGATATGTTTATCTGCATACCTGCTTTAGTTATAAAGGTAAATTCGGGCAAAATAGTCATCTATTAAAATAAAAATTTTGACATTCCACCCATAATGGTGGGGTAGACAGGGTGTGTTTTTGATATGTTCATCTGCATAGCTGCTTTAAGTTATAATGGTTCGATCAGGCACTAGATTATCTATTAATAAAACTAATTTTTTTTGTCCGATTGAATTTGGATGAATCTCCAAGGATAAGTGATGATCACCGCAAGGAGCTTCGGTTGGAATTGGATCAACACAAAGAGCCATTACTTTTAAAATTATTAATTTTTTTTTCTAAAATTTCTGTCAAGTCAAGTCAAAACCTTATTTAATGATTTACTGGCAAAAAAAATTATTTAAAATTGTCATTTTTTCATGTCTCTGACTATACCTAACCCCTTAACAATGCACACTAGCTTAGAAATTTTTGTTATTAGAATAAAAATTCATGGCATCCTACGGGGTTAAAATGTGGTGTCAAAGTATGTACAAAAAAATTTTTTTTTTCCAAAATTTAACCCTTAAGGTGTTAGGGGGGTGGAAAAATTTGTAAGATATTTTGTTTATGATTTTAAGGTAAATTCGGACAAATTAATTATCAAAAAAAACGAAAGCTCGACATTCAACCCCTAATAGCATTGGACCGTGACGGGGATGGCTTTTGATATGTTTATCTGCATACCTGCTTTAGTTATAAAGGTAAATTCGGGCAAAATAGTCATCTATTAAAATAAAAATTTTGACATTCCACCCATAATGGTGGGGTAGACAGGGTGTGTTTTTGATATGTTCATCTGCATAGCTGCTTTAAGTTATAATGGTGGAGTCGGAAAAAATAATCTGCAATAAAACAAATTCGATATTCAACCTCTAATGGTCGGGAGTAGACAGGGGGTGGGTTTTTGCTATTTTTAACTAAGATCCGAGATATTTACAATTTTTTATAGGTAATGAATAAAAAACAATATAAAAAAATTTAATATGTCATCCCCTATCACGTACGGAGGGTTCTAATTAGTTTCGAAATTTACGCGAGCGAAGCCGCGGGATTCCGCTAGTATTCTTCTAAACAGTCACACCAAATTACAAAAAGTTAATTATAAATATATCATGACATTTGTTGTACAAATACAAAACATTAATTTATAATCGTAACTAATATTTACTGGATTAAACACATTCATTCTAGCTGACCGCTACGGCGAGATATATTTTTTTATTGTTTCGAAAGTAATTTCTATACTAAACCATTGTTTTACTGTAATAGCCTATTATGTCATTATTACCTTCACATCAAAAACTCGTATTTCAAACATTAAAACAGTGTCGTAATTTTATTTATTAACAAATACACCATTGCGCTCTCGTTGTGTGAATTATTTGTAAACGTACCGTAAAAAATCCTCACGAGATGTTTAAATGGGTTATAAAATACTCTTGTATCGTTAATTCATGCAAAACGAGCAAATGTTGTTTGCAAATTAACATTGTTATATGTGTACGAAGAACTGGCGTTCTTTATATAGAGAATTATTTCTCGAGAAAAAGGCAATTTTTTTATTTCTTATTTCTCGAGACATTTAAGAAGATTGGGGCGGGTGAGCGCTGAAACCGAAAATTTACAAATATCTTTGTAAATGAATAAATAATGTATGTTAAAATTTTCTTCAAATTCAGAGAGAATTTGAAGAAAATTTGAAAAGTCCTGTCATGTTTCGAAATTACGCAGTTCTCATAAAAATGCATCTTAATTTGTTTATTTAATATATCTTAAATCTTAAACTATTCAAGGATTTTTTAAATATAAATATCTTGTTATTTTCAAATTTTCACGGAAATCTCCTTAATTTTATGAAATTGAATTAATTTTTTTAAATATGTTTAAAATATAAGTTAATAATAATGAGTTCATCAAAATTTTAAAATTTATTTACAGTAATAAAAAAATCAAAATTAATATAAATTAATATTTCAGGGGGGAGGTCTTTCTAGTACTTCCTGTATACATATCATAAATAATGATTACTTATCATTTTTAGGGTTCCGTAGAAAACTAGGAACCCTTATAGTTTCTCCTATGTCCGTCCGTCCGTCTTCAAAAATTTTGAGATAATAAGATGAAATTTGGTATACGGTCGTAGATTAATGACCCAAAAACAAAAATGATAAACTTTTTGTAAAAAAAAAAAAATTTAGGCCCCCTTTCCATAAAATGAAAAGTGTTTTCAAAATAAAATTTCACCTACCCCATTGAATGGGATGTCGTTAGAAAGGTCTCCTAAAATGCAACAAAAAATGTATTAGAACTTTTTGATTTTAACCCTTTAATCACGATGTATTTGCTCTCCAAAGTCGTTAAAAAAGCGTCCCCCTCTATTTTCTAAACTATCAATTTAAAAAATCTGAAAAAATTCCAGAATGTAGCTTTTATTTAGTACTTTCCCTGAAAATTATAACGAACATTGTCAAAAATATTTTGGACCCCCCTATCATAGATTGAAAAGTTAAGTCACATTTTTTTCATTTACCCCATTGAGTGGGGTCTTATTTGATAGGTCTCTTAAAATGCAATAATAAAAGCCAAATGACTTTTTAATTTTAACTCTTCGGTCACGAAAATTTTGAAAAAATTCTTTTTTTATAAATCGTAGTGAGAATGACTACGGAACACTATCATGTGCGTGCCCAACAAGCACTTGCCCGTTTTTTTTCTATTAACATGTAAGCGTTTATAATATTTACTATTATTAAATAGCATATATATTATATATTTCTTTCCTATAAATTGTTTTATTTATAAAAAAAATATATAGATAGACGGACGGATAGAGCGAAAGTATAAATATATAGTTTTCTGTGGTATCATACAAAATATGAAATATTGAACAATAAAATTTCTCAAGAATTCTCGATAAATTTAAGTTGAAATTTCTGTGATGGAAGAAAAAAAACAGTGTTACGTATACAGTAGGTAAATTAGGCAACTATCTTACTTAAAAGAAGGGGGGGAGGGGGGTAAAAGAGTGTATATTAATTACGAAAAACTAAAATTCAAATAGAGATAAAAAAACTGTTCAAATTGTATTATATATTTTTATAAAAATCCTCTAATAAAATAAAAATATAAAATTATTATTCCACTACATTCATAAAGATTTACTTTGTTGATAAACCAATTATTAAATTAAGCCCTCCATAAATAACCGAAAACCCCGTCTCGTTTTTTTATTTCAGTTCATTGGTCTTATATGGTTGACCGCTAATAGTTTTAATAAATATTTGACGCCTCTTTAGACAGTGCAGTAATAATTATCATGTTTACATAAGAAATTTAAAATGGTTCCAACAAAGGATGTCATTTTTGTCACGTTGGTGTGAAAACAATCAATGCCGCTTAACATCAAATACATGTCTCAACGAGGCCTGTAGTTTGTTTTTTTGTTGTATTTTGGTAACACTGTAATAAAATAACATATTTACAAAGTGACATGTGCGCTTGTATACAAGTCACACGATTTTTTTTTGAGATTTTAATTTGGTAGTTTGGATGAAATGATTTTATATATATTTTATATATGTTGTTACTAGCGGAATCCCGCAGCTTCGCTCGCGTAAACACCAAAACTAATTAGAACCCTCCATACTTGATAGGGAATGACATATAAAAACTAACCACCTGTCTGCTTGAAAATATAATTTTTTTATTGCAGATTATTTTGCCCGACTCCACCATTAAAACGTAAGCAGCTATACAGATAAACATATTAAAAACACAGACCCTGTCTAGCCCCGCCATTAGGGGTTGAATGTCGAAATTTTTATTTTAATAGATGACTATTTTGGCCGAATTTATCTCTATAAGTAAAGCAGGTATACAGACAAACATATCTAAATCCATCCTCGTCCCCGCCTTATGCTATTAGGGCTTGAATATCGAACTTTCATTTTTAATTGAATATTAATTTGTCCGAATTTACTTTAATATCATCAACAATGATAAATTCAATAGGGGTCGAATTTTCGTAACTGATATTTGTCTTGTATAGTACCTACTTGTGGCATGTTTCATTTGGTGAATACAAAAAATTTACAAATTTTTCCACCCCCCTTACACCTTAGTGGTTACATTTTGGGAAATGCTGAAATAATTGTTACATTATTTATATTGTAGAGTATGTTCGATAAGTTTTAATTAAATGTGAACAAAAAAAAGATTTTTTTATATAAACTTTGACACCCTGTTTTAACCCCGTAGGGGTTGAATTTCAAAAAATCCTTTCTTAGTGGGTGCTTACATCATAAAAGAAAGGCACCTACGAAATTTCATGTTTCTAGGTCCAGGGGTTTGGGCTGTACGTTGATATATGAGTGAGTGAGTGAATGAGTGGTTAAGGACAAACTCTTTTATAGATATAGATTTCAAAAGTTAATTGATTTTCTATTGCAATAGATTTACTTTTTTGTGTTTTTAGTGGTAGCGCTTAGGGCTTAGGTACATGCTCGATTTTCCATCCGTCCGTCTGTCTTCGACAGCGAGATGTCGGGCCCCTGACCACTTAGAGACCTCAAGTTTTCGCTAAATTGTAGGTTTGTGGTTCTAGTTTAGCCCATTTTAGGAATTTTTCCGGTCATGACCCTCCATCCGGCCACGAAATCAGCGTATCAAAATCTATATAATGACATGTGTAATACTTTAAAATTAGAAGAAAAAAAAATGCTGAAAATTGAAATATTTCCAAGGGGTACCTATACCTTAAAAAAAATTGTCGAATACATATTTAAGTGTTATATATGTAATTATATAGATTTTAACGCGCCGATTCCAAATCCGTCGACAAAAATCAAATCCGACAACACGTTCAAAAGTTATAGTCATTTTTCTTAAAAATTTTGAAAAAACTAAAACTTTTACAGGCCATAACTCGAGAACGTGATGAGATACAGACCTGCGGTTTAAAAATTTCATTTCACGTTATTTTCTATAAGTTGTATTTCATGCATCAAACTTCAATTTATCATATAAATATTAACACAAATACAAAAAAATAGGAAGGAAATCTACTTTGATATTTAAAAAATGCAAAAAATCGATTGATACTTCTATTTCCTTCAAAACATTTTTAAACTTACATTATATATTTTAATTTGTTGATCTTATCGCATATTTGTCAGAGTTATACTCAAAAATACAGAAAAAAATATAAACAATCGAATTCAAAACCCCTACTTTCTTAAGGCCATGGTCAGATTTTGATAAAATTTATATGGGACCTTCTCAGAAGTATATTTTTTTAAACATACATAATGATTGAATTGAGAACCCCTTTTTTAAAATTTATTAAAAAAGAAAACATCAAATAACTTATAATGCCATCAAACTTCCCTTATTATTGTATGTAGTTACTCGCTTTAGCGTCTGAAAGACACATAGAAGTACCTATATACATATACAGGGTGATTCAGCACTGTCGTACCAAACTTAAAAAGTAGATTGAGAAAAATATTTTAAGCAAAAAACTTCCAATAAACATGTGTCCGGAAATTTTTCCTTAGGGAACTACAGGCCTCCAAAGATTTTACTAAAAATGAGTTTTAATTTAATATCTAGAGAACCCTTTGTGATAGAATTATGAAATTTTGTATTTGGTTTAGTAAAAATACGTGTTATCGATTTCTAATATTAACCAATATTATTTTAGACCAGGGCTATATGGGGCCAGTGGGCCCATCAATTTTTGTCTAGTATTTGTTTGTTCCTTAATTTTTTTCCTGAGTTGGTACTTTTATAAGATTATATGACACAAAATACACAAAAACATACTTTGCTTGTTTATCATAGGATAAACCGTTTTCGAGAAATATCGATGGAAAAGAAAGCATGCAGAATTTAACTTAATACGGGTGCTTGAAATTACAAAAAATATATTTATATTCTTGTTCCATGATAAAAAATAAGACAAAAAGTTAATATACATATACGGGACGTACTACGTTGCCGGCGCAGGCAACGATTCACGTTGCCGGCAGTTGATATGAATTTTTGCCGCTAGATGACTTTACAAATAATGAAATTTTCGAATTTATATTTAATGAGTTACATGTGTACTTACTTACCTACTGTTGTGCATTGAAGGAATAAAAACCTTCTTAAATATTTTTTTTCTAGATTCTCTAATTTTGTTAGCATTCAATGATAATAAAAGTCCTAACTTAACCGGGATTAATCTAAATTACTATAGAATTTTGTGTTTACTATTATGTTTGGGCTTCGCCCCATATACACCTTCTTTCAAAGACACGTACTATTATGTTTTAAATTTTATGTTAAATGATCTATAATAATATGCAAATAAATTAAAAATACTTCTTTTCAACATTTTATGAATTTAATATAAAAATACAAAAAATAATTTTATCCACGACTTATATCTCTCAGAGGGAATAATGAAAAAAGAACTTTTCTGAATGGTGCATCAGAGGGAATAATGGTCATTATTCCCTCTAAATGCACCAATCACAAAATTTCTCAAATTAAATAATACCATGGAAACAAAATACACAAATTCTAAAGTCTAAAAAATTTATTTGCGACTGTCAAATAAAACACCTAGTGTTTGTGTATTTGTATTGAGATGGATAAAAATGAAGAGTCTATTACTTGTACACCTCCCGAAATTGTACTACAAGCTGCAGCTACTGGAAAAATCAAAATGCATAATTTATAATAACAGAGTTTGTATTTTGTTTCCATGGTATTATTTAATTTTTATTAATTTGAGATTAGAACAAAAATTTTTGTATTGAAGCTTGCATTCCTTGTATTCAGTTGTGTTTATGAAAGTAAATAAAATAGTCGTAGATAAAGTACAGTATACTACTCGCAATAATGGCTATTATTACCTTGGAAATTTTTTCTCCCTCGCCGCTATGCGGCTCGGTTCGAAAATTATTCCTCGGTAATAATAGCTATCATTATTGACTCGTGGTATAATATACTATTAATTACATAGATATAACATCAATAAACGTCAAATTACATTTTTGAATAAATGAATCCTGGTCTTACGTGGTATCAACTCTATTCTAAGTAAGTACGTGATTTTTGACAGTAGTGACAGCTTGTACCCCTACATATTCTCCATATCAACCCAAACATGTGCTGTTACACTATCTGGAAATCTACGAGATTGAATTTTTAATGCTGTCTCGTATCCAGTAATTATTAAAAACCAATAGCTCATATTCCTTAAGCTTTAAATTGAGATGTTCAAAGCTATTGAATCTATTTCCAATTTTTAACATCGACAAATAAATCATAACGTGAATATACTGAATTTTTTATTTTAAATTTTAAATTCACTTATCTCGAAATTATTAGAATTCTAGTTCATTTTCAGTAGAAAATGTACGTCGTCTTTATTCAAAAGAAAATTTTATTCAACTTTGTTTACAAAAAACAAAACACAATAAATAATAATCAAATATAAAATTTGGAAACCCAGATACCTGTGACATAGCGAGTGCCGGCAACGATTCACATTATATTCACGTTGCCGGCGCCGGCATAGGAGACAGTTCCTACATATACCTCCGAAAATGCATCCATATCAACAAATAGCCATTTTAAGTTTGTTTTTTAGTCATGTTAATAAAGTACATGTAACAGTAATAGAACTGGCTATAGATCTTACAGGATTCATATTAGGAGGTTTATTTATCTGAACTTTATTCTTACCTTTAATCATTAAAAAATAACATAAATTTATTTTTTGTAATTTCAAGCATCCGTATTAAGTTAAATTCGGCATGCTTTCTTTTCCATCGATATTTCTCGAAAACGGTTTGTCCTATGATAAACAAGCAAAGTATGTTTTGTGTATTTTGTATCATATAATCTTATAAAAGTATCAACTCAGGAAAAAATTAAGGAACAAACAAATACTAGATAAAATTCGATGGGCCCACTGGCCCCATACAGCCTTGGTCTAAAATATAATTGGTTAATATTATAAATCGATAACACATATTATTACTAAACCAAATACTAAATTTCATAATTCTATCACAAAAGTTTCTCTAGATATTAAATTAAAACTCATTTTTAGTAAAATCTTTGGAGGCCTGTAGTTCCCTAAGGAAAAATTTCCGGACACATGTTTATTGGAATTTTTTTGCTTAAAATATTTTTCTTAATCTACTTTTCAAGTTTGGCACGACAGTGCTGAATCACCCTGTATATTATTTTTATAAACTAAAATAAAAGTAATCTGAACTTGTTTGTTGTCTTTTTACCTCGTCAAGTTCAACACTTATATTTATAAGACACACCTTCTTTAATATTTTTATTTAGTTATGACTTATTGTTAGATAAGTTATACAGTATGTTCTGTAAACTCAACGTCATTGAAAGTAGTAAATAAGATTAATTATGAATAACTTTATATATGTAACCACATATCATACATATGTGATAAGAATTATTGACTGAAATAAATTACATTTAATTCAGGTTTAAGTATATTTATAAAATATATATGTAATGCATATTTTATAAAATATATTTCAAACTGCATATTTGACTTGCTCTGTTTGTTTCAATTATCAGATTATGGAAATAGTAATTATTTATAGGTATATATGTATGACAATTTTGAAAAATAATACAGGTCTAGTTAGCCCACCTTATGTAGTGATGGCGCCAAGTCTGTCAGGAATTTATATATACATATTTAAACGCACTTTTTAGGGTTCCGTAGTAAACTAGGAACCCTTATAGTTTCTCCATGTCCGTCCGTCTTCAAAAATTTTGAGATAATAAGATGAAATTTGGCATACGGTCGTAGATTAATGGCCCAAGAACAGAAATGTTAAGATTTTTGTAAAAAAAAATAATTTATTCCCCCTTTCCATAAAATGAAAAGTGTTTTCAAAAAAAAAAAATTCACCTACCCCATTGAATGGAGTGTCGTTAGAAAGGTCTCCTAAAATGCAACAAAAAATGTATCAGAACTTTTTGATTTTAACCCTTTAATCACGATGTATTTGCTCTCCAAAGTCGATAAAAAAGCGTCCCCCCCTCTATTTTCTGAACTATCAATTTAAAAAATCTGAAAAAATTCCAGAATGTAGCTTTTAATTAGTACTTTCACTGAAAATTATAACGAACATTGTTAAAAATATTTTGGACCCCCCTTCTATAGACTGAAAAGTGAACTCTCATTTTTTCCCCACATACCCCATTGAGTGGGATGTCATTTAATAGGTCTCCTAAAATGCAATAAAAAATGTCAGATAACTTTTTGATTTCAACCCTTCAGTCACGAAATATTTGCTTTTTAATGTCGCTGTCAGAGCGTCCCCCCCTCTATTTTCTAAACTATCGATTCAAAAAATCTGAAAAAAATTCAGAATGTAGCTTTTAATTAGTACTTTCACTGAAAATTATAACGAACACTGTCAAAAATATTTTGGACCCCCCTTTCATAGATTGAAAAGTGAAGTCACATTTTTTTCATTTACCCCATTGAGTGGGTTGTCATTTGATAGGTCTCTTAAAATGCAATAGTGTCCGACCGAAACTGGTTTTTACGACCGAAAACGAAACCGAAAACGAATTTCGGCAAAAGTCTCAGTTTCGGCCGAAACCGAAACCGAAACCGAAACTTCCTTACAAGGATCATGTTTTGAGGGAAAAATAAAGAAAACGTTATTATAATCAGTCAGTCTTTATTTTTACATGAAATGTAATGTATAAATAAAGTATAGTGATCACGAAAAAAATCGAACTCGAGATTTTGACGGAATTACACGTTTTGAGCGTCCCTGAATCATATACAACCATTAACTCAATGACGTCTGTGTGTGTGTCTGTGTGTCTGTGAACGCTCTACAGCCAAAACTGTAATACTTACGAACGTGGAATTTTAAACTTAAGGTTCTTTTATGCTCTAGATGTGCACCTCCTATTTTTAAAAACCATCACTAAACCGGAAACGGATGTTTACTGGTGTCAATTTTTGAACTTTTCGAATTATTTTTGAAACGGTACGCAGTAGAAAAAAATATTTCAGATTAAAGTTGTAGAGGGGACTTTTATCTATAATTTATGTTCTATTCTTTATCCCCCCCAAAATTTTTTTTAGGAAATAATCGATTTTCTAAAAAATTTAAATTTTTCGATTTATTTTTTAAACGGTAGGTATTAGAAAAAAATGTTTGAGATACAAGTTGTAGAGAATACTATTTTCTATAATTTATGTTCTATTCTTTTTTTTGTATCTTATGAATTGACCAAAAAAAGAATAATTTTAGTTTTAAGTTAAAAATGATATCATAATACAAAAAAGTAAAAAATCTAGTTATCTATGAAAATTTTGGAATTTATTTTTAGAACTGTCAAAATTGAAATCTAGCAAAATAAATACTTGTTAATACAATAATCACTAATCTTAATTGATTTCATTTAATATTTAATGTCAATATTAAATAAAATGCATCAATTTCATTCATTGAAAATCATTTTGTAAGTAAAAAATTTTAAAATCAAATATTAAATTATAAAAGTAATCACATATTAATACTCGGTGTCATGATGTATAAACGGTGCACATTAGAAAAAAATGTTAAGATCAAAGTTGTAGAAGGTATTTATCTATAATTTATGTTCTATCTATCCCCCCCCCCAAATTGTTTTTAGGAAATAATTGATTTTCTACAAAATTTAATTTTTTCGATTTATTTTTTAAACGGTTATAGGTATTAGAAAAAAACATGTTTGGGATACAAGTTGTAGAGAATATTATTTTCTATAATTTATGTTCAATTTTTTTGTATCTTATGAATTAACAAAAAAAAAAAATTTTGTTTTAATGGTTTTAATTTACAAATGATTTGAATAATACAAAAAATCTAGTTATCTATGAAAATTTTGGCATTTATTATTGGAAGTGTCAAAATTGAAATCTAGCAAAATAAATACCTAGTTAATACAATAATCACTAATCTTAATTGATTTCATTTAATATTTTAATGTCAATATTAAATACAATGTATCAATTTCATTCACTGAAAATCATTTTGCAAGTAAAAAATTTTAAAATCAAATATTAAATTATAAAAGTAATCACATATTAATACTTCGGTGTCATGATGTATAAAAAAGTCCCGTGCCTGCCAAGGCAGTTTATTTTATCTTTAAATCACATAGCTATGCAGTAGGGTGGGCCGAAAATTTTTTTTTTGAATTTCAAGTGGGGGTAGTGGAGAAAAGTTAGTTGTCTTAAGTAAACTGTGTATTATACAAAAAATTCGAATTTTTAAAAAAATATCTAGCCCATGGGGACCCAAAAAAAAATTTTTTTTATTTATTTTTTAAACAGTACTACTGTATTTATAACATATGTAAAACAATTATTACTGATATATTTCAACTTTTTACTGCGCATTATTAGATAGTAAAACAACATATTTTTTATATATTTGAGTGCTAAGGGCCCTTTTTAAATGTTGAAATATATTAAAACATTTTTTACATGTATATTATACACAGTGATAGTATTTTTTGCGACATCATATGAAAAAAAATTGATTTTTTTTTATTATTTGGACCCTAATGGGCCCGGCTAGATATTTAAAAAAAAATCAAATTTTTTGTATAATACACTGTTTACATAAGACAACTTTTCCCCACTACCCCCATTTGAAATTCTAAAAAAAATTTTTTTTTAGTTGTTTTCGACCCACCCTACTATGCAGTCTTCGACATTTTTACTTATTGGTATGATAATAATCAACATAACAACCCCTCATTTAAGAAAAAAAATATTAATTGCGCCTTAAAAATACTCAAAATAGGTGAGGCGTTTATTTGAGTAGTTAGATTCTTCTTTTGAATATTATTCATGTTTTTTTTTAAAATATTAAACATAAAATTACCTATTTTTGATGGAATTTAACGCGCCGAACTTGACCGATCACAGCGCGAAAACTCCCGAATGCAGTTTCGGTTTCGGTCGTAGTTTCGGCAGGTTTGCCGCCGAAACCGAAACTAAACCGAAACTCGTTTTTTTGCCGAAACTCGACCGAAACCGAAACCGAAACCGAACATTCGGTCGGACACTAAAATGCAATAATAAAAGCCAAATGACTTTTTGATTTTAACCCTTCAGTCACGAAAATTTTGAAAAAACTCTTTTTTTATAAATCGTAGTGATAATGACTACGGAACGTATCATGTGCGTGCCCAACAAGCACTTGCCCGTTTTATTTTAATAATAAACTTTTTTTATTTAATCGTTTTCACTTTTAACAAATATACTGCAGGAAATATTTATTATTCAATATTAAACAAATATATTAAACTTAAAATAAATTATATCTCCTATAAATAAATAGTTTCCACTAAAAATAAATACTTTGCACTTGACCTCAATTGGGACCTGTCAAATTAAAAAATTATATAGTCCACTGCAATAAGCTATTTCCACTAAATTGGGCCTCTATGAACCGATTTTAATGAAACCTTTTGCATTTGGATTGTTTCGATGGATAGGTCAAAGTTTATATCTTCAAACTTTACGCTAGGCCCTAAATATTTTTTTAGGGCCATTCCATTAAAGAGCCACCGATGAGGTATTCAGTAACCTCTCAGATTTTGTTTAAATTTTCATATGTGATGTAGGCAATTAACAGGTAAATATATATTCAGCAAAATTTTTGCGATCGGACACGTCGTTTGCCCGTTGTGAGTGACGAAAGTCATCGCACGACGCTTATACGACCATTTTAAGTCCGCTTTACTGCTGCCTTGTAGTTATACAATTAATTCTGAAAAGTACATAATTGTTTTACACAAGGGCTCAACTAATAATATGAGTCATTAGATCCCGGCATTAAGTATTTAGAGTGCCCCTTAGACCCCGTAAACTGATAAAATTTTACTCATCTTTAGGTTTGTAAATTTTCCAGGAAAAAATATTTGTAGGGGTTGTAATTTATATACGATAAAGTACCAATATACTACAACATAATTCAGCAGGAATCATCTCCCGCAGTATCCTTAGCTCTGAGTATAGTACAGTCAATCTGGCGTAAATAAAATGGTAACTGTGTATTTTGGGTAGGCTGCAATTTTGGGGAGGAAGGGTATCGAAGGGTTATCAGAAGTGAGTTTATAACAGAATTTTACACTTGAGTTGAGTGGGGGTGTTGTTGTTTAGCCGCCATCTTGAAAATCGCAGCCTAATAGAATTGCCTATTCAATTCTCAACACATTTTATAAAATATGTTCTATACCTAAATCCAGCTGTTAAAGAGTTATTTATTTTATTTTAAAATCTTTAGATGTTTTATAAAAACAATACAACTCTAAATACAAGGTGTTGAAAATATTCCTATTTTCTTACAAAATTAGTCATAACTTCTAAACCACTCAGTCAGTATAATCCCATACATGAAATATCAAAATACCCAGAAAAATGAATGCTTTTAGATGATCAAATAAAAAAATATACTTTGTATTTAAAAAAATATAACTTTGATTTGGAACGCAGTTATGGAATACTTAACCTGTATGAATGTAACTATTTTCAAATTATGCTGCTTCTCTAGCCTGACAACTTTTGCATTTAATGTTTTCTTCCATTTATTATAATAAATGAAATCTTGAACTTTGACACAGTCCTGGGACAGCCTGCATAAGTCCATACTTATATTACAAATGTCTGTCTGTCTGTTACATTATATATAGACTATACCTTTTTTTATTATAAAAAAATATAACACACCAAAAAATGTCCCTCAACATATTAAGCAATTTGAACCAATACAGCATCATCTTATATAGACGTTATACATACATAGAAAACATCTATTTAATTTCTTAAATTATATCACCACAAAAACATTAAACACCGAGTATCTCCCTTAAACAAAGAGAACGATACTATTTACCGCACATTCCCATAAACCCATCTCTCTTCTATTTAGCGATACAAGCGATTCAAAAAGGGCGACCTCACAAGCTGTTTTCGGAACAGCAAAAGAACGGCAATTAACCGAACGACAAATGTAGAGAATTCATTGTCTGAATTCTCTAAAAGTCTAAATGATATCGACAACAATGGATTACAGTCTCCAAATATTTGTGAACCAATTTCCATATAAACAAAATGTATTTATGTAATTAAATGTAGATCGTTTTTTGTTTTTGTTTTTTTTTTTTTTGGTAAATGCGTTCGTTTCAATTAGACATGTAATCAAAATGGTTGGGGCTTTTTGTTTGGCACTGATAATAATTGATGTATTTTAAAGTTGGTAGACAGGAGGGTAATATGGGGGTGTCTTCTTGATTGCGGTCATATAATTTTTCAGTTGTAGAGAAGGGGAAATTTGTCGCAGGTTGCTTGAAAGTTAAATAGTATCTTTTACCATCTAGTGTCCTAATTGCGGTCAATTTTTGGAAAACCTTATATTTTCCGTGCATTATAAAAATATGTTAAGGCTGTTCATGCCGATTTTTCCGAAACTAAATTCTACGAGATATCGCCACCGTAGAAAACAAAAATTATTTGCACAAGTCTAGCCCTGAGGGGAAATGACAGATACAAGTAATTCAGTGACAATTGACGATCGAATGAAAAATGGGATATTCTCGAAACTAAACATAGATGAAGCTATAAAGGATATAACTGTTTCTTATGTTTTAAGGCTTACATTCAATATTTTCAAATGAAAATTGCAGAATTATTATAAAATTAGAAAGCTTAAACAAATATCTATGTCGTGGTATATTTTTTTCTCGATATTTTTCAAGAATTTTTGTTATATAATGAGTTTTATCATATCAAGAAAAATACACAAAATTTTCAGATTTTTTTTATTAATATATAAAAAAATTAAATTGAAAAATTATGCATGTCATGACATAGAAAAATTAATCTAGTTTATCACTGTATTTTTTCCTAAATGATTTATTAATACTGGTCAGAGTTGAACATAGAATACAACACCGTAATTTCTCTATAGTAATTCTTATGGAAATTCAAATAGCATGTTCAGCCTTAATAGAAAACATTATTAATAATTCATATACAGGTATTATATTACAGAATTAAAAAAAAAAATCTACCAATATATTAGTTATTTATTAAGGTTAGGTTGGGTTTTGTTGGATTCACCGCCTGATCCCGAGAGTCGAGGAGTGGGTCACCAGGAAGCACAGGGAGGCGAACTACCACCTGACCCAGGCCAGGTACTCACGAGTTATGGATGCTTCCGCGAGTACCTACATCGGATAGGGGCAGCAATAACATCCGACTGCCCCTTGTGTCCCGGAACCGCAGAGACAGCGGAGTACGTCCGGATCGAATGTGTCAGATTCGACAGGGATATGCGATAGTTGGAAAACATGATCGGTACATCCGTGACCGTCGATACATACGTCGCATCGATGCTGCGATCGAACGAATCTTGGGAAGCTGGCTGCGAATTCGCGGCGAGCATTATGCGAGCCTTAGGCGTCCAAGAGGACGTCGATCGACGTAACGGTAGAGTACTCGCCGGAAGGACTCTAAGGTAGTTCTGCCCCACAGTTACACCAGCAGAAAACCGGCATAAAGCCGAAGACTCCTCCCCCCGTGAAGCAATGACGAAACCCGAGTCCCACACTACCCGCAGCCAACTTCGCGGGTGTCCGTAAAAAAGGATTTCCTCCTCTCAAAAAAGGTTGGGTTTTGTTAGGTTAGGTTTAGTTACGTTACATTAGGTTAGTTCAAAAGTAAGAGGCGGTTAGTTTAGGTTAGGTTATATTATATAATCGGAACAGACGGTATAGTCTAGATTTATATGATGTATGGAAAATATAATGGGTTCCCAGAGTTGACCGCAATCAAGACACTGGACGGTAGAAGTGGTCATTTACTTTTTTCGCAAGCTTCGATAAATTTCCCCTTCTTTATATCGATAAATGACGATCAGGAGATAACCAATATGGGCACCTAATTTTGCAGTTCTATTTTAAATTTTATAAACAAAACATTTTGTCTATCTGTCATAGCCTTCTTATTTTAATTTGTTTTTAAATTAAATTTGAACCAGTTAAATTATTTCTTGTAATAAAAAAAATAATTGAATATCAGCAATAGAAATTACAACACAACAATTAATTGATAAATGTAAGCAGACTTGTTGAACAGCAATATAAACTGTAAATTAACAACGCTCATATTGCAGGCCATGTATCCATTAGTTATGCGATGTGAAAATCTAAAGACTTTTGTACCTGAAGACTTCAAAAGTTGTGCTGCCTTTGTCCACAGCACTCTTGGTTATTCATCTATCCAACGCCATCTATGGGTACTAATTTTTGTTAAACTTTATGGCCTATTGCGACAATATACGAATAACATATATAATATATACATACACGCACTAGTAAATGCATGTACAGGGCTGGATTTATGCAGGATTTATTCCTAGGAATTCTATAGAATGCCTAACGATTTCAGGCAAAGTATGAAATATTTGTTAAATATATATTTATTATATACTTTACCTAGGCATTCTATAGAATACCTAGGAATTCTATAGAATGCCAAGATAATATTAGGCAATGTATGAAATAAAAGAAAAAATAATATTATTAAAGCAGATAAATATTATTTAGTTAATTTACTTAATTTTAAAAACTTACTTGAAAAACGGAGAAACTGTGGTTTCTTAGTCACTTAAACTAAAAATACACCTTAACCACAAAATTTATGTCACTCGACACGTGTTTCGACTTCACAAGAAGTCCTCATCAGGAGCCTAACGATTCCAGACTGGAATCGTTAGGCTCCTGATGAGGACTTCTTGTGAAGTCGAAACACGTGTCGAGTGACATAAATTTTGTGGTTAAGGTGTATTTTTAGTTTAAGTAATTTTAAAAAGTCAAAATTCATATAAGTAAGAATTTGGTTCTTTATTGTTAAAATAACAAAATACATGAACAATAATATAACATTTTATATTATAATAAATAAAGAAAATATTAGTTTCGATTGCGTATGAGGTATGATATTATTTA
This sequence comes from Sialis lutaria, assembly GCA_949319165.1. Classification (NCBI taxonomy): domain Eukaryota; kingdom Metazoa; phylum Arthropoda; class Insecta; order Megaloptera; family Sialidae; genus Sialis; species Sialis lutaria. Next base: position 3,821,891 of record OX439244.1, read on the forward strand.
AATATTTAATAACATATTAGTCCAGACGTGTATTAAGTAAGATTTAAGCCCCTCATTGTGAAAATAATAAATTCACAAAAAAAATATTGGAACCTTAAATATTATATAATCAACTCAGTCAAAAATTTGTTCGAGTACGTATTATGTCAGATTTAGGCCCTGAACATTCAAAATAACATATTATCAAAAAAAAATTCTTAAACAATAGTTTAAATCACATACATTTTTCAATTATACGCGTAAATATAAAAAGTTTATTTTAATCAATAATTCAGTATTGAACTGACAATACCGAATTGTAATCTAGAAACCTAGCTATCGAGAATGAACCAACATTTTTTGTTATATATTTGCATCGGAAGTATTTTTATAACATAAAGTAAAGCAACATCTGTGCCTGGACCAAAATTGATTGCTTCACCCCATTTATGTTTATATTTCATACATTGCCGGCTATCAGTTAGGCATTCTATACAATGCCTAGGAAATGTATATAATTAAATTCATTTCATACATTGCCTGGTGATTTCAGGCATTCTATAGAATACCTAGGAATTCTATAGAATGCCGGACTTCATACATTACCGGTAACATATACAATATTCAGTAATAAATTAAAATGTGAGTTATTTTCCGTTTTGCCACACAAAAAAATCACAGTATAAAAACTATAAATGTGTTGAAAATAAAATTTAGTCTATACTCTGTATGAAGTATAGGTTAGTTCAAAATAGGCTAGTCTAGGTTAGGTAGAAAATATTTAATCTAAATACAGTGAAACTTTGAAAAAAAATCCACTGAAAGGTTTAAGATTTCACCAATTTCTAGTGAAAAAACTTTTCCGTGGGTTATAAAATAGTTCCTGTGTGAACAGTACCATCTAAACTCCGCCCACCACTGCAAACTTAAATGAAATAGACTATAGGTAATTTTTTTTGATATTTCGAATTTTAATATTTAAATATGTTAAACTTGATATTAAATTAATTAACGGAATGGTTGTAATTTATAAATGTTTTTATTTAGATATTTCTTATTGTTGTATTAATATTAATTTACATTATACATATTACAAATAATCTTTTAAATAAATCAAGGGCTACAAAATGTCCTTAAATCACCCCTGTATTCTTGCATACAGGCATGTGTTTTACTATTATTATTATTATGATCTTGAATACATGCATCGTAAAAAGAGTAAATTGCTGGACTATTTTAAATGACATTGTTTGTATAATTGCATATGAAATATATGCGTAAAACATACGGTCTTCACATGGCCGTACCTCTTAAATTTTTTGAGGGGAGGGTAATATTTTATTTTCCCTTAAATTTTTTACTATGCATATTTAATTTTTGTTATTTTTAACGGGAAGGGAGTATTTTATTTACATACTACCTATATATAAAAATAATAATTTTAGGTAGCAAAATGAGAAATAACTTCGTAAGGAACTATTTTAGTACAAAAGTTAGAGGGGATTTTTTATAGAAAATTTAACGCTCTACAAAAAATATCATATAAAATTTTCACGTAACATGCGGCATTCTTGAGATATTTTGAAGAAAAAAAAAAACAATTTTAGGGACCATCTAATACGCCAGATTCAACCTAAAAAATCAAAATCGTTTCATTGGTTCATGAGCTATGCATTTGACAAGGTACAGGCAAATCACAGACAGACAGACAGAATCGCAGACAAAAAAAAACCTTCCTTAATAAATAATCACATAGCTTCCTCTACGCTTCAAATATGGCGAGGAAGCAAAATATTTTTTAAAAAGTTACAAAAATTAATCATATTAATTCAAATAAATTCAAATTAGTAAAATACAATGTGAGTATACCGGGTGCTCATGGGGATCTCAGTATCTATAAGTGATACAGGTTTGGTTAAATGAGATGAATTATTTGTAAGAAAGGGGTGAGTATTACTACACCAAAAAATATTCATAAGTCTATGTGGTTTAGGCGGTATACCGAAAAACTGAAAATTCGGAATTTCTTTAAATGGTTATAACTTTTTTGTTAAAGTAAATAGATACTTTTTGTTTGCGGCACTTTTTTGTGTAGAATTTATTGGTGTATTTAGAATTTTTATATTACTTTTAGTTTCCGAGTTACAAGCCCTAACTTTAGTTTTTCTTATGGGCCACTAAGTTGACTATAGCATATTTGAACGTGTTTTTTCTCTACTTTACAACGATGTGTATAATGTATTTTTTTTAAATAGTTCATTGTTTTCAAATAGTCATTTGTTATTTTGATTGTTGCTATTGTGATTTTTGTTTACAATTTTTGTTTTTCATGGCTCACTTAAATGTTTCTAATAAAATACTTCATAAATTTCACTGGTATTTAGTACTTCGACTGTTTTTCGATAATAAGTATAGCAAGTGACATATCGTTGTAAAGTAGAGTAAAAAACACGTTCAAATAAGCTATAGTCAACATAGTGACCCATAAGAAAAACTAAAGTTAGGGCTTGTAACTCGGAAATTCAAAGTGATATAAAAAAACTAAATACACCAATCGATTCTACACAAAAAAGTGCCTTAAGAAACCGCAAACAAAAACTACTTTAACAAAAAAGTTATAGCCATTTAAAGAAATTCCGAATTTTCAGTTTTTTCGGTATACCGTCTAAACCACATAGATTTATTAAATATTTTTTTGTGTAGTAATATTCACCCCTTTCTTACAAATAATTCATCTCATTTAACCAAACCTGTATCTCTTATAGATACTGAGATCCCCATGCTGGAAAAGTTATCTGGGAGTTCTGGGACATCCGGTATATAAATATTTATAACATGACCTCACATACGCCTGCAATTTCTATAGGTTATCTACGTGTGCTAGCATACACGTATATATGAATATAATAGCTCATACTACTACAGTTGTAATGGGGTAATTAAGTATTGAAAATCAATTACAATATTACGAAGAAATTGATTATTTTATATATAATAATTTTTAATTCAATGATTCTTTTGTAAAAGTCACGTTTTGTTAAAAGTTCTTACAGAGAAATCAAAACCCGTGTGTTTTATAAATTATTATTAATGAAAAAAAATTATTTGCGTGTGTATTACGAATAACCATGTCTGTAAAAAATATTTTATTATTGTTGTATAAAAAGGCGTTTTGAATAGTCAAGAATAAACAAAAGGAATTTATGAATATGTAAAATTAAATTATTATTGTTCTTGGAAATTTCAGCGTGTCTGGAAAATGTATTATGTGCAGTATGATTTTTTATAGACATTAAGAGCAATTTTGCTGTTACTGTATATGAAAGTAGTTCATAGTACTTTCGATTATTTAAAAAAATATATTTATATTTTTAAGTGAATGTCATATTTAACAGTTATGTTCAATTCTTTATGGATCTAAACCGATGCAATACGAAAAAAGTACAAAAAATCGACAGTATTCTTTTAGAAGTCGCTTAATTTATTATTATCAAAATAGAAATCTGTTAAAAATTTTAATTTAGCCAAATTGAATGTTAAGAAGAATTTATTTAATTCTAGTAGCGCCGGGCCCTCAGATTGGAGCCCTATTACGCCCTTCATACATTTGAAGCTAGTGCAGTAGGGGAGAGTCGGGTAGCCCCGGACATTTAAAGTTCTAAGAAACCAGCCACGTTGCGTAAGTAAAATTTTATTTTTAATATGTGCCTTCAAGAGTAAAAACAAATACAACTCAGTTGTCACGTGGACGTCGATTGGTTTGCACACTAGTGGATGTTGTGTTTCCGGCAAACATTTTTTGTCGCTCTTGTCAAACTTCATTATAGGTTATTAAATAGAATAAATAGGTCTGCGCACTTATCTAATGTTTAAAGTTGTAGGACATTTGATATATTTAAAGTGTGTTAGGGTATTTGTAAAATTTCTTGTACAATTTAAGAGTTGTGTTTAAAAATGTTGCATGATAGCGATCGGGTACCCCCGGACACGATAATGTCGTGTACCCCCGGACAGTGTTTTTAGTTTTGAATTTCGCAGTATTGTTTTAACGATCTATGATCCAATATTACAAGGTCTGCTGGACAGTTAATTTGTTTTAGACTGTGACGTCATCGCCAAGAAAAGGCTTGACATAGCACAAAACGGGTTCAAATGCAAAAGAATTTATCCTAAAATCTTTATTGACAATGATTTTCAGTGATCAGACGTTGCACAAGAAGTTGCTACTAATGAAAATATTTCCAATCAATCTTTTGCAGCCCATTCTTTATCGATAGTGCCCTCCACTAGTCGAACATCGCCTGCAACTGAACCGGTGCCTTCAACCAGCACAATAAATTTATTATTTAACGTTGGCTCGAAAAACCCAAAAGAATGAAATGTCAACATCTTAACAATATAAAAAATATGTAGAGGACAAACAAAAAAGTAAAGACAATAAAAGGACGAAGCAAAAAAACAAAAAAGGTAAAGGCACTAAAAAGGTGTTGTCGGCAAAGAAAGATATTTAAAGTCTTTCTGAAGAAGATCGAGGAAAGAAACTTTTGAAGAAGACTGGATTCAGTGCTATAAATGCAAAAATGGGCCCATGAAGATTGTGTTTATATATATTCTTCAGATATTTATTATTATTTTGATGTTTGTAAGGACGAGAAACGATTGGGGTACCATTTATTACTATGTCCGGGGCTACCCGCCAACTTTTGTGTTACCAAAAAATTAAGGTCAAAGTATTTGTAATATATTTCGGTAAAAAAATTTGTTGTGATTACTAATTTTTAGTCAGTATGATTGATTAAGGTCCTAATTTGATTTTAAGATTAAAATAAAAACAGAAAATTTGTTTATTGTATTTTTTATTTGCAATTTATTTAAGTGTCCGGGGCTACCCTAACCTCCCCTAACTAGAATCTCGAGGGCTCCGAGGCAGGATGTGTGTAAATAAAAACTGAATACCTTTTTTTTCGTTGTTACCTTAGTACAAATAATATTAATAATAATGAGCTTTTTTTTCGTTGACACCTAACCATTTTAACTCTGCTGTGCCCCCCCCCCCCTCTATACTGGTGGTAGTTACGATGCTGTTTTATTATGTTATTTAATAATATAATATTTTTTAAGGAGGTTGACACACCATAGAAAAATAACAGAGAGATTTCGATGTAACTAAAGACAACATTTTAAAAATCCTTACAAAATTTTAAGGTCATTAAGAGAATAGTTTGAGATATTAAATAAACAAATTAACATACATTCTTATGAGAACTACACTGGTAGAAATGATTTCTCAAACCAAGTAAACCTTGTTTTGTATATAACGAAAACAATATTTTCTTAAGATAAGCAATAATCTCTTAAACCAACTATAGTATTCTTGAACGAAGAAATAACGTAGTATGATTAAGAATATGTTTCTTATATTAAGAAAATATTGTTTTCGTTATATACAAAACAAGGTTTTCTTGGTCCAATACAGTTTTTTTTCTGTGTACATAATTTCGAGACATTACAGAACTTTTCAAAGTGATGTGAATTTGAGTATATATAGTGATGTCTCGCATAACGTACTTAATTCGTTCCAGAGCAAGTTCGTTATGCGAAAAGTTCGTTATGTGCGACCTTGGAAATTTGAACGACTTCGTGATACGCAGGAGCGTTCGGGTGGCAAGATAAAATACGATGCAGTCCGATTGTGAAGCGAGGTTCGTTGTGTGAGTCGCGTAATGAACGAACAGAAAGTTCGTTGTGCACAGCGTTCGTTATGCAAGGCGTTCGTTGTGCGAGGCATCACTATACAGGGTGACCCATTTTAAGTGCACACCTCTAATAACTTTTTATGGTGAAATGTTATCAAAAAACTTTTCAGATAAAAGTTACACGGTTTGGAGGGGGACATAGACGTATGAGGATGAATTTTTTTTAGGTGGTGTTTTAAGGGTGATATGAAGGTCAACATCATTTTTTTAAAGTTAGATATCTTGGAAAGGTTTAATTTATTCAAAAAAAGTTTTCAATGAAAGATACGTGTTTTTTCACGTAAAATAAAATTACTTGATAAAAACTATAGGTTCCTATTTAAAAAAATGATGTTGACCTTCATATCACCCTGAAAACACCACCTAAAAAAAAATTCATTCTCATACGTCTATGTCCCCCTCCAAACCGTGTAACTTTAATCTGAAAAGTTTTTTGATAACAATTCACCATAAAAAGTTATTAGAGGTGTGCACTTAAAATGGGTCACCCTGTATATTCTTTATTCATTTACAAAGATATCTGTAAATTTTCAGAATGATTAGGAACAACGTTTTTTAATTAAAAAATGATAAGTGTGTGAAAAAAGAGGGAAAGACACACACCTTACCTTCACTCTATACTTACCCACAAGCACTCACCCACACTGTGCCCCGCAACACCAACCCCGCAACCTTATTCATTTGATTGTTTCTGATCTTTGTGATATATGATTCAATAACTATAATAAATTTAAACGAATATATATAATCATTAATAATTAATACAAACTTCACATGATATATTATATCAATATCAATAATAATAATATTAACACAAATCATAAAAAAACAACAATGAAAAGTGTTCGCGGTTACAAATAGCCGAAGTATAAAACAACAACCCGCTTCCTTTATACAGTTACAAATTTCAGTGCTGGTGATCATAAATTACTGCATGCAGTTTCATCCTCGATTTGCATAAAGACAAATCAGAAATAAAACCAAAACCGGAACGTTTAACACTTTCACTGCGTATGCAACGACAAATAGTATGTTAATTCTGTTGTCTTACTGACATGAGGTCGTATTTCTTTAGAAGAAACCTTATTGATTGTTTCTTATATATATAAACTTGTATATGTGTTTAAGGTTGTTGTTCACTAAAATCGATCACTACAGAATTTGTTAAAATTTTAATATTGTGTTAAGTAAGCTAGTTCGCATTTGTAAAAAAAATTTCAGGTCAGTTTACCATTTCGTTTATTAATTATAAACGTGCAAAGTTGGCCTCTTATACATTGCAAGCATAGGGATCAACTTGGAATTCGATATTCATTTAATTCGTGTATTAAAACTAAACGTCAGATTTTAACCAAAAACGGATTTGTTATAGATTGGTAATTAAGGAATGTGTATATAAAATTTTAGAATGATTTACCATCTCCTTAAATAATTATTAATTTTTAACTTTGATAAATTCCCGAACACATGACGTAAATATACGATATGGCAACAGCGCATTCGGCGCGATCTTTGAAATATAAAAACGTGGTATTGAAAACTGACGCGCGTTGTAAATATCAAGTGATTATTGATTACATTTAATGTTTTTATTTATAATAATAATAGTTACTATTGTTATTATAATTATTACTATTGTCAGCAACAGTAATAATTATAATATTGTTAAAAATAAATCTTCTATTCTTGTCTAATATTGTAAATTGTTGCCAGATCTATTTGTTCTTTTTTACCGGCATATCAAAACCCTGTAGTTCATGCTAAATTTCGCTAGATGCCACGACTTTCAGTGAACAACAACCTTAAAGTTATGTATAAGCTAGGGTTATTTATGGCACATATTACATATATATCTAGAACTATTGAAATTACCCCTTCTACCCTGTAAAAAAATGGGGCGCCATTTTATCAAAAATCATAATAATTTTTTACAATACTAATTTTTTTACAGGTCATTCTTGGCAGATATTATAGATATGTATCTAGAACTATTAAAATTACCCCTTCTACCCTGTAAAAAAATGGGGCGCCATTTTATCAAAAATCATAATAATTTTTTACAATACTAATTTTTTTACAGGTCATTCTTGGCAGATATTATAGATATGTATCTAGAACTATTAAAATTACCCCTTCTACCCTGTAAAAAAATGGGGCGCCATTTTATCAAAAATCATAATAACTTTTTACAATATTCATTTTTTTTACGATGTAAGCGAGGGTCATTCATGGCAGATATTAGATATGTATCTTTATAAAATTATTAAAATTACTCCCTCTACCTTGTAAAAAAATGGGGCACCATTTTGTCAAAAATCATAATAATTTTTTACAATACTCATTTTTTTACGATGTAAGCGAGGGTCATTCATGGCAGATATTAGATATGTATCTTTATAAAACTATTAAAATTACTCCCTCTACCTTGTAAAAAAAATGGGGCGCCATTTTGTCAAAAATCATAATAAGGTTACTAATTTTTTTTACGAAGCGAGGGTCATTTATGGCAGATATTAGGTATGTATCATATATAACTGTTGAAATTACCCCCTCTATCCATTTAAAAAATAAAAATGGACTGCCAATTTGTCAAAAATCATAAAAAGGCTACAAAATAATTTTTTTTACGATTTAAGTGAGTATCTTGGCAGACATTATATATTTATATTCTATATAAAATTATTGAAATTGCCCCCTCTTCCTCTTTAAAAAATAAAATGGGCTGCAATTTTGTCAAAAACCATATATAGTTTTTTTTTTATAAACAACCATATATTATTTTATAACTTGATAATCTAAACTAATCTAAAGATTTATTGTTTAAAACAGGAGTTCCCGACCTATTTTATAGATAGACCCTTTTTAAAAGAATGCCTTTCTTTACAGTAGACCGCTTTATATTTCTAGATTCAAGAAAACATAAATATACTACAATCTTGTCGAAAAAGTACATGTAAAAAGAAAAAAAGAAAAAAAATAATAAAAGGTCATTGCAATTGGACATTCAAAATTCAAAAATTATAAAACAGAAAATTTTATCATAGACTCCTGGACTCCTGGAATACTATAGATCTTTTTAAACTTCCATAAACCCCAGGGGGTCCAACTGGACCTCGTTGTTTAAAACAAAGTCCTCCGATGCGTCTGTCTGTCTGTCTGTGTATGATTTTCTCAGTAACTACTAAACGGAATTTATTCCGGTTTTTACTAAAAAAATAGAGCGTTTCCCGAAGAAGATTTTGGTGTATAATTTCATCAAGTAAAAAAAAACTTAGGGTGCGTTGCGTAAATAGTTAGCAATAAATGAAAACAATGATAAGTTTATTACGAATTAAATTTATATCCTCAGGTAACACCGAGTCCAATGCGCTAATTTTTTTATTGAAATAATTATTAATACGTTTTTTAAAAGCAAAAATTAGCTATTTTTTCTGGGACCCGGACAAAAGGCAGACATGGACAAAAGGCAGACATGGACAAAAGGCCGACAAGGACAAAAGGCAGACTCCCAAAAGGCAGACATGGACAAAAGGCAGACAGACAAAAGGCAGACTCCCAAAAGGCCGACATGGACAAAAGGCAGACTCCTAAAAGGCAGACATGGACAAAAGGCAGACTCCCAAAAGGCAGACATGGACAAAAGGCAGACACCCAAAAGGCAGACATGGACAAAAGGCAGACTCCCAAAAGGCAGACATGGACAAAAGGCAGACAAGGACAAAAGACAGACAATTTTTAATACAAATGAATAATATATTTGAGGGGGGAGGGTATATCCAATATGCCCCTCCCTAAAAATAATATTGTATTATTTAATTTACTTTAACGATATATTTTTTTTGAGAAGGTAGGGGGTATTTTATAAGCCCCTCACCCCTTAAAGATATTATTAATCTTATAATTTTTTTTCTGCCTTTTGTCTATGTCTGCCTTTTGGGTGTCTGCCTTTTGTCCATGTCTGCCTTTTGAGAGTCTGCCTTTTGTCCATGTCTGCCTTTTGGGTGTCTGCCTTTTGTCCATGTCTGCCTTTTGGGATTCTGCCTTTTGTCCATGTCTGCCTTTCGGGATTCTGCCTTTTGTCCATGTCTGCCTTTCGGGATTCTGCCTTTTGTCCTTGTCGGCCTTTTGTCCATGTCTGCCTTTTGTCCATGTCTGCCTTTTGTCCGTGTCTGCCTTTCGGGATTCTGCCTTTTGTCGTAGACCCATTTTTTCTACCCATAACAATGGCGTTCTCTCTTAATATCGTGAGAAGCCCTATAATAATTTCTTATATTTATATTATCAACTTTTAATCCGCAATGAACGCGTTAACGTTCCCAAAAAATGACCAATACAAAAATTAAAACTAATTACTACAACAAAACAATTATCCAATTAAGATCAATCAATTTTACGAAAAAATGCCAAGTTACAAATACATATGCGCAAGCATTAAAACCCATGGCCATCTCTGATTTAGAGTGTCTATTATGAACAGAGATATTACATACACTGCGACAAGTCAATCGCTATTAGTTATCTCTTTTTATACGCGCGCACGATTATATAAAGAAGATAACAAAAAAACTTGCCATAGGCGAAGGATTTGCTGATCAAATCGCGCACTTTTCGACGATGTAGATTGCAACGTCGATACTGCCAGAATGGAATCGTTTTGTCTTACTTTTCTTTGTATTAAACTCGAAAACCTTCATACTTTATATATAGGTATATATAATAATATATACAATATATATGCTGTTTATAAAAAGTTCAATATAATACATAATATTGTGTCCGGTATTATTAAAAAAATGTTAGCTTGTAAACATTTTAAACGGGGGTATTAATTCCGTAAAATATTACAGCAGGATTCAAAATTATTAGGCACTTGTTACTATGGTGAATAATTTTGGAGCTATAGGTAATTTTGAAAAAAACTAATGTATATGAGTTATAAAATTAATAATCACAATTAATATTTTATGAACCCCCCTCCTGATTTTATTAAAAATTTAATATACCGTGGTATACTATACACTAATATCTTGTGTAATGGTGTGCCATTCTTCTATAATTTTTTGTCTAAACAAATTTTTTGAACTAAATTTATGTTTTGCAATCTTTCTTTTTAAAATGTGCTACAAAATTTTAATTAGTGGCGGACCAGGGCACCGGGGCGGCCACGATAGCAGTTCAACGCTGTTTTCTTCAAAAAAATTGCATTGTTTCGGGGGATTTGTGGCATCTTGTTGAAATAAATAATTCACTGGATCGGTTTCAACTAATTTTTAAACAGAAGGTTCCAAAACTTCTTCAAGCATGTCTAAAAACCGTCTAAAATTCACGCGCCCTCCGCATAAAAAATATTAAATTTAACAGTAAATATAAGACATTCTTGCTAAAAAAAACATTATTTCTTCTTCTTTGAACGTAGCGAGCTTCAGGTCGGCCGAAAAATCAAATAATGATGTTATGTTGATTTTTAAAGAAGGATGCTGAATTTTTTGAATGTAACGGTATTTATAATTAGTAAAACATTAGTTTAACTATTCCTTTACGTTGGATTCATCCGTCCATATCACTTTAGTTCATTTCTCTTTAGTCCAATCATTGTATTTTTTCGCCCAAGAAACACAAAATTTTGTATGTCTGTCAGAAGTGGCTTTCTTCACACCTTTCTCCCAAGAACATTGTGTTCCACAAGCCTTCTCCTAACACCCCTTCCAGTGCCGGATTTACCCTATGTGGTGCCCTAAGCACTAATTATAAAAAGGCCCCCTTTTGTAATTTTGAAGACCTTTTTTTTAGCTTTTTTAACAAAAAAAAGTTACTAATAATTCTGAAAAGCTTTTTTTTTAGCTCCTCACCAAAATTTTTCCCAATTTTACGATGATGCCCCATCATGGTGCCCCCTATGGTCGGGTGCCCTAAGCAATTGCTTCTTTTGCTTATTGGTAAATCCGGCACTGACTATTTCCTGCCAATTCCAATTTTATTTCATGAACCTGCATTACTTCAGAAAAGAGTTTTTAAAAGACTTTTTTCCAATTTTGTAGAGAGATTCGCTCCAAAATACGATCCTGTCTGAAACACTTTATATAACACTGTATATACAGGGTGGGGCATTTAAAGTGTTACAGAATACAGGGTGGGGCATTTAAAGTGTTACAGATTTTTATCTCAGAACCACCGCATATTTGGAAAAAATGTTCAAACCTAAAAATGTATGGTTTCGAAGGGGTAATCGAATAGTAATTATTTATTTGTTAAACTTTTTCTATTTATTTTATTTCAACAAAAAAAAAAATGTTAAAAAAAATTCCAGAAAAATTCTCTTTTATTAGAACGAAATAAACATTTTTTGTATTTTGTACTTTTTTCTAAAATTGATGATTTCTGAGTAAAAAATTATTGGATTTGCAAATTCTCAAAAGTATTTTGTTAGATATTATGTAAAGTAAAGCTTAAGTTGTTCAAAAAAAATTTTTCAATAAAAGATTCGTAATTAAAACTATAGGTTCCTATTTTAAAAAATGATGTTGGTCTTCAAATAACCTTGAAGGCCATACTAAAATAAAAAATATTATTAATATTCGATTACCCCCTAACAACCAAACATTTTTTGGTTTAAACATTTTTTTCAAATATGCGATGGCTCTGAGATAAAATTCTGTAATACTTTAAATGCCCCACCCTGTATATAACTACATTCATATGGATCAGTGGTTCCCAACCGGTGGTACGCAAGAGCTAAAATATGGAAAAGATTTCAAACTTATAATGAACTTTGAATTATCGGTAACCTTTTTTTATGTTTCTTAATGTATAAAAAACATTAAAATGAAATAAAAATACCTTTTTTAGGTTTTTAATTTCAAATTTATAAAAAATATTAAAATGTAATGTGAAGACCAACTTTCAGACTTTATTTTCAGATTAATACAGTTTATTTTTTAACCTTGTGGTACCTGCTAATAATAATGAAATCAAAGAGGTCCCTGATCAAAAGAAGGTTGGGAACCACTGATATAGATAACCATAGAGAACAATACTTTTTTTGGTCGTCACATCGGGGCTCATACCTTTAAATGTTTAATATTTTTCAATAAAAATTAGTATTTAATAAATTGAATATATACATAATAAAATGCCCTCGACTCGATCCAAAAATAAATAGTTATACTTGTGAAAAAAATTCCCAAACATTGACAATTTTTGACGCATCACAGTGGCTTTCCTCTTAAATGAAACGTTTTTATATTCTTACTTTTTTATTATTTAAATAATATTGACCTTAAAAGCATAAAAAATATGTTACCCGCGTTTCAGGGAAATCCCGTGATAGCTGAGCAAGTTAAGTTACTTATTGAACTCCCCATTTTTCACTACTGTTAGAATGAATCATTATATTATTTATTTATATATGTACATTAAATAAACTTTTACAGCTAAAAAAAACTCTGCCATTTCACAAACAAGTTGCAATTGAATGCGGTATAAGTTATGTAGAGAAATCCCGTAAAAACTGAGTAAGTTAAGTTACATATTGAACTTCCCATTTTTTACTATTATTAGAATTAATCATCATTTTATTATTTACTAGGTGGGCCCGCGTGGACTACGGAAATATTGTTTATGATTTAAAAAATATATTGTTGAATTACGTATAAACACGATTAGTTATTTTTCTAATAAAAACCAAACAACACTTAAATTACCTACCTAATAAAAGCGAATCAGAACAAAAAGTAAAAATAATTTTTGTTCTATTTATTTAAAAGTTAATTATTGAAATCAAAATAAACAACTGCTGGCCGAGCGCAGTACTTCCCTCTCTCTCCGCCACACTATCTGAGTTCGCGCGTATTGTGACGAATATGTTATTATATGTATATTATTGTATATTTCACGTTATTTCCTAAACCAAAAGACCAAATTGGATTCTGTAAAAAGCAAATTATATCTACATTAAGTACTTATGACGATGAAACCATTTATTTCGATAAGGATTAAAGTTTTGCAGGTCATAAGTCCATGTAAACAGAACCCAAATATTTTATGTTTTCTTTGTAACATAAAATCAGTCATTGTGACTTAAATATAAAAGTTAGACATATGGTGTCGAGGACTTTATTGTAGAACTTTTGATTCTACACAGTTATTTAATACATTATTTTGTTCTATATTCAACGGTTTAGGCAGCGTATTGCAAAACAGCGCACCGACGGCAACATTTTTCCGACTTGATTTACTATTATCGTCACTGCTTAGTTGTTATGTTACCTATCGTAACAAAATATAGCCTATAACCTGGCCATGAATGTACCTATGAATAAAAAAAAAATCACGTAAATCGGATAAGTGGTTCTCGAGTGATAAGCGCAATAACGGACAGACAGACAGGCAGACAGACGTTAAGGATTTATATATTAAATAAAATTTTACTGCTAAAAAAATGCCTGCCATTTCACAAACAAGTTGCGGTATAAGTTTTGTAGAGGGAGTACCTCCAGTACGATCTTTTTTTACGCGTACTATTTTTAAAAAACGTTGTATACAATAATTATCAACACACGCGGATACGGATTTGTCCAGATGCATCCATAACATAAACATATCAGTTTTATTGGTAACGAGATGTCTGAAGCAACTTGTTAGTGAATAAAAAATATCTACATTGCCGCGCGGTGTGAAAACACACTGTTCTACAACAACGCGGGCCTCATTGGCGGTCTGTACGTGGGTGTCATGTATATATATACATACGTATATGTGGCACGTAATATGGTTCAATACGGCCCGCTATATTAATACGATTTTTTTTGTAACAATGTAATATATTTTATTTTCTTCCTCAATTCGACTGTAAATATGTTTTATATTAACTTCAACAAATGTGCACTAATTTGGACGATTTTTAGTTTGTTTGAAAGGGTATACTCCAGAGGTAGTCCCATATAAATTTCATCAAAATCTGACCATGAGCTTCGAAGATAAGAAATAAATAAAACCGACCTAAAAATTTTATTTATTTTCCTTAAAAAGTTTTTAATTTTAATTTAAATATTTCTATAGAAAAGTGTTTCGAATTATACACTATAAAAAGTATGTTAATTTTCACTAATTATTTCTTTTTTTACATTTTTTTAAATTTAAGGAGTGCCAACCCTACTAACTACTATAATAGACATTTCAATAATAGATTTATTAAAAGAACTATCTTTTTGACTATTAGTTAAGGAGGTTGACACAATGCCGATCAGGGGAACAGTGAGGGTAAGCACCTGTGGATAAGCATAGAGTGAAGATAAGGTGTGTCTCTCTTTGGAGCATGCGAAATCACATAGATGCGTCTTTCTATCTATTTTTTTACACATTTATCATTTTTTAATTAAAAAACCGCGGTTCATAATCATTCTGAAAATTTACATATTATATTTTTGTAAATGAATAAAGAATGTATGCCCAAATTTTCAACAAATTCTCTGTCATATCACTTTGAAAAGTCCTCTCATATCTCGAAATTATACAGTTCTCATATATATGCATGTTAATTTGTTTATTTAATATATCGTCGCCTCGGAGCAAGAGTGACACAACTAAAAAAATATCGAATTTGTACTAGACTCATTAGAGGAATAGTAAGATGGTATAGATTTTTATGCAAGAGTTTCACAACTGTTAATTCCATGTGTGGCCACCAGGGAACAAAATTTGATAAAAAATTTGTAAAACATAGGTAAAATTTGCTCAAACGTTAGTACTATTAGCGTGTAAAAGTTGGATTGCGAATAGTGCTTTTCTAAATCATCAAAATAAAGTAACATTCAATTATATGTGTATACTAGCTGCCCCGGCAAACGTTGTTTTGCCAAAAAATAATTTGCATGCTCTTTCTTTCTCATTGTTATGGTGTTAAATTTGTTAGGATTATTTTGTGTATTTTGACTATTACTTCCATGTTCGAAGAAATGGAAGTATTGTAATACCGTCAAAAAATCATGTCCGAGATAAGAGCAGATTCTGATTGTACTAACTTCAAAACGTAAAGAAAAGTTGATTTCCGCTTGGCGGCTGTGCGTGTGTCTGTGTGTCTGTGTGTCCGTGTGTCTGTGTGTCTGTCTGGATGTAGAATTTTCTTCCGTGTACAATAACTACTGTAGATATGCACCGATTTGAATTATTTTTGGGGAAAATGTTTGCCTCAGTGAGTACTCCAGACCTATTGATTTTGGTGATAATCGGATTAGGGGTTTTCGAAATATTCGAAATTTTGTGCCTATTATCGTCTAAAAAGTGAGTATTATCTCACCAATTTTGATAAGACTTAGTACACTTGTAGTTCAAACCAATCTAAGGGGCACTTATTTCATAAACGTGCCGAAATAGCTACTTAAGAGGTGAAAAACACCCACAAAATTTTAATTTTACATATTAATAAATTCATGTTGCCATGGAAACAAGCGCAGTTAGATTCAAATGTCAGATAATTTATTATTCTACAAAAATGTGTACGTCTGATATTAGAATATTAGAAAACCAATATTTATAATACAAAGGTAACTATTATATTAAAAATTATTGTAAAAGATATTATATATAGAACATGGAAGTCATGTATGGTTCTCCATACCGATATTTTTAGTTGTGCTACTCTTGCTCCGAGGCGACGATATCTCTTAAACTATTTCCCTATTACCTAATGAAATATAAATGTCTTGTTATTTTCGAAGTTTCATCGAAATATCTCTGTTATTTTTCTATGTTGTCAACCTCCTTAAATAGACTCAATTATTTTTGACTTGTGAATGACTGATAAATAAATAATCGATTACAAAATTACATATTTAAACATAAGTGTTTTCCCACAGTTACTGTTCAAGAGGTGCCACTGGTTATTCATTATACGTTGTTTAACTAGCAATATTGAATATTTAAAATAATTTTATTAGTTTTGTTTATTTTAGAACGTGTTAAAACACACACTAAAGATTAACACTTGACAAATATTACAAGAAACTCTCTTATCTACATATGTTTGTACATTATATTAATTATTTAGTTGAGTTGATTGTATATTAATTTAATGTGGAAGAACATAACCGGCCTTAAACTTTTTATAAGTGCGATTGTAATTTATAAGTCAAAGTGTTCAACTGTTTTAGTATAATTTTCAAAAAAGCGAATTCCAACGCGAATGACTGCTCTTAAATATAAAATTTACAGTAATGGTTTAATTATAATAAAATTTGATTTTTTTTTGTCACATTAGGTAGTAGTCCGGTGTGATGGGTCAAAAAAATCGATTTTTTTTTACATTTTTCGGAAGAACCACATTTTAAAAATATGCTCTTAAATTTTCAGACCGAAATTTAGAATATTTCCAAAGTTACAGGCAAAACAAGAGAGCGTGCCGTAGAGTGTATGAAAGTGTGTTGACACGCATTTATCGTTCGATAAGTGCACATTGCTATAAGATGGGAAACAAACGTTTTAGCGTTTTTCTCGAAACCATGTTTTTGAAATTTCGGGGAAGCACTGACTCAAAACTATTCAACCGATTTGGCTCAAAATTTAACTAGTTATTCTACATACACATATCTAAATACCTAACCTTTAAAACATTTAATTTTTTAATAATAAATTAATTTTTTTAAACATTTTATCAACAAAAAAAAAATACATTTTGAAAACTTTTTTTTCACAAGTCCGCTATTTTTTTATTTTTTATTATGTATATTATTAGTTAGTTCATTAAAATAAGGTCTACACAATAATAATATTTTTGATTTTTTCATTTCAAATGACTACGGAAGGCTGTGTGCTTCCCCGAAACAGCTCATCATTCTTTAGAGGACTCCACTTTGACATTACATATTGTAAATAAATAAATAGAAAATTAATAAAAAAAATTTTTTTTGTATATCATTTAAAGTACTAAAATAAATATGTAAAAGTTACAAAACGATCGTATATTATTTACTTGTTAAAAAAAGGTCACGAAAAAAAGTCGAAATTTCGGCCGTCACACCGGACTACTACCTAACTGAAATTTTTCTTAATAATTACTTATAGCCTTTACTAATTCTAGGATTTTAATCTTTTAATGCAATCAAAATCATAATTATTCATCAAAATTGTTCGCTTAAGCGTCGATTACATTAAGCGAGTTTACAAGCTATAAGTCAGCGAGTTTAGAAGCTGCTAGTAAACTCGCCCAGTGTAATCATGTTCACTAGATAACTAGCAGAATGTAAACAATCTGCTACAAAAGTTTAAAGCCGGGCTACTTTACTCGCTACTCGCTGGCGTGTGGGCTTGTTAGCTAGTAAACTAGCTGTGTGTCATCATAGATGCTAGTGAACTAGCTGCAAGTATCTCGGTGAATCCTGGTTTCAGTGTCTACAAAATTTATTCACAACACAGTTTTGTGTATCATCATCACTATCGCACTAGCTGACTCGCCCGTTTTTAAACTCGCTTAATGTAATCGACTCTTTAATGACTAAAACCCATACATTTGACGTAATGAAGAGTATATATTAAAAAAGATTTAAAAAAAATAAAAAATATCATGTAAGTAACATACTAATAAAGTCACATTTAAAACATTGATAAGCCCGGTCTGTACGTGACGGCCAAAGCTATTTATTAATTATCAGCTAAATAGAATTCAAACAAATTACTCAATGAGACTTTGATGTCGACTTGAAATTACAATAATTAATAACTGACACCTTATACACTCTCATTATATAGTTTATATAACCTGCAATGTTTTTCCTTAACACTTTACTGATGTGTGGGATTAACACTGATTATGACTAAATCTTGTTTTATTGCTGTGAAATATTTTCATTGTAACATTATGTTATGTTATCTATCTGGGATTCTGGGTAGAAACAGTGGGAGAAAATTGTATGAAAAAATATGTATGTACGTAATAATAATGGATCCTGGCTTCTGGGTGCAAGCCGCGTCGATTTAGTCGTGTTTTCGGCTGATAATTAGACCAAATCGATGTGACTTATACTCAGAAGCCTAGATCCATATCAAGATCACCGCGGAAGCCTCAAAACATTTTGTAATAGTAATAATATTATATTCGTAATCTAGAATTTGTATATATTTTGCACCCTTTCTATCCCTTTAAAAATGTTTAATTAAAGTACCTAAGTAAAGAAAATTAAAAAAATAGATTTTTTAAATTTTTCAAATAAACATTTTTTAACTAATATACCTACAAGCATACGCGATATTTATGCATGTATAACTGTTTCTTGATTTCTAGGTATATATATCCAACGTTTTGTTATACATTACAGTTGACTCTTCTCCACACGGAGAAATATGGAGTCGATTTTTTAATAAAAATTACAGTTGCCGATTAAATATATTAATTTTGTATCAAAAAATACCATCAGTTTTAACATGCACTATCAATTAAGTAACTTCTACAACCTGCATTGTAATTTTTATAATACGCAATTTTTACTATATTCGTAATATCATTTACATGATTTAGTCTTAAGTTTGAATTATTTGTTAATAAAGTGCTATACAAATTATTTAATTTCAATTAAAATACAATAAATTGTACGATTGTGTAATAGTATATTGTGTAGCAAGGGCTGAAACAAGACGATTTCTGACTTGAGCGAGAGTTGACTGCCCGAGCGAAGCGAGGGCTGTCATTGCACTGGTCAGAAATCGTCTTGTTTCAGCCCGTGCTACACACGCTATTTTTCATATCACATGCATTGAAACAACGAGTTTTGATTTCTGTAGCCAGTCGAAGTAAGACTATTTTAGACAAATAGCGCAGTAATATCTTATACTATTTTAATAATAAAATAATTCAGAAATAAGATTCGCTTTTGTTTATTACAAATTCGATTCTGACAGATTTAAAAATTAATTGTATTGATTGAATTTTTAAAATTATATTGGGATCCGTCAGATGGGAGGAGCTTAAAAAACATGGCGCAGCTAAGGGTTTAGTTTAATTTTAAAAAATTACAAGACAGTGTCAATAGTATATATAAGTATTATAATGTACACATATTTTAAATTCACTCATTATAATTACAGATAATATCACGCAATAACATCAAATACAATACGCATACGTTATTTATTTTTGATTGTTTACAATTTTTCAACAAACAAATCTTTTAAATACATATTTATATTATAATAAATCAATTATATATAGGAAAACTTGTAAAATTCTTTCTTGGTACTTACTGTTCTTTCATTAATTTTATTTTTGGGTGATTTAAAACATAATATTGTGATTTAATCGTAAGTTTTACTATAAACCGTAGATTCATCTGTCAGTTTTATGCTTGAGATTATTTATTTTTGCATTATTAAATTCTATTACCATAGAAACTGTACCCCCAGTCTAGTTACAAATTTTGCCACCAGATGGTGTACGTTCATTTGACGGATCCCAATACGGTTTGTTTTGATGTTACTGTATCTGTCGTTGATAAATTAGATTCTTCAGTTTTTGTAGAGAAGCTCACAAAGTTGTCACTTCTAATTTTTTATAATTATTTATAAATAATAAATTAATGAATTTGCTAGTCAGGAATAACGTTGTTTATTTGTTTCTGCTCGGTACAATCGCATTGGTCTGAAATTGGCTTGTTTCTACTGTCAAAACTGGGTTCAAAACTAGTTGTTTCTATGCATGTGATATGAAAAATTAATTATATTTTTTATTGAAATAACAAATTAAACTATACCAATAATATAGATTTCGATTTTGCACGAAAAAATTACTAACTCATATTGAAACACGTGACCTACCTAGCAAGAATTGACTTTCTTCCAGAGCCGTAATAAGAAGCTCGGAGGCCCCGGGGCAGAGTGTGTGTGGGGCCCCCCGCTATATGCAAAATAAAAACTGAAGACCTTTTTTTTGTTACCTCAGTATTTTCAAGTGCTATTAATTTTAATGACCTTTTTTTCGTTAACACCTAACTATTTTTGCATTTTATTAATTGTAACCTTTTTTACGCTGCTGTGGGGCCCTGGGGCATTGCCCCGGCTGCCCCGGTGGTAGTTACGGCGCTGCTCTCTTCCAAGAATTTATATTTATTACATTAATACTAATTGTTACTTATTATTTAATAATTATTGACAACTTTAAAACATATTATATTATTCCATCACGTAGAGAATACATTAGAATATACTTTTACATATAATTAAATTCATTCTGAATTACAATACATTACACAACATATTTTTATCTAAAAACGAAAATACATATATGCAAAATATTCATTATATGTACCTACATGCAATATATTAAAGGTTATTTAAATTTATAATTTCATTTTAATATTCATTTTGTACAAAGAAAAATTATCGTAGCATAAATTACAGACAGCTACATTTTTAAAATCATTTTTTACTTTGCACAAATATGCGTTTAACACCATTTTGAAATGTAATTAAAATTACTTTTTTATATATCTTGTGCTAGTGCACTTGTTAATTTATGTAATTTAGAGCTGGGGGAATTAATTGTAATGGATAATATAATGTATTACATTAGTTAGTAGGTATCTAGTTTTGTGTTTGTACCCAATTAAAATACCTAGTTAAAATATTCGTACGTTTAATTATTTTTTAGCTTACAATTAGTTAATTAATGCAAGTACAAGGTAAACGTGAAAAGTATGGGGATATTCTAAATGGTAAGCCTTGTTTCACACATACGCGGTTCCATTCGGTTCGGTTCATTTTCGGTTTCATCCGAAAACGAATCAAACCCTTTCACACATACACGGTTCACATACGGTTCATATTAGGTTTTATTTTTTTCCATAAACTCGGTAGTTATCATGGAAAGAAAGCAAGTTGTTGCCATGTTGTTTCTCTATAAAAAAAAATAAAAAACGAAGGAGGAATACTAGAATTCATTGCGAGCACCCTCTCATCACTTTACAGCAGGAATTCTACACTATTTTCCCGAAGCTAAAGAGCATGAAGACGATATCCACATCAACATCTGGAAAACCGCTCATTTTATTAGAAAATCCGCGACAAAACTTAAAAAAAAGTAACACTCGTTATCAGGTTAAAACCGAAACTAAACCAAGTATGTGTGAACGCGTTCATTGCTTTGTGTTCCCTGGACACGAATTGAAACCTGATGAAATCTGTCCGTGTGGAGGGAGTATTCGGTTCTGTACGGTTTCTATTAGGTACCGAATACAAACTGAATCACCGTTTCACGCTTGTCGGCAGCGACCGAAAACGAATCGAAAACGAACCGAACCGAATGAAACCGTATATGTGTGAAATAGGTCTTAGGAATACAGATGTGGTTAAATCAGATGAATTATTTGTAAGAAAGGGGGGAGTATTACTACATCAAAAATTTGATGTGATTTAGGTGGTATACACAAAAAATTGTAAATTCGAAATTTATTTAAATGACTATAACTTTTTTGTTAAAGTAGATAGGTACTTTTTGTTCGCAGTTTCATTTTGTTTAGAATTGTTTGGTGTATTCATAATTTTTATATCAATTTTTGTTTTTGAGTTAAAAGCCCTAACTTTAGTTTTTCTTATAGACTGCTAAGTTGGCTATAGCACATTTGAACGTGTTTTTTACTCTACTTTACAACGATATGTCACTTATCACATTTATTTTCGAGAATAAGTCGAAGTACTAAATGTCGGTGATATTTATTAAGTATTTTATTACAAACAGAGGCCATGAAAAATTGTTAAACAAAAATCACAATAGCAACAATCAAATTAACAAATGAATATTTCAAAATAATAAACTATTACAAAAATAATATTCTTTTTTTTTCGATAATAAATATGACATGTGACATATTGAACAGCCTGTATAAAAAATAATTATAAATTTAAGTCTCTTTTTACGGAGATTTAAGATTAGACTTTGCAAATTCAGAATTTCCCGTTTCAGAGAGTAGGGTATGTAATTAAAGTTGGCAATGACTAACCCCCAAATTATCTAATTTAATAATTATTTAAACTCTCCTCTCGGTTTTTTTTTTCTGGATGCGCTCTTGTAGAGTCTATAAAGAGTATAGAACAAACACACTTATCTCTATAAAAGAATGATTGATTATAAGTCAAGTGTGCTAAATCACGTAGCTAGAGAGAGCTTAACACAAAAACAATTGAATGAGATATACTTAAACAAAAATTAAATTAATGATCAGCGTGGTATGTACAATTTGTTCAATACGATGTTCGTGAGCAAATAGATGCTATGTTTACTCCGGTACTCGACGCAACTAGCGCATTATGAATTATTTATTTATTTTAGTTGTATATTTACGCAAGTAAATATACGGAGAAAAATATTTCATAACAATCATTTTTAAAGAAATATTACTAAATATACTCGTCACTCCGAACAACGTAGGCATCGGTAATTCAAAATCTAATAACAGCGCTGGGAGGGGCACCCATCAACTTAACTTTAACGTTAATTGGTGAATTTAAATTTCGCGCAGAAATATAGCAGTCACAGTAGTATTGTGGTAGGAATAGGAGAAGGTCGTTACATGGAGCGGTTGGCTAGTCGTTTCTCGCAGCGTACGTTAATCAGATGGTCGTTGTTTAGAGATTTGAGTTTACGTATAGTAATCTTGAAACGGTAAAAAAAATTGTAATTTTTGTTAGGCCACGTGTTTGTTACTAAACTTACGATATCAATTAATAATTTGTGTGTGCAAAATAGTGTATGGCATATGGTATAGTTTAATTTGTTATACTAATAAAAATATACTATTAATATAATTTTACACAATTTTTCTGTTAAAAAGTATTTGTAGTTCAAAAACGACCAATAGGATCAATAATTTGTGGCCATAGCAAATTGAGTGAAACCTAATTTCCATTAGAAAATTCCGGGGTCCTTTTCTGCGTGTTATAAATGAAAAAAATACTTCCTATTCTAACCTATAAAATATAAAAGGTCAATTTTACGTTAAATTTAACCAAATAATTCTACCCGCGTATATATTGAATGTTCATATAATCTTTTAATAGAATAATCATGATTTCAGTTATTCCAAATACGTGTAATGTTAGCAAGCTACAATTACATTTTAAATCACGTATAAACACATGTAAAACATGTAATTAATATTACCACCACCATCTAGGTGCCTGTGTTGACAAATGCGACCAATCGCGTACAAGAAATAACATATATATTTATATACATACATTATACCTGTACTTTTCTAAACATCGGTATTGTACGTAAAGTACAGTATTGTGCAAAATTATTATTACACGGAGAAAAATATTTAATATAACAATCATTCAATTTTTAAAGAAATATTACTATTTATTGATGTAGTAAACGGTAAAAAATATTGTAATTCTTACTAGTCCACGTGTTAAGGTTAGCTATACGTGTAGCACGCACTGTAAAAAAATATTTGGTTTCGACAAATTTTGTTTTTAATTTATATTCAGAACACATATACCTACATTAAATGGAATATTTTACTTTGTTAATTATTAAAAGTAAAAAAAGTTTAATTTAATTTGAAAATTGAAATAGACAGAACGGTATATATGTAATAGTAACATGTACTAATTTGTACAATGTAATGGCAGAGCTAGTTTTTCATTATTTTGAATAAATTACACGTGAATATATTTGTTTTATAATTTTTGTAGTATTTAACAGGGTCGAAGTTTCGAATGATTAGTTTTTAAAACGTCTCTATGTAGCCAATTGTGTAGAATTTCAATAAATAGAGCATTTTCGGCAAGTTCTCTCATTTATCGTGTGCATGTGTTAAAAAACTCTATTTTTAATATCCAATTACTCAAAAACCATTCGTCCAATATTATATATAAAAATTAGTAAAATATGAGTTATTCATAAATAACATATTGCAATTTTAGACTTTTATCTATACATTGTTCTAATGATCGAATAACCTTAAGAATAATTTATTGAATAAATCATTACGAATATAGTAAAAATTGTGTATTAAAAATTACAATGGAGATTGTAGAAGTTACTCAATTGACAGTAGATGTTAAAACTGATAGTATTTTAAATCGATTCCATTTTTGTCCGTGCAGTGTATAGACTGTATACCCGGTGTCCCAGATAACTTTTCCAGCATGGGGATCTCAGTATCTATAAGAGATACAGGTTTGGTTAAATGAGATGAATTATTTGTAAGAAAGTATTACTACACCAAAAAATATTCATAATTTTATGTGGTTTAGGCGGTATACCCAAAAAACTGAAAATTCGGAATTTCTTTAAATGGCTATAACTTTTTTGTCAAAGTAGATAGGTACTTTTTGTAGACGGTTTCTCAAAGTACTTTTTTGTATAGAATCGATTGGTGTATTTAGATTTTTTATATCACTTTTAGTTTCCGAGTTATGAGCCCTAACTTTAGTTTTTCTAATGGACCACTAAGCTGGCTATGGTATATTTGAACGTGTTTTTTACTCTACTTTACAACGATATGTCACATGCCATGCTTATTATCGAAAATAAGTCGATGTACTAAATGCCAATGATATTTATTAACTTCCCAATAGGGAGTTATTGTAATTGGTCCGAAAATCGAAATCAAAAATTTTAACATATTTTCATGTTTCAAGGACATTAGAGTATATTGACACTATTTTCAGAAAAATGTCTGTGTGTGTGTGTGTGTGTGTGTGTATGTACGTACGTATGTACGTACGTGTGTACGTACGTATGTACGTACGTACGTGTCATTTTTTTCCGGGACGAAATCTCGTGAACAAAAAATGCTATTGACTTCGTTGGGGTGCTAATCGAAGCGTCTTGACGTGAATATGATCTGAAAGAAAGGATTTTTCGAAATTCAACCCCTACGGGGATAAAAAGGGTGTTTTTTTCATTTTTATTTTTTTTCTTGGTCGAATTTAGTCGGAACTTAGAATAAATACTATACAATACAAATAATGAAACGTGTATTTCAGTATTTATTTTTTATATGGGTCGAAACAGCCATTAAAGGGATGAAAACCACCATCAAAATTTGAATTTCATACTAATAAATACATCTAATAATTCATGTTGCCTTGGAAACAACACAATTCAAAATTCAAACTGTCAGATTAGTTTTTCTAAAAATGTGCATTATATTATTGACATTATTAGGATATTAGAAAACTAATATTCATAATACAAAGGGTGAGTTTTATTTCTGATAAATTCCATTAAAGTTTTTCATATACATATTAAAAAAAATATTTACAAACTATAACATAGTAATATTAATTATGGAAACAATAAGTAATGATTACTTATTGTTTCCATAATTAATATTACTCAGTATTCAAGTATTGTAAATCATACCATGTTGGGAAGTTGATTGTGTGGACCTAAAGGATCGCACCCCACAGCATTATACGTTATATAGTTTAATTTTATATCTCCGGGTAAAATTGGATCCGACAGCTAGTTAAGTATTGTATTACAAACATTTAAGTGAGTCATGAAAAACAAAAATTGTAAACAAAAATCACAATAACAACAATCAAAATAACAAATGACTATTTGAAAACAATTAACTTTAAAAAAAAATACATTATAATTTTTTTTTGACAATAAGTATGGCATGCGACATATCGTTGTAAAGTAGAGTAAAAAACACGTTCAAATATGTCATAGCCAACTTAGTGGTCCATAAGAAAAACTAAAGTTAGGGCTCATAACTCGGAAACTAAAAGTGATATAAAAAATCTAAATACACCAATCGATTTTACACAAAAAAGTGCTTTAAGAAACTGCCTACAAAAAGTACCTATCTACTTTGACAAAAAAGTTATAGCCATTTAAAGAAATTCCGAATTTTCAGTTTTTTGGGTAGACCGCCTAAACCACGTAGAATTATGAATATTTTTTTGTGTAGTAATACTCACCCCTTTCTTACAAATAATTCATCTCATTTAACCAAACCTGTATCTCTTATAGATACTGAGATCCCCATGCTGGAAAAGTTATCTGGGACACCCGGTATTGTATATTAAATAATCCTTATAATTGTGAAGAGTATTGTACATGATCAGAGTCTCGCATAAACGGCAGTACCTAACTACAAATAGATATTTATCGAACACCAATGACCTTATCAAGGTCACAACGGCGGGCACATACCGGTATCAAGGAGCCCGTCGTCTCCTCCATAACCGCTGATGCCCAATAAACTTGTAACAAATGTGTCTAAGTTTTTGTATATTTAAGAAAATCAAAGTTGTAAATTACAATTATTACTTGACGCCATGTCGTATTATTTAAGGGGCATAAATTTTACCGGTAACTGTTTCCCAGAGTTATTTTTTATAATTGCGCTGCCCGAATATGTAAAGTGACTTTTTTGTTACACTCTGTTTGGATACCACGGAAGACTATCTAGGCATTAACTTTTCTTTGACTATTTTAAATGCTGTACATATATAGACTCTATAGTTTTATAGAAATATACATAAGGTACACCCGAGTGTTGAACATTTTTAACTTAAATGTATTGAATTAGAAATTTGTATTGATATTTGATTACTGCCATTACTGAATATTAATCTATATACATTTAACTGTTTTACAGCGTGATTTGATGATAATTAATTATCGCGGTTCGACACACTATCATTAGGGTTCCGTAGAAAACTAGGAACCCTTATAGT
The DNA here is from genome assembly GCA_949319165.1 of Sialis lutaria. Taxonomy (NCBI): domain Eukaryota; kingdom Metazoa; phylum Arthropoda; class Insecta; order Megaloptera; family Sialidae; genus Sialis; species Sialis lutaria. Next base: position 3,849,310 of record OX439244.1, read on the forward strand.
TTCTCCATGTCCGTCCGTCCTGAAAAATTTTGTCATAATAAGATGAAATTTGGTATACGGTCGTAGATTGATGACCCAAAAACAGAAATGATAAGATTTTTGAAAATAAAATTTTTTTAGACCCCCCTTTCATAAAATGAAAAGTGTTTTAAAAAAAAAAAATTTCACCTACACTATTAAGTGGGGTGTCGTTAGAAAGGTCTCCTAAAATGCAACAAAAAATGTAACAGAAATTTTTAATTTTAACCCTTCGATCACGATGTATTTTCTCTCCAAAGTCATTAAAAAAGCGTCCCCCCCCCTCTATTTTCTAAACTATCAATTAAAAAAATCTGAAAAAATTCCAGAACGTAGATTTTAATTAGTACTTTCACTGAAAATTATAACGAACATTGTCAAAAATATTTTGGACCCCCCTTTCCTAGACTGAAAATTGAACTTACATTTTTTTCCCGGTTACCCTATTGAGTGGGATTTCATTTAATAGGTCTCGTAAAATGCAATAAAAAACGTCAAATAACTTTTTGATTTTAACCCTTCAGTCGCGATATATTTGCTTTTTAATATCGTTGTCAGAGCGTCCCCCCCTCTATTTTCTAAACTATCAATTCAAAAAATCTGAAAAAAATTCAGAATGTAGCTTTTAATTAGTACTTTCACAGAAAATTATAACGAACATTGTCAAAAATATTTTGGACCCCACTTTCACAGATTGAAAAGTGAACTCACATTTTTTCATTTACCCCATTGAATGGGGTGTCATTTAATAGGTCTCCTAAAATGCAATAATAAAAGTCAAATGACTTTTTGATTTTAACAGTTGTTCACGAAAATTTTGAAAAAACGAATTTTTTATAAATCGTAGTGAGAATGACTACGGAACCCTATCATGTGCGTGCTCAACACGTACTTGCCCGTTTTATTTTTCTTATGTAAATGCTTTACATTGTTTTAAATTTTATGAGTCTTTATTTTATAACTTTTGTGTAGTAGTATACTACTACACAAAAGTTATAATGATTATAAAATGATAAGTATACTTAGCAAGTGTTTTTGTTCGTCATTACTGGAAAAAAAACATACACAAAATAATAGGCTATAATTTTTAGAAAATAAACTATATTTGCGGATTTTAGTAATAAAATTGATTTAATAAAGAGGTAGTTGTTTTATTAGTAGCATTAGTTCATGAGAATTACAAGAAAACCCATCAATCTGAAATAAAACAGTGTACTTTTCTTTTAAAGCGGCCATATGACTGGTGCCAGTACCTTATTTTCTGAAATAATTTCGATTTCGGATTTTTTTGACTTTAACGAAAATAGACGTTTAAATGTTTTCTAAAATCTTTTTAATTTTTCTTCTTCGTTACGTCAAATGTATGGGTTTTAGTCATAAAGTGGTCAAATTTGATAAATTGTTTTATTATTAACATAGGTTCATGAGGGTTCTAGGAAAGAAACCCACAGGAAAAAAGCCCATAGGAAAAATACCCACAGGAAAAAAGCCCACAGGAATAATACCCACAAAAAAAAGCCCACACGGAAAAATGCTCACACGGAAAAATGCTCACACGGAAAAAAGCCCACATGGAAAAATGCTCACACGGAAAAATGCTCACACGGAAAAAAGCCCACATGGAAAAATGCTCACACGGAAAAATGCTCACACGGAAAAAAGCTCACAGGGAAAAAAGCCCACACGGAAAAATGCTCACACGGAAAAATGCTCACATTAAGAAATAAATAGGATACAGATGTTTAACATATTTCATGTATGTTAGCTACTGTATTGACCTTATATATTTACAATATAAATACCTGTTCAGCTTGTTACATTATCAATCAAATATTCAATCTAAAAATATATTTACTTAATAATTTCCCAAAAAGGATTCAATCTCCGGTTTGGTTATAATCTAACAAAGGCGGAGATTGAATTTTCGTATTTTATACTAGATTAATCCCCTTTGGCCCCAATAGATTGCCCTAACTAAGGCGGAGATTGAATCCCCGTTTCTTATACTAGATTAATCCCCTTTCGCCACAATAGATTGCCCTAACCAAGGCGAAGATTGAATTCCCGTATTTTATACTAGATTAATTCCCATTCGCCCCAATATTTTGTTAGCAAAATTAAATATTTGTGATTTTCTATATATTTTTTTAAACATATTCTGTATCCTATTTATTTCTTAATGTGAGCATTTTTCCGTGTGAGCATTTTTCCGTGTGGGTTTTTTTCCGTGTGAGCTTTTTTCCGTGTGAGCATTTTTCCATGTGAGCATTTTTCCGTGTGGGCTTTTTTCCGTGTGAGCATTTTTCCGTGTGAGCATTTTTCCGTGTGAGCATTTTTCCGCGTGAGCATTTTTCCGTGTGGGCTTTTTTCTGTGGGTATTTTTCCTGTGGGCTTTTTTCCTGTGAGTATTTTTCCTGTGGGCTTCTTTCCGGTCACCGTTCATGAGAACTACAAAAAAGTAGCCAAACCAATCCAAAAAAAACATACTTTGCGCTTAAGGCTTGTTTCACAAATATGCGGTTCTATTCGGTTCGGTTCGTTTTCGGTTGCAACCGAAAACGAACCAAACCCATTCACACATACACGGTTATCATATGGATCATATTAGGTTTTATTTTTTTCCGTACACTCAGTAGTGATCATGGAGAGAAACCAAGTTGTTGCCATGTTGTTTCTCTATAAAAAAAATTAAAAAACGATGGAGGAATACTAGAATTCATTGAGAGCACCCTCTCATCACTTAACGGCAGGAATTTAGAGCATTCTACACTATTTTCTTTTGTCCCACAGTACTGGTTTAGATTGCACTGCAGAATTCAGCCGATCCTCATCAACATCTGGAAAACCGCTCATTTTATTAGAAAAACCGCGACAAAACTTTCAAAAAAATAACACTCGCTATCAGGTTAAAACCGAAACTGAACCGAGTGTGTATGAACGCGTTGATTGCTTTCTGTTCCCTGGACACGTGTTTGTACCTAATAGAAACCTGTTCATGTCGAAGGAGTATTCGGTGATCTACGGTTTCTATAAGGTATCGAATACAAACTGAAGCACCGTTTCACACTTGTCGGTAGCGACCTAAAAAGAACCGAAAACGAACCGAATCGACTGGAACCGCATATGTGTGAAACAGGCCTATTTCGTTCAATACTGGTGCCAGGACCTTAAATAGCTATTATGAAATTACGACTATATTTTGTAGATTTTTTTTTTGATAAATGGATTTCCAGAAAACCACTTTTTTATAAGATCAAATAAAATACAAAATTTGAAATATAATATAAACCCCCAAAAATCGTATCGATTGGTTACTTATAAAACCTTTATTTTTTGATCTATTTCTCTAATATTACTTTTCAAAAATCACCCGGTTACATTTAAAACAGCAATGATTTAAATATGAAACTAACCCAGAAAGTACTGAGTTAATTTAAATACATACAAAATTTTAATACCCATTCTTGACAGTGGCATAACCCCTGAAGTCAAAATTATCAAGGTCAAATAATATTGATAATCGGTACGCTTTACAACTTACAAAAGATTTATTTCCAAGCAAGTTTCTTTATGTTCACTACATACATATGCAGCCATATACATATACACTTTACAATAAAAAGTATCCCCACTTAATAATTTTAACAGGATTCAAAAGAAAGGAACAATTAATATGTATTTTAAATTTAATTTCAATCGAAATATTACTCGATATAAAATTATTTAATTTAACAAAAATAAATACACAGTAGAATCTGGATATAACGACCCTCAAGGGATCCGGCGACACTTGGTCGTACTTTTTTTATATAACGTCCAAGTTATTCTGTATTTTTTTAAAAGACATTCAACAATTAACCGGATAATTTTATTGTAATTCTTATTATGAAATAATAATATACATAATTAGATTAATTTCTATTTAAATAAAATAAATATTAAAATTAACAAAAAGTAACTTTAATGGTATTTACTTAAATATTGCACATTACATATACATACATAATGTACTACAGTTTGATCAGAGATACAATGTACCTATATTCTATACATGTAAAAATGTATTTACTCACGTAGAAAGTCTGTAATTTTACTAATCAATAATCAACATACGTATAGAAGATAGGAGAAAACTGGAACGCGGGGCGGCGAGAGGTATTGCTTGTGCGTAGATATTGGAAACATTACACCGGACAATTTATTGTCAAAATAGGTCGTTATAAGCAGTTGGTCGCATAGATCGGATTCGTACTATACGGATATGTTTTCATAGTACGTCTATATAAAACCTAATTTCAGTTTGCATTTTCGTCGCTAAAAACGGTTAGCCGTTATAAACGAAGTCGTCATATCCGCATTCTAATGTAGGAAAATTCCGAATCTGCGTATATTTTTAGGGTTCCGTAGAAAACTAGGAACCCTTCTAGTTTCTCCATGTCCGTCCGTCCGTCCGTCCGTCCTTCTTGAAAAATTTTGTCATAATAAGATGAAATTTGGTATACGGTCGTAGATTGATGACCCAAAAACAGAAATGATAAGATTTTTGAAAATAAAATTTTTTTAGACCCCTCTTTCATAAAACGAAAAGTGTTTTCAAAAAAATGCAACAAAAAATGTAACAGAACCTTTTGATTTTAACCCTTTGATCACGATGTATTTTTCTCTTCAAAGTCATTATAAAAGCGTCTCCCCTCTATTTTCTAAACTATCAATTAAAAAAATCTGAAAAAAATCCAGAACGTATATTTTAATTAGTACTTTCACTGAAAATTATAACGAATATTGTCAAAAATATTTTGGACGGGGGGTTTCATAGACTGAAAAGTGAACTTACATTTTCCCCCACTTACCCTATTGACTGGGGTGTCATTTAATAGGTCTACTAAAATGCAATAAAAAATGTCAGTTAACTTTTTGATTTTAACCCTTCAGTCACGATATATTTGCTTTTTAATGTCGTTACCAGAGCGCCCCCCCCACCTCTATTTTCTAAACTATCAATTAAAAAAATCTGAAAAAATTCCAGAACGTAGATTTTAATTAGTACTTTCACTGAAAATTATAACGGACATTGTCAAAAATATTTTGGACCCCCTTTCATTGATTGAAAAGTGAACTTATATTTTTTTTAATTTGCCCCATTGAGTGGGGTGTCATTTGATAGGTCTCCTAAAATGCAATAATAAAAGTCAAATGACTTTATGATTTTAACCCTTCAGTCACGAAAATTTTGAAATAACTCTTTTTTTATAAATCGTAGTGAGAATGACTACGGAACCCTATCATGTGCATGCCCAACATGCACTTGCCCGTTTTTTAGGGTATTTTCATCTTGCAGAAGTTGCATAGTATAACACATGTAAGTATCGGTAGGTTTTGGTATGATACGGTTGTCGAGGACCAAATCCGAATCCCGACACCTGTACGGTGTATATTTGGAGGGGGGGGGGGTACGAGAGCGCTACGTGACCGAACGCCGCGGTCTCGGGTTAGCCACACTGCGGGCCTTTACACTGTCACGATAATGCACGGGCGACAGTGCGTACGATTGTGTACCGCCCGATATCGGTACTCAGTGGTGGACTTAAACCTACCCCCAAAAACTTGTCAAATAAAAAAAAATTATAATAAATATATTGAACACCCCTCTCCTGTGGTCCGTGACTTATTGGAACATATTGGAGAAATCTTGGGGTGCTAAGTCAAAATATAAGCGAGTAAAAAATACGAAATGAATGAAAAAAATCAGTATTATGTAATTTTATTAGAAAATATTAATTCCAAATTTTTCTGATTCATATTTTATAATCTAATTATTACGTCAAAAATTATATGTTTAAATATCAAACGAAAAACCTACTAGAAGGGGAAATTTTTGGCTAAACTTAATGCGATTTGTCGTAGTGTCACCAATAAATATCAACCATAAAAATACCCCGTATTTATCGCTTTGGATTTTGAGATAAATTGCAAACCACTTGAAAAAGGGGTTTTCCCCCTTCAACCCTATTTTGAAGGGTGTTGCACCACTTTTCGCCAGTCCAAGTTATTTTTTTTCGAATTCTCCGTACCAAAATCTATAATAATCAATCATGACATTTTCAAAATTCTTTCTTTATTATGGGCTATACCGCGACACAAGCCGTGTGGATAAGTGCGCGTACGTGGTTTTTCGTATATAAATCACTTTTTTTGACACAGTTCCCATCGGAGTTCCATTCTATAACTCAGTAGTTTTGTAGAGAATTGATCGAGGAATACGATGGTATTTTTTTTTAATTTTCAAAGCGGGTTCTCATCTTGAAAACAACGTTTAAATAATATAATTGTTTATAACAAATAAATTAAACTGTTTATAGCAATAAAATAAAATACGTCATTAAAGTGACATTCAAGAGCTTCAAAATGTTTTTTTTGTTGAAGTCTGTGGGTTGAATAGAACCGGAGATATAAGCAGTTAAAGGAGAACATATTTTCGATTTTTTGTCGTTTTTCCGAAATTTCAACCCCTTGTAACTTCTAAACTATGGGTGATAAAAATAAAATAAAAATTGTTTGGCATATAAATTGGGTCCAAAGAACCTGTAAAAAAATTATAGCCAAATCAGAAAACATGAGATCAAATAGTGTCCCGCTTGACGTAGAATGACTCATATCGTCCCTTAGCTAACAACATCGCATAAGTCAAAAATTAGCAGTTTTTACATTTTAATGCCATTAGATAGAGCTACTCATTGTGCGTCGATCTACCAATCACATTCTAGACGTTTCGGATAATAAGAGACCAGAATTCAAAAAATAGTGTCAGCGCGCAAGCCGGTAGCCTATATAAAACATACACGGTTTTTTCGCTCTCCTGTAAAGTTGGTCAAAACGACTTGAGCGGCGTTGTAAGCTAAGGGACGATATGGTTAACTCCAACGAATAAGAAAATATGTATTTTTTGAACTAAATAATATTTCTCCTCTATTTATTTCATACACGAACAGCCACTGTACAATAACCTTGATTGTGATTACCGAGTTCTTGAGTTTCAACAAATTGAAAAGGGTACAAGACGAATAGACTTGATACGTCTCAAAATATTTTTATACTGACATTTACTGTTCCCCCTACCTTTTGTCCAAACATTGCAGCAAAAAATGTACATAATAAATCATTGTATTTCCAAAAAATATCAATAGGTACATATCTACATACATACACACAAACATGCATTTATATCTTAATCATTTTATTATATAATATATAGCTGTAACCTGCGACTTCGACCGCGTGGAATTTTTTTTGTCAAAAATCGACATTTTCGCGAAAATTTTTTTGTCTAATTTTCAAGTATTATACATGTCATTATATATGACACGCTGATTCCAAATCCGTCGACAAAAATCAAATCCGACGACATATTCAAAAGTTACAGCCATTTTTCTCCAAAATTTTCAAAAAATTAAAACTTTAAGAAGCTATATCTCGAGAACGTTATGAGATACAGACCTGCGGTTTGAAAATTTAAACTTTTCACGTCATTTTATATATAATAAACTTTATAACAAATACTTTTAACCAAATCTAAAATTTAAAAAAAAATAGTCAAATTTCATAAGTACCTACCTACATACATTAAAATACAGATTTGAACACGTTGATTCCAAATCCATCAACTAAAATCGACCATTATTCTTCAAAATTTTGAAAAAAAAAAATGAAATCAGATTATAAAAATCTTTATGAAAAACCATAAAAAATAAAATTAAAAAATACACTTTGAAACCGTATTATCTTCATATAAAAAACGCCTCAAGTTACCAGTCCTTATCTAAAGGTTAAGATAATACATATATATTTAAATATTTTATATCCTTCAATAAAACAAATAATAAATACTATAAATAAAATAAAAAAATATAACTTTGTCTGTATCATCTTCAATCTTTATAATATAAATTCAAAGGATATTAATAATTATTATGCAGTTTGTAAATATTATACTTTGATAATATGATTATAACTTGTTGAACATATTAAAATTAATTTTAGATGAAACATTATATTCAAATGGAACATAATTACATAGCATGCTTGATATTAATAACCTAAATAAAAGTAAAAAAAATGCAACTGCTACCTGCCTACCTTTAATGGTATTTAACTCTCCAAAATACACGTATATATTGTTTATTTGTTTTGTATAGGTTGTAATTGAATTAAATACAGTTGAACTTCTGTTAAGTGAATTAAAAAAAGCCCTAAGGAAACAAAGAATATGTTTTATTTTAATAATCGATTCCAATTCAATCAATTTTTATGTATGTTCGGGCATAACTTCGACAAATATGCACCGATTTAGATGATTTTTTGTTTATTTAAAAAAGCATACTCCCAAGGTGGTCCCATATAAATTTCATAAAAATCTGACTATGGATTTCAATGATACGCCACTCAAAAGGAAAAAAAACTTTTTAAGAAAAAATAAAGAAAATTGACTTTTTTAAGTTAGTTTTTTTTAATGTTTTTTTTCTTCTATATAATAGCTAACAATACGTTTCAGTAAGCAGGCCCTGAGAGCGCTTCAACAGGGCCCGGGCCAGCCCACATTATGGGGGCCCCACTATACCTCCAACAATAAGACATTCGAATCAAAGTTTGTACTTTCTTAAAACATTATAATATTTCTTTATAAAATCTTGATATTATTATAGTATTAAAATAAGGGTTTTTTTTTTAAGAAAATTTTCCGTTTTTTGCTTTCTATTTGTACTTTTATAATATAATATGTAAAAATGTAAAATATAAATAATTTTCAGGGTGCCGGGGCCCCTGAGACACAAGAGGTCCGGGCCATATGGCCCTCCTAGTCCCCCTCTATCAGGGCCTGTCAGTAAGTATTGATTTAAAATTATCATACAGTCGCACTGTAAAAAATTAATGAAAATAGTTTGACTGGGATTCTGGATGAAAGTCACGTCTTGATACCAAGATAACGAAAGCCGGTATGATATTCACTGAATGGAACACAAGTAAACTCGTATGCAGATTTTTAAAATATATGTAAAATTATGTACATTGTCAAAAGATAGTTTCCACATCATTTGTTCTCCGCGAGTGTTTGACAGAAAGAATGCGTGAGATTTGTTTCTTACATATCCATTTAAGAACCTTTATCTACGTAACATGCATATGCACACATGAATCATAGCACGCCAGTGGTATTCAAACTGTATAGCAAGAGAATCGTTCATAAGGAATACTCTGATAATCGATTTTTGATAAACTATCTGTTAGGCCTATTTCACACATATACGGTTTCATTCGGTTCGGTTCGTTTTCGGTTCGTTTTCGGTCGCTGCCGACAAGTGTGAAACGGTGATTCAGTTTGTATTCGGTACCTAATAGAAACCGTACAGAACAGAATACTCCCTCCACACGGTCAGATTTCATCAGGTTTCAATTCGTGTCCAGGGAACACAAAGCAATGAACGCGTTCACACATACTCGGTTTAGTTTCGGTTTTAACCTGATAGCGAGTGTTATTTTTTTTTAAGTTTTGTCGCGGATTTTCTTATAAAATGAGCGGTTTTCTAGATGTTGATGTGGATCGTCTTCATGCTCTTTAGCTTCGGGAAAATAGTGTAGAATGCTCCAAATTCCTACTGTAAAGTGATGAGAGGGTGCTCGCAATAAATTCTAGTATTCCTCCTTCATTTTTTAATTTTTTTATAGAGAAACAACATGGCAACAACTTGCTTTCTCTCCATGATAACTACTGAGTTTACGGAAAAAAATAAAACCTAATATAAACCGTATGAGAACCGTGTATGTGTGAAAGGGTTTGATTCGTTTGGCTGAAACCGAAAACAAACCGAACCGAATGGAACCGCGTATGTGTGAAACAAGGCTTACCCGCAACTTCGTTCGAGTGGAATTTAGGTTAGAAAAAGAAAAAGAAGAAGGTAATACAAATTTCTGTTATGGCATGCCAGTGGTGTTCAAACTGTATGGCAAGAGAATCGTTCATAAGGAATACCCTGACAGCTCGAATCGATTTTTTATTAACTATCTGTTACCCGCAACTTCGTTCGAGTGGAATTTAGGTTAGAAGAAGAAAAAGAAGAAGGTAATACAAATTTCTGTTATGACATGCCAGTGGTGTTCAAACTGTATGGCGAGAGAATCGTTCATAAGGGATACTCTGATAACTCGAATCGATTTTTGATTAACTAGCTGTTACCCGCAGCTTTGTTCGAGTGGAATTTAGGTTAAAAGATGAAAAATAAGAAGGTAATACATATTTCTGTTATGGCATGCCAGTGGTATTCAAACTGTATGTCAAGAGAATCGTTCATAAGGGATACTCTGATAGCTCGAATCGATTATTGATTAACTAGCTGTTACCGGCAACTTTGTTCGAGTGGAATTTAAGTTAGAAGAAGAAAAAGAAGAAGGTAATACAGATTTCTGTTATGCACGTCAGTGGTATTCAAACTGTTTGGCAAGAGAATCGTTCATAAGGGATACTCTGAAAGCCCAAATCGATTTTTGATTAACTATCTGTTACCCGCAACTACGTTCGAGTGTAATTTAGGTTAGAAGAATAAAAAGAAGAAGTTAATACAGATTTCTGTTATGGCACGCCAGTGGTATTCAAACTGTATGGTAAGAGAATCGTCCAAAAGGAATACCTACTCAGACAGTCCGAATCGATTTTTCTTCATATCTATAATAAGACGTATATTATGTATACGGTTTGAGTCGAATTTAAGTTAGAAGAAGAAAAAAAAGGTTTGGTAGGTAAAGCAGTTTCTGTTATAGTCGATAAAACAGGTCACTCGTACAAATGTCATTTACACCTATTTTTTTATCTAATAAATATTTCGCGGTGCAATTAAAAAAAATTATGTACAATATAGCCTTCTAACATCTTAAGAGGTGTAAAATTATTCCCTACCCCTAGTAAGTACAATGTTCTTATTAAAAAAAAAGTTTCATATGCACTGGTTTATTTTAATAATAATAATAAATTTAAATTAAAAAAATATTGTAGTATTTTAGATCGAATAAAAAGTTGACGACTGCTGATAAATTTATGTACTCTATCTTGAAAAATATTATGATCCATTAAGTGCAGATATAAATAATAAATAAAACAACTGTAACAAGAATATACTGACTGCCAGTTATTTAATGCCATTATCAAAATTTTTGATGTAATTTTTATGTTCTTGATTTTATGTAAAATAAATGTTTATATATTATGTGATATAATGTATATGTTGATAATCCTACCTTTTGATCTTCAAAATTAACTTTTAATTCAAATCGTTCATTTTGAAAGTATTCTATTTAAAATATATTGATCTTATACAAGCTTCGAGGCTTCCGCTGTTAACGTTTCGCCAAGTCAGTGATTTTTAAGGTTAAAAAAAAATGCAATTTGTGACAATAATGTCCGGTATTATAAACGACCTAGCAAATTTGCAAGCTAGCAAGCACTCGCAAATAGGGTATCAAATTTATATGACAATTCTCTTAAAGTTTTAGATAGATAGTTTCATACATAGAAAGTAAAAAAAGGTATGTAAAGTCTATTTACTTAAGTGTACTAACCTTGCGTAAAAAACGGTAAAAACCAACTTACTGAGAACTGTCATATAAGTTTGATATCTCATTTGAGAGTGCTTGCTAGCTTGCAAATTTGCTAGGTCGTTTATAATACCGAACATAAGAGCTAAGAATAATTATTAGTGCTCATTGTGATAAAGAAGACGTGGGGGGGGGGTAGATTATCAAAGAGAGGGGGGGGGGGGTATTATGACAACGTGATTATATACATGTGATAAGGAGATAAAGTGGGTTGAATATAACAAAAAAATAGTACTGTAGTTTATTGACATCATATAATTTTTTTTAATACGAAGTTTTACTGTACAAAAAATAACAATTAACTGTATGGCGTAACAACAACAAATTCTAGAAATACTCCACGGAGACTAGAAATTTATTATTCAAGAGAACGAGAAATGAAAATATTCTAGGGCTATGTCAACATTCTGAATTTGTCAAGTCATGACGTTCTTGAAGATACCACTCGAAACGTGGAGTTCTCGCCTACGTGTGTATGTGTGTATATGTGTGTGGAAACAAAATAACTCACACTATTTTACACTATGTACACTACACTATAAAAAAATATACAGAAAAAGTTAAATCTATATCCGTTTAGACGTCAAAACTTCTCAGAATAAAAAAAAAACTTTTTAATATTTTTAAAAAGTTATTTGCTTATTGAATTAATTTTCGGCATGAAAGGGTTAAAAAATCGATATTTCATTAATTAAAATTACTTCCTCGAAGCCGCTGAACCATTCTTGATGAAATTTGGAAATTGAGAGATAGCTTGTATCCTGCATGAGAAAGGCTACTTTATACCCCGATTATACACGGTTACTTTGGTGACGTCTATCGCGTAAATACAAAACTAAAAACATAAATCTATTCGCAGCGTGCGCGATGACAGCGCCAACTAGCGGTTGCAACTAGGGTGGACTTTGACATATTAAAAAAACAAATCATTTTAATAAAATATCGTAATATATACATTTTATACGATTATTTATGACTATAAGCTATGTGCATGAAGTCTACCATACTAACACAGCTAGCGGGTAATAGAGAAGGATAACTCTCTTTTTATTATTGTTTAATACCGCGAAATTTTTTAATAAACAAATATCATTTAATTTAGCTGTTTGCATATAATATAAATAATATAGCATATAAGGTACGTGAAAATGATTTGTTTTGGGTATTTTTTTCTCTTTAATTATGACGCATAATAATAAAATAATTAATTCATTTACACTGACAGCATAACCTCAAACTATAACACGGATGATTTTACAATGGTGCTCACCACGAGCATTCGCATCGACATTATTTCTAACTCCATCACCTTGCACATAGCTTATAGTATAGTTAACCATATTAACCTTTCTATTTTCAGTTAAAAATGAACCTATTAAAAATGATAGTTAGTCCACCAAAAGTGTTATTTTTGGCCACGCTGTGCGCTGCGATCGCTTTCGTTTCCCCTACTACCTACTTTGCACCCAGCGAATACCATGAAGCATACAATAAGGAGGTTAAACTTGAGTGGAAGGGGTAGGCCAAAAAAATGGAACCTAGAGGAGGCAGTCCGCATTTTTCGATATTTTGCGCAGAAGTAAGAAATTTACATTGTACGCAGCGCGGCCACTGATTGGTCAAATGCTATGAAGCGGGGTACGCACACAGCCATACGATTGCGCAGTCAACTACTGCGCACCGACTCGAACACGAGAGACCACCCGACTCGGGGGTCATATTTTGACTCAACAAATTGTATGCAGAGATACATAGTTCATACTTCTTATACTATGCTTCATGATAGATTTTTCACTGAATCCATAGACAACATATGGGTCAGTCCGCGGTAATCGATACCAGATAGTCAAAAAAATATTTTACGAAAATGAATACTAAAATATAAAATTTGAAAAATGTTGGTTAATTTTCAAAAAATTTACAAAAAATTTCCAAAAAGACAACAAATAAGGTGAAATCACAATAACTTACTTAAGAATAAGTGATGCTCGTGGCAAACTATTAAAAGTCTTTGACAATTACATATCAAACGTGACGTTTGACCAAATTAACAAAAAATTACCCTCAACAACAATAATGACTAAGGGTGACCGCATTTATTATAAATGTATGGGTCTATTGATGTATTTGATAAATAATTGTTATAAGTATTAGTTAATAATATCAAAAATCAAATAAACACACAAATAGTACTCTTATTGTATCCTTTTATTCAACGTGTCACGACCGTCACAATTTTCTGTCACAACCGTCACAATGTTTGTTGAGAAATAACCAGTTAAATAGATTATGTATTTACCTGATGCTATTGTGTTACTAAAAAATAATTTATTCGTAACATATTAAAGTATGATTATTACATAGTAACTTCAATATTTTCGCTAAATTTTTGAGATTTTGAATATAGGTTGCAAGACTTGCAATAGTTGGCGTCACGACCGTCACAGGGCTTTGAACGCTGGCATTTTTTAGTAAAATAACCGTAGACCTTTTATTCTTTCAATATACATGTATTGCATTAAGATCTACAGAAAAATGATAAAACCATGTTATTAAATAGTATTATTTAGAAATTATGAACTCCAATCCGAGTTGAAATGTCACACCTGTCACCGCGGACTGACCCATATGACAATTCGGTAGGTACCCCAAAGAAAGAATTTGTTCTTTATAAGAAAAATCCTAAACCAAACATTTCTAAATTATGTTTATATATAAATATCATATTACAGAGGTTCTACTATATAAGTATCAATATGTATTATTATTACTATTATTAAAGATTATTTTTAAACGTGTAGAGAGTGTAGACTACACCCAAAATCATCTTGAATACATTAAAAAAAAATCAAACAACATAGAAACGAATCAAATTTCTACGAAGTGTTATAAACATTATTAAACACAAAGTTTACTAACACTTGTTTTCTGTTTTTGGAGTGGTACATGACTCACTGGACTACCGGATTAACTCTGTATGCTAGAAATTATTCTAACATTGATTATTTATAACATAATGATTGAAGAAGTGTTTTATTTTGTGATTTTTGATTAGCATAAGCTAATGTTTGTATGGTTAACATAATGAATTATGTAAAAATGGTTTATTTGATTTCATTTTTTAAATATTATATGTTCAGTTATGTATAAATATTGAACTGTTGAATTTATAAATAATCAGTTATTTTTGTTTAAAGACCTTGTTAAAAAATTTTGAGGGTGTTACATCATACATTTTGCCGTATTTGTATATTTTGACTGATGTTTTTTTTTGTAATTCCAATGAATTCATGTTACTAATGAAACAAGTAGGTACCTCTTTATTAAATAAGAATTACCAAATTGTTTATGTTTTTGCTACAGTAATGGGCACCTAGTGATGAACACTACAACGCAAAAGTTATAAAATAAAGAATCGTAAAATTTGAAACAATGTAAATCAGATGCTATGATAACACAGCCACACACAAAAAATATTTTTCGGGTCTGGAGGTCAGACCATGTTTACTATATGTTTTTTTGGTCGCTGAATCTGAATCCGAGGTCCAAAAAACCCCAGCATGTCAGGGTTTCGACATAACCTCCAAAACTTCATAAAATTTATGAACTCAAAAATTAAATGATTAGAATAGACGATCTAAAAATCAGACACATAAATCAAATGTCAGACTCTTATTTGCTGCTATAGCGGGTTCTTTTCTCATCAAAAGATCTTTTTATACTTCGGAGTTTTACTATGAAGTTTTTGAGGTTATGTCAAAACCCTGACATGCTGGGGTTTTTTGGACCTCGGATTTGGATTCAGTGACCAAAAAAACATATAATAAACATGGCCTGACCCCCGGACTCGAATAAAATTTTGTATGAGGTTTTTTGAGGTTATGTCAGAACCCTGACGTGCTGGGGTTTTTTGGACCTCGGATTCGGATTCAGCGACCCCGAAAACATATAGTAAACATGGTCTGACCTCCAGACCCGAAAAAATATATTTTAATTGAGAATAACTCGACCGGTAAGTGAAATAATAAAAAAAGTTTTCAGATAAAAGTTGTGCGGTTTGGAGGGGGACATAGACGTACTTGGATGAAATTTTGTTAGGTGGTGTTTTCAAGGTGGAATGAAGGTCAACATTTTTTTTTAAATATGAATCTATTTATGAACCTATTATGAACATTCAATATTTTTTACTCAGAAACCATCTGGTTTAGAGAAAAAGCATAAAATACAAAAAATGTTTGTTTTGCTCTAATAAAACATGAAGAATTATTTTTAAAATTTTAAAACTTATTCTAAAATATTTTTAACATTGTTTATTTTTTTGCTTAAGATAAAATAAATTAAAGAGGTTTTAAATTTTTAAAAATATCTCTTTAGTTTTATTAGATCAAAATAAACATTTTTTGTATCTTGTACTTTTTCTCTAAAATTTATGGATCCTGAGTAAAAAAATATTGAATGCTCAAAATCTCGAATTATTTTTTGTTAGATATCTTGGAAAGGTTAAGTTGTTAAAAAAAAGTCTTCAATGAAAGATTCGTGTCTTTTCACGTTTAATAAAATTAAACTATAGGTTTCTATTTAAAAAAATGATGTTGACCTTCATACCACCTTGAAAACACCACCTAAAAAAATTTCATCCAAGTACGTCTATGTCCCCCTCCAAACCGTACTACTTTTATCTGAAAACTTTTTTATTATTTCACTTACCGGTCGAGTTATTCTCCATTAAAGGTTAAAATGGTCCACCTGGTTTAATAATTAATAAATATACATATTACGCTAATAATAAGTTTAAAATATCTACCACTTTAACACCCATTAGCCGATTGTCATCAAATTAAGCTGTTTTACAGTTAAATGTCTATAGATTATGAAATAATGATGACAGTAATCAAATATCAACAAAGTGTCCAACATTGGAGTATTGTCCAAGGCTGGTACCACTACCTTAGTATGCCCCTTTCAATATTCGATGCATATACATTACTCAAATGGGTTTTAATATAATTTTAATTGTTTATTAATTGGGTCAGGCTAGTAGTTGGCCCCATACGTTAAAAAATATAATTTTAATACACTACTGGAAAAAATTAAAGGAACACAAAAATTTCCTAAATTTTTTAGTGATTTTTGAAAGGTTGTAACTCAGTCAAAAATAATCGTATGAAGATTTAAAAAAGATCATTTTGAAGCTTTAAGTTTCTAGTTTTGAGATCTTTTGGCAAATTTTTTTTGCGGGTTACGGTTATTACGCAATCATAAGAAATAACGCGAGACAAAAATTTTCAAAAAAAAAAATATTTTTGTTTGGGTCCATTTTTTGGGAAATTTTTTTTTTCGGTTAAACCAATACATTGATCAGTTAGCTAGTTTATTTAGCTTTAATTTGCTTTTTTAAAATTCACTCTAAGTTGATTTATCGCTAAGACATCCGACTTTAAATGAAAAAGGATCCTTTTGTCTTTGATCATCGATATTTCAGCAAATAATGATCACACAGTAAATTTAAGGACGGTTTTGAAAACATGAATAAATTATCTACAAGGACATACCATGATTTTTAAAGAAAAAATTTTTTTTGTATCATCCACATTAATTTGAAAAACACTGAAAAAAATGACTTTTTAAGGTTTTTTAGAAAATCTACGGCGTATTTACTAATTTTGATGAAACGACTAATGTTGAGCGTAATTTTTATAGCTCAATATATCTACAATAACCCTTTAAATTTATATGTTGATCCATCGAACCGTTTTTATGTTCCAAATGATCAAAGTTTTGAAAAGAATTAAAGGAACACGTTTATTGCTCCTAAAAATTCTGTAATCATTATCAAAATAAAATGATGATTTTTTTTCGATTGTTCCCACAATTTTACATTACAGATTGTTTTTTTTAGGAAAATAAAAAAAAGAAAAAAATAAAAAAAAAAACAATTAAAAAAACAACAATTTTTTAAAGTTGCTGGACATTTAAAGTAACAATATCTAGTCGTTTCTGAAACGATTTGGCCTTTGTTTTCCATAATTATACTAATCTGCACTTATTGTATTAAATGCAAAGTTGATACCCCGAACAGAATTACGACTGATACGCTAACACCCACTCTATATCCGACATTGCGATAGGTGTAACCCTCTTCAATTTTTTGTAAACAAAATTATTAAGTTTTTTTCAAAACTTCAATTTTTTTTTCATAGTCATTTGGCATTTATCTGAGCCGGAAGTTGCTCTTGTTGAAGAGAGTTACACCTATTCAGTTCGGGGTATCAAATATGTGCAATTAGTGCAGATTAGCATAATTATGGAAAACAAAGGCCAAATCGTTTCAGCAACTTTAAAAAAATTGTTTAAATTTTTTTTCATTTTTCTTTTTTTAATTTCCTAAAAAAACAATCTGCAGTGTAAAATTGTGGGAACAATCAAAAAAATCTTCATTTCATTTTGATAATGGTTACAGAATGTTTAGGAGCAATAAACGTGTTCCTTTAATTCTTTTCAAAACTTTGATCATTTGGAACATAAAAACGGTTCGATGGATCAACATATAAATTTAAAGGGTTATTGTGGATATATTGAGCTGTAAAAATTACGCTCAACATTAGTCATTTAAGCAAAATTAGTAAATACGCCGTAGATTTTCTAAAAAACCGTAAAAAGTGTTTTTCAAAGTGATGTGGATGATACAAAAAAATGTTTTCTTTATAAATCATGGTATGTCCTTGTAGATAATTTATTCATGTTTTCAAAACCGTCCTTAGATTTACTGTGCGATTATTATTTGCTGAAATATCGATGATCAAAGACAAAAGGATCCTTTTTCATTTAAAGTCGGATGTCTTAGCGATAAATCAACTTAGAGTGAATTTAAAAAAAGCAAATTAAAGCTAAATAAACTGGCTAACTAACTGATCAATGTATTGGTTTAACCGAAAAAAAAATTTCCCAAAAAATGGACCCAAACAAAAATATTTTTTTTTTTGAAAATTTTTGTCTCGCGTTATTTCTTATGATTGCGTAATAACCGTAACCCGCAAAAAAAATTTGCCGAAAGATCTCAAAACTAGAAACTTAAAGCTTCAAAATGATCTTTTTTAAATCTTCATACGATTATTTTTGACTGAGTTACAACCTTTCAAAAATCACTAAAAAATTTTGGAAATTTTTGTGTTCCTTTAATTTTTTCCAGTAGTGTATTATTAAAATATTAAAATTATATAGACCGATAGACGGACGGACAGAGCGAAACTATAGGGGTTCTTAGTTTTCTACACAGAACAAAAACTTGATCTTTTTGAAAATTTGAGATGGAAAAATGCTTACATAATTTTATCTTGTTAATATAACAATAATTCCTCAATACAATAATAAAAAAAATCTTATTGAGGATATTTTATTCATTTGAAAAATATATATTCATGTTTATCTAAAAATCTTTTCATTTGTCACATTATTAAATAATTTATTACACCAACTAACGAAACTCTCAAATAGATTAAACATAATGATTGTATTAATAAATAAGTATTTATCAGTGTGAATATTTTTTACACCACCTAACTAGTGAAAGTGCAATTTTTGATATATGTAGTAAATTGAGTGATGTCATTTATAAAGTATTTTTTTGTATTTAAAATATATTTTTTCAATACGAAACAAAATTTTCACTGTGATAAAGTAATAATATACATTTATCAATAAGATGGATATTTCCATATTGGTAAAAAATTAATTAACAAACAACCTCTATCGAAGCAAATAGATCACGGATTTTTTATATTGATCACATTTTTTAACACATAGACAAATTATTTTTTCTGTGTACGGAACCATTAAAATGATTAAAAGTAAAACAAACTTAAAAATTGCAGTCTATACATACTTTTTATACAGCGCTTATCTGTTGGAAAGAGACTTTAAAGTCTTCCACAGTTTTTTTAGTTGTTTTATTTTACTTTGTATTAAATATCTTCAGAGATTGAGATTCCTCAAAACTTGTAATAAGTCGATCATACCGTTATAGATAATCTTAAAAAGAGTTCTGAAGAATTCCACTGTAACGCGTGACGAAACGTTGTACATGAAGCTTAGATCTATCTGAAGATCGATGCAGAAAAATATCCAATATGCATCAGGTAATAAAATATTGCATAAAATATAAAAAATACTGACGTAAATGTATAAAATATTTTAATTTCAACATTTTGTAATAATTCAAAATAAATTTTGAAAAAATCGGTTATAATAAATATACTTTTTATATTGAATTTCAAATACTAAACATGGATTTTACAAGAAATGCCTGTCGATAAAAATAAATCAAAATATTCAGATATGAAGAATTCTTAGAATTATTTTGAATTGATTTTACAAAAATATTTCTCGTATCAGATATTTTTTCACCTAGATTTTTTTTGTATATTCAATTCTGTAATGAATCATATAATTGATGAAATCAAGATTTGTACCAAGAAGCCCAGGTATACCTATATAAGAATAAAATCGTCTTAAAAACAAGACAAAAAAATATTTTTTTGTATATTCTTTTAACTTTTGATAGAACAATTTTTCGAAAAAGGCACCAAAAAACAAGGCATACCCAAAGATTTTTTTTTTAATAAATAAATTTGTCTTTTGAAACCTGTTGGTCTCTTTTAGACAGCTTTTATACGTTTGATTTATTCTTTTATATTGTAATTGTTTTTATTTATTCTTGTTATTTTTTTTTTAATTTCTTTCTCTTATTTTCAAAAAAGGGGACACATAGATGGATTGGGATTAGCTTTGGGCCCAAAGATTTTGTACACCATATTATGAATCTCATTGTAATTTCCTGAAAATTTAGAAAAGTAAAACGTTTTCCCGACATTCATTTGTTAAACTGGATATAAGTATATTAATAATAAGTTTCTTAAACTCTAAAACTGAATTAAAAGTTATTTCACTAATTGAATTAGTAATGCACTTTTTTCACTAAAATAATAGTGATATTGGCGCGATTACGGAATTTATATTTATTTACTTCATTTGTCAACGTATTAGAATCAACTGTTTTGAGTGAGTTAAAAAAAATCAGGTAAATTTATTTAAACAAAACTATTCAGAATTAAATTTTAGTGTGTTTGCAATAAATATTTTTCATTAATTTTGATTCAGTCATAAATTAGCCTATGATAATTGATATTAAAGATAGGTTATGAATAAAGATAGTATTTTGATGATTTTATAGGGTAGACCGAGGCGAATTGGATCAAAATAATAATAGGAGAGTATTTAAAAACAATTTAATAAAGCTACACCAGGACTAAATAAGAAGGGCAGAGAGATAAGCACTGAATTTTTTGTTCAGAAAAATGTTTACACTCGACAACAGAGGACTGGATGTAATATATAGTGCATGTGAAAAATGGTACCACGAAAACTGCGCTGATAGAAGAGGTAACAAAAGATCATACACTTGTGATTTATGTGCAAATAACTGATTTATGTGATGTCTGATCTCAAAATTAAGATGTTATTTAGTTTTATGTATGACTAGCGGAATCCCGCGGCTTCGCTCGCGTAAACTTCGAAACTAATTAGAACCCTCTATAAGTAAGAGGGGATGACATATTACATTTTTTTATATTGATTTTTATTCATTACTTATAAAAAACGTAAATATCCCGGATCTTAGTTAACAAAAAATTAAAAACTAACCCCCGTCTACTCTCGCCATTAGGGGTTGAATATCAAATTATTTTATTGCAGATTAAATCCATCCTAGTCCCCGTCGAACTTTCATTTTTAAATGAATATTAATTTGTCCGAATTTACTTTAATATCATGAAGTTATTATTATTATTCCCATAGGGGTTGAATTTTCGTAACTGATATTTATCTTGTAGAGTACCTACTTATGCCATGTTTCATTCGGTGAATACAAAAAAAATATTTTACAAATTTTTCCATCCCCCCTAGCATCTTAGGGGTTAAATTTTGGGAAATGCTGAAATAATCGTATCACTATTTATATTTTAGAGTATGTTTGATAAGTTTCAATTAAATGCGAACAAAAAAAAATTTTTTTTATAAACTTTGAGTGGGTGCTTACATCATAAAAGGAAGGCACCTACGAAATTTCACGTTTCTAGGTCCAGGGGTTTGGGCTGTACGTTATATATATGAGTGAGTGAGTGGTTAAGGACAAACTCTTTTATAGATATAGATTATAAAATTTTTTATTATGAGAATATTTTATATTTTTATGATTGATAAATGTTAGATCCGATTATCCCCAAGATTTGAGGTGAATTGGATAATTCTCGATGCTCAGTTTTTTGTTTACAGAAAAGAAGATTTAAGTAGGTACTGTATTATTTTAAGTTTGTACAACATAAAGTAGAATAAAGACTGATTACAATTAAATTAATAAATATAATGTTTCATTGATAGAAGCTGTATTTTTTTAACCTCGAAGTTAAATTGATCCGATTCGCCTCGATCTACCCTATTTATTTATGTTTATTAAATAATGAATTAGTTTTTTTAGTTTGCTCCAGTTTTTGATATCAAAAATAAATACAATAAAAAACCTTAGATTCTGTCCTATAACTTAAGAAGTGACACTAATTCAAGTAGTGATTATTCACTATATGAATTAGTGATTTCTTGCTAATTCAGTTTTAGAGAGAAGTTGAATAAATTTCGAATGAATTATATTCTAAAAATATCATCCAATCTGAAAGTAAATTCTATAATAAGATTTGTTTGATAAATAGGACAAACTTTGTCCTTGCGATATTTTAATCTAAACATCAGGTGCCAAAATAATTAATTATCATCGAGTTTTCTTTAACTGTATATATGAATAAATTTATAAATGTTTTTCTAAATAACTACTATACAAGCACAATACAATATTTTATATAATACTTGCTAAGTATTTGTTTTTATCTTGAGTGACGTTAAGCTGGATTAATGGGGACATAGGCTTAAATTTGGTGTTAGAGATTAGACGTGCATTAGTTCTATGCACTATTTATACTGTGCGGACAACATTTTACACTTATACCTTTATAGAATTTGGTCTGGACTTATACGTAAAAGCATATGGGGGCTAAAAGATAAACTGCTAAAATCCATAGACTACTGCCAGGAAAAATGTGTTTTCTAGTTTCACTACATCTCTATTCACAGTAGAAATCACATAAGGTACCAGTGGCGTAGATAGCTTTTTGCGATAAGGGGACATGACCGTATTAACTAATCTTATAGTTACATTTTTCATTATTAACCCTTCTGTCAACCACAGTTCTAAAACCTTTCCGTCTACCATATAGGTCTGGCTGGACCTTCATATATTTTGTATGAGAATGAAGTAAAATAAATGGAAAAAATTAATAAAGCTTTTCTTATAGATTAATTTGAATATGTTCTCTTATTTTAATACATTTTGAATTATATTTAAATTTTGAATCTTGTTTTTCTTTGAAATTTATCATTTATTCGGCAAATCTTGCTGGATTTCTTCTGGTTTGCTGCTGTTTGGCTGTTGGTCGGCTGTGGAATTTTATGTTCTAACGGTGCCCTATTTTAAAGGTATGAAGGTCTGGTCAGACCTATAAGGTAGACAAGAGGTATACAAATAGAAATATCATTTCTTTTCGCACCCCCACACAACAAATTTTTTTTTTTGCACTGAATCATAGAAAAGATGTAGATTAAGGAATTCAAGGAATTTGATAAAGATACATAAAATATTTCTACCAAAAAAACAGATTTTTGTTGGGTTTTCAGCCCAATTTATTATAATACTTGTAGCCTGAGACGAGTAGAATCCAAAGATACAAAAACCTCAAAATCTTAAAATATGTAGATAGCAGGTTTTGCATCTGGACGACTCATTTAATTAATAAAAAATTTTAATGTCATTTTCCCCACTTTAAGTTTTAAATTTCAGAGTGGTTACTTACAACGTAGAATAAAGGTATAATATTTTCACTAAACCGAAAAAAAACAATTATTTTGTAAAACAGAAAAAATACAAAATTTCAAATTACCAAAATTGTTTAGTTTGTCTGCATAAAAACAGTTTGCTCCAACAACAAATAAAAATGAGGACAAAGACCTATTTAACCTTATTAATATGACTTAATTTAAACGTTTTTCATTGTTACTTAAGTGTGTTGTTAAAATATATAAGAATGCGTAATTTTTCAACGGTCTAACCCTAATTTTCAACAAAGTAAAAGTATGCAAAAAATTAAAACATAAGTTAAAAATTCATTCTTATGTTAATTGGTTGGAAAAATAAACTCAGAGAGAACATATTTTACATATATACGTTTTGTAAACAAGTGTAAATTTATTTGACATGAAAAAAGGAAAACACATAGTTGTTACAACAGCCATTTCTGTCCATACGGAATGGGCTTTATTATCAATACTTTTTATTTGCTTTCGGACATGTCAACTTTTAAATTATTGAGTACATTTTAATACTAAAAACTGATGTTATTGAAACATTCCTTTTGAAATATTATTATTTATTCGAACAATAAATAATAATTCGACTTTTTTATGTACACATTGATTTTTTTAATACAATAAACTCAATATATTCGAAAATTATGATATTTATACATTTTTTTACACTTTATTTTCGCTTTGACTAAAATAAATTTTTATTTTTAACTTTTGTTACAAAAGGTATATATCAAATTAATATAGTTATATAAAAATTGCTGTTTCCACCCGCACACCAAAAAGATTGCTCAGAAAAATCTGAAAAAAAAAATCGTAAATTGAGGCAAAATTATCACGATTTAAAAATTCTACTGCGATCAATTGTTATAAACAATTTAATTGTTTATTTCCTTATAACTTCTGAACCATTGGTTTTAAAGAAAAAGTTTTCATACAAAAAATATATCTCACAAAGTATGGATCAACTTTTGTCCTTACAGATTTTTGAAAATTTTCAATAGTTTTTAGTGTAGGGCTAATGACATGAAACACTAATTTTGCAAGTATAGCTTGCACATATCTTATTTATTTTTTTACGTAGATACCTGCTACAAGAAAATTGAGGTTTCCACTACATCTACACAGAAAAAAACTCGATCTTATTGAAAATTTGAGATGGAAAAATGTTTAATAAATTTATCTTGTTAATATAGCAATATTTCCTCAAAACATATAATAAAAAAAAAATCTTATTGAGGATATTTAATTCATTTGAAAAATAGGGGAACCGGTATAATTATTGGCCACTTAACAAAAAAACTCGAAAGAAAGAAACGTTATTCTTTTAATATTAGTGATAAATGGAATATAAATACAGTAATATGTTCATTATTTAGTCCTTTATTATTGGTATATGTATTACAACTATAAGTCTAAGGAAAAACGAACACCAGCATAAAATAGAAAATATCTCAAAAAAGCATTATGATTGGCCATTTTTTTTAATGATTGGCATAGTATTTTTACAATTATTGGCCATAGTAATAGATAGTCAATTTTATAAAACTTCTACAAAGGTAATAATTAGTCAGCAAATTTTGCATTTATTTGTCATTGCCAATTTCTGTTACGTAAGAGATTTGGGTTTTTACCCAAATATGTTACTCAAAAGAGAGGCAGCTCGTTTATTTGAATTTATTTCAGTTATTTTTCTATTACTCATTTTTTTTATTTTATAAAAAAGCTGATTTTCAGTAATTCATATTCGTTTATCAAGCTTTCATATTTTTACGTTTTTATTTTGTTTTAAAATTCTAAAATTTAACTGTTTTTTATTTTAGTATTGTATCATCAAAAAAATTTATTTTTCATAAAACAGTATCAAAATTCTAAGCAATAAATATTATTCTGGGTGAACAAGGGGCTGAAATAATGTAAAAAATTGTCTCGGGCGCTCATTTCATAAATTTTATCAATCTTCTCTTCTGATTTTTTTCTATATCATAATTTGTTTGTTCATGAGCTACGTTTTCATAATTTATGTTTTTAGTAACATTATTTTTATTATTTTTGTTTTTAGGCATATTTTTTACCTATAAATAATAACTAACCACCAGTGGCCAATCATTAGAAAAACTTATATGTGTTAACACAATGATTGGCCAGTAGAGTTTAAAAATAATATTTGAAAAATAATTAACAATTACTATCTAAAAATTTACATTTAATAATTAGCTTCAATATAAACTAACAGCTGTTTTTATATATTACAAATTATTAACACAAATTTTATTTTTATTCACTCATTCATTCTTATGTATGTCTTTAGCAAAATGTCAAAATTACAATACGTTAAAATTTAAAATCAAAGTTATGTAATTATTATTGAAAATATTAAGCGTATACTCAAAAATATGCTCTTAAAACAATCACAATAAAGTAGGCTACCATTTTAGTAAGCATTTCGATTTTATTAAGTTACTATGTTTCTTATTTAAAAAAATCTGAAAAGTGGCCAATCATTATCAGTGGCAAATCATTGTACCGTTTCCCCTATATCTTCATGTTTATTTAAAAATCTTGTCATTTGTCAAATTAATAAATAATTTATTACACAAACTAACGAAACACTCAAATACATTAAACATAATGATTGTCACTTAAACTAAAATTGCACCTTAACCACAAAAGTTATATCACTCGACACGTGTTTCGACTTCACAAGAAGTCCTCATCAGTAATAATGGTTGTATTAATAAATATTTATCAGTGTGAATATTTTTTACACCACCCAACTAGTGAAAGTGCAATTTTCGATATGGTAAATTCAGTGATGTCATTTATAAAGTATTTTTATTGTATTCAAAATATGTTTTCAATACGAAACAAAATTTTCACCGTGATAAGAACATTGTTAGTAATAATATACATTTAACAATAAGATGAACGTGGATATTTTCATATTGATAAAAAATTATATAACCTCTATCGAAGCTAAATCGATCACGGATTTTTTACATTGATTACATTTTTTAACACATAGACAAATTATTTTTTCTGTGTAGTGCTGTCAAGGCAAAATTAAATAAACAATTGTATTTTTAAATAATTCAGTGCCCAAATTACTTAACAATAAATATTATTTCAGTGTTCGATTAAAAAAAACCTGTGATACAATTTATTGTCATCACATAAAATTAAATACAACTTCCCGGCTACGTAACTTTTACGTCATTTTTTTATACCGAATTTTTCATTAACAAAAAACTTTGGTTATGAAAAATCACAGTGTACTCTTAATGTAATAATGTTGTAAATTTATAAAGATGGATTTTTTTTTCTCAAAGTACCGGTTTGTTCATATTCTGTCACGTCACCGCAATATTTTTATGTTAGCGGACGAAAATAAATATAAAAAGAAAAGTTGTACCTCCAATATTATATGGCTGCCGTATTCTTTAAAACAAGAGGGGGGGGGGGTTAATGTGATATGTTTATATATGCCTATGGTTATATATTATATTACAATACGATTATGTATATAAATATAGATATTCAATATATTTCTATTTTTGTAGATCTATTAATATAACATATTTTTTGTATTGGCATATTTTGAGTTACTTTTACTTAGGTTTATAAGTTTTTATGCAATGTCTGATAAAATATTTGTAAGAATATTAAGGTTATACGTTGTTTTTAATTTATATTCAGAACACATGCATACCTACATTTAATAGTAACATGTTTTATAATTTTTTATAGTATTTAAAAGGGTTGAAGTTTCAAATAATTAGTTTTTAAAACGTCTCTATATATCCAATTGTGTAGAATTTCAATAAATAGAGCACTTTACTCAAAAACCATACGTCCAATATTTTAAATAAAAATTAGTAAAATATATAAGTTATCAATAAATAACATATTAAAATTTTAGACTTTTATCTTTTAGACCGGGAGCCATTTTTTTAGCTTACCCCCTTCACAGATTTTTTTTAATTTGAAAATAGCTAATTTTGGAGTTTTTGCATTTTTTTGATTATTTTTAAATTTCTGGCAGCTACAAATATTAAAATAACAAAACGAATCAAATTGCCCTTTTTAGATAATTATTAAGAGCAATTGTAAAAAAAAATTCAGCAATTTATCTTGCCCCCCATATAACTTTTATTTGCTTCGAAAATAGCTGTTTTTGGTGTTTTTGTGATATTTGTGATATTTAACTTAATTTTTTTAATAGAAAATGTGCATCAATCAAGCTGATTTTTTGTGGGTACGGAGTACTATATGTGAACATAACTTACGCATATTTACAGCTTTCTCGGTTAAACCAGAAAGCCACTGAAAATTTTGAAAAAAAGATAAAATGACAATTTCATTAATGATATTGAAAAGCCTTTATTACGAATATCTACAACGAAAATAACCTAAACTTAAAATTGAGTTGAATCATTTGAAGCTAGACTCTTTAGGCTTTCAAATGACTCCAAGTTAATTATAATTGTTTAATTAGAACGCATGCTATAGCGAGTTAAAAAAACGTTAAAAATCGATGAAATCTTCGTATCTTACGAGGGTAAAACGATCACCACCTCCAACCTGTGAACATTTAAAATTTTCTAATTACAGTTTTTGCTAACTAATACGTATAATAACAACTGACTAAACTTTCATCAAAATTAAAAATGGTGCAACATCTACTTTTTTTATAACTGGAAGGACTCCGTTATAATGCTCGTATCAAAAAAAGTTCCGAGTTTTTTTCCGGCAACCTTCAGAATTTCATTCTTTACATCTTTTTGAATGTAAATCACCAACTCTTATGAATCCTAACGGTTTTTTAAACGGAATGTAGCCTGGCTCCCGGTCTATTTACATTGCTCTAATGATTGAATACCTTTATTATTGTTACATCATTTAATTAATTCGGTCTGTATGTCTGTTTGTTACCTTTTCTTGAATGAACCACTAAACCGATCTTGATGAAATTTGGCAGGGAGATGGCTTACATATTGAGGAAGGCCGTAAGCTACTTGTATCCTAAAAATTTATTAGAATAAAAAAATGGTTGTATAACAGATAAAATATGAGACTCTTGCTTCAATATAAGTATAAAGACATAGACTAGAAACATAACTGTTTATGCATAATCTAAAATCGAACATGATTTTTATTATTGGCAGGTAAAATAAATTAATAAGAAAAAATCAAATAAAAAACATCGGCATTCGACAAACGATCTTAGCAAATCTTACAAAAATATTAATAATTCCCAAGTGCTATTGGGTTACAGAGGTAGCCATTTATTTTATTTTTCATATTTTCGACTAGACTGCTGATTGTGGCTGACAACCGTATCCAAACTTGCAGATTTCTTTCTTACCGGTAATATTCACAACGTGCTTTTATGTTATTATCGCTACATCAAGTGAGGTCGAACAAATGATAATTTATTAATAAAATTTGTGCCGCTCACTTCTGAGAATGAATCAAACTATGTACACATTTATCTCATTTTGAAAAAAATCATAATCGAGAATAACCACTAAAAATTCACCGTGAAAGCCTTCAAAAATACATACAGTCAATTATAGATAAAATACGTATATGCTGCTCAATATTGATAGTGAGTCGCACTACAAATACTTTTTTCTCACTTTATAGATCACCGTGGAAGCCTTAGTCTTTAAAAAGATATATTATATATAATAAAATATGTATATTCCGCTCAGTATTGATGATGAGTTGAACTACGTAGTTTTTTCTCCCACTTAATAGATCACCGCGAAAGCCTTACATTCTTTAAAAATATAAACAAGTAAATAATTTATAAATAAATAAAATACGTATATGCCGCTCGCTACTGATGGTGAGTCGAAGTACGTAGATTTTTTTCTCACTTTATAGATCACCGCGAAAGCCTTACAGTTTTTAAAAATATGTACATATATGTTACCGGCAAAGTATGTAATTCAGGCATTCCATATAATTCCTAGGAATTCTATACAATGCCAAACGATTTCAGGCAATGTATGAAATATTTTTTATTTATTGTTATAATAAATAAAATAAAATATTAATGTTAGTCATTTAATAACAGATTAGGCCAGTATTAAGTAAGATAAAGTAAGCTCACCAGTATTTTAGTATTTTATTACATAAAGTAAGACAATATCTGTGCCTGAATCAAAATTGGTTGGTTCACCCTATTCATATTTATATTTCTAGTCTATATGTTACCGGCAATGTATGAAACCCGTCATTGTATAGAATTCTTAGGTATTCTATAGAATGCCTAAAATGAAATGAACTTAATTATATATATTTCTTAGGCATTGTATATACTAGAAATATAAACATAAATAAAGTGAACCAACCAATTTTGGTTCAGGACCAGATATTGGCTTATTTGATATAATAAAATACTAAAATACTGATTATTTATCTTACTTAATACTGGTCTAATATGTTATTAAATGACTAAATAATATCTAATATTTTTGTATGTTTTTTTATTTTAACAATTTTAAATCATATACTTAATATTATTATGAACTAATATTTTATTTTATTTATTATAACAGTAACTAAAAATTATTTCATACTTTGCCTGAAATCGTTAGGCATTGTGTAGAATTCCTAGGAATTATATAGAATGCCTGAACTACATACTTTGCTGGTAACATATATAATTAAATTAATTTCATACATTGCCTGGTGATTTTTAGGCATTCTATAGAATACCTAGGAATTTTATACAATGCC
The DNA here is from genome assembly GCA_949319165.1 of Sialis lutaria. NCBI lineage: Eukaryota > Metazoa > Arthropoda > Insecta > Megaloptera > Sialidae > Sialis > Sialis lutaria. The sequence goes on from OX439244.1 coordinate 3,879,679, forward strand.
GGATTTCATACAATGCCGGTAACATATATAATTAAATTAATTTCATACATTGCCTGGTGATTTTTAGGCATTCTATAGAATACCTAGGAATTTTATACAATGTCGGATTTCATACAATGCCGGTAACATATATAATTAAATTAATTTCATACATTGCCTGGTGATTTTTAGGCATTCTATAGAATACCTAGGAATTTTATACAATGCCGGATTTCATACATTGCCGGTAACATACATGTACGGGTGTCCCAGATAACTTTTCCAGCATGGGGATCTCGGTATCTATAAGAGATACAGATTTGGTGAAATGAATGATGAATTATATGTATGAAAGGGGTGAGTATTATTACACTAAAAAATATTCATAATTCTATGTGGTTTAGGCGGTATACCCAAAAAACTGAAATTCGGAATTTCTTTAAATGGCCATAACTTTTTGTTAAAGTAGATAAGTACTTTTTGTTTGCGGTTTCTTAAATCACTTTTTTGTGTAGAATTGAATGGTGTATTTAGATTTTTAATATCACTTTTAGTTTCCGAGATACAAGCCCTAACTTCAGTTTTTCTTATGGGCCGCTATGTTGGCTACGGCATGTGTCACTTGCCATATTTATTATCAAAAAAAAAATTATAATATATTTTTTCAAATAGTTCATTGTTATTTTGAAATATTCATTTGTTATTTTGATTGTTGTTATTGTGATTTTTGTTTACAATTTATGTTTTTCATGGCTCACTTAAAAGTTAGTAATAAAATACTTTATAAATATCACTGATATTTAGTATTTCGACATTTTTTCAATAATAAATATGGCAAGTGACATATCGTTGTAAAGTAGAGTAAAAAACACGTTCAAATATGATATATTCAACTAAGTGGTCTATAAGAAAAACTAAAGTTAGAGCTTGTAACTCGGAAACTAAAAGTGATATAAAAATTCTAAATACACCAATCAATTCTACACAAAAAAGTGATTTAAGAAACCGCAAACATTAAGTACCTATCTATTTTGCCAAAAAAGTTATAGCCATTTAAAGAAATTCCGAATTTTCAGTTTTTTGGTTATACCGCCTAACCACATAGAATTATGAATATTTTTTTGTGTAATAATACTCACCCCTTTCATACAAATAATTGATCTCATTTAACCAAACCTGTATCTCTTACAGATACTGAGATCCCCATGCTGGAAAAGTTATCTGGGACACCCGGTATACAAGTAAATAATTTATAAATAAAATACGTATATGCCGCTCAGTATTAATAGTGAGTCGAAGAACTACGTAGACTTTTCTCTCACTAAGTAGACATGTGCCACAATTGATGGATTAGAATCATGTTACAGCAGCTATGGTCCCTCAGGCAGTTGAGGGTGGTAACACCTTTATTTAATCCCCACATACCGAGAAGACCTACAAATTCTTGCAAAAACATTCAATTACTACACCTTTCACAATGTCACAGTGTGTGATAATAATCTTTATAAATAACAATCGATTTTTTATTTTATTTTTATTACTTTGATCAGATAAGTTTTTTTTGAGATATTAATAAATGTCTTGTATGTTTTGATAATACATTTTTGGAAAGATTAATGTAATAAAATAATAATAGTAGTAAGTACAGGAAGAAAAATATTTCATAAGAAATTACACAATTTTTAAAGAAATATTACTATTTGACGTAGTACACTTGAAACGGTTACGTGGTACTAAAATTACAATATGAATTAGCCTTGTTTCACACATACGCGGTTCCATTCGGTTCGGTTCGTTTTCGGTTTCAGCCGAAAACGAATCAAACCCTTTCACACATACACGGTTCTCATACAGTTCATATTAGGTTTTATTTTTTTCCGTAAACTCAGTAGTTATCATGGAGGCAAAGCAAGTTGTTTGCCATGTTGTTTCTCTATAAAAAAATTAAAAAATGAAGGAGGAATACTAGAATTCATTGCGAGCACCCTCTCATCACTTTACAGCAGGAATATGGTGCATTCTACACTATTTTCCCGAAGCTAAAGAGCATGAAGACGATCCACATCAACATCTAGAAAACCGCTCATTTTATTAGAAAATCCGCGACAAAACTTAAAAAAAATAACACTCGCTATCAGGTTAAAACCGAAACTAAACCGAGTATGTGTGAACGCGTTCATTGCTTTGTGTTCCCTGGACACGAATTGAAACCTGATGAAATCTGTCCGTGTGGAGGGAGTACGGTTTCTATTAGGTACCGAATACAAACTGAATCATCGTTTCACACTTGTCGGCAGCGACCGAAAACGAACCGAACCGAATGAAACCGTATATGTGTGAAATAGGCCTTAGTAATTTTCGCGTGCAGGATTGAAATCTATTTTATTGGTATATATAGTTTAATTTGTTATAACAATAAACAAATATGCTATTAATATAATTAATTTTACATAATCGTAGTATTTATTGTATTGTCTCTTAATTGAAATGAAATAATTTGTAAAGCACGTACTTTATTAACAAATAATTCAACTTAAGAATAATTAGTTGAATAAATAAATAAATAATGAAACTGATATTTACGAATATAGTAAAAATAGCGTATTATAAATATTACAATGGAGATTGTAGAAGTTACTTAATTGTCAGTACATGTTAAAACTGATAGTATTTTTACTTTTTTATACATACATACATGAAATGTAGTGTATAAATATAGTGATCACGAAAAAATTCGAACTCGAGATTTTAACGGATTTGCATGTTTTGAGTGTCCCTCCCTGAATCATATACAACCATTATCTCAATGACGTCTATGTGTGTGTCTGTGAACGCTCTACAGCCAAAACTGTAAGACTTAGGAACATGAAGTTTTAAACTTAAGGTTCTTGTTTAATACAAAATTGAAAATTTTAATCGACAACTGTAATTTTTGTTAAAAAATTGACTGAATTTTTCTGAAATTTTCAAATTAAAATAAGAATAAATTAAACTACCAATTTTATGTTGTATTTTTTCAATATATTTAATACACTTTGATCAACTATGCGTCTTAAAAAAATAGTAATTTTATTCAAAAATTCATCTGTCAAAAAAATTTGTTGTCTTAAGAAAAATCGCCAAAAATGGAAAATATTAAATAATCACATCTTCGTTGGTCAATTTTTGGCCGAAGTTTTTTTGTTACTTTTATTTTCGACTTTTTTCAGTTTGCCAATTTAAAAAAAAAAATCAATGTTAAATCTATATAGTTCAACTTTGAGCTTCGTCCTGATTTTGGGTCAAAGCCAATAATTCGTCCCATCGTATTTATATCCCTAACTCCCCTACATCTCAATTATTAATACTGCACAAATAAATTGTCACGACTCATCACCGGGTAGCCCGAATTACTCACACACACACACACACATACACACACATAGAGAGAGGTAGTTAACGAGCTAAAGAACGCCTTTTAATATACTTATCAAACATAATTAAATACTAATATATCATGGCGGGGCTCAGGTGTGAACGTTTAATTATCTACCTGAGATAGGAGCGCGCGTGCCGCCGTCTCTCCCGCACCTCCCCTCACACAAAACCAATTTACTCTTGTGTTGTTACTACAACCGCGCCGTTTTCTCATTATATACACATTGCCGTACGATACGAAAATACTATACACGTAATATCCAATGTAACTTCGTACTGTACTTGCTAATGCACGTGTGTGTAGGGTGAGTGTGCCTAATTAAACCTAGTACACTCAAACTGACGATTAGTTATTAACCCATTCGTTACGGGTGAAATATATTATGTATATAAGAGAGACCGACCGGCAGTGCAGATAACGTATTTTAGTGGGGTCAGTTAAACACGATCTAATACAGGTGGGGGGGGGGGGTAACTTCTTGTAGTTCATTAATGTCACATTTGTTATAAGGACTTTACAAAAATATAATATGATTTTTTTTGCTGTTCACAAATTAAAATTTTCTATTCTACTTTCTCACTTAACCTATTAACGCCCAAAAGAAAATAAATATCGGTATGGAGAACCATACATGACTTCCATGTTCTATATATAATATCTTTTACAATAATTTTTAATATAAAACTTACCTTTGTATTATAAATATTGGTTTTCTAATATTCTAATATCAGATGTACACATTTTTGTAGAATAATAAATTATCTGACATTTGAATCTAACTGCGCTTGTTTCCATGGCAACATGAATTTATTAATATTTAAAATTAAAATTTTGAGGGTGTTTTTCACCTCTTCAGTAGCTATTTCGGCACGTTTATGAAATAAGTGCCCCTTAGATTGGTTTGAACTACAAGTGTACCAAGTCTTATCAAAATTGGTGAGATAATACTAACTTTTTAGACGATAATAGGTACAAAATTTCGAATATTTCGGAAACCCCTAATCTGATTAGCACCAAAATCAATAGGTCTGGAGTACTCACTGAGGCAAACATTTTCCCCAAAAATAATTCAAATCGGTGCATATCTACAGTAGTTATCGTACACGGAAGAAAATTCTACATCCAGACACACAGACACACACACAGACACACAGACACACGCACAGCCGCCATGCGGAAATTAACTTTTCTTTACGTTTTGATGTTAGTACAATCAGAATCTGCTCTTATCTCGGACACGATTTTTTGACGGTATTACAATACTTCCATTTCTTCGAACATGGAAGTAAAACATGCAAGAGATTTTTTTAATGAAATTAAGTACATATTCAATATGTTTAACTAAATATACAACACAAACTTTTTTTAATATTTAGAAAAAAAAAATAACAGTGTGTACTCAAGGCAGTAAATTTGACAGATATAAAGTCTATTTTGTGTGAGTCTGCTTTTCTGATATCATTTTTATTTAGATAAATTTCATTTAAAAGTCATGTTATGTGTATATTTAAGTTATTTTATATGATTTGAACAAAATTCGAAATCACATGCTCTAGTTTGGATAAAATATATTAGCATACCACGTACCTCTTTTCATATAAAATCATTCAGAACAATTAAAACACTTATGAAACTAATAACGTTAACAGATTTTGTTTATTGCACTTCTACCAACTGATGTTTAAGGAATTGTGAATTAATATCCATAAACAGCAGCATTAATTATAAAATGATGTGTGCACAAATGTGTACGGCGGGCGTTAATGGGTTGAACACTAATGTCCGGTATTATAAACAACCTAGCAAATTTGCTAGGTAGCAAGCACTCTCAAATGAGATATCAAACTTATATGACAGTTCTCAGTAAGTTGGTTTTTACCGTTTTTTTACGCAAGGTTAGTAAATACACTTTAGTAAATATACTTTACATACCTTTTTAAAGTGAAACTTTTATTACATCGTCTCAAACTTTTTCGTCTGTGTGTTGCATGTCGCGTGACGCTCGGCCGCGGAGTAGGGATAAATACGTCAGAGCCATAGACATAAAAAAATGGACAGTGCATCTGACTCGAAAAAAGAGTCGTGTCAAATGAAAGAGACAGAAATTGTTTGGTTGGAAATATCATATATGTAATACTGTATTACATATATGTTCCAAACAACTTGCATCTCTCTTTCACTTACAGAACAAATGTTACACCATTATGTTAAATACGAATGCGCTGTCCATTTCTCTATGTCTATGGTCAGAGCAGCCGAGGCCAATATGGCGGCATAAGCTGACCGTGTAGTGTATAGACTATTACTCATTTGTGCCAGTGCTCCACGCTATTTTGTTTGTTTTTGTCAGTGTTTAATGTAAATGTTATTATTTATTTGCTTTTGGTAAACAACGACACAGCTAGTGAGTCCAAAAAACTGATCAACGAGGAAAAAGCAAAGAATAGTGCAAATGAATGACGATGAATTAATTTTACGCCGTAAAAAACAGAACGCCGACAGAGCACGTGCTTATAGAAAAAGGAAAAAAGATCTTGGTGAGTAAACATAGTTTTTATATAGAATTTATTAGAATTATTAGAACTTTTTGCTGGTGCATGTTGTTGTTTATGGATTTATTTCAATTTTGAGTGCTTGAATTTATTATTCCGAAAATTTTTAGTTAAATGTCTATAATGTGAAAAAAAGTTTCACTTTTACCGTGGTTTCATAAAACCACACAATCCTTTTTTTACTTCCTATGTATGAAACTATCTATCTAAAACGGTAAAAACCCACTCACTGAGAACTGTCATATAAGTTCGATACCCCATTTGAGAGTGCTTGCTAGCTTGCAAATTTGCTAGGTCGTTTATAATACCGGGCATACACCGTTTAATTATTATTTATTTGCCTTACTGTTTACTTTACACGTATAAAATTACTTATCACTTGACTAAATCACTAAATCACTGAAAATGTGTACAGCTATTATAGTATTTTTTTTTTAAATAAAATGTATATATTTGGCACATTTACTCTATACATATATTATGAGCATGTATTAGTTTGAGGATTCGTGTCAGAGCATATCCGAAATTAATGATCAGTGATCTTTGGTCATACTGTAAATTAATATTAATGCTTATTTAATTTAGAATAACCGTACGATTTTTTCACCTCTTAAGAGCAAATAGATTAGCTTGTAAATATTATGTAAATATAGTTAGGGATTTAAGATGCCTTAATGATTGTTTATTTTTGTTAGATAATTACAATTTTGTAAAATAACATTCTCGTTAATTTTTTATTATAGAATAAATTTTAATCATTCGATTCGGATTTTGTTTCTAAACCCATTAAAGACCTTAATCAACTTCTTTAGAAACATACTGTTTCATTTTTTTAACTCTTTTATAACATATACTATACGTGTATATGGTTCATGTGGAATTTAAGTTAGGTATAAACTGGCATCCATGAAGAAGGTCAGGAATACAGTTTTCTGTAATAATAGTCAATAAGGTCACACATACAAATGCCATATACACATTTTTTTATCTAATAAATACATTTTTCGGGATAAAAAGTAGCCTATATATTCTTCCTCATAATGTAAGCTATATCTCTGCCAAATTTCATCAAGATCGGTCCAGCGGTTTAGTCGTGAAAAGGTAACAAACAGATAGAGACAAACACACTAATTTCCCCCCCCCCCCCATCCTAGATGTCTGCTTAGTTGTATAATCCACATTTTGACCATCCCTGATTCATACCAACAATAATTTCATTAACAATAAACGTTCCAAATAATATATTCTAAATCTACACGTATAGAAAAAAAAATCTCATCTTTCATATTTTCTTTCTATTCAAAAACTTCAAGATATGTATCTTCATAACACTAAAGCCCTTTTTAAAGACGTCATTCAAGATGTGACAATTCACACTGTTTTTATTTTACTTTGGAAATATTTACAAGCAAAAAAATATAATCATAATCCTTGGATTAAGGCAAATAATGTTTGGAGATTTCAACGCTTCGACAAGTTACAAACCTCAACATAGTGTTATCTTGATATTTTTTTCTGTAACATTCCTTTTAGTGAATAAAACAAAACTTAAATAACTTTCAATGAAATTTACAAGATTTTTAACTTTGGGTCGTTATATTTAAATCATTTATGACTTTTAATGTATAGTTATATATTTTTGAAAATTTGTATTAAATAATTTTAATTAATTGGCGATTTTTTACAGTGCTATTGACATGATTATATAGGTTTCGGTACGTAGATTTTGAAAATATCAACAAAATTGAAATCAGATCATCCGTTCAAAAGTTGTACCCAATTAAAAAAAAAGTAAAAAAATGTGGGAGGCGATATCTCGAGAACGGTTTGAGATACAGACCTGCGGTTTAAAAATTTCAACTTTTTATATCATTTTATATCAAATAAACATACTTGTAACGCATAAATATTAATTTATTTAGCAATAAATATAATTAAAATAAAGTTGTCGAACTTACTGAAAATACCTCGTATATAAAAAGATTTTTGTCAGGGCAAAATAATATTAGATATTATATTATTACACGATATAACTAAAAAAATATGTTACTCTTATTATAGTTAATATATTCACAAACAAATATCCATCTATAGAAGAACCACAAGAAATAAATTAGCAAGATAATTACATAAAAATCAAAAACTAACTGTCGAAAAAATAATTACATTCTTGAAATAAATTCATAGTGCACACAAGTGGGCTTGGTATTTTCGTTTATACACACACACACACACAAAAACAGGCTATTTGTTTTAAGTATCTGGTATGTGAAACTGGTTCTAGATAATATATATGTAACATGCATCTCTCTAACTAATATTCGAACGTCATCCCTCATTAAAAACCATGCAAAAAACCAACCATGTGCTTTTAATAAGGTTGTCATCAAAGGAAATAATTAAATATCATTACGTTAATACCGTCATAGCGCACTCGATATACCCACGATCACATGATCCAAGTGTGCGCATGCGCTCTACGCCCGAGACCTATAATCATAGCCATCTATATTTATACTAAATGGTAATATAAGTTTTTTTAACCGGACTAAGCATACTCGATTCCCTATCTGATAAAGACGGGTATATGCAACATAAATGTAATCGTGTGAGTATGTCTCTCTTTAATGGGTTGTAGTTTTGATTGTGGTACAAGAACGCGTGGCTACATGCTTATGAACATTGTGTAGTTTCGAGTTAACTCAATGTAATCGGTATCTCTTACAATGTGGTTAAATTATTAGCTACCGTACTATTACGAAGGCTGGTCTTTATATTTAAATGCTATAATTTGTAGAATTGGATTCTTTTTTCGCATCTTAGAGCTTTGTATAAGGCATGTTATTATATGATTTCGGGTTTAACTTAGATGCTTGTCAAATGGTACCACTTGTAAATTGGTGTTTGATTAGAACAGATTAAAAGCTATACGTGCGGGAATTATGCCTCGTTAAAATGATATTATTTAGAATAGAGCAGTGGCGTGCGTTCTAATTAACTCATATTTTGTATCGTTAAGTTGCAATTATAATCTAATTCACTTGAATAAGAAAATAACTCATTACCTTATACATTGAAATCAGTGTGCTCCGTAAAAATACACTCCGACATGACAGCGGCGTATCATGCAGGCCTTGGAATAAATATCAATTATTATTATAGGAATTATTAAAAAAACATCTGCCAAATTAATGCACATAACTTCCTAACTACTAAATGTAGTTAATTTGCGATGAATTTTAATAAATTAAAATAATTATTAAAAAAAGTATACCTATTTTTCAATCTATAAAATGTTCATGTCACATGAGTAGTTTTTTTTTTTTAAATAACAATTGAATCGGTGAGTGAAAGAACGATATATCTCCAAAATGACCATTTTGAGAAAAACGAAAAAAACTGTTTTAAAGGAGAACTATGGGTTATTTGGTCTAATTATGTATTGTGACATTATAGAACTTATATTAACCGATAATAATACGTACATAAATAAATTTTAAAAAAATTGCAAAAAAAGATATTTGAAAAAAAAAGACCGGCAGTTATACTGTTCTTTCACTCAATTAAAAAAAAATTGCAAATTTTCTTTTTATTGCTTTATTTTCGGCTTTATTATTTTATTTTTTATTATTTTACAAAAAAAAAAATATTTGTAATTTTTACTCAGAATCTTCATTTTTGACTTTCCAAGAAATAATATGGTATAGTAAAATTCGAGGATTACGTCAGAAAAGTAAGGTAAAAGTAATTGTAAAAAAAATTGAACTACCCCCCGTCGCACGTACGATGTTGGTCGATGTATTATTATTTTGCTATGTGATAGAGCTATGAATTTTAAACATTTTGCCTATCTCAGTTAAAATTGCCATTTTTGGCACTTGTATTGTTCTTGCACTCACCGATTCAATTTTGATGATTTTTTTATATGGGACCTAGTCAAACCCAACTAGGAAACTAAGTTTAATCTAAATCGGTTTAGTAGTTCATGAGTTATGCGTGCGATAATGATTCAGGAGACAGACGGACAGATAGACACGGAATTTCCTGTATTCCTACGTGGAAGAAGTTAAGTAATAATGTGTGTACCTATAATTCAGAAAATAACAGAAAAATTTATCAAAACTCACACTTGCCAATCGATTCGTGAATCAATCCCGAGTCCAACGAGGTACATGAAGCCATATATGAAAAATTTTGAGGGGGGGGGTCATGACCGGAAAAATTTCTAAAATGGACTAAACTAAAACCACATACCTACCATTTAGCGAAAACCCGAGGTCTCTAAGTGGTCAGGGGGCCGAGATCTCGCGGTGGAAGACAGACGGATATACGGAAAATCGAGCATATAAGCTACCAACTCCACCCCTAAAAATTCTACTGGAAACGGGGAAACTGAAGTTTTTTAATCACTTAATAAATGAAATAAATTCACCTTAACGACAAGAAAAAAAAACACTCGATACATGTTTCAACTTCACAAGAAGTTCTCGTCAGGAGTTTAATAGTTCCAGACAGTTTAATGTTACTGTGGTTAAGATTAAGTTCCCAAAGAATCTATTTAATGCACGCCACTGGTATGAAGCTATTTAATTATAATTTTATTAGCAGCAATGTTCATGTGTTATTTATGCCTCTGTAATTATTATTTTATTAAATCGATTCCGTAAATATATTTTGTAAGTAAGATATAATTACAATCAACTTGTTAGACGATATCTATATTTTGTTGTAAATAAATTCGCTGTAATTGACTCAGCGTAAAATATTTTATATTCAATTATATACTCATTAGATTTTATGTAGGTTACGTAATTTTTTTTGCAATATGTTACGCTTTAATATATGTTTTTTTATACTTTAAGTATATCTTAATGGAGATACTGCAAACATTTAATTTTAATAAAAAAATAACAAATCTAATTTTTTAAATTGTTTTTTTACAATGAAATTTTCTATAGCTCGTTCAAAAATTAAAATTATTTATAAATAACCCAAACAGCCGAGAAAAATGTTTATTTTAAAAATTGATAAAATTTCGTGTCTGATAAAATCGAAACTGTAGACTCTGTTGAAAACAGACGTTACCCCCCCCCCCCTCTTCCTGAACAAAATATATTATAGATTATTTTAAGAAAAGTATTTATAATAAAAAACTAAAATTATTGGTACAGTTCTTTTTCATTCAATTTACTATTTGAATTTTCACCATGAAATTTTGCCCACCCTCTCTCTTCTACTATCCTGGAATACCCCCCCCCCCCTCCCCCATTTAACATCATGTTATACAATTATTTTTGTTTAATACCACTGGTTTAATATATCAAAATAACCTGAATTTAAATATTATTATGCCACCTGTAAGTTACAAAATACATAATAAATGCGGAAGTATATTATTTTGTATTATTCCAGCGATGCCAATAAAATCGATTACAATTTGTAACTCTACCATATCGCCTGTATATTTGTTATAATTGGTGAAAATATAATAAATGCATGCATTTATATTACAATAAGTTATTGATACACTTCACACATTACAATGAAACTGTTAAATACAACCGATTTATAACCTGTAGTTTATTTATTTTTACATATGTATGTACACTGTATAGGTAACCAAGGGTTACCAATTACCAATCTATATCTATAAAAGAGTTTGTCTTTAACCACTCACTCACTCATTCACTCACTCACGTACAGCCCAAACCCCTAGACCTAGAAACGTGAAATTTTGTAGGTGCTTTCCTTTTATGATGTAAGCACCCACTAAGAAAGGATTTTTCGAAATTCAACCCCTACGGGGTTAAAACAGGGTGTCAAAGTTTATATAAAAAAATATTTTTTTTTGTTCGCATTTAATTGAAACTTATCGAACATACTCTACAATATAAATAATGAAAAAATTATTTCAGCATTTCCCAAAATTTAATCCTTAAGGTGTTAGGGGGTGAAAAAAATTTATAAAATATTTTTTTTGTATTCAACGAATGAAACGTGGCACATAGCAGTTACGAAAATTCAACCCCTATGGAAATGGTGCGGGGGGGGGGGGGGGGGTAAAATTTTGATTAATTTATCTTCATAATTTTTCATGATAGGTATTAAAGTAAATTTGGACAAATTAATATTCAGTTAAAAATGAAAGTTTGATAGTCAAGCCCTAATAGCATGGGACGGGGACGAGGATGGATTTAGATATGTTTATCTGCATACTTACTTTACTTATAAAGTTAAATACTTATAAACAGTCAGCTGTGATACGCGATCACTACAAAGGTAAATACTATTACTATACAAAATTTAATATGTCAGCCCCTATCACGTATAGAGGGTTCTAATTAGTTTCGAAGTTTACGCGAGCGAAGCCGCGGGATGCCGCTAGTATTATTATATATAGATACATATATGTTATGTGTGACTTAATTATAAGTCAGAAGAATAAATAATTATAAGTAATTTTAATTAAAAAATTATAAGTGTGTGGAAAAAAGAGAGAAACACCTTGACTTCATTCTATGCTCATCCACAAGCAATTTCCCCGCACCGTGCCCCGCAAAGCTAACCCAGCATAGTGTCAACCTTCTTAAATTTTGTATTATAGTATCAACAAAACCATAATATATTTTTAATTCAAGATATTTTTAATTATGGTTTTTACAACTTATTTTTCTGTGACATTTAAATCAAGTTGGTAATACATGCACCAAATGTAATTTAAAAGGGTATTAAATTTGTTATTAACCCATTAACACCTAAAAGAAAACAAAAACATTCAAAACATTTTTTTTATTGAAATTAAGTATATATTCAATATATTTAACTAAATATACAAGACAAACATTTTTTTAATATTTAGGAAAAAAATAACAGTGTGTACTCATGCGAGTAAATTGGGCAGATATGAAGTCTATTTTGTGTGAGACTGTTTTTCTGATATCATTTTCATTTAAAAGTCATGTTATATGTATATATATATAAGTTATTTCATATGATTTGAAAAAAAATTCGAAATCACATTCTCTAGTTGGATAAAATATATTAGTATACAGGGTGTCCAAGATAAGCGTGAAATGCATGGGGATATGCTAAACGGTAAGAGATACAGATGTGGTTAAATGAGATGAATTATTTGTAAGAAAGGGGTGAGTATTACAACATCAAAAAATATCAATAATTTTATGTGGTTTAGGTGGTATGGCCAAAAAACTGAAAATTCGGAATTTATTTAAATGGCTATAACTTTTTTGGCAAAGTAGATAGGTAGCTTTTGTTTACGGTTTCTTTAGGCACTTTTTGTGAAGAGTTTATTGGTGTATTTATAATTTTTATATCACTTTTAGTTTCCGAGTTACAAGCCATAACTTTAGTTTTTCTTATGTGCCGCTAAGTTGGCTATAGCATATTTGAACGTGTTTTTTATTCTACTTTACAATGATATGTCACATGTCATACTTATTATTAAAAAAAAGTAAGAACCTTTTTTTGTAATAGTTTATTGTTTTTACAAGCTTTTACTTAACTCAAATGCTATGTAACTATGTATGAGACGGAACACAAATCTTACGACCGTTTTTTAACTAACTTCCCGTCGTACGATTTTCGTCAAATTTTCAAATATGGTGTATTCTCCGTGACAATGCACTTTTTTATCATTTTTATAGCTATGTTATTTCATTATAAGGTCTTTTTTGATGTATCTAATATAATAAAATATCCTGCCTGCGCGATCAAGTATTATTTCATAATTCAAATTATTTCGTAACCATGGTTTGCTTCGACAATAACATTAAATTATGTTTTGTCAAAATATTTTGCAATATAATACTCATAATACAAATAATTCATAATAATAGAAATGATAATTATTATTGAAGATTATAAATTATAAATTGAAGAAAATTATTGAAAAATTATCGAATTTTATATAAATATCAGGTATGTATTATAAATTTTATTTGTAGTGATTATATTGACATATAGAAAAGATTTAGCCGTTTTAGCTTTATTTCTTCATTTAAATGTATGTATACATAAATATGTATTATAGTATCTCATTTTATTGTTATTATATCATCCTATATGCATACATGTAATGTATATGTATTATATTGTTATGGCATTATTGAAAAATATTAAATATAAATTAATTTATGTTAGTGTAATTTTGTAGATCTAAATAGGTAGGTATTGTTTTTCTAAGAGACGCGAGTCTAACTTTACAATGGAGGAGGGGGTCATGGTCTGTGAAATAGACAAAAAAATTTACTTTAGTATATTTAATAAGCATTTTTCTATTTAATTTGCTTTACTTTTTAGGTTTGTGTGGGGTGTCATTTCACCATGCCCCCTCCCCTGGATCTGCGCTTCATTTCTAAAGAAGCGAATATACAATCAAATTTTTAGTGTTCATTTTAAAATAAAAACTAACGATTTTTTGACGTATTGTAATAACAATACTTCCATTTCTTCGAACATGGAAGTAAAAAGGGTTTTTAGTCTTATGCAGACCCTGAGAGAGCTTCAACGTAAGGACATTCCAAACAACTTTCGTACTAGTAAAATTCTTGTTTCTTCCTGATATTATTTAGTATTAAAAACCGTGAGGTTTTTTTAAGTACTTTTTCTAAAAGGTGTGTTTTTTTGTAGTATATTTATGTTTTTTAAATAATCTCTATTAAAAATAGTATTAGTATCAAAAAATGTAAAAATGTAAAGTATAAATAATTTTCGGGACGCCGAGGCCCCTGATACCAGGACCCGGGCCATATGGCCCTCCTAGCCCCCCCCCCCCCTATCTGGGCCTGGTCTTATGATGCAATGAATATAATATAATATAGTAAAAAAATAAATAACTTTAGACTAAAAATGGATAAAATAAAATTAGAAAAAAAAATTTTTTTAAAAACAAGCATTTACATATGCACTAAAAAGTAAAAAATAAGTTTTTTTTTCACAAAGTCTTCCAGAATTCGTATGACTAAAAAAGCTTGTGGCGTTCATTTAATATTTAATGTAATATTTAGAAATATAAAAAATGTCGAAAATATCAATATTGGAAAAATCTATAGTAGATCAAATATTAATGTAATGTTGATACTAAATAAACCTGAAACTCAATGTATGTTAATGTTTTGAAATATTAATTTATAAAATAGATAAGGTAGTATTTCTTTTCGGTATTTCTTAGCCCTTTTTCATATGATAAATCTTGAAGCCAAAATATTCCTGTAGTTTATATCAAATTATCCAGGAATTTAATGTACAATTAAATAATATTAATTGAAAACATTCATTTAGGTTGAATATAATTTCAAAATATTCACAGGATATAATATTTTATATTATATTTGATATAAATTATGTACATATATGGAATTTTATGGAATATTTCGAAATATTCATTGAAAGTAGCTAATGTAGTTTTTCCATTGAGAAACTCTTAGCCCTTAATTCTATTTTGAATCTAGAATTCCAAATATTTCATGTAATATTTTGAAATAATAATTTAAGGTAGATAAAATACTGTTAAGACTTTTTTCCTATGTTGAATCTAGATTACTAAATATTTCTTTCATGTGCGATAAATTAACCAGGAATTTAAAATACTAAATTACACTAGCAAAAGGTTCTTTGTCCTATTTGAATCTAGATTTCCAAATATTAATGTATACATATATGATATGTATATATACATTATACAATATTATACATATATGCATTTTAACATAATATTAATGCAATTTAATGGAAGATTTGAAAATATTAATTTATAGTAGAAAATGTAGTTTTTCCTATATTGATATTTTCGACATTTTTTATATTTCTAAATATTACATTAAATATTAAATGAACGCCACAAGCTTTTTTAGTCATACGAATTCTGGAAGACTTTGTGAAAAAAAAACTTATTTTTTACTTTTTAGTGCATATGTAAATGCTTGTTTTTAAAAAATTTTTTTTTTCTAATTTTATTAAATATGCATTTGTTATTTTCATTGTTGTTATTGCCAATTTTGTTTAACAATTTTTGTTTTTCATGGCTTACTTAAATGTTTGTAATAAAATACTTTTCAAATATCACCAGTATTTAGTACTTCGACTTATTTTCTATAATAAGTATGTCATGTGACATAATCGTTGTAAAAAACACGTTCAAATATACTTTAGCCAACTTAGCGGCCTATAAGAAAAACTAAAGTTAAGGCTTGTGACTCGGAAACTAAAAGTGATATAAAAATTCTAAATACACCAATCAATTCTACACAAAAAAGTGCATTGAGAAACCGCAAACAAAAAGTACCTACCTATCTACTTTACCAAAAAAGTTATAGCCATTTAAAGAAATTCCGAATTTTTAGTTTTTTGGGTATACCGTCTAAACTCTAAACCACATAAAATCATAAATATTTTTTGATGTTATAATACTCACCCCTTTCTTACAAATAATTCATCTCATTTAACCACATCTGTATATCTTACCGCTTAGGATATCCCCATGTATTTCACGTTTATCTTGGACATCCTGTATACCACGTACTTAATTTCATATAAACATTATTTTAGAACAATTAAAACACGTTTAAACACTTATGAAACTAATAACGTTAACAGATTTTGTTTGTTGCACTTCTACCAACTGATTTTTAAGGAAATATTGTGAATTAATATCAGTATACAGCTGTATTAATTATAAAATGAGGTGTACACAAATGTGTACGGCGGCCGTTAATAGGTTAACACCGGACATATTGTAGATATAACTATAAATATTCATAACTTTATTTGTAAACCCTAGAAATAGCTGATATCGCATACAAATTTTAATTAATCGGCAAATCTCGTGCGCAATTACACAAATCGTCTCTTCCGTGTAGGTTTGAACCAATAACCGCTCAACAATACAACAGTTTTAGTTCCGGTTCGATGAACCTTTTACAATAATCTTAACAAATATAAATAAATCATATCTCTGCGCAACTTTTTACTTACAGATATTAAAGATCGCATTAAAAAAAATACCATTATTTGAGTGTGGATGTACTTGATTTGAACAGTGGTGGGCTTTTGTTTAAATTTTAAAGGGAACTTCTTTCATGTTATAAAATATTAATGACCGGTGTCACCAACGATAACTTAACTACCACTAATTAACTTTTTTTATGCAACTGTACATAACCTTTAGAGGGTCGGGATTTCAGGGGGCATTTTGCCCTCAGAAAACTGGTATAAAAGGTATCTTATATCATTGATTGATCATAGGTAAAGTGTCGATCACGGGGTGAGCTAATAAATTGGCTTTCCGGCCCGGAGAGGAACAGCCCGTGTTAACCCTCCGTCTGTACACTATATTTTTCGAGACACGGTCTGTACACTGGGTCTTTTAGGGAACAGTCGTGTTTTCAAAGTTTTATAGGCTTTCAAAAAATCTGAAAAAAATCAGGGTTACTTCTTGAAGTGTTTACTACATGGCTCAACAGTTGTCAAAGCGTAAAGTTAAAAACCATTGGTAATAAAAATTTAATTATAGTCAAAAATGGAGGAAAAACGGGATTTTGTTTAAAAAATTGTAACTTTGCAATAAACAAATATATTAAAAAAAGGTTAGCCTCCAAAAAGTTGAATTATTTCAGCACCTGAAAGTGGGAAATATTTTACGGGTTCAGGCATGCCATAAATAAACGAAATGGTAATTATTTTGCACAAAATCAGTGTTTTTTTGACATAAAAATAGTCAAAAAAGCCTAGAATTACATGAAACATTTATTTTAACCACGAAAAGACGAAAAAAGCAAAAAAACGGTATCCATTTACCATAAAAAACAGTAACGTCGTCTGTACACTGACCCATTTAGGGAACGGACGCAATTTGCATCTGCTGGCGTTTGCATGAAAATTGTCAGACCCGGGTGCCCTTTGAGCCTTTAGTCCCTACTCATACCTAGTTTTTTTAGGCGAGGTAGCACAAGCCCGCCCCCCCCCCCCCATTCGTAGGAGAGATATTGAAGTTTGAAATTTCGACTGTTCCTTAAAAGACCCAGTGTACAGACGGAGGGTTAAATATTTCAAATAGTACATAACCTTTTTTCATTATACAAATATACGTTTTCGATGTTTTTTTCGACGCTGAATCCAAATCTGACGTCAAAAATACTTTAAACCCAAAAACAACCACTATAATAGGGTAAAAACTACTCCTTTGCCTCGCGTGAACGATTTTTATTTATTTGGAAATGCAGTGATTCACTGCAGATCTAAAAAAATTCCCGAGAATCTTGTCTTAGTTATTTACAAAATTTGGACTTACTCTTGAATATTTTTTATTATAGTAGAGGATTAAAACTCGTTTATTAGAAACTGGACGGTATGATATCTATTCTTCTATATATATGTTTTCCATTTTTAGCACAACCTACCAAAGGTGGAAGCACTTATATGCTCGATTTTCTGTCCGTCCGTCCGTTCGTCTTACACCGCGATATCTCGCCCCCCAAACCACCTCGAGATCTCGGATTTTCGCTAAATGGTACACTGAGAGAAATGTACGGAATTATGCCAATTTCTTACGGAATTGGCAAATTCGGAATCGAGTCAGTAGAATCATGGTTCACGCAATTCCGTCGATGTCCGACTAACTACTTAGCATCCTTTAAAGTTTACACCAACTTCGCGATGGAATTGTAGTTATTTCAAATGGAGTTGAGTCGATTTAGTTTAAGTTCGATGAACGAATTTATTTATTGATGCAATAAAATAATGCGGTTGAGAAAAATGTCGAGGTGCAGTTCAGTCAACTGTACAGAAGTTGAATGAAAGATTATTTTTTTTGCTACAATAAAATTAAAATTTCAATAAATTATATATTTTTACATTTGGCGTAAGAAGATTTTTATGTGCATCGAATTTATTATTATTTCAAATAATTTCAAAAAATTCGTTCAATTTTCTAAGCCAGTAATCTGAATTATATTAATGAATTGTATAGGTATGTGGCTCTAATTTAGCCCATTTTAAGAATTTTCCCGGTCATGACCCTCCCACACCTTCATGCACCTCGTTGGACTCGGGATTGATTCACGAATCGATTGGCAAGGGTATTTTTTCAGTTGTGTCCATCAAGTGGGTTGGGCGGCAACACCTACGTGTGGGTTTTGATATTTTTTTATAATTAACTCTTCAGAATTCTAGCCCCATTTACTCCACACAAACCCTACCTGCACTTCTATAACCAAACACACTTTTTATTATCCGACATAAGCTTCATGACTCGTTTAAATTTTCTCTTTACGAGTCACAGCGCTAATAAAAAATAATTTGACTTAAATTTATCAATTGCACTTTTGAAATAAGTCCGTTATATTCGTCTATGGATACTATTTTGGTACACGTCGTTTGTTTGTTTTTTAATATACCTAGTCTATGCGTTGGAGGTAGGTATTCTTTACGAGCACAACGTTGTAATAATTCTAATCTAATGAGATATATTTATTGGTATTCATAGAATGTAAGTATGTCGTTTTGATTTTCTATATCGTAATTATTAATTATTAAGTCGTGATTAGGTTTGTTTTGGTTTTGGCTGAATTTTTTGTTGTATGGTCAAGCTCTTTGATTATGTACATACCGAATGTCCATAATCAAATACGTATAGAAATGATTTAAGGTGAAAGGATTTAAATATAAGTAATATTTTATGTTGATAGACGTAAATGGAAATGTAAAATTATTATTAATATTATTATTGCAAATATAAATGGAATGTTTTTTTTTGTATAGGCAAGGTATTGGCACCAGTCTTAAAGGAGTTAAGCGCAAAGTATGTTTTTTTTTATATTGGTGGGCTACTTTTTTTATATTTTTGTTACTAATAAAACAACTAACTCTTTGTTAAATCAATTTAATTACCAAAATTCGCAAATATACTTTTTTTAGTATACTTTTATTATAGCCTCTTATTAACTTCCCAATAGGAAGTTATTGTAATTGGTCCGAAAATCGAAATCAAAAATTTTAACATATTTTCATGTTTCAAGGGCATTAGAGTATATTGACAGTCTTTTCAGAAAAATGTCTGTGTGTGTGTGTGTGTGTGTGTGTGTGTGTGTGTGTGTGTGTGTGTGTGTGTGTGTGTGTGTATGTACGTACGTGTCATTTTTTTCCGGGACGAAATCTCGCGAACAAAAAATGCTATTGACTTCGTTGGGGTGCTAATCGAAGCGTCTTGACGTGAGTATGATCTGAAAGAAAGGATTTTTCGAAATTCAACCCCTACGGGAGTAAAAAGGGTGTTTTTTCATTTTTATTTTTTTTCTTGATCGAATTTAGTCGGAACTTAGAATAAATACTATACAATATAAATAACGAAACGTGTATTTCAGTATTTATTTTTTATATGGGTCCAAACAGCCATTAAAGGGATGAAAACCACCATCAAAATTTGAATTTCATACTAATAAATACATCTAATAATTCATGCTGCCTTGGAAACAACACAATTCAAAATTCAAACTGTCAGATTAGTTTTTCTAAAAATGTGCATTATATTATTGACATTATTAGGATATTAGGAAACTAATATTCATAATACAAAGGGTGAGTTTTATTTCTGATAAATTCCATTAAAATTTTTCATATACATATTAAAAAAAATATTTACAAACTAGTAACATATACTCTATTTCATTTAAGTTTGCAGTGGTTGTCGGGTGATTTGACGGTAAAATTTACGATTCATACCGTCAAATCACCAGGCAACCACTGCAAACTTAAATGAAACAGATTATAGTAATATTAAGGCCGCGGCAATACGCTTCCAGTCGACTAGGCCGAGTTCACAGCAGCAACGAACTCGCATAAAATAATCACGTGTGGACATTAAAAAGCAGAACAGCATTAGGCAGCATGCTGCAACAGATGTCCTGCTTTTTAATGTCTACACGTGATTATTTTATGCGAGTTCGCTGCTGCTGTGAACTCGGTCTAGTCGACTGGAAGCGTATTGCCGCGGCCTAATTATGGAAACAATAAGTAATCAGTATTCAAGTATTGTTAGTCATACCATGTTGGGAAGTTGATTGTGTGGACCTAAAGGATCGCACCCCACAGCATTATACGTTATATAGTTTAATTTTATATCCCCGGGTAAAATTGGATCCGACAGCTAGTTTTAATATACTTTTATTATAGCCTAATATTTTGTATATGTTTTTCCCCAGTAAAACCAGCAATGAATACTTGCAAATGATAAGTACTACTACACAAACGTTATAAAATAAAGAGTATTAAAATTTAAAACAATATAAAGCATTTACATAAAAAAATACACTTTTCTTGATAGTCTGCCGAACGGCGATAATTATTTGTCCGCTGTTTTAAAATAAAATGATCAATTATCATCAAATAACGCTGTAAGTAGTGAGTACAATACCGGATCAAAATCCTAATACCGGTGTTTTGGTAATGTTTTGTTCAAAACCGGGATACCGGTATTAAAAAAAATCAGTCGCCGAATTATCGTAAGCTACAAAAAGTTAAAGTGAGATATTTTTTAGAAATACTTTCAGTTACTTTATTAAAATTTAATTAATTTAAAAAAATATGGCAATTTTAGCGGTTATGTTAGAAATACCGCGAGTTCTAGATGTCGTAAACAATAAGTATTTAAAGAACGTCAACATCAAAGTGAAAAAAATAATTTTTTTTCTAACTTTCTAACATTAAATCTCAGGGTTAAAATTTGCCATACAAAACTCAATTTGAAAAAAATGTCACTTACGATAATCTGGTGGTAAGGGATGGATATGATATATTGCTTAAAAAGAATATTAGAGTTTCTATTATTGCCCTGAATTTAATATAATTTTTAATATTGAGAGTTGTTACTTTTTTATTAAAAATAAAATATTTCCTAAGAAAAACGATCACATAAGACTGGCGCCAGTGTTGATCGCTTAAGATCAAGGTATATTGTTTTTGGGATTATTATTTTATTTATAAATAATCATGTATATATACACAAGTAATTTTATTTTAACCCTTTGTAGCCTCATGTGACATTTCTGTAACAAACTTCAATAATCTCGCTAATATACGTACTTAACATATTTAGTTCATTCAAATATATGTAACACTACTGTAACATACCACTGAATAACTTAGTATCAAGTAAAATTCACAGATGGCATAACCTATTGACTTACGTATAATTACATAACTATTGGCAGAACCAGATCGGCTACTGACTACTGACCGATTTGGGTAGAAAAAAGAATACGTTGTAAGTTTCCCCAGTGTACTGGTATTTCACAAACAATTTGCGAAAAATGCGGTGTTACATTATGCTACAACAAACACAATAATTGTTTCAAATTCTGCCATACCACATAAGTGTTTTTTACGATTAACTCACAGTAATGTCACTCCAAAAAAAGTCAAATAAATAGTTAATAATAGACTTGTCTCATTATCAACATAATTTAAATTTTTAAGATCTTGGGCTACAATGGGTTAAAATATAGTTGAAATCTATCTGAAATATCGAGATACAAGGAGCACTAATCATCAGTATATAGATATAAATATAAGTATAAATAAAAAGTAAAAACTGGCATCGATCTTGGCTTCTGGGTGTAAGCCGCGTCGATTTGATCGTGTTATCTAAAACATTTAGAAGAGCCTTGATGATGTCCACTGTAATGTATGACGAAACGTTGGCCGATAACACGACCAAATCGACGTGGCTTACACCCAGAACTCAAGATCACGGCGGAAGCCTCTAGAGTTGTATAAAAACTGGTATATATTTAAAATGCGAATCCAAAACCCCCAAAATATTTACTCGTTGAGTGCAAAACGTGACAGACCTGCTGATTTTGTATACGATACAGGATGCTAAATCTAGGATTAACAACATCCTTGCTTAATGCGGTAGGTGTTAGCTTTCTTATGTTGTACGTGTCCCCCCATGTCACATGCGTCAATGGGTAACTATTCACTATTCAGCCACCGCAACTGCTTCGTCCCCTTTGTCAATTGTTTGGGGTTCTTACCTGTACCTACTGGAATTTCGGTAGTTTATTTTTATTTTTTTGAGAAAAGTATGTATTGGATTAAGAAATTTGTAATATTGACAATGATTTTAAGTACGATTCAGAATTTTGTATTATGTTTGGGTATTTCTTCACTAATTGGACAACTTGGTGTCTCACACTAATTTTATTTTTATTTTCATTTTGCTGTAATTATTATGAAAGATGAAAATTAATAATTAATACAATAAAAATACTGTCACTTATTTAATATTATTTTGAAATCGTAAAATACAGTCCCTTGGTTGGTCACTAACCCAGAATAACTATCAAAGTACTTAACCCATTAACGAAACATTAAAAAAAAAGTTTTTTTTAATATCTCATTGATGAACTGACTTTTTTTGCTGCTAACATCGTTACACAAACTATTTTGAACTATTCCAGACTAAGTAATAACTTCTGTTTTACCAACGTTTCGTAAATGCAACATTTTGTTGAAAAAATAATAAAACATGATTTTTTTACTTTAGAAAACAGTTATTTGAGTATATATTTAGTCATAAAATGCAGTTAAAACATCAAATTAATTTTGTTTTCTACCCTTGGGGATTAATGGGTTAATTTCAAAAATACGTAATTAGAAATATTTAAGGGGTTACATACAGTCAGAAGGCCAAAAAAGGGTTTTTTCAAGAATTTTTTAAGAGAAGACTTTTAAATTTATTAATGTAAAAATTTGTACACATAGTTATTATGGTAACTTTTATTTGTATTTTAACATTTTTTATTTGTAAAAATAATAATTTCGAAAGCTTCTACAGCTGTTCTCCAGGAGGTCCTCTCAAAAAAGGCGCCTTGCGGTGACCACTATATCTCTGAACTGGATCATTTAAAATAAAAAACCCAAACGAATTTCGTTAAAGTAATGTATAATCTTGTACTTAATCGAAGGAATAAGCAAAATAATTTTTTTTTCACAAAATGGCGGCTTCTCAAAAAAAAAAATTGATTTTAGACAAAATTTGACCTTAAATTGTTTATAAAAAAATAAATATTTATCGGTGAGATAAAACCTTCGATTAATTACTAAAAAATATTCTTAAGAAACTTGTGTTAAAATTTGAGATTGATCGGTTAAGCCGTTTCCGAGGAATAGTGGTCACCGACTTTGAAAACGTAGATTTGAGAAAAACGCGCTGCCGCTCCGACCTCTTACATTCAAACGCTCTGAAACGTCTTTATATGCGTGTAACTTCGAAAATAATCGCCGGATTGACTTGAAATTTTGTGTGTGTGTATTTAAATATCTGTACATTACGAAAATGGAATTAAAAAAATCGATTTTTTTTAAATTCTAACTGTATATAACTCCTTAACTCCGACCTCCTACTTTCAAACGCTCTGAGACGTCTTTACAAATATGCGTGTAACTTCGAAAATAATCGCCGGATTGACTTGAAATTTTTGTGTGTACTTAAATATTTAAAAATTATATTTTTTGAAAATTCTAACTGTATGTAACCCCTTAATTCACTATCATATTTTCGGAGATTAATAATTATCATATGTAAATACCATATTTTTTTGTGAAATTGATGTTAATTAATGTGTTTTTAACACAGTCATGGTGGACTGTATTTGTTGAATTTTTATGTTCAATCTAAAACACTAAATTCTATCAATCAAGCAAAAATATCATTGAGACAATACCCGTGAAAGTGACCCTATTAGTAGAGAAATACCGATACATTAAAAACTGAATGTAATCTTAATATATACAAGCTGACCCGGCCACGCGTTGCTGTGGTTAACCTATACTTTAGCAACATGTGGTGGTTATGCTATTAAATTGTAGGTTATATGAAACGTTTGGAAGTTTGGCATAGCGCCATCTATTGAATACTTACTCGATCCAGTCAACAAATGTCACCATCTGTTAGAATCGTTTGGAGCTAACAGATAAAGACAAATAATTTGCAATAAAATAATATTGCGATCATAAATTGAGATGTAAGCTATCCTATCTTTCAAGTTGGATCAAACTGCACACGGTGTACAAATTTGATTAAAATCGGTTAAGTAGTTTAGGAGTCCATCGCGGACAAACATGTGACACGTAATTTATATATTTAAGATAAATTACGTGCCACATGTTTGTCCGCGATGGACTCCTAAACTACTTAACCGATTTTAATCAAATTTGTACACCGTGTGCAGTTTGATCCAACTTGAAAGATAGGATAGCTTACATCTCAATTTATGATCGCAATATTATTTTATTGCAAATTATCTTTATCTGTTAGCTCCAAACGATTCTAACAGATGGTGACATCTGTTGACTGGATTGAGTAAGTATTCAATAGATGGCGCTATGTCAAACTTCCAAACGTTTCATATAACCTACAATTTAATAGCATAACCACCACATGTTGCTAAAGTATAGGTTAACCACAGCAACACGTGGCCGGGTCAGCTAGTATTTTATAAATTAGATGCCCTTGCATATTATAAAACGCAACGTCTGTCTGTCTGTCTGTTAGTGCGCTTATCACTAGATAACCACTCATCCGATTTACGTGTTTAAAAAAAATTCATATAGGTATATGTCATTTGCCCAAGTTTTCGTATATATTTTGTTATGTTAGGTAACATAAGTAATAAGCATCGTAAAGTAAATCAAAGTTTGTCGCCAGTGCATTTTTTTGTAATAACGTTAAATATTGTACAATATAATGTAGTAAATGTATGTTTTTCATAAATCTTAGTGGGCTCTCACACCGGAGCAATATAGCAACACAGCAATAAAGTAACTACCAATTAGCAACTAGCAATATAGCGATATCATATTGCTTTGGTGTGAGATAATATGTCCGATTCAATGTATATTGACCGATAGCAATAATATCGCTAGTTATAAGTTGCTATAGTTGCTGTATTGCTATACGCTATCGTGTGAGGGCCCACTAAGATAAAAATCTAAAAATTTAATATGTTATTTATGGAAAACTCATACATTTTATTAATTTTATTTAAAATTGGACGTATGATTTTTGAGTAACTGGATATTAAATATAGAGTTTTTAACACACGATAAATGAGAGAACTTGCCAAAAGTGCTCTGTTTATTGAAATTCTATACAATTGGCTATATAGAGACGTTTTAAAAACTAATAATTCGAAACTTCAACCCTTTTAAATACTATAAATATTATAAAACAAATATATTCACGTGTAATTCATTCAAAATAATGAAAAACTAGCAAATTATTACATGTTACTATTATATAGGTACTATATATACCATTCTGTCTATTTCAATTTTCAAATTAAATTAAACTTTTTTTACTTTTAATAATAACTAACAAAGTAAAATATTCCATTAAATGTAGGTTCATGTGTTCTGAATTTTTAATTAAAAACAAAATTTTTCGAAACCAAATCCTTTTTTACAGTGTGCTAGACGTATAAACTTAAACATTAATTTCGTAGTTCACTCCAATTTTTTAAAATAATTAACATTTAAAGTTTTTAAAGTCTAAATTAGTTTCTCAGTTAAGAACAGGTTAACTAACATAACTTATTTACTAAAAATATTCTCTCAATAAAAAATAAACGTACAATTCTTTAACACCTCAAAACAAGATTAGACAAAAACATTTTCGATTATAATCTTAACCAATAACATGTAAAAAAGAGCAACGGCGGATTGAATAAGTCCAAGGTCAGACTGCAACAGTTTCAATGCGGACCGTGAAAAATGCCGGTGTTTCCCATAAGAGTGCCAGTGGAGTTTTATTGTTAGATTTTTTAGTCGGGCCCGCCTTGTGTGTGCTCTCTGAATGGACAGGAAACGTGCATTACACTGCTATTGTACTAGCGTTGACACCGGCCCTGGAAATCTTTAACACCGGTCATTTGCCAGAGGTCGCAAAACTGTTTTTATACAGGATGTCCCATTTTAATCTATCACCCCCCTAATTTTTAAAGTGAAACTTTTATTACATCGTCTCAAACTTTTTGGTCTGTGTGTTGCATGTCGCGTGACGTTTGGACTGCGCATGCGTGGAACAAGCAGTAATTCATTGTATGACAGTTTATGTACTGTGTGCTATTATACATATTTAGTAAGTTTGTATTGTAATTTGTCAGTGTTTAATGTAAATGTTGTTATTTATTTGCTTTTGGTAAACAACGACACAGCTAGTGAGTCCAAAAAACTGATCAACGAGAAAGAATAGTGCAAAAATGAATGACGATGAATTAATTTTACGTCGTAAAAAACAGAACGCCGACAGAGCACGTGCTTATAGAAAAAGGAAAAAAGATCTTGGTTTTTATATAGAATTTATTAGAATTATTAGAACTTTTTGCTGGTGCATGTTGTTGTTTATGGATTTATTTCAATTTTGAGTGCTTGAATTTATTATTCCGAAAATTTTTAGTTAAATGTCTATAATGTGAAAAAAAGTTTCACTTTTACCGTGGTTTCATAAAACCACACAATCCTTTTTTTTATCTATCAATTAAATCAAAAAATGCTTCAAATAAAAGTTGTTTGGTTTTGAGGGGGACCCAAAATGGCGTTATTAATTTTTTTATTTTTTGGGCGTCTTCATGGTCAAATAGGCCCAACTTTTTTTTCAAATGGAAACCTATATTTTTTATTACAATATCTTATTGTTTGGGAAAAAACAAGTAGCTTTTGTTTAAAAAAACTTTT
Source organism: Sialis lutaria (assembly GCA_949319165.1). NCBI lineage: Eukaryota > Metazoa > Arthropoda > Insecta > Megaloptera > Sialidae > Sialis > Sialis lutaria. Next base: position 3,907,378 of record OX439244.1, read on the forward strand.
TGTACGACTTCATTTTTTTTTAATATTCAACAAAATAATTTTAGATTTTAGAATTTTACTAATTTTTTACTCGAAACCCATTAACTTTAGAGGAAAAGTGTAAAAAACAAAAAATGTTTATATTAATATGATATAACTAGGAAAATTATTTCAGATTTTTTATTTTATTTTTTATTTGCTTTAATATTTTGAAGAGCAAAAGTTAACAAAAAATCCTGATATAATTTTCCTAGTTATATCAGATTAAAATAAACGTTTTTTGTTTTTTACATTTTTCCTCTAAAGTTAATGTGTTTCGAGTAAAAAAATAGTAAAATTCTAAATTCTAAAAAAAATTTGTTTAATATTAAAAAAGATGAAGTCATACAAAATTTTTTTGAAACAAAAGCTACTTGTTTTTTTCCATACAATAAGATATTGTAATAAAAAATATAGGTCTCCATTTGAAAAAAAAAGTTGGGCCTATTTGACCATGAAGACGTCCAAAATATAAAAAATTAATAACGCCATTTTGGGTCCCCCTCAAAACCAAACAACTTTTATTTGAAGCATTGTTTGATTTAATTGATAGATAAAAAAATTAGGGGGGTGATAGATTAAAATGAGACATCCTGTACACAATTGAGAGGTTTGCAGCAACAACGAGTTAACTTCATTTTTAGGCCAAACAGACAGTGCCGGATTTAGCTACTGTGATACCCTAAGCACTAATCAGGTAAAAAAAACCTTTTTTAACCGTTACCAAAATTCTAAAAACTTTTTTTTCTAGTCACCAAAATCTTGAAGACCTTTTTTTTAGTCATCACCAAAATTTTCATTACCATTTTTCTATTTTTCTCTAATAACTCCAATATTGATGCCCCAAAAATCGCTTTTATGGTGCCTTCAGTGATCGGGTGCCCTAGGCAGTTGCTTCTTTTGCTTATTGGTAAATCCGGTACTGCAAACAGAGTTAATAATCGTTTCTTGGGGGAAAAAATCATTCTTTCGTTTGGTTCAACAAAGAGTTACCTACCGTTGATAGTTCTCAAGGTATCCGCTAGAATGAGTTAACTGCTTCATTCGCTTGGGTAAAAATGGAGTTAACTCCAGGAGCTGACTCTTTGTTTTTGGGCTTAGAATTTAGTTAGTACACTCGTTACTATGTTTTTTCTTGAAATAAACTAATTTTATTGAAAATTGTTCTTATTCAATGCTTACTTTAAAAGAAAATAATTTTCAACTATTTGGGCCAAAAAGGAGTTAACTCCAGAATAAAATTTACTCTCGAATGGAATTTGGCCAAAACATGTGGTCGGTGACAAATAATAATTGGACGAAGACAAAGACGATTTAAATACATTCTCCATTTTTTAAACAGTTTTTTCTATTTTCCCACAAATTATAGTAAAAACTGGAGTTAACTCCTAGTTGCTGCATACTCCTCAATTTTATTGTCTTGTACCCTTTTTAATGTACAAGATATCCATTTTCCAAATTTATTACCAAGTAGGTATTTTTTTTTAAGTTTTCGATCACGGTAACAAATAGTATTATCTTTCCTCTTTAAAATGAGTTTTAACTTTTTAATGTACGATTTTTTTAGCCAAGATGTACTAGTTTGAAGATATATTTTTGTTAATAGAGTGTAGTATAGTAGACACAATAAACTTTACTACATATACATAACTCCAAAGTAGTATATTTCGGTAAAGACAAGTTAAAAACAAATCTTTTAAAGAGGAAAAATAGTACTATTTGAAATCATGAAAGAAAATTTCAGAATAAAATTACCTACTTACTACTTAGTAATAAATTCCCCAACATTCCCAAAATCGTCATTCTTAGGACTTTTAGGTTCGGATATCTCAAAAACCTGACGTGATGGAACCATTTGGGCAACAAATTCGGTTTCAGCATGACAAATACCTTCTAAATCATCTATTCAAATCTCTAGGAATTTTTTTGTTGAGCAGTGAATCAAGGTTATAAGTTATAATAGATTGTATAAAGCAAAAACTACTTTATTGTACCACCGATTCAGAACCACTGGTACACATTGTTGCAGAATTTAGTACATAGAGACCACCGGATAAACGAAAGACCGCATGTATGCAGGAAGAGGATATTTGAGAATTCTATACACAAGCAAAGCAAAAAGCATTTTTGTTCACTAATAATAATTTATGATCATGTACAAATACATATTAAAGTAGGTACACACATATATGTATGAATGCATGTACCTCATATGTGTGTATGTGTGTGGTGCATTTACGTGCTCTAATAAAGGTTGCTTTCATTCATAAATCTTTGGAAATTCTTTAAACCTGGTGGTCAAAGTCACAACAGTTTAAATATTATGTTTTCTGAATTTTAACACGTGCTGGGAAGTATGTGAATTACTGGAAATATCTATTGGAATGTATGACGAAACATTGAGCGAAGAAATGGTTTGAGACGCGGCTTATACCAAGAAATGTACTTTCTATTAATCTCATAAAATTGACAGAATTATATAATATAATCATGGGCGTGTCCAGCATTTTCTTCAGGGGGGGGTGGCAATATTTTTTTTATAAACCGATTTAGTCGGTGTGTTTCACCAAGGACCCCACAAAAATAGGGGGGGGATCGAACAGAAGGGTTATTAACCTTTTTACATATTGAAGTACAAAAAAATGTTGTGTCCTTATAAATGGGCATTATTGTAAATAAACATTGAGTAATTTTTCCTTTTTTTCTTAAATATTCTATCGTTTCTGTGCTACGCTGTTGCAACGTTTAGCTAAATCTAAATGCAAAAGTAAGAATAAAAAATGTTAACTTTTTCATTTCTTCTTGAATTTTGGTCGCAAACTTTTTTTCAGTCGTAAATTTATATTTATCATATAGAAGACAAAATCATCTACAAAAGTGTACTCTACCTATAAAGTTGTCGGTTTTAGTGGGTTTCATTCATTCTATTTTTTTCTATTTTAGGTAAAAAAAATCGATCTAATTTGACTGGTCCATAACTCGATAAATATATCTATAGTTCAAATGTAAAAAAATAAAATTAACATTTTTTTGCCTTATATAATAAGGAAAATGATAGTTTAACCGTTTCTGAATCAAAAATACAGATTAAATATCAAATGTACATCAAATAATAATAATAGAATAACTACCTAAATCGATATGGCTCATTTAATCAAAACTCGTAACGTGACTCAAACGTGAGTTCTGAATGAAAATTTTGAAATATCTATAAATTACGAAATAGCATCATACACATAAATTATTTATTTTTGATTGTTTACAATTTTTGTCAACGCGTTTAATTAAGGGGTTAGGTGTAGTCAGAGACATGAAAAAATGACAATTTTAAATAATTTTTTTTTGCCAGTAAATTATTTTATTTTATAAAAGTAAAAACATAGCATCATTAAATAAGGTTTCGACTTGACTTGACAGAAATTTTAGAAAAAAAAATTAATAATTTTAAAAGTAATGGCTGTTTGTGTTGATCCAGTTTCAACCGAAGCTCCTTGCGGTGACCATCACTTATCCTTGGAGATTCATCCAAATTCAATCGGACAGAAAAAAATTGTTTTATTAATAGATAATCTAGTGCCTGATCGAAGCTTTTTTTTTCTTTCTTAAATTAACAAAATGGCAGCCTCAGGAAATTTTTTTCAAGATTTTCGGGAAAAAAACCAACAGTTAATTGTTTATAACAAATCGAAATTTAAAACAAAAAAAAATCCTTCGATCAGGCACTAGTTTTTCATGTTTTCAAAAAGCTGTATAAATTTCATTAAAATCTACCGAGCGGTTTTCGAACTACAGTGGTCACCAGTTCAAAAAACATAGTTTGAGAAAAACGCATTTAAAGTTTTACACTCAATTTACGTAAAGTAATATACGTATAATTTAATTACTTACACCGAGTCAACTATTCCTGGGCCATAAAATAGTTCTTCAGTCGTTGTAGCAGCTTCCAAAAATGCAAACCCCTTAATAACTAACAGTTAATCTGAGACTAATTATAATTTTTAATTGGACATTGACAAACAAATGTAAAGTTTAAACTTCAGTTGTGGTTTAAACTCATATTGAGAAACCGGGCTTAAACTTTTTATTTATTTATTCCAAACAGTACATTTTACTATACATGAAAAAGACATAACATGTATATGTAGTAATAAAAAACATATTTACAAGACAGTACCAAAAAACATGTGAGAAAAAGATGTTATCAAAAGTATAGAGAAATATAAAGTCCTATATCACATATATTCAATTGACACAGTTATGTAAATTTCTTAAGAGCACACAAGTTCACTTTCCATACAATACATAAATAAATCTTTAGCGCACATAACCTAAAAGACTTATCTCTCAAAGTGTCTACACGGTATAATATAACACCCAGTCCTATTATAATAACAATGATCCTTATGACCCCCAATACCAGGTAATATTTTTATTCTTTTCATTCACGTTTTTTATATTGATTAAGGAATTTTGTACCTGGGATATTTTTTATTTAAAAGTGTACTTATATAATAATACTAGCTGCTACCCGCAAATTCGTTTGCGTCATATGTATATGGTTTGCGTGGAATTTAGATTAGATAGGAACCAGGGCTGTGGAGTCGGAGTCGGAGTTTTAGTAACTTTGGGTGGAGTCGGTAGAATAGTACCGACTCCGACTCATTTAATTAAATAATGATTTATACTTTCTTACACACATATCTTGTTTTGTTCGTTTTGAATTTTGAAGTTCAATGAATTGAAATTTTCAATTCTGTTTCGGAACCAGAATTACCGGAGGTCACCCAAAAAAATCTGCATGAAAACGGATTTAAAAAAAAATAATAATTTTAGCAATTAAATAATATAAATACATAATTTATTTAGAACTCTTGAGAAAAATTTCTTTTCCATAAATTTCAAATGTTCTATCAATTTAAGTAAATTAAAAATTCACGTAATCGCGATGAAATTTCCTTATGCTACTTATATTTAAACAGTAAAGTGTCGGAGTAGCAGTCGAAGTCGGAGTAGTAGGTTTTTGTACCGACACCACAGCCCTGGTAGGAACTGTCACTCATAAAGAAGAAGAAAAATAAGAACGTTAAGTTGGCAAAATAAATTTCTGTTATAGTCGATAAAACAGGTCACTCGTACAAATGTCATTTTTTAGGATATAGCCTCTATGTACTTCCTCTGGTTTCAAGCTATCTCCCTGCCAAATTTCATCAAGATCGATTCAGCGGCTTAGCCGTAAAAAGTTAATACACAGACAGACAGACAGACAGACTTTCGCATTTATAATATTAATATATAGATATAAATACATTTATCGAATTGTACAATGTCTTATTAAGGAAATCTTTAAAATAGAAAATTGAATCACCGTTCTTGAGATATATTAAAAAAACAATTTTGAGATTCCACCCCTTCCCTTACACACGATTTTGTTGATTTTTATATGGAACCATCTACAAACCAGTGCCAACTACGAAACCAAAAATCAAAATCGATTCACTTCAAAAATATCACGTGGTTTTCCCGATCTTTCAGAAATTGCAAATTAGATTAAATTTTGTTTCACAAAATCAAAATTTTTAAATTTAGGGAGTAAATAGTCTGCTATTGTTTATAACACGAAGCTAAACTAAATTTATACATATTTTTTAAACACGAAGCTACGTTAAAACTGAGTCCAACACAACTGGTTTGTGACTAATAATATAACAGTAACCTAACTAATCTTCGCTTATGTCATTACGTACCTCATTTTGTAGAAACGATAAATCTCTGATTTCGCAATAATTAAAAATAATTATCACTGTAAGGCCCGCTGAATCAATCTGTCAATAACTCAGTATTAACTTTATATGCCAATTAATATATGTATATACTCTATACATTCGTATGTATGTATATTATATAGACGCATAAGCTTATAGGTAAATATAAAATGTAGATTTTATAAATAAAGAATTGTTTTATAAATTGTATGTATTGTGTCGGTTAATGCGCTTATCATTCGAGAACCACTTATCCGATTTACGTGTTTTTATTTTTAATTCATAGATATCGTCAACTCGGAGCAAGAGTGACACAACTCAAAAATTCTGAGTTTTGGGAAATCACATTTTTAAATTTATATATAATTGAATGCTACTTATTTTGATGATTTAGAAAAGCGCTAGCGAATCCAATTTTTACACGCTTAAGAGTACTAACGTTTGAGCAAATTTTACCTATGTTTCACCATCCTACCACTTTAAAGTCCGTAAGGGGCTATACCAGTGTGAACGCTGGAAATTTGGATGATTTTCGGAAATTTTTTGGAAGAAAAATACTCTATGAAATATTTTGGAAAATTGAGGATATATTTGGCTATATTAGATGTGTATTCCATAATTTTCTCTTCGGAGGTGCCAAAAAAAATCTCCTCCACTGCGGCCATGATTCCGAACGATGCAGTAGCTGAAATTGAAAAAAGAAAAAATGTCGTCAAAATGGAAGGTATTTCCTGTACGATGACAAGATTTTCGAAAAATATCAAAATCTAACAAAGTGGTGTAGTTATGAAAAAAAGTATGTTTTATTGCCCTTATAATGGTCGTATTTTTAATGCCAAATCGTCAATTTTCATCAAATCAAAAATATCCTACGTCATCGTAGAGTAAATATATTCAAGAGTACTCAGTTCAAATTTCAAGTCAATCGGATAATTGCTCTTTGAATTACAATATCAGCAAATTTGAAACATCTCATTTCGAGAAAAACGCGTTTAAAGATTTAACTATCGATTTACCATAAAAACTACTAATCAGCTATACCTGGCCCATATAATGGACCCCCTTCTTCCTCGAATAATGCCTCCAAAGAGGCAAAAAAAAATATTTTTTTGAAATTTTCATACTGGTATGGCCCCTTAAAGGCTTTTTGATAAAAAATGGTGGCTACACATGGAATTAACAGTTGTGACACTTGCATAAAAATCTATACCATAATCTTACTATTGTTCTAATTAATGAGTTTAGTAGGGGAACTTGGGGAATGGTGGGACATTGGGGAATAGCGAGACACGTCAATTTTGCCATCTTTGTATAAGTTTAAAAGACTAAAACAGCTGGTATAGTTTCGTCTCTTTATATGCATAGTTTTCATCAGTAATAGTCACATCTACAATCTACATGTATCGTGAGAGTTTCTGCATCAAAAAGTGTTTTTATTTGATTGTTCAAAAGTTTTATTCACTGTTCATATTTGCGTTGTTTTTACAACATTTTGGCAGGAAAAAAAAAAGTTTTATATGGGCATAATTACCGTTTGCCCCCGACATTTCGACTTTCAAAGGGAATTTGGCATGGATACACTGTGTCAATTATAGTTTATGTCGAATTGTAAACATAGCGTTTGGGGTATTGTGGGACACTTATTTTGAGGAATAGTAAGACACGTATTTTTTGATGTTTCTCAAATAAATATCGAATTTTTATGCATATTAGTCATTTTTCATGCAAAAGAAACAACCCTAATGCCTACGGTGGATATAATCAGTATTTATGTATTAATAGTTTTACCATGCTGGAGAGTCGGTTCTTTGGACCTCAAAGGTCACACCCCACGGTTTGTTATATTCCTTCTTTATCATAATTACAATTTTTGTCATTCTGTACTTTCCAATAAACATTTTACATTCGTATTTTTCATTTTTGGCTCCTGTCCCACTATTCCCCAACTTTTTTTAGAATGTCGAAAATTAACGTTTTCGAAAAACATAGTAAAGTTTTGCAGTTGTTCAAAATTTCAACAAACTGTGGCAGCTAAAGGTAAGATTACAACACGTACTATGACATACATCTTCAAAATTTGAAAAAATATAAATTTTTAAACAAGTTATGGGCCATGCAAAAAACGTGTCCCACCATTCCCCAAGTTCCCCTACAAATTTGATATTTTTTGAGTTGTGCCACTCTTGCTCCGAGGTGACGATATGTCCTTTCCCCAGGTTTTAGTATATATTTTGTAAGGTTAGGTAATATAAGGAATAATCAATGACGATAATAGTAAATAAAAGTTTGCCCATAAGACCTAAAGTGCTCTATTGCAATACGCTACCTAAACCATTAAATACATATAATGTAGTAAATAATCTTTGACTGGACTAAAAAAATTATTTACGAGTATCGACTAAACAAAGTATATTTAAAAAAAATTATCAAATAAAGTAATCAAAACCTACATTTGATCAAACAAGCGGACAAAATGTTTGAGAAAATGTAGTCAAATAACCACTACTGTTATACTTAACAAGTTTAAACCTGTTAAGAAAAACAACCGAGCTCAAACATGTTTTGTTAGTCGTGTAAACTAACAAAGGCCGATGCTACCAATTCGGAAACACGGATAGCTTTCAGAACTTCAGGAAAGACAATATTGTTTTTGGAAACGATCGAAAATAAATATTAAATTTTAATTATATTGATCATTTGATAAATTCATTTCATAAGGAAATGTTATCTTCATATCTTTATGATAAAATTTATCACAATGAATTTAAGAGCAAAGCATATCGTTTTTGAGATTGATGGACTACTTTTTTGTAATTCTAATGAAATAATGTTACTAATGAAATAAGTATGCCTCTTTATTAAATAACCCTTATAGTTTCTCCATGTCCGTCCGTCCATCTTGTAAAAATTTTGACATAATAAGAAATTCGGTATATAGCCGTAGATTGATGCCCTAAAAACAGAAATGATAAAAAATTTACAAAAAAAAAATATTTTAGACCCCCATTCCATAAAATGAAAAGTATTAAAAAAAATCACCTACCCTCATTAGAAAGGTCTCTTAAAATGCAACAAAAAATGTATCAGGACCTTTTGATTTTAAGCCTTTAATCACGATGTATTTGCTCTTCAAAGTTATTATAAAAGCGCCCCCCCCCCCCCCTCTCTATTTTCTCAACTATCAATTCAAAAAAAAAACTGAAAAAAATCCAGAATCTAGCTTTTAATTTGTACTTTCACTGAAAATTATAACGAACATTGTCAAAAATATTTTGGACCCCCCTTTCATAGACTGAAAATTGAACTCACATTTTTACTTTCTTATACCAATGTATATGAAATATACATATAGTATAAGTAAGTATAGTAAACGCGATTTTTTTCGAAATCCGGTTTTTGATGGAATTATTAATTTTGACCTTCCCTGAATCCATTCTGACTATTTTCGCCATGATGTCTGTGTGTCTGTCGGTCTGTCTGTCTGTCTGTAGACGCTGTAACTCAAATACGACAAATCGTAGAAAGGTGGAATTTTATACTTAAGATTGATTTTTGCCTGGGAAGAAAACCTCCTATTTTTGAAAACGATCATTCAACCGGAAACGGATGTTTACCTACATCGATTTTTGAATTTTTCGAATTACACTGAAACAGTGCGAATTAGAGAAAAATGGCCAAGTTGAAAATTGTAGGTAATATTATTATCTATAATTTATGTTCTATTCATTTTTTCGAAAAAAACAAATTTAATTTTTTTTTTTTTTTACTAAGTATTCGATTTTAAGTACATTTCAAATGGTTCATAACAGAGAAGAAATATCTGCCATGAGTGTCATGGGACTTTCTTATACGTATTACAGAGACTGTACGTGTTTGCCATAGGTACCATGGGCCTTTCTTATACGTAATACTGAGAATAAACACTGTATACTCTAATTCATTTAGTTTGCAGTAGTCGTCGTGCGACTTGACGGTATTAGTCGTGATCCGTACGGTCAAAGCACCCAGCAACCAGTATAGATTATTCTAAATAATGATTTTAAAAAAAATATTTCTGGCTAAATCATAAGTGTTGGAAAAAATGTATGAGGAATAAATTATAGATAATAACATACTCGACATTTTTTATCTAAAACATTTTTGTTTTTACATGAGTAAACATCCGTTTCCATTTTCTTGTTAGTAATTATGTTAAACAAAATTCGTTCGATACATAATGTATAAAATAATATTTCTATAGTTTATGTCTCATTCATTTTACTCTATCTTTTATTAGTTTGTCAGAAATATCCTTCACTAAAATAAAAATCACGTACACTGTTCACTGTCATTATTACGTATAAGAAAGTCCTGTGGCACACGGCAGATTATTTTTATTTACCCCATTGAGCGAGGTGTCATTTGATAGGTCTCCTAAACTGCAATAATAAAAGTGAAATGACTTTTTGATTTTAACCCTTCAGTTATGATATATTTGTTTTTCATAGTTTATGAAAATTTTTGAAATATCTCTTTTATAAATCGTAGTGAGAATGACTACGGAACCCTATCATGTGCGTGCCCAACACGCACTTGCCAGTTTTATTTTAAATTATAGTCTTTTATTTTGTAAATGATTTCTTCTACAGTAATGGACAAAGTAAAACCAGTAATGATCACTTAAAAAATAAGTATACGACACAATAATTGTTTTAAAATAATGATTTATAAAATTTAAAACAAAGTAAAGCATTTACAAAAGAAAATACACTTTGATTGATAGTGTACCGAACCGCGATAATTATTTGTCCATTGTTTTTAAATAAAACGACCAATTATCATCAATTCACGCTGTAAAACAGTTAAATGTATATGTACCTATATAGATTAATATTCAGTAATTATGGTAATCAAATATCAACAAATATTTCTAATTCAGTACCTACATAATGAATTTTCAAAATTATTTCAAAATTTTACATTATAGTCTCGGTTAATTTTATATAATTTACAGGAATATTTTTACTTCTAGATTCTACATGAAAAAGTAGTTACCGAAAACAAACTACCTTATATTATATTTATACTTTTAAACTTTTTAACTGTGCCTAAAATCTTTATATGTTTATTGAATATGTATTCTTGACTTATTTCACACTGTATTGCAGTAATACGAAATAAATTTATTATTATTATTATTATTATTTTCAATTAAATTGTCAAAACATGCCATTAAGTTCCATTTATTACATTAAATATTAAATGAACGCCACAAGCTTTTTAAGTCATATGAATTCTGGAAGACTTTGTGAGCTGAAAAATAATGTGATAGTTTGTAAATCATTAGTGGCCTATAAGAAAAACTAAAGTTAGGGCTTGTAACTCGGAAACTAAGTGATATAAAAAATCTAAATATACCAATCAATTCTAAACAGAAAAGTGCTTTAAGAAACCACAAACAAAAAATACTTATTTATTGAACAAAAAAGTTAAGTTTCCTGGGACACCCGGTATGCAGTCATCATTGATTTTTTAATGGAAAATAGAATATAATATAACTAGCGGAATCGCCCGCGGCTTCGCTCGCGTAAACTTCGAAACTAATTAGAACCCTCCATACATAATAGGGGATGACATATTAAATTTTTTAAATTGATTTTTATTAATTACCTATAAAAAACATAAATATTTCGGATCTTAATTAAAAAATTGTAAAAACTAACCTCACCATTAGGGGTTGAATATCGAATTTTTTTATTGCAGATTATTTTGTCCGACTCCACCATTATAACGTTAGCAGCTATGCAAATAAACATATCAAAAACACATACCCTGTCTAGCCCCGCCATTAGGGGTTGAATGTCGAAATTTATAATTTAATATTTTGTCTGAATTTCCCCTTTATAAGTAAAGCAGGTATCCAGATAAACATATCTAAATCCATCTTCGTCCCCATCCCATGCTATTAGGGCTTGAATATCGAATTTTTATTTTTAATTGAATATTAATTTGTCCGAATTTATTTTAATATAATGAACAATTATGAAGATATATCAAAATTTATTGAATTTTTGTACTTGATCTTTGTCTTGTAGAGTACCTTCTTCTGCCATGTTTAATTCGGTGAATAAAAAAAAAATTACACCCCCCTAACACCTTAGGTGTTAAATTTTGGGAAATGCTGAAGTAATTGTTTCATAATTTATATTGTAGAGTATGTTCGATAAGTTTCAATTAAATGCGAACAAAAAAAATATTATTTTATATAAACTTTGACACCCTGTTTTAACCCCGTAGGGGTTGAATTCCGAAAAATCCTTTCTTAGTGGGTGCTTACATCATAAAATGAAGGCACCTACGAAATTTCACGTTTCTAGGTCCAGGGGTTTGGGCTGTACGTTGATATATGAGTGAGTGAGTGAGTGAGTGAGTGGTTAAGGACAAACTCTTTTATAGATATAGATTTAAAAATGTTAAACACTGGGGTGTTGTCCAAGACTGGTGCCAATACTTTGGTAAGAAATACAGTAGCAGTAGTGAAAAGATATTTTTTATAAGAATTAAGAAACAGGAAGTAACTCGAAGAAGATATTTTTTTGCATGAAAAGTACAAAAGTCACGGTCTATAGATATTGAATAAACATTACAAAATTAGTGAAACTCGAACTGGTTACCTTTTGTCCAGTAGCCTGTCATTCTGGTCACTAATCTACCAGATTATTTACCAACAAAGGATTGACAAACTATTACTAATATAATAGATTTTCTCTTTTGTAATTAAATGTAGAGTAAATGCGTCAATAATCGAGCATGTAATAATTTATATCTATCTAATAGTCAATATGCTCCGTCAATATTTGTTGTCAATATATAGGGTGTCCCAGTTTTCAAGGACCAAAGATTTTTTTTACACAAAAATCATTATTTAACAGTGGACATTTTAAGAACAATTCAGTAGAATCCGGATATAATGACCCTCAACTAACTAAACGACCAGATTTTTTATTTAACGTCCAAGTTTTTCTGTCTTTTTTTTTAAAGACATTCAGCAATTTACCGGATATTTAAGCTTGTTTTTTATTATGTATGTACATTTGTACATATTAATAATATATTACTATAATTCTTATTATGAAATAATAATATACCTACATAGTTAGATTAATTTCTTTTCAAATAATACAAATATTAAAATTAACAAAAAAGTATAACTTTAATGGTATTTACTTAAACATTGCACATTACATACATTACAAAATGTATTACAGTTTAATCAGTGATACAATGTACCTACATTCTATGCATGTAAATATGTATTTATTGACGTAGAAAGTCTGTAATTTTACTAATCAACAATCAACATACGTAGGAGAGTGCGGAGAAAGCCGGGACGCAGGGCGGCGAGAAGTATTGCTTGTGCGTAGATATTGGAAACATTACACTGCGCGTAGTTCTAATTAAATTTATTGTCAAAATAGGTCGCTATAAGCAGTTGGTCGCTTAAACCGGAGTCATACTATACGGATATGTTTTCATAGTACGTCTATATGAAACCTAATTTGAGTTTGCATTTTCGTCGCTAATAACGGTTAGCCGTAATAAACGGAGTCGTTATATCTACTGTATTTGATATTTTCAAGTACAGTGATGCCTTGCACAATGAACGTCTCGCCTAACGAATGCTGCGCACAATGAACTTTCTGTTCGTTCATTGCGCGACTCACTCAACGAACCTCGCTTCACACAACGAACTGCAACATTTTGCCGCCCGAACGCTTCTACGTATCACGAAGTCGCCCGAACTTCTAAGGTCGCACGCAGTCGATGCTCAAACTTGCAAGAACATTCAGAACGCGCGTTAGTCGTTCTTTTCTGCGCTTAAGTCAAACACGTGTTTGTTTTAATAAATGCAATTTTGTGTGTAAGGATTTGACTCTGCAAGCTTCGGTAGATTCTCCTAAATCTGAGTCTGACTAAAAAATAAAAACGAGTACAATCTTTTTTTTGTTACAGTACCATATTTTATGCTACAGAACGAATTAAAAATGTTAACATGTATCGTTATGGGAAAACGCGTTACACATAACGAAATTGCTCCTGGAACGAATTATGTTCGTTATGCGAGGCATTATTATATGTACAAAAAAAATTTAACATTAAAAAAATATGCCTAGCTAATAAATATTTTAATTTTTTTCGATTCACTACACCTATAATATGTAAATTAAAAACATAAACTACAAAAATATTTATTTTCTTAATCAGTATTTGCCATAGCCACCTTATTTATACCTTCATAGTTTCGACGATAAGCCGATAAGTTATAGTTCTAGAGTGTTACATTTTTTTTAACTAGATCACAATTCAAAACCAGAAAGCCGTTGTGTTTCAAGTTTTAAAAAGTTCAAGTGATTTATTGATTTGTTTCAATTATAGAGTTATGTGACTCCACGTTTAGTAACTTTCACTACATGTATGTACATACATACACGTATCTACAGGATGATCAAAAAGAAAAACATTACTTTATTGTGATTTTTGGATTTTTTAACTATTTCTATCAGGATAAGAGGGGGGGCACTAAATAAATAATAAGTTATTTAACCAACGTTTCATCACATATTGTAGTTTAGATTAGCATCTACAGGATGATCAAAAACAAATACAATACGTTATATTACTTTATATTGTGATTTTTGGAATTTTTAACTATGTTCCTATTAGGGGGGGGGGGGGCTAAAATAAATAAACTAGTGTAATTTAACCAACGTTTCATCACGTATTGTAGCTTAGATTAGCATCTAGCTCAAATTTGTTAAATTCAATAATAATAAACTAATACTTTTATTTTACAATATAAAAAATATTTTGGGAAGGAGAATTATGAAATGTTTCGTCACGTATTGATGTTTAGATTAGTTATAAATTATTTAAAAAAAATAATTTATGATACATATATAAATAAAAAAAAGGATTGTGTGGTTTTATGAAACCACGGTAAAAGTGAAACTTTTTTTCACATTATAGACATTTAACTAAAAATTTTCGGAATAATAAATTCAAGCACTCAAAATTGAAATAAAACCATAAACAACAACATGCACCAGCAAAAAGTTCTAATAATTCTAATAAATTCTATATAAAAACTATGTTTACTCACCAAGATCTTTTTTCCTTTTTCTATAAGCATACCCAAAAAACTCAAAATTCTTATAATAACAAATAACATCGTCAATAGTCGACACCTGTTTCAACTAATAGATCGCTTATTGACGATAGCCGTACCTCACGAAAGTTTCGTTGCGTCGTCTATTGAGGACACCCGTAGTTAAAGGGTTAATAACCAAGTCTCCCTGTAAACCGATCACTATTTCACTATCACAATCTGTTTTTAAAGGATCTTCGTTTCCTAGTTGTTTGTTTCTAGTTTCTGGTAAGTATTCTCTTAAACAGCCAAGTCTCCCTGAAATACGTAACACAATACAGTAATAAATTGAATTAGATGTAGGTAATGTTTTATAAATAATGCTAAAAATACGTGTATTGTCGTGTATGTATTACTTACCTCATATTCCTGTTTGTAATATTTAGAATATTCATCATAGGTTTCAATATCCTGAAGACAATCTATGTCTTCTATTTCTTGTTTTATATCTTCCTGTTTAAATGTGAAACATTTCAACACAGTAATATTACAATACAAACTTACTAAATATGTATAATAGCACACAGTACATAAACTGGCATACAATGAATGGCTGCTTGTTCCGCGCATGCGCAGTCCAACTGTAATGCGACATGCAACACACAGTTCAAAAATTTTGAGACGATGTAATAAAAGTTTCACTTTAATAAGGTTCCTGGCGTTGGGAGGGGGTCGGGGTGTTGTGTCTTTTTTAGGTCCTTACACAATGTTTTGTATTTTACATATCATAGGCTGTCCATATATTATTTTATAAACATTTACAATTAAATAATATTTTTATAATTATTGACCATACTGTATATACCATACGTCTGTAACGTATATGCATGTTTTATTTTCGTACCAATATCTGATAAAAATTTTTATTGTTGTCATAAGTCTTGAATAAAACAATGCATATGTAGTATTTTTTATGATAGCATTTATCATATTTTGGATTAATTTTTTGACAGGAAATTAATCGTAAAATCCTTTGAGGATATCATGGGGGACATGACCCCCTCCCGCACCTCTAAAATTAAATAGAAAAAGGCTTATTATATTATATATTAAATATAATACATTAAAATAACTTTTTTTGTCTATTTCACATACCATGACCCCCCTCTCTAAAATTGTAAATCTAGATAAATTAGTGTAAATAAATGTTATAAAATAAAACACGAGTATTTAAGAAAATTACAGCTATTATAATAAATTTTAATATCTGTGTAAAAATTATAAAATAATCTCACAGATAATTTTCACCAAAAATCAAATGTTTCAGTGTAGGTAATATTACTTAAAACTCAATAAAGCCAATTAAAGTAATTAACATTTAATTATTTCATTAAAATAATATTCAATCTTAATATCGACATATTAATAATAATTATAGTAATTATGGTCTATAAAATAATCGTTAATTAACATACTAAATCATAGAACCAGAAATTATTGGGAATTAATTAATTTTTGTTTATACGTTCGTTTAGTAAATATTTTTTGTGCAACAATCATAAACAGGACCGGTTTTAATTACTTATGCCCCACCCCCCAATTTTAAACACTTTTAAACCATCTAAATTAAACAAATTAAAAAATGGTATAATATGCAATCTTTTATAGATCTAGTCTTTTGAAAACTAGCCGTGTTTTTTGACATTATCAAAATGAGGGGGGGTAATCATTCCCCCCTCTTGATAACCAAACTTTTATTATACTGTCTTTTTAGGGTTCCGTAGAAAACTAGGAACCCTTATAGTTTCTCCATGTCCGTCCGTCCGTCTTCAAAAATTTTGAGATAATAAGATAAAATTTGGCATACGGTCGTAGATTAATGACCCAAAAACAGAAATGATAAGATTTTTGAAAATAAAATTTTTTTATACCCCCCTTTGATAAAATGAAAAGTGTTTTCAAAAAAAAAAATTCACCTACACCATTGAGTGGGGTGTCGTTAGAAAGGTCTCCTAAAATGCAACAAAAAATGTAACAGAAATTTTTAATTTTAACCCTTCGATCACGATGTATTTTCTCTCCAAAGTCATTAAAAAAGCGTCCCCCCCTCTATTTTCTAAACTATCAATTAAAAAAATCTGAAAAAATTCCAGAACGTAGATTTTAATTAGTACTTTCACTGAAAATTATAACGAACATTGTCAAAAATATTTTGGATCCCCCTTTCATAGACTGAAAATTGAACTTACATTTTTTTCCCCACTTACCCTATTGAGTGGGGTGTCATTTAATCGGTCTCGTAAAATGCAATAAAAAACGTCCAATTAACTTTTTGATTTTAACCCTTCAGTCGCGATATATTTGCTTTTTAATGTCGCTGTCAGAGCCCCCCCCCCCTCTATTTTCTAAACTATCGATTCAAAAAATCTGAAAAAAAATCAGAATGTAGCTTTTAATTAGTACTTTCACTGAAAATTATAACGAACATTGTCAAAAATATTTTGGACCCCCTTTTCATAGATTGAAAAGTGAACTCACATTTTTTTCATTTACCCCATTAAGTGGGGTGTCATTAGATAGGTCTCCTAAAATGCAATAATAAAAGTCAAATGACTTTTTGATTTTAACCCTTCAGTCACGAAAATTTTGAAAAATACTTTTTATAAATCGTAGTGAGAATGACTACGGAACCCTATCATGTGCGTGCCCAACACGCACTTGTCCGTTTTATTTATTTATTAAATATATATAGAAAAAAAATCATAACGAATTGTAACATAATAAAGAAATAAAGTTTAAATTAGACTTTATACAGTGTTATTTTCTACCTTTTATATAAAAAAGTCTGCAGCGACTTAAATATTAAAGTTAGAATGATAGTTTCACGGAATTTTATGTAGAACTAAATAAAATCTACAAAAAATTCAAGCATAATTCTGATGCATCTATTTTAGTTTAAGCTACAGTACGAATTAAATAGTCCGCGCTTAGCTAATTTATTCACAACTCTGCGTTTTTGCGTAATAACGATATTTATAATGTATTTTATTAGAAACATTTAAGTGAGCCATGAAAAAAAATATATTAAACAAAAATTATAATTACAACAATCAAAATAAAAAAATGAATATTAGAATACAATCAATTATTACAAAAAAGTTAGGGCTTGTAACTCGGAAACCAAAAATGATATAAAAATTCTAAATACACCAATCAATTCTACACAAAAAAGTGATACAAGAAACCTCAAACAAAAAGTACCTATCTACTTTGACAAAGAAGTTATATCCATTTAAAGAAATTCTGAATTTTTTGGTGTAGTGCAAATAATTCATCTCATTTAACCAGATCTGTATCATTTATAGATACTGAGATCCCCATCTGGAAAAATTTCCTAGGACACTCGGTATGTGCCCAACAGTACTTCTAAGATTTCAATAAACATTGATGCAAATTTCATCAAAATCGGTACAGTAGTAAATAATAAATATTTAAACCGATTTAAGACAACTGACAAATTCTAATTAGATCCGTCTCTGTCCATAGATTAACCAATTAAATGACAAACTGCTAGGTTAAGGGTTCAATTACTTATTTAATCTAATTAATTAGAAGCTAATCGAGATTGGTATCGGTTAGTTATATAAGAAAGAAGAACGTTTTTTTTCATATGGTTATTGAAGACAATTTCATGTTATTAATATTTCATCGTCAATGAATATTAATTAACTAAAGAGGTCGTGTTTATTACATAAACTAGTTGAACGCTCTCTTTGATCGAAATTATTTGTTAAATACTTTCAGGTATATCTCTATTTGTCGTTTAGCTAAATTAATTGATTTTAAATTATATTAATTAAACTATTATTGTACCTACTTATAAAAACGTGACGTTGATTTTTAGTAATTGAATTTTAATTTTATTATGCACCCATTGTAATACTTGTCGAAATAAATAAATACATTTAAAAATTATTATATTGGAAATTAATTGGCTTTAAATTAGATTCGAGTTAGCCTTGTTTTACACATACGCGGTTCCATTCAGTTCGGTTCGTTTTCGGTTTCAGCCGAAAACGAATCAAACCCTTTCACACATACACGGTTCTCATACGGTTCATATTAGGTTTTATTTTTTTCCGTAAACTCAGTAGTTATCATGGAGAAAAAGCAAGTTGTTGCCATGTTGTTTCTCTATAAAAAAAATAAAAAATGAAGGAGGAATACTAGAATTCATTGCGAGCACCCTCTCATCACTTTACAGCAGGAATTTGGAGCATTCTACACTATTTTCCCGAAGCTAAAGAGCATGAAGACGATCCACATCAACATCTAGAAAACCGCTCATTTTATTAGAAAATCCGCGACAAAACTTAAAAAAAAAATAACACTCGCTATCAGGTTAAAACCGAAACTAAACCGAGTATGTGTGAACGCGTTCATTGCTTTGTGTTCCCTGGACACGAATTGAAACCTGATGAAATCTGTCCGTGTGGAGGGAGTATTCAGTTCTGTACGGTTTCTATTAGGTACCGAATACAAACTGAATCATCGTTTCACACTTGTTGGCAGCGACCGAAAATGAACCGAAAACGAACCGAACCGAATGAAACCGTATATGTGTGAAATAGGCCTTAGTATAAAAGTTCTTTGGATTGGACCTCAAAAATTTTAACCATCTTAATATAAATTTATAACGAAATATTACGTAAAAACTATTTAAATCACATTATTAAAATTACTTTTTGTCTCACAAGATTTATTATGAATTTTTAAAACCAAGAATAACATAAAAATGTTGTATATCTTTGATCTATTGGTCACTTAGTAACTTGCCTTCTAGATATGTGTACATCTTATCTTTATGAATAATTTAAATATATTAATTACAACCTTTGCTAATTGCAATAATCAATTATAAATATTAATTATTTAGTAATTATAAGCCTTGTTTCACACATACGCGGTTCCATTCGGTTCGGTTCGTTTTCGGTTTCAGCCGAAAACGAATCAAACCCTTTCACACATAGGTACACGGTTCTCATACGGTTCATATTAGGTTTTATTTTTTTCCGTAAACTCAGTAGTTATCATGGAGAGAAAGCAAGTTGTTGCCATGTTGTTTCTCTATAAAAAAATTAAAAAATGAAGGAGGAATACTAGAATTCATTGCGAGCACCCTTCTCATCACTTTACAGCAGAAATTTGGAGAATTCTACACTATTTTCCCGAAGCTAAAGAGCATGAAGATGATCCACATCAACATCTAGGAAGCCGCTCATTTTACTAGAAAATCCGAGACAAAACTTAAAAAAAAATAACACTCGCTATCAGGTTAAAACCGAAACTAAACCGAGTATGTGTGAACGCGTTCATTGCTTTGTGTTCCCTGGACACGAATTGAAACCTGATGAAATCTGTCCGTGTGGAGGGAGTATTCGGTTCTGTACGGTTTCTATTAGGTACCGAATACAAACTGAATCATCGTTTCACACTTGTCGGCAGCGACCGAAAACGAACCGAAAACGAACCGAACCGAATGAAACCGTATATGTGTGAAATAGGCCTTATTTGAATTATTCAAAAGCAAAAAGGACTAATTCCATTATATTCACATATTTAATTTTAATTTATTTATTGCCAAATAAATAGAATTAAAAAGCTGTTTAAAAATATCAAAAATATCTAGAAAAAAAAAATAACCTCAAAATATCTTCGCTACTGTAAAGTAGACTACACAGCATTAAATATGAAAATAATAGTAAATCCTTTTATTAAACTAACAATAAGTACATGTATCTGTCAAATGTCAGTTACCTAACTATCGATTCTATAGGTACTCTGCGCGACCATGGGCGGCTATATGTGTGTTTTATTGTGTGATGATTCATTTTTAACTGGAGAGAATAGAGCATTGATATTTTTCCTATATGATAATTTGACAGTATTGATTGTAATTTTTAAAATATAAATGCATTCAAGCATTTTTTACGTAAAATAAGTTAGTGTTTTAATAAGGGAGCGTTCAAGTATTACGTAACGAATTTAGGGGGAGGGGGGGTCTTGTAAAACGTTACGATGCGTTACAGGGGCGGGAGGGGGGGGGGTTGAACTACGCGTTACGTAACAGTTTTTAGGTAAAAACTAGGGGGAGGGGAGGTACAGAAAAACGTTACGGCGCGTTACATGGGGGGAGGGGGGGTCAAAAATCTCCAAAAATTGCGTTACGTAATACTTGAACGCTCCCTAATAACTGTTAATAAAAAACACATTTGTTACATGTCACACGTCAAAATACTGAATCGCTATTCGTTCGTTTCAGAAAATTCTACAGACTGACAGATATCATAAATGGGCTAGCTAGCAAGCACTTTGAAATGAGGTATTAATTTTGTAATAGTATTTAGGGATTTGTTATGGAATTTAGGACAGTGACACTTCAACTTATTGTAACACAGTTGGCGACTCTGACCGTACAAAATAATTATCATACAACTGTTTTAATCATAGTCTATAGAATGGACTCTTTAAAGAGTAATGACTGCAAACCTGTGACGTGACCAATTAGAATTCTAGAAAGAGACAGATATTGGCTACATATTCGTTTTGTCTCTGTCACATTTTTTCGCCAGTATTTACTTCACAGTTGGATAGGGAATGCTCAGTTCATTCTATAAGTCTATGGTTTTAATATCGTTGTTGGTGTTTACATACAACGCGTGCGTGAAACTTGTCAAAGTCTTCATGAAACTCCAAGAGAACTGCAAATCTAAATCTACTTTATGTTACCGGACATAAAAATATTGAAACAGAATTTTTTACCTAAATTAAATAAATCAAGACAGTTTTTTAAGATATCTTTAAAACAAACAATAGATTCTTAAACATGACCAGAAA
The DNA here is from genome assembly GCA_949319165.1 of Sialis lutaria. Lineage (NCBI taxonomy): Eukaryota > Metazoa > Arthropoda > Insecta > Megaloptera > Sialidae > Sialis > Sialis lutaria. Next base: position 3,929,179 of record OX439244.1, read on the forward strand.
TTTCAGTTTCAGTACGTCTAAAACTTCCAATATTGTCATTGTTTTATCGGTATAATGTACATAATTAATGATTGCTAAATTTCCCCAATGACTTAATCTAAGTGCCGCCACTGTATCCCGGTATCTTTGTAGTCAAATCTGTTAGCCAACACGCGTACTATAGGTACATAAATGGGGTTCGGTAGATCAATGCCCCAATAAGTCATTATTGCCGAAATGTCTGTTAACTATGTACTTCCTACTACTGTAAACTAGAACGCATTTTTTTGTCTGATTGTGAATGATTAATTAATCGCCTGTATCTTGTTAATACAACAGTGTATATAGTTTATTTTTACATCCAATACTATTATGTATATATGTTACTGGCAATGTATATGAAATCCGGCATTGTGTAGAATTCCTAGGTATTCTATAGAATGACTAAAATCATCAGACAATGTATGAAATGAATTAAATTATACACATTTTCTAGGCATTGTATAGACTAGAAATATGAACAAAAATAGGGTGAACCAACCAATTTTGGTTCAGGCACAGATATTGGCTTACTTTATGTAATAAAATACTAATTATTTATCTTACTTAATACTGGCCTAACATGTTATTAAATCTCTAAATAATATCTAATATTTTTGAATGTTTTTTACCAACAATTTTAAATTATATACCTAATATTCGTCTGAACTAATATTTTATTTATAACAATAAATAAAAATTATTTCATTCTTTGCCTATAACCATTAGGCATTGTATAGAATTCCTAGGAATTATATAGAATACCTGAATTACATACTTTGCCGGTAACATATACAGGGTGTTCGCGGGAACCGAGTGATCATTGCTAACTTTGTTATTATTGGAGCTAAAAGATCGGTTAAATGGACAAAGTATCAGTATTTTTTCCGGGATGAATAATGGCGGTGTCAAAAAAACAATTGAATGTCAAATTTCAGAGATATATTGAAATATAACATTTTTTTAAATGGAACACCCTGTATATTATTATTTAATTTTGTAGCTGAGGATGTTCTCTTTATAAAAGTGTAATACATGTATGATGGTAAAATTGATAGAAAACAAGTTATAACAAGTATAAAATTAATAGAAAATAGTGTGCTATGAAGATTTAATAAAATACAAACAAAAGATAAAAAAATTTAAAACAATAATTTCAGATATTTGTGCCTTATTTCGCAGATTGTTAACATTTTTGAGCATTATTCATAAAAAAATATAATTAATTATAATAAATAATTTTTTTCGTTATTAGTTAAAATCAAAAACATTTAAAATTTGCGAACAAATGACATAAAAACCTTAAACTATTGTTTTAAATGTTTTAATCATTTGTTCTCAATTTATTAAAACTTCATAGCACACTGATTTTCGATATTTTCTATTAATTTTATACTTGTTATAACTTGTTTTCTATCAATTTTAGCATGATACATGTATTACACTTTTATAAAGAGAACATCCTCAGCTACAAAATTCAATAATAATATACAGGGTGTTCTATTTAAAAAAATGTTATATTTCAATATATCTCTGAAATTTGACATTCAATTGTTTTTTTGAGACCGCCATTATTCATTCCGGGAAAAATACTGATACTTTGTCCATTTAACCGATCTTCTAGCTCCAATAATAACAAAGTTAGCAATGATCACTCGGTTCCCGAGAACACCCTATATATTATTAGTTTATAAAATAATTTAACTTAAATTAAGACATACTTTTAAATTGAATTTTAATTCTATGAATTAAACAAAAGCTGACTAAGAAAGTGAGAGGGAAAGGACACAATTTAAGACTTAATTACACCCAGTAGCCAAGAACTAGTTAATTATAATTAAAGTGAATATTTCAAAATGGGTTATATTTAATTGCACTATTTATTACATAGTATTCACTTTGTACATCGAACATAAATGTTAATACTTTTTTATTTATTTTTTAATACATTTAATTGTTTTAAAATATAGAAAATCACAAAAATCACATTAAAATTTTCAAATCTATTGAGTCGAAAGGAGGGAGGTTAGTGTTTAGGTTAGGTTAAAATATAAAAAATCACAAAAATCATAATTAATACATCAAAAATATGTAATTATTAAATCTGACAGATCCAAATTAAGGTAAAATGTGAAATATTATTTTTTTAGTGCAAAGTATTTATTTTTAGTGAAAACTATTGATTTAATTTGTTTTTTAAGTTCAATGTATTTGTTTAATATTAAATAATTAATTTTTCATACAGTATTTTGGTCTAAGTGAACACGGTTAAATAAAAAGAGTTTATTATTAAAAAAAGTGCATTTAAATACAAGCCTTAGATGTACATTCCTTTTGATGCAGACTATAATTTATAAAAAAAATAACACAATTTTCTTTTTGTTATAAAACGTCGACCTACGTAAATAAGATTTCATCACTATAGGTACTGACGATATATGCATCGTTATCGTAATAGTTATGAAGAAAAGTGACATATTTCAAAAATGCAGTCATTCAGGATATGCATTTTAAAATAAAATTACTCAAGCTATGTTGTGAATAATGACTAATAACATAAATGAAGCAAATGAATGCAATAATCATCACATCAGTAAAAACATGTAGGTGGTACAAGGTGTCATGTAACTTTGCAAAAGATAAAACACATTTTCGCTGAAAAAAAATCGAAAATTATTTATTTATTCTATAATTTTGCATAAACTACAAAATATTGTTTTTTTATCAATTGTAGAGAAAGAGGAGAATAGGCATGATGCCATTAACAAAGTATCATTGAAATTGAATCGGTGAGTGAAAGAACAATACAAGTGCCAATAATGGCAATTTTAACTGAGATAGGCAAAATGTTTAAAATTCATAGCCCTATCACATAGCAAAATAATAATACATCGACCAACATCGTACGTGCGACGGGGGGTAGTTCAATTTTTTTTACAATGACTTTTACCTTACTTTTCTGACGAAATCCTCGAATTTTACTACCATATTATTTCTTGGAAAGTCAAAAATGAAGATTCTGAGTAAAAATTACAAATAATTTTTTTTGTAAAGTAATAAAAAATAAAATAATAAAGCCGAAAATAAAGCAATAAAAAAAATTTGCATTTTTTTTAATTGAGTGAAAGAACAGTATAACTGCAGGTCATTTTTTTTCAAATATCTTTTTTTGCAATTTTTTTTAAATTTATTTATGTACGTATTATTATCGGTTAACATAAGTTCTATAATGTCACAATACATAATTAGACCAAATAACCCATAGTTCTCCTTTAAAACAGTTTTTTTCGTTTTTCTCAAAATGGTCATTTTGGAGATGTATTGTTCTTTCACTCACCGATTAAATTATGATATTAAATAATGAATTAGTTTAAAAAGATTCTAAAAAATGTATTTATTTTCATATTAAAGCGAGACTAATATAATTTTTGTTAAAATAAAAATGCAAAATACAGCAATCCGCCTTGTTAAATGAAACACCAATCAGAGCGAATGACGTCACGTATTAGTAAACGTCAAAAGTGATTGACTTTTATTTTAGACAAATATCAATTCCTCTTACAAGATTATTAGGTAACTTATATACTTTGTAATTCATTTTTAACACACAAAATAATTAAATTATTAATGTCTTACTCTGATTTTTTTCTTAATATTAACAAGGAGTGTTATGTCACAACTCTGAAATGTCACCTGCAAGCGTTTTGGCGTCAAATTAAAAATTAGTTTTAGAAGAGTCAATTTTTGCAATTAAACCTTTATTTTCTGCAGAAATAAGTATTTTTTTTGGAAATAGGAGACACGTAAGATCATCTTAATATATATAAATTACGTGTCACATGTTTGTCCGCGATGGACTCCTAAACTACTTAACCGATTTTAATCAAATTTGTACACCGTGTGCAGTTTGATCCAACTTGAAAGATAGGATAGCTTACATCTCAATTTATGATCTCAATATTATTTTATTGCAAATTATTTGTCTTTATCTGTTAGCTCCAAACGATTCTAACAGATGGTGACATCTGTTGACTGGATTGAGTAAGTATTCAATAGATGGCGCTATGTCAAACTTCCAAACGTTTCATATAACCTACAATTTAATAGCATAACCACCACATGTTGCTAAAGTATAGGTTAACCACAGCAACGCGTGGCCGGGTCAGCTAGTCATATATATAATAGTTTGTTTTTAAAATTAATCATCATACCTATTACAGTATTTGAAAGGTACTCAGTAATATACTTTCAGAAGAAATTGTACACTCCTTTTTGTATAACTAAATCGAATAAAAATGCACCCAATGCAAAAACAAGCAAATAATTTATTTATTACCTATATAAGTCCATTTCCGGTATCTAGATCTACAGAATGACAATAAGAGCGAAAGTATTATGGGTATTTCACAAGAGACATGTCTGTACATGACATTTATGTAGCAGTCACACACACACGCACACTCGAACACACACATACATATGCATGTATATTGTATATATACATATGAGGGACCGGTTTTTTGAAAGTGTAGCGAGGGCGTTACACTACCGGCGACCTACTATCCGTAAATATACAACATTAAAGGGACACTTGTATTGTTTTATCTAAAAAAAAGATGTTGGGTGAAAATGAATAGGAAGCCTATTGATCCGTATACTTGATATACAGGGTGGGCCAAGTAAAACGAAACGGGCGCGGTTTTGGTCATTTAAAATAAGATTTTGAAAAAAAGCTCGAACACGTCGATTTTGCTTTCAAGGGGGACATCTTTTGGTATAAAATTTTTGCAAGAATCTTTTCAACCCTCAGCGCTATGAGCGCAACCCTTAAAATTTTAAATAGCATGATAGGGTAAGTGATTCCTCATTTGAAAGGTTTTTTCATTCTGAATACGGTGCTTTTTTTTTCAAATCTGTTTAGTTTTAGTCAAGTTATTGACATTTTGAATTCCATAAATGTAGTGATTTTCTGATCAAAAAACAAATATTTACAACTAAAATTTAAAACAAAATAGGTTTATTTTATTATCAAATAGTTCAAAAACATCCAGTTTGGACATTTATTGAATTAATTAAAATTTTGGATGTAGATAAATTTTTTTAATAATTTTTATTTTATTTTTTGATTAATTCAATAAATGTCCAAATTGGATGTTTTTGAATTATTTGATAAGAAAATAAACCTACTTTGTTTTGAATTTTAGTTGTAAATTTTTGTTTTTTGATTAGAAAATCATTGCATTTATGGAATTCAAAATGTCAATAACTTGACTAAAACTAAACAGATTTGAAAAAATCAAAAAGCACCGTATTCAGAATGAAAAAACCTTTCAAATGAGGTATCACTTGCCCTATCATGCTATTTAAAATTTTAAGGGTTGCGCTCGTAGCGCAGACAGTTTTTTTTATAAATCACCCTGTATATTATAACTAATAAAAAAAAGTTATAATTGCGTATTTCCGTATCAACCCCTAATACGTCGAGTATTTGCTAATTCCAAATAAGAAAACAGCCGGCAAACATTAGACCGCTAATTATTCCATTATCCAGACAGTTTTTTTTGTTATTATTATTATTCTAAACGGACCCATGTCTGTTCAAAACACAGATATAAGATTAATCGATACAGATTTGAAACCGTGATAACTGTTAATTATTAAAATTAACTACTTGTATTTTTCTTTTAAGTTTGTATTCTGTACAACTTGTTTCCGTGTGTCAACAGCCAAAACACCTAATACGATTTTGATAATGTCTTTTAATTAATCTTGCTATTAGTTTGACGAAATTAGTAACACGAAATGACAAAATTAGACTTGTTGAATGTCTGTGATAAAAATACATTGATTACTTACTCACACGACATGGCTACATGTGGGAAATTATTTATAATACCAAACTGTCAAAGGCGATCATTTTTCTTCCGCGGCTTTATGCTTTATTTTTAATTTTTATATTTTAATTTTTTTTAGGTGAACAAAAATATTAATGAAATTTTATCTTTATGCAGGGCTGTACACACATGTGAAAAATGAGGCCCCGTTGAAAAATAAAAAATAACAATTGTAAAACCAAAAAAGTTTAGTGACCGTCTCTTCGAGGTCTACACAGAAAAAAAACTGTATTGGACCAAGAAAACCTTGTTTTGTATATAACGAAAACAATATTTTCTTAATATAAGAAACATATTCTTAATCCAACTACGTTATTCCTTCGTTCAAGAATGCTATAGTTGGTTTAAGAGATCATTGCTTATCTTAAGAAAATATTGTTTTCGTTATATACAAAACAAGGTTTACATGGTTTGAGAAATCCTTTCTATCAGTGTAGGGCAGAGATATTCCAGTAAAAGTAACAACGTCGCCATTTTTAGCCAAATAAGGGTAAAAAATAAAATACTTATGTTCGCACGGGAGTTAATCTTTCACCCCCTGCCCCCTGTCATGTTTGGAAGGTTTTAATTAGTTTCATTAGATTCGGCGGGAAAAACAACCCCCCTATCTTGCATAGGAATCGAGATATTTACGGTTTTTGTCGACCAATCATTACTTCAAATGCAACAAAATAATTCCTAAAACCTGTCCAGAGAACATATCTATGAATTAAAAAAAACACGTAAATCGGATAAGTGGTTCTCGAGTTATAAGCGCACAAACGGACAGACAGACAGACATACGTTGAGCTTTATAATATATATATAAATATGGATATAATAGTTAATAAGTGAAATTTGGCTAATATAACCAATCAGAAATTGACTCGATTTGTGAAAACTCAAATAGCTCAAGAGTCGGGGTCCCCCAATTTACCACTAGATATTTTTTCTTATTTATTATTTGTATAATCTTTATTTTTAGGTTAAAGGTAGATTTTTGAACTCTACTAAATTAAATATTTTCTAATACATCCTATACAGGTTGTCCAAGATAAGCGGGAAATGCATGGGGATATCCTAAACGGTAAGAGATACAGATGTGGTTAAATGAGATGAATTATTTGTAAGAAAGGGGTGAGTATTACTGCATCAAAAAATATTAATAATTTTATGTGGTTTAGGCGGTATACCCAAAAAACTGAAAATTCGGAATTTCTTTAAATAGCATAACTTTTTTGGTAAAGTAGATAGGTAATTTTTTACGGTTTATTGAAGTACTTTTTTGTGTAGAATTGATTGGTGTATTTAGAATTTTTATATCACTTTTAATTTCCGAGTTATAAGTCCTAACTTTAGTTTTTCTTATGGGCCGCTATGTTGGCTATAGCATGTTTGAACGTGTTTTTATTCTACTTTACAACGATATGTGACATGAAATACTTATTATTGAAAAAAAGTAAGAACCTTTTTTGTAATAGTTTATTGTTTTTAAATATGCATTTGTTATCTTGATTGTTGTTATTGCGATTTTTGTTTAACAATTTTTGTTTTTCACGACTTACTTAAATGTTCGTAATAAAATACTTTATAAATATCACCAGTATTTAGTACTTTGACTTATTTTCAATAACAAGTATTTCATGTCACATATCGTTGTAAAGTAGAGTAAAAACACGGTCAAAAATGCTATAGCCAACATAACGGCCCATAAGAAAAACTAAAGTTAGGGCTTATAACTCAGAAACTAAAAGTGATATAAAAATTCTAAATACACCAATCAATTTTACACAAAAAAGTGCTTCAAGAAACCGTAAACAAAAAGTACCTATCTACTTTGCCAAAAAAGTTATAGCCATTTAAAGAAATTCCGAATTATCAGTTTTTTGGGTATACCGCCTAAACCACATAAAATTATTAATATTTTTTGATGCAGTAATACTCACCCCTTTCTTACAAATAATTCATCTCATTTAACCACATCTGTATCTCTTACCGTTTAGGATATCCCCATGCATTGCACGCTTATCTTGGACACCCTGTATACATACTTATTAATTAATTATAATAAATAAGATATTAAATAAATAAATAATATAAAATGGGTCTTGGCTTACACCCAGAAGCCAAGATATTTATCAAGATCACCACGGAAGGCTCAAGACTTGTATAAAGAATATAAACTGCCATAAAAAATTCAAAATGCCAGTGTTTTAAAAAAAAATTCATTAAACAGCAGCAATTAGCTACTATTTAAGTAAATATGTACTGTATGATTATATATGAACATACAATACTTATTTCTTTAAGCAAATGGAGCAAAGGTGTGTAAAGGTATTCGAATATTTTGCCATACAATACTGGACATTCAAGTATAAAAATAATTATGGAATTTTGCATCTGCCTTTCCGGGGCCCGTGTTTGCATAGAGCAGGTTTTTTCTACAATTATGAATAATAAGTATATATATACCTATGTTCTATAACGTTATCTGAAAAAGGTGAGATATTAAGATATCTGATATCACTGGTTATAGATATATGATATTTTGTATAGATATTTATAAATAATTCTATTAATATTTTTATATCAAAAGATTTTTATTTAAATCATTTAATTAAACTGTATTTATTTAAAAACAAATAATTTCATTTGATATTAACTTTTTTAAGTTTCTATAGGTACTAAGAGACTTTCGTATACTTGTGAGTGTATTATAGTGTAAGTTGTGTTAACTGAAATAAAACAAATTTTTCCGAATAATTGATAAAGTATATAAAAAATTAATGGGGCATAAATTATAGAAAATAACGTTCTCTATAACTTTTATTTGCAAACTTTTTTTTCTGTTATGAACCTTTTGGAAAAATAAAAAATATATTTTTCTAATTTGTAATTAAAAAATAATTCAGATGTAAAATTCGTTTCCGGTTATAAAACCGTTTTCAAAAAGAATAGATTTTCTTCCCATACGAAATAAGAAAATTATTGTTTTTTAGTTACAGCATGTAGACAGACAGACACACAGACATCAGAGCATATGAATCACAATACAGATAATCATTTTTTTACTCGATCTCATTTAAAAAATATTATTAACAAAAATATTATACACACACAGAAAAAAAAAAGAAAACTGTAGAACAGTGGTTCCCAAACTCTTTTGGCCCACGGACCCCTTTTCATAGTCAAAACTTGCCCACGGACCCCCTTTCATAGTCAAAACTTTCCCACGGACCCTGGGTGAAAAACTACTAAATTTTGACACACGCAGTTGATTTTAGTACCACTTCACCAATTTTTATTCGATTACGTTGAAATTTTAACACAATAAAGAAGATAGATAAAGCTACTAATTTAGTTAATAACATTAAAATTGTTTGTGTTAATGCGCTTTGAATTTAAAAAATTGCCGAATTTTTGCTAAAAAATAGATTTTTTTTCGTTTAAAAAATGATTTTCGAAGGGAATAACTTTATGAATGTATATAATTTAAGGCTTTTTAGTTCAATTAGAACCCATAGCTTCATTCTGATTTCTGAATGATCTTTGGTTGAAGTCATTGATTCAAAAAATATATATACGAATTTGAATGTTTGCATATCGAAAAAAACATTTTTTTGCAATATTGCAAAAACAAGAGCTGATTGAGCAAAATGGTGGTCATTTTTGGATTCAGCGTGTCCAAATTACCCTAAAAAAGTTGTTGTATGCACTATGCCTGCAGCAAAATGGCTGTCGGCCAGTGTAACTTATTCATTGTTATTTATTTTAACTTCCATATTAATAAAAATGTGCGCGGACCCCCTGACGTTGTTCAGGGACCCCCAAATCGATTTTAATTTTCCACGGACCCCCTGAACGATGCCAGGGACCCCTTGGGGTCCGTAGGGACCACTTTGGGAACCACTGCTGTAGAATAACAGTTTTTCCTGTACATCCCGGATAGTAGTAAGCGACAACTTCTCATTAAAAAAGTTTTTTTACAGCCTGAAACTGTAATAATGTTTGAAGATACTCAATATAAATTGATGGATAAACTGCAAACATTGCAGCATAAAATTATATTATTACAGTTTCAGACTATAAAAAATATTGTATAATGATAAGTTGTCACTTACAAGGAAAAACTGTAATTTTTCAGGTTTCTTTTTTTCTGTGCAGGCATACAAAAGCTAAGAAATATGGCAACGCTACATACACTCATCGCTTGAATTACCGGCGTTGTTGGTAATTCAACCGCCTGAATTGCCAACGTAAAGAGGGGCCCCCACCACCGTGCCAACCTCAACGTTGATTGGTGAATTAAAATTTCGCGCAGAAACACAAATCACGGTAGTATTATGGAGGGGATATGAGAAAGCCGGTAAAATCGCGCGTTTGGCCCGCCGGTAAATCAAAGGTTGGTAAATCAAGCGATGAGTGTACTCGTATATTCCACGCATGCGCGCTGTTGCCACGATTTTAGTGCAAATTGAGTACATTAAAAAAAAAAACATATTTTTTAACCGAACTGAAAAAAAATCTTACAGAATTTTTTTACATAATTTAAGCAAAATTTTTCATAGTCTTACCGCCCACCCCTAAAAAAATTTATTTTTATCCCTTTTTTTATTTTATTAGGTATTTTCGTCGAGTCCCTACAACAGCGCATTTTTACCTCCCATACATCACTGATATTTCCGAGTCAAGCTCTGCTGATAGCAGTCACATATCAAATGCACTTATGATTTTTATTTTTAGCCCAATTTTTATTTTAATAGGTATTTTCGTCGAATCCCTACAACAGAGCGTTTTTACCTCCCACACATCACTGGTATTTCCGAGTCAAGCTCTGCTGATAGCAGTCACTTATCAAACGCACGTCTGTCGTACGTGCATGTAAATACGACAGTTAACTAAACTATTATTATTATTTTATTCGGGCAGCATATATAATTCATTCGGCCGCACCATTATCTATGTCCGCCCGTCAAACGGGCCGTGTATTTGTGTTCTTATTTTCATGTAAACAAGACAATTCAGCCGACTACTATTATTTTGGTTAATGCAACAATATATTTGGTTCGATGTAGTTTCGGTATTATCTAAGAGTACATGTCAAAGTTGTCTTTCCTTGCAAGTATGTTTAATCGAGAATCGATCTATTTGAGTCACTGCATCGAGTTGTTAACGCCCGTACTTAGGACAGGCCCGGTTAAAATATTTTATTATTTTTAAGGAATTTATAAAAATGCATTATACTAGCCATGGGCAACCCGCGGCCCTCGGGCCGCATGCGGCCCATTGCACTCTTGTTTGCGGCCCTTTAACATTTTCAAAATTATATTACAAACATAAATACAAAATTTTTTTGATTGTTTACAATTTTTGTCAACAAACACATTTTTTAAATACATAATATGTATTTTAATAAATATCAATCTTCCAATATATAGGCAAAATGTAAAACTCTTTCTTGGTACTGACTGCACATTCATTTTATTTTTGGATGATTTAAAACTGAATATATAGATACATATATGTATTTTAAAAATGTGTGTTGTTGACAAAAATTGTAAACGATGAAAAATAAATAATGTATGTATTTGATGCTGTTTCGTAATATTATCTGTAATAAATCTCATGAGTGGCATAAAAATGGTCAGTGTTTTTGGAACAACATGCCGGAATGAGTCCTTGTTTTCTTTGATGAAAAGAATTAAATCTCAAGATAGAAATCAATTAACTGATAAACACTTAACTGACCAATTACGCGTTGCTTCAACAAATTTGGAAATCAACATTAACAAACTTGCAAATTCTATGGAAAAACAATTTTTTTATAAAATAAAGTTTTTGAATAGGAATAAAAGAGAGTAAAAGTTAATTGCGGCCCCCGACTTATGGGTTCTGAAAAATTTGGCCCTTTTACACTTTTGAGTTGCCCATGGCTGCATTATACTATCACCGCAGAAGCCTCATTTAACCCTCCGTTGTGTGAAACTTTTTATACCCTTCGTTGTGTGAAGTGGCCTGGCCAGGCCACATATAAGATTAGGCTATTAAAACATGTTTTAGATAATGGATGGTGTACAAATAATGTATATAAACAGTAGGGTGGGCCGAATTGTACTGACAAAATTTAACCGACCTCGGCTACCCCCCTATGTGAAAGTACTCTCAATTCTATGAAAAAAATCCCATAGAACTATACCTCTACATTCAACTTTAGTTCGGCGCATTTTTGATTGAAAATTTTTAATTTGAGTCCCTTGAATTCAAATAGATCGAACTAGGAAAAAATTCCCATCAAGCTGAATTTTGGTGGAGATTTTTATTTAGATTTTCTAAGCATACCTTAAAAAGTACCCTTAGTTTGGGCCAAGAGTTTTTTTAGGGGGTAAAGGGGGGGAAATTCTATTTTTTTGCAAATATCTCAAAAAATATCAACTTTTCGAGGACAATAGTTTTGAAGAAAATTGTAGCTTATAAAATTCTACATAAAAAAGATAAATATACTTTTTTCGTATAATCAATACTTTTTAAGTAAACAAACTTTTTAAGTGTTCAGTGCCGTGAAAAGTGCCAAAATCCGAACTTTTAGGGGCAATCAATTTTATGGTTGATTATTATAGATTTTTAGGCGTAGAGTCCGAAATAAATAACCTAGACTCGCGAAAAGTGGTGCAACACCCTTAAAAAAGGGGTTGAAGGTTGAAAACCTCGTTTCCAAACTTTTTACTTGAAAAGTATTGATTATACGTAAAAAGTATACTTATCTTTTTTGTGTAGAATTTTATAAGCTACAATTTTCTTTATAACCATTTTCCTCGCAAAATTGATACTTTTTGAGATAATTGCAAAAAAATAGAATTTTCCCCCCTTAACCCCCTAAAAACACAAACCGATGGCCCAAACCAAGGGTACTTTTTAGGGTATGCTTAGAAAATCAAAATAAAAGTCTCCACCAAAATTCAGCTTGGTGGGAATTTTTTTCTATTTGAATTCAAGGGACTCAAATTTAAAATTTTGAATCAAAAATGCGCCGAACTAAAGTTGAATGTAGAGGTATAGTTCCATTGGTGTTTTTCTTAGAATTGATAGTACTTTCACATAGGGGGGTAGCCGAGGTAGGTTAAAAAATTGGCCCACCCTAATAAACAGGTATTTATGTCGTCTATAATAAAAAAATTTGTGTGACTATGATTATAAAAGAACAAAAAAAAAAAAAAATTATTCATGCTAAAAAAATTTTTTTTTTCATATTTATTATTTTTTTCCTAATAGTTACGGTAAAACATTGTAAAACACTTAGCATCTAAAAAATATTTATTTGTCGATGGTCCTGCGGCTAGTGTGTGTTTTTTGGTTTCTTCACCGTGGGTTAGCTACATTGCATCCTTGCAAAGGTGGCAGGCAAATCGTGTTTTTCTTTGAAATTTATCCAATTAGTAATACAGTTTATACAGAGAAAACAAAAAACAAAAAAAATCCAAGAAATACAAACAATACCAATAATAATAATACCTGTGGCCTGCGTAGGCCACTTACCCTCACATATGAAGTTTTTGGGTAAAATCCGTTTTTTTTTTTACCTGATAGCCGAATATGATCATAAAATTCAAAATCTCTTAAGTTCGTAGAATGTGATGGTATATTGTCGCCTTTCTTGGATAAGACAACGAAAAAAAAAGATACACACCTTTGAAAATCAAAATGGCCTGCGTAGGCCACATCACACAACGGAGGGTTAAGTAGATTAAAATTAAAATAAAAACAATATTTAAGTTATTTTATGCTTTACTATTTTTTTCTCGTGGATTCACCCGGGTATATTTCAAAATCAAATTAAATAAACATGCAACCTGCTCAGTGGTGTAGATAGCTATAGTTTTTTGAGGGGGGATATGACAGTATTAAATCTCATAAAGTTATATTTTTCATTATGAAAATCATCTTTTATGTGGTGCAAAGTACAAAAATTGGTTATATAATCATTTTATAATTTTTGTAGACTCATGGGGGGGGGGGTAGATCCCCTTACCCCCTCCCTAACTACGCCACTAAACCTGCTGCTTATAACTTCTATGAGGGAGTAGCATGATAATATCTATAGCTTAGATTTGTGAACAGTGAAGACCATATCAAAATCGGTTCAGTAATAAAAATTCTAAAACTTATTAAAATGATATATGGATTCCAAATGCTCCAAAATATTTCTATTGTATTTATTTATAATGATGATTTATTAGTTTAAATTGTCTTAAAATAAATACTATAAGCTTCATAGGGAATTTAAGAACAAACATAGAACCTAACCTCAATCTTCAATTCAATAATAACTCAAATACGCCTACTATATCATCCAATCAATGCACAACAATCAACAGTCATACAGTACTGCCAACTGTATGTAATATAATGTACAATAACTAACTATACAGTATACCTACAGTATTGGTATCAATTTATAGGCAGATTTCGTTGTAGAACATCAATCGAAAAAATTTAAGGCTGCTTTTGTTTCTAGGTTATAAGTCAAAACTTTTCTGCGTTAAGATAATATTATTTAATAATATTATTTCAGATATATTTACGTGAAGATCACCGCGGAAGTCTGAACATTTTTTTCATCAATTTTTAAATTTTTTATACTAATATCATATATTATACGTCTAGCACACTGTAAAAAAAGATTTGGTTTCGAAAAATTTTGATTTTAATTTATATTCACAACACATGTACTTACATTTAGTGGAATATTTTACTTTGTTAATTATTAAAAGTAAAAAAAAAAGTTTAATTTAATTTTAAAATTGAAATAGACAGAACGGTAATAGTAACACGTACTAATTTGCTGTAATCGCAGAGCTAGTTTTTCATTATTTTGAATAAATTACACGTGAATATATTTTTTTTATAATTTTTATACATAGTATTTTTAAAAGGGTTGAAGTTTCGAATAATTCGTTTTTAAAACGTCTCTATATACCGGGTGTCCCAGATAACTTTTCCAGCATGGGGATCTCAGTATCTATAAGAGATACAGGTTTGGTTAAATGAGATGAATTATTTGTATGAAAGGGGTGAGTATTATTACACAAAAAAATATTCATAATTCTATGTGGTTTAGGCGGTATACCCAAAATACTGAAAATTAGGAATTTCTTTAAATGGCTATAACTTTTTTGTTAAAGTATATAGGTACTTTTTGTTTGCGGTTTCTTAAAGCACTTTTTTGTGTAGAATTGATTGGTATATTTAGATTTTTTATATCACTTTTAGTTTCCGAGATACAAGCCCTAACTTCAGTTTTTCTTATGGGCCGCTAAGTTGGCTATGGCATATTTGAACGTGTTTTTTACTCTACTTTACAACGATGTGTCACTTGCCATATTTATTATCGAAAAAAAAATTATAATATATTTTTTCAAATAGTTCATTGTTTCAAATATTCATTTGTTATTTTGATTGTTGTTATTGTGATTTTTGTTTACAATTTTTGTTTTTCATGGCTCACTTAAAAGTAAGTAATATAATACTTCATAAATATCACTGATAATTAGTATTTCGACTTTTTTTCGATAATAAATATGGCAAGTGACATATCGTTGTAAAGTAGAGTAAAAAACACGTTCAAATATGATATATTCAACTAAGTGGCCCATAAGAAAAACTAAAGTTAGAGCTTGTAACTCGGAAACTAAAAGTGATATAAAAATTCTACATACACCAATCGATTCTCCACAAAAAAGTGCTTTAAGAAACCGCAAACAAAAAGTACCTATCTACATTAACAAAAAAGTTATAGCCATTTAAAGAAATTCCTAATTTTCAGTTTTTTGGGTATACCGTCTAAACCACATATAATTATGAATATTTTTTTGTGTAATAATACTCACCCCTTTCGTACAAATAATTCATCTCATTTAACCAAACCTGTATCTCTTATAGATACTGAGATCCCCATGCTGGAAAAGTTATCTGGGACACCCGGTATAGCCAATTGTGTAGAATTTCAATAAATAGACCACTTTCGGCAAGTTCTCTCATTTATCGTGTGTTAAAAACTATTTTTAATATCCAATTACATATAAACCATACGTCCAATATTTTAAATAAAAATTAGTAAAAATATGAGTTATCCAATATATTAAATTTTTTTGATTTTTGTCTATACATATGTACATACATTGCTCTAATGATCGAATAACCTTAGATATTTAGAAAAAAATAACTTATTTTCTTGATGATTTCGAAAAATATGTTAACCCTAAAAAGTGAACCGACTCTCTATACTAAAAACATTGAAATGGTGGTAACCATGGAAACAACTGAAACATGTTTAGGTCATGCATAGGTCATGGACATAGGACATTCCCAAGGTTAGTAAATGACTAGGTTTGCTTACTTGTGACGTCACCACGAAGTTCTTTTCCACTTTCTTGATTTTTTTATTTATTTATGATTTTAACTGTCATAATATTAAACACAAATCACACATAATTATAATTAATGTAATAATTAATATCATGTATGAAGCTTCACTATATAATGAATAGCACAAACACAGAACACAATAATAAATCAATCACGATCAAATTTATATTATGACAGTTTGACAGCGTTGGCGACCATTTGAAATCTAGAGTGTTGAAAAGAACTTCGTGGTGACGTCACAAGGCAAGTAAGCATACCTAGTCATTTACTAACCTTGGGACTGAGCATTCCCTTTCCAACGGTGTAGTAAATACTGGCAAAGAGACAAAGCGATAATGTAGCCAATACCTGTCTCTTTATAGAATTCTAATTGGTCACGTCACATGTTTGCAATCATAACTGACCTACAGAAAATAGATATTGGCTACATATTCGCTTTGTCTCTTTTAAGGAGAGTGATCAATTTTGTGAGGCTATTCTCAGTCCAGTCTATAAGTCTATGGTTAGAGAATATTGGAAACAAAACGGTACGTCAAAAACTTTTTTACCAGCGCACGCTCGCCCATCTCTACAGTATAGATAGAATACTCGACCGGGCCCGCTTCCCCCGTCAGTCCGGCCCTGTCCGAGACCCCCACTGATCTCGCCAGTCGAGTCTGGTACATTCCTAGCATACCCTTCCCATCTTTACAATGGCTCGGCCTGCCGCGCGCTGTGTATTATGTTACAGTCAAGTGGACAAAATGACTGTTTTGTTTACATTTACCCCGTTTCCTATCAAAACTTATACAAGTAGATACCTTATATTTATTTTAATTAAATTCTAGACAGTCATAATGTAGGATGATAAGTATAATGTTATTTCTCGGAGGGGGGGGGGGGTGATTAAAGGCAGATGGTGGTGAGAATTCATAAAAAAAGTTGTAACAGTTCTATGAATGAATTATTTTTAAAAAATATGCATCTTTATCAGAAACTAGCTGTAACTCGCGGTTTCACGCACGTGGATTTCGAATTTTTGGAAAATGCTGAAATACATGTTTAATTATTTGTTTGGTATTTTTGTAAAGTTTCCAGTATATCCTGCAAAACAAATATTTTTACCTATACAAACTTTTACACCCCCTTTTACCACCGTAGGGGTTGAATTTCGAAAAATCCTTTCTTAGTGGATGCTTACATCATAAAAGGAAGACACCCATGAAATTATAGCTTTCTAAGTCCAGGGGTTTAGGCTCGGCGATGATGAATCAGTTAGTCAGTCAGTCAGGACAAGTTATTACTTGTCCTGACTTAAACAATATACAATGATTCAAACAATATACATTAGGGTGATTCATTTCCGCAAAACATTTTTTTTTCAAGGTCCTCAAGCAAAATTTTAATCTACATATAGAAAAAAAAATTCTCACTAAGATTGAGCTCTTAATTCCTATTTTAAGTACTTGCAATTTAAATATGAAGTTTTCCCATTTAAAATGCATGTAAATTTTTTTTTTCTAATTTCTAATGCTTAGACACCTTTTATCATATTGGGAATCGGTTTGATAGAACTTACGGGAAATTTCATGCTCTTTAAAATTGCCTTATTAGTGTTTTTTTCTGTAACTCACACTGGTTCGCCAGTAGGAGTCATCTAAATACAGTTTTTGGAATAAATTGTTTTTTTTTTCAAATTTATAATGCTTAGATACCTTTTATCATATTGGGAATCGGTTTGATGGACCTTACAGGAAATTTCACGCTCTTTAAAATTGCTTCAGTGTTTTTTTCTGTAACTCACACTGGTTCGCCAGTAGGAGTCATCTAAATACAGTTTTTGGAATAAATTTTTTTTCTATTTTTTTTTTAGCAAACCGCAAAAATTAGGGAGAAAAAAAGAGCTGACTCGTAAAAAATAGTTTTTTTACCAATATTTAATGAATTTACAGCCATTTTTAGGCCTTAAAACGCAAGAAATTGATAAATACTAACTAATAATGCTGCATTATTAGTTAGTATTTAGATGACTCCTACTTGCGAACCAGTGTGAGTTACAGAAAAAAACACTAAGGAAATTTTAAAGAGCGTGAAATTTCCCGTAAGGACCATCAACCCGATTTCCAATATGATAAAAGGTGTCTAAGTATTAGAAATTTGAAAAAAAAAATATTTTTTTTAGATGCATTTTAAATGGGAAAACTTCATATTTAAATTGCAAGTACTTAAAATAGGAATTAAGAGCTCAATCTTGGTGAGAATTTTTTTTCTATATGTAGATTAACATTTTGCTTGAGGACCTTGAAAAAAATTTTTTTGCGGAAATGAATCACCCTACATATAATAATATGTATGTACTATGTATGTGTATATAGATTATCAATTAAATTATTCTAAATACGTACCTGACCTAAATATTTAATAAAATTTGTTGGTTTATTACTTCATTACCACAACTACCTTAGATTTCGATTTTTAAATAGGTATTTCTATTAGAAAATATTTAAAAAAAACTATTCATATAAATAATTAAATAACTTCAATTAATTCTAGGATCTTAGTCACGTCAAGCTATAACTGACGAAGAAGGGGGGGGGGGTATTTTTCAACTGTCATAAATAATTCAGACATCGAAAATAATTTATTTCTTTATTATTAATTTAAAAAGATAAATTTAGGTAACATAAAATTCAAAATTGTAAAAGTTATTTAAAAACAATTACTGTATCTTTGAACAAAATCTCTACCCAACTCCAGACAGTCCTTTTGACTTCTTCGTAATGTATATTACCCTTAATTACACCAATAATACTTATAATTATAAAACTTTTAATCCCTTTAACCTAGACCTTAAGTAAATTCTATTTAATTAAAAACATTACTTTTATTTCATTTGGCGGCATTTCTACTGTATTTTACATGCACTTAACTTTATCTTTTTCATCGTTAACCTGTTCAGAAACCAAAGCAGCTAAAGCTAATTTCGATATCCGCAAGTACTTACATACTTGATCGTTATATAGTAAAATACTTGCAATATATTACATTAATGTATGCCCGGTATTATATAACAAATATTTGTTATATATAGCTACAACGAGGTATTGATTCTGTGATATAGTAATCTATCGATTGTTAGATCTTTCTAACAGTAAAAGTCCCATCTAAATCGGTTAAGTAGTTTTTTAGATTACTCGGAACAATTTTTTTTCGATTTTCGGGCCGTAGAACTGAAACAATTCAGTTGGTTTTTCAATTAAATGAATTGTAAGTACAATTATGTTATCTACAATATGTAATAATAATAATTACCAATTTAAATTTTATTTTGTTCAGTTCAGGTAAGGTTAGGTTAGTTTCCAATATCTTACCATGCACTGTTGCCTTAATCGTACTTAAAAAAAGATCACATAGGTATAATGATTACAAGCATTACTGATAATTTTTTTTTTTTTTTATGAGCATTAGCAAAAAAAACCTGATCGAAAAAATATTTCTTAGAGAGCCCGCTAATAATTTCAAATAAAAACTTGATATATTACACCAACGGTTCTTAAACTAGGGTCCGCGGACCCCCGTGGGGCCGTCAAACTTTTACGGGGGTCCGCGAAACATTTTTGGCAAAAATTAATTTACATAAAGTACCTTATTTTTCTATTTATTAGTGATTAATTAGTATCTAACGACCTTTTTTGTTTTTCTATCAGGAATGGGGGTCCCTGAAAAATAATTGTTCAAAAAAGGGGTCCCTAGACCTAATAAGTTTAAGAACCGCTGTAATAAATTACACGAATGCATTTTTTTCATTCCTTTTCTGTATATTATTATATGAAGTACGATTTATAGAACCGCAGGTACGAATTAGGAAACTTGACTCCGTTTGAAAAGCTTCAGGAAAACGTTAATGTTATGTATTTATCACTCCAAAAAATAATTTGAGTACATAAAGAATAAAATTCTATTTAACGACCGTTCATACAACGACCGCTCACTAAAACGACTGACAAACTGCTCTATATAGCGATCGTTTTCCAAGCACGAAATTTAAATTCACCAATTGACATGAAACAATGCAAATTTTGTCAATAATCAATTAATTGAGTCCGGTACGAAAAATTGGTACGATATTGGCAACCTTCCTCTAATACATACATATTAGTATTACAAACTAAGCGGTACCTTTTATTTTGCACTCACCTGATCTGAGAACGCGATAAATTATCTTTAAGTACATTTGAAATATTTCAAAACGTAAATCTTATTTGTCCAGTGCCATAATTTCTGAAACGCATGCAGGCGACATATAGATAATATAGCAATAATCCTTAACTTTTACAAGAAGTATAAATAATGTTCATAACTATAAAAACAAACATTACTATACGTAAATACATAAATAAATAATTAACTTTACTTTTAATATGTACAGTAGCGTCACTAATAGGTAACTGAATATAATATAAACGAATAAATATGTTTTATTATTATCTTCATATTTATACAGCAGAACAAAATAATATTATTAATGAAGAAAATTCATAGGTATGTATATATAGATATGGTTAATTGATTACCAGAAGGGCGTGTTTTTCGTTAAATTTATTAACACGTATACAACTATATAAAATAATTGAGAATTGTAATTTTTAAACACTTAAATTTTCTAATTATATTTTTTCTATAAATATTCTTTAAATGCTATTTAATTATAGTGCTTGCTGCATGTACCCTCCCTATTTTGTTTAATATCTATATATGTAAATATAATTTTTTTTTTTAATTATGTATGTATACAGGATGTCCCGTTCAATATTTCATTTATTATAACACATTATCGTGTTTCTTCTTTTTTTTAAGTTGATATTTCTATAGAAATTTGAAATTTGAACCATGAAATTTTTGTGTTTTAGATTTCGTTAAAACTATGCTTATTATATAGAAAATGATGTGAAATGTTGAATTTTTCAAACCGCAGTATCGTGTATCTTATCACGTTCTCGAGATATGGCCTCACAAAATTTTAGTTATTTCAAAAATTGTGTGGTCAGATTTGATTTTTATTGACGGATTTGAAATCAGCGCGTCGAAATATATAATGACATGTATTATACTTTAAAATTCGACAAAAAAATTTTCGCGAAAAATCAAAAAAATTCAAAATGCCGATTTAAAATTTTTTGTCGAATTTCCAAGTATTGTACATGTCATTATATAGATTTTGACTCGCTGATTTTAAATCTGTCAACAAAAATCAAATCCGACCACACGTTAAAAAGTTAGAGCCATTTTTCTCCAAAATTTTGCAAAAAAACTAAAACTTTGAGAGGCCATATCTCGAGAACATTAACCTACGGTTTGAAAATTTCAACTTTTCACATAAAAGTATGTTATAAGTTATAAAATACTTTTAACAAAATCTAAAACCCAAAAAAAATTATTCAAATTTTATGGTTCAAATTATACTTTTCATATAAATAGGTATCATAATTATTCATTTAAATCACATTTATTTAAACAAAACAGCTTTGTGTTGAAATTAAATATGAAAATTGCTTATAATGTCAAAATGATATACATAACGTACCACATAAATATTTTTTAACCAATATTGAAAATTGTAGTTAAAAAATACACCTAAAACAATGAAACCTGGATACTTAGCTGGAATCTCAAAGAACCAGTTATTTTATCCCACTTAAACAGGTGTCCCATTTACCCAGTTATAGAGGTACATATGTAGAAGTGACGGGACCTCAGTATAAATTCTAATTATAGAAGTTTCCCACTTATCCAAGTCCCACTTAATCAAGTTTCACTGTATATTTATAAAAAAATGTACATATAGATTGACCCCTTTGAGAGAATGCACTGGCGCCTATGACTTTAAAACAATAGACTTTACTGTGAGAATATTCTTCCATGAAAAGAAAAATTAATGCATGAACCAATTATAAAATTTTTGTAGATCGATTTTAGGTAAGTACATGCTGCAGTATACAATCATTATTGTATTAATAGCGTCTTCTATATACAAATGCAAAAATAAACAATTACTAGTTATACTATATTGTATATTGCACAGTGCATTATTGTATATATTTATGTATATTTCCACTTGTAAACATTTATTATTATATGTATAATGTTTTAGAACCCGTTTAATAAGGTGTTCATAAAATACGGTTCTAGAAAATTCTGCCGAATCCATTCATCGTTTTTACGTTCTTATTCGCTGGGTGCAAAGTAGGTAGTGGGGGAAACGAAATCGATCACAGCGCACGACGTGGCGAAAAATAACACTTTGGGTGGACTAACTGTCATTTTTAACAGGCTCGTTTTTAACTGAAAATAGAAAGATCAACATGGTTAACCCCACTATAGATTATGTGCAAGGGGGTGGAGTTATAAATAATGTCGATGCGAGTGTTCGTGGTGTGCAATATTGTGAAACATTTGGCGCCATAGTTTGAGGTTATGCTGTCAATGTAAACGAATTAATTATTTCTCTATTACCCGCTAGCGGCGCTAATAGACTTCGTGCACATAGCGAATAGTCATAAATAATCATCTAAAATGTATATATTACGATATTTTATTTAAATTATTTGATTGTTAATATGTCAAAGTCCACCCTAGTTGCAACCGCTAGTTGGCGCTGTCATCGCGCACGCTGCGAATACTATATGTATATTTCATATACATACAGTAAGTATTGTAAAGCCGATTTTTTTCTAAATTCGGATTTTTATGGAATTATTCATTTTGACCTTCCCTGAATCCATTCTGACTATTTTCGCCATGATGTCTGTGTGTCTGTCTGTCGGTCTGTCTGTTTGTAGACGCTGTAACTCAAATACGACAAATCGTAGAAGAGTGAAATTTTATACTTGTCAGGGAAGAAAACCTACTACTTTTTTTATTTATTAATGCTATTGATCGAATTAATATACCTATAATACAATATAATCTCAATAAGTCGAAATTCTCATATACTATTTTAGAAATTATTTATAAATTCTTTATTTTGCTTCTTCGTTTCGTCGAAGATACGAGAAGCTTTGTGATCGTTTTTCAAGGCTCGTAAAATACGGTTCTAGAAGATTCTGTCGAATCCTCATCTTTTTTAAATTTATCAAAGCTAATTATCGAATAAACATACCTAATACAGTATAACCTCAATAAGTCGAAATTTTCAAATACTATTTTAAATATTATTTATAAATTATTTTGCTTCTACGTCATATCGAAGATACGAGAAGCTTTGTGATTGTTTTTCAGAGGGAAGAAAATAAATTGTAGTCTGATTTCAAAAATATTCACTTTATCTTTCTGTGTGTGTGTCTGTCTGTCTGTCTGTCCTCTGAATTCTTGCCACACGAATAACTCATAAATTACTAAATTTATATATACCTAATAATGAAACTTGCTGTGTGTGTGTGTCTGTCTGTCCTCTGAATTTTTGCCACACGCATAACTCATAATTACTTAACCATAATAATGAAACTTGGTTAGTTTGTTTGGTCTGGTTAGAAAGTCCCATTTAAATATCATATATAAAGAGAAAAGGTGACATCCCAAAATACTTATTTTTTTAAGAAATCTGTGAAGTAAAAATTTTAGAGAATCTTTTTTGTAAACCATTCAATTTTCTATAATTTAATTTTTGTTCAATTGCTATTTACTTTAACATATTAAATCTAATTTTAACGTTTGTTATAACACAAAAATATAGATTTAGATTGAAATTGTTTAAAAAATATATAAACGACAAAAAAACAAGTGCGTATTATGAAAAATTTCGAATTAATATTTTTAAATAAAATTGTATAACAATTAAAAAGTTACTTTATTTAAATTCAACCAATATTTTACCTGCCTTAACGGCAACAAAAACACATGATTTTTAATTGTGTACATCTATGGTACAGTACCTTTCGAATTATATAAGATTCATTCCCCCCTTTTATAATACATAAATACAAAAAAAATATACAATGTTCATTTATAAATATATCGATAGTTCGATAAATAAAACGATCTTTGATTTTAGCAATTTAAAATAGTAAACAATTTTACAAATTATGTCGATGAATTGTATTCGATGAATGATCCCCAACACAATATTGTTATAATTCAGGTAGTGGTCGATATGGATACGTATAAAGTTTATGAGGCGTATTTCATACACGTAATTATTATTTAGACGAAGTTTTGGTAACAATTACATGAAAACACGTAATAACATGTTGCAATGTTTCTTTGGGAAAAACTTGACCGATAGATGTATTAAGTTTTTTGCTTTTATTTTCAAATTTCGGTGGTCTATATCGAACAATTAGGTCATCAGGTAGTTTGAATTTGATGTAGAATTTATGGTAATTTTGTGTTTCGAAACTTATGAATTTTGTATGCTCGGTTGTATAAAGAATTTGGTCTATATTTACAAACAGTGGCGCCCGAAAAAGTTATATAAGAGTAAGTATATGAAATAATATGTACTACTGATTAATATTATTCAGAAGAAAATTTTCACGAACCGTCCCTGACCTAATATCAGGTATCATAAAAGTGGCCTGCAAAATTTGCTAGCAGTCTCAAATGAGGTACTAATTTTGTGATAGTATCTATGGATTTGTAATGGAATTTAGAGCAGTGATACTTCAATTCATTGTAACTAGGGGTGTACCGGAATTCCGGCCGGAATTCACGATTTTATTCCGGTTCCGGTTCCGGCCGGAACTACGAAATTCCGGCCGGGTTTGCCGGAATTTTTAAATTTTGTTATTTCTTTCTACTAAAAAATTCATAAATAATATAATTATATAAATAACATTTTATTAATGAAAAAATCATTCCGTAATTCAAAGGCAGTTTTTTATTATTTGTTTTATCATAATATGATTGAAATTTTAGCATTAATTGATTTTAAATATATTAATAAAAAAGTCGTTATATTACAGACTACGGGCATTAAACTGATAATAAATAAGAGATGAACTGTACAAGAAGAAACTAAAGATTTTCGAAAATTTTTTAATATTATCTGTAAAATAAGACTTATTCTGCAATTTTTAAATAATACTCTAGTCCTGTTTTTTCAAAAATATTTCCCGATTAAAACTAAAATGTTTTTTCAGTGTACTCTATTTTACCCATATAAAATATTTTAAAATAATAATATGCAAAATAGTGGCCCGTGAAAAATTTGTTAGTGCACAAGTATTTATGCTATTGGGATTAGCATAAAATAGTTCGAAGACCATTGCACTAGAACTAAAGTAACGCATATTGGTGCTTTAATTTCGAGTAATTGGTATTCTTTTATCGATATTTTATATGATTTACTATATTGTGAATTTGTTTAACTGCTGTTTTGATTTATCATATTTACTTATATAAATTTGATATAATAGTAATTTAATTAGATTAAAAAAAAAACAATTTAAAACACCTAATAAAGCTGTAAAAATCGCACGATATGTAGAAAATACTATGTTTTATAATATAATGTAAGACTCTATCCCCTTAATCTTTAAGAAATACAATATAAAATAATATTATATTAATTTATGATGATAATCTATGTATATAAAGCATATTTATAACATTTTAGTTATATTTTTATCATTAGTAATTGAAATACAATTTTTTGAAAAAAAATCCGGTTCCGGCCGGAATTCCGGCCGGAATTTTTTTGTGAATTCCGGTAATTCCGGTTTCGGCCGGAACCGAAAATTCCAGTTCCGGTACACCCCTAATTGTAACACAGTTGGCGACTCTGACTGTACAAAATAATTATCATATCTACATAATATCAACACTGTTTTAATATCGTTGGTGTTTACATAAAACATGTGCGCGAAACTTGTCAAA
Source organism: Sialis lutaria (assembly GCA_949319165.1). NCBI lineage: Eukaryota > Metazoa > Arthropoda > Insecta > Megaloptera > Sialidae > Sialis > Sialis lutaria. The sequence goes on from OX439244.1 coordinate 3,955,344, forward strand.
GTCTTCATGAAACTTATAGAAAACTGTCATATAAATTTGATACCTCATTTGAGAGTGCTTGCTAGCTCCTTTATGATACCAGACATAAATCTATTATTTCATATGTAGAAAACTTTTAAATTAGTTTTATTCTATAGGTCATTTTTTTATAATACAGGATGGCCCAAGTAAAACGAAACCGGCGTGCTTTTGGTCATTTAAAATAAGATTTTGAAAAAAAGCTCGAACACATCGATTTTGCTTTCAAGAGGGACATCTTTTGCTATAAAATTTTTGTATAAATCTTTTCAACCCTCAGCGATATGAGCAGAACCCTTAAAATTTTAAATAACATAATAGGGCAAGTGGTACCTCATTTGAAAGGGTTTTTTCATTCTAAATACGGTGCTATTTGATTTTTTCAAATCTATTTAGTTTTAGTCAAGTTATTTACATTTTGAATTCTATAAATGCAATGATTTTCTGATCAAAATACAAATATTTACAACTAAAAGTCAAAACAGAGTAGGCTTATTTCTTATCAAATAATTCAAAAACATCCAATTTGGACATTTATTGAATTAATTAATGTTTTGGATGTTGGTAAATTTTTTTTAATTAAATTTTTAAAATTTTTTAATTAATTCAATAAATGTCCAAATTGGATGTTTTTGAATTATTTGATAAGAAAATAAGCCTACTTTTTTTTACTTTTAGTTGTAAATATTTGTTTTTTGATCAGAAAATCAATGCATTTATGGAATTCAAAATGTAAATAACTTGATTAAAACTAAACAGATTTGAAAAAATCAAATAGCACCGTATTAAGAATGAAAAAACCTTTCAAATGAGGTATCACTTGCCCTATCATGCTATTTAAAATTTTGAAGGTAGAGCTCATAGCGCTGAGGGTTGAAAAGATTCATGCAAAAATTTTATAACAAAAGATGTCCTCCTTGAAAGCAAAATCGACGTGTTCGAGCTTTTTTTCAAAATATTATTTTAAATGACCAAAAGCGCACCCGTTTCGTTTTACTTGGGCCACCCTTATTAAGCAGTGAATAAATAAATAATTATTTTTAACTATTCTTCAAATTATTTATATTAAATTTTCCTATACAATTTTCTGCAGTTTTTCTTAATCACTGATCTACAAATAAAAACATATATATTAATTATGCTTTGAATAAATATTAGTTTATACTAAATTCAGAAGCCTAGAGTTATTACTATTATTAAGAATAAAGTATTCACTGTTATTAAGACCAAATAATTATTACATGGAACGAATAATAACATATAATTTTAATATATGATTACAGTAATTTAAACTGGTCGATTAAATGATAATATTTAAGCTATTCTAATCAGGAATGTTTAGAATAATTGGCATTTCACAACTACTTAAGATAAATTTAATAAACAATAGTTTAAAGCATTCTTACACAATAGCCCTGCCTACTAAATATATAGGTTCTCTAATTCTATTGTTTGTGATTTGTAAGTAATAAGTACAATGGATAAAAAACTTATGTTTGTGTTATATTTTGTAACACTATATGAATATTTAGTTCTGTTGGGTTGGTTTTTATGTAAACACTTATGTAAGAAAATGTGTTACTTATTGCGATCTATTCAGAAGTCAAAGCGACTGTATGGTTGATTTAAAGAAGGTTGAAACCATTGAAAAATTACAAAGAGATTTTGATGAAACTTTAAAAATAACAAGACAATTATATTTTAAAAAAATAATTGAAAAATTTCAAAATCATTAAGAGAATAGTTTAAGAGATATTAAATAAACAAATTAACATGCATTCTTATGAGAACTGCATAATTTCGAGACATTACAGGACTTTTTAAAGTGATGTGACAGAGAGAATATGATGAAAATTTGAGCATACACTTTTTATGTATTGCATTTTTAGGGTTCCGTAGAAAACTAGGAACCCTTATAGTTTCTCCATGTCCGTCCGTCCGTTCTCAAAAATTTTGAGATAATAAGATGAAAATTGGTATACGGCCGTAGATTGATGACCCAAAAACAGAAATGATAATATTTTTGAAAATAAAAATTTTTTAGACCCCCCTTTCATAAAATGAAAAGTGTTTTCAAAAAAAAAATTTCACCTACACCATTGAGTGAGGTGTCGTTAGAAAGGTCTCCTAAAATGCAACAAAAAATGTATCAGAACTTTTTGATTTTAACCCTTTAATCACGATGTATTTGCTCTCCAAAGTCGTTAAAAAAGCGTCCCCCCCCCCTCTATTTTCTAAACTATCAATTTAAAAAATCTGAAAAAATTCCATAACGTAGATTTTAATTAGTACTTTCACTGAAAATTATAACGAACATTGTCAAACATATTTTGGACCCCCCTTTCATAGACTGAAAATTGAACTTTCATTTTTTTCCCCACTTACTCTATTGAGTGGAGTGTCATTTAATAGGTCTCTTAAAATGCAATAAAAAACGTTAAATAACTTTTTGATTTTAACCCTTCAGTCGCGATATATTTGCTTTTTAATGTCGTTGTTAGAGCGTCCCCCCCCCTCTATTTTCTAAACTATTGATTCAAAAAATTTGAAAAAAATTCAGAATGTAGCTTTTAATTAGTACTTTCACTGAAAATTATAACGAACATTGTCAAAAATATTTTGATAGGGGGTATCATAGATTGAAAAGTGAAGTCACATTTTTTTCATTTACCCCATTGAGTGGGGTGTCATTTGATAGGTCTCCTAAAATGCAATAATAAAAGTCAAATGACTTTTTGATTTTAACCCTTCAGTCACGAAAATTTTGAAAATACTTTTTATAAATCGTAGTGAGAATGACTACGGAACCCTATCATGTGCGTGCCCAACACGCACTTGCCCGTTTTATTATACAAAGATATCTGTAAATTTTCAGAATAATAGATCGGTTCAGTGGTTTAGCCATGAAAAGTTAACAAACAAACAGACAGACACCCTTTCGCATTTATAATATTAGTATGGATTACTTTCTTTGTCCGTATTTACCTCAATATCATAAACAGTTATGTAGATTAATATTCCAAAATTTTATAAAATTAGCACCCCCTTGCAACCCCTCAGGAGTTGAATTTTAGAATATGCTGATATACGTGTTTCATTATTGGTAATGTAGAGTGTGTTTTTAAGTTTCAAGTAAATCCATACAAAAAATATTTTTCCCATACAAAAATTTACACCTTCTTTTACCCCCATAGGGGTTGAAATTCGAAAAATATTCCTTAGTGGGTATTTACGTCATAAAAGTAAATATACCCCTGAAATTTCACGTTTCTATAGGTTCAGGGCTTTCGGCTCACATTCAGATCATTCAGTATGTGCAAATAGCCAATTGCTTGCACATACAGTATGTTCTAATAGCCAATTGCTTGTATTTACTGTATGTTCTAATAGCCAATTGCTTGCACATACTGTATATGTGCAATTACCACATTCTAAATTTAAAAAATTGAATACTCCCGGGAATTTTGTTTAGATCTGCAGAGATCTACTCAGATTTCACTGTTTTTTTTTTCTGTGGAGACTTACAAAGATCTGTACAACAGTCTACAAAGATCTAAAATGAACTACAAAGATCTACAACGATCTACAAATATCTCTGAAGATCATTATAACGTTGAAAATTAACTTTTCAACGTTAAAATTCATCAATTTTCAAAGTTTTAATCTCTATCACGATCTACAACGATCTTTAGAGATCTTTGTAGATCTTTTTAGATCTTTGTAAGGCCTATTTCACACATATACGGTTTCATTCGGTTCGGTTCGTTTTCGGTCGCTGCCGACAAGTGTGAAACGATGATTCAGTTTGTATTCGGTACCTAATAGAAACCGTACAGAACTGAATACTCCCTCCACACGGACAGATTTCATCAGGTTTCAATTCGTGTCCAGGGAACACAAAGCAATGAACGCGTTCACACATACTCGGTTTAGTTTCGGTTTTAACCTGATAGCGAGTGTTATTTTTTTTTAAGTTTTGTCGCGGATTTTCTAATAAAATGAGCGGTTTTCTAGATGTTGATGTGGATCGTCTTCATGCTCTTTAGCTTCGGGAAAATAGTGTAGAATGCTCCAAATTCCTGCTGTAAAGTGATGAGAGGGTGCTCGCAATGAATTCTAGTATTCCTCCTTCATTTTTTAATTTTTTTATAGAGAAACAACATGGCAACAACTTGCTTTCTCTCCATGATAACTACTGAGTTTACGGAAAAAAATAAAACCTAATATGAACCGTATGAGAACCGTGTACCTATGTGTGAAAGGGTTTGATTCGTTTTCGGCTGAAACCGAAAACAAACCGAACCGAATGGAACCGCGTATGTGTGAAACAAGGCTAAGTCATTGTAGATCTTTGCAAGTCTCCACAGATCAAAAACCAGTGAAAAATATGATAAATGCAGATCTGTCGAGATCTAATTTTTCCCGGGCTGTTATATTTTGATTCTGAGTTCGAGGTATCAAAATGTTGAGAACCATTGTTCTAGAAGCTATACTCATCACACAACTCAATTAATTAGAACGCACACTAATGATTCTTACTCCCAATTATAACATATCTCGAAGCCATATATGTGAAGTGTTAAGAAGCAAACGGAGCAAGATCGATTGTATCGGGAGGGATAACGAAGACCAGGGCTCTGGCAGCGGGCGTGTACAAGGTCCTTTTTCGTGATTACGACACGGCGCGCGGCGGCGTTGTGGTGATTCGCACACCGCATTAGTCGCACTGCACGCCGCGGGGACAACTATTCGCAAATACTGTGACCTCTTCGACCGGCGCACTATTGTTTCCAGATTAGGCCCACGACAGACCTGGACTTACATCAATCTTAATGTATAATAATTAACCCTCTTTATAAATAATTGATAAATAATATACAAGTAGAATCCGGATATAACGACTAACCGTTTTTAACGACGAAAATGCAAACTCAAATTAGGTTTCATATAGACGTACTATTAAAACATATCCGTATAGTACGATTCCGGTCTAAGTGACCTATTTTGACAATTGTCTGGTTCGAACGACGCCCCGCGTCCCGGCTTTCTCCTCTCTCCTACGTATGTTGATTGTTGATTAGTAAAATTACAGACTTTCTACGTCAGTAAATACATATTTACACGCATAGAATGTAGGTATATTGTATCTCTGATCAAACTGTAATACATTGTATGTATGTAATGAACAATGTTTAAGTAAATGCCATTAAAGTTATACTTTTTGTTAATTTTATTATTTGTTTTATTTAAATAGAAATTAATCTAACTATGTATATTATTATTTCATAATAAGAATTACAGTAATATTAATATGTATATATGTACCTTATACATAATAAAAAACAAGCTTAAATTATCCGGTAAATTGCTGAATGTCTTTAAAAGAAGACAGAATAACTTGGACGTTAAATAAAAAAAATCCAATCGTTTAGTACGTCGTCCGGTTAGTTCGACTAGTGTCGCCGGTCCTTTGAGGGTCGTTATATCCGGATTCTACTGTATGTAAAACATACTTTTTACAAACAAGATTTTAAAATTTATATCTCCATATTGGGTTCAGAATGGCGTCACATAGCTTATCGTATTCTTCTAGTCAAACCCTTTTATTTGATACCTATATCAAGGGGGTTGTGAAGAAAAAGGTAATCAGCCATATTGGGGCGTCCACAATATTGAATTTTCAACAGTATTAGTGTTGTCACCGTATGCATGGACATATTAACACAATGGTGTAATATTATTTTAAAACAGTGAGAGAGATGCTGCGGCATTAAGGTATCCGGCGAGTTTTTCGAAACACAATTTTTCGAAACACAATTTTTCGAACACAATTTTTCGAAACGCAATTTTTCGAAAACAATTTTTCGAAACACAATTTTTCGAAACACAATTTTTCGAAATACAATTCTTCGAATGAACAATTTTTCGAATGAACAATTTTTCGAATGAACAATTTTTCGAAAAAAATAAATTTTGGATTTGGGGTTTTTAAATTAAGTTTTACACAAAATTTGATAAAGGTAGAAATGAAAAAGAATAAAGAGTTTAGGTTAGGTCAGCTTAGGTCAGAATAGATTAGGTTAGTCCCGGTTAGGGTAGGTTAGTCTTAGTTAGTTTTGCATAGAGTAGATTAGGTTAGTGCCCGGTTAGGTAAGGTTATATAAATGTACAGGGCCGGATTTAGGGGAGGGTAACCGGAGCTACAGTCCCGGGGCCTCCACAAAAGAGGGGCCCCCACAATAGAGACTTTGGAAAAAAAGAATTCAAATTCAGACTAGTAAACACTTGTAAACAACTTTTCCTTTCAATTTTTTATTATATTCGATTATATTTATATGTTCGTTAAATAATAATAGAATCTATACTTGGTTTCACAATAAATTATTTATTGGAAAACTCGACTGAAAACAATTGTTCATTTTATTTGGAAAATAATTTGGGGCCAAGGGGCCTCCAGACCTTTAAATCCGGCCCTGTAAAGGTAATATTCAATTTACAGGGATCCAGCATAATTTTCAATAATCACAAAAAACGTAGGTACGTAGTATTATTTTAAATAAAAATTAATAAAAATTGTTTTTTTTAACTGGTGTTTATTAAAAATGCACTGAAAAGTTAAAAATTAATATTCAGTTGTCACTTAATTCTTAGGTTTGTATGACTAATTTAAAAAAAAATTTACCCTTATATATTTTATCAATTCATATAAAAGATATTTTTCCATGCATTTGCCTTTATAGCACCACGCGCTTTTATAAATTTTTCGAAAAATTGTTCATTCGAAAAATTGTCCATTCGAAGAATTGTGTTTCGAAAAACTGTGTTTCGAAAAATTGTGTTTCGAAAAATGTTGTTCGAAAAATTGTGTTTCGAACAATTGTGTTTCGAAAAATTGTGATTCGAAAAATTGTGTTTCGAAAAATTTACACCAAACCGGCATTAAGGATATATTGATATATCTATCTCTTTTTCTAAGAAAAATCTGTTTAAATAAAGACAAGTATATCCTAAACTAGTTTCCATTTCTTTTTTTTGACATGACTCTGTTTTCGAGTTTAATGCGCGATCCATGTTTTATGTCTATGGACCTAACGTTAAATCAAGTATTATACCGTTATTTTTTTACATTTTAAAACAATTCAGTTAGTTTAATAGTACAATCTTTAAATCATTTACAATATATGTGGTATTAGGCCAACCCTGTATGCGACCTGACCCTACACCCCCTCCCCCTTGGGTCCGACAAACTCGTAAAGCTTATTTACGATTGCATAATGCACACTGTGCAAATATTTTTAATGTCGGTGTTTTCATTTCTACCTTCCTGGCGAATATGCATAACCATGGGCGTAGCCAGGGTGGGGCAGGGGGGGCGCTTGCCCCCCACCCTAGCTTGTGGACAAAAAGTAATAAGTAAATCAGTACATTGTCTAAACAGGGATATTTCTAGATTTCTATGATGTCCATTGGATTTTTGAACGTAATTTTATATTTTGGATCCAGAAAATCTTATATCAAAGTTTTTTTAATCACAATCTTTTGTTTTTACATGTAAACTAAAATTTCAGGGAAAATTAAAAATAAAATAAAAACATCTAATAAAGACCATACCGGGTGTTTTTTTTAAAGACTTTCCAGCGGATTATTTCCAAAATAACGAATTTTCAGAGAAAATTTGTCAGACAAAAGTTTCATGGATTTGACAACATGTGTTGACCTTGAAAAGGTCACTATTATGGGCTTTTTAGGTTCAACTTTTCTTTTTCAAATGTAAACCCATATTTTTGTTACAGATTCGTAATTAACTAGAAAAAATAAGTAACTTTTTTCTGAAAATGTCAATTTTGTATGATTTGGAGCAAAACAAACAGTAATTTCTGGATTTAAAATAATTTTTTACTAGAAAACTATTGTTTTTTTAAATAATCGCAAGAAGCAAAAAGTGCTTAGTTTTCAACAAGAATTATCGGAGAATTTTTACTTATTTTTAATTCGTTTTTTTTTATTTCGAAAAATTTCTTTAAAAACAATTTTTTTTAATTAATAATTACTTTAAAAAAAATTCTGAAAATCCTTGCCGAAATCTAAACATTTCTTTTCTCTTGTAATATTTTTTTATAAATTGGTAGTTTTCGAGTAAAAAATTATTTAAAATCCAGAAATTACTGTTTGTTTTGCTCCATATCATACAAAATTGACATTTTCAGAAAAAATATTTCAGACAAAAGTTACTTATGTTCCCTAGTTAATTACGAATCTGTAACAAAAAATATGGGTTTACATTTGAAAAAGAACCTAAAAAAACCCATAATGGTGACCTTTTCAAGGTCAACACATGTTGTCAATATATAGCCCCCTCAAAGCCATGAAACTTTTGTCTGACAAATTTTCTCTGAAAATTCGTTATTTTGGAAATAATCCGCTGTAAAGTCTTTAAAAAATTGTTTTGTTAAAATGCTGTGAATATAAAAAGATCCACGGAAATTAATTTTGACCTGATTTTTTAAAACTAAAATATGTTACATAAAAAAATTTTTGCCCCCCCCTAAATACAATTCTGGTTACGCCCATGTGCATAACATAGTTAAAAATATTGTTAATAATTATTATTTATGTGCAGTTAATCAAATCACCCCCCCCCCCTTTTTTTACTACACTTTTACAAAAGTATAGCCATAAAAGCATGAAGATTCAATTTTTCGATGATATTCGAGGTTAAAACAATGCATGCCCCCCCTCCACGTCCCTCACTGTCGATAAAATAATCGTTTTATATATTATTTTTTTATATTACTGTTGCATATTTATTTGTTGAAAATTCATAAAATATCAAAACTTTTACAAAAATATACAAAATCATGTAAATAAAAAACAATAAACCTCATCCTAAACAACTATTGCACAATTTTAAGCCAATACTAACGTGAATCGGATTCTAGGGCGCCTAGATAATTACACATTTGTATGTAAAAATATTTTATGTATATAATAAAATAAAACCTAACACTAGATTGTAAACAAGATGGTACTAAATTTGTATTCACTTAATGTATTAACATTTTAATTTCACGATTTAAATATTTTACATTGCATTCGACTCGAAAAACGGAAATAGTGTTTTAAACTACAGCCAGGGGCGTCACTGGAAAATTATGTAAGCAGAGGCGTACCCAGGTTATTTACTATATCCACAATTCGTATATAGAAAAAAAAGAAGTTACTTTAAATTTGTTTTACAAATTTAAATAAATAATACTCTGCCTTGTAAATGCACGGTGCTTCCTCGTGCTAAATTCATCAAAGGTAGTTAATTATTGAACAATTTAAATAAAAACCGATAAAGTATTCAGATGAACTGCCTGTCATTGGTTAACCATTTAATTTTCATACGACTTTAATAAAAAAAATTAATTTTACATTTTTCTTAATACGCGCCTGGTTATGTCGTATATTTTGAATTTTTTGACAATTTCAATCAAAATCATTATTTTTCTGCTATACGAATGTCAAAATGACATTTAAAACGTCAAAGTGACATTTAATATGTCAAAGTAAATAGCAGTTTTAAAAAAACAAATGACGATTTTTATAAGTCAAATTGAGATAGATCTTTGCAAGGGAATATTTTACAACAAAAGTAGGTGACCTATATTATAGAGACTTGAATGCTCTACAAAAAAGGTTCTATAAAATTTTCACGTAACATGTGTCTTTCTTGAGATATCTTCAAAAAATAAATCTTTTTGGATGTCACCCCTCCCCCTTACACACAATTTTAATTATTTTGAAATGGGACCGTCCTCAAGCCAGACCCAACCAACCAACCAAGTTTCATCAATATCGGTTCAGTGGTTCATGAGTTAAGCGTGTGACAAGGATTGGGGGACAGACACACACAGACACAGACACAGATACACACACACACACACACACACACACAGACACACACACACACACAGACAGACAGACAGACACGGAACAAAAAGTGTTTGTCTTGACCTGAAACGGATAAATAAAGTAAAATTTTTGAAATCGGAGAACAAATTTTTTTTTCTCGTTTTAAAACGATAACGAAGCTTCTCGTATCTTCGATATTGCGAGGAAGCAATAATTAATATCTCAGATTGGCGCGATCTTTTAACTTTTTTTTAAATATAGCTTACGGCTTACACAATTAACTTTAAGAGTACCAAGTGACCTAAGACCATCGCGACCTCTATCCCCTGTTATAAACAAATTCAACTTGAAATTACTCTCGTTAAGTAAATTCAGTACCTATCATTAAACAGATTGACTTCAAAGAAATAAATTTTATAAGTTTAAAAATATATATTAGTACCTCGTAAAACCTTTTAAAAAATATTAAAGTATTAATTTTTACTGCAAGTTTTTGTAAAAAAAATATGAAATTCATACATGTTGTTATCTTTAAAATACTATTATTAATAGATAAGTATGAGTGATAAAAAAATTATATCTACCCCTAAAATCATACCTTTAGTGAATCTATGACATATACCCGCCCATGCCAACCTTTTTTATGCCCCTTGTTGTCTGAAAATATTAATATGATATTTGTAACATAAAATATATTACTTCGCAACATCTGTGATGAGTTTTAATTTTAAAACAGTTTAATTTTGACATATCTTCGAAAGAAGTAGTGAAAAATTTTTTTGTGAATATAAAGATTTTTATATATTTTTTTAAATAATAAATGAAAAATGTATTGAACTACCATCTCTTTCTCATGTTTGAAAAGTTTAAAACAATTGAATACAATGAAAAACTATACGGTACTGGACACTAATACACAATGTTCGACTCGCACATAACAAATAAAAAAAATCGTATTTTATTCATGCAATTTTGAAATTAAGGCATGGCCAATTTGAACCTGATTAGAAAATCGAAAGATTCTGATTCGAAAATAATAAAAAAAGAGATAGAAAATGTTTTGGGATATATTTGTCCTTATTTAAACAGGAGTGTCTATTTCATACTTTTTAGAAAAAGAAATAGATATATCCCAAACTCCACTGCATCTCTCTCACTGTTTTGAAGAAATGTTACACTAGAACTATTATGTTAATATATAATGCGCAGTCCATGCTCTATGCTCGCATGGATTGAGGTAAATAGATTTAAAAAATGATATGTATGACAAAGAAAATATTACAAAATCTTCCCAAGCATTCATCACTGTATTAAATTTAATATACATTTAACTATTAATATAAATTATTGTCAAAAATCTTAATAATAAACATATTAGTAAACTTTCTTGAGAAATAAACTGTCAAAAAATCATAAATAATACGTCTCCAAAAACGACCATAGATACAGATTCCTGATAAAAACATAGACATAGTTCTCTATGATATGAACCATTAGATAAGCTCACATCAAGACCGAATTCCATAAAAAATATCCACACAAGAGTGAGATAAATATATACAGAGATAAGGTTATTCTATATGACTATCTCACTCATGCGATTAGGTATGTATTTTATAGGTATTGACTCAGAATCAGCCGAATTCTAAATGGTTGAGTTATGACGGCCGATGGAGGTACACCAGGACATAGTTTTTACCCCACGGGTGGCGAACAGCGACAAAAATTAACAAGGGTTCTTCTATTTGCTGGTATTTTTTATTTTTTTAATACACCTGTCGATTCAAGATTTTTTTTTTAATTATATGTAAGTTTTGTCCATTCATATTTTAAGAAAAGGGTTCGTTCGACAATTCGGTTTTAATTTTTCTGTATCATTAATAACCAGAAATATTTTTATTAGAAGTTTAAATTAATAGTAAAATTTTTGGACAATGTAAAAATTTTGAGAATGGGTTTTTTATAGATATAAATAATGTTTTGTAGAAAAATGTAATAGATTTTTAAAAGGGTTTTTATAAATATGTCAAGTAGAAATGTAATAGCATGTAAGCTATGTTTTTATGTGTATGTGTGTGTCATATAACGCATGAATAGAGCTGCGAATGAATTTTGAAATTCAATAGTATATTTTTTGACGTCTGAAATGGATATAGCAGTCAATTTTGTGTTTTTTTTTTTAATTGAAATTTTTGAAATTTGAATAGGTATCTTAATATGACGTGATTAGGGGTTGGGGTGCGATATAAATCGAAATTATATTTTAAAAATAAGTTTTCTTTCAAGTTGAAAATAAATCATGTCAGTAAAGTTAGCCCCGTTCTTTTTACTTTGAAAAAAAGAATTTTTTTAACTTATAAACAAAAAACAGTTAACCCCGTCATTTGTGATTTAAAAAAAAGGTTTTATCATAGACATAGAGCATGGACCGCGCATTCTGTATCAACATAATCGTATAATGCGGTGTTTACCCGAAAAAACAAAACAGAAACATACTGTTTAAAATTCTTCGTATTTAAAAATGTAACCGTGTTTCTGTTTTGTTTTCTCGAGAAAACAAAACAGAAACACGGTGTTTTTATGACCAAAAAGCAATAAACCCTATATACATTTTTAAATACACGAAGTATTTTAAAGACACGATGTTTCTGTTTTGTTTTTTCGGTGTAAACGCCTCATAAAATTTACCTGAAATAGTTAGGTTTGGGATTTCGGATTTATTAATCTATTTTTTTAAAGAAATTAAATATATAATCCTGTTTAAATAAAAACAAAAATATCCCAAACCATTTTCTATCTCTTTCTTTTGACTCGACTGTATTTTTGAATCAAAAATTTTGCTCGATTTGATATGAGCCAAAATATTTTTTTTATATAAGTTAGCACCGTTATTTCTGATTTCATAAAAAAATATACAGACGTAGAAAAGGTAAAAATTATTAAAATTTCAAAAACTTATTGGGGTTTGGGTTGGAAAGTTCCCAAGGGCAAAGTTCCTAATTACAGTCCCAGTATTGTAAATACATCTCTCTCTACCGCAATAAAATGATTATTTTTAATTTAACTTTCAAAAAAAAAAATTCAATTCTTTAACTACTTTTTCTATAACATCACAAGAAACTAATAGTAAAACTCGATACGTCACATTATTACGTATGTACCAATACAACGCATACTTAAAATTCAAGAAGTTATTGTAAAATTCTCGATAAACAAAAATCCACACAGAAACGAAAAAAGGCGTTTTGAATTCATGTTAATTCGTTTTATGATAAAATTCAATGTAAAACAGTGACAGACGTTTACTATTACCGTTATTTTTCACTCGTGTATCTCTGTCTAGCCGGGCAATGGGCGCATCATGCCATCATTGTCATAGAATAGGTCAATGGTTTTTAACAACTTACTGCGTCTATGATAGCGAAGGGTACCTGAGACTAAACATACACGCGTTATAAATAGATTCGCCAAATTGATCGACGTGATTATAATTTCAATTTCGAATTAAGATCAAAACGAGACCGATATGGTAATTAGAGTGTGAAGGGGGGGGGGGATAATAAATCTATAGAAAATTTCAATCGAGATGATAATTGTTTTTTTAACATATGGGTCAGTCCGCGGTAATCGATACCAGATAGTTAAATATTTTACGAAAATGGATACAAAAATATAAAATTAACAGGCTATTGAACATCAATTTTCCTAAACCAAAAGAAAATTAGAAAAATGTTAGTTAATTTTCAAAATATTTAAAAAAATTTCCAAAAATTTTCACAAAAGACAACAAATAAGGTGAAATCACAATAACTTACTTAAGAATAAGTGACGATCGTGGCAAACTATTAAAAGTCTTTGACAATTACATATCAAACGTGACGTTTGACCAAATTAAAAAAAAATTCCCTCACTAAAAATAATGACTAAGGGTGACCGCATTTATTATAAGTTTAATGAGTCTATTGATGTATTTGATAAATAATTGTTATAAGTATTAGTTAATAATATCAATAAGCAATTAAACACACAAATAGTACTCTTATTGTATCCTTTTATTCAACGTGTCACAATGTTTGTTGAGTAATAACCAGTTAAAAAGATTACGTATTTACCTAATGCTCTTGTGTTACTAAAAAATAATTTATTCGTAACATATTAAAGTATGATTATTATAACTTCAATATTTTCGCTAAACTTTTAAGATTTTGGATAGAGGTTGCAATACTTGCAATAGTTGGCGTCACACCCGTCACAGGGCTTCTAACGCTGGCATTTTTTTTGTAAAATAACCGTAGACCTTTTCTTCTTTCAATATACATGTATTACATTAAGATCTACAGAAAAATGATAAAACCATGTTATTAACTAGTATTATTTAGAAATTATGAACTCCAATCCGAGTTGAAATGTCACACCCGTCACCGCGGACTGACCCATATATTTTTAATAATGATTTTTACGTATTTCTGAAAATAATACTTTTGGTGGTAGCTGGCTATTTTTTTAAAGAAGAAACTATAATTTATAAATTCCATTTTCGTAGAAAATCGGTTAAACATAAAAATATATTATAGGACCCCGCACATTCCTTATGGGAACTGGCTTTCCGTGAAAATCGCTAAATTTTTGGTATGTTGTAGTTTATGTGATGCTGATCAAAAGCTCTCACAGGCACAACCTCGAAAAATGAGCCGTTTCGGCGATAAAAATTTTTGATGATGAAAAATTGAAATTAAAGTTTTATTTAAGTTTTAAATCTTTTAAAACGGCTCATTTTTCGAAGTTGTGCCTGTGAGAGCTTTTGATCAGCATACAACATACCAAAAATTTTGCAAACACGGAAAGCCAGTTGCCATAAGGAATGTGCGGGGTCCTTTAACAAAAAAATGATTTTGTGTTAGGTTGTACATAAAATAAATTTAAAAAACTACCAAAAAAAAAATAATTTGTCTATGGGTTAAATAATCCGTGATCGATTTGGCTCCGATAGAGGTTGTTTGTTTATATGATATTTTTTTTACCAATATGGAAATATCCACGTTTATCTTATTGATAAATGTATATTATTACTAACAATGTTCTTATCATAGTGAAAATTTTGTTTCGTATTGAAAACATATATTTTAAATACAAAAAAATAGTTTATAAATGACATCACTGAATTTACCATATCGAAAATTGTACTTTCACTAGTTGGGTGGTGTAAAAAATATTCACACTGATAAATATTTATTAATACAACTATTATGTTTAATCTATTTTGAGAGTTTCGTTAGTTGGTGTAATAAATTATTTATTTATTTGACAAATGAAAAGATTTTTAGATAAACATGAAGATATATATTTCAAATGAATAAAATATCCTCAATAAGATTTTTTGTATTATTATATTGAGGAAATATTATTTACCTATGTATATTAACAAGATAAATTTATTAAGTTTTTTTCTGTGTATATAGACTTCTATAAAATATTTTTTGCTACCAGAAAAAGTCATAATATACAGGAAGAAACGGGAAAAATTGAGAGAAAAGTATCTTCAGAAAAAACGTGAAAATTGCTAATTAAAATATAGGTTAAAAAAGTGGATTGAACAGAACCTAAATATCAACGATACTTTATTTTTTGGTCACAATGAACAGATTTAGGGGGTGTCCCGTTAATATTTCTATTTCAACGTACACCCTAATATACCTATAGATTTTATGGTTCTAGGTAAGTTGTTCGAAGGTAATTTGTTCGAAGGAAAATTATTTGAAGCAACTTTCTTCGAAGGAATTTCGTTTGAATGGAATTTTATACGAACAACATTTGAACGAACGGAAATTTGTTCGATTTTTTAAAATATAATTTAACTGTTTTTAAATAATTCTGTCAAATAAAACACACGTAATAAATTCTAGAGTTCGTTGTGGTGAAGATTGAATTCCCGCTTTTAAACTTAATTAACCTCTTTTCTCTAATATATTGCCCTAACCAAGGATTAGTTAATGTGTCCACATAATTTTTTAGGGTTCCGAAGAAACCCTATTAATCTCACTTTGTCGTCCGTCCGTCCGTCATTTTCACTCAAAGCTCTATAGCTCGTAAACTATATAAGCTAGAACCTTGAAATTTTGACAGAATATGTAAAATGACACCCTCTAGTAAAATATGTACAAATATTTTGGAAAAATATTTTTTTAGGGGGGGGTGCTAAGAAGCTAAAGACAGCCAAAAAAATATTTTTTTTATACCAAGGCAAGTGGCACATCAAAATGTGTAACCAAGCTAGTGTAATTTGATCCTTATTCTTATTTTTTTATAAATCAAAAATGGCGCCTACAGGGGGCTTCAAAGCAAATTCAAAAAACCAAAAAAAATGTATTGCAAGTCGTGTGGGATGTCAAAATTCAGATCTCAGTGAGAAGAATATGACACTATTTTTTATTTTATTTTTAAATTAAAAATGGCGCCTACAGGGGGCTCCAAGCAATAATTTTGTCTGCCCCCCCCCCTCTAACTCGGTAACTACTGGCTCGAAAAATCTGAAAAAAATTAGGTATTGAGTCTTTGTTGAGACTACCAACTACAAATACTAAAGTCACCAAACTCATGTCAAATTTTGGAGAAAAGGGGAGGGGTGTCATACATTTTTTTATTTTTATTTTTTTATCTGGGCATGTGGGGTGTCGAAATGTAGATCTCAGTGCGTAGAATATGACACTATTTTTTATTTTTTTTCCAAATTAAAAATGGCGCCTGCAGGGGGCTTCAAGTAAACAAAAATTTGTCCACCCCTCTCTAGCTCGGTAAATACTGACTCAAAAAATCTGAAAAAAAATTGGTAATGGGGTTTTTATAATACTAGTAACGACAAATATTAAAATCAACAATATCATTTCAAATTTTGAAAAAATAGGAAGGGGCGTCATGGAATTTTTTTTATTTTCATATCTAGGCTTGTGGGGTGTCAAAATGTAGATCTGAATTAATAGAATATGATTCTATTTTTATATTTATTTTTAACTCAAATATGCACCTGTAAATGGCTCAAAACAGTCCACGTAGTATATATGTACTTCGGAACCCTTATGGCATACACTGGTGTATGTCTTGACAAATTTTTTTATTTGTTAATATTTAAATATAAAAAGTCTTTATTTCCTATAATCTCCCTAATACCGTCTTGGCCTCATTATTTAATGTAATTTATTTATTTAACTACTATACTATCATAACACTTTTGTAGTCTAGAAATTTTTAAGTTTTTAATTATTTGTAATTAATAGCAAATCAATTACACGTATATTTTTTTAATTTACACGTATCAAATATATAAGATTTATTTATATACATTTTGAAACATATTTTTTAAATTATTTTAAAAATTCGAACAAATTTCCGTTCGATCAAATATTGTTCGAACTAATTTCCATTCGAACAAAGTTCCTCCGAACAAATTACATTCGAACAACTTTCCGGATACAACATATTATAAGATAAATACTCTGCCTTGTAAATGCACGGTGCTTCCTCGTGTTAATTCATCAAAGGTAATTATTGAACAATTTAAATAAAAACCGATAAAGTATTCAGATGAACTGCCTGTCATTGGTTAACCATTTAATTTTCATACGATTTTAATTAAAAAATTTAATTTGACATTTTTCTTAATACGCGCCTGGTTATTATGTCGTATATTTTGATTTTTTTGACAATTTCAATCAAAATCATTATTTTTCTGCTATACGAATGTCAAAATGACATTTAAAACGTCAAAGTGACATTTAATATGTCAAAGTAAATAGCAGTTTTAAAAAAACAAATGACGATTTTCTTAAGTCAAATTGAGATATATCTTTGTAAGGGAATATTTTACAACAAAAGTAGGTAATTTATATTATAGAGAATTGAATGCTCTACAAAAAAGGTTCTATAAAATTTTCACGTAACATGTGTCTTTCTTGAGATATCTTCAAATCAAAAAATAAATATTTTGGAATGTCACCCCTCCCCCTTACACACGATTTTAATACTTTTGAAATGGGACCGTCCTCAAACCAGACCCAACCAATCAACCAAGTTTCATCAATATCGGTTCAGTGGTTCATGAGTTAAGCGTGTGACAAGGATTGGGGGACAGACACACAGACACACACACAGACACGGAACAAAAAGTGTTTGTCTTGACCTGAAACGGATAGATCCGGTAAAATTTTTAAAATCGGAGAACAAATTTTTAAAACGATAACAAAGCTTCTCGTATCTTCGATATTGCGAGGAAGCAAAAATTGTCATATTTAGTGAATTGTTTATTTACAAATTGAGAATAAGTTTAGAATAAACATTAACCATGGATTGAAAACAACTAATCGTGAATTATTTTGCTTTGTGCAACCCGAGGTAAATCTAATAAATAAATGCTCTAAGATTTTTAACTACATCCACAATAGTGAAGATACCTCAGTTTCTCTTAGTTTTAGAGCTTGCTCCACGTTGGACCACGGTTGTTATCGGCAAATCTCATCTAGCTTCGTTGTAGACATACACATTTTTCATCTATTTACCTTTTATTAATATATCTACAATGTCATACCCAACATTTTTGTGATATCGTTTTTGTTTGTTGAATAATTCCATAGTTTTTTTATCGTTAGTAATGAAATATTACGGTCATATATTTATTTGAAGGTATTAAGGTATCTGTGTTTTTGGGCTGGATTGGAATTACAGTGATTTTTATCATTAATGAAATAAAGGGATGGTTATTTATTTAATAACATTGATTTTTTTAATGTTACTATATGCATGTAAATTTACATAAATATATAATATTTATATCGACTCGATTTTTTTAAATGTACATGCCATTTACTACCTACATATGTCTCGGGGAGAGGGGGGGGGGATAGCTTTAACTATGAAGGAAGGTTTATTAAGGGGTTAGGTGTACTCAGAATTTTCAAGAAATCGATTTTTGTTTTTTGCATTTTTGGAAGCTGCTACAACGGCTGAAGAACTATTTTATGGCCCAGGAATAGTTGACTCGGTGTAAGTAATTAAATAATACGTATATTACTTTACGTAAATTGAGTGTAAAACTTTAAATGCGTTTTTCTCAAAACTATGTTTTTTGAACTGGTGACCACTGTAGCTCGAAAACCGCTCGGTAGATTTAATGAAATTTATACAGCTTTTTGAAAATATTAAAAAAGTAGTGCCTGATCGAAGGATTTTTTTAAGTTCGATTTGTTATAAACAATTAACTGTTGGTTTTTTCCCGAAAATCTTGAAAAAAATTTCCTGACGCTGCCATTTTGTTAATTTAAGAAAGAAAAAAAAGCTTCGATCAGGCACTAGATTATCTATTAATAAAACTATTTTTTTTGTCCGATTGAATTTGGATGAATCTCCAAGGATAAGTGATGGTCACCGCAAGGAGCTTCGGTTGGAACTGGATCAACACAAACAGCCATTACTTTTAAAATTATTAATTTTTTTTTTAATTTCTGTCAAGTCAAGTCGAACCCTTATTTAATGATGCTATGTTTTTACTTTTATAAAATAAAATAACTTACTGGCAAAAAAAAAATATTTAAAATTGTAATTTTTTCATGTCTCTGACTACACCTAACCCCTGAGCGATTAATTTTTTTATGAAATAAAAAAATATTCTTTTTTAAATTAGTTATTCTTGTGAAAATCATAGTTTATGAAAATTGATTTTATTTATTAACCAGGATCTTTGCACCACTTTCCCTCTCCCCAGCCACAATGTCAAAATATGACAGCTATTTTAATTTCTCATATTATATTTAGACGTATGAAAAATTTCAATAGTTTTTTTTAGGTTGGTTAGTTGCGCTGCTATCTTCATGCGTTATATGACAAACATATAAACAAAGGCTATTTATAAGTAATGTACCTATTTTGTTTATTGAAACTTTGAGGGGACTCTTATATACCTACAGTTTTTTAACATTAGAAAATTTTGATATGTTCTAATTTCTGGCATAAGTTAAAAATAATTAATTTATAATGTAAAAAAGTAAATAAAATTTGACCAGAAATAATCAAGAATAAAAAAAGAAAAAAAATCACTTAATTTTTTTTTATAAAAAAATGTGTTACATATGACATCATTTAAATAAAAAAAATAATTCTATAAACTCCGAAAATAAAAATGCACTTTATGACTTGCACGTTTCAATAATCTCCGGCCATAAAAAATATCCAATTAATAAAATTAAATTCTTTTCATGTGAACATGTATCTGACACCGAGTTACCGGCCTTTATTTTTACATATTGATTTCAAAGATATGAGCAGTAGACCAATTTCTAGGTTAATTAAGATTAATGATCTTAGAATGGTACAAGCGATCTTGTATAAGGAATGAATTAAACCTACAACGGTAATAATCACTGTACCCATCTCCAACAGACATTGTTCTATTTTATCTGCGATCCAATAATTATCGGATATCGGATGTACGATCCGATAATTATCGGATATCGGACGTACGATCCGATAATTATCGGATATCGGACGTACGATCCGATAATTATCGAATATCGGACGTACGATCCGATAATTATCGGGTATCGGATAACTGTTCCGATAAATATCAATTGAATAATTACTGGATATCGAATTATCGGATCGCAGTTAAAATAGAACAATCGTATTGGTTATACGCATAGGTGGGCATTAACTCGTTAATCCGTTAATCGTTAATTAACGAAGTTAACAAAATGCTTAACGGATTATCTTTTAAAAACTCAAAAAAATGTTAACGCTTTTGTTAACTTTCGTTAAATTGAACTTCCGTTAACTTTAGTCCGTTACATTGGTTGTTTGTTGACATATTGTCATTATTTGTTTGAATTACGTGCCACGCGGGCACACCGGCGCGGCGCGGCGCTTAAACTCTTAAAAATAAAGCGGCGCTGTTGAATACTTGCTATGTGTCAGTGAATAAAAACTATTATAACCTGACTTTTTAGCGTTTGCGCCATTTTTAACCGACTTCATTTAGAGTTTATCTTTTTTTTCCATATTTCATATTAGTATAGTAAGTAAAGTAAGCATGAGGAATAGATTTTAGGTGTATAATTTAATTCATTAAGGTTTAGTTTAGGTTAGTATATGCTATGCTACCCGTGCGAAACCAGGGCAGGTCGCTAATGTCGCATGTAATAATTAAATTAATTAATCTATCTACTTGTTTTTATTTTATTTATCTATGTATCCCATACTAAATAGCGCCAAAAGCAGTATACGTTTTGGATAGTTAACTTTTAACGGTTAACTTTAACTTGCGTTAAATTTTCGAAATTTTAGCGCTTTAACGATTAACGAAGTTAACTTTTTTATTAACGTGCTAACGATTAACGAAGTTAACTTTTGAATTAACTATGGTTATACGATATCCGATAATTATCGGATTGGGTATCCGATATTTTTTTAAATTCATTAAAATAAGTACCTACTAATTATATAATCTCCAAAATATTTATTTAGGTACCTACTTTATAAAATATATGAATATGCAATTATATGTTGGATTAAAAAATATTCAAAATATAATATGTGGGCATAAATAACATAGAAAGGGCTAGCAAATATTAAATATGACTTAATTACAATACTTGTTCTGAAATGATGTTATAAATCTTTCGATCATATTTCTTAACATCTGATATATTAATTTAGAAACATCAATAGAATTTTAAAGAGATTAATTTGTGAATAAATTTATGACACTATATAAAATCAAAATAACATTTTCATTATCGATTAACATTTTATTTTATACGATATTTAATTATATTTGTTTTAACATTCCTTTGTTAGCTTCTTCTGCGTGAATAATTAAATTCTATTAATTTAATTAATAGTTTATTTTATTACTTTTATGATGGCAATACCATTTTTTATAATTTTCTTATTTAGTATTTAAAAAACATAATTTAAAAAATTACTAATTACGTAGGTACTGCATTTTTTTATTTATGCCATAAAATGAATATTTCTTGGATTTAAATTTTGTTTGAGTATGGAAAGGGGGCGGGGGGGGGGGGGGGGGTTGTCTGAGGTTCGAATTTAAAAATACCACAATCAAGATGCCCTGAAATTTTTACTTTAACTTTCAAAAAGGCATGTCCGATATAATAAAGGAGCTAGCAAAATTTGCACTCTCAAATAAGGTATCAAATTATACGACAGTTTTTGACAGGTAATTACATGCATGCACAAGTATATTTATTTACTAAAGTGTATTTACTAACCTAGAGTAAAAACGATAAAAACTTTCTGCGCGTGCAAATATTTGTTAAAAACTCAAAGATAACTGTCATATAAGTTTGATACCTCATTTGAAAGTGCTTACTAGCCCCTTTAAGATTGCTGGAGTAGTTTCAATTTAAATCATTGACATTTAATTGTGTGAATAAAATTAGGTCATATTTTTAAAATAATCTAAAACATTAATATTAATAACTATTAAAAAATCACAAGTAAAAAAAACTCCCTCTGGGAGGTCTAAAAAATTATTACCGTATAAGAACACACATAATATATTTTTATGAAACAAAAAAAAATAAAACATACAAGAGTGTATTGTGTTATAAAAACACTTACCGCTTCAAACATTTACAGAGTTTATTAACGATTAAAAACAATATTCGTACGCCACTGGAGTGTGGGCGTAATAAAACACGCATTCTCATAGAGCTAATAATCACATTAATTGCAGACGGCAAAAAATACAGACAATGCTAAAGCAACTAGAGGCTTTCGCTGTTACCAATATGCACATTTAAAAAATATTGCTTATTTTTACTTCATCGCCATATAGATTTGTGATCGTTTCAAAATAATTCGATAATAGACACGATGCTAGTAATAAAGTATCATTGAAATCAAGGTTAGTAAATAAACAGGTTGTACCATCGCTTTTGACCAATCAGCACCCGCGCGAGATTACGTCACACCGGGTGACATTCAAATGTAATAGAATAAAGTGGCTTGCAAATTTGTTATGATTGGGCACCCAAAATGACGTAGTCCCTCTCTCCTTTCTTGATTTTGACAAGCTGATGGTACAACCTGTATATTTACTAACCTTGCATTGAAATTATGATTTTAAATAATGAAATAGGTTAAAAAGATTCTAAAAAAATGTATTTATTTTTATATTAAAAGCGAGAATAATATAATTTTTGCTAAAATAAAAATGCAAAATACAGCAATCCACCATGTTAAATGGAACACCAATCAGAGCGAACGAATGTTTGATTATTGTTGACAAGGAGTGTGACGTCACAACTCTGAAATGTCACTTGCGAGCGTTTTGGCGTCAAACTCAAAATTAGTTTTAAAAGCGCCAATTTATGCTATAAAACCTTTATTTTCTGCAGAGATAAATATTTTTTTGGAAATAGGAGACACTTAAGATCATCATAGATTTTTTTTTAATTAGTCATCACGCCTATTAACTACCTTTGGTGAATTTAGCACAAGGTAGCACTGTGCATTTACTTGCCAGATGTTTTTTTCTATAAATATTTAAACCAATTTAAAAATTTTAAACAAAATATAAAAGTACGTTTAATAAATTCTTACATTGGAGAAATCCCATCTGTACTTAATTATTCTTTATGCTACTAAATAGTTAAATGAGCTAACGTTAAATTAAAGACAACTTAAACATTTATTTATATTTAATGGGCTGCTATACTAATCTTGCAAAGTAAGTAAGAAAAAAAATCCATCCGATAATGGGTTCTAAGAAACATGATTGAAAATGTACTCATCTTAAGTAGTTAAGTAAAATGTGGAAAATCAGATCATTTATGCAATTTACGTTTACTAATAAGATATGCCTGCGCTTTTAAATTGTTGCTGTTTGTTTCTTTTAATATAACTAACTAGTTTGAGTGACTCGGCGAAATTAAAGAAATAAAATGGAGACAAATACTATTATAATATAGACTATTCTCTTTACGCGATGATAAACAAGTTAAATTATTGCATTGCTTTAGGGTGTAAGAAGGGTATTTTTCGATCGATGAGTGACTTAACATTATTTTTCGAATATTTGGACATTTTTTTTCTAATCTAATATTTTAATAAACAAAATAAATATTAAGTACCTATATTTTGTTAAAAAAATCATAAAAAACACATTCCATGTATGATATATACAGGACTAGCCATATGACCCGGTGTTACCCGGGGATATTAAATTAAACTATATTTAACAGGATGACCAGTATTTCTTTGGAACAAATTTCCCTGACTTTTCCCGATTTTTCAGGAGAATTTTTACCGTTTTTCCCTGTTTTTATTTAAAAAATTTAGATTAAAAACCTAAAAAAAAGTCACTCTTTAAATATTTGCGAGAATTTGTGTGATTTTGCATTTTTATAAAAATTCTCCGACTTCCAACCAAATTCCCTGACTTTTCCCTGTATACCAAAATTCCCTGACTTTTCCCGGTTTTCCAGAAACTGGCCACCCTGTTTGACATACAATCATGTTATACTTAATATTTTTTTTAGTTAAATTATTTCTATATTCGAAAATAATATTTTCTAGGTTTTAGTAATAACTTGAAAGACAATCGGTGACAGAAGTAGCTAAATGTTAAAATTCATTAATATCTGTGCTTTAGATCAGTGGCGTAGATATGGGGGGGATGAAGGGGATCAATCCCTCCCCCATGAGTCCAATTTTTTTACTTTCGACCATATAAAAGATGATTTAATACTGTCATATCCCCCCCCCCATGAGATTGATCGTGGTGTGTTATAAAGAAATACGAATGAACGACTAAAAAAAAAAAGATATTAAAAATTGCCAATGACTAAAAAAAATTCAAAAGGTCTTCATCCCCCCCCCCTCTCCCATCGCAAAAAGCTATCTACGCCACTGCTTTAGATTTTACATAGAAGTTATAAATCTCACAAATTATTGTTAGTCGTTGACTTTTTTTTTGTACAACTAATATTATTATTAGTAATGAATAAAATAAAAAAAACTTTATATATAATAAAAACAAAAAATTTTAAAAATGCAAAATATATAAAAGAAATTAAAACCAAAAACTAACATATTTAGTCTGCTTCGAAAAGCAATCTATATCAGACCTCATATAATGCTATCTCACATACGATATGTAAAAAATAGATGAGGCAAATACAGTATGTGCATGCAATTGGCTATTTGGAAATATCACTAACCTAGCGTTAACTAACTTACCTTAACTTAACAACCTAACTTAATTTGGTATATATCCAGTATGTGCAAATACCAATACAAATTACATACTGTAAGTGCAAATAGCCACTTTTGTAAAAAAATATAATTATGCATTGTCAGCATTAACCCTTTCACTGCGCAATACGCTTGTGAGATTTCGTGATCGTTGTGTGCACGTATTTTGATGATTGTAAGTTTATTCGTGAGAAACAGTTAACAGTTTTCGGTCCTGTGTATATTCAGTTTATTATATAATAAAAATGTGTATAACGTGACTCAAAAGTAAGTAAACACAGGGCAAATAGTCGTGTTAAGCGTATGGGACACATTTTAATTTTACGAATATATACTGTTTGAGCAGCGAAAGGGTTAAGGTCCTCTCAAACCAGAGCGTTACAGGTAGCGATAGTGCTACTACGATATTTAATAACATAAGAGATATTTCGGTATTGCAGCGATATAATTAAATGTTGACCACCGTGTACCGTAAACCGTCTACAAAAATATGCATAGAAAAGTTGATAGATTTGGTGAAATTGTATATTCAATTTATTTGATCTGAATAATTCAGATTATAAAAAGGTCAGAATGAAACATAAAATATGACAGGAAATAAGAAAAGCACTTTATGAATCAATTTTCTCTTTTTTTGTATTTAAAGTATTTATCAATCATATTGTTTAAGTCAGGGACTTACACCTGGATTTATTTATGGTATATGTTCACGCTCGCTAACTTAAAAATAACCATTATTTATTTAGAAAATTTGGTACTTAAGGACAAAATACGTATTAGTGTTATAAACGCTAATGTCTAATATCAAAGTTACCCGATCATATAGTAGGTACTGTCGTCAACCTCATACTTGAGCATTTTTTTACTCTGTAATCGGAAAACTTGTTATTGTTTACAATTATTAATAACATGCACACAAACGTGTCAAACTTTCCCATTTTCTATCCATATAGTGTATACGTTAGTGTATTTTAAACAAAATAAAAATTCAGAAGGTGGTAAACAATCATACAATAATGAGATTAGGAGTCGGACAATAATGATGAACAGCCAGTAACAATGTTCCACTGTATTCATAAATTAAAAATATTCCAAATAACCTACTACAAACCTTTAGTTGCAGGAAGATTAGCTTGAGCGCAAACCAAAAGTAAAATTAAATCCAATATCTAATAGGTGCATATTGTCTTATACATATTTAAGTAAATGTGATATGTACATTGATGCCTCGCACAACGAACGCTTCGCATAACGAACGCTGCACTGCGCACAACGAACAATCTGTTCGTTCATTACGCGACTCACACAAAGAACTTCGCTTCACTCAACGAACTGCATCGTATTTCATATTGCCGGCCAAACGCTCATATTACAAATATTTAATCTTAGCTATCGTATACTTTAAATTTGACATTACTTCGGAAACCAAGTTCATATATGAAAGAAAGCCTACAGATGGAAATTACTTTTTTATAATACCTAATGGAATAAATCTTTTAAATATATTGAATAACATTATGCACTTACATGATTTGGAATAACATTTTATGAATATTAGTAGAAATAATTTCATTTTTGGTTTTTCTGATCATGTATTTCAAAAACTTATAACAATCAATTCCTCTATGTATGTAAATATATTGATATTTTCAATTCACATTTCTCATAATTTGAATACTTGACATTAATAGTTCTGAAATTGAATACTTTTTTCAAAAACTGTTTGTCGTATAAAATATTACATATTACAAACCTGCAATATGGGTTTTTGTATTATTTATTAGTTCCATGTCTACTTTATTTAATTAAAAACCTTATTCGTACAGTTATTCTAGTTTTTTTCAAAATTATAATATTTAAAAGCATTTTTTCAATTTACAGTTACAATTATTGACAGCTGATTTTGCAATATTATTGCAACAATAACATTTATAACATATTGTATTTCTTAATAATCGTACGTACAAAAATTTGAACTGTGTTGATATATATTAACAATTATCTTAGTTAAATCGTTTACATGTTTTTGTATTTGTAATATTTGAATAGAATATTAGCTACATATTTAAAACTACATAATAGAAAATACCACAAACGTCAGTTTTAATCTGAAACTATTTTACTAACCTTAATGTCGATTATAACAGTTTAAAATGATTTATAATATTTTTTTAGTAGTTATTTTATCTTGTATTTCTTTACTATGTGATTCAAAACAGTAAATTAAAAATGGCGACCTGCCAAAAAATTTTCAAATACGAATCAATAAAAATATATGTTTCCATGGTAACAAAATATGAAATTAATTAAATAGACGAATTAAACGGATTTTATGTAAACATGGGGCGTTTATTTATTTATTATGCCCCCGTTAATGGATCTTTTTCAAAAATCAAACACTGGTTTATGGTTGTCAATTAAACGAAGCATTTGATAAAAAATAAATAAATCTAATATCGATTTTCCTTCTAATAGTAATTCATCTCAAAAGTTGGGGCCCCCCTTAAAGGCCCTTTTAAAAAAAGGCAAACATTTGATCTGTACATTGTATCACCCAAAGAAAACGAAAAAAATAATTAAAAAAATCTGACGTTTTATTTGAAAAATTTGGGGGCCCTATCTACCCCATTTTTGAACTTATCCAAAAAAGGCCCACTAGTTGTCCTAATAATCACACTTTGAGTCTGTATGCCAAATTTCAACTTTCTGCGATGAGTGGAAATGCTCTAAATCTTGATAGGTGAGTGAGTGAGTGAGGGCACTTACTTATATATAGTAGATGGCCCAACTAAAACAAAACGGCCGCACTTTTTTGCTATAAAATTTTTGCAAGAATCTTTTCAACCCTCAGCGCTATGAGTACAACCTATTTTGAAAGTTTTTTTTCATTCCAAATAGACTATGTGCAAGGGGGCGGAGTTAAAATAAATATCGATGTCAGCGCTCGTGGTGAGTTTTATTGTAACAACTCAACTACATTTTTCGTATGTCATTGTTATTTAAAAGTGAAAATAATTATAATTTCCGAAAGTTTTTAAATTGCACACAAAAAATATTCAGTAATATATAGAAATATCAAAAGCGAAAAAAATAGAGGAGCAAATTACACGCCAGAAGAGAAAATATTGTTATTTTTCATTATTAAAATGTAACAGATATATGAAATTTTGAAGTATTTTATTGTTGTACTTTTTTAGATTAGTTACAAGAAATACTACTAACGTATTATAAAAATAATCTAGGTACTATATTTTCAAATATGCTATAAACAATGATTTTTACCGAAATTATACCGAATTAAATTAACATTTTTAAATTGTCAACATTGTGTACAGTTTTAGGTTAGTTGGAACTAAAATATTACATTGACTAGGACTTTATAGTTTTTAGGTGATACTTAACGACTTATTTGAAAATTGTAAATGTTAACTGTGAATGTAAAAGAGATTGAGTGTTTGGTAGATTCAAACCCGGTCCGCAAGATCGTCGGCGCCATATTTTAGGTTATGCTGTCAATGTGAACGAATTAATTATTTTTCTATTATAAGTCATATTTGAAGAAAAAAAATACCCGAAATGAATAATTTTCACGTACCTTTCATATTTTGCTATTTACATTATATGCAAACAGCTAGATTAAATGATATTTGTTTTTTTAAATATTTATTAAATAAAAAACAATACTAATAAAGTTGTTGAAAATTGTCTATATCGCCCGCTAGCAGCGCTAGTAGTCATCGTGCACACAGCCTATAATAAGGTGCTTTTTTTCAAATCTATTTAGTGTTAGTCAAGTTATTTGCATTTTTAATTCCATGAATGCATTGATTTTCTAATCAACAAAACAAACATTTACAACTAAAATTCAAAACAAAGTAGGGTTATTTTCCTATCAAATAATTCAAAAAAGTTTAATAACTTTTAATTTGAACATTTATTAAATTAATTAAAGTTTGAAAATTATTTTGAATTATTTAATAAGAAAATAAGCCTACTTTGTTTTGTATTTTAGCTGTAAATGTTTGTTTTGATGATCAGAAAATCAGTGCATTCATGGAATTAAAAATATAAATAACTTGACTAAAACTAAACAGATTTGAAAAAAAAACAAGAAGAAAAACCTTTCAAATGAGGTATCACTCGCCCTATCATGCTATTTAAAATTTAAAGGGTTGTGCTTACAGCTCTGAGGGTTGAAAAGATTCTTGCAAAAATTTTATAGCAAAGGATGTCTCCCTTGAAAGCAAAATCGTCGTGTTCGAGAGTTTTTTCAAAATCTTATTTTAAATGACCAAAAGCGCGACCATTTCGTTTTAGTTGGGCCACCCTGTATATAGATTTATAAAGAAGAAGAATACATAAACAAAATAACAAATTTGATTTTTAAAATTTATGTCTATACGATTGTCAATTACTTTTAGGTATATTAAATGTTTTGATCATAGAAAATATGTTATATCAAGTTTCATAGATATTGTTTTCATATCAAAATTCACGTATTTGAATTTTAAATTCAAATCTAAATAACTAATTGCATTATCATATTTAAAAATGTTAATTCAACACACTATAGTCAGTTTCACAATTCAGCTTTATGTAAATATCAAGTTTGAATGATATTTCTTATCAATTTTAACTGTAAATTGTTTACAATTATTACTATTTCTGTTTCTGGAAATATACGATAGTATTTGACCTTAAATTTAAACAATATTATCGTATTTTGACAATCAATGAAAAACTACTGAACAGATTTTGACGAAACTTTCACCGTACGACAGTTTAAGATTTTTGAAATTAATTTAGTCTATATAAAAGTCGAGTTAGGTCATATATTCTAATAAAATTGTTTAAAATTAAAAAGGTAAAATCATATATATGTAATTTTCCCCCTGGTTCTGTGGGGTCTGCGTGGCACCAGTCTCAAAAATGTTTACTGCGAGCCAGGTAATGATTGTTTTGTTTTTAAAAAAATTAACGATACTCTTTTTTGATAGATAAAAAAGGAAATTATGAAATATTCAATATTAAGATACGAAAAAATAATTGGAAGATGGGTCATTCTTAGTCAACTCTATCAGAGAAAAACGCTACTTTTACGGATTTTCATAATTTCCACATATGTTGTTAGACTTGCTCAAATAATATAACTTTCATTCATCATTTCGCAAAATTTTCAGTTTTTTTTTAAAATGACGCGTTTTTTAAGTTTTGCAGAAATGACGCATATCGTCCCTTAGCAAACAACACCGCATAAGTCAAAAATTAGCAGTTTTTACATTTTAATGCCATTGGATAGAGCTACTCATTGCGCGTCGATTTACCAATCAAATTCTATAGACGTTTCAGACAATAAGAGACCAGAATTAAAAAAATAGTGACAGCGCGCAAGCCGGTAGCCTATATAAAACATACACGGTTTTTTCGCTCTCCTGTAAAGTTGGTCAAAACGACTTAAGCGGTGTTGTAAGCAAGGGACGATATGCATTTAAATAATAATTTCTATCTCCGGATGTACTTATCGTAGCGAATTGATTTTTTTTTAGTTTTGTTCACAAAAGAACGACCTTTTTGGACATTTTGTCCGTTTTTAAGTAAAATAAAAATTTTGATTATTTTTTGTACAATAAATTTTTTTTTAATTTGAAGCTGAGGTCAGCTTTTTAAAAATTTGAAAAAAATCATAAATATTGCTTATAGTATTCTCTATCATCCCTGCAAATTTTATGCTGGACATATTTATTACGGCTTCAAAAAAAAATTTGGTATACGGTCGTAGATTGATAACCCAAAAACAGAAATGATAAGATTTTTGAAAATAAAAATTTTTTATACCCCCTTTCATAAAATGAAGTGTTTTCAAAAAAAAAATTTCACCTACACAATGGTGAAATTTTTTCTCAATGGAGTGGGGTGTCGTTAGACTAAAATGCAACAAAAAGTGTAACAGAACCTTTTGATTTTAACCTTGATCACGATGTATTTGCTCTCCAAAGTCATTATAAAAGCGTCCCCCCCCACTATTTTCTAAAATATCAATTCAAATCTGAAAAAATTACAGAATGTAGATTTTAATTAGTACATTCACTGAAAATTATAACGAACATTGTCAAAAATATTTTGGACCCCCCTTTCATAGACTGAAAAGAGAACTTACATTTTTTTCCCACTTACCCTATTGAGTGGGGTGTCATTTAATAGTTCTCGTAAAATGCAATAAAACATGTCAGATAACTTTTTTGATTTTAACCGTTCAGTCACGATATATTTGCTTTTTAATATCGTTATCAGAGCACCCCCTCTCTATTTTCTAAACTATCAATTCAAAAAATCTGAAAAAATTGAGAATGTAGGTTTAAATTTTTTCACTGAAAATTATAACAGACAATTGTCAAAAATATTTTGGACCCCCTTTAATAGACTGAAAAGTTAACTCACTTTTTTTTTATGTGTCCCATTGATTGGGGTGTCATTTGATAGGTCTCCTAAAATGCAATAATAAAAGTCAAATGACTTTATGATTTTAACCCTTCAGTCACGAAAATTTTGAAATACCACTTTTTTTTTATAAATCTTAGTGTGAATGACTACGGAACCCTATCATGTGTATGCCCAACATGCACTTGTCCGTTTTATTTTTCTATATGGTGTCAACCTTCTTAAATCAAGTAAATGCCGTATATCATATAAATATGTTTACAATAAATCATTTGATAACGGGTTGTATGCAAGAAGATCCTTTGCAAACCACTGGTCAAAACAACTTCATAGAAATAATTAAATGGCTACTTCCAATATTCAATAAAGCGCATACTAGCTCGCACGCACGAACATACACACACACACACACACACACACACACACACACATGTACAATATAAATACATATTTGTAGGTATATTGTTTGTGCATAGTAATTTTTCTGCTTCATTAATGAATAACAAATGGAATTGCATATCCGTTTTTTTAATACATATCACACTCAATTATCTGTTGTATTTATTTTTATTTACTAATTTTATTTTGCATCAAGAACTAATTTAATACTTTCGTATTAATGTAAATTATACATTAAATAAACTTGAAATTGATATCGTATATGGTTTCGGTCTTACCGCGGAAATTTTAATATTTTATTTAATTGCAGTTTATATTGTGTTTTTTGTTTACATGTAGGTATTTCATACCAGGGGTAGAGAAATTATTTCTTTTTAATAATAAAATTTGATTAAAAGTCATATTTGTTGATATTTGTATGGAATCGATGGGTCAGATACTATATACAGGCTGTCCCAGGACTGTGTCAAAGTTCAATATTTTATTTATTATAGTAATTGGAAGAAAACTTTAAATGCAGAAGTTGTCAGGTTAGAGAAGCAACATAATTTAAAAATAGTTACATTTATACAGAATGTCCCATAACTGCGTTACAAATCAAAGTTAATTTTTTTTAAATACAAACTATATTTTTTTATTTGATAATCTAAAAACATTCATTTTTTGAGTATTTTGATATAGCATGTATGGGATTATACAGAGTGGTTTAGAAATTATAACCTTTTTTGTAAGAAAATAGGAATATTTTCAACACCTTGTAATATTCTAATTATAACAAAAAAAAAATTTGTTCTTTGCTTGAAGTAGTTTTGGCATATTCTCTATTATTGCGATATTATGTCGAACATTTAAAAAAATGTATTATTTGTACAGGGTGTATCAAAACACTGAACCTAGTTTTTTCAGAATTTTCAAATGGAACACTATATATTTTTCATTTTCACACATTTGGTTCATATGAAAAAAAGGTTGGGAACCCCTGGTTTAAGATAATAGCAAAGCTATAAAAATATGTGTCTATTTCCGTTTAAAATATATCACTCTGAAACAAAAGTTATCTTGATTTCTACGTATAGAAATCGTTATTATTTCTTGGTAGCATGATAAATATTAAGGTAGTTGGTCCGTAAACATGTTTTCGTCAGATTTTGTTTAAATTGCACAGGAATATTTCCTAGATTAATATCTGAAAAATAGCCCATTTTTATTAAAATTGACCATCTCAAAGTCATGAAAAATGATCTCAAAGTTTATATTTTTAACACAGCTTATATGGACTAACCGAACACTAACGTAACGTTTTATTAGATAAAATATAAACGTAGCGTCAGATTTTCATAAAAAACTGACATGTTGTATATTTATATGAAAGAAAACAGTATACAAAAAATTGGAATTATTTACCATCCCGTTAATAATTTAACCAGACTTAACTACCAAACCATCACATAAATTACAGTATTGTTGACAATGTGGCAACAACGTATTCATTTGATTATAGTAAAAAATACACGAAATAATGAAATAATTTTTTACAAAATATGATAAGTGGATTGAAGGGAATTATAATCGATTTCATTAATTATTAATATATTCTGTGGTAGTTTAGATGATAAAATATAATCATTTGACAAGTAGTTAATAGTAGATAATGTACAGCGTTGCCATGATCATTTCTCTAAATTAAAAATATGTACTCATGGCCTAATGTGATCACATTATGATGGACCAACTACCTTAATCCAACATATATTTTTCAATTCAAAAATCATATAAAATATTACATTTGTCTTACGTAAAATATTTAAACACTTTAATGCAAAAAAAATATATTAAAAAGATGATAAATAATACTATTAAATCTTTTTCTCAAAAAAGATTACATCTATTATATTATATGAGGTCTTATTATTGTACAATGTATAAAATATATAAATATTTCTTATTCCCATATATTTTGTAAAAAAGTTAAGGAAATAATCTGCTACCCAATGGGTAGCATGAAAAATTTCCCTCGAGATATCATCCATCTAGCCTGCTGTGCCTTTGAATTTAAAAGTCAAACACTAGACAAAATAATCCCATGATTCGTCTGTGACAAAGATGAAACATTCCATTGTTGAGCGGTTATCCCTATTTATTTATGATTGATTGATAATCCAAGGACAAATATATTTGTGTGGGCATGCCGGGTACATATCACAAATAAAAATAGAAAAAGATACTTAATCGTATAGATGTATAAGTAAATAATTTATACATGTTTTTCATCAATAAAAAATCTAAGTAATCATTTAAAGTTTAAGATGAAAGTAAATATTTGGTTAATTTTTTTTAATGTACAGATAATGACTATTGATTTTATTCAAATTATTTAATTACTTTTAATATTATTGTCAGGTTGGATAACACCAGAGCCGTAACTAGAGGGGGCTCCAGGACAGAAAGTAACCAATGACTATATGCAAAATAAAATATACAAATTGAAAAAAAAATTTTTTGCTCTTCAATCTTTTCGACACCAATTTTTATGCTGCTGCGGAGGCCCCGGTGCACTATCTTTGTGGTAGTTACGCCCCTGGTTAAAACACATTGATAGGGCTGTAAATTAATTTATAATATACAAAAGAAAACCTAGTCAAAAAATTAAATGCAATTTATGTCTAGTATCATTTAACGTTTTGTAACACAGTTACAAAATACAGTGATGCCTCGCATAACGAACATAATTCGTTCCAGGAGCAAGTTCGTTATGTGAAAAGTTCGTTAAGTGAAACGCATTTTCCCATAACAATACATGTTAAAACTTTTAATTCGTTCTGTAGCATAAAATACGGTAGTACTATACAGGGTGAGTCATATCAGATGGAACAAACTTAAACCGTTGATTGAGAAAAATATTTCAAGCAAAAAAGTTCATATAAACATGTGTCCGGAAACTCTTCGTGAGGGAGCTACAGACTCCCAAAGATTTCGACTAAAATTGGTTTTTATTTAATATCTGGAGAACCCATTGTGATACAGCAATGAAAATTAATACCTGGATTAGTAATAATACGTGTTATCGATTTCCAGTATCAAACAATGGTTATTTAGACCAGGGATGTATGGGGCCTGTGGGCCCTCTGATTTTTATGTAGTATTTTTTTGTTCTTCACTTTTTTCCTATGTTTGGTATTTTTATAAGGTCATATGACACAAAACACACATAAATATACTTTGTTATGTTGTCATAAGATCAACCGTTTACGAAAAATACGATGTGAAAGATAGTTTTGCAGAATTTAACTTAATACGGATGTTAAAAATTACACAAAATAAATTTATATTCTTGTTCTATAATTAAAAACAAGAATAAATGTGTATGTAAATATACCTAAAAAATGCATCCTTAACAACAGATAACAATTTTTAGTTTCGTTTTTTAGTCAATTAATAAAGCACGAATTAAAGTAATACAACTGGCTATAATTCTATGAGGAGTCATATTAGGAGGAATATTTACACCAACTAATTTTCTTATTTTTAGTACTAGAACAAGAATATAAATTTATTTTGTTTAATTTTTAGCATCCGTATTAAGTTAAATTCTGCAAAACTATCTTCTCCGTCGTATTTCTCGTAAACGGTTGATCTTATGACAACTTAACAATGTATATTTATGTGTATTTTGTATCATAAAAGTACCAAACATAAGAAAAAAGTGAAGAACAAAAAAATACTAGATAAAAATCAGAAGGCCCATAGGCCCCATACATCCCTGGTCTTAATAACCATTGTTTGATACTGGAAATCGATAACACGTATTATTACTAATCCAGGTATTAATTTTCATTGCTGTATCACAATGGGTTCTCCAGATATTAAATAAAAACCAATTTTAGTCGAAATCTTTGGGAGTCTGTAGCTCCCTCACGAAGAGTTTCCGGACACATGTTTATATGAACTTTTTTGCTTGAAATATTTTTCTCAATCAACGGTTTAAGTTTGTTCCACCTGATATGACTCACCCTGTATATAACATAAAAAAGATTGTACACACGTTTTTTTTTTATTTTTTAGTCAGACTCAGATTTAGGAGAGTCTAGCGAAGCTTGCAGGATCAAATCCTTACACGCAAAATTACATTTATTAAAACAAACACGTGTGTGAGTTAAGCGCAGAAAAGAACGACTGACGCGCGTTGATGCATGTTCGTGCAAGTTTGAGCATCGACTGCGTGAGACCTTGGAAGTTCGGGCGACTTCGTGATACGTAGGAGCGTTCGGGCGGCAAAATGAAATACGATACAGTTCGTTGTGTGAAGCAAGGTTTGTTGTGTGAGTCGCGTAATGAAAGAATAGAAAGTTCGTTGTGCGCAGCATTTGTTATGCGAGGCATCATTGTAATTATCATAATATCACCACTGTTTTGATACCGTTGGTGTTTACATATTCCATACAACACGTACGTGAAACTTGTCAAAATCTTCAAGAAACTCCAAGAGAACTATCATTTGATAGTGCTTAAATTTACTAGCTCCTTTATGATACCGGATATTATACTTCAGATCTTAATCTATATCTATAAAAGAGTTTGTCCTTAACCACTCACTCATTCATTCACTCACTCACTCACTCACTCACTCATATATCAACGTACAGCTCAAACCCATGGACCTAGAAACGTGAAATTTCGTAGGTGCCTTCCTTTTATGATGTAAGCACCCACTAAGAAAGGATTTTTCGAAATTCAACCCCTACGGGGTTAAAACGGGGTGTTAAAGTTTATATAAAAAAATAATTTTTTGTTCGCATTTAATTGAAACTTATCGAACATACTAAACAATATAAATAATGAAACAATTATTTCAGCGTTTTCCAAAATTTAACCCCTAAGATGATAGAGGGGTGGAAAAATTTGAAAAAAATTTTTTTTTGTATTCACCAAATGAAACATGGCAAAATTAGATGCTTAACAAAACAAATATCAGTTACGAAAATTCAACCCCTATGGGAATTGGGAGGGGGGGTAAAATTTTGATATATTTATCTTCATAATTGTTGATGATATTAAAGTAAAATCAGACAAATTAATATTCAATTATTACGAGGATGGATTTAGATATGTTTGTCTGCATAGGTACCTGCTTTATTTATAAAGATAAATTCGGGCAAAATAGTAATCTGCAATAAAAAAATTCGATATTCAACCCCTAATGGCGAGGGTAGATAGGAGATTAGTTTTTACAATTTTTAATTAAAATCCGAGATATTTACGTTTTTTATACGTAATGAATAAAAATCAATATAAAAAATATGTCATTTTTACGCGAGCGAAGCCGCGGGATTCTGCTAGTGTGTCATAAATTAAAAGATTAAAGGCTTCCACGGTGATCGATAAACAGTTACTCAGCTAATACATACAAAATAATTTACAAGCACGTCCTCTTTTTCAAACCTTTATACAACAATCAAGAATTTCTAGTATTAAAAAAAATCCTTATATGATGGATTGGTTATAAAGATGCCGTAAGGGAATAAAGAAAAATATTTACTTTTGACAAAGTTTGGTTAAGCATTTACAGCCTCCCTGAGACCAGATGGCCGTTTAGAAATTACCTTTACTACCTACTCTACCTGAGCAGTGATATTTAGAGGTGTAACATGTAATTTTGTTGAATAGACTTTCACAGAAAGGAAGTCCCATTTACCACGTGTTTTTGACGAATTATACAATTTGTACAATTGCAGGTTAAATGACAAATCATATGTTGTGAGCAGTAATTGAACAGAGATATAATTTGTTAAGTACGGTTCTTCATCTTTTATTATGATTATTAAGTGAGAGAGTGATTTTTTTTGTAAATGGGGGCTGGGTTATTCCTATTAGCCAAAATATAATATAGTAGAATTCGGATATAATGACCCCGTTTATATAACGAATAACCGTTTTTAGCAACGAAAATGCAAACTCAAATTAGGTTTCATACAGACGAATTATGAAAACATATCTGTATAGTACGACTCCGGTTTAAACGACCAACTGCTTATAGCAATTTATTGAATAAATTGTCCGGTTAGAACGACAGGCAGTGTAATGTTTCCAATATTTACGCACAAGCAATACCTCTCGCGGATGTTGATTGTTGATTAGTAAAATTACAGACTCTCTACGTCAGTAAATACATATTTACATGCATAGAATGTAGGTATGTATATTGTACATATCTCTGATCAAACTGTAATACATTATGTAAGTATGTAATGTTTAAGTAAATACCATTAAAGTTACTTTTTGTTAACTTTAATATTTGTTTTATTTAAATAATATATATTAATCTAACTATGCATTTGTATATTATAATTTCATAATAAGAATTACAGTAATATTAATAGGTACATGTACTTAATAAAAAACAAGTTTAAATTATCCGATAAATTGCTAAATATGTCTTTAAAATAAACTGCCTTGGCAGGCACGAGACTTTTTTATACATCATAACACCGAAGTATTAATATGTGATTACTTTTATAATTTAATTTTTGATTTAAAAAATTTTTACTTACAAAATGATTTTCAGTAAATGAAATTGATACATGATATTTAATATTGACAATAAATATTAAATGAAATCAATTTAGATTAATGATAGTTGTGATTTTTTGTATTATTCAAATCATTTTTAACTTAAAACTAAAATTATTATTTTTTTTGTTAATTCATAAGATACAAAAAATAGAATAGAACATAAATTATAGAAAATAATATTTTCTACAACTTGTATCTCAAACATTTTTTTGTAATACCTACCGTTTAGAAAATAAATTGAAAAAAATTTTTTTTTAGAAAATCGATTATTTCCTAAAACAAATTTTTGGGGAGGAAATGGATAGAACATAAATTATAGATAACAGTACCTTCTACAACTTTAATCTAAAACATTTTTTTAGTGTGCACCGTTTCAAAAATAATTCGAAAAGTTGCAAAATTCCTCTAGTAAACATCCGTTTCCGGTTTAGTGATGGTTTTTAAAAATAGAAGGTGCACATCTAGAGTATACAAGAACCTTAAGTTCAAAATTCCACGTTCGTAAGTCTTACAGTTTTGGCTGTAGAGCGTTCACAGACACACAGACACACACACAGACACAGGCAGACACAGACTGACACAGACAGACACACAGACGTCATTGAGTT
The DNA here is from genome assembly GCA_949319165.1 of Sialis lutaria. Taxonomy (NCBI): domain Eukaryota; kingdom Metazoa; phylum Arthropoda; class Insecta; order Megaloptera; family Sialidae; genus Sialis; species Sialis lutaria. The sequence goes on from OX439244.1 coordinate 3,994,535, forward strand.
AATGGTGGTATATAATTCAGGGACCCTCAAAACATGTAATTCCGTTAAAATCTCGAGTTCGATTTTTTTCGTGATCACTATACTTTATTTATACATTACATTTCATGTATGTATAAAAAAGTAAAAATGACAGAATAACGTTGACGTTAAATTAAAAAAATTATCCGGTCCTTTCCGGTTAGTACGACCAAGTGTCGCCGGTCCCTTGAGGGTTCTTTCTACTGTAGTTTATTTTTGTAATTGTAATTAGTTTAGTAAAAATGCACTTAAATTTCATACATACATGAACAAATACACCCGCTATGGTACAGTACGCACCCGCAGCAGGTATGCATACTAACGGAATAGAAGAGAAATACATATTTACATTCATAGAGGCACAACTGTTTACGCCCTTATATAATTTTATTTATAGCATAATGTCCCCCGATCACTTGTTATTTATTTTCTAGAGACGCCACTGCGTATAATAACAAAATATTATTTTTTATATCAGACCGCCACTGGTGGTTATTCAGTAACAAAAATTCATCAATCTAATTTGCACAGGAATCATAAAAAAATGTAAATTTCTGATAAAACAGGGTCAGGCGCATTACTATACATATTAAGGACACACACACACACAGACAGAATGTGATGCATTATTGGTGCATGCGGCCGGGAGCGATCATGACAAGATAGCTACAAACGTTTCGTACAAATTACAAGAGGCAATGGCTGTACAACATATTTGAATATTTTGCGACCTAAAGCTATGGGATGCGATGTGCAGTACGAATTACAGTCGATAACTAAATTAGCTATTTGTTCGCAAATTGATCCCGCGATTTCGAAATTCTTTAGACACTGTGATTATATTTTAGGATAATATGTTGCTTTTTGGTTTCAGGCGTTTTATTTTTCGCCAGGTGGGGATGACTCAGGTGCCATATAGTGCATTTATTTTTTTTTACTAAAAAAAGTATTGAGAAAAATATTTATCAATTTGTTTTTATTGTTTTATTCGTGTTGTGCAAGATACAATCTTTTATTTTAACTTGTAAATTTATCCTCATTAAATACCCAATAAAAAATATCAATATACGGATTTATATCATTTATTTAAATTATACGGAGAGAATATTCTTTTAAAAATTAACAGAAAATGCTGTGAAACTGAGGACAGAATCAACTTCTGAAAAAAATTAACAGAAAAGTCGGTAGAATTTAAAATAAAGTAAATTAAAAATTACAATGACATACTGGTAAATTTTAACATAGTACCTATTAAAATTTATTTACTCTGAAAAAGTAATATACGCTATTCTTTAATTTAATTTCTGGCATATGAAAATTTTACGTATAGGTACATTCTCTATAATTTTACTGTTTCTATATTACTTTTCATATCTGGCCTATCGCCGTCATAGAAACTACTATACAGTATATTGAATTGCAGTAAACATTCTTTTAAATTTTACCATGTCGGGTGTTAAAAATTTGTAGGATCAAAAATTTTTTCATCAATCTATGCAATTTTTTATTTTTCCCCCATTCCTACGCATCGTAAATAAATAAAAATGTTAATGAATTTTTTTCATCTGACTATAAATAACTTAAAATAATTATTTAAGTTTTATAATAATAAATTTCATCTTTTCAGATACGGAATAGTAATTTTTGATACTTTTGGTATGAAATATTACTACGTTACCGATTAATTTTTCACAGAATGAAATTTCGTCCTCCCGTTAACATGTTTTTATGTTAAAAATTAACATTAAATTTTGTCAGTGTACTTTTAACAGAGATAGAAAACTTTTATATAATATTTAGACCGTCCTCAATCAAGTTCATGGGTTATGCGTGTGACAAGGATGGGGGGGGGGGGGGGCATGGAACGATAAGTGTTTGTCTTGACCTGAAATAATCAAGTTAAAATTTTGAAATCGTATAACATTTTTTTCTCATTTTAAAACAATCACAAAGCTTCTCGTATCTTCGATATGGCAAGGAATCAATATACAATATATTTTGAACACATGTTTCCTAAATTGAAATAGAAAGTGTGATAATAATTCTAGATACTTTTCGCACAAATGTTATATTTAATAATATCCCTACAACAATTTTTTTAACACTTTTAATAAACATATCCAAATATGTCTGCACACAGATTTTGTGATTAAATTTTATGTTTGCAAATTGGCCTAGATTGCTAATAATATTATACACTTTTATGTTTTATTATTTTTAAAAGTAAATTAATTTAATGTTTTCTCTATTTGAACATTAATAGACGTTAAAGATAATTTCAAAATATCACGATATAAAAAAACGTGAGTGCATGTCTATACCTTTTATAAATTTATATTGCAATGTCTTGGGGGGGTTCTTATGTCTGATATGTTCTTTTTATACTTTTTTGTGGACGGATTTATTTTAAGACAATAACATTTTAAAATTTTATCTCAAAACAATTTAAAATAAAAATAGTTATTTAAAAAAATATAAATAGTTTAAGATACCTATTACCTTTCCGTTTATTTATTTTTCTCTAAAGATAGAGCTGATATTATTATTTTATTATAAAAATAATACCTAATAATAAAAGATTGACAGTAGAAAAATTAAAATTTGTTACTTAAAAAGCACTTGCAATCACCAGCGTCGACTACGGGCGGGCGAGGGGGGCGATCGCCCCCCCAGATATTATACCAGGGGGGCTTCGCCCCCCCCCCCTGTGCAGCTGAACTCTAGTTTCTTTTAAATTAAAAATACTTTTGTCAATAAGATTTTTACTTTAAAAAAGGGGGTAAATATTCAAATACTTGTCACTTGAGTAAAAATGATCACTAAAAATTTCTTCAAAAAGGAAATTAATACTAAAACATCTTTTATTTCCTTTACAAAGCTTACAATTAGTTAGATCAACAGCTTTAAAAAAAATTCTACGACTTTTCTACACTTTACTATATTTTCAGCTAAAATCGTCGTTTACGTTTCATGAGCCTCTGTAAATTAAATATAAATGTCCACTTTTCAATTATTTCAAATAATTAAAGTTTGATCGATTTTTATCGAAACTACAATAATTTCATGAAAAAAAATTTTTTTGTCACATTATTAGTTGCGTTTCTGAAATTTTTGTCGTTATTACGAAAGTTGGATATTGCACATTTTTTAAGGAAATTTTTTGACCCCCCCCCCCACCCCCCAATTATGACAATCTCGCCCCCCCCAGGTTAAATGAAAAGTCGGCGCCTATGCTTGCAATATATGACATTTTAAAACAGAAAGGGGGGATTTACTTCGAATTTACATTTAATAAAAAATTCACAAATGTCCGGTATAAAAAAGAAGCTAGCAAAATTTACTAGCTAGCAAGTATTCACAAATGAGGGATTAATTTTCTAAGGATTTTATAACATAAACATAAATAATATAACACAATTGCCGACATATGTAGACCGTACAAAATAATTTTCATAATATCTACACCACTGCTTTAATACCGTTGGCGTTTACATACATACAACGCGTGTGCAAAACTTGTCAAAGTCTTCATGAAACTAAAAAAAACTGTCATATGAGTTTGATACCTCAGTTGAGAGTGCTTGCTAGTTAGCAAATTTACTAGATCCTTTATAATACCAGACATAAATCTTCGATACACTTCTAGATTTTTATAAAGACAGCAGAGTGGGGGGGGGGGGGGTGCCTTAATATAAATTAATATAAAGTAAGAATTTGGGCTTGTGCAAATAAATTATCTCTCTTATAACGTATTTACACCAAAATATTTTTTTTAACAAAATGGCAACAAAAAAACTTTTAATATGGATCTTGGATTCTGGGTGTAAGCCGCATCGGTAACACTATTTTTTGTTATAATTAAAATATTATAATTATTTAATATATCCACATTATTTAAATTTTAAATAAATCATCAAAAACTTTAAAATGCTAGAAAAATAATAAAACCTAATACAAAATTACCCTGTTATTAAATAAAATAAACACAATATTTACTGATATAAAGTTTTACTTCTAGTGAATTCATAACAAAGATAATTTATAGTCTAAACACCATAAAATAATTGACTTGTAATATAATTTAATTTTATGATTATTGCACACCCTAAAAAAACCGGATCATATTAGGAAAGTAAATGTAGGTATGTTATACCTAACAAAAGGGAATTCAGATGTCTTCATTTTAAAAGAACTAGTAACAATGGTTTTAGTGTAACTTTTTCTATTCCACTGAGGTCAAATTTTATACTATAGAGTAGAAATATGCAGGTATCTGTTCTTTCCTATCGTTAAAGTCTCCACGATAATGTATATTTGTATTTCTTTTACAATTATTATTGTAAATTTTTGCACAATATATTATTTTAAAAAGGTTATTTACTATATACTTTAAGTATAATATATTCTATAGAAAATTTAACTTTTGTATACAGTTTTTAAACTACGTAATTTAAAAATTTATTTCTACTATTTGTTTTGTCTTACCTATTCTCAGTAAAGATGTATACATCTTATTACGGTCTTACACCAAATAGATCAAATAATTTGGTATTTAAATATATGTCATGGGATCCACGGGACTTTCTTATACGTAATACTAAGAGTGAACAGTGTACGTGATTTTAATTTAAAAAAATCTGAGTAATTAATAAGATAATATAGATAATAATAATTTTTTTAATTTTCGAATTATTTTTGAAAAAGTACATAAAAGAAAAATTTTTTTTAGATAAAATTATCGAGTATATTATTATCTATTCTATAACTTATGTTCTATTAATTTCTATCCATTATTCTTTGTTATGAATGATTTTAAATATTATTTAAAAATCGACATCATTTGTTTCCGGTTGAAAAATCGTTTTAAAAAATATGAAGTTTTTCTTCCCAGACAAAAATTAATATAAAATTTCACCTTTTAACGATTTGTCGTATTTGAATTACAGCGCTTACAGACAGACAAACCGACATACAAATATCATGGCGAAAATAGTCAGAAAATATTAAAATTCGAAAAAATAATCGGCTTTACAATACGTACTTATGTTATGTGTATTAGGTATATTTAATATATGTACATGGGTATAAAAATGTCTCTAATAGGTTTTAATTACAATTTAATTTATTTAAATATTACATTTTTTTTGTTTCTGAAAGATTCGACTGTAAGTCACTTTAATTTTGTTTGTTCTGTAATCTTCAAAATATTTTTTGATATGTATTGAACAATTTTCAACCTACGTCCCTGCTTATAAAATATTACCCGATCCTGAAACTCTACAACAAACAATCCACCCTAGACCATAGCCCACTTTGTTCAATAAATCATAAGTTACATTGATAAAAAAAAAATCCATGACCAGAAAAATTAACATTCTTAGTTCAAAATTGATTCTAAGTTAACTTCCACATCTTTGAATGGATAATACGCCAACTTTACTAAGGCTGCATATTTGTTATCCATCTCTCTTACACCAACTCTATGTGGCATATACTAGTTCATACAAGGCACATTCCAGTCGTGATGGTCTCTTTTTAACTAGTCTATTGTTGTATATCTATTTCTCGCTTTGTCTGGACATCTAACACTCTAAGCATAGCTCTCTGCGATTCTGTAAAACTATAGAAATAATAAAAAGATATTTATGTAAAGATACTTTACTGTCATAAATTTTCAAGTCTATAAATTAAATTATAACTTTTTAAGTGTGTACGTGTGTATATGTTTATATTAAAAATAAAATGGCGATCTATTTCCTCGGTATGCATATTTAATGATTTAAATACATAAATAAATACAATGTATTAATTGTTTTGTATATTTTTCTAATATATAACATTTTGATATAATAAACTCATGTCTTATCTCGCTTACTCTTGCAAACAAATAGGCGAAAGTATACCCGTCTCTATCCAATGACCAAATATGCACACACTGGTCTCTCTCCATCTCACAATGAACAGGTATATTCACCTGAGGTCGTCACGTCTCGTTCTCGTCAAAGCGATACCGCATACTTCCGTTTCGCTTTGCTCCATCGCTGTCTTTCACACCTAGATGACAGTTGGGAACAGGTATTCTCTTTCGCACTTATTGTTCAAAAGTGACTATACCTGGTTTGAGAATTCACTGCTCAATACCTAAGCATTTATGTTTGAGATCAAAGTGTCTTCAGTTGGACGTTGGTAGCGTTCGATAGCGGTCGATATTTGTACTCGCCTTTCAGTCAGTGTGTAATGAGAAAACACCAATGGATACTTATTGTGCCAGTACTTGTGCGATATGACCAGTGATGTAATTATATAAGAAACAATTGTCACATACAACTGGATACTTTTATACAAATAAAAGGTGATATACTGGAAGAAGAGACGCGATACGGTGCTTCAGCTATTAAATTCTGATTTATTGGATATTCTAACAGTTGATTCTGTAAGCGGTTAAACGTGAAGCTATAATAGAGATACTTTTTTTTATAAAACTGTTGTTGTAGTGTATGCCTGACGAATTAAACGTGTGGTGGAATTTTTGTGTGCTGTCAAACTTTCAGCTCTGGGCTTGATGTTGTCCAGTGTTTACGCGTATTAGTTTTGTGTTTTGTAATAGTTACTTGTGTTGTTGCTGTTATAATAATAACCAGCTGTCTGTCCGTTGTACAGAGTCAAGGAGAACTGAGAACAAGATCATAAATTAAAAATAAAAAAATTCTAAACCGGGCCCATTGTAAATCAACAGTAAAGAATGTAAGATAAAAACTTAACATTGCTGTACAGTAGACTATTTCGAAAAAAGAAGATCAAGATATGGTTAACAGATATTTAGAATCGAAAGAAAAAGGTCTGTGAAAGGAACTAAAAAAGGCAGATGTTATCTTTGTAAAAAGTGCCGGACAAAATAGTTAAAACTTTAATAAATGATATAGCGAAGTACATTTACAAAATACAAATTTATGCAAAAGCTATTAAACGAAAAAAATATCTGTACATGTACTAGGTGACAGAAACAGCACTTATAAGTAACCAAACAAGTCAATTAGATGTATCAACATAGAGTAGACAAAAACTACAAATTACTTATATGTAAAATAAACAAACCGAAATCCAACTGCCACCTCGTAAAGTAAATATTGTTTTGTACGTTTTGTGGTGACAGCATTACATACAGAGACACTAAGACTATACCAGTATCTCAACAAGTAAAGTCAATTGTTCAAATTAACACTGTGCTCATAAATTAGCCAGTAGCCGCTCTCGATTGAAATATCTTAATTGGATTGTTATGTGAGTTAACATTTATAATTAAGTGTTTTACAAAGTAATGAACCTTTTAATCGACATGTTGGCGTTGTATTTACGTTGATTTATTTATGGGGGGCGTTAATGGGTGTTCCAGTAAAAACAATTAACCGATAGCGCAGCCATCGAGCGCTCGACAAATTAATAATCAGTGGATAGGAGTTACCGTCCAAAGACCTGCGCGCTAATGAGATTTGTCGCTAGTGCGATGGCTTTGGCCAACAACATGTTGCCAGTCGTACGTAACGAGTATAAGAAACGTGCTGACAACATCCTCATATCAACAATGTGCTACGATAACCAAAACGACAAAATGTCGCTACCCTCGAACGTTATCTGGAATAGCAGGAACTGCGACTTTTCATCGAACTCAAAGTTAAAACGACTCAAACCGTTCTATCCGAACTTTTGTTACATAAGTGTGTTTTTCGCGTTCGTGCTCGGACTACTCATCGGTGTATTGATTCCTGTTTTCTACTTTGCGAACAATTACACGTCAATCAATTACTCAATATTACCGTTAATCAATGATATTAGTGATAACTCGCAACAACTGCAAAGTATTTTTATAAATAACAGTTATAGCAATTTATTAAACAGCAGTGAAGTGACGGATGATAAATTTTCATCTGTAAAATTTGTAGAGCCGCGCATGGCACACGCGAAAACAAACACCGATGACAAATATGTTACTTATGAAAATAACAACAGTGTAGAAGAAGTGAGGATAGGAAGGGACATTATAAGTGATGGGATATATTGGGGACAGCAAGTAGAGAGTGCCCTACCGAAAGGATACGGTAAAATATATAATGATATGTGGTCAAAGTTCTTAAAGAGCAGCGTCGCGGTCCGGTTGGAAAGCGGCTGCGGGCGAATGCAAAACAGGCTGGTGACGTTCGAAGATGGCAGCCAAGCATGCGTTAGGTATAGACAAAACACTGATCAGATTCAGGGCGAGTTGTTTAGTTTCTATCTGGCACAGATATTGGGTTTGAGTAACCTAGCGCCGTCTGCTATCAGCATAGTCGATTTGAACGATCCCCTGTGGAAGAACATAGCTAACGATATTTCATCAGCACAGTGGAACTCCAATAGGCCCGTTGTTCTAACGCAGTATATAAATAATCTAGATTCTGCGCACATACCTAACATCTTCAAACCGATTGACCGCCATTTAAACAAGTACGATATCAGAAACTTAACAATGGGAAATGATAAGAAATCAATCAATGTCACGTTGGAGAAAGGAAGCCGAGTTATGAATGAATTGATAGAATTGGTACAGTGGTCGGATTTAATCATATTTGATTATTTAACAGCCAATTTGGATAGGATAGTTAATAATTTATATAATTATCAATGGAATGCTAATATCATGGATGCGCCAGCGCATAATCTAGCTAGAAAAATTGATTCAAACTTACTAGTGTTCTTAGATAATGAATCAGGTTTGTTGCACGGATATCGGTTATTGAAAAAATATGAAATATATCATTCTCTTTTATTAGAGAACCTATGTGTGTTTAGGAAATCTACTTCAAATATGATAAAACAGTTGAAGAATAATGGTGATATTGGGAAATTATTAAGAGATATGTACGAAAGACAAAATAGTGATAAAGTGAAAGATATTCTTCCGACAATACCGGACAAAAGTGTTAAAATATTAAACGAAAGAATTGATAGGGTTTATAATCAAATAATAAAGTGCGAGTCAAGTTATTCGGAAGGTGGAGGTGCATGATAATTGTGAGTACTTTAGAAACATTTTTCAAATTGCACATTCACTAAAAGTATATGATTAGTTCGGATAAGAAGTGAGATTTTTTTTATCTGGAATTTTATCGCGACTTTTCTGTGATACCTTCCCAAATAATGTGATATATTTATATTTTATTTTTAACATAAATTATTATTTGTACAGAATATGCATATATTTTTATATAAGATTTATTCAAAATGTAAATGTATTTATTTTTTTTACAGTGAAAAAAATAATGATAAAAGAACACATTTCATATTCTTAGGTTGCCACTAGCACAGGGTAGAAATTTTGACATTTTACAATATAGTAAAACTTATAGAATTGAGTGAGTATTCGCTATCCATCTGTCAAGTAAATATTGGCGCAAAAGTGTGAGAGAGACAACGCGATAAAGTAGCCTGTAGTTGTCTCTTTTTAGGATTGGTCGCGTCACAGGTTTGCAGGAGCGTATATAGGACAGACCAACTGAAAAGAGACAGGTATTGGTTACACATTCGCTTTGTCTCTTTCAAAAGAGTGGTCAATTTTGTGAGGCTATTGCTCATTCATTCTATACAAAAAAAAATATAAATTGAATCAATTTATATATTATTGAGAAAAAAACATCACTGCTACCAATCTAAGGATCTGAAAAAGGACTTTTACCAATATTATAATAACTAATACATTTAAATTAATTTTCTTTAGAATAACAACATCACTAATTAATTTCTATTACATGTAATTATAAAAAATTGAGGACTGATATTTTGTTTACACTATAAAAAATACGCTAATATTTAAAACCAGGTGTTCTAGCGTTTCATCACCGATTAATATTCTAAAATGGTCGCCAATTATATTATACACAATGTACTATTTACATTTAGAATCTGAATACAAATATTGTTTGTAAAATGACACAATTACAACGGTTATAAGAATATTTTCAGTAATTGTTTTTTACTACCATGACGTATTAAATTTTATATTAAAATGGGAGGGGATTTTGCAGACATTATATAATTATTAATAAAACAACACCAACTGGAATCAAGTTCTCTGAATTTTAAGTATCGTTTTATGTACAAAATGGCGACCTTTTTCATTTTGTACAGTTATTTTTTATAAAGTTGTGTTCATAATGATTCTAGTTTTGCGTAAAAATAACTATGGATTTTATTACTGTAAAATTTTATACAAAATTCATATATTTGTATTTGTTTCTTGTGTGGTATCATTTTTCTTACAATATTTAATCTTTTTTTATTGTTTTGAAGAAATAATTATTACACAAAAAATGGGCGTATCTATTAGAGGCTCATTATTTACCCCCCCCCCCTTCGCCCTGAAAATCATACATCCGCGTTAGGGGTAAAAAAAGGGGGGGTAAATATAGTTAAATTAAATCAATTTAATTGTCATTTTATAGTATTCATAAAAATAATAATGGAAAATTCTTGGATACGCCCTTATAGAAAAAAATCCGTCTGCGTCCCTGTTAATCACAATAAACATAAAGTTTATGTATGTAGCTTATTATGTTTCATATATATCTCGAGATCAATTCATAAATATTTCAATTATATTTAATAAAAAATATATGAACCATTATGAAAATAATTATGTTCAATTTACTTCAACTTTAAACAAAGTAATAAAATTAATAATATTATTTTATGCCTAAATGAAGTTATATTAATAGGTACTTCGTACAATTGTTTACAATAAAATTTATGAGTTGAATTTGAGAGGAAATAAAACAAATTGATTTTCGAATTATTATTATTTTTTTAAATATATTCGAAAAATAAAAATTTGCAAGGAATAAACGTATGATTTCATATAATAATAAATAAGTATGATATTTTGTTAAAAATTTGCACTTTTTTAATTTTTTTGTATTGTAATATTTTTTATGACTACTTAAATCTTTTATTGAAAAGTAATTGTACCTATATAGGTATTTATAAATGTAATTAAGAACATTTTTTGGGCAATATACTTGTAATTAAGTACTATTTTTATAGAGTAATTTGTACTTGTACCTACCTACTTAAGTACAATTATTTGCAAACATAAATATTGAGCCTATAATTATTTTTATTGATTCTTTAAAAAAATAACTTCTAGGCTGTTATTTTGTTATGTCAATTAAAATTTATTTATTATTAAATGAACAGATGCGAGCAAAGAAAAATATATTAATATTTTCTGTAATTTTTTATGGGTTGATACATTACTAAAACAATTCATTCAATTTCGTAGCTAGTATACACGCGCCTGCATGTAGTACGTACGTTTTTACACGTCCACAACATGCAAGAATACAAGATTATATTAATCTTCAGTTCGTGCCTGCTGCGGGTGCGTACTGTACCCTCGGTGGTTGTATTTGATTACTAAATATGCCTATTATGAGCGCTTGTAAACTAACTACAAAATTTAGTACAGAAAATTTATGAAATGGGCCATTTTGAAACCAAAATGATTGAGACTTAATTTCCTGAGTCAATTTATAATTTTAATAAAGTGGCATCTAAAAAACCCATCTGATAAATGATATAAACGGTTTTGTAAACTCAAAAATGTAATAAAATGATGTTGTTACTAAAAATATCTGTATAAAACTTGTATTATAATAATTTTGTGAATATTTTTTGTAAAAGAATGTATATAAAATTTAATCATGCTGTACATATTTTCATATATAGTAATATAAAGACAAAATAAATATGAATTATGAAATTTATTTATAGTTTTATCTTTTCATTAGTCTTTATATCCATTTCAGGTTTGAGACAAAGAATTATATATTAATTAAATTATTCTTCAGAATATAAAGGCGGCTGTGTAACCCTAAGTAACTTCAAATGTTTTTTTATTGATTTATTGAAGTAATATAACAAATAAACAGTGACATATTAATATTCATATTAAACATATATTTGGTGATTTGAATGAGCGGTAGAGCACGTAGCCGTTAGGCTATTATTTGAAGAATTTCATTCTTTCTTAAATTAGTCAAATATGATGTAAAATAAATAGATTTTTATTTTATTTATTTTTTCAAAAATTAGGAGAATATTTTTGATTATGTTTATTTCATAAACAAATCAAAATTGGCGGAGACTAGATATGTTTAAATAAAAAGCAACCGCCTCTGATTAAATAAAATAAATTAATACAACATATCGGTTTTATAGATTCAAAATAAAAGTCCCGACTGAATCCCATATAAGTAACTCTTTTACCGGACTATCGGCTTTTACGACTTAATTTGACTGGTACCTTCGATGCCATTATAACCGATTTTGACTGTATCATTAAAAATAAAATACCTTTGTAACCTTCATATACAAAAATATATATAACTAAAATCTTTCACAAACAATTCAAAAAATTGTTAAATACCGTTTTCAAAAAGTTTACTGGATGAGTTTTTCTTCAGAGATGAAAATTAATCTTACATATAAAATTCTCCCTTCTATAAGATTTGTCTTATTTAAGTTACAGCGTCTACAGACGATAGATATCATAGTGAAAACATTCAAAATGTATAATTCGATCCAACAAAATCCTGAATTCGAAAAAAAAATATTTCATACAACATGTGAGTATAAAAGGAAAAAAATAATAAAATTGTGGTTGTTATGAATTTGTTATATTTTAAATTATTATTAACTATATGCTACGGCAGCAGATGAGACAAAATGAGAGTTATTCAAGTCTTATCTCGGTCTCAAATTTTACAAGTTACAGTCTAGTTGAAGCCGATCTTGTCTCGTATACAAGTGACCGAGACTCGTGTTTATCAGCTGGATCGCAATACAGAGAAAAAAATAATTTGTCTAAGTGTTAAAAATGTGATCAATGTAAAAAAATCCGTAATCGATTTGGCTCCGATAAAGGTTGTTTGTTAATATGATACATTTTTACCAATATGGAAATATCCACGTTTATCTTATTGATAAATGTATATTATTACTAACAATGTTCTTATCACGATGAAAATTTTGTTTAGTATTGAAAACATATATTTTAATATATTCGATTGCACATTTACTAGTTGGATGATGTAAAAAATATTCACACAGATAAATATTTATTAATACAACCATTATGTTTAATCTATTTGAGAGTTTCGTTAGTTGGTGTAATAAATTATTTATTAATTTGACAAATGAAAAGATTTTTAGATAAACATGAAGATCTATTTTTCAAGTACCTAAATAAAGAATCATTTTATTATTATATTGAGGAAATATTGTTATATTAACAAGATAAATTAATTAAGCATTTTTCCATCTCAAATTTTCAATAAGATCGATTATTTTCCGTGTAATCTTTTAAATCCGAAACTCTTTAATATCGTCTCATGAATAGGTAAATCCCCAACCAAGTTATTCGTATGTATATGTTACCGGCAAAGTATGTAATTCAGACATTCTATATAATTCCTACGAATTTTATATAATCCCTAACGATTTCAGGCAAAGTATGAAATAATTTTTATTTATTGTTATAAGAAATAAAATAAAATATTAGTTCAGACAAATATTAAGTATATGATTTAAAATTGTTAAAATAAAAAACATACAAAAATATTATATATTATTTAGAAATTTAATAACATATTAGGCCAGTATTAAGTAAAATAAATAATCAGTATTTTAGTATTTTATTACATAAAGTAAGCCAATATCTGTGCCTGAACCAAAATTGGTTGGTTCAATCTATTTTTGTTTATATTTGTAGTTTATACAATGCCTAGGAAATGTATATAATTTAATTCATTTCATACATTGCCTGGTGATTTTTAGACATTCTATAGAATACCTAGGAATTCTATACAATGCCGGACATAATACATTGCCGGCATAGGTGGGCACAGTTAATCAAAAAATTAACTTCGTTAATCGTTAATCCGTTACTAATAAAAAAATTAACTTCGTTAACCGTTAAAGCGTTAAAATTCCGAAAATCTAACGGAAGTTAAAGTTAACCGAAAATTCGAAAATTTAACGAAAGTTAAAGTTAATCCGTTAAAAAGTTAACCATCCAAAATGTTTGTAGACCTTTTTTTAGCTATTTCGATAACTTTGTTATGTACTTTTCATCAAACAACCAATGTAACGGACTAAAGTTAACGGAAGTTAACAAAAGCGTTAACATTTTTTGAGTTAACTTAAAAGTTAATCCGTTACATTTTGTTAACTTCGTTAATTAACGATTAACGGATTAAAGAGTTAATGTCCACCTATGATTGCCGGTAACATATCTACAAAAGTATAAACTCACACAGCCATAACTACAAGAATTTTATAACCAACCACACACATAACTGTGAAACAATAAGAAATTAAGAAAGTATCGCTTGGCGGACATAAATGCGTTCCGTTTAACAACAAGAATTCGTAAACGGACACGTATAAAATTATCACTTTTTAAATTTACTCATTACTAAGGTCAATAAAACGCCCCCTTCCCCCTTCTTTATGCATTAACTAAGTATAGTCTTAATTTATTACATACAATATAATTAGAATTAATTATAACGATGAGAGAACAAAAATAACTACATTAGTGTACACAAAATGGTGGACAGAATCGACAGCAGCGTCGGTAAAACAGGAAACTGCGTTATGTTTATGGAGATTGAACTATGCGATATTTTATTTTATAATTTATAACTGGTTAGTTATAGAATATGTATCAGCATAAAGCAGTGTTTTTTAAACTTTTTTATATCTTATAATATACATATATACATACAATACATATGTTGCAGAGAAGTAACTTTAAAATTATAAGCTAGAAGATTTATAAATATTTATAGGTTATACGCTCATTAGAGCAATGTATAGATAAAAGTCTAAAATTTTAATATATTATTTATGGATAACTCATATATTTTATTAATTTTTATTTAAAATATTGGACGTATGGTTTTTGAGTAATTGGATATTAAAAATATAGTTTTTAACACACGATAAATGAGAGAACTTGCCGAAAGTACTATATTTATTGAAATTCTACACAATTGGCTATATAGAGACGTTTTAAAAACTAATTATTCGAAACTTCAACCCTTTAGAAATACTATGTATAAAAATTATAAAACAAATATATTCACGTGTAATTTATTCAAAATAATGAAAAACAAGCTCTGCCATTACAGCAAATTAGTACATGTTACTATTATATACTGTTCTGTCTATTTCAATTTTCAAATTAAATTAAACTTTTTTTATTTTTAACTAGCTGCCCCGGCAAACGTTGTTTTACCAAAAAATAATTTGCATGCTCTTTCTTTCTCATTGTTATGGTGTTAAATTTGTTAGGATTATTTTGTGTATTTTGACTATTACTTCCATGTTCGAAGAAATGGAAGTATTGTAATACCGTCAAAAAATCATGTCCGAGATAAGAGCAGATTCTGATTATACTAACTTCAAAACGTAAAGAAAAATTGATTTCCGCTTGGCGGCTGTGCGTGTGTGTGTCTGGATGTAGAATTTTCTTCCGTTCATGATAACTACTGTAAATATGCACCGATTTGAATTATTTTTTCGGAAATATTCGAAAATTTGTACCAATTATCGTTTAATACATGAGTATTATCCCACCAATTTTATAAGACTTGATATACTTGTAGTTTAATCCAATTTCATTTGCAGTGTTTCGTATCCTTCTTGCATTACGGCTTTGTCGGGAAAGATTCGATCGTCTTGGTCGCGGCATTAGTAATTAAACTTCACTTCACTTCAATTCACCTAAACATTTATTTAAAAACTCAAATTTTCAACCATTCATTCATAAACAAAATTACTTAGCTTTTTGAGATAGGCAATGGCTCTATTATTACATTATAATTGTTATTTATTTAATAGAAATAGTTTTAATATTGATTTATTATAAAAATCAAATTGTCATCCATACGTCCATTACATTTAAATACTATTAAATTCATGTTGCTATGGAAACATACGCAGTTAATTTTGTCCAAAAAAATACAAAATAAATTTACGGGTGGACCACCCTTAACATTTAGGGGGATGAATAAATAGTATCCTATGTGTTTCTCCTGGCTCTAAGCTACCTCCTCACCAATTTTCAGCCATATCGGTAAAGCCGTTCTTGAGTTATAAATAGTGTAACTAACACGACTTTCTTTTATATATATAGATAATTAACAAAGTAAAATATTCCATTAAATGTAAGTACATGTGTTCTGAATTCTGAATATAGCTTAAAAACAAAATTTTTCGAAACCATATCTTTTTTTACAGTGTGCTAGACGTATAACCTCACACCGGAACAATATAGCAATAAGCGATATAGCAACTAGCAACTTATAACTAGCGATATTATTGCTATCGGTCAATATACATTGAATCGGGCATATTGTCTCACACCAAAGCAATATGATATCGCTATATTGCTAGTTTCTAATTGGTAGTTATTTTATTGCTGTGTTGCTATATTGCTCCGGTGTGAGAGCCCACTAACAGGTAAACATCAAAAATTGTCGTACTTTTTTTTGTAGGATAGACCGAGGTGAATCGGATCAATTTGACTTTAAGGTTGTTGTTCACTAAAATCGATCACTACAGAATTTGTTAAAATTTTAATATTGTGTTAAGTAAGCTAATTCGCATTTGTAAAAAAAAATCAGGTCAGTTTACCATTTCGTTTATTAATTATAAACGTGCAAAGTTGGCCTCTTATACATTGCAAGCAAAGGGATCCACATGGAATTCGATATTCGTTTAATTCGTGTATTAAAACTAAACGTCAGATTTAAACCAAAAACGGATATGTTATAGATTGGTAATTAAGGAATGTCTATATAAAACTTTAGAATGATTTACCATCTCCTTAAATAATTATTAATTTTTAACTTTGATAAATTCCCGAACACATGACGTAAATATACGATATGGCAACAGCGCATTCGGCGTGCTTTTTGAAATATAAAAACGTGGTATTGATAACTGACGCGCGATGTAAATAGCAAGTGATTATTGACTACATTTAATGTTTTTTTAAAGTGAAACTTTTATTACATCGTCTCGAACTTTTTCGTCTGTGTGTTGCATGTCGCGTGACGCTCGGCCGCGGAGTAGGGATAAATACATCAGAGTCATAGACATAAAGAAATGGACAGTGCATCTGACTCGAAAAAAGAGCCGTGTCAAATGAAAGAGACAGAAATTGTTTGGTTGTTATATAGAATTTATTAGAATTATTAGAACTTTTTGCTGGTGCATGTTGTTGTTTATGGATTTATTTCAATTTTGAGTGCTTGAATTTATTATTCCGAAAATTTTTAGTTAAATGTCTATAATGTGAAAAAAAGTTTCACTTTTACCGTGGTTTCATAAAACCACACAATCCTTTTATTTTATTTATAATAATAATAGTTATTATTGTTATTATAACTATTACTATTGTCAGCAATAGTAATAATTACAATATTGTAAAAATAAATCTTCTGTTCTTGTCTAATATTGTAAATTATTGCCAGATCTATTTGTTCTTTATTACCGACATAGCAAAACCCTGTAGTTCATGCTAAATTCCGTTAGATGCCACGATTTTCAGTGAACAACAACCTAAGGTTAAAAAAATACAATTTCTGTCAATGAAAGATTGAATTGTAATCAGTTTTTATTCTACTTAACGTTGCACAAATTTAAAGTTATACAGTACAACTGAGCATCGAGAATTATCTGATTCACCTCAAATCTTGGGGTTAATCGAATCAAACATTTATCAATCATAAAAATATAGAAAACTTTCATAATAACAAAGTTTATAATCAAACATAAAACTAAATAACATCTTAATTATGAGATCAGAAATCACATAAATCAGTTATTGGCACATAAATCACAAGTGTAAAGTCCTTTGTTACCTCTTCTATCAGTGCAATTTGCGTGGCACAGTTATGATGTAAACACCTACAGTTATGCGGTGTTTACATCGAGAAAACAAAACAGAAACACGGTGTTTTTTTGACAAAAAGGCAATAAACCCTATACATTTTTAAATACGAAGTATTTTAAAGACACCATGTTTCTGTTTTTTTTTTTTTTTTAGTGTAAACACCGCATTACACTAAATCCAGTCCTCTGTTGGCGAGTGTACACATTTTTCTGAATAAAAAATGCAGTGCTAATCTCTCTGCCCTTCTTTTTTATTCCTGGTGTAGCTTTATTTAATTGTTTTTAACTATCTCCTATTTTTATTTTGCTCCGATTCACCCTGTGATTCAATTCGCCTCAGTCTACCCTATTTATTATGAAAGGAGGGGAACGAAAATTATATCATTCGAAAGGTGCAATAGATGGGCATAAAAATAAACTATTATTACTATTTCACTTAATAATTCACAAAATTGCATTAAATAAACTATTTAAACACGTTATAAATATAATATATAAACGCATTGGACCCAGTGTTACCCGAGGATATAAATTTAATCTTTATTAAACTTATAAAACATTGTTTACACTTATCGTTAACTATTTTCGCTGATACATCTCCGTAGGTTGACTTTTTACAAAAATTATATACCTAAACCTTCATTGTGAAATACTCTATCCATTAGTGAAAACCGGAATAAAATCTGTTCAGTAGTTACTGAAAAATTTTTACACAGACATACATTTATTTTATACTATGCATATACTTACAATTAATGATGCAAATCAAAAGAAGTAGCTTATTTTAATTTTTTTTTCTATATGAAAAATTATTATGTATAGTTTCATTTAAGTTTGCAGTGGTTGTCTGGCGATGATTTGACGGTATGCATCATGTACCGTACGGTCAAATCCCCTAGTAACCATTACAAACTTAAATGAAACAGACTATAGGTATAAGTAGTATTTACTGTAACTGTCCTCAAATTACAATGCAGCATAGTAATTAAAAAAAAGTTAAATAATAAATAATAAATAACTATTAATATTTTAATAAAACCTAATATTTAATATCCAGTCCGCGCAACCACCGCGGTAAGCGAATTTTATTTGATAAAAAAATAAAAAAATAATTAAAAGTGTAAAAAAAGTAGGATCTGAAATTTATTATTGATTATTCTCTTTTTACTCTACATAATAAACAAAAAATAAATTTAAAAAAATAGTTCCACATCGAGATTCGAACTCAGGATCCTTACTTTAAAATCTCTAATATATTTTTTTTGTTTTTAAAATATCAACCAAACGGTACTTTATATCGAAAAATCATAAGAGACAATAATTTTGTTTTATTGGGAGGATTCCAATGTAATTTATATAAAAACATAGTAGCCATTAAATAAAGGATTTAGGTTTCAATAATAAATATAGGTGTATAATTTGTTACTATTTTAACCCGGGTAATACCGGGTCCAATGCGCTATAGTCTTCTATAAAAAAATATAAATTCTGAGAGTTGATGTATAATTGATTCAGTATTTTAATTGTATCAAATAAATCATTCCTGAGAAATCAACGGGAAATATAATGTTGTAGAACCGGATATTATTTTATATAAGGCACATACACCACAATGTGCCCAGCTCAGTTATTAATTACTGTTCGAAAGATGCTTTTAAGTACAACGTAAAATACATCACCTTTTAATTTTCACTGCCACCGTATTTTTATTCGTATATACAAATAACTATACCATATTACACATGTGCTATCTATGGTAAAAATTTTTGATGCGATTCGAAATTTATTTATGACTTAATTTGGTATCATAAAAGTTTCAGAGAAAATATTGTTTAAAACTGAAAAAAACCAAAATAACTTATTTGTTAACCTTTGTTTGAATATACCAATTTATTACAACCATAGACTTATAGAATGGACTGAGCAATAACCTCACAAAATTGGCCACTCTCTTTAAGGTTGTTGTTCATTGAAAGTCGTGGCATCTAGCGAAATTTAGCATGAACTACAGGGTTTTGATATGTCGGTAAAAAAGAACAAATTATTATTAGACAAGAATAGAAGATTCATTTTTAACAATATTATAATTATTACTGTTGCTGACAATAGTAATAATTATAATAACAATAGTAACTATTATTATTATAAATAAAAACATTGAATATAATCAATAATCACTTGATATTTACAACGCGCGTCAGTTTTCAATACCACGTTTTTATATTTCAAAGATCGCGCCGAATGCGCTGTTGCCATATCGTATATTTACGTCATGTGTTCGGGAATTTATCAAAGTTAAAAATTAATAATTATTTAAGGAGATGGTAAATCATTCTAAAATTTTATATACACATTCCTTAATTACCAATCTATAACATATCCGTTTTTGGTTAAAATCTGACGTTTAGTTTTAATACACGAATTAAATGAATATCGAATTCCAAGTGGATCCCTATGCTTGCAATGTATAAGAGGCCAACTTTGCACGTTTATAATTAATAAACGAAATGGTAAACTGACCTGAAATTTTTTTTACAAATGCGAACTAGCTTACTTAACACAATATTAAAATTTTAACAAATTCTGTAGTGATCGATTTTAGTGAACAACAACCTTAAAGAGACAAAGCGAATATGCAGCCAATACCTGTCTCTTTTCTGTAGGTCCGTAATGACTCAAACCTGTGACGTGACCAATTAGAATTCTAGAAAAAGACATGTATTGGCTACATATTCGCTTTGTCTCTGTCACACTTTTTCACCAGTACTTTCTTCACAGTTTATGATTACATATGCACAACTGTCACTCGCACTGTAGTTAATAAAATATGGCATTACTTCGTAAATTAGTTTACTTGCCCGTATACAAACCCAAATTTTTTATTTAACATTTCCACATCTTACCCTATTGTTTTTCACATATAAATCAACAATATAAACCAGTAAATACAATACTTTTGGAAAAGAAAAATATTTTAAATAAAACGGGCAAGTGCTTGTTGGGCACGCACATGATAGGGTTCCGTAGTCATTCTCACTACGATTTATAAAAAAAGAGTTCTTTTCAAAATTTTCGTCACCGAAGGGTTAAAATCAAAAAGTCATTTGGCTTTTACTATTGCATTTTAAGAGACGTATCAAATGACACCCCACTCAATGGGGTAAATGAAAAAAATGTGACTTAACTTTTCAATCTATGATAGGGGGGTCCAAAATATTTTTGACAATGTTCGTTATAATTTTCAGTGAAAGCACTAATTAAAAGCTACATTCTGAATTTTTTTCAGATTTTTTGAATCGATAGTTTAGAAAATAGAGGGGGGGGGACGCTCTGACAGCGACATTAAAAAGCAAATATTTCGTGACTGAAGGGTTGAAATCAAAAAATTATCTGACATTTTTTATTGCATTTTAGGAGACCTATTAAATGACACCCCACTCAATGGGGTAAGTGGGGAAAAAATGAGAGTTCACTGTTCAGTCTATAGAAGGAGGGTCCAAAATATTTTTGACAATGTTCGTTATAATTTTCAGTGAAAGAACTAATTAAAAGCTACATTCTGGAATTTTTTCAGATTTTTTAAATTGATAGTTTAGAAAATAGAGGGGTGGACGCTTTTTTAACGACTTTGGAGAGCAAATACATCGTGATTAAAGGGTTAAAATCAAAAAGTTCTGATACATTTTTTGTTGTATTTTAGGAGACCTTTCTAACGACACCCCACTCAATGGTGTAGGTGAAAAATTTTTTTTGAAAACACTTTTCATTTTATGAAATGGGGGTCTAAAAAATTTTTATTTTCAAAAATCTTATTATTTCTGTTTTTGGGTCATTAATCTACGACTGTATACCAAATTTCATCTTATTATCTCAAAATTTTTGAAGACGGACGGACGGACATGGAGAAACTATAAGGGTTCCTAGTTTTCTACGGAACCCTAAAAAGGATCATTAGTTAATGACATAAAGCTCCGGATGGACGAAGGAATTTGAAAATTTTTGAATTTTCACAAAATGGCGGATGTTGAAAGTCAAAGTTTATTATTCTAAAATTTCCTTCGCATTTTCGGATATAAAAAATTATGTATAGAATAAGTGAGAAAAATTTCAAACCGTTCTCAAGTTACAGTGATCAGCGACTTCAAAAACATGGTTTCGAGAAAAAGCGCATAGTTGCCGCTACCTGCCTACTTGAATGCATTAGAGACGGCTCCGTTCAAAGTTATATATAACATAAATAACAGTTCGATCCGTCAAATTTTCAGAGAATACTTTATATTTTAAATATTCTACTTTGAGAAATTGCAAAAAAATTTTTTTTTCAAAATTCTATCTGGGTCTGCCCCCTTAAATACAATACTTTTAAATATATTATTGGAGAATATGTAACAAAAGTTAACAAAATAATATTATCGATAGGGTTTGCATTTACCCCCACTTCACCCTTACATGCAACGTCACTGTCTACACGGAGAAAACTGGAACTCAGATTTTAGGATAAATTACAATTCCTAAATATAAATTATAATATTTAATTAACAATTACAGTTCGTCTGTAAATTATTGCAATAAAGATAGTAAAGTTTATAGAATATGAATTTTCACAGTTCAAAATTTTAATAATTACTTGAAGGCTAAGTAATTTTTCTTATCCCACAATAAAGTTATAATAACTATTCGTATGCAGCAGTACATAAATTTTACTATACAGCAGATAGTAAAAAGTACAAATAAGAGTATAGTCAAAATATGTATTAAATATTGTGATATAGCAAGCCGCAGCACGGTTCCTAAACTGTGCTAGAAATTTTACTAACCGTTTAATAAATTCTTATTACTATCTAGTTAATAATATTAAACTTTGACTGCATTTGTACTCCTAAAATAATGCATGGTACTGCGTAGCAACAAAACAGTATTGTTTCGACTGGCGATGTATTCGTTTGTGTTTCGAAAAAAATACTTTTTTTATAAAATTTTTATATTTTATTATCAATATAGCGTGATTTAACGGTCATTAATGAAAGTGATTTCGAATATTAAATGTTGTAACAGTGTTATTGTATATTTATAATACTTCAAGCTTCAACGGTCATTTTTTCTTACAATAAGAATAAAGTGATTTTGACTAATATTACTATGAATCAAGTTGATATAAAGTTATTAAAGTCATGGGATTTATCACATTTAATTCCATAATTTGAAGGTAATCATTAAGCGTTCATGTAATTCGAATGAGAGAGACACGTCTAAGTGATTTCGCATGTTCTAGAAAGAGATGGACACACATACTTGCAAACAGTAAGTAATATGCTTATTATCTGTTGAAAATATATAATTTTTGCTTTATGTTGTATTACTTAATAATTAAAACATACAAATAATATAAGTCCTGTTTTATTATTTGCATCGTTTTATTAATAATTAAATACTTTTTTAGTAATTGAAACGCATAATATATAGTTTATTACAAATATATTTTTCTGTAATAGTAGAAATATATTAATAAGTGAAAAACCATATTATATGTACTTATTTAGTTTGGTGGAAAATTTTAATGCCACTTATTTCTGTCGTTTTTGCTATATCTACTAAACGAAAAGATATTAATAATATTTTTAATAAAGAGAATTTATATTTAAGAGAAAATATATTTCACTAAATTAAATTTTTGTTTTCATCTGACATAAGTGAAATTTTCATTATATTTAAATTTTCTATTTTTATTATTTGTTCATTAATTAGGTTTAATAGTCTTAATAAAATATATTTGTATAACCTACATATTGTATTCCATTTAACCTTTGTTTATTATTTATTTTAAAATATGTACATCACTTATAAATACATAAAGTTGCTCATAAATTATTGTATGTAATAATGTATGTTTATCTGTATTTTTTAATTAATTGTAGATTTAGCTTGTATTTTAGTATATAGGTGACAAGAATGTATATTTGCAATATTTTCAATGTTTCAAACAGTATTAATCAATTTGGTTTCATTGACTATAAATTATTTATTGTTATCTACTTACAATAAATAAACAGTAGCCAATAATACTAAATTGTTTATTACTATATGAGGCATTAAAAATATTGCAAATATACATTCATGTCACATATATACTAAATTACAAGCTAAATCTACTATTAATTACTAAATTCAGATGTATATACATTATAATTATTATAAAAAAAAACAATCAAAATTAAATTCTAAAATTGAGAAAATCTAACATTAAATAATAATAAGTTTTACCAAGCAAATAAAAAATATTTATAAATCGAGTGTTAAAAGATATTATTATACAAAGTATAATCATTTTTACTAACTGAATAGTAGACATTCAAACACGGCTATCTTTAACGATTACTATACGTCGGTTAGTAATTTATCTTTTGTGCTTCGGATGTTTCGCTAGATTTCAAAAGTGTTTTCGAATTACTATATTTTTAGTAACTTTTTATCAAATGGTACGGCAAAGTTTGTATATATTTCATGCTTCATTTTTCTCCGTGTATATATGTACATGATACTGTAAGAAGATAAAGATATTGATAAACAAATTTGGCGCATTAGCAAGAAGGTATACTAGCTATAATTAATGATGTTCTAGACGAAAACAATTAATTATGAATATATAATTTAATAAACATATGTAACCAATTTATAATAAAAAATTAATGTCTAATTCTCTTGCTACTTTACTATATAACTGTAATGTTGGTTTTCTACAAATTACATTTCTAAATTGTTTTATACTTAAGATTTGTAGTACCTAACTAACTAATGAAGAATGTATAAAACAAGATATTTTTTTTGGTCTTATAAATTCGTTTACAGTTAAATATAGACATATTTGGTTGTGATAAATTGTTGCAAGGCATTTAAGGCTTCTGCTGTTATGTTTATAGAAGATTCTGGACTTCTGGGTAGAAGTTAACAAGCATAAATATATTTATTTTAAGATATAAGGTGGGTGGACCTTGGAAGGTCATGCTCCTTGTAAGGCCAATTATTAAAAAGTCATAGTTATTGCCATACGATGACAAATTCCTTCTACTCACACTAACATCCATCGAACTTAAGAACACAGACGCGGCGGCGAGTCACTCAGGCCGCTATGTTGTCTGTGCCGTCCCATCCTTTATTGACTTCGGTCGTCGAGGTTAAAATTATAATACGCGCTCAGAGCAAAACGTAACTTTTCAAGTAAATAAACTATTATTTTCTTTAATTTAATTAATGTAAGATCTTTTTATGTAGTTAGATATTTTGATTGTCACAACGTTAGTTTTAAATTAAAACTTTATATTGGCCTTGTAAGGAGCCGTGTTCCTTGCAAGGCCATTTAGAAGAGTTTAATAAAAACCTAGAATAAATAAATGATCATTAACTCTGTATTAAAAAAACTGTTTTATAATTTACATAATAAAACGAAGTATTAGGGTAGGGCGGGGCTTAAAGGACCACGGGTAAAAAGGACCACCAAGAAACTAGTGACGTATTGTTCTTTCTAAGTATACGTGCGGTGAGAAGAAGACACGAGGAGTGTAACGAGGCATCACTGGCAGTCGAGTGACGACGCGTCGCGACGCTAGTAGGAGATACACGACCACGTCTCAAAATTTTGACGGAAGTAAATTTTTTCATTGTTACTCTTTTTCGTTTTGAGTAGTGTTATTTCGTTTACCATGCATAAACATAGTTTATTAATATACGTTATTTATTTGTTTTTTCACTATGTATTAGGTATTAGTTTTAAGCTAGTTTGAACGGTATATTTTTTTATAACCTGTAAAAACACTTACACGTGTTTGGGGTAAAAAGGTCCAATACGGACCTTTTAGCCGACATTTCTTTCTACCCCATAATCAATATATTGGTTATGATCGTGGCACTAAATCTGTGCAGAAAATTTAATTATCAATGAAAATAAATCTTTTAAAAAAAAAATACTTTGTTTTGTAATAAAGACTGTTTAAATATGAAACTGAGAATTAAGAAAAATATTTTCTTTTCTAATTATTATTAGTTTTTTTGACTTTATTGTTTTTACAATAAAAATATTTTTTTGAATTTCATTGGATCAAATATTGTCATTATTTCATAAAACCTTTTTTTAAATTAAAATTAAATAATAGACCTTTTAGCCTCGTGGCTGTCCCTTTTTACCCCTACTATGGGGCAAAACGAGACAGACGACAAGGTCTAGAAAAATTATAAAATTATATATTTCTATTATGATGAATCAACCAAAAATTTAGTTAAACATGGTACGATAACTGTTTGTTTGCTTGGTTTTCACAGTATAATTCTTAATAGCCAAATTGGACCTTTAGGCCCCGCTCTACCCTACTTAATATTTTGTTTGTTTCATTTATCCAGTAAATAAAGGAATAATAACTGTTTATTCCTTAAGGTGGCCTTCGATGGTCCACCCACCTTAATTAGTACTAGAAGGACGAAGAATGGTTTAATAAGAAACATTTTCTTTTAATTGACATTCAAAACAATCACTTAATGATGACCGCAGAAGCCTGAGGTATGTATGATATATTAGAGCTTGTATAAATATTATAATAAAGATTAATGATAAGTCAATAGTTCAAAAATACAGCATTGAACCGAAGGTCATTAAATTGAATTTTGCGCACCTGCAAAATAGAAAAACGGACAGGTACTAGACATTTGTGGGATGACTGCATTGTTTTTACGTTACAGGAAATTTAGAGTGCATTAATATCATATTGACATGTTGTTTTAATGTGTAAAAAAATTGTTTTAATTAAACTTTTTTAAATTTACGTATTAATAATTTACCTACCTCCAAAATTTTTATCAAATGAATACTTCTTCTTAGTATTTCAGATTTTATTGAATATACATGCTCATAATAAGAGTTCTGATAGCGTGAATCGATCACCTACAGCTGAATTTTATAATTTTTTAATCAATATCAATATGTAAATATAATTTATATTAGTACATTATGTTTTATTGTATTATTTTTTACTTTCTTATACTATATGTATATGAAATATACATATAGTATAAGTAAGTATAGTAAACGCGATTTTTTTCGAAATCCGGATTTTGATGGAATTATCAATTTTGACATTCCCTGAATCTATTCTGACTATTTTC
The DNA here is from genome assembly GCA_949319165.1 of Sialis lutaria. Lineage (NCBI taxonomy): Eukaryota > Metazoa > Arthropoda > Insecta > Megaloptera > Sialidae > Sialis > Sialis lutaria. The sequence goes on from OX439244.1 coordinate 4,021,697, forward strand.
GCCATGATGTCTGTGTGTCTGTCTGTCTATCGGTCTGTCTGTAGACGCTGTAACTCAAATACGACAAATCGTAGAAAGGTGACATTTTATACTTAAGATTAATTTTCTTTCTGGGATGAAAACCTCCTATTTTTGAAAACGATCACTCAACCGGAAACAGATGTTTACCTACATCGATTTTTGAATTTTTCGAATTACATTGAAACAGTGCGAATTAGAGAAAAATATTATTATTATCTATAATTTATGTTCTATTCATTTTTTCGAAAAAACAATTTTTTTTACCAAGTATTCGTTTTTAAGTACATTTCAAATGGATCATAACAGAGAAGAAAAGCGAGAATGAAAGAATGTATCGTTGTTGCGCTTTCTCTCTCGAAGGCTTGTTCGCTCGGCGGACGGAAAGGCTGCCTCTAGTAGGTATATGCTCTAAGGTTCTATGCATAATGTATATAATTATATTTCTATAGTTTGTATCTCATTCATTTTATTCTATCTTTTATTAGTATGTCAGAAATATCCTTCAATAAAATAAAAATCACGTACAGTGTTCACTGTCATTATTATGTATGTATAAGAAAGTCCCGTGGCACACGGCAGATTATTTATGCTTGAAAAATGGCGATGTTCTCATACATTTTACTGGAGTATCTAAAGTGGAAAGGTAAGTAAATATTAATATTTTTTTTTTATGTGCAAAATGTTGATTCATAAAAAAATTATTAATTTTTATGAGCAATTATTTAAGTTATAATATCAAATTTCATTTTTATTGTTAATTTGTAAGTATTCTTTCCCCCTTAAATTTGAAAAATTACCATTAATCATTCATGTGCACTTCTATTTCACTAGAAAATGTTTATGCAAAAAAATTATCAAAATAATAAAAAAATATACATCCATTTTTCATTTTTCAAAATTGGATGCTCACGTTATTAAACGAGACATACAAAAACGCGGATCCAAAAAAGAGGGGTCATTGGGGACATGACCTATCCCAAAACCGAAAAAATCAAAGCAATTCAAATAAAAAAAATGCTTGTTAAATATACTAAAATAATTTGTTTACCCATTTCACAGATCATGATCCTCTTTCAAATTGTTAGTCTAGATCTGCGCCTAAACAAACAATTGCATTAATGATTATTTTATAAATAATTAAAATTATTTATTAAATATGACTCATATTAAAATCAGCAGTAAACCAAATTTTTATCAATTAAAATTAAATAATATTTGATACATAGGTACTAAAAAAGCGTGTGTATATAATGCAGTATTTCTCAACCAGTTTCCCGGAACAGAGAGCATCTAGAGATACTCAGAAAGAGTTAAGACAGCGCCTCCATTTTTAGCCAAACCGGTAACGACGCGATTTATTTAAAAAAATCATTTATGTATAATATTAAAAAATACAATAAAAATTAATATTGTAAATACGAAAGTGTGTCTGTCTGTGTCGGTTTGTTACCTCTCCACGGCTAAACCGCTGAACCGATCTTGATGAAATTTGGCCAGGAGTTAGCTTACATCCTGAGGAAGGACAAATACTACTTTATATCCTATAAATTGTACTCCGAAAAATTATATTTGTGCGAGTAACCTGTTTTATCGCCTATAACAGAAATCTGCTTTACCTACCTAACTTTCTTCTTCTCTATGGGTGACAGTTCCTACCTAACCTAAATCCCACACAAACCATATACATGAAATACATCTTATTATATATATATATATATATCTGATGCAAACAAATTTGCGAGTAACACACGGAGAGAATATTCTTTTAAAAATTAACAGAAAAGTCGGTAGAATTTAAAATAAAGTAAATGAAAAATTACAATGACATACTGGTAAATTTTAACAAACTACCTATTAAAATTTATTTACTCTGAAAAAGTAACATACGCTATTCTTTAATTTAATTTCTTGCATATGAAAATTTCACGTACATTCTCTCTATAATTTTACTATGTTTCTATACCTATTACTTTTCATATCTGACCTATCGCCGTCATAGAAACTGCTATACAGTATATTGAATTGTAGACGTTATTTATTAAATTTTACCATGTCGGGTGTTAAAAATTTCTAGGATCAATATTTTTTTCATAAATCTATGCATTTTTTTATTTTTTCCCATACCTATGCATCGTAAATAAATACAAATGTTAATGAAATTTTTTCATCTGACTATTAATAACTTGTTAAAATAATTATTTAAGTTTTAATTATTTTAATTATTAATAAGTTATAATTATTTTAACATACGGTATAGTAATTTTTGATACTGTTGGTATGAAATATTACTACGTTACCGATTAATTTTTCACAGAATTAATTTTTGTCCTCCCGTTAACATGTTTTTTATTTTAAAAATTAACATTAGGTACATTTTTTCAGTGCAGTTAGAACTTATGAGTATTATTTCAAGGGTTCCGATAGGTAAAAAGGTTAAGAACCGCTGTTGTATTCTTCTACAAAACGCATAAAACTGAATTATCGGCTGCTCCACAGTAAGATTGTATTGACGGGCGGTCAAGACGTTACTCCGTCCACTGCCTAATGTTTTCGTAACACGATAAATGTCTTTAATGGCCGCTTGTAACTAGCGAGGTAATTTTTAAACTAACATATGTAAGAAATGCTATGATTTATACATCACTTTCAAAAACTCTCATATTTAACAACGATATTTTAATCGAGGCAATAATTTTTTATCTGTTTTATTCATTCATATTATGATGAACATTGAAATAATGTATTCTGAATTCTGGCGTATTCAAATTTTATTTTAAATTGTTTTTTCTTTTTCTATAGAACATATATACACATCCGAATAGTATTTCTTCATTAAAGGGAAACCTGGTTTATGGGGGTAAGATTTTCGATTTTGTTTGCTTAATTGATAGTTAAACTATTCAAGAAAATATTCCCAAAGTTTCAGAACCAAATTCGCAGTATTTTAAAAGTTATATAACATATGGTATGTAAGTCAACGAGTTGAAGTATTTTTTTATCGAAATATCATTTTCATACTTTCTTCAAATCTGCAATAAAGATAGATAAAAAGCTAATTGATCAATCGACTTAATTCAAAATACGTTAGCTAAAGAATAATGTGAACTTCTAAGATTGATAAAAACATTATTTTAAACTAGCGGAATCCCGCGGCTTCGCTCGCGAAACTTCGAAACTAATTAGAACCCTCCATACGTGATAAGGGATGACATATTACATTTTTTTAAATGATTTTTATTCATTACCTATGATAAAAAACTTAAATATCTCGGATCTTAGTTAAAAATTATAAAAACTAACCCCCTGACCCTCACCATTAGGGGTTGAATATCGAATTTTTTTATTGCATATTATTTTGTCCGACTCCACCATTATAACGTAAGCAGCTATGAAGATAAACATATCAAAAACACAGACCCTGTCTACCCCCGCCAGTAGGGGTTGAATGTCGAAATTTTTATTTTAATAGATGACTGTTTTGCCCGAATTTACCTTTATAAGTAAAGCAGGTATGCAGATAAACATATCAAAATCCACCCTCGTCCCCGTTATTCGATGAATACACAAAAAAAAATTTTCCACCCCTCCTAATACCTTAGGGGTTAAATTTTGGGAAATGCTGAAATAATTGTTTCATTATTAATATTGTAGAGTATGTTCGATAAGTTTCAATTAAATGCGAACAAAAAAAATAATTTTCTTGTATAAACTTTGACACCCTGTTTTAACCCCGTGGTTGAATTTCGAAAAATCCTTTCTTAGTGAGTGCTTAAATCATAAAATGAAGACACCTACGAAATTTCACGTTTCTAGGTCCAGGGGTTTGGGCTGTACGTTGATATATGAGTGAGTGAGTGAGTAAGTGAGTGGTTAAGGGCAAACTCTTATAGATATAGATTATTTTTATTGCATAATAGGTACACAATTTCGAATATTTCCGAAACGCTTAATCCAATTACCACTTAAATCATAGGTCTGGAGTACTCACTGGGACAAACATTTTCCCCAAAAATAATTCAAATTGGTGCATATTTACAGTAGTTATCGTGAACGAAAGAAAATTCTACATCCAGACACACACGCACAGCCGCTATGCAGAAATAAACTTTTCTTTACGTTTTGAAGGTAGTACAATCAGAATCTGCTCTTATTTCAGACATGATTTTTCAACAGTATATAATACTTCCATTTCTTCGAACATGGAAGTAAAATATATGAAAATTAATAATTTTTTTGTTTTAAATCAAAATTTAAATGGCTATATTTTTCCCGCAGACTGGCAACTCGGTTGACGAAGCGCTCTAATTAGACATTTTTTTTTAAACATCTTCAAATAAGCAGTAAAATTTTTTGAAACCTCAATTTTGTTTTAGATTATTGACACTAAAATCTTAAAGAATTGCTTTAAATCACCCACTTCACATTTGCACATTTATATTCTATCTCACTCAACATCTGTCAATAATATCTTCTGTTTCTCTCAATGACATTTAATTCATCTCAATATAAATATTTTAATCAGCACGGCTTTCTTGATCAATATTAAAATTTTTGTCACAAAACATAAAATATTTGTATTGGATGACAGAAGGTATTTTATGTCCTTGATACATTATCGTTAGAACATTTTATGGGTTAACATTTACAAGATATTAATATGTAAACGTTATTTTTGTAGTTGTTTTTTTGCTTATAAATATTTTATTCTTTATTTATTACGTATATTATTGTGTGTATATATTATATCTTTAAATACATCGATAGAAAGAGAAACTAAAATTAAAATATTTGACTTGAATTTTTTGATGCATTTGAAAATCAATATTTTATTTTTTAATAAATTTTTCCAAAATTTCATAATTTATTTATTAATTTTTAAGCTCTAAACGGCGTTATTGGGATTAGGCCTTCACCGTTAAGTGAAAAACGTCGGTGAGCTAAGTAAGGCTCTTTCTGTGCCTTGCGAATGCCTCCAAACAAAATTATACGTACTATGTACTAACTAATCATAGACTTACAGAACGGACTGAGTATTCCCTATCTAACTGTTGTGTAGTAAAAATTGACGAAGAGACAAAACGATAAAGTAGCCAATACCTGTCTCTTTCTAGAATTCTAATTGGTCACGTCACAGGTTTGCAGTCATTACATATCTACACAAAAGAGATAGGTATTGGCTACATATTCGCTTTGTCTCTTTAAGAGAGTGGTCAATTTTGTGTCCATGGTACTAATATATATTATGGTACCAATATATATTAAGTGTGCAATAACACTAACTATAATATAATTATAGAAAGGGAAATTTACACAAATTTTACCATTAAATATATTTTTAGTTCATACAGTATGTATGATTTACAACTGAAAAAAAGACATGTCCAGTATCATAAAGAAGCTAGCAAATTTGCTAGCTAGCAAGTACTCTCATGTCCGGTATTATAAAGGACCTACCAAATTTGCTAGCACTCATAAATGAGGTTTTTAATTTTGTTATAGTATCTATGGATTAGTTATGGAATTTAGAGCAGTGACACTTCAACGTATTGTAACACAGTTGGCGACTCTGACCGTATAAAATAATTTTCATAATAGCACCACTGTTTTAGCCCGTTTCATACCAAATGGCATACATTTTTTTACTGTTTTCAATCGTTTGCTTTTTAGTGAGTCAATCAACCAAAGCTTTCTAAGAAACATTTTCTATCGTAATTTTTTCTGCACTTTCCCAATTTCGGAAACAGAATTTTTCTATCTGCCGCCATTTTTTGAATATGGCAGCTGAAAGCAAAAAAAATGTGAATTTTCTAATATTTTTTTTCCAAACAATCGTAAATTTGAACAAGCACTTACGGTAGGAGGCTAATTCTTCATATCTGGTGGAATAATCGATTTTTCTAAAAGATAGAACCGATAAAGTAAGGAAATTCAATAAGGCGGATTAAAGATGGCGGCCATAATCATGCAAAAAATTATGATTTTTACAAAGTCAACCGATTTAGACCAAATTTGGTGTATATGGGTGTTCAGGGTCGTTGATCATAAATTTGAAGTCGGATTTGCAAAATCCAAGATTGCGGACCCAATATGACGGACGAATTTTCCAAATTTTTACCGATTTACGCTAAACTTTGTATATAGCGATTTTCGGAGTCGCTGGTCACGAATCTCAAGTCAGATTTACAAAATTCAATATGACGGATTTAAGATGGCGGCCATAACCTCACAAAAAATGACAATTTTTACAAAGTCAACCGATTAGGAACAAATTTGGTATATAAGGATTTTCGGGGTCGCTAATCATGAATTTGAAGTCGGATTTGCAAAATTCAAGACTAGCAAATTTTATGATACCGGACATTAGATGTCCAATTTCACAAACAATAGTTACCAGGCATTTATTGTTATCCTCTACCTGAATATAATACATATAACAACACTGTAGCCAACTGAACGTCTTATGCTTTTGACGGTTTTTGTTATTATAGTGATATAACATACGATAGAATTTACATTTAAACTCCCCCCCCCCTCAATATAAAATCATTCCACCGTCTCTGATTTAACTTATGTAAACCTATATTTATGTAATACGCAGTGCAATTAAACCAACATATTATAGCACATTTAATCAGAGCATTATTTAATTTATTTGAACATTTTTCTTTAGAAACGTAACCAATTAACATCAAGGGAGGCTTGGTTTATGATATCTGCAGTAATAAACTGTTATTTATACAATGTTACATGTGTGAATAAACTGCATGGTGCCAAATTAAAATAAACTGTTATGTAATGCATAGAATCAACCAGAATGCTGCTAAGGAAACATATGAAGAAATATCGCAAAATAATTTACAAATTTTTGGTTTTTAATTTCAAAATTGCTACTTCATTTTTCAGTTTCAGGTCAAATATACTGTGCATATATAGGATGATTTATAACGAATGAAAATAACTTTACTTGTTATACATTTCAAGAATGTTGACATTATAGGGTACGGGTAAGCGTCTGTGGAAAAGCATAGAGTGAAGGCAAGGTGTGTTTGTCTCTCTCTGGAACACGCAAAATCACATAGATTCGTCTATCTCTCTCTCTCTTTTTCACACATTTATAATTTTTTAGGGTTCCGTAGAAAACTAGGAACCCTTATAGTTTCTCCATGTCCGTCCGTCCGTCTTCAAAAATTTTGAGATAATAAGATGAAATTTGGTGTACGGTCGTAGATTAATGACCCAAAAACAAAAATGATAAAAAATTTGTAAAAAAAAATTTTTAGGCCCCCTTTCCATAAAATGAAAAGTGTTTTCAAAAAAAAATTTCGCCTACCCCATTGATTGGGGTGTCATTAGAAAGGTCTCCTAAAATGCAATAAAAAATCTCAAATAACTTTTTGATTTCAACCCTTTAGTCGCGAAATATTTGATTTTTAATGTCGCTGTCAGAGCGTCCCCCCTCTATTTTCTAAACTATCAATTCAAAAAATCTGAAAAAATTCCAGAATGTAGCTTTTAATTAGTACTTTCACTGAAAATTATAACGAACATTGTCAAAAATATTTTGGACCCCCCTTCTATAGACTGAAAAGTGAGCTCTCATTTTTTCCCCACTTACCCCATTGAGTGGGGTGTCATTTAATAGGTCTCCTAAAATGTAATAAAAAATCTCAGATAACTTTTTGATTTCAACCCTTCAGTCACTAAATATTTGATTTTTAATGTCGCTGTCAGAGCGTCCCCCCCTCTATTTTCTAAACTATCGATTCAAAAAATCTGAAAAAAATTCAGAATGTAGCTTTTAATTAGTACTTTCACTGAAAATTATAACGAACATTGTCAAAAATATTTTGGACCCCCCTATCATAGATTGAAAAGTGAATTCACTTTTTTTTCATTTACCACATTGAGTGGGGTGTCATTTGATAGGTCTCCTAAAATGCAATAATAAAAGTCAAATGACTTTTTGATTTTAACCCTTCAGTCACGAAAATTTTGAAAAATACTTTTTTATAAATCGTAGTGAGAATGACTACGGAACCCTATCATGTGCGTGCCCAACAAGCACTTGCCCGTTTTATTTTTAATACATTTATTATTTTTTTATTAAAAACGCGGTTCATAATCATTCTTAAAATTTACAAATATCTTTGTAAATGAATAAAGAATGTATGCTCAAATCTTTGTCACATAACTTTGAAAAGTCCTGTCATGTCTCGAAATTATGCAGTTCTGTTAATTTGTTTATTTAATATCTCTTAAACTATTCTAATGACATAATGAAATATAAATGTCTTGTTATTTTCAAAGTTTCATCAAAATATCTCTGTTATTTTTTTATGGTGTCAACTCCTTAGGTAAATAAAACTGTATACCTATACGTATTCAGAGCTACAGCCTCTCAAAAAATTATTTAATATTTCTGCAGAACCCATTGTGATACAGTTATGAAATTTTTCAGTATCAACCAATAATTATTCAGCCCAGATATATTTAGGATAACTAAACCCTTTATAAATATATATATATAATTCAAACTTGAGTTTTTTAGACCAATTTAACTCGAGCAACATTTTAGCTATTGGAATTCGAGTTATATAGGTTCTACTGTATTAGATATAAGAGAAAATAAGGAATGTTTGGGATAACCGGACATTTCAATTATTTATAAATAAAAATATTTACAGTTCGAATTTGAGTTTTTTAGACCAATGTAACTCGAGCAATATTTAAACTATTGGAATTCGAGTTATAGAGGTTCTACTGTATTAGATATAAGAAAATAAGGAATGTTTGGGATAACTGGCCCTTTCAATTTTTATAAATAAAAATACATATCTATAATATAATCCGAATTTGAGTTTTTTAGACCTATGTATGTACTCGAGCAACATTTAAGCTGTTGGAGTTCGAGTTATAGATGTTTTACTGTATTAGATGTATAAGAAAACAAACATTTATAATATAACCGTTAAAGTTTCTTATTAACATGTAAGTTATGCATAAAAAACTATATATGTAATACATAAACATATCTAAAAATATTACTTTATTTTTACATGACGTTTGTACGAAGAAACATTTTGTCAAAAATTTATGACACATAGTCATGGAACATGTTGAATTAATTCAGTTACTTTTTCGCATTAACACTGCTCTTATAACAAATTATAATACGGCTATAATATATTAAATAAACTATACATTCATTGAAATTTTATTTTGAAATTAACTTTAATTTAAATTCTAAAGAATCACACCTAGGTTCTAGCAGAATTGAATAAAGAGAGGGGATACCCTTCTAGATCAGTAATTGATTTATTAATATATTTTGCCAGTGTATGCACGTGAGAGTCAATACGAAATTGGTAAATGAGACGTCGCCTACGTTATTTATAACAAAAAAAAAAATATGTTAATGGAAATTAACTTCATAACTATCCAAATAAATAAAAATAAAAGTTACCAGAAATTTAAACAGTTAATTCTAATGAAATAAGTAAAGGCAGAAAGTTATCAGTTCTTACATTTAGGTAAAGTATAATTATAAGTATATATTCTGTATAAGAAACTCTTATATCTTGTACTTCCTTGGCAACCTTTTACCACATGAATTATAGTAAAAGTATAGGTTTCTTACTTGAAGAACATCAGTCTGGAATCGTTAGACTCCTGATGAGGACTTCTTGTCGAAACACGTGTCGAGTGACATAACTTTTGTGGTTAAGGTGCAATTTTAGTTTAAGTATAGGTTTCTTATTTGTCGTATTAAAAACATAATTTGCTAAAAAAATTAAACCAATTTTTTTTTAAATTCTATACATATAAACCAGGGTCAAATAATTTTATTAAAAAATAAAAGAGCCATAATAGATTTTGAATTTAAAGTTATTACAGGTCGACCACAAACTCTTTACATGTCTTCACAGAATTACAATACCATATATAAAATTATCCGCCATTCGAAAAGATCAAAATCGATTAATGTTTAATTCAGAGAAAATGTGTGATAAAGGGTTCAATAAAAAAAACAACGACCTAATATTTATTTCTAACTTATACATAATCATAAAATGTCGGGTACCGTAAAAATGAAATAAAAAAATATATATACAATAGTGATAAAAATACATACACGAAAGCTAGTCGACATAAAAATTAATAAAATATATGTATCAGCAGCATTCCAACTGATTCTTTACGCCTCTGTGTTACATAACAGTTTATTTTAATTTGGCACCATGTTGTTAAATCACATGTGAACTATTCAGATACCAACGTGACTAACTCTATTCAATCTATTATAAAGCTAATTACAAATATCAGACAAGAGGAAAAATTTATTATATATAATTTTTTTGTTTATAAACAACCGAGGAGACGAATTTGATCTGACTCTCGTCTAATATGCAGTCTCATAATCAGGACATATTATATCATACCCCATCTCTATATATTACCCCTTTAACGCCCGCAGTACACATTTGTCTATACACCTCATTTTATAATTAGTGCTGTTGTCTATGGATATTAATTAAAACAATATTTCCTTAAAAATCAGTTGTATTGTGTAACGGTTTGGGTTCTAATTTCTTTCAACATTCTATTTATCCTTTTATCGGCTAGACAGAATAACCTATAGGTGACTAGCAGCGTTGTAAATAATGCATTATTTTTGTAATGGCATTACCAAAAGTAATGCATTATCTCACAATACATAATCAGCATTGCGAGATAATGCATAACTTTTGGTAATGCCATTACGAAAATAATGCATTATTTACAACGCTGGTGACTAGAACCGTACACTTGTACAGTTAATAAAATAAATTTAATTATAGCAATAACTCATAACGATGATTTGACAATGGCTTATACTATTTTATCACAAAGATTCAACATACACTCGACAAATTAATTAAGGGGACACCTAAAAAATAGCATGTTTTCAAATGCTTGTAACCTGGTCAAAAATTGACTTTTTTCAAAACTTTTTTATTATTAAATTGAGCAAATTTACTCTACTTTATGATGGTCTAATTCGTTCCTCAACATCTTTTCATTTTTTAACTTTTTTATGTAATTATATAAATTAAGAGTAGAGTGCATTTATGTAGAAAATGAAATTTTGAAATAACCTTTTTGTAGAGAATTTTAATACCTTCAAATTTATATTCGTGCGGAAAAAATGTGACAAAAATTCGCAAAGGTATTACAGTTTTAGTGAAAATCAGGAAAAAATAATTCAAATGAATATAGCCGGAGTCATTTTGGTGGTACAGAAAATAAATAAAAATGAAGCTCAAAGTATCACCTTTCAGATTATGCAATGTAATGAAAGATTTTTTTATGAATTACAAAAAATATTCAAACTTTAAACAGAATAGAAAATATGAGTAATTAGACAGTAAAATTAAAACAAAGAATACATACCCTAAACATTACATTTTAGGTGGCCCGAGCTAGAGGTCTCATTAACAATACATGTTCTTTATAATTCATTTTTATTTTTTTAAATAGGACCATATTACGCGAAGATATTCAACTTTGATGTCTCAACATCAGAAAACCCAAAAAAATTACAAATTGGAATTTATTGAAATTTTTCTCGAAATAAAGCAGCTTATGAAAAATTTTAAGAAGTCAAAAAATGCATTATTTTACTGAAATAATATACCAAAATGATCCATATGGTTTTAAAATTGTACCTAAATATGTGTGCTTACTGTATACATGCATTTGTGCATGTAAAAATAAATATTTAGTAAAAATAAGTGAAAAATAAGTATTTTTTGACTTCTTAAACATTCCATGACCTGCTTTATTTTACGAAAAAAATTTAACAATTTGCAAATTTGTTAACAATTTAAACACTATATTATAATAATCAAACACTATTTAATATTACTTATTTCTAGTTAACACTTAAATTTTAACTTTTTGAGTCGCTACCACAAAGCCTCACTTTTCTCCTTGGTGTGAATTACAGCACTAAGGAGGATTTGTGCTATTTTACTGATTTGACTAACACTGAACACTTTTCATCTTATGGTGGTACTCTAGGCTCTCTGTACTAACGACTGACTAGATTTTATTTCATTATTTCTTATTTTCGACGAGTATTGCGTAACGTCCCTTTTTCCAAAATTGTTATCAATAAAACATAAGCAAGGGATTACGCAATACTAATTGCTATCGATTATGATTATTCAAAACAAGTGTTATGAATAACGCTACAATTGATAGAAGTGCAACAAATAATATCTGTTAAGGTTATTAGTGTCATAAGTGTTTAAACGTGTTTTAATTGTTCTGAATAATTTTTATACGAAAAAAGGTACGAGTATGCTAGTATATTTTATCCAACAACTAGAGCATGCGATTTCGAATTTTGTTCAAATCATATGAAATAACTTAAATATGCATACAACATGACTTTTAAATGAAATTTATTTAAATAAAAATGATATCAGAAAAGCAGTCACAAACAAAATAGACTTCATATCTGCCCAATTTACTCGCCTGAGTACACACTGTTATTTTTTTTTCTAAATATTAAAAAAAAGTTTAGTTAAATATATTGAATTTTCATTAAAAAAAATCTTTTGCATGTTTTTGTTTTCTTTTGGGCGTTAATGGGTTAAAAATAAACACCTATGTATAAATATACATACTTAAATCTTTTACAAATACAAAAAATATCTGACGTCACAAGAATTTTTTAAGCACATTTTTAACTGAATGATTTACGACATCCCCGATTTATGCACTCACTATGACGCCACTGGTTCTCACCGTGGATGAGTTTAATAAAACACACACACAGACACACAGACTGTGGTGTAATTTATATCTGTTGCAACTCGGTTGCAGTTTTCTTGACGTCTGCCCAATAAATTAAAACAGCGATGAGTTTTAGAACTCCAACAAATAATAAAACCCTCATTGGATTTACAATGTTGGCAATACTGAATTTATGCACCGGTCCTCTCTACGATGAAGAGCAGCAAATATTGCAGATCGATAGGCTCTGATCACGTAAGTGTAATGTATTAAAACAGCGGTACCAAATGCGTGTATTGATTTAAAAATACAATAAAAAAATATATGTATAACACATGTATATAAAATATACATTAAATAATAAATAAAAACATAGTCAGTGGTGTGTTATCATATGGGTAAAAAGGGGTCCCTCTCACAAGGGGGGAGGCACAAAGCAATCGTTTATAAACTCACTACATATCGAAATTTTATGTTATTTAAATTTGTTGTATTTATTTATTCATGTCTGTAAGTCATGGATTTTTTTTGTTTTTATTTTTCGTTGTAATTTCGATTTATTATGTTTTGTTACGAGTTGTGTGCATAGGATAACCAGTGTTGGATGTAGGGTAGATTTGGGTGTACATTATGAATTTTTCGGGTCACAGTAGTGACCCGACGTGAGTGTAAGTGATTTTATTATATGTTCCCTCTTATTTTGAAGTTGATATTTCTATGGAAAGTTAAAATTTGATTAATGAAATATGACTAAAAAATTAAAAACTATATAAAAAATATTGTTTGTATTAGAAATAATGATGTTTCTTTTAATTTTCTTATCTTAAAATAGATATTTTGTACGGAAAATTGAAATTTGAAAAAGTATGTTTATTGTATAGAAAATGATGTGAAAAGTTGAAATTTTCAAACCGCAGGTCTGTATCTTTAATCGATCTCGAGTTATGGCTTTTCAAAGATTTAGATTTTTCAAAATTTTTGAGAAAAATGACCGTAACTTTTGAAGGTTATGTCGGATTTGATTTTTGTTGACAGATTTAAAATCAGCATGTTAAAATCTATATAATAGCTAGAGAGCTCGTGAACCCTCCGAGTAACGTTCGTCCAGTAAGGCTAGTAACATAAGTTAAATTATGTATGCTTTCTTTTCCATCGATATTTCTCGAAAACGGTTTATCCTATGACAATAAGCAAAGTATTTTTTAAGTTATTTTGTGTCATATAACCTTAAATAAGTGCTCAACTTTATAAAAATATTAAAGAAGAAAAAATACTAAATAAAAATCGATGAGCCCACTGGCCCCATACATCCCTAGTCTAAATTATAGCTAATTAATACGAGAAATCGATAACACTTATTATTACTAAACAGAACATTTTATCACAAAGGGTTCTCTAGATATTAAATAAAAACTCAATTTGAGGAAAATATTTGGAGGGCTGTAGTTCCCTAACGAAAAATTTCCGGACACATATTTATTGGAAGTTTTTTGCTTAAAATATTTTTCTCAATCTACTGTTTAAGTTTGGCACGACAGTGCTGAATCAGCCTGTATACGGTCCATACGGCTAAGCGCTCTCCGCTCTTTGCACTCTATCTCAAGAACGGTTAAATGTATAAAATATTGCTTAAAACCAAATTTGTAGAGAATTTTATGCTCTACATTTTCTTTAATAACTCAAAATGTCATTTAGAGCAAAAAAAAACAAGATATTTACAAAAAAAACCGTTTTTCGTGACCTTTGACCTTGAATATCTTGACTTGCGTACACGAGATACTATGTGACTTTTGAGCCAACTTATAAAATGTCAAAACAAATATCTATACAAGTTTGTAGCTTATTATTTATTATCTTTCATTACAAGTTTAAATCCTTATTTTGAATCATATACTGCACACCTTTCGATTCACCTGTCAGGTACTTGTGCTCGTTGAAATCGCCTGTCAATTTTTTTTATACTTTACAGTAAATGAACTAAATCATATTAAAATTTGAAGTTTACAGCGACAAGTTTTTTTTTTAATTTTATTCACATTTAAAAAAATATAAGGGCTGATGCCTGCCAGGTCGTGGTTATCGTACTTAGTATGATATGACTCGCTACTAAAAAAATTATTAGCCTTACAGGACGAACGTTACTCGAGGGTTCACGAGCTCTTGGATTATAATGACATGTAGTCCAGTACAGTTAGTTTTTAACCTTGGAACCCGTCTGTAGTGAATGGATTTTCATGGGACTTTTTTCATTGAGTTTCTAATTGTAAGGACTTTAATCTTTTAAATTCAAAAAATATTGCTAATAATTATATAATTAGTTATGGGTCATTCCATATTAGTGGTCCAGCACAGGTTACTTAAAAAATTGAAATTTTGTATGCAATTACTTTAACATGTTGGTAGTTCAAAATGACTATAATTTTATTTTTTTTGTTTTTTGTTTTCGCGTAACGGCCATATTTGTTCTACAGGGCGCAGCATTTTTTGCACTTTCAAGGGTTTGCGGAAACTGTAATATCTCAGCATCTATTTATCCTATCGACATGAAACTAAAGCCAAATTATTCAAAAAAGAATTAGCTACAAGATAATATAGACATTTTCTTCGAAATGTATTCTTAAAGGGTTACATTTCAGATTGAACTCGTATTTTTATTTTTGCTTAAAATCCCATTTTCAAGGAGATGTTTTTGCAAGAAGGAGTAAAGTAATTTTTTTTACAAAGAAGTGGGAATGAGTTATGTTCACATATCAAAGTTGAACCCTAAAACTGACACCCCTTTTTTCAAAAAAATCTCAAGGTTTGAAAATTTGAAAAAATAGCACTTTTCAAAGCTCAATAATTCTGGTTGGGGACCAGATAAAAATCAAAAATTTCAACCCATAATAGAACTACATATTAGTATTATGTACCAAAAAAAATTGACTTGTGTTAACCCTACCTAGTCTTGCAAAAACATCCCCTTGAAAATGCATTAGTACGATGCATAGTTAGCCGTGAAAACTGTAAAACCTCTGTACCCGTCAATATAGTGAATGGATTTTCATGAAATATTAAATATTTTTTTAATAAAAAGATTAAAGCGCATACGATTAGAAATTCAATAAAAAAAATTCCATGAAAATTCATCACGAAGAATATTTCATATACGTGCGTTCATGATGAAAGGAACAAATTCGTTTAAAATTCAGGTAATTATTTTGTGGAAAAACGCTCGGACCCGTCGATTAGTATTTTTAGTTGCGGATTTTTTGACATAAAAAAATTGTGTACTGGGTGTCTCAAGAAGAAGATTTGCAGACATCATTAATTTTTTTAAATGGAACATCCTATATATTATACCATTTTTGAATTGTATGATAATTTCTGAACACTTTTAGTACAACATACCATAGCTCTAAAATCAGCGGTTTTTAGAATATTGACGTTTGAAATGTGTCTCAAGATGAATATATGCAGTATATTTAATGTCATTTTTGCATTGTAAGGTAAATTCTGAACACTTTTTGTACAACATACCGTAGCTCTAAAATCAGTGGTTTTTGGAATAATTTTATTTCTTTTGAATGTTTTATTATTAAAGTTCATTAATTTTATATTTATTTAACACATTTCAAACGTCATTATTCCAAAAACTGCTGATTTTAGAGCTATGGTATGTTGTACAAAAAGTGTTCATAATACTAATCCCGTCGATTAGTATTATGAACACTTTTTGTACAACATCCGAGCGTTTTCCACAAAATAAATACCTGAATTTTAAACGTATTTGTTCCTTTCATCATGAACGCACTGTATGATTAAAATACAATGACCGTGGAAGCCTCATATCTTAAATTTTACAATAACCAACAATCACTGTATTTGTTTTCAATCAGACAATGCAACGCAATATATTTTTCCGTGGCGTGTTATACCTTACACACACACACACACACACACACAAACGCGAGCTCGATGGACACGCAAATAAATATCTACATATGTCCATAACTCACACATAACAATAAAGTCATGGCAAATATTTTTACGAGAGAAATCACACTAACCGCCACCTGCGCCACACGACGGCAGAAACATGAACTACAGTCGTTCCTCGTTTAACGAATACCCAATCAACGAAGTCGAAACTATTAAATACATATAATCAATTAACTAAGCTATCTTAACTGGGAACGCCGCTAAGTATAATTTTAATAAGAATTAAAATAAGGAAGGGGCTATTTGCACATACCGTATGTGCATACATTAGGCAACTGCTTAAAGCCCCTCAGAACAATGATTTTTTTAATTAAAAAAATCGGACAGTTTTTTCTTCTTTTAATAAATTGCACACCCCAAGCAGGCTCTGCTTGGATGTGTGTTCTACTCTCGTCCTAAAATTTTTTTTCGTATATAAATTGATAAAATGAGTATTATATCTTAAATTTCTTCAGTAACCCACTTAAATTTTTACATTTTCTGATAGAAAACATTACAGTTTCCATTTATACTTAGTTTAATATCGATCGGTTTTAATTTTCTGTTATAAAAATATAAATAAAGTTCAATTTGTTGATTTAACCCCCTTTTTGATAAAAACGCCGAACTGTAGGCTACATTTCGAAATAAATTTGCACCAATCCTTTTGAATTCACTTCATCTATTATCAGAATAGAACCCTATTAAAACTCAACAAAATTGGATAACTAGAAGTAACGAAATTTGCAGTTTATTTAAACAAAAATTCATATTTTGACAAGAATTATTTTTACAAATAGAGTAGTTGCTCGGTAGTTCATAAGATTACCGTAAGGCGCTATTTCTTCATACGTCACTTCAAATTCCAAGTATTACAATTATTATATTGTGTTAATTAATATATAAATACATGTACAATGTACATCGATACGTGCTGTATTTTAATTATTTTATTCAAAGCCAATCAATCTTTTTAATCAAGTTAAAGTCTGGTAAGTTTGCATTTTTAAAACAAATATATAATGTACATATACATATAACCTATAAACGTTACATTGTTGTTTCATTTTAAATGCTCTGCTAGACATCAGGTGAACACAGCTGTTATCGCTGCAATATGTGGATGCATTTATCTTTCTAATTATTATTATTAATTAATTTATTTACTTTATACATTTTACAAAAAAAATATTTTATATAAAAATTGTAAATTAAAATGATTGTTGTTTTATTACTATACATCCTAAATTTAAATAAAAACGGTAATAATCGATTGATATCAAGATTCATTGTTGATTTTCTAAAAAATCTTAATGAGTGATAAACATCATTTTATATATTTATATAATATTAATTACCTCCAATATTTTTTTCAAACATCCTTTTAAGTTTCACCAATTATATTGTATCGTATTTATTTGATATTATAAATTAATACATTTTTTTATGTTTAAGGGGTGTGCATTTTATGGCCTAGCCATAGTATTTTTGTTTTCAATAGATCCCAAATTATTTTCTACATCTGTACAATTTTTTTTATAAATAATTTAAAAAAAAATACTGAACCAATTTTTATGACATTTTCACTGTTAAAAAGTCTAATACTATATTGTATTTAATGATAAATACAAAAAATACATTTACATCGACCCCTGGCAAACTTCAAACATATCTTCATACAGCATCACCTTATATATACTGAACCGATTTTCTTGACATTTTCACTGTTAAGAAGTCTAATACTATATTGCATTTAATAATAAATACAAAATTAGTAAGTGATTGACATCGACACCTGACAAAATTCAAATATATCTTCATAAAACATCACCTTATATATACTGAATCGATTTTCATGACATTTTCACTGTGAAAAAGTCCAATGTCCGGTATTATAAAGGACAAACAAATTTGCAAGCTTGCTAGCACTCATAAATGAGGTTATTAACTTTGTTATAGTAGGTATCTATGGATTAGTTATGGAATTTAGAGCAGTGATACTTCAACGTATTGTAACACAGTTGGCGACTCTGACCGTATAAAATAATTTTCATAATAGCACCACTGTTTTAATACCGTTGGTGTTTACATACAACACTTGCGCGAAATCTGTCAAAGTCATCACAAAACTTCAAGAGAACTGTCATTAAAGTTTGATAACTCATTTGAGAATGCTAGCAAGCTTGCAAATTTGCTAGCCCCTTTATAATACCGGACATAATACTACAGCGATGCCTCGCATAACGAACATAATTCGTTCCAGGAGCAAGTTCGTTATGCGAAAAGTTTGTTATGTGAAACGCGTTTTTCCATAACAATACATGTTAAAAATTTTAATTCGTTTTGTAGCATAAAATATGGTACTGTAACATAAAAAAGATTGTACACACGTTTTTTATTTTTTAGTCAGACTCAGATTTAGGAGAGCCTACCGAGGCTTGCAGGGTCAAATCCTCACTCACAAAATTACATTTATTAAAACAAACACGTGTGTGAGTTAAGCGCAGAAAAGAACGACTGACGCGCGTTGATGTATGTTCGTGCAAGTTTGAGCATCGACTGCGTGCGACCTTGGAAGTTCGAGCGACTTCGTGATACGTAGGATCATTCGGACGACAAAATGAAATACGATGTAGTTCGTTGAGTGAAGTGAGGTTCGTAATGTGAGTCACGTAATGAACGAACAGAAAGTTCGTTGTACGAGGCGTCACTGTACATTAAATTAAAATAATAAATACAAAATTAGCAAGTCAGTCACATCGAAACCTGATAAACTTAAAACATATCTTCATTCAGTATCACCTCCACGAAGTCTTACTGTGTATTAGTTTATATACTCGCGGTTACGCGGCGAGCAGTTTTAACTCCCCGCACCGGTGTTTCATTACGGACCCCTACTTTAAAGGTCAGACAGAATCAATCGTAAACTTAATGCAAAATGGAGTCACATGACTCCGAGTCAACTGGATTAAAATAAATCGGATTAATTATACCGTATTTACAAACATTTATATTTATTGTTTAAATTTCATTCGCAACGGTTCAAAATATTATGAATGTTCATTGTTGTATGAAACGAACTGTATTAAATATAGTATAGTAAGGATTCTTGACCCATGTTAAGGTTTTATCTACTTGCAAATGACCCTATTGGGTTTCGACTCAGGTTTCATTGACAAAAACAATTTGACTGTTTATCAGCTATTGAAAATGATAAATAATTTATATATAAATAAACAAGTGGATGTGGGGGGTGGGGGTGGAAGAATAATTTGTTTACACTCATGTTTAAGGTTATTCGATCATTAGAGCAATGTATAGATAAAAGTCTAAAATTTTAATATGTTATTTATGAAGAGCTCATATTTTACTAATTTTTATTTAAAATATTGGACGTATGGTTTTTGAGTAATTGGATATTCAAAATAGAGTTTTTCACACACGAAAATAAGAGAACTTGCTGAAAGTACTCTATTTATTGAAATTCTACATAATTGGCTATACAAAGACGTTTTAAAAACTAATTATTCGAAACTTCAACCCTTTTATATACTATAATAATTATAAAACAAATATATTCACGTGTAATTTATGCAAAATAATGAAAAACTAGCTCTGCCATTACAGCAAATTAGTACATGTTACTATTGTCTATTACAATTTTCAAACAAAAATTGAACTTTTTTTTACTTTTAATTATTAACAAAGTAAAATATTCCGTTAAATGTAGGTACATGTGTTCTGAATATAAATTAAAAACAAAACTTTTCGTAACCAAATCTTTTTTTACAGTGTGCTAGGCGTATGTATAACGTTAAATAAAGACAAGCCTATACCCAAAATACACTATATATCTCTTTGTAAAGGCTCGATTTTCAATGCACACTTTGAATCAATTTTTACACTATATGTCTGGACTTCCGGGACACCTATATATATGTATATATTCTAAAATGCTATTAAAATTCTGATCTAATATCAAATAATATCAACTGTAATATGATACCTTGAAGGAAATATATGTATATTATTTGGTATTTTTCAACTTATTTTTAATTATAAATAGTTTTATGAGTGTGTCTTAATTGAGTTTTACTTCTGAAACTTATTTTCTACGTTGACAGTACATTTAACTTTCTAAGAAACATAAAACTTTGTCATTTAACTTTTAATATCTTAATTAATACATGTCTCGTTACACACAAAATCCCTACGGATGTTAAAAGTTAATTATGTCTAATAGAAATTGTTCAAATTTTTGTATATATTGTATTTTACTTTCATTATGGATTAAAAATATTATGAACATTAAATAATACTTTAAAAAATATAAGTGCTTATTTTATATTCTGCAAGAAAATTGGAAGAGAAGACAGTTAATTAAAAAGTTTTTTAATGGGGGCAAATGAGTAAAACCAAAAAAGTTTTTGTATTCAATCGAATGGGGTATTAAATATTAAATAAAAACCGATGATTCAAAGAATTTACATATGTAAACTTTTTTTTTAAATATATTATTACCTAAACAAATAAATAATTTTTTTTTGTATACAGGGTGTCCCATTTTAATCTATCACCCCCCTAATTTTTTTTATCTATCAATTAAATCAAAAAATGCTTCAAATAAAAGTTGTTTGGTTTTGAGGGGGACCCAAAATGGCGTTATTAATTTTTTATTTTTTGGGCGTCTTCATGGTCAAATAGCCCAAACTTTTTTTTTTCAAATGGAAACCTATATTTTTTATTACAATATCTTGTTGTTTGGAAAAAAACAAGTAGCTTTTGTTTCAAAAAATTTTTTGTATGACTTCATTTTTTTTTAATATTCAACAAAATAATTTTAGATTTTACTATTTTTTTACTCGAAACCCATTAACTTTAGAGGAAAAGTGTAAAAAACAAAAAATGTTTATTTTAATATGATATAACTAGGAAAATGATTTCAGATTTTTTTATTTTATTTTTTATTTGCTTTAATATTTTGAAGAGCAAAAGTTAACAAAAAATCCTGATATAGTTTTCCTAGTTATATCAGATTAAAATAAACATTTTTTGTTTTTTACATTTTTCCTCTTAAGTTAATGGGTTTCGAGTAAAAAATTAGTGAAAATCTAAAATCTAAAATTATTTTGTTGAATATTAAAAAAAAAATGAAGTCATACAAAAATTTTTTTGAAACAAAAGCTACTTGTTTTTTTCCAAACAATAAGATATTGTAATAAAAAATATAGGTTTCCATTTGAAAAAAAAAAGTTGGGTCTATTTAACCATGAAGACGTCCAAAAAATAAAAAATTAATAACGCCTTTTTGGGTCCCCCTCAAAACCAAACAACTTTTATTTGAAGCATTTTTTGATTTCATTGATAGATAAAAAAATTAGGGGGGGTGATAGATTAAAATGGGACACCCTGTATACAAATACAAAACTTTTTTTTATATAATAAAGCAATTAGGTAGTTATGTCAAAACGTTTTGGAAGCACTGAATTATAAAGGTACAGTATAAATCAGGGGTTCTTAACATTTCTCTACCATAGAGCACCGTCATGACAATGGGTCTATTTTTTCCAAAACTTTAGAATTTTCAATAGAATCAAGAAATATAAAATTTTGTTATTTTTTTTAGATTTAAAACCCAAAAGCGCCAGTGGTGTTATCTGTTAACAATATTTGAATGACGCTCTACTTGAAAATATAATAAAACAATAGCTGGAATCTCAAGGGACCAGTTATTTTATCCCACTTAAAGAAGTGTCCCATTTACCCAGTTATAGAGGTGTAAATGTAGAGGTGACAGGACCTCAGTATGAATTCTAGTTATAGAAGTTTTCAAGTCCCACTTAAGGTAGTACGTCTAGCACACTGTAAAAATAGATTTGGTTTCGAAGAATTCTGTTTTTAATTTATATTCAGAACACATGTACCTACATTAACTTTGTTAATTATCAAAAATAAAAAAAAGTTTAATTCTATTTGAAAATTGAAATAGACAGAACGGTATATAATAGTAACATGTACTAATTTGCTGTAATAGCAGAGTTACATAGTTTTTCATTATTTTTAATAAATTACACATTGTTTTATAATTTTTATAGTCTTTAAAAGGGTTGAATTTTCGAATAATTAGTTTTGAAAACCGTCTCTATATAGCCAATTGTGTAGAATTTCAATAAATAGAGCACTTTCGGCAAGTTCTCTCATTTATCGTGTGTTAAAAACTCTATTTTTAATATCCAATTACTCAAAAATATGAGCTATTCATAAATAACATATTAAAATTTTAGACTTTTATCTATACATTGCTCTAATGATTGAATAACCTTAATCAAGTGGGGGCACAGAACTGATATAAGGGCGTTATAGATCATATGATTGGGAACCACTGATATAAAGAATGATATTTCCTTGTTAAAATACATTTGTCGTTTATAAAACCGGCAAAATAATATTTACAATTTCTTAAATGATTTAATCATAATTTTACTAATACATTCATAACCATAAATCAATAAATAATAAGTACGAAAAAAAGAAAATGACTACACACTAAAATAAAAGTTTATTTGTTATTCACTGTAAAAATCACATGATCGATAGCTTACAAATATCATCATGTAAAATTCAAATTTCAAAATTAGCATTTAACCGCTACTCTATAAGCACCATTATCAAGATAGCCCAACCATTATATTTTATTGATTTTAAATAAATTGTAGTATTTATTACAAACACAAATTATTACAACTGACAAAAAAATACGTAACATCTTCAGCAAGTACAACTCTATGATTTTAGAGCAAGAGTATAAATCTATGGAGTTCAGAAAGAATTTATTTTTTGAAATATATATATACATACGATTGCTAGAAATATTACCACATGCTGGTAATGCTAGAAAAGAGTTAGTCGGGCGCAGCCGTAGACAAAGAGAGCAGTATACGATACACAAACACATCAGAGAGAGATGTGTATATAACTTGTCTAAACTGACTAGATACCACCAGATTTTTAAGTCTTGTATGATATTTTTTGTGTTACGGTAATAATTAATGACCTGCTATGAGAAATTGTGAATATTTTTAATTTTATTATAACCAAGAGAACATATTTTTCGTCCGTCGGCCAACAAGAAAAGCAATACTCGACGTACGACCTTGTTTGAATGTTAAACACTTCTCTCATAGATTATATTCGATTATTATTTATTCATTTGTCATAAACTCTGTCTTGTATTTAGAATGTCTCTATGATTATCATACACAGGCAAGCAGGCAACATTATATCTGTGTGTAGAAAAATAGCAGATACTTATCATTTTATGTATTTACAGAGGATACACTAATGGTTCTAATTATAATACGATTCGTATTTATCATTTGTCTACATACATACATACATACATGCATATACAACTCATATACATTGTTTCTCTTTTATCGACATTTCTGAATGAAAGAATACTTATCGAGAAATTTGATTGAAATAAAAACATATAAAGTTATACTGGAATCACGATTTATTTATTTGTTTAAACCAGGACTTCCCAACCTTTTTTGCACGTAGACCCCTTTTGAAGGAATGACACAGGTCATAGATTCCTCTTGTAATTTTTTGTGAATTAAAAATTGTAATGACCTTTTACATGATATGAAGGAAAACTTATCGAGAAATTTGATTGAAATGAAAACATATAATAATAATAATAATATATATTTCATTCCTTTAAAATACATTTATAATGCATGGAATAAGTCTAAACAATGGAAAAAATTAAAGTTAAAATTAAAATGATAATTAAAATATGTTGGTGATTTTAATTATTTAGGAACTCATCTATAGAATAAAAAGAATGTTCCAACAAGAATTTTGTTAATTTTGTTATATATACAGGGTGGTCCGGTTTGGGATACAGATATTTTAGGAGCTGATTCCCTGACTCATTGTGAGTAAGAAATTGTGCGGGAAGGTGGGGGTCTATCTTTAACACCCTCTGAGTTACAAGGTGTTCAAAAAAATTCTTTCAGAGTAGTTCTTACAACAAAGATTATCTAATAACTTCTAAAGTAACGTATCTAGAGCAATTAAAATAAGTCGGTTTCATAGATAATTAACTAACATATTTTTCAGTATTACGGTTATTGCTATCCGTATTTCTATATCCGAGTTATAGCTCATCAAAGTCGAAAAATATATTTTTTTGTTGAAATTTTTTATGAAAATTACATTTTTCTCCAAAAGTACCTCTAACACGTTGTATTTTTTATCATTATTTTGGTACATCATAATGTTACCTACAAATTCACTATACAAAGTTTGGACGTGGGTCTTACAGTTTTCCGGAAAATAATTATTTTTATGGTAAATAATAATAGATAATAAAATTATGTAGTTATAAACAAATAAATTATATGACAGTTTCATTTAATAGGGCAGGTAGCAAAATAGTAACTTTGGGGATTAATTAATAACTGGAAAACTATAAGACCCACGTCCAAACTTTGTATAGTGAATTTGTAGGTAACATTATGATGTACCAAAATAATGATAAAAAATACAACAAGGGGTACTTTTGGAGAAAAATGTCATTTTCATAAAAAATTTCAATAAAAAAAGATATTTTTCGACTTTGATGAGCTATATAACTCGGAAATAAAAATACGGATAGCAATAACCGTAATACTGAAAAATATGTTAGTTAATTACCTATGAAACTGACTCATTTTAATTGCTCTAGATACGTTACTTTAGAAGTTATGAGATAATCTTTGTTGTAAGAACTACTCTGAAAGAATTTTTTTTGAACACCCTGTAACTCAGAGGGTGTTAAAGATAGACCCCCACTTCCCGCACAATTTCTTACTCACAATGAGTCAGGGAATCAGCTCCTAAAATATCTGTATCCCAAACCGGACCATCCTGTATACTGGAATCACGATTATTTATTTGTTTAAACCAGGGGTTCCTAACCTTTTTTGCACGTAGACCCCTTTAGAAGGAATGACAAAGTTCATAAACCCCTTATGTAATTATTTGTGAATTAAAAATTGTAAATTACCTTTTTTAAACTGTTTTTAAACTCTTGTATTGCATAAAAACATCGAATTTCAAAACAAACGAATGTCCCATAGATCCTCTCTTTTCTTACACCGAGAAAACAAAACAGAAACACAGTATTTTTTTGACAAAAAAAAAGCAAAAAACCCAGTACATTTGTAAATACGAAGAACACAATGTTTATATTTTGTTTTTTCGGTGTAAACACCACATAAAAGCAAGGTATACTGTTTTTTTGGAATTGATGTTTTTTTTTGTAATTCTCATGAACTCACGTTACTAGTGTTACTACTAAAACAAATACTTCTTCATTAAATCAATTTAATTACCAAAATATAGGTGTTTTTTAAATTATTGCCTTTTATTTTGTTTATGTTTTTTTTCTCCGGTAATGGACAAAGTAAATCCAATTATGGGAACCCATAGAAGTACTACGATACAAAAATTATAAAATAAAGAATCGTAAAATTTGAAACAATATAAAACTGATGCTATGATAATATATATAATTATGTCCACCATTTTTAAGCTGTTTTACAGTTAAATGTCTATAGATTATGATTCAGTGATGACATTAATCGAATATCAACAAATATTTCTAATTTAATACATTTATAAAATAAACAAATGTCCAACACTGGGGGTTACAATTATCCAAAACTGATGCCAGTACCTTATACCCTATATTTTCAACTAATTTAATGCCCCTGGAATTTGCCCTGGGTAAATATCCCACAGTCTTCCAGGCAGAAATCTATGCGATAATGGCCTGGGTAGAAGAAAACCTCAAACGAGGATACAAAAGTAGACATATCTACATTTGTTCCGACAGCCAAGCTGCTATAATGGCCCTACTCTCTCACAAGATAGGGTCACGATTGGTCGAGGAATGTCGACAAAAACTCACTAAACTCTCAGCTAAGAACTATGTGAAGATCCTATGGGTTCCAGGCCATAGTGGAATCAAGGGGAATGAAGAAGCTGACACTCTAGCGGTAGCTGGAGCGTGCGAACCTTTAACAGGTTCAAAACCAGCATTCGGAATATCCCCAAAAAACGTGAGGCACGAGATCTGGAACTGCGCCATTGAGCGGTTTCAGCAATCTTGAACCTCTAGACATAGACCTAGACAAGCAAGATCCTTCATTAAGGACTACTCGCCTAAGACAACAGAATATCTTCTGAACTTAAGCAGAAGACAACTCAGAATCGTAACGGGCCTCCTAACAGGCCACGGGTACATGAACAGTCATCTCCACACTATAGGCATAGCGCCTAACCCACAGTGCTGGAAATGCCACACAGAGGAAGAAACCTCAGAACACATCCTTTGTGACTACATAGCACTTGCAGCACTAAGGAGCAAATACCTTGGCTCCCCTTTTCTCGAGTCAAAAGATATTCAGGACATGTCGAGGAAAAGGATCCTATGCTTCGCTGAAGCAACGGACCTTTTCAACGAGTCTTAGAAACCCAGGGGAGCACAATGGGTCCTAGTGACCTAAGTGCCGGAGCCTCGGCTCCACCCCTCTTACGAAATTCAATTCAATGCCCCTGGTGTATTTTAAACGTGATTTATATTTAAAATCATATTTACTTAAGCTCATGTGCTGTAAAAATTAAAAAAACTAGATTCTGTTGATAAAATGATACAAAATGCAGTTAAAGGAGCATTTAATAATAAGGTGGGGCTATGAGAGAGGGGGGGGGGTAACTAACATTTCACCCCGAACCGCATCTTTCCTTAATAAAAAGCAAATAAAGTTAACAAATCAAATGAAATTTCAATGTGATAGGTATTTAAAGACACCCTTTCATAAACGTTTCAGGACCACTATTTTAAAGGTTAAATCTAACCTACATTACAGTAAACATAATGTATAGAACTTGTTGCAGATTTAAATAATGAATATAAATAAATACAATAAATAATAAGATTAACATTTTTATTACTTTTAATTTTTCAAAATTAATCTGCTACACGGACAAAATAAAAAGATCGGATATTAAATACATAGTATCATTTATTAATAGATAGATATGCCACGTACAGTTATACAGGAGGAAAATGCACTACCAATAAAATATATTGCAAAACATATTACATTCATAAATGGAATGAAGTTGAAATAAACTTAACATGGTTGGATTTTTATGTAGAATAGAGTAAATGTACAAAATTATAACCCTATTTAATAAAAAAGGATTGTGTGGTTTTATGAAACCACAGTAAAAGTGAAACTTATTTTCACATTATAGACATTTAACTAAAAATTTTCGGAATAATAAATTCAAGCACTCAAAATTGAAATAAATCCATAAACAACAACATGCACCAGCAAAAAGTTCTAATAATTCTATATAAAAACTATGTTTACTCACCAAGATCTTTTTTCCTTTTTCTATAAGCACGTGCTCTGTCGGCGTTCTGTTTTTTACGGCGTAAAATTAATTCATCGTCATTCATTTTTGCACTATTCTTTGCTTTTTCCTCGTTGATCAGTTTTTTGGACTCACTAGCTGTGTCGTTGTTTACCAAAAGCAAATAAATAACAACATTTACATTAAACACTGACAAAAACAAACAAAATAGCGTGGAGCACTGGCACAAATGAGTAATAGTCTATACACTACACGGTCAGCTTATGCCGCCATATTGGCCTCGGCTGCTCTGACCATAGACATAGAGAAATGGACAGCGCATTCGTATTTAACATAATGGTGTAACATTTGTTCTGTAAGTGAAAGAGAGATGCAAGTTGTTTGGAACATATATGTAATACAGTATTACATATAGATATGATATTTCCAACCAAACAATTTCTGTCTCTTTCATTTGACACGGCTCTTTTTTCGAATCAGATGCACTGTCCATTTCTTTATGTCTATGGCTCTGACGTATTTATCCCTACTCCGCGGCCGAGCGTCACGCGACATGCAACACAGACGAAAAAGTTTGAGACGATGTAATAAAAGTTTCACTTTAAAAATTTCGTGGTTATGACGTCACAGTATAAAACAAATTAACTGTCGAGCAGACTTATGATTGTTCACTACACATATTATCCATGAACAGAGTTGTCAAAACTTCAAGTACATTTAAAATTAGAAAAACAGTAAGTAACATATCGGTTTTAACGACTCAAAATAAAAGTCAGAATATTATTCGGATAATACATATAATATGCATGATGCCAGTAAAGTATCATTGAAATTATGATTTTAAATAATGAAATAGGTTAAAAAGATTCTAAAAAATGTATTTATTTTTATATTAAAAGCGAGATTAATATAATTTTTGTTAAAATAAAAATACAAAATACAGCAATAATATTAAATGGAACACCAATCAGAGCGAATGACTTTTATTTTAGACAAATATCAATTCCTCTTACAAGATTATTAGGTAGGACATACCTTATTTAAGAAATACTTTGGAATTAATTTTTAACACTCAAAATAATTAAATTATTGTCTAACTGAATGTTTGATTATTGTTGACAAGGAGTGTGATATCACAACTCTGAAATGTCACCTGCGAGCGTTTTGGCGTCAAATTCAAAATTAGTTTTAAAAGAGTCAATTTTTGCGATTAAACCTTTATTTTCTGCAGAAATAAGTATTTTTTTGAAATAGGAGACACGTAAGATCATCATAGAATAGTTTTTTTTTTGTAATTATTCATCATACCTATTGTCTTTTTATAGGTTTTTACATCTATCAGCTTTTATGACTGAATTGTTAATACCGATGTTATATTAACCTAACATATATTCGGTTTCGATTGTGTATTATATATAAAAAATATATTGGTGACATTCCGACATCTACACGAGTAAGTATTGTAATTTTTAGGGTTCCGTACAAAACTAGGAACCCTTATAGTTTCTCCATGTCCGTCCGTCTTGAAAAATTTTGACACAATAAGATGAAATTTGGTATAAGGTCGTAGATTGATGACTCAAAAACAGAAATGATAAGATTTAAAAAAATTTTTTAGACCCCCTTTCCATAAAATGAAAGTGTTTAAAAAAAATTTCACCTATCACATTGAGTGGGGTGTCGTTAGAAAGGTCTCCTAAAATGCAACAAAAAATCATAAAAAATGTATCAAAACCTTTTGATTTTAACCCTTCAATCACGATGTATTTGCTCTCCAAAGTCATTATAAAAGCGTCCCCCTCTCTATTTTCTAAACTATCGATTCAAAAAATTTTCAAAATGTAGCTTTTAATTAGTACTTTCACTGAAAATTATAACAAACATTGTCAAAAATATTTTGGATCCCACATTCATAGATTGAAAAGTGAACCCACAAAAATGTGGCTTTTTAAATGAAAAAAAATTAATTTACCTCATTGAGTGGGGTGTCATTTGATAGGTCTCCTAAAAATGCAATAATAAAAGTCAAACGACTTTTTAATTTTAACCCTTCAGTTACGAAAATTTTGAAATATCTATTTTTTTGTAAATCGTAATGAGAATGATTACGAAACCTTATCATGTGCATGCCCAACACGCACTTGTCCGTTTTATTAGTTTATAATGTTTGGGCGCACTCACCCTACACAAAAAACTCAGAGATTTCAATGATCAGTCAGAACGCGCACCTGCTAACTGACAAGTTGGTTAATGTAAAATATGTATTAATTTTTTAAAACGTTCATTCTATAAATATGAAGATATTTTTATTAATGCTAATAATCAATAGCATATATTATTTTTAATAAAACTTACATTAGATCTAGCCGGCTATATATCACATTAATTAAATAAGCGGGCTTTGGTAAGCGCTACCAACCTCAGAGTTCATTTAAAAATATTGTTAGGCAATTTATTTTGCAAAATTTCAGCAGATTTATTTATTGATGTATAGAGCAATTTGTACAAAATTACTTTTTATATTTTTAAATCATTATTAATAACGATATTATTAATTTATTGTTTAAATTACATTTTTACTAGCAGAATAAATTTTCTTATAAGGGCATTTCTCTCCACTTATTGAGCAACTTGGTGTCTCACACTAATTTTTTATTAACTTCCCAGTACGAAGTTATTGTAATTGGTACGAAAATCGAAATCAAAAATGTCAATATATTTTCATGTTTCAAGGTCATTAGAGTATATTGCTTCCTCGCAATATCGAATATACGAGAAGCTTCGTTATCGTTTTAAAACGAGAAAAAAAATTTGTTCTCCGATTTCAAAAATTTTATTTTATTTATCCGTTTCAGGTCAAGACAAACACTTTTTGTTCCGTGTCTGTCTGTCTGTGTGTGTGTGTGTGTGTGTCTGTCTGTGTGTGTGTCTGTCCCCCAATCCTTGTCACACTCATGAACCACTGAACCGATATTGATGAAACTTGGTTGGTTGGTTTGGTCTGGCTTGAGGACGGTCCCATTTCAAAATAATTAAAATTGTGTGTAAGGGGGAGGGGTGACATCCAAAAAGATTTTTTTTTAAGATATCTCAAGAAAGACACATATTACGTGAAAATTTTATAGAACCTTTTTTGTAGAGCATTCAATTCTCTATAATATTGGTCACCTACTTTTGTTGTAAAATATTCCCTTACAAAGATCTATCCCAATTTGCTTTATAAAAATCGTCATTTGTTTTTTTAAATTGCTATTTACTTTGACATATTAAATGTCACTTTGACGTTTTAAATGTCATTTTGACATTCGTATAGCAGAAAAATAATGATTTTGATTGAAATTGTCAAAAAATTCAAAATATACGACATAACCAGGCGCGTATTAAGAAAAATGTAAAATTAAATTTTTTTATTAAAATCTTATGAAAATTAAATAGTTAACCAATGACAGGCAGTTCATCTGAATACTTTATCGGTTTTTATTTAAATTGTTCAATAATTAACTACCTTTGATGAATTTAGCACGAGGAAGCACCGTGCATTTACAAGGCAGAGTATTTACACTATTTTCAGAAAAATGTCTGTGTGTGTGTGTGTGTATGTATGTACGTACGTACGTATGTGACATTTTTTCCGGGACGAAATCTCGCGAATAAAAAACTTTATTGACTTCGTTGGGGTGCTAATCGAAGCGTCTTGACGTGAATATGATCTGAAAGAAAGGATTTTTCGAAATTTAACCCCTACGGGGGTAAAAAAGGGTGTTTTTTTTCATTGTTATTTTTTTTTCTTGATCGGATTTAGTCGAAACTTAGAATAAATATTATACAATACGAATAATGAAACGTGTATTTCAGTGTTTATTTTTTATATGGGTCCAAACAGCCATTAAATACCTACTAATAAATACGTCTAATAATTCATGTTACCATGCATGGAAACAAACGCAATTCAAATTATCAGATTAGTTATTCTAAAAATGTGCAATACCTATATTATTGACATTATTAGGATATTAGAAAATTAATATTTATAATGCAAATGTGAGTTTTATTTCTGACAAATTCCATTAAAATTTTTCATATATGTACATATAAAAAAAATTTACAAACTATAACATAGTAATATTTATTATGGAAACACTAAATAATCAGTATTAAAGTATTGATAGTCATATCATGTTGGGAAGTTGATTGTGTGGACCTAAAGGATCGCACCCCACGGCATTATACGCTATACTGGGTGTCCCAGATAACTTTTCCAGCATGGGGATCTCAGTATCTATAAGAGATACAGGTTTGGTTAAATGAGATGAATTATATGTATGAAAGGGGTGAGTATTATTACACCAAAAAATATTCATAATTCCATGTGGTTTAGGCGGTATACCCAAAAAACTGAAAATTCGGAATTTCTTTAAATGGCTATAACTTTTTTGCTAAAGTAGATAGGTACTTTTTGTTTGCGGTTTCTTAAAGCACTTTTTTGTGTAGAATTGACTGATGTATTTAGATTTTTTATATCACTTTTAGTTTTCGAGATACAAGCCCTAACTTCAGTTTTTCTTATGGCCGATAAGTTGGCTATGGCATATTTGAACGTGTTTTTTACTCTACTTTACAACAATGTGTCACTTGCCATATTTATTATCGAAAAAAAGTCGAAATATTAAATATCAGTCATATTTATGAAGTATTTTATTACTAACTTTTAAGTGAGCCATGAAAAACAAAAATTGTAAACAAAAATCACAATAACAACAATCAAAATAACAAATGAATATTTGAAACAATGAACTATTTGAAAAAATATATTATAATTTTTTTTTCGATAATAAATATGGCAAGTGACACATCGTTGTAAAGTAGAGTAAAAAACACGTTCAAATATGCCATAGCCAACTTAGCGGCCCATAAGAAAAACTGAAGTTAGGGCTTGTATCTCGGAAACTAAAAGTGATATAAAAAATCTAAATACATCAGTCAATTCTACACAAAAAAGTGATTTAAGAAACCGCAAATAAAAAGTACCTATCTACTTTAATAAAAAAGTTATGGCCATTTAAAGAAATTCCAAATTTTCAGTTTTTTGGGTATACCGCCTAAACCACGTAGAATTATGAATATTTTTTGGTGTAATAATACTCACCCCTTTCTTACAAATAATTCATCTCATTTAACCAAACCTGTATCTCTTATAGATACTGAGATCCCCATGCTGGAAAAGTTATCTGGGACACCCGGTATAGTTTAATTTTATATTCCCGGGTAAAATTGAATCCGACAGCTAGTTTTATTTTCATTTTGCTGTAATTATTATGAAAGATGAAAATTAATAATTATTTATACTGTGCGTAATACAAAAAGTTGCAATAAAAATATTTATTATTATTTTGATATCGTAAAACACAGTCCCCTGGTCGGTCACCAATTCAGAATAACTTAATTTCAGAAACACGGTAATTAGAAATATTAAATTCACTATCATATTTTCAGAGATTAATAATTATCATATGCAAATACCATACTTTTCTTTTGTGAAATTGATGTTTATTAGTATAAAAAAATTTGTCAAGACATACACCAGTGTACGCCATAAGGCTTCCGAAGTATATACTACGTGGACTGTTTAGAGGCATTTACAGGTGCATATTTGAGTTAAAAATAAATATAAAAAATAGGATCATATTCTATTAATTCAGATCTACATTTTGACACCCCACAAGCCTAGATATGAAAATAAAAAAAAATTCCATGACGCCCCTTCCTCTTTTTTCAAAATTTGAAATGATATTGTTGATTTTAGTATTTGTCGTTACTAGTATTATAAAAACCCCATTACCATTTTTTTTTTCAGATTTTTTGAGTCAGTATTTACCGAGCTAGAGAGGGGTGGACAAATTTTTGTTTACTTGAAGCCCCCTGCAGGCGTCATTTTTAATTTGGAAAAAAAATAAAAAATAGTGTCATATTCTACGCAATGAGATCTACATTTCGACACCCCACATGCCCAGATAAAAAAATAAAAATAAAAAAATGTATGACACCCCTCCATTTAACTCCAAAATTTGAAATGATATTGGTGACTTTAGTTTTTGTCGTTGGTAATCTCACCAAATCATCATTACCTATTTTTTTTCACGTTTTGATGTGCCACTTGCCTTGGTATAAAAAAATATATTTTTTTTTTGCCTGTCTTTAGCTTCTTAGCACCCTCCCTAAAAAAATATTTTTCCAAAATATTTGTACATATTTTACTAGAGGGTGTAATTTTACATATTCAGTAAAAATTTCAAAGTTCTAGCTTATATAGTTTACGAGCTATTGAGCTTTGAGTGATAAGGACGGACGGACGGACGACAAAGTGAGATTAATAGGGTTTCGTCGGAACCCTAAAAATGAGTTACACTTTCGTGTCAAAATAAAGAAACAGAAAATTATTTTGGATATACATGTCCTTATTTAAATATGAGTAAGTATTTCATTTTTCTTATAAAAAGAGATAGATATATCCTAAACGGCATCGCATCTCTCTCAGTTGTTTTGAAGATATGTTAATACAGAATGTAGCCATGTACTTCGATACCCTTTTCTGAATACGCCCCTGCTTCAATCTGTTGAAAGAATTCACGAGAAGAAATAATATTATATTATAATATTTAAATCTATTTATGTAACCGGAAATGCAAATACGTATATTACGTACATCCGCCGACCAGAATTTGTAAAACAAATATAATACAAATGTGCGAGAGAGAACGTTGTGTATAGTTAATTGTTTATTTGCTAACCATTTTTTTGCTTTCTCGCTATATCGAAGATACGAGAAGCTTTGTGATCGTTGCGAAAAAAAATTGTTCTCCGATTTCAAAAAAATTAACTTAATTTTTCCGTTTCAGGTCAAGACAAACACTTTTTCCGTGTCTGTCAATCGAATGAATCCTTGTGACAACTCATGAACCATTGAACCGATATTAATAAAACTTGGTTGGATGGTTGGATCTGGCTTGAGGACGGTTCAATTTAAAAAAAATCAGTAAAATCGTATGTAAGAGAGAGTTTTTTTAAAATAATTATTAGTTTTGTTAATTATCAAATAAAAATGGGGAAAAATTTAAAAAATTAATCTTTTTTGAAACAAGAATTGAATCGGTGAGTGAAAGAACAATACAAGTGCCAAAAATGGCAATTTTAACTGAGATAGGCAAAATGTTTAAAATTCATAGCTCTATCACAAAGCAAAATAATAATACATCGACCAACATCGTACGTGCGACGGGGAGTAGTTCAATTTTTTTTACAATTACTTTTACCTTACTTTTATGACGAAATCCTCGAATTTTACTACCATATTATTTCTTGGAAAGTCAAAAATGAAGATTCTGAGTAAAAATTACAAATAATTTTTTTTGTAAAATAATAAAAAATAAAATAATAAAGCCGAAAATAAAGCAATAAAAAAAAAATTAGCAATTTTTTTTTATTTCAGTGAAAGAACAGTATAACTGCCGGTCATTTTTTTTCAAATATCTTTTTTTACAATTTTTTTTAAATTTATTTATGTACGTATTATTATCGGTTAATATAAGTTCTATAATGTCACAATACATAATTAGACCAAATAACCGATAGTTCTCCTTTAAAACAGTTTTTTTCGTTTTTCTCAAAATGGTCATTTTGGAGATATATCGTTCTTTCACTCACCGATTCAATTAAGGTACTGACACTAGCCTTAGATTATAACCCAGTGTTGGGCACTTGTTTAAATAATTATTTTTATAGCATTATAAAATGACAAAAACATGAGTGTAAATGAAAATGATACAGTTCGTAGTTTTGGCAACAACGAACACTGCATCCTACCCCAATACTTGCCCCGCAAAAGTAACTCCTCAACCTTCTTAAGCTGTCGATGCAGCCAAAACAATGTAAAAGATTACTACTAAAGCTCTTCTTACCAGGCTACCGCCTAATAAGTTAGCTATGTTTATTTAATCAATAAATACGCACAATGTTAATTTTATAATACAAAACGTGTATGTATATAACATTTTTGGCAGTACCATAACCTACCTATATATCTAACTGGCCTAACTGGGGAGAGAATTACATCCTTAATATATATAAAGCTCAACGTCTCTCTGTCTGTCTGTCTGTCCGTCAGTGCGCTTATCACTCGAGAACCACTTATCCGATTTACGTGATTTTTTTTTAATTCGTAGGTACATTCTCTGGCCAGGTTATAGGCTATATTTTGTTACGTTAGGTAACATAACAACTAAGCAGTGACGATAATATTAAATCGAGTCGGAAAAAAATTTACCGACGGCGCGCTGTTTTGCAATACGGTGCCTAATCCGTTGAATATAGAACAAAATAATGTATTAAATAATTGTGTAGAACCAAAAGTGCTACAATAAAGTCCGCGACACCATATGTCTAACTTTTATATTTAAGCCACAATGACTGCTTTTATGTTACAAATAAAACATAAAATATTTGGGTTATGTTTACATGGACTTATGACCTGCAAAACTTTAATCCTTATCGAAATAAGTGGTTTCATCGTCATAAGTACTTAATGTAGATATAATTTGCCTTTTACAGAATTCAAGTTGGTCTTTTGGTTTAGGAAATAACGTGAAATAAGTATATACAATAACATTATTCGTAACAATTCGCGTGAACTACGACTATGTAGACGCTGCGTTGGGCAGAGGGGACAGGCAGGTATTCTTTTGATTGTTTAAATTGTTTTCAGTAATTAACTTTTAAATAATCAACTATATATTTTTTAAATCCTAAACAATAATTCCGTAGTCCATGCGAGCGAAGTCGCGCGGGCCAAGCTAGTTTATTTATATATAGTATTTTCTTCCAACAAGTGTTGGAATGCCAAGTTTCCTATATTTAACCTAACTAATATATTCTAATCTTTTATTAATTTTCCTCCTGCATGGTTGGCGGGTCTGCGAACGGCAGGAGCGCATTCAGAACTTCTTGTGGACTGTAAGCGTTAATCTTTTCATGCAAGCGGACTGTGCGCATGTCATCCCCAATGCACAGGTTCAGTTCGTTTCTTGCATAATCGTACATTGGACATTCGATAATTCTGTGCGCGGGAGTGTCATCTGAGGATCGACAGTATTGACACAATCCACAATGTGATTTACCGATCCTCTTTAGATGAGTTTTAAACTCACCGTGTCCCGTAAATAATTCAACAAGCTTTCTTGACAGTTTGGGACGCTCATGGATGTAAGCTGCAGCATCAGGCACAAATAAAAATGTAGCTCGTCCTATCGATGAGTCTAGCCACTCTCTTTGCCATTTTTGAACTAAATAATAGTTTATTGATATTTTTAATTTATTCAAATCATTGCCATAATCTGCCTTATTAAACTCTCGATCATAAACTTTGATCGTATTTATATTTTTTAAACGTATCATTGCCATTCTTTGTATGACAATCTTATCTAGTGGGATTTCACCTGCTAAGACAGCAGCCGCTTCGTTAGATACAGTACAATAGGCCTTGGTCATGTGCCTACAGCATGTTGCACGCGCGCTATTTAAGGTAGTAGACCGGTGTGATGGGTCAAAAAAATCGTTTTTTTTTACATTTTTCGGAAGAACCACATTTTAAAAATATGCTCTTAAATTTTCAGACCAAAATTTAGAATATTTCCAAAGTTACAGGCATTTATCGTTCGACGAGTGCACATTGCTATAAGATGGGAAACAAACGTTTTAGCGTTTTTCTCGAAACCATGTTTTTGAAATTTCGGGGAAGCACTGACTCAAAACTATTCAACCGATTTGGCTCAAAATTTAACTAGTTATTCTACATACACATATCTAAATACCTAACCTTTAAAACATTTAATTTTTTAATAATAAATTAATTTTTTTAAACATTTTATCAACAAAAAAATTACATTTTGAGAATTTTTTTTCATAAGTCCGCTTTTTTTATTTTTTTATTATGTATATTATTGGTTAATTCATTAAAATAAGGTCTACACAATTAATACTATTTTTGATTTTTTCATTTCAAATGACTACGGAAGGCTGTGTGCTTCCCCGAAACAGCTCATCATTCTTTAGAGGACTCCACTTTGACATTAAATATTGTAAATAAATAAATGGAAAATGAAATGAAAAAAAAATTTTGTATCATTTAAAGTACTAAAATAAATATGTAAGAGTTACAAAACGATAGTATATTATTTACTTGTTAAAATAAGGTCACGAAAAAAAGTCGAAATTTCGGCCGTCACACTGGTCTACTACCTTAATTTATTTGCAATTTTCTTGAGGTACGCCCTCTCCCCCCAGCTATGTAAAAGACTGGAATTGTTGGCAGGTTTCTAATATATTTTTGAATGTTTAAATTACTTTTTTAGGAACTTTCAAAATATATTAATTCGTAGTAGCGCCAAGCCCCTCATAACCCTGGGCCCAGGACTAGAGTCCTGTCAGCGCTCCCCCAAGTGGGGGCCATGACTAATGCATAGTCCAATAAAATATACGGTTCGCTTAGTTTCTTTAAGCGACAATCGATGAAAAACGGTGTCTTTAATAAACAATTAAATAAATAAAGAATATTTTACACAGTCTATACCTTTTACAGTATGATTTCACACTTATGAAATATAATTTCACATTTACGAAAACAGATTTCACACAAATGAAATATGATTTCACATTAATGAAAACAGATTTCGCACAAATGAAATATAATTTCACATTAAAGAAAACAGATTTCACACAAATGAAAACAGAATTCACATATATGAAAAATAATTTTGGAACAATGAAAACTTTATTATTTATTATTGATAACGCACCTGTCCATTCAAATCTTGAGATTGTACTTACAACAGAAGAAGACATAGACATAGTGAGTTTAAAAAAATATAACAGTATTTCGAGGATGTTATTTTAAGCAAAAAATTTCATGTGAATATATGTCCGAAATTTTTTTCTGAGCTACAAACTTTCAAAAAATTTGCCTAAAATTAGTGTTTATTTAATAACTAGAGAATCTATTGTGATACAGTTGTGAAATTTGATAACCGGTTTAGTATTAATAAGTGTTATTTATTTCCAGTATAAAAATATAGTAATTTAGACCAGGGATGTATGGGGCCAGTGGGCTCATCGATTTTTATCTAGTATTTTTTTCTGCATGCTTTCTTTTCCAACGATATTTCTCGAAAACGGCTCGTAGGCCCACATATTTTTATCAAGTATTTTTTAATTATTTTTTTCCCTGACGTAGGTACTTGAATATGAGCTCTTTCTAGCGGGTTATATTTATTTTTAATCAAGGTGATACTGTTG
Organism: Sialis lutaria; assembly: GCA_949319165.1. Classification (NCBI taxonomy): domain Eukaryota; kingdom Metazoa; phylum Arthropoda; class Insecta; order Megaloptera; family Sialidae; genus Sialis; species Sialis lutaria. The sequence continues at coordinate 4,061,237 of OX439244.1, forward strand.
CACTCATAAAAAAATATTTTTGTTATAACAATCAGAGGTTTCCTGAATTATTCATTTATAATGAGAGATTTTGAGCTTTATAAATTGTGTATCTCAGTATCTTTGTTAATATTATTCAAAAACTAGGGGTTTTCAGACAAAAACTTTTTTATGGAAATTGCAGCAGATAGTCTCTTTTAATAGTTTTATATATAAAAAGTGAAATAACTCAAAAGACAAAACGACTAACTCCATGACAAAAAGTCGCGAATATTTAAGTTTTTATAAATAATGATTAATGGGATTAATTTATGGGTTCCCATTATGTTAGTGAGTATATTTTACAAAATAATGTTGTCATTATGAAAAATTATTAGATTTATAGAGATTTTTGAAAAGTTAGTCGTTTAGGCAAGTGAAATATTATAAAATTATTTATTTATTTTTGTACACTAATAAAGACACAATAAAAAATAACGAAGGACTTATATTGCAGAATTGTTGTAGATACTTTAATAGTATTCATGTAGTATATAAATTATTTAGGTCAGGTCTGTATTAAGGAAAATTTTAAGTCGGAAAATGATCAAAATCAAGACTAGATTCGACGCGAATTTGGTGCGCCCCACTTTAAATCAAAATACCGTCTAAAGCTCACCAGTCCCGACTAGGGACTCTTTGGTTTCTTAAAAATTAAGTATTTCTGAAGCCATTTCAGAAGAAATTTCTAATATTTCCATTTTGCACACCCCAAGCAGGCTCTGCTTGGAAGTGTGTTCTACTCTCGTCCTAAAATTTTTTTTCGTATATAAATTGATAAAATGAGTATTATATCTTAAATTTCTTCAGTAACCCACTTAAATTTTTACATTTTCTGATAGAAAACATTACAGTCTTCATTTTTACTTAGTTTAATATCGATCGGTTTTAATTTTCTGTTATAAAAATATAAATAAAGTTCAATTTGTCGATTTAACCCGCTTTTTTGATAAAAACGCCGAACTGTAGGCTACATTTCGAAATAAATTTGCACCAATCCTTTTGAATTCACTTCATCTATTATCAGAATAGAACCCTATTAAAACTCAACAAAATTGAATAACTAGAAGTAACGAAATTTGCAGTTTATTTAAACAAAAATTCATATTTTGACAAGAATTATTTTTACAAATAGAGTAGTTGCTCGGTAGTTCATAAGATTACCGTAAGGCGCTATTTCTTCATACGTCACTTCAAATTCCAAGTATTACAATTATTATATTGTGTTAATTAATATATAAATACATGTACATCGATACCTACGTGCTGTATTTTAATTATTTTATTCAAAGCCAATCAATCTTTTTAATCAAGATAAAGTCTGGTAAGTTTGCATTTTTAAAACAAATATATAATGTACATATACAAATAACCTATAAACGTTACATTGTTGTTTCATTTTAAATGCTAGACATCAGGTGAACACAGCTGTTATCGCTGCAATATGTGGATGTATTTATCTTTCTAATTATTATTATTAATTAATTTATTTACTTTATACATTTTACAAATAAAATATTTTATATAAAAATTGTAAATTAAAATGATTGTTGTTTTATTACTATTGGGATCCGTCAGATGGGAGGAGCTTAAAAAACATGGCGCAGCTAAGGGCTTAGTTTAATTTTAAAAAATTACAAGACAGTGTCAATAGTATATATAAGTATTATAATGTACACATATTTTAAATTCACTCATTATAATTACAGATAATATCACGCAATAACATCAAATACAATACGCATACGTTATTTATTTTTGATTGTTTACAATTTTTCAACAAACAAATCTTTTAAATACATATTTATATTATAATAAATCAATTATATATAGGAAAACTTGTAAAATTCTTTCTTGGTACTTACTGTTCTTTCATTAATTTTATTTTTGGGTGATTTAAAACATAATATTGTGATTTAATCGTAAGTTTTACTATAAACCGTAGGTTCATCTGTCAGTTTTATGCTTGAGATTATTTATTTTTTCATTATTAAATTCTATTACCATAGAAACTGTACCCCCAGTCTAGTTACAAATTTTGCCACCAGATGGTGTACGTTCATTTGACGGATCCCAATACATCCTAAATTTAAATAAAAACGGTAATAATCGATTGATATCAAGATTCATTGTTGATTTTCTAAAAAATCTTAATGAGTGATAAACTTCATTTTATATATTTATATAATATTAATTACCTCCAATATTTTTTTCAAACATCCTTTTAAGTTTCACCAATTATATTGTATCGTATTTATTTGATATTATAAATTAATACATTTTTTTATGTTTAAGGGGTGTGCATTTTATGGCCTAGCCATAGTATTTTTTCTTATTAAGGGAATTTTATACCTAATTTTATATCTCAGTTATCCTTGCAATAAAACAATTATAATTAATAATTAAAAATGTCATGCAGCCTGCATATTTATTATTTATTTTTTTCACCTTATGTATAATTCAAATTCATAATGTTTCTTCAATACAATGCTACTTTTGTCACGATTGTGTCAAATCTGGTATAGATGGAGAATTAACAAACTGCTCAGATCCAATACACAAATTAATAATGAGTTCATTATTGCAAGCTATGATGCCTGGGTACGATCATGAAGAATTGGATGCGTGTTTCGCTACGTATGGTAAAGATGGTGATGCTCGTGGTTGTATATCAAAAGATTACGCTTTTTGTAAAGATATAAAAAAAGAAGTAAAGGGGGCTAAATGTGAAACATGTCATACAGATAAATGTAATGATAAATCATTAGTGTTGAGTGCCGCATCAAGAACAAAAATACATTTATTTATGTTTGTATCAGTTATATTTATTATAGTTTGTATTTATTAGAAAAAATATATATTAATTACTAAATCTGATTTTCTTATTTTTAGGGTATCAAACTTATATGACAGTTTTATTGGAGTTTTTGACATAGGAAGTAAAAACAAAGACATGTAAAGTGTATTGAGTAAAAATGGTAAAAACTTACTGTGCATGCAAATATCTGTTAAAAACTCAAAGAGATCTGTCATATAAATTTAGTACCTCATTCGAGAGTGCTTGCTAGCTAGTAAATTTGCTAGCTCCTCAATTTTTTTCATTAAATCCATACTTATATTATAAATGCAAAAGTGTGTCTGTCTGTCTGTCTGTTTGTTACCTTTTCACGGCTAAACCGCTGAACCGATTTTGATGAAATTTGGCAGGGAGATAGCTTACACTTTGAGAAAGGACATAGGCTACTTCGAATTCCAAAAATTCATCCCCTAAGAAATTGAAAAGGGGTGGAAATGTTTGTACGAGCATTTTTTTAATATTTCACCCCCTGTCACATATAAAGGGCTGTAATTATCTTCATTCAATCCGGCGGTAAAAATACTACGGGAGCGGGGTGTTTAAGGGGACAAAAAACCCCCTATCTCCCATAGGAACCGAGATATTTACGATTTTGTATAATGAATGTTATGGGTGGAAAAAAACAACAACCTATCTTACTTATGAGCCGAGATATTTAAGATTTTAATACATATTAATATTATTAATATTATACATATGTATATGCGAAAGTGGATCTGTTTCTCTGCTTGCTGTTTTTTCACTGCTAAATTGCTGAACCGATTTTGATGAAATTTGGCAAGGAGATAGCTTGCATCTTGAGAAAGGACATAGGTTACTTTGAATCCAAAAATTTTATCCCCTAAGAAATTTCAAGCGGGTGGAAATGTTTGTGTGGGAAAAAAATTTTGGTTAAAATATTTCACCACCTGTCACATATGAAAGGTGGTAATTATTTTCAATCGATCCGGCGGGAAAAACACTACGAGGATGTGGGGTTAGTGGGAAAACTATCTTACTAAGGAGCCGAGATATTTACGATTTTATATCCGAACCTACTCAATAGTATAAAAAATGCGAAAGTGGATCTGTCTGTTTTTTACTTTTTCACGGCTAAACCGCGGAACCGATCTTAATGATATCTGGCAGGAAGATAGCTTGCATTCTGAAGAAGGACATAGGCTACCTTATATCTCGAAAAATGTATTAGATAAAAAATGGGTGTGTAACATTTTACCTGTTTTATTGATTATCATACAAAAATTTGTATTATCTATCTGTATTATTTACCCAACTGAACTTAATGTATTTTCATTAACCTAAATTCCACTAAGTCTTAACCACTCACTCACTCACTCATATATCAACGTACAGCCCAAACCCCTGGACCTAGAAACGTGAAATTTCGTAGGTGGCTTCCTTTTATGATGTAAGCACCCACTAAGAAAGGATTTTTCGAAACTCAACTCCTACGGGGATAAAACATGGTGTGAAAGTTTATATAAAATAAAAATATTTTTTTTGTTCGCATTTAATTGAAACTTATCGAACATACTCTACAACATAAATAGTGAAACATTTATTTCAGCATTTCCCAAAATTTAACCCCTAAGATGTTAGAGGGGTGGAAAAATTTGTAAGATTGTATTATTTGTTGTAAGATAATAATATGTATTATCCTTAATAATATATATAAAGCTCAACGTCTCTCTGTCTGTCTGTCTGTCTGTCTGTCTGTCCGTTAGTGCGCTTATCACTCGAGAACCACTTATCCGATTTACGTGATTTTTTTTTTAATTCGTAGGTATATTCTCTGGCCAGGTTATAGGCTATATTTTGTTACGTTAGGTAACATAACAACTAAGCAGTGACGATAATAGTAAATCAAGTCGGATAAAAATTTACCGACGGCGCTGTTTTGCAATACGCTGCTTAAACCGTTGAATATAGAACAAAATAATGTATTAAAGAACTGTGTAGAATCAAAAGTGCTACAATAAAGTCCGCGACACCATATGTCTAACTTTTATATTTAAGCCACAATGACTGCTTTTATGTTACACATAAAACATAAAATATTTGGGTTCTGTATACATGGACTTATGACCTGCAAAACTTTAATCCTTATCGAAATAAGTGATTTCATCGTCATAAGTACTTAATGTAGATATAATTTGCTTTTTACAGAATTCAATTTGGTCTTTTGGTTTAGGAAATAACGTGAAATAAGTATATACAATAACATTATTCGTAACTATTCGCGTGAACTACGACTATGTAGACGCTGCGCTGGGTAGAGGGGACAGGCCGGTATTCTTTTGATTGTTAATTGTTTAAATTGTTTTCAGTAATTAACTTTTAAATAATCAACTATATATTTTTTAAATCCTAAACAATAATTCCGTAGTCCACGCGAGCGAAGCCGCGCGGGCCAAGCTAGTTTGTAATAAATCATTTGTTCTTTTCAATCAAAAAAATATTGTTTTTATTGAAGTACCATTAATTTGTATTAATAAATTAGTTAGACTACATTTTGTTCAAATAAGTTCCTTTAAATATCTCGGTTATTAGGCACTATGTTACTATTTAGTTCAAGTAAAATTTGCTTTCAGTAAATACGACACAAGTAATTTGAGTTGTGATTTTTTCAGTAGCAGATCATAGTAGGTCAGTTATAATTGAAATAAAACAATCAAAATAAATAATTAAAACGTCATGCAGTCAGCAAATTTAATACTATTATTTTTCGCCTTATGTGTAATTCAAATACACAAAGTATCATCAATAAAGTGCTACACATGCGTTAACTGTTTATCAAGTAATAGCGATAATAATGGAAGAATACAGGATTGCTCAGATCCAACATTTGTAGAAGCAATGAAAGAAGTATATCGTCAGAAGGGCATAAGTTTTGATTCTTTTGATAGATGTTATTCTTTTAAATATAAAGGAACAGATGTTCGTGGTTGTTCGTCAAAAAGTTTAGACATGTGTAAACAAGGAGGAGCGGCAGAGGGGGCTAAATGTGCACAATGCGACACTGATCTATGTAATGATAGTTCACTGAAGTTGAGTGCCGGATCAAGAACAAAAATAAACTTATTTATGTTTGTATCAGTTATATTTATTGTACTTTGTATATGCTAGAAAAAATATATATTAATTAAATATTCTGATTTTATTAATTTATGAGGTATCAAACTTATATGACAGTTTTATTGGAGTTTTTGACATAGGAAGTAAAAACAAAGACATATAAAGTGTATTGAGTAAAAATGATAAAAACTTACTGTGCATGCAAATATCTGTTAAAAACTCAAAGAGATCTGTCATATAAGTTTAGTACCTCATTCGAGAGTGCTTGCTAGCTAGTAAATTTGCTAGTTCTTCAATTTTTTTCGTTAAATCTATAAGTATCTATAAAAGAGTTTGTCTTTAACCACTCACTCACTCACTCATATATCAACGTACAGCACAAACCCTTGGACCTAGAAACGTGAAATTTCGTAGGTAACTTACTTTTCTAATGTAAGCACTCAGTTAGAACGGATTTATCGAAATTCAACCCCTACGGGGTTAAAACAGGGTGTCAAAGTTTATATTTTTTTGTTTGTTCGCATTTAATTGAAATTTATCGATCATACTCTACAATATACATAAATACTATGGCTAGGCCATAAAATGCACACCCCTTAAACATAAAAAAAATGTATTAACTTATAATATCAAATAAATACGGTACAGGTACAATAATATAATTGGTGAAACTTAAAAGGATGTTTGAAAAAAAGATTGGAGGTAATTAATATTATATAAATATATAATATGAAGTTTATCACTCATTAAGATTTTTTAGAAAATCAACAATGAATCTTGATATCAATCGATTATTACCTTTTTTTATTTAAATTTATAGTCCAGGAAAAATAGACGTACAACAAGGAAAAAATTTGTAACAGGCTAAATTTTTGCATACACCTTAATATAAAGGCACTTAATAATGTGTGAAAGTTCCTCATCGATTTAACATGTGCAAGTGTCAATTTTGTGGGGTCAAAGTTCACAAAAACAGTATTTTTCAAATATCACGAAAACGGTGAACTTTTCGAGAAAAAATGTATCGTATTAATTTGTAGCTGAGATAATTTACTACAAAAATGTACTTGAGGGTTTTTATGTAGGAGAAACCGTTCATGAATTAAAAAGAGTTATTAATAACTCGGTGCACTTTTCCATAGCATATACGATATCACTCTATGTAAAATGTAATATAGAGCTGCGGTTAAACATATATATTCCACATAACCAGAGAGATCAAAATAACTCTTTCTGTTTCATAAGAATCGAAAGTAGATTAGTTGACAATACTTTTGACAAAAATTTACCAAAATTACTACGTCGAAACAGAACAAAATGGGGTCTTCAAGGTACGCGACCCCCGCGCGATGTTTTAAGCACATTTTCCACTTATCTATTTAAAAAAATCGAAATCTATTACAATATAATCATTTGGCAGACATCCGTCTATAAGAATATATACACTTTAACATTTTGTAACACTTTTACATGAAAAATATTATAACAAATAAAGAAAACGGCACTTATAGGATGATTTCTGGAGATTTTTTATGATTTTTTAAAGAAAATTTTTATTATTAATTAATGTTGTGTGAAAAATGTGAACCTTATAAAAAAATACTTAATGTAAATTTGTAAAATACATTTTTTTTAAGAAAATTAGTGATAGCACACAATCATAAGATAAAAATTATTGCACCTAGAGAAAATACACTCAACCGTAAAACAAAAAAATAAAAATAAAATCTCCAGAAATCATCCTTTAAGTGCCGTTTTCTTTATTTGTAATTATATTTTTCATCTATAAATGTATATATTCTTATAGACGGATGTCTGCAAAATGATTGTATTGCAATAGATTTCGATTTAAAAAAATAGATAAGTGGAAAATGTGCTTAAAACATCGCGCGAGGGTCGCGTACCTTGAAGACCCGATTTTGCTCTGTTCCGACGTAGTAATGTTGGTTAATTTTTTTTCAAAGCATTGTCAACTAATGTACTTTCGATTCCTATGAAACAGAAAGAGTTATCTCGATCTTGCTGGTTATGTGGAATATACAGGGTCCTCCAATAGTGCGTCCGGCATTCCTCACGCACTTCCTGTAGTAGATAGAAAAAAAAGTTTGGTACATAATATTATTGGCTTGAAAAGATCAACGTCGTAAAATTATTTTCAATAATACAGGGTGTCCCATTTTTGCGCTGTAACAAAAACAAACATTTTTTTTAATGGAACCCCCTATAACTTTTTCAGTATTCCGATGCCATTTTTTAACCTCCAAATAACCATCTATTTATTTTTTGATTTAGTGACAGTGTTGCCAAATTATAAATTTTTTTCCGAAAAATAATTCATAAACAGGGTCAACTTTAAAAAATCGTAGCGACCTCGTTTTTTTTTTGAAGCGATTGATTTTTTTAACAATAATATTAGTCCTGGTAAAGAGTGACATTTTGATAATAACCAATTTGAATTTAGTTATACAGGGTGTTCATAAAAAAATGTCAAAATTTGCAAACTTAAAAATGATAAAACTCATTTTTTTCAAATGAGACTACCCTTTTTTTATTTCGCTATTCGATGGGGGGTATTCTCCTTTTCAATTTGTATAAGGAATGTCCTATGTCTAAACTCCATAGTTTCCCAGATATTCAATACTTTTAATAAAATTAACCTTTTTATTACACTTTTATGCATCGAAGTAGGCCGTGCTGATGAAAAACACATGCCGGCAAATTAATTTGAGCCTGGATGAAAATAAAAGATATTTAGAACATTTATTTTGGTCTTTTATCTTTTATGTTTTTTCAATTTTGTAAGTTTTCATAATTTTTTTAAATAAAAGAAATAATTTTATTACATAAGTATTATCCCTTTTTAACTATTAATTTTAATCAAATATTACATTGATACGTAAGTACTACATTTTGTCATTTGTTTTTCATCAGCACGGCCTACTTCGATGCATAAAAGTGTAATAAAAAGGTTAATTTTATTAAAAGTATTGAATATCTGGAAAACTATGGAGTTTAGACATAGGACATTCCTTATACAAATTGAAAAGGAGAATACCCCCCATCGAATAGCGAAATAAAAAAAGGGTAGTCTCATTTGAAAAAAATGAGTTTTATCATTTTTAAGTTTGCAAATTTTGACATTTTTTTATGAACATCCTGTATAACTAAATTCAAATTGGTTATTATCAAAATGTCACTCTTTACCAGGACTAATATTATTGTTAAAAAAATCAATCGCTTCAAAAAAAACGAGGTCGCTACGATTTTTTAAAGTTGACCCTGTTTATGGATTATTTTTCGGAAAAAAATTTATAATTTGGCAACACTGTCACTAAATCAAAAAATAAATAGATGGTTATGTGGAGGTTAAAAAATGGCATCGGAATACTGAAAAAGTTATAGGGGGTTCCATTTAAAAAAATGTTTGTTTTTGTTACAGCGCAAAAATGGGACACCCTGTATTATTGAAAATAATTTTACGACGTTGATCTTTTCAAACCAATAATATTATGTACCAAACTTTTTTTTCTATCTACTACAGGAAGTGCGTGAGGAATGCCGGACGCACTATTGGAGGACCCTGTATATGTTTTAGTTGCAACTCTATATTACATTTTACATAGAACGATATGGTATGCTGTGGAAAACTGCTTGGAGTTATAAATAACTTTTTATAATTCTTGAACGGTTTCTCCTACATTAAAACCCGTAGGTTCGTTTTTGTAGTAAATTATCTCAGCTACAAATTAGTAAGATACATTTTTTTTCGAAAAGGTCACCGTTTTCGTTATATTTGAAAAATACTGTTTTCGTGAACTTTGACCCCACAAAATTGACACTTGCACATGTTAAATCGATGAGGAACTTTCACACATTATTAAGTGCCTTTATATTAAGGTGTATGCAAAAATTTAGCCAGTTACAAATTTTTTCCTTGTTGTACGTCTATTTTTCCTGGACTAACAAGTAATTTGAGTTATTTGCATTCATAAATTTTTTAGTAGCAGATCATAGTAGGTCAGTTATCATTGAAATAAAACAATCAAAATAAATAATTAAAAACGTCATGCAGTCAGCAAATTTAATATTATTGTTTTTCGTCTTATGTGTAATTCAAATACACAAAGTATCATCAATAAAGTGCTACGTATGCGTTAACTGTAATAGCGATAATAATGGAGAGGTACAGGATTGCTCGGATCCAACATATGTAGAAACAATGAAAGAAGTATCTCTTCAGATGGGCAGGAATTTTTATTCTTTTGATTCATGTTATTCTTTAAAACATGAAGGAACAGAAACAGATATTCGTGGTTGTTCGTCAAAAAATTCAAATGTTTGTAAACAAGGATCGGAACATGGGGTTAAATGTGCAGAATGCGACACTGACCTATGTAATGATAAATCACTGTTGAGTGCCGCATCAAGAACAAAAATAAACTTATTTATGTTTGTATCGGTTATATTTATTGTACTTTGTATATACTAGAAAAAATATATATTAATTAAATACTTGTTAATTTATAATTTTGTATTGTTTTGCTTCCTCGTAATATCGAAGATATGAGCTTTGTGATCGTTTTAAAAATGGGTCAGTCCGCGGTGACGGGTGTGACATTTCAACTTTGGAGTTCACAATTTCTAAATAATACTAGTTAATAACATGGTTTTACCATTTTTTCTGTAGATCTTAATGAAATACATGCGATGCATATTGAAAGAATAAAAGGTCTAGTTATTTTTGAAAAAAAAAATGTCAGCGTTCAAAGCACTGTGAGGGTGTGACGCCAACTATTGCAAGTCTTTCAACCTCTATTCAAAATCTCAAAAGTTTAGCGAAAATATAAAATATAAAGTTACTTTATACCCATGATCTTTATACCTAATAATCATACTTTAATATGTTATTTTTTAGTAACACAAGAGCATCAGGTAAATACGTAATCTATTTAACTGGTTATTACTCAACAAACATTGTGACGGGTGTGACACGTTGAATAAAAGGATACAATAAGAGTACTATTTGTGTGTTTAATTGTTTATTGATATTATTAACTAATACTTATAACAATTATTTATCAAATACATCAATAAACTCATTAAATTTATAATAAATGCGGTCACCCTTAGTCATTATTGTTGGTGAGGGTATTTTTTTTTAAGTGAAACTTTTATTACATCGTCTCAAAATTTTTCGTCTGTGTGTTGCATGTCGCTCGGCCGCGGAGTAGGGGTAAATACGTCAGAGCCATAGACATAAAGAAATGGACAGTGCATCTGACTCGAAAAAAGAGCCGTGTCAAATGAAAGAGACAGAAATTGTTTGGTTGTTATATAGAATTTATTAGAATTATTAGAACTTTTTGCTGGTGCATGTTGTTGTTTATGGATTTATTTCAATTTTGAGTGCTTGAATTTATTATTCCGAAAATTTTTAGTTAAATGTCTATTGGGATCCGTCAGATGGGAGGAGCTTAAAAAACATGGCGCAGCTAAGGGTTTAGTTTAATTTTAAAAAATTACAAGACAGTGTCAATAGTATATATAAGTATTATAATGTACACATATTTTAAATTCACTCATTATAATTACAGATAATATCACGCAATAACATCAAATACAATACGCATACGTTATTTATTTTTGATTGTTTACAATTTTTCAACAAACAAATCTTTTAAATACATATTTATATTATAATAAATCAATTATATATAGGAAAACTTGTAAAATTCTTTCTTGGTACTTACTGTTCTTTCATTAATTTTATTTTTGGGTGATTTAAAACATAATATTGTGATTTAATCGTAAGTTTTACTATAAACCGTAGATTCATCTGTCAGTTTTATGCTTGAGATTATTTATTTTTTCATTATTAAATTCTATTACCATAGAAACTGTACCCCCAAGTCTAGTTACAAATTTTGCCACCAGATGGTGTACGTTCATTTGACGGATCCCAATAATGTGAAAAAAAGTTTCACTTTTACCGTGGTTTCATAAAACCACACAATCCTTTTTTTAATTTGGTCAAACGTCACGTTTGATATGTAGTAATTGTCAAAGACTTTTAATAGTTTGTCACGATCGTCACTTATTCTTAAGTATGTTATTGTGATTTCACCTTATTTGTTGTCTTTTTTGAAATTTTTTGAAATATTTTGAAAATTAACTAACATTTTTTTAATTTTCTTTTGGTTTATGAAAATTGATGTTAAATAGCCTGTTAATTTTATATTTTAGTATTCAATTTCCTAAAATATTTTTTTAACTATCTGGTATCGATTACCGCGGACTGAAACAAATGAGAAAGAAAATTGTTCTCCGATTTTAAAAATGGATGGAACTTGGTTGGTTAGTTGGGTCTGGCTTAAGGACAACCCCATTTCAAAATTATCAAAATCGTGTTTAAATTCGCTCGAGTGGGCAATCGACAATTTCGCACGAGTTGCACTTACTATTTTTTTATTACGAATGCGGGGATAATTGGAGTATAAAAACTGATAAAGTTAATATAAGTATAAATTATTTTTATTTAAATGTCAATCTGTTCTTTTTTTTCTTGTTATTTATTTTAATATTTACTGTTACTATAGAAACACGTATTTTACTTGTCGTACTCAAAAGTCGTGTGATAATTGTGAAGTGGGCAATTCGAACCCAAAAGCGCGCAAAGATACTACTTTCCCCGCATGAGTAATAAAAAAATCTTATTGTTACGTTTATTTATTATAAACCAAGCCAATTGTTTCATAGAATTAACAATATTAAAAAATAGTAATTGCCAAGAACTTGATCTGAAAATATATTTATCTACCGGTGAAAAACGAACTAAAATCGGTTAAGTATTCAGTTACATTTTTTTAAATTACCTAGAAAAGTACATCACTAATCAAATAAATAGATTGTTATAGTTTGTTAAAGTTACATTACTGACAAATATATCTCATATCATATTTACACAGAGAAACGACAAAAGCGGAGAGTTTAATTTCAGTCGGTGCATTATGCATTATAGACTGCACTATTACCGTACTAATAATTATAAATTATTTATCCGGCTACCGTACTAATAGTTATAAATTATTCATACAGTACCCGTATAAATAGACTCAACCAAAAATATATTTTAATTAAATACTTGACAATTTATTATTTTGTATTAATTTGCTTCCTCGCAATATCGAAGATACGAGAAAATATGTGAAAGTTTTTATTTTATTTTATTTTTTTAAATTACTACTTACTGACATATTAAATGTCATTTTGAAATTTGTATAGCAGAAAAATAATGATTTTGATTGAAATTGTAAAAAAATAAAAATATACGACATAATAACGAGGTGAGTATAAAGAAAAATGTCGAATTAATATTGCTTCCTCGCAATATCGAAGATATATATTTTCAGGTCAAGACAAACACTTTTTGTTCCGTGTCTGCCTGTCTGTCTGTCCCCCAATCCTTGTCACATGCATAACTTACCAACTACTGAATCGATATTAATGAAACTTGGTTAATTGGTTGGGTCAGGTCCCATTTCAAAAGTATTAAAATCGTGTGTAAGGGGGAGGGGTGACATCCCACATTTTTTTTTGATTTGAAGATATCTCAAGAAAGACACATGTTACGTGAAAATTTTATAGAACCTTTTTTGTAGAGCATTCAATTCTCTATAATATATGTTACCTACTTCTGTTGTAAAATATTCCCTTACAAAGATCTATCTCAATTTGATTTAAGAAAATCGTCATTTGTTTTTTAAAATTACTATTTACCTACTTTGACATATTAAATGTCATTTTGACGTTTTAAATTCCATTTTGACATTTGTATAACAGAAAAATAATGATTTTGATTGAAATTGTAAAAAAATAAAAATATACGACATAATAACGAGGTGAGTATAAAGAAAAATATCGAATTAATAATATTTTTTATTAAAAATTGTATGAAAATTAAATGGTCAACCAATGACAGACAGTTCATCTGAATACTTTGTCGGGTTTCATTTAAATTATTCAATAATTAATTAACTTTGATGAATTTAGCACGAGGAATTTACTTCGCAGATGTTTTATTTGTTTTTAATTCATTCACATTTATTAATTATTTTATAATATCTCAGTTATCAATGAAATAAAACAATCAAAATAAATAATAAAAACCTCATGCAGCCTGCATATTTAACATTATTATTTTTCGCCTTTTGTATAATTCAAATACATAAAGTATCATCAATAAAGTGCTACGAATGCAGAAACTGCTTATCAAGTAATAGCGATAATAATGAAAAAATACAGGATTGCTCGGATCCAACATTTGAAGAAGTAAAGAAAAAAGAATATCGTGAGAAAGGCGTGAGTAGTTTTGATTCTTTTGATTCATGTTATTCATTTAAATATAAAGAAGTAGATGTTCGTGGTTGTTCGTCAAAAAAAATTAATATGTGTAAACAAGGAGGAGCGGTAAAGGGGGCTAAATGTGCAGAATGCGACACTGATCTATGTAATGATAATTCATTGAAGTTGAGTGCAATATGCGACAATGACCAATGTGATGGTACTACAGTGAAGATGAGTGCCACATCAACAAAAATAGATTTATTTATGTTTGTATCAGTTATATTTGTTGTACTTTGTATATACTGGAAAAAATATATTAATTAAATACTTCACAATTTATTATTTAGTATTATTTTGCTTCCTCGCAATATCGAAGATATGAGGAGATTTGTGAAACTTGGTTGGTTAGTTGGGTTCTCGTTTGAGAACGGTCCCATATCAAAATTATCAAAATCGTGTTTAAAAGGGAGGGGTGACATCCCAAAAGATTCTTTTTGAAGATATCTCAAGAAAGATACATATATTACGTGATAATTTTATAGAATCTTTTTTGTAGAGCCTTCAATTTCTCATGATATAAATCATAGGTGTCCAACCTTTTGACCCTCGTGGGCCGCAGAGCGCAAAAAAATAGCGAAAAAATTTGTTAAGGGCCGCAAAAAAATTTGAAGACCTTTTTTTTTTACTTGATTAATTTATTTATATCTCTGTAGTAAGTACACTATCTATACTACTTTATAACACAAAAAATCTGAAGACCTTTTTTTACTTGATATCGTTTATTATTTTCATATTTTACTTTTTTTTTAATCTTTATATTATATTTTTTATCTTTATATTTTATATTAAATCTTATGCACGAAAAGTGCTCGGGGGCTGCATGCGGCTCGCGGGCCGCGGGTTGGACAAGCCTGATATAAATCATCACATTTGTTGTAAAATATTCCCTTACAAAAAAAAGCGATCAGGTCTAATTGGACCAGAGCTGATCTGATATTTGATCTAATTAGATCTGATATTTAATCCAATTAGATCTGATCAGATCTAATCAGATCTGAATGGGCCAAATTACGGATCTGGTCAGATCTGATGCTATTTTTGATGAAAAATTTTATTTCCGATTTTAGATCCAATTGGATCGAATCAGATCCAATCAGATCATATTGGATCCAATTGGATCAGAGCAGATCTGAAAGTTGATCCAATCAGATCTGATCAGATCCGTAATTTGGCCCATTCAGATCTGATCACATCTAATTGGATCAAATTTCAGATCTGCTCTGATCCAATTAGATCTGATCGCTTTTTCCTGGGTAACAACGAGGTGCGTATAAAGAAAAATGTCGAATTAATATTTATTTTATTTAAATTGTATGAAAATTAAATAGTTAACCAGTGACTACAGTTGATCTGAATACTTTATCTGTTTTTATTTAAATTGTTCAATAATCAACTACCTTTGATGATGAATTTAGCACGAGGAATTTATTTGGCAGATGTTTTTTTTCTATTTCACAGATACAGTGTAATTAGACTAGGCAAGTGTAACGGAGGTTAATTCATACAGATTTATTAATTATTTTATAATATCTCAGTTATCAATGAAATAAAACAATCAAAATAAAGAATTAAAAACGTCATGCAGTCTGCATATTTAACATTATTATTTTTCGCCTTTTGTATAATTCAAATACAGAAGGTATCATCAATAAAGTGCTACCAATGCGTCAACTGTTTAATAAGTAATAGCGATTATAATGGAAGGATACAGGATTGCTCGGATCCAATATTTTTAGAAGCAATGCAAGAATTATATAAAAAATTGATGCCTAACAAGAGATTAGATTCATTGGATGCATGTTACTCTTTTAAATATAAAGGAACAGATGTTCGTGGTTGTACGTCAAAAAATTTAGATAAGTGTAAACAAGGAGCGGGAGATGGGGCAATATGTGCAGAATGCTACACTGATCTATGTAATGATAATTCATTGAAGTTGAGTGCCGCATCAAGAACAAAAATAAACTTATTTATGTTTGTATCAGTTATATTTATTGTATTTTGTAGGTAGATACTAGAAAAAATACTCTGCCTTGTAAATGCACGGTGCTTCCTCGTGTTAATTCATCAAAGGTAGTTAATTGTTGAACCATTTAAATAAAAACCGATAAAGTATACAGATGAACTGCCTGTCATTAGTTAACCATTTAATTTTCATACGATTTTAATAAAAAAAATTAATTTTACATTTTTCTTAATACGCGCCTGGTTATTATGTCGTATATTTTGAATTTTTTGACAATTTCAATCAAAATCATTATTTTTCTGCTATACGAATGTCAAAATGACATTTAAAACGTCAAAGTGACATTTAATATGTCAAAGTAAATAGCAATTTAAAAAAACAAATGACGATTTTTATAAAGCAAATTCAAATAAATCTTTGTTACAACAAACGTAGGTGACCTTATAGAAAATTGAATGCTCTACAAAAAAGGTTCTATACAATTTTCACGCAACATGTATCTTTCTTGAGATATCTTCAAAAAATAAATCTTTTGGGATGTCACCCCTCCCCCTTACACACAAATTTAATTATTTTGAAATGGGACCGTCCTCAAGCCAGACCCAACCAACCAACCAAGTTTCATCAATATCGGTTCAGTGGTTCATGAGTTAAGCGTGTGACAAGGATTAGGGGACACACAGACACACACACACACACACACTTACACACACACACACACACGCAGAGACACGGAACATACAAAATCATGATCCAATAATACAAGGTCTGTTTGACAGCTCACATGACAGCTCACTTCTCTCACTTGTTTTATACTGTGACGTCACCAACACTAAATTTGTCTAATAAGGTATTTGTGAAAAACGAAATATAAATAAAAAAAAACGATAAATACAGTTTACATAATAATTTTTTTAAATTTTATTCTTTGATTTTTCATTTTTTATAAATTTATTCAAACTTCTAATGCTGAAAAACATCCTACATCTAAAAAATAATGTTTTTACATCAAGTGGAATATCTACTTTATCACTTGCATTAACGTGGAATTTTAAATAATCACATTGTGATTTAATTCCTGTAGTATTTCGCATTCACATTTTCTTTACCACAAGCTTTAAACCACTTTTTTTTATTTCAGGATTTTTTGGAAAACGAAAAAATTTAATATTTATATTATCTGTCTGTTTCCAGTTGAAACAATTTTTTACAACACAGTACCGCATTTTTTCAGTGTCTATTTCACTTCTCACTTCTATATTCTTTAATTCTAAATTTAATTAATATGTAAAATGTCAATTTTTAATTTGTTAATTTTTGGCACATGTACTACGTCATCAAAACGATATGCAAAATGGCGGCTGTCGAAATAATCGTGACAGACCTTGTATTATTGGATCATGATACAAAATGACATTTAAAACGTCAAAGTGACATTTAATATGTCAAAGTAAATAGCAGTTTTAAAAAACAAATGACGATTTTCTTAAGTCAAATTCAGATAGATCTTTGTAAGGGAATATTTTACAACAAAAGTAGGTGACCTATATTGTAGAGAATTGAATGCTCTACAAAAAAGGTTCTATAAAATTTTCACGTAACATGTGTCTTTCTTGAGATATCTTCAAAAAATAAATCTTTTTGGATGTCACCCCTCCCCCTTACACACAATTTTAATTATTTTGAAATGGGACCGTCCTCAAGCCAGACCAAACCAACCAACCAAGTTTCATCAATATCGGTTCAGTGGTTCATGAGTTAAGCGTGTGACAAGGATTGGGGGACAGACACACACACACACACACAGGCAGACAGACACGGAACAAAAAGTGTTTGTCTTGACCTGAAACGGATAAAGAAAGTAAAATTTTTGAAATCGGAGAACAAATTTTTTTTCTCGTTTTAAAACGATAACGAAGCTTCTCGTATCTTCGATATTGCGAGGAAGCAATATATATTAATTAAATACTTGTCAATTTATTATTTATTGTTTGTATTAATTTGCTTCCTCGCAATATCGAAGATCTTTGTGATCGTTTTAAAAATGAGAAGAAAAATTGTTCTCCAATTTTAAAAAAATTTACTTGATTTATCCGTTTCAGATCAAGACAAACACTTTTTGTTCCGTGTCTAACTGTGTGTGTGTGTGTCTCCTACTCCTTGTCACACGCATAACTTATGAACCACTGAACCGATATTAATGAAACTTGGTAAGTTGGTTGGGTCTGGTTCGAGGACGGTCCCATTTTAAAAGTATAAAAATCGTGTGTAAGGGGGACGAATGACATCCCAAAATATTTATTTTATAATTTGTAGATATCTCAACATGTTACGTGAAATTTTTATAGAACCTTTTTTGTAGAGCATTCGATTCTCTATAACAACTTTTATTGTAAAATCGTAAGAAAATCGTCATTTGTTTTTTAAAATTGCTATTTACTTTGACATATTAAGTGTCATTTTGACGTTTTAAATGTCATTTTGACATTTGTATAGCAATTTTGATTGAAATTGTCAAAAAATTCAAAATATGCGACATAATAACCAAACGCGTATTAAGAAAAATGTCGAATTAATATTTTTTCTAAAATTGTATGAAAATTAAATAGTTAACCAATGACAGATACTTGATCTGAATACTTTATCAGTTTTTATTTAAATTGTTTAATAATTAACTACCTTTGATGAATTTAGCACGAGGAAGCACTGTGCATTTACTTGGCCGATGTTTAATTTATTCACAATTATTAATTATTTTATAATATCTCAGTTATCAATGAAATAAAACAATCAAAATAAATAATTAAAAACGTCATGCATATTTAACATTATTATTTTTCGACTTTTGTATAATTTAAATGCATAAAGTATCATCAATAAAGTGCTACGTATGCCAAAACTGTTTAACAAGTAATAGCGATTATAATGGATATGTACAGGACTGCTCGGATCCAAAATATTTAGAAAAAATGAAAAAAATATATAAAATAATGATGAACAAGAAATTAGATTCTTTTGATGCATGTATTTCTACTAAATATAAAGAAAGGGATGTTCGTGGTTGTTCGTCAAGAAATTTAAATATTTGTAAAATGGCAGAGAGAGAGGGGGCTAAATGTGCACAATGCGACACTGATCTATGTAATGATCATTCACTGAAGTTGAGTGCCGCATCAACAAAAATAAACTTATTTATGTTTGTATCAGTTATATTTGTTGTACTTTGTATATACTAGAAATACTCTGCCTTGTTAATGCACGGTGCTTCCTCGTGTTAATTCATCAAAGGTAGTTAATTATTGAACAATTTAAATAAAAACCGATAAAGTATACAGATGAACTGCCTGTCATTGGTTAACCATTTAATTTTCATACGATTTTAATAAAAAAATTTAATTTGACATTTTTCTTAATACGCGCCTGGTTATTATGTCGTATATTTTGAAGTTTTTTACAATTTCAATCAAAATCATTATTTTTCTGCTATACGAATGTCAAAATGACATTTAAAACGTCAAAGTGACATTTAATAAGTCAAAGTAAATAGCAGTTTTAAAAAAACAAATTACGATTTTCTTAAGTCAAATTGAGATAGATCTTTGTAAGGGAATATTTTACAACAAAAGTAGGTGATCTATATTATAGAGAATTGAATGCTCTACAAAAAAGGTTCTATAAAATTTTCACGTAACATTTGTCTTTCTTGAGATATCTTCAAAAAATAAATCATTTGTGATGTCACCCCTCCTCCTTACACACAAATTTAATTATTTTGAAATGGGACCGTCCTCAAGCCAGACCCAACCAACCAACCAAGTTTCATCAATATCGGTTCAGTGGTTCATGAGTTAAGCGTGTGACAAGGATTGGGGGACAGACACACACACAGACAGACAGACAGACACACACACACACACACACACACACACACACAGACAGACAGACAGACACGGAACAAAAAGTGTTTGTCTTGACCTGAAACGGATAGATCCGGTAAAATTTTTAAAATCGGAGAACAAATTTTTTTTCTCGTTTTAAAACGATAACGAAGCTTCTCGTATCTTCGATATTGCGAGGAAGCAAAAATATATTTTAATTAAATACTTGACAATTTATTATATTTAGTATTAATTTGCTTCCTCGTAATATCGAAGATACGAGAAGCTTTGTGATCGTTTTAAAATGAGAAAAAAAAATTTTCTCCAATTTTAAAAATTTTACTTGATTTATCCGTTTCAGGTAAAGACAAACACTTTTTTGTTCCGTGTCTATCTGTCTAATGTGTGTGTGTGTGTGTTTCCCCTAATCCTTGCCACACGCATAACTCATGAACTATTGAACCGTTATTGATGAAACTTATGTTAGTTTGTTAGTTGGGTCTGGCATGAGGACGGTCCTATTTCAAAATTAGCAAAATCGTGTTTAAAAGGGAGGGTGACATCCTAAAAGATTTTTTTTAAGATATCTCAGGAAACACATGTTACGTGATAATTTTATAGAATCTTTTTTGTAGAGCATTCTACCTATTCCCTTATAAAGATTTATAAATTTGCTTTAAAAATTGTCATTTCACTTCCATGTTCGAAGAAATGGAAGTATTGTAATACCATCAAAAAATCGTGTCCGAGATAAGAGCAGATTCTGATTGTACTAACTTCAAAACGTAAAGAAAAGTTAATTTCCGCATGGCGGCTGTGCGTGTGTCTGTCTGTGTGTGTGTCTGGATGTAGAATGTTCTTCCGTTCATGATAACTACTGTAAATGTGCACCGATTTGAATTATTTTTGGTGAAAATGTTTGTCAGTAACTATTTCAGACCTATTGATTTTCGTACTAATAGTCCAATCAATTTGTATTTTTGGTCTGCATTGTTCTACAGAGTCATTTTTTTGTTTTAAAATGTTAAGGGGTGTATTCTGAGTACTACATTAAGTTGGCGTGGTCTATGACCTTGAGCGTTGTCCGCCATAAGCACGAAAACTTTAAACGTAATTATCTCGTAAACCGCTCATTCTACGATAAAATTTGTCATAACCTTTCTTATTCACCAGGATTGAATCTACAATTTTATTCATAGGCTCAATTCTCTATTGTCAGTTGGTGACGAGATATATTGTAACAAAGAAAGTGTAAAATTTTATTATCTACACTTTTGTCATTACACATTTTGTAGGTGTTATTATAGTTTTTGAAATATAATGAAAAAATGTGTTTTTGCAATGCTTTGCGGGCTATAACACGCAAACTATCGATTTTGCAAAATGGCATCTAATAACAAAAATATTGCAAATTGAGAGTTCTAAAAGATTGTGATTTAAATTTTTTCAATACAATCGATTCTTTACGAAATAAATGTAAAAAATCATTTTTTGTGAACTTTTTTACAATATAACTCGTCACCAACTGACAATGGAGAATTGAGCCTATGAATAAAATTGTAGATTGAACCCTGGTGAATAAGAAAGGTTATGACAAATTTTATCGTAGAATGAGCGGTTTACGAGATAATTACGTTTAAAGTTTTCATGCTTATGGCGGACAACGCTCAAGGTCATAGACCACGCCAACTTAATGTAGTACTCAGAATTCACCCCTTAACAATTTGAATTAAAAAAAATGACTCTGTAGAACAATGTCTTACGAACTACATTTTTTTGATAATTTGATTGGACTATAATCGGATTAGGAGTTTCGGAAATATTCGAAATTTTGTACCTATTATCGTCTAAAAAGTGAGTATTATCTCACCAATTTTGATAAGACTTGGTACACTTGCAGTTCAAACCAATCTAAGGGGCACTTATTTCATAAACGTGCCGAGAAAGCCACTGAAGGGGTGAAAACCACCCTCAAAATTTTAATTTTAAATACTTTTAAATTCGTGTTGGCATGGAAACAAACGCAGTTAATTTCAAATGTCACATAATTATTTATTCTATAAAAATGTGTATTATACAACTGTCATTAGAATATTAGAAAACTAATATTTATAATACAAAGGTGAGTTTTATATTAAAAATTATTGTAAAATATATTACAGAACATGGAAGTCATGTATGATTCTCCATACCGTTAATGTAGTATTACAATACTTCCATTTCTTCGAACATGGAAGTAATTATATCCTTCTAAAAAGATCGAAGTTGCCAATCACTTGCCAATGAAACAAAAATCATCAATAATGAAATCAATACATCTGACATTTTTCCTCGCTTTATACGCAATCAATATTTGCAACGTATCTCCGTTAAAATGTTATTTCTGCGGCGTCAGTTGCGGCGATCCAAGTGACGAATTATTAACATTCGACTGTTCTGAACAATCTACAAGAAATACGATGATTGAAGCTATTAAAACCGTGTACCAAAACTTCACACAGACCACGTTGGACTCTTGTTACGCTGCCTTGGACCGCAGAGGTGAGAGGCGTGGCTGTATGGCCAAAGCTTATAACATTTGTAAACGCACTCGCGGAAAATGCATGGAATGCGATACGGATAATTGTAACGATAAGAAATTTATATTTGCCAAAGCTCCACCAGTTATTGACAAAGCTGAAAGTGCAGCTATGAAAGTAACCGTGGGTTCTTTGTTTATTTATGTATTTATTGTATTTGTTAATTGTTATTTTGTATTTTAAGTTATTATTAAATAAGTTTATTGATATAGTTCTGTGATTTCCATTTTGTTTTATAGCAGGATATAGTAAAATTTTGATATATTTATCTTCATAATTGTTCATGATATAAATAAGTATAATCGAACAAATTAATATTCAATTAAAAATGAAAGTTCGATATTCAAGCCCTAATAGCATGGGACGGGGACGAGGATGGATTTAGATATGTTTATCTGCATACCTGATTTACTTATTAAGGTAAATTTGGACAAAATAGTCATCTACTAAAATAAAAATTTCGACATTCAAACCCTAATGGCGGGGGTAGACAGGGTCTGTTTTGATATGTTTATCTGCATAGCTGCTTACGTTATAATGGTGGAGTCGGGCAAAATAATCTGCAATAAAAAAATTCGATATTCAACCCCTAATGGTGAGGGTAGACAGGGGGTTAGTTTTTACAATTTTTAACTAAAATCCGAGACATTTACGTTTTTTATAGGTAATGAATAAAAATCAATATATGTACAAAAATGTAATATGTCATCCCTTATCACGTATGGAGGGTTCTAATTAGTTTTGAAGTTTACGCGAGCGAAGCCACGGGATTCCGTTAGTATAAAATAAAACGGGCAAGCGTGTGTTAGGCACGCACATGATAGGGTTCCGTAGTCATTCTCACTACGATTTATAAAAATAGAGTTTTTTCAAAATTTTCGTGACTGAAGGGTTAAAATCAAAAAGTCATTTGACTTGTATTATTGCATTTTATGAGACCTATCAAATGACACCCCAGTCAATGGGGTAAATGGAAAAAGAGAGTTCATTTTTCAGTCGATGAAAGGGAGGTCCAAAATATTTTTGACAATGTTCGTTATTATAATTTTCAGTGAAAGTTCTAATAAACATCTACATTCTGATTTTT
Source organism: Sialis lutaria (assembly GCA_949319165.1). Lineage (NCBI taxonomy): Eukaryota > Metazoa > Arthropoda > Insecta > Megaloptera > Sialidae > Sialis > Sialis lutaria. The sequence goes on from OX439244.1 coordinate 4,085,100, forward strand.
TTCAGATTTTTTGAATCGATAGTTTAGAAAATATAGGGGGGACGCTCTGACAGCGGCATTAAAAAGTAAATATATCGTGACTGAAGGGTTGAAATCAAAAAGTTATTTGACCTTTTTTATTACATTTTAGGAGACCTATTAAATGACACCTCATTCAAGGGGGTAAGTCTAAATTAACAACAAAACAGTAATCGATTTTGTAACAATAATTATATATTAAGAATTACAAATAAGTACAAATAACAGATACTACAACTGATAAAAATACAAACAATTTTTTGTCAGCAGAAATAATAGAAAAGGCATCAAGTGACTGCGGCTCTAATTCCATTTTTTCACTATTACATAAATCGGTCGAGCACGTTCCACATTCGGTAGACTTGATATAGCCGCAAACGTCATAATCCAGTGCCATACAACCGCGGATATTTGATTTTTTTTCATCATTGTTAGCAGCCCAACATCCGTCGAATATTTTTGATCCGAATTTGGGATAATTTTTATACGATATTAATACCTCATCTATTACTGTTTGATTCGAACAATCCACTATCATGTCGCTTGTAACTGCGTCTTTGCATTGCCTGCACATGTAGCATCTTATTGAAGTTACGGTATCGATGTAGAGGGTACATACAGCAAGAAATGGTATCAAATGTACAAACATGACGTTTAGATAATTGTTTTGTTTTGTTTCACAAGTAACTAAGATTTGTAATTATTTATAAATTTTGATATTTTACGGATAATAAGTAGGCGTTGTTTTAAATATGTCGAAAATTATGATAACATTTAATTTTAGAAGGTCTGCTGGACATTATTAATTTATTGCTTCCTCGCAATATCGAAGATACGAGAAGCTTCGTTATCGTTTTAAAACGAGAAAAAAAATTTGTTCTCCGATTTCAAAAATTTTACTTTATTTATCCGTTTCAGGTCAAGACAAACACTTTTTGTTCCGTGTCTGTCTCTGTGTGTGTGTGTGTGTGTGTGTGTGTGTGTGTGTGTGTGTGTGTGTGTGTCTGTGTGTCTGTCCCCCAATCCTTGTCACACGCTTAACTCATGAACCACTGAACCGATATTGATGAAACTTGGTTGGTTGGTTTGGTCTGGCTTGAGAACGGTCCCATTTCAAAATAATTAAAATTGTGTGTAAGGGGGAGGGGTGACATCCAAAAAGATTTATTTTTTGAAGATATCTCAAGAAAGACACATGTTACGTCAAAATTTTATAGAACCATTTTTGTAGAGCATTCAATTCTCTATAATATAGGTCACCTACTTTTGTTGTAAAATATTCCCGTACAAAGATCTATCTCAATTTGACTTAAGAAAATCGTCATTTGTTTTTTTAAATTGCTATTTACTTTGACATATTAAATGTCACGTTTGACTTTTTAAATGTCATTTTGACATTCGTATAGCAGAAAAATAATGATTTTGATTGAAATTATCAAAAAATTCAAAATATACGACATAATAACCAGGCGCGTATTAAGAAAAATGTCAAATTAATTTTTTTTATTAAAATCGTATGAAAATTAAATGGTTAACCAATGACAGGCAGTTCATCTGAATACTTTATCGGTTTTTATTTAAGTTGTTCAATATAGGTTTTTTACTCCTAATTCAAGTTTTTTCATTTCAAATTCATTTTTTTCATTTCAAATTAATTTTTTTTCATTTCAAATTCAATATTTGAAAATAATTGATATTTTTATTTTTTAAACTGAAGAAACTAAGTATTTTCAATCAAAAGAAGATAAGATAAAGCAATTGCAGTTGGCTTTAACAATATATTTGTTTTGTTTAAAAATACTTAGTTTCTTTAGTTTAAAAAATTAAAAAATAAATATCAATTTATTTTCAAATATATATTGAATTTGAAATGAAAAAAATTTAATTTGAAATGAAAAAAATTGAATTTGAAATGAAATAACTTGAATTAGGAGTAAAAAACCTATAATTAACTACCTTTGGTGAATTTAGCACGAGGAAGCACCGTGCATTTACAAGGCAGAGTATTTTATACTGTGACGTCATCGACAAGATATTTTTCTTATAAGGAATTTGTGACAAACGGAATGTAAATAATGAAACATAATAGTGTTTAATTAATTCTGCCAATTTCAGACCCCTCCCTTTTTTGTAAGAAAAATAAGAAAATTATAGACCCTACCTTGATACTACCTAAATGATAAGACGTAAGAAGTTTTATTATAATTTTATTATAAATATAAGATTAACTAACTATTTTTTAAAATCATTTATCATTAGAACATGGGGGGATAACGCAACGTTCAAACAAAAAAGGTAATGGTAACTAGTTGAAATTGGTAAAATATTCGAAACAAATTTAGCTGCAATGAAATATTCAGTTTTTACTGCCATGTTAGAAGAATTGGAAGTATTATAATACCTTCATAAAATCGTGGCCGAGATATGAACAGATTCTGATTGTACTAACTTCAAAACGTAAAGAAAAATTAGCTGTGCATGTGTGTGTCCGGATGTAGAATTTTCTTTCGTTCACGATGACTAACTGTAAATATGCACCGATTTGAATTATTTTTGGGAAAAATGTTTGTCTCAGTGAATACTCCAGACCTATTAATTTTGGTGCTAATCGAATTAGGAGTTTTGGAAATATTTGAAATTTTGTACTTATTATCGTCTAAACAGTAAGTATTAGTTCACCAACTTTGATAAGAATTGGTACACTTGTAGTTCAATCCAATCTAAGGGGCACTTATTTTATAAACGTGCCGAAATAGCCACTGAAGGGGTGAAAACCACCCTCAAAATTTTAATTTTAAATACTAATTCAAATGTCAGATTAGATATTCTACAAATGTGTATTATACAGTTGACATTAGGATATTAGAAAATTAATATTTATAATACCTACTAAGGTGAGTTTTATATCTGTCAAATCGCATTTTATATATATTAAAATTTATTTTAAAAGATATTATAGAACATGGAAGTTACATGGAATAATTACACTTTGCAACAAAAAAAATCACAGAAATTTGAATAGGTGATTTAGAAGGTATTTGTCATGCCGAAACCGAATTCGTTCCCAAAAATGACGATTTTGGCAATGTTGGGGAATTTATTACTAAGTAGGTAATTTTTTTCTGAAGTTTTCTTTCATGACTTCGAATATTACTATCTTTTCTCTTTAAAATGATTTTTTACATTTTACTATGCGATTTTTCTTTACCGAAATATACTACTTTGAAGATATATGTAGTAAAATGTATTCTATCTACCATACTTCATACTCTATTATCAAAAATATCATATCTTCAAACTAGTACATCTCGGCTACAAAAAATCGTACAGTAAAAAGTTAAAACTCATTTTAAAGAGGAAATTTGTTACCGTGTACGAAAACTTTAGAAAAAAATTACTTACTTGATAATAAATATAGTAAAAAGTTAAAACTCATTTTAAAGAGGAAAGATAATACTATTTGTTACCGTGACCGAAAACTTTAGAAAAAAATTACCTACTTGATAATAAATTCTTTAACATTGCCAATATAGTCATTTTTGGGACTTTTAGGTTAGAATATTTCAAAACCCTGACGTGATTAAACCAATTGGGCAACACCGGTTTCGGCATGCCAAAAGCCTCCTAAATTTTCTATTCAGATCTCTGTTATATTACAAAAGTATTTTCAGGGTGGCCAGTATTTCTCTGGAACAAATTTCCCTGACTTTTCCCTGTTTTCCAGGAGAATTTTTACCATTTTTGTCTGTTTTTTATTTAAAAAACTTAGATAAAAAACCTAAAAAAAAAAAAAACGTCACTCTAAAGATTTGCGAGAATTTGTGTGATTTTGCATTTTTATAAAAATTCGCTGACTTCCAACCAAATTCCCTGACTTTTCCCGGTTTTCCAGAAACTGGCCACCCTGATTTTTTTTTGCATAGTAGACTGGGCGCCAGGCTACATTCAGTTTGAAAAACCGTTAGGATTCATAAGAGTTGGTGATTTACATTAAGAAAGATGTAAAGAATGAAATTCTGAAGGTTGCCGGAAAAAAAACTCGGAACTTTTTTTGATACGAGCATTATAACGGAGTCCTTCCAGTTATAAAAAAAGTAGATGTTGCACCATTTTTAATTTTGATGAAAGTTTAGTCAGTTGTTATAAGTACGTTTAGTTAGCAAAAACTGTAATTAGAAAATTTTAAATGTTCATAGGTTGGAGGTGGTGATCATTTTACCTTCGTAAGATATGAAGATTTCATCGATTTTTAACGTTTTTTCGACTCGCTATAGCATGCGTTCTAATTAAACAATTATAATGAACTTCGGGTTTAGGCTATTTTCGTTGTAGATATTCGTAATAAAGGCTTTTCAATTTCATTTATGAAATTGTCATTTTCTCTTTTTTTCAAAATTTTCAGTAGGTTTCTGGTTTAACCGAGAAAGCTGTAATTATGCGTAAGTTATGTTCACATATAGTAATCAGTACCCACAAAAAATCAGCTTGATTGATGCACATTTTCTATTTAAAAAATTAAGTTAAATATCACAAATATCACGGAAACACCAAAAACAGCTGTTTTCGAAGCAAATAAAAGTTATGTGGGGGACAAGATAAATTGCTGAATTTTTTTTTACAAATGCTCTTAATATTTATCTAAAAAGGGCAATTTGATTCGTTTTGTTATTTTAATTTTTTTAGCTGCCAGAAATTTAAAAATAATCAAAAAAATGCAAAAACTCCAAAATTAGCTATTTTCAACGTAAAAAAAATCTATGAGTTTTTTTTCCGGCAACCTTCAGAATTTCATTCTTTACATCTTTCTGAATGTAAATCACCAACTCTTATGAATCCTAACGGTTTTTCAAACGGAATGTAGCCTGGCTCCCGGTCTATAGTGTTATCAGTTATAAATTCTTGCTTAGAATTTTTTTAAAATGTTTATATTATTTTTCAATTCTAATTATTTTGTAACAAATCTCTAACAGTTTTATAAATAAGTTATCTCAGTTTTAGAACCACTGGTACACATACAACGTGGTCGCAGCTTCCGTCAAGTCAAGGTGTGGTATTTTTCTACAGCGTGTGTCATAAAAATGTGTGGGAGATTGAAATATACTAACATTCACTCTCATATGATTTGTGTTCCATGTATCTTACATGATTTCAAATAATTATGTCTTCATTCTATCTTATAAATTTTCTATACACATACATATTCTAGCTACGCGGTATATTTTTTTCTGTTACCAACAATAAATTGTCGTTATTTTATTAGTTTAATCAACTCTATATGCCATTTATTTATTTCTTAAATTCAAATATTTGATTGTCAAATCATCATCGGGTCTATTTTTAGTTTTTTATTGTAATATTTATTATTATTACGGATGTAATATTTTAAAGTTGGATAACTCTTTTTTTTAAGTATTTGAATATGGTGGATAAATTGATTTATAATAGTAAATTAACACACAGAGCGCCACGCAGCGTTAAACTGTTAATCAAAATATAATTTATCGTTTTATATATTATATAGTTTTTTTTATTTTAATGTTTCGAGCAGCTGATACAATTCAATATAGGTAACTTCTCATTGTTTACATTTTTTAAATATAAATTTATTAGTTAGAGTAAAGTCGGTATATATGCAATACCATGCAAGTTTTCGGTAAGAAAACTATGATATTATTTAAAATCTGCACTTATCGTCTCATTGGACAGAGAATTAAGAATTTTAACGAGATCGAGCAGGCAAAAATAAAATTCTTAAAATAAAACAAAATAAAGATTAAAAATCTAAAACAATCGAAAATCAGCCTCTTAAAAAACGTGCGTGTAATATGGCCCACAGTGGTCCATAATACACGCTTGATTTGATACCTTAATATAGGATTAACTATATTAGGTGGTTAAAAAAAATATTTTGTTGTTTTTATTAAATACTTATATATGTTGTCACTAGAAAAAACAGTGGCATAGCAAAAAGTACGCGGGCAGAACTTCCGTAATAGGCCATTTAGTGGGCACCATCATGAAGATTTGTACTAAAAAAATATATTTTGCGGAATCGAATAGTTGTGAAGTACTGGATGATTAATATACTTTTCATACTATTTGCCTCATCACGATTCTGGTTAATTATTATATTTCGTAGCCATATAATAACCCCTAGTCCATAATACCCGCAACCACGTGTATTTAAAAAAAAATTTCGCCGAGGCAATAATTATTACGTAAATTAAAAGTACTGTTCATACGGTCAACTCTTGTATCTACATGTTTAAACAGCAATATAATTAATTTAAACAATTTAATACAATAAAAATTTAAACTAACTTAACAAAAATAATCAAAAATGACAAATTTCATTAAGTTGCTCTCAATGACATACCGGTACTCCAAACAATGTCATGTCAACTGACGCAGTTATTTAGACGTGTAAGCTTAGATATATATTGATTTTGTGTTTATTAAATGTAAAATGGAGCAACAACTGGTCCATATATACCGACTTTACTCTAAATAATATTTAGACAGTTGTGGTGATGAAATGTAATAAAATAGAAATTATAATATTCATAAAAATGTCTGTCTATTCCGGCGCCGTAACTACCATCGGAGGGGGGGGGCTCTTTCTACACGGCCTCAGCAGTGTAGAAAGGTTACAATTAATAGTTAGGTGTTAATTTTAAAAGTCATTAAAATTATTAGCACATAAAAATATTGAGGTAACGAAAAAAAAAAAAAGATTGCAATTTTTATTTTGCGGGAGGCTGGGGGGCCCGAGCTTCTAGTTACAGCACTGGTCTATTAATTACCTTTTCATGGCTAAACATCTTTATCGATCTGACAGGAAAATAGCTTACATCCTGAGGAAATACATAAACTTTTATATCCTGAATATTGTACCCCAAAAAATGTATTAAATAAAAAATTGGAGTATAAATAACATTTGTACGAGTGACCTTTTTTAACGACTATAACAGATATCTAAACATACTTTTAACGACATCAAAAACACAAATAACTTTTGATCAAATTTCATAGTTCAAATTTCAATTTTCTATAAAAATATTACCGATCCAAAATTTGATAACTATCCCCAGGGCCCCTATTCTCGAGTTCACTCGACATTTTTTCCGTTCGACTTTCTAGTAAGTAACTAGGTAACTCACTAAAATGTCGATCGCAACGAAAAAAGCGTATTCTTGAATCTCGATTTGACTTTTCGTTCGTAAAATGTCGAATGAAAAATCAAGAGTGGTATTTGGCATGCGAGATTAAAAATTGTCGTTCGACATTTTTATTTGTTTGGTTATGTTTTAGTATATGTCAAATAATACAACAAATAAATATCTTGATTTTGTATTTATAACTAAATACAATTGTGTATTGAGAGATTTTGTATTAAATAAAAGTGAGTACCGAAATTTTATTAATGTTTTATTGAAATTAAATTATAAAATTAGATAAAATTTATACTTTTTATTTAAAATGTTTATATGTCACTAAAAATTTTCAATTTTAGTTGTATGTTGTATGGCATTTATTCATACTAACAATTTGGTTTCTAATTTGCTAAATGTAGTAGTAGAAACTTGAGGATATAACCCGGTGGAACTTTTCTATACTAGAAGTATTTAAAATTTAATTGATATTGTCGAATTGATATATTATGTTACATGATTTTTATTGTTGATATGTATGTATGTATTTTGATAAAAGTATAATTAAACATTGTTTGATTTTAATCTGTCATTTCATTTTCTCCTACACAGGAAAAGTGTGCAATATATTTCAAAATTTGGAATTGGAAATTATTAATAAAAAAAAATTTTAAAATCACTTAATTTTGTAATCATTTTAAATGACAAGACAAAAATAAATAAAACCATAGACATAGAATAAAACATAAAATACTTGAATTTGATTGGTCAACAGCTAGAAATAAAGTTGACAACATCGCATAAATGTCGAAGGAAAATTTACGTTCGACATTCATCTCGAACGAACTCAAGAATACGCATTTCATGTATCATGCGACTCGACATTTTAAATCTCGAACGAAAATCTCGCATACGACATATTCTCGCACGAACTCGAGAATAAGGGCCCAGGTCTACCTTATATTCAATCTTCTCATTATCAGAATCAATAAAGAAAACTGAATAAGTAGGAATATTACAACAAAAAATAAAAACATGTAAAGATGAAAAAATAATCATGTAAAGCCGATTAACAAATGCATAATATGTAAATAAAATTGATCATAAAATCATTTATAACCTTTCAATTAAAAATCAATGTTTAATAACAATTCATGTTTCCTGGGGGTAATCACACTATAATATAAACGTGTATGAATATATATATATATATATTTATTTATATATCCGCACGAAACTATAGCTTTATAGACTCTGGAATTACCCGGCCGATTTTGATATTTTTTTTTTCGTCATGTAGCTTCACTCTTTTTCCAGTCAATAGGCTAGATTTCATTTCTTAGCTATGAAAGGTCTCTGAGCTGTGATTTTTTTCCGAAAAAGTACGTGAAAATTTTTCGTAAAATTAAATTTTATGATAAAAAACCATCGGCATTTTTTTCTAATCCGTGGCTCTGATTGGTCGAAAATGACGTATGTTCGTCTGATTTAAAATACACGTGCTTTTTGACAATGACACATGACAGGGAATGTTCTAGAAGGTTTTCTGTCCTTTTCTCTTAGGAGTGAGAAAATTTTTGATTTTTTTTTAATTGTTGAAAATATTCATTTAAATCAGGGACGGCGTTTCAAATATTTTAAAATTTGCATTTTTTAATGAAATTGTATAAAAATATAATTTTTAATAGTTTTGTTGCAGGAGATTGATACAATTTATCCAAAAGTTCACATTTAAAAATAATTAAGTCAGGGGCTGGTGTCGTTTTAAATATATGAAATTTTTGGGAATTGTCACATTTCGTAACGTTTGTAAAAACTTAAAAAAAAATTAATTGTTCAAAAATAAGAAATTTCAGAAAAATATGAAAATTATAATATAGATCAGTAGCGTCCCAAAAAAAATTTTTAATTGTTCAAAAATTAGAAATTTCAGAAAAATATGAAAATTATAATATAGATCAGTAGCGTCTCAAAAAAAATTATTTATGAATTATTTTTTTTTAAGTTTTGAGATTGATATATTCATAATTTTTTTTTAAATAATAATAAAGTCAGGGTCGTCGCATAAAAATTTAAATTGCTATTTTTCAAAAACAAATTAATTTTGATTAAAATTGAACAAAAATTAAAAATTTCAGGAATATAGATAAAAATAAAAAGTAAAAAATTTAACCATTTAATAATTTAATAAATAACAGTACATTTTAGGTTGGGTAATTTATACATGTAATATTATTGAAAATTGTAATATTGATATGTGATTATCACCGCCAATTTAAGAAATAAAATGAGTATCAGCAAAAAGATTGGAAAATTATTATATTATACACATACGAGGGTCGCAGCCGAAGGCTGAGACCTGAGTAAATTTGTGATTAGGTAATTTGTACATGTAAAATTACTGAAAATTGTAATATTGATTATCTCCGCCAAATGAAAAAATTAACTATCAAAAAATAGTGGAACGAGTATGATATATACACATACGAGGGTCGCAGACCCGAGTAAATTTGTGTAAAAAATATGGCGTCAAATGGGGTTGGGGCGCGAAGCGCCCAGGGGCACAGCCCCTAGTATCAATACATATTAAAATTCATTACCAATACAAAATATAAAAAATCATATACATATGTTTACATTCATACATATAAATGTACATAATATGTATACAGGGTGTCCCATTTTAATCTATCACCCCCCTAATTTTTTTTATCTATCAATTAAATCAAAAAATGCTTCAAATAAAAGTTGTTTGGTTTTGAGGGGGACCCAAAATGGCGTTATTAATTTTTTATTTTTTGGGCGTCTTCATGGTCAAATAGGCCCAACTTTTTTTTTTCAAATGGAAACCTATATTTTTTATTACAATATCTTATTGTTTGGAAAAAAACAAGTAGCTTTTGTTTCAAAAAAATTTTTGTATGACTTCATTTTTTTTTTTAATATTAAACAAAAAAAATTAAGATTTTAGAATTTTACTAATTTTTACTCGAAACCCATTAACTTTAGAGGAAAAGTGTAAAAAACAAAAAATGTTTATTTTAATATGATATAACTAGGAAAATTATTTCAGATTTTTTATTTTATCTTTTATTTGCTTTAATATTTTGAAGAGCAAAAGTTAACAAAAAATCCTGATATAATTTTCCTGGTTATATCAGATTAAAATAAACATTTTTTGTTTTTTACATTTTTCCTCTATAGTTAATGAGTTTCGAGTAAAAAATTAGTAAAATTCTAAAATCTAAAATTTTTTTGTTTAATATTAAAAAAAAAATGAAGTCATACAAAAATTTTTTAAAACAAAAGCTACTTGTTTTTTTCCAAACAATAAGATATTGTAATAAAAAATATAGGTTTCCATTTGAAAAAAAAAAGTTGGGCCTATTTGACCATGAAGACGCCCAAAAAATAAAAAATTAATAACGCCATTTTGGGTCCCCCTCAAAACCAAACAACTTTTATTTGAAGCATTTTTTGATTTAATTGATAGATAAAAAAAAATAGGGGGGTGATAGATTAAAATGGGACACCCTGTATAAAATACTGGGTAAAAAATTATTTTCAAGTTTTCTGGTAACTCTCTCATCTGAATTACCTTGAAACCGGATATCTAAGGCAGTAAATTATAATAATATATTTTTATAGCATCCAGCACTACGAAATAAAAATCTTTACACGTGAAATTTACTAAATTTTAATTAACTTTAATTATAAAAACAAAAACTTTAGAAAATGTCATTATTTTGCCGAATCCGAAAAATGTTCTATTTTGTACATTTATTAAATTATAGGATAAATAAAAAATTATATTACAGTAGAATCCGGATATAACGACCCTCAAGGGCACCGGCGACACTTGGTCGTACTAACCGGACGACACACTATACGACCGGATAATTTTTTTTTATTTTTAACGTCCAAGTTATTCTGTCTTTTCTTAAATACATTCAGCAATTTACCGGATAATTTAAGCTTGTTTTTTATGTACATATTATTATTACTGTAATTCTTATTATAAAATAATAATATACATACAGTGGTGCCTCGCAACTTTCTGTTCGTTCATTGCGCGACTCACACAACGAACTGCATCGTGTTTAATTTTGCCGCACGCAGTAGATGCTCAAACTTGCATGAACATGCATCAACGCGCGTCAGTCGTTCTTTTCTGTGCTTAATTCACACACCTGTTTGTTTTAATAAATATAATTTTTTATGTCTGTATTATGAGTTCTAAAAAAAAGCAGGAAGGTGATTTCTGTTGAAATTAAACAAGAAATAATTAGAAAGAGGATTTGACCCTGCAAGCCACGTTAAACTCTCCTAAATCTGATTCTGACTAAAAATTAAAAAAACGTGTATACAAGCTTTTTTATGTTACAGTACCATATTTTATGCTACAGAACGAATTAATTTTTTTAACATTTATTGTTATGGGAAAATGCGTTTCACATAACGAACTTGCTCCCGGAACGAATTAAGTTCGTTATGCGAGGCACCACTGTAGTTACATTAATTTCTATTTAAATAAAACAAATATTAAAATTAACAAAAAGTAACAATAATGGTATTTACTTAAACATTGCACATTACATACATACATAATGTATTACAGTTTGTATACATTGTACCTGCATTCTATGCATGCAAATATGTATTTACTGACGTACAAAATCTGTAATTTTACTAATCAACAATCAACATACGTAGGAGAGAGGAGAAAGCCGGGAGGTATTGCTTGTGCGTAGATATTGGAAACATTACACTGCGCGTCGTTCTAACCGGACAATTTATTGTCAAAATAGGTCGCTATAAGCAGTTGGTCGCTTAAACCGGATTCGTACTATACGGATATGTTTTCATAGTCGTCTATATAAACCTAATTTGAGTTTGCATTTTTGTCGCTAAAAACGGTTAGCCGTTATAAACAGAGTCGTTATATCCGGATTCTACAGTATTTTAAATATATTTACAAAGCATTTAATTTTAAACAAAGAAATGTAAAACAAGTATTTAAATTATTACAGAAAATATAAAACATGCCAATTATTATTTGCAAAACAAATATTAATTTTTATACCTCTATAAAATTTACAAAACAATTAAAATCACATACCAAATGCATTAATAAGAATTGTAAATTAACTCATCAATAACAGGTATGTCCAAGTAAGGGAATTACGGAGGGGGGGGGGATTACTTGCATCTGTTCAATTATTATTTTAATTTTGAATAATACAATATTATTTCGTAACATGTATGCACAAATGTTTAAGTTACTACTTCTAAAAAAAACTCTAACTGGCGCCAATGATATATTTACAGTTAGAATAAAGCGTCGGTTTTAGAACGAAGGGTCAATGAAAGGGAGTGGGCCCTCAGACCTACCGCTTCCAATTATTTTTAATTTATTGTTCTCTAGCGTCTTAATTCATAATACAACTTCTTTTTCTCGATTTTATTATATTTGAGTCTCATATTGTGCAAATAAAAAGATTTACATCGGGTTGCACAAAGCAAAATAATTCTCGATTAGTCAGGTAATCAGTTGTTTTCAAAGCATTATTACGTCAATTCTAAAAAAAAACACGGTTATGATACATATTATAAGGTAGAACATTGTCGTATTTAGTGAATTGTTCATTTACAAATTGGGATTAAGTTTAGAATAAACATTAATCATGGATTGAAAACAACCGATTAACTAATCGTGAATTATGTAATTTGATTAATGCAACCCGAGGTTAATATTTTAAATTAAGAATTTTGCGATTATCACTATCCTATAGGTGTAAGCCGCGTCTTCGTTTAATAAAATTAATTTTTGATACTACTAAAAAATATTATAATAAATATTATAAATAGAACCACTAAGCCAATATACATCTTATATTTTTAGAAAGGAAATAGATAAATTTTTGTTATCAATATATTTTTTCTAATCTTGTAAAGATCTAAAATAAAATTTAAGTATTTCTTTAGTAAAGCCAAACGAAACTCTTATTACAGATTCAAAAATTATCAATTAAATCTATAAGTTAGGCGCTGTTAAAGAGTATAGAATAGAACATGGGGCCATCACACGAACAAGCAGTGGCGTGCGAAAATAATATTAAAAAAACAGTTACCACTCGCATAACGTACTTAATTCGTTGCAGGAGCAAATTCGTTATGTGAACACGTTTTCCCATAACAATATATGTTAAAAAAATTTAATTCGTTCTGTTGCATAAAATATGGTACTGCAACATAAAAAAGATTGTACGTACTCACGTTTTTTATTTTTTAGTCAAACTCAGATTTAGAAGAGTCTACCGAAGCTCGCAGGGTCAAATCCTCACACACAAAATTACATTTATTAAAACAAATACGTGTGTGAGTTAAGCGCAGAAAAGAAAGACTGACACGCGTTGATGCATGTTCGTGCAAGATTGAGCATCGACTGCGTACGACCTTGGAAGTTCGGGCGTCTTCGTGATACGTAGGAGCGTTCGGGCGGCAAAATGAAATACGATGCAGTTCGTTGTGTGAAGCGAGGTTCGTTGTGCGAGTCGCGTAATGAAAGTTCGTTGTGCGCAGCGTTCGTTATGTGAGGCGTTCGTTGTGCGAGGCATCACTGTACCCTATAAAACTGAATTAGTTATTATTCTATTAATTTAGTTTCTTTTAAATTTTCCGAAATAAACGCTGAAAATAATCTTTTCCTATTCAAATGGAAAAATTCCCACCAAAACGCGCATTCAAAGTCACGTGGTATGCGTGACGTAACTGTTTACTCAAACAAACTTAAACCAACCAATAGGGATCGACGTTTTTAGTAAGTAACTACGTTATACCAAATACAGTTCTGCTAGACACGTTTGCGATCACGTCACAAATAGGTTAAATATTACATTTTAAAATTAGGTTTATTATTAAAATACTGACTTATTTTACGTAAAAAAAACTTAATTATAAATTATGGTAATATATACTGCACTATTTAGAACATTTTAGTCTTTATTATTAAGGGGGATAGTCACTGTGATGGGTCAAAATATTGTCAATGTTTGGAATTTTTTTTGACAGATATAACTAATTATTTTTGAATCAGGTAAAGGACGCTTCAAAAAGTATATATTCAACTTATTTAATATCAATTTTCATTGAAAAATATTAAATATTTACAAAGTTATGAACCTCGATGTGATGACCAAAAAAAACTTTTCTCTATGGTTCAATCGAAATTTCGAGAAGGGTTATATGAAATAAACAAATAAAAATTTTATCAATATCTATATGAATGTAGCTATCGTTGCACGTAGCCGTTTTTTTTTTATTTTATATTTTTAGAAAATGGCGATCGTTTGATTTTTTTTTTCATTTTTAAGACCTTTTTTATTAGAGCGGTTTTAAAATAGTAATTATCAAAATTTCAAAAATCCGCTACGTGCAACGATAGCTACTACAATTACGAAAATTATATGAAATCGTATCAACCAGGTCGAAAAATGTTATTTCGATATAAACGTTTTATGTCATAACCGGCCGCGCTACCTCGTCTCACTAAATTGACTATAACTCCATCAATTTTCGGAATTTAAACTCAATTTTTTGAATAGATATTTATGAATATGTATACTTAAAAAAAATGTAAGAAAACAAATTTTTTTTCCGTCACAGTAACTTTCCCCCTTAATATTACTTGACATAAGAAATAATCGAATTAATCCGTTTTGATAATGAATAGTCCCGCCACTGCGTATAGATATTAAAAATAATAATCAAGCAGTGTTGGACACATGTGTGCAAGCAGCAAGTACCATAAAAATACATATTTATGTTTTTATTATTTTTTTCTCTCTTATTTTTGGTCACAAGACAGTCGGAATGGCCTCTAAACAACGCACACCATGACACATTTACCGGTCACTTATAGTTTGCAGTTGATTTTTATTTCTAACAAAATGAATGCCTTGTAAACTTTTGTCAATTGTATTTCAGTTGTTTTTTTTTTAAATACATTTTTGGTTATTTGTTTTTTTACCGTTCTAGTGGTGTTTTTTAAACTGTGGAATTTGCTTAATATGATTTGAATATATGTAATTTGTTTATTATGTAATATTACATATTAGCAATATGTTTTATTTTTAGTTGAATCAACTACATTAAAAAAAATCTTTATAAAGCATTTTAATGATTCTTGACTTCTAAGTACAACTCGCGTCTTAACAAACATTTTTACTAATAGAGATACTCAAAGTAAGAGTTCTGACAGCCCAAATCGATTTCTGATTGATTGTAATAGCCAAATTTCACTCACTTGATTTTATGTTTGCTAAAAATAATACAAAAATATTTTTTTAATAAATTAACGCCGATTTGACTAAAAATGGCGAAGCTGTCATAACTGGATATCTCGAGATTTTTATCTTCGTACGATTTTGACAAAAATATAAATGACACGCCATTATATACATTATATAATCCAATTTATATTAAACTAGTTTCAACCCTTTATCCCTCAACCCTTAAAAATAATAACATACAAAACTTAAGCTAATTTTTGTAGAATTTTATACTATTAATACTTATAGCCAATTTTGTTAAATATAATCAACTAAATATAGTTCCTAGAGATCTATCCCCTTTTTCTGTAATACGCGTAAAAAAATTAAAATTGTGTACTAACGGTTTTGATCCAGTGTTACACGGGGATATAAATTTAATCTGTAATAAACCCGTTTTCATTTATCGCAAATTTAAAAAAAAATTTTAAAAATAAAGTTCTTAATTTAACCCCTTACTTCCCGACGAATTTGTTGATCAAGTTCTCAATTCTTGTTGAAAATATGACCAAAAAGATAAATTCAATACAAGCCATAATAATTATCAATCGCAGACTAGATTATTATCATGAGAACCCAATGTCATATTTATAGGACAGCACTTTTTTCAACGACGATAGTCTGTACCTGGATTTATTTATGAAATTATTGATATTTTTATGCTTTATTTAAACCCTCATAAGTAATATTATATATAGTTTCGTCAAATTAAAAACGCTTTACTTATTGTTAGTGCAAAAATTGTAACTATAAATGTCGGATAGCTGAAATAATTAAATCGGTGAGTGAAAGAACGATATATCTCCAAAATGACAATTTTGAGAAAAACGAAAAAAACTGTTTTAAAGGAGAACTATGGGTTATTTGGTCTAATTATGTATTGTGACATTATAGAACTTATGTTAACCGATAATAATACGTACATAAATAAATTTAAAAAAAATTGCAAAAAAGATATTTGAAAAAAAATGACCGGCAGTTATACTGTTCTTTCACTCAATTAAAAAAAAATAATTTTTTATTGCTTTATTTTCGGCTTTATTATTTTATTTTTATTATTTTACAAAAAAAATTATTTGTAATTTTTACTCAGAATCTTCATTTTTGACTTTCCAAGTAATAATATGGTAGTAAAATTCGAGGATTTCGTCAGAAAAGTAAGGTAAAAGTAATTGTAAAAAAATTGAACTACCCCCCGTCGCACGTACGATGTTGGTCGATGTATTATTATTTTGATATGTGATAGAGCTATGAATTTTAAACATTTTGCCTATCTCAGTTAAAATTGCCATTTTTGGCACTTGTATTGTTCTTTCACTCACCGATTCAATTACACTATTACTTTAAAATTGTTATACATAATTTGTCATTGAATGAACTCTAGAGTTCATTTTAAAAATTATTATAAGTAAAGAGACATAAAAACATATTAGTAATATAAATCAAATTAACAACGTTATTATGTCAGAGAAAAAAATTAAAAAATATGATACAAGTCTTGAGGCTTCCACAGTGATCTTGATATGGATCTTGGTTTCTGGGTTTAAACCACTGCAATGTGTGACGAAACGTTGGCCGATAACTCAACCAAATCGATGTGGTTTACATTTACACCCAGAAACCAAGATCCATAGAAAATATGGTGTCCATTAAATAGGACACTGGGAAGAAATGGGTTAAAATAAACCTTTAAACAACGCCGGGTATTTATTTTAATGTACAATACATATGCTTATGTTACATTAACTCTTCTGTCAACCATTAGGTCTGGCCAGACCTTTTTGATCTTTCCATAAGTTTTTTTGATAAAAATATTTTATGTATCTTTATCAAATTCCTTGATTTCCTTAATCTACCTCTTTTCTATGATTCAGTGCAAAAAAAATTATAATAGGGTGTGTGGGAGTGCGAAAAAAAATGATATTTCTATTTGTATACCTCTTGTCTACCTTATAGGTCTGGCCAGACCTTCATACCTTTAATTACCTTTAAAATGGGGCACCGTTACAACTTAAAATTCCACAACCGACCACTAGCCAAACAGCAGCAAAACAGAAGAAATCCTGCAAGATTTGCCGAATAAATGATAAATTTCAAAGAAAAACAAGATTCACGTGCAATGCTTGCGTAGACCCGGTATGTTTGCAACATAGCCGGCAATATTTAAAATGTCACGAATATGTAAATCTAGAAGATAAATAAAAATACAAAAAAAAAATTTTACTAAAATTCCAAATGTATTAAAATAAGAGAAAAAATATATTTTATATTCAAATTAATCTATAAAAAAAGTTTTATTAATTTTTTCCATTTATTTTATTTCATTCTCATACAAAATATATGAAGGTCCAGCCAGACCTATATGGTAGACGGAAAGGTTTTAGAACTGTGGTTGACAGAAGACAGAAGGGTTAAACATTTAACTAAATACGAAAATGTTATTCCAAGAATAATAATGACTTCAAAATCAACAAAAATGATATAGTACATACATCCGTAAACTTAAATATGTCACATCATTGCAAATACTATCTCATTCATTGACCACATTACGTCATTAGTATTTCCGTTAAAAATAGGGCGGTGGTCGGAAAGTACAGTGATATCCGTGGGTTTAATTTCATACTACTGGGTTGGGTGTTGCAAGGGTGCGGTGTGTAGTAGCCCCGATTATACATTGCTCTCCTGTAATATTAAGGTGGGTGTACAAATTTACTGTAGCGATTTATTTAAAGTCCACTGTACCCCTGGACCTCATAACTTTTGCAGACAGTGACACTGTGTGTGTGTTATATAAGAGGATGTTTATTTAGGTAGGTATATACAGGATGATTTTTTTTATTGTTACTTTAAGGTTATTCGATCATTAGAGCATTGTATAGATAAACGTCTAAAATTTTAATATGTTATTTATGGATAGCTCATATATTTTACTAATTTTTATTTTAAATATTAGACGTATGGTTTTTGAGTAATTTGATATTAAAAATAGAGTTTTTAACAAACGATAAATTAGAAAACTACCGAATGTGCCTTTTTATTGAATTTCTACACAATTGGCTATATAATTATTCGAAACTTCAACTCTTTTAAATACTATAAAAATTATAAAACAAATATTTTCATGTGTAATTTATTCAAAATAATGAAAAACTATTCCTGTCGTTACAGCAAATTAGTACATTACTATTATATACCGTTCTGTTTATTTAAATTTTCAAATTAAATTAAACTTTTTTTACTTTTAATAATTAACAAAATAAAATATTCCATTAAATGTAGATACATTTGTTCTGATTATAAATTAAAAACAAAATTTTTCGAAAGCAAATCTTTTTTTACAGTGTGCTAGACGTATAATCTTAATATTTGTCAAAATTATAAAGGAGTTTACAAAATTTGTTTGTGAAAAAGCACATTCAAATGGGGTATCAAACCTATAAGACAGTTCCCTTGGCGTTTCATGAAGACTTTGACAAGTATCACGTACGCGTTGTATGTAAACACCAACGGTATTAAAACAGTGGTGAGTTTATGATAATTTTCTCGTACGATCAGTCAATTATAGTCTAAAATAAATCCATAGATAATATAACATAATTTATAATTAATACCTCGTTGAATGTGCTTGTTAGCTCCATTGAGTTACGACTCTGGGCCCCTATTTTCGAGCTCACTCGAGAATATGTCGATTCGAGTTTTTCGTTTGAGATTTTAATCTCGCATGCCCAAGTACAGTCGAGATTTTTCATTCGACATTTCTAGTAAAAAAAAACGGGCAAGTACGTGTTGGGCACGCACATGACAGGGTTCCGTAGTCATTCTCACTACGATTTATAAAAAAAGAGTTTTTACAAAATTTTCGTGATCAAAGGGTTCAAATCATAAAGTCATTTGACTTTTATTATTGCATTTTAGGAGACCTATTAAATGACAACCCACTCAATGGGGTAAATGAAAAAAATGTGAGTTCACTTTTCAATCTGTGAAAGGGGGGTCCAAAATATTTTTGACAATGTTCGTTATAATTTTCAGTTAAAGTACTAATTAAAAGCTAAATTCTGAATTTTTTTCAGATTTTTTGAATTAATAGTTTAGAAAATAGAGGGGGGGACGCTCTGACAACGACATTAAAAAGCAAATATTTCGTGACTGAAGGGTTGAAATCAAAAAGTTATCTGACATTTTTTATTGCAATTTTTATTTTAGGAGACCTATTAAATGACACCCCACTCAATGGAGTAAGTGGGGAAAAAATGAGAGTTCACTTTTTAGTCTATAGGAGGGGGGGTCCAAAATATTTTTGACAATGTTCGTTATAATTTTCAGTGAAAGTACTAATTAAAAGCTACATTCTGGAAATTTTTCAAATTTTTAAATTGATAGTTTAGAAAATAGAGGGGGGGGGGCGCTTTTTTAACGACTTTGGAGAGCAAATGCATCGTGATTAAAGGGTTAAAAAATTTTTTTTTTTCAAAAATCTTATCATTTCTATTTTTGGGCCATTAATCTACGACCGTATGCCAAATTTCATCTTATTATCTCAAAATTTTTGAAGACGGACGGACACGGAGAAACTATAAGGGTTCCTAGTTTTCTACGGAACCCTAAAAAGTCGTATCGAGATTCGAGAATACGGTATGATTTACACAATCGAGATTCTAGTAAATAACTATGTGACTTTTAGTTTTAGTTTAGTAATCTCGAATGAGAAAAAGTCGAACAAACTCGAGAATAGGGGCCCTGACTTATGGTAGTAGAAAAAATCGATTTTTTTTACATTTTTCGGAAGAATCACATTTTAAAAATATGCTCTTAAATTTTCAGACCAAAATTTGGAATATTTCCAAAGTTACAGGCATTTATCGTTCGACGAGTGCACATTGCTATAAGATGGGAAACAAACGTTTTAGCGTTTTTCTCGAAACCATGTTTTTGAAATTTCGGGGAAGCACTGACTCAAAACTATTCAACCGATTTGGCTCAAAATTTAACTAGTTATTCTACATACACATATCTAAATACCTAACCTTTAAAACATTTAATTTTTTAATAATAAATTAATTTTTTTAAATATTTTATCAACAAAAAAAATTACATTTTGAGAACTTTTTTTTCAGTCCGCTATTTTTTTTTATTTTTTATTATGTATATTATTGGTTAGTTCATTAAAATAAGGTCTACACAATAATACTATTTTTGATTTTTTCATTTCAAATGACTACGGAGGCTGTGTGCTTCCCCGAAACAGCTCATCATTCTTTAGAGGACTCCACTTTGACATTGCATATTGTAAATAAATAAATGGAAAATTAAATAAAAAAAAAATTTTTGTATCATTTAAAGTACTAAAATAAATATGTAAAAGTTACAAAACGATAGTATATTATTTACTTGTTAAAATAAGGTCACGAAAAAAAGTCGAAATTTCGGCCGTCACACCGGTCTACTACCTTAAGTCGCATCTAGTACAGCAGTACAGTATTTAGGTCCTTTCAATTTTAATCAATAAGATATTTCCCGTAGATTACCAATTTTTTCTATATATATTTTTTACTTTTTTTTAATTCAAAATACACAGAACTAATTTTTCAATCCGAACAATTTTTTTCTTGGACAATTCTACGACGATTTTATTCTAACATATTTTTCGCTAAAATTAAATCTTCATTAGTTATTAATTAATTAATAAAAATTTTAAATAAACATTTTTCAAAATTGTATACCGTATTTTTTATGATTTTTCGAGATGTTTAACTTATTTAACAAATAATTAACCATAACATTGTTTATTGTGTTACAAATTGATTCATAAATAATTAATTTTAATATGTACAGTACATACATACATAAATTTTTCTACTTACCAATATTTTTGCTTACGATCTGGAAAATCTTAAATATAACTAAAATTAAAATTTCTATTTATAGAACCATTCCTTACATATAAGGCCTATTTCACACATATACGGTTTCATTTGGTTCGGTTCGTTTTCGGTTCGTTTTCGGTCGCTGCCGACAAGTGTGAAACGATGATTCAGTTTGTATTCGGTACCTAATAGAAACCGTACAGAACTGAATACTCCCTCCACACGGACAGATTTCATCAGGTTTCAATTCGTGTCCAGGGAACACAAAGCAATGAACGCGTTCACACATACTCGGTTTAGTTTTGGTTTTAACCTGATAGCGAGTGTTATTTTTTTTTAAGTTTTGTCGCGGATTTTCTAATAAAATGAGCGGTTTTCTAGATGTTGATGTGGATCGTCTTCATGCTCTTTAGCTTCGGGAAAATAGTGTAGAATGCTCTAAATTCCTGCTGTAAAGTGATGAGAGGGTGCTCGCAATGAATTCTAGTATTCCTCCTTCATTTTTTAATTTTTTTATAGAGAAACAACATGGCAACAACTTGCTTTCTCTCCATGATAACTACTGAGTTTACGGAAAAAAATAAAACCTAATATGAACCGTATGAGAACCGTGTATGTGTGAAAGGGTTTGATTCGTTTTCGGCTGAAACCGAAAACGAACCGAACCGAATGGAACCGCGTATGTGTGAAACAAGGCTTATACATACAATGTACAACAAATATAATAAAAATAACAAAATGACTTGTATCTTTTACCATTTATTTATTTCCTGCTTACAGGTTGCAAAATGTAATTATGCAGGTAAGGTCTTCGGTGTCAAATTAGTAAATCCAATGACATAAATACTTCACATATTCAATATACCTTACTCATACATGCATTCTTGCAGATTGATAAATAAAAAGAAAAAAATTTACATATGTACTTAACAGTTATGACATTTTAACATATTATTACATAACATGATTAAAGCTGCACGCACACGCACGAGCCGAGACGAGATCGGCTTAGAATCGAACGAGATTAGACCGAAAATATTTTTTTTAAATAAAATGTTATGGGGGGTGAGGGTACTTTGTAAGCGCAAATTCAATGATAATTTTCTCGACTTTTTTTTAATTTAATGTATCAAAAAAATATTTTATTTATTTAAAAACAAAATGGCGTTACTGCAGCTGCCATAATGAAATCCAATTTTTTATGACCTCACTTGCAATTTTTTATTGGGAACAAAAATATAGAAGATTTTTAAAATATAGGGTGGGCCAAGTTAAACGAAACGGGCGCGGTTTTGGTCATTTAAAATAAGATTTTGAAAAATAGCTCGAACACGTCGATTTTGCTTTCGAGAGGGACATCTTTTGCCATAAAATTTTTGCAAGAATCTTTTCAACTCTCAGCGCTATGAGCGCAACCCTTAAAATTTTAAATAGCATGATAGGGCAAGTGATACCTCATTTGAAAGGTTTTTTCATTCTGAATACAGTGCTATTTGATTTTTTCAAATCTGTTTAGTTTTAGTCAAGTTATTGACATTTTGAATTCCATAAATGCAATGATTTTCTGATCAAAAAACAAATATTTACAACTAAAATTCAAAAGAAAGTAGGTTTACTTTCTTATCAAATAATTCAAAAACATCCAATTTGGACATTTATTGAATTAATAAATAGCTAAAACGTATAGTGAAGTCATAAGATTTTTTCGAAATATTGATTTGGAAAAAAAATTCGTCATTTTTTTGTTTTTTGTTTTTTGAAAAAAAATTGTCGAAAATTAGGTATAAAATTGGTTACAATCAAAAAAATCCTACCCCTTTTTATTAGAAAATATTATTGTAAAGCTATAAAAATTGAACAACTTTGAAAAATCTAATTTTATTTTTATAGAAGCAAGATTAACCTATAAGGACTTGTTTAAAAATTATGACCTACAATAAAATAAAAACACGTGTTTGAAATCAAAATGCAAAAATTTTAAAATATATATAGCGTGTCCAAGATAAGCGTGCAATGCATGGGGATATCCTAAACGGTAAGAGATACAGATGTGGTTAAATGAGATGAATTATTTGTAAGAAAGGGGTGAGTATTACAACATCAAAAAATATTAATAATTTTATGTGGTTCAGGCGGTATACCCAAAAAACTGAAAATTCGGAATTTCTTTAAATGACTATAACTTTTTTGGCAAAGTAGATAGGTACTTTTTGTTTGCGGTTTCTTAAGGCACTTTTTTGAGTAGAATTGTTTGGTGTATTTAGAATTTTTATATCACTTTTAGTTTCCGAGATACAAGCCCTAACTTTAGTTTTTCTTATGGGCCGCCATGTTGGCTATATCATATTCGAACGTGTTTTTTACTCTACTTTACAATGATATGTCACATGTCATACTTATTATTAAAAAAAAGTAAAAACCTTTTTTTTGTAATAGTTTATTGTTTTTAAATATGCATTTGTTATTTTCATTGTTGTTATTGCGATTTTTGTTTAACAATTTTTGTTTTTCATGACTTACTTAAATGTTTATAATAAAATACTTTATAAATATCATCAATATTTAGTACTTCGACTTATTTTCTATAATAAATATGTCATGTGATATATCGTTGTAAAGTAGAGTAAAAAACACGTTAGAATATGATATAGCCAACTTGGCAGCCCATAAGAAAAACTAAAGTTAGGGCTTGTAACTCGGAAACTAAAAGTGATATAAAAATTCTAAATACACCAAACAATTCTACTCAAAAAAGTGCCTTAAGAAACCGCAAACAAAAAGTACCTATCTACTTTGGCAAAAAAGTTATAGTCATTTAAAGAAATTCCGAATTTTCAGTTTTTTGGGTATACCGCCTGAACCACATAAAATTATGAATATTTTTTGATGTTGTAATACTCACCCCTTTCTTACAAATAATTGATCTCATTTAACCACATCTGTATCTCTTACCGTTTAGGATATCCCCATGCATTGCACGCTTATCTTGGACACCCTATAACAACCTCATCGGCATTTATTTCTAACCAAGTATTCCTAATTAATGTAACTTTTATGAAGTAAAGCTCTTTTTAATATCGTGGAAATGGGCCATCAAATAAGCGCCCGATCAATATGAAATCAATAAAATTTATTTAAAAAAAAAATTGAAATAAATCAGAATTATTCGACAACCGTAAAATCTCAATACCGTTATCAATATATATTTTATTTTTATAGAACCTGCCAATAATTCATGTTTTAAAGATATCCGGCACAATGTGTTAAGAATTATTTTTTATGTGTTAATTTTTGATGAAATTATGCAATAAATTCAACACGAAATGTCTTAATGTAAGAATATAACGATGTGAATTTAAATTTTGTCGGAATATTTGAATCAGTATACGTTTTTATTAATTTTTTTAATGCGTTCAAAACTAGGGTTCCTAAATCCTATCTAGGGCTGCACACTTTAAGCTTCGTCTCGTCTTAAATTAAGACACATTCGTTTAAATCTCGACATCAAGAACTTAAATTTAATTATTCAATAAATTACTTGAAATTATTCCTAAAAAAATAAATGGGGTATGAACAGTGTAAACGTCAGAATTTTAGGTGTTTTTTGTTTATTTTATAAAAAGAAATCGGTTTGATGGATTCATATCAAACTTTGTACACATCTTTAGTACATTAATAAGTAGGTACTTAAATATTTTTTTGATTGCATATTTTTGCATACTTGAAAATGGCTCCTCTTAAATCTGACCTTAGTGGTGTTGACAGCAATTCGTTCAAATGGATCATCTGAGGACAAAAAACGAAAAAGATTCTTAAAATATATGTTATTAGCTATAGCCGGACGTATGGGATTTTCACAATATCGTTTAGAAAAAAAATGGCGACCACTTGAAAAAAATCAAAATTTTCGCGAATTTTTCTATAGAAAATTGTTTATAAAAAAAGCTACATCCAGCTGAAGAGGCACATTTCCTCTACAAAATCCATTTTGAATCAAATCGATCGGACAAAAACTGTCTTAGTTATGCTGTCAACCAGGTCAAAAAAAGTGATTATGAGTAAGCGGCGTTTAAAGTTTTAGAATAGATAAATCGAGTATATAGCATGACAGCATTTGGCGCTCTTTTCGAATACTTTACGTTCGAATTTTCACTTGAAACTTGAGATACATATTCTTTGGGGTGTAAACTAATAATTTATAAGCAAATAAAAAGAATTCTTTTTTTGAAAATTTTATACTGTTAATGTTCATACTTAAGTTATTATTATTAATCGATAGCTAATAAACTGTACAATAAATATTCAAAAGAAAGACGACATTGTATGCGACAGGGTTATTAAATAACGATAATACTGCATCAACCCTATTCATAATAATTACTATTAAATATTAAATATACATAATATATTTGAATGTTTGCAAAGGAACAAAAATAATATAATATGCTATAAATAATATCCCTCTATAAGACGTACTTAAATAAAATATAGTCACTTATAATTGCATTTATGTATATTGTATATAAAGGAATATTTTACAGTGTTATGAGTACCTATCATGATCATAAAGTTTATGGCTATATGGGTCGGATATAATAATTATGATATTATTTATATATTAAATAAAATGTATGTATTTATTTTTGGATTGTATTTAAATGCACTTTTTTTTAAATAATAAACACATTGTATTTATTTTAATAGTTGTTTTCACTTATGACAAATATACTGTACGAAAAATTAATTATTCAACTTTTAAGGTTATAAGTCTACACACAAAACAAACTGTATTGGACCAAGAAAATCTTGTTTTGTATATAACGAAAACAATATTTTCTTAATATAAGAAAGTACTCTTAATCCAACTACATTATTTCTTCGTCCAATAATACTATAGTTGGTTTAAGAATATATTTCTTATCTTACGAAAATATTGTTTTCGTTATAAACAAGATTTACTTGGCTCAAGTAACCTTCCTACCTGTGTAGCACACTGTAAAAAAATAGTTGGTTTCGAAAAATTGTATTTTTAATTTATATTCATTTAATGAAATATTTTACTTTATTAATTATTAAAAGTAAAAAAAGATTAATTTAATTTGAAAATTGAAATAGACAGAACGGTATATAATAATAACATGTTCTAATTTACTGTAATGGCAGAGCTAGTTTTTCATTATTTTGAATATATTACACGTGAATATATTTGTTTTATAATTTTAATAGTATTTAAAATGGTTGAAGTTTCGAATTAGTTTTTAAAACGTTTCTATAGGTATAGATATAGCCAATTGTGTAGAATTTCAATAAATAGAGCATTTTCGGTAAGTTCTCTCATTTATCCAGTTAAAAACTCTATCTTTAATATTCAATTACTCAAAATACCATACATCCAATATTTTAAATAAAAATTAGTAAAATATATGAGTTATTCATAAATAACATATTCAAATTTTAGACTTTTTTCTATACATTGCTCTAATGATCGAATAATCTTAACAAATATATTGAACTTAAAACAAAAATTATATCACTTAAAATAAATAGTTTCCACTAAAAATAAATACTTCACACTTAAAAAAATAATACTTTACACTTGACCTAAATTTGGACCTGTCAGATTTAAAAATTACATATTTTTGATGTACCAAATTGTGATTTTTATGATTTTCTATATATTTACCTAACCTACCTAGTAACCTCCTTCCTTTGGCCCAAATAGATTTAATATTTTTGATGTGATTTGTGATTTTCTATATTTTAACCTAACGTAAAAACTAAGCAACCTTCTTTCACCCCAATAGATTTGATATTTTTACTGTGATTTTTGTGATTTTCTATATTTTCAAACGATTAAATATTCACCTTATGCATTAAAAAATAAATAAATAAAAATTTAAAAATTAAAATTTATGTTCACGTGTATAAAGTGCATACTATAAAATTTTAAGTGCAAAGTATTAAAACTTATGTTCAATGTACAAAGTGAATACTATCTAATATATAGTGCAATTAAATATAACCCCTAATAAAATATCACATAATTTATACTTCGTTAAAAGAGTGAATATAATAATCAATTTAGTTTGTTTTTTTAATTTTGCATATCACCATTTGCTCTACAGTGTTAATAAGTAATTGTTATAGACATTACTGATATTATTTTCATAACCTTATTCCGGATCTGCGAGTTAGATGAGCGCTACACCGAATTCTTGTGTATCAAAATCAGTGGGCGGACTGAAAACTAATCCGTGGTTCATAATAAAAGT
This sequence comes from Sialis lutaria, assembly GCA_949319165.1. NCBI lineage: Eukaryota > Metazoa > Arthropoda > Insecta > Megaloptera > Sialidae > Sialis > Sialis lutaria. Next base: position 4,112,741 of record OX439244.1, read on the forward strand.
CAACTAAATAGATAATTTACTACCGAATATCACACTACACAACCATGCGGTGCGTCCACCATTAAACCATAGATACCTTAGACTATCCACACTAACGTCCATAGATAATGCACTTGTTCTTACGTAATATATCTATTAATTAAAAAAAAAATAAACAACCAACATAAATAAACAAACAAAAATTAAATAAAAAAGTATAAAAAAATGTTCGGTATTATAAAGGGGCTAGCAAATTTGCAAGCTAGCAAATGAGAATATATCAAACTTATATGACAGTTCTCTTGGAGTTTTCTGATGACTTTGACAACTTATGCGCACGTGTTGTATGTAAACACCAACGGTATTAAAACAGTGGTGATATAATGAAAATTATTTTATACGGTCAGAGTCGCCAACTGTGTTACGTAACAATACGTTGAAGTATCAGTGGCGTAGATAGCTTTTTGCGATGGGGGGGATATCAGAGTCATGGGGGGGGGGGATATGACAGTATTAAACCATCTTTTATATGGTGAAAAGTATAAAAATTGGACTCATGGGGGGGGGGGTTGATCCCCTTAATCCCCCCCCCCCCTATCTACGCCACTGTGAAGTATCACTGTACTAAATTCTGTAGCAAATCCATAGATACTATAACAAACTTAATAACCTCATTTATGAGTGCTAGCTAGCTTGCAAATTTGCTAGGTCCTTTATGACATTGGACATTAGATTAGTAAATACTATTTGACGGCAGCCATCTTTTTTTTAATGTCACTTTCATCTTTTCTATGGATATATGTATCTCAGAGGGGTTAGTTGAAAAATTATAATATGCAAATATGTTTTAAATTACAATTGAATTTGGTATGTAAGAGAGATGATAGTTCCAAATAGACGTTTCTCTGTTAATCAATTATCACTGAAATACTTTTAAAGGCAATATAAAACATTTATTATTAATTTATTTTATAATTCAAAATAATTGATATTTTAATTTAAAAATCCGATTGATACGCCAATATATCGTGGAGTGATTTTTTGTGGAGCAATTGAGTAACATCGCTAAGTAATTTGATATTAGTCCTGTAGCTTTCCTTGCCTAAGAATAGAAATCTGATAGAAAATTAAAATTAATTTTCTAATTTAAAAAAATCTATTTACTGTAATTTAAGTTTTTCTTGAGTATTTCAATGGTGCAATACACAATAGGCACATTATGCAACTGCCTAGGTCTGCAAGAAGGCCGTAACTGTATGTTTAAGGACCTTTTTTGCTCTTAAAATAAAGTTGATGAAGAAAAAAGGTCTTCATACATCATGAAATGAAAATTAAAAAATAAAAGAAACCAGACAGACACAGAACGAAAAAGTATCCGTTTTTCACCTGAAAATCTTTTTTAAATCGCGTACGAAAATTATTTCTGCTTTAATAAATGATGGTGAAGAAACAAAAATTTGAAAGAACTAAAATCACTAGGAACAACATAATCAGGTCTACAGACAGGCAAGTGTCAAGGTATATAAATATAGAGGTATGGCAATGCGGTCGTTGACCAATCAGCGGTGGTGCGGGAATTGACGTCACTGGTGGAAATATTTAAATGTTATAAATGTATAATTGCAAAAACATTCTTTAATTTATTATTGTTTACGTATTTTTTGACATTTTGACAATACATACAATCACAGAAGTACAAATTCAATATTACAAAATCATAAAAAGCTGTCACAGACAATTTGGTGTATTCGAGAAGTATTACTTTTACTGTTCTTAAGTTGGCAATACAAAAACTTGGCTATATCGTATTAACAGCTTTTTATGATTTTGTAATATTAAATTTGTACTTCTGTGATTTTATGTATTGTTAAAATGTCAAAAAATACGAAAACAATAATAAATTAAAGAATGTTTTTGCAATTATACATTTATAACATTTGAATATTTCCACCAGTGACGTCAACAACGCTGATTGGTCAACGACCGCATTGCCATACCTCTATATTTATATACCTTGGGCAAGTGTCATGTATTATTTGAGATAATCAGCGCCAATGTGAGTAAAGTTTGTACTATTAAATTCAATATTCATATTTATATAAGTATTACATTTTTCATTATTTTTGAATGATAACTTCTAACTGTCCTTGGTTAGGGCAATCTATTGAGGCAACATCGAGTTTTGTTTAGGTTTGGTTAGTTTTCGTAAGGTATATATTAACTTAACAAAGAAACTAACTTGCCTATTTCTCCCCAATAGATTGCTCTTACCAAAATTGAAATTCAAAACGATTAAATCTTCACCTCATAATGTAATTAGCAACAGAATATCTATATGTATAGTAATTATCTTATGAAATAAATAGTACAAACTTTACTCACATTGGCACTGATTTCAACATGACACTTGCCTGATTATTTCTTGTTCCTAGTGATTTTAGTTTTTTCAAACTACGGAGGTTATAATAGAATAAAATTAAAGAAAATCTATGCAAAACATATGATCTAAGGTAAACGCCACGGTTGGTGTAACGTAATACAAGACATACGTCAAATAAAGAGAGCATTATGATGTCGTGTATCTCCGTCTCATTTCTATGACTGTCAGGTGTGGTTGTTTGTAGCGTGGATTCTTCTCACACAGTTAGATTTCCGTACGGCGGCGCTTCTCCGAGAGTGCAATGGCTCCCAAACTGAAGAAGATTCTCAAAATTCATAAAGAAAAAATAAATATGTCTTACATCATCTATCATGTTTACCCACTGCTGATCGTAAAAATATTTCACTCTAGAAGATATTTTTATTACTGAATTTGAGCGTTAGAAAAAATGTCAGTCATGAAGAATATTTAATTTTTTTTTATATTAAAAACAAGGTTTTTGATGTCGTTCTATTAGAATTAGACCGTTATGTTAAAAAAATGTGTTAATATAAAAACATATTGCAATAAAAATATATACACGGAGACAAATTTTATTTCAAAAATGGAATAAATTCTATCGAACCAACTCTAACATTTTGGGGGCCTACCTACATAAAATTATATACTCAAGGGTCGTATGCTGTCGTACGATAAGGCCTATTTCACACATATACGGTTTCATTCGGTTCGGTTCGTTTTCGGTCGCTGCCGACAAGTGTGAAACGATGATTCAGTTTGTATTCGGTACCTAATAGAAACCGTACAGAACTGAATACTCCCTCCACACGGACAGATTTCATCAGGTTTCAATTCGTGTCCAGGGAACACAAAGCAATGAACGCGTTCACACATACTCGGTTTAGTTTCGGTTTAGTTTCGGTTTTAACCTGATAACGAGTGTTACTTTTTTTAAGTTTTGTCGCGGATTTTCTAATAAAATGAGCGGTTTTCTAGATGTTGATGTGGATCGTCTTCATGCTCTTTAGCTTCGGGAAAATAGTGTAGAATGCTCCAAATTCCTGCTGTAAAGTGATGAGAGGGTGCTCGCAATGAATTCTAGTATTCCTCCTTCATTTTTTAATTTTTTTATAGAGAAACAACATGGCAACAACTTGCTTTCTCTCCATGATAACTACTGAGTTTACGGAAAAAAATAAAACCTAATATGAACCGTATGAGAACCGTGTATGTGTGAAAGGGTTTGATTCTTTTTCGGTTTCAGCCGAAAACGAACCGAACCGAATGGAACCGCGTATGTGTGAAACAAGGCTTACTCAAAGGAAAAATTAATTTTATAAAGATTATACATATCTCGAAAATGATATCAGTCCATCTGCATTTAAAAAATTAAATTTAAGATACTGGCACCAGTCTTCGACTGTCGTTTATCCTCTAAAGGGCCGGAAGCTAATATTTTGGCGCACCAGAAAATCTTCAATTTTTGTTTTTAGATTAAAATATTAATTTTTCCAATATTATTACGTATATTTGCACTTCCAAATAAATAAAAATCGTTCACGCGAGGTAAAGGGGTAGTTTTTACCCTATTATAGAGGTTGTTTTTGGGTTGACTGTATTTTTGACGTCAGATTTGGATTCTTCGTTAAAAATACATCGAAAACGTATATTTGTATAATGAAAAAAGGTTATGCACTATTTAAAATAATATTTTTTGGAATTTGAAATTTTTAACACGGGCTGTTCCCTTCCGATCCGAAAAGCCAATATATTGGCTCACCCCGTGATCAACACTTTGCCTATGATCAATCAATGATATAAGATATACCTTTTATACCCGTTTTCTGAGAACGAAATGCCCCCTGAAATGATATTTCTTACTTGAAAAACGGAGAAACTGTGGTTTCTTAGTCACTTAAACTAAAATTGCACCTTAACCACAAAGTTATGTCACTCAACACGACAGTCTGGAATCGTTAGGCTCCTGATGAGGACTTCTTGTGAAGTCGAAACACGTGTCGAGTGACATAACTTTTGTGGTTAAGGTGCAATTTTAGTTTAAATTGATATTTGATAAATTCCATTACTGAATCATAATCATAATCTATAGACACTTAACTGTAAAACAGCTTAATTTGATGACAATCGATCAATGGGTGTCAAAATGGTGGACATTTAAACTAATTATATTAGTGCATAATATATTTGTTAATTATTATATTATCATAGCAATTGCTTTACATTGTTTCAAATTTTACGATTTTTTATTTTATTTTTGTGTCGTATTACCAGAGCGGGCCAAACGGCCAGGCGACCCAGGCGACAGCCTGGGGCGCCAATTTCGTGGGGGCGCCAATTGTTATAAACTTATTTTCTATGTTCTGTTCTAGGGCGCCAAATTTAAGCCTTACATATTTTTTTAATAATAATTTTGATTTTTTCTGCAAAATAATAAAATAAAAAAATGCTTAATATCAAAAATAGTTTACGAAATTTCCAATCTTTGTGTGTGACGTTTCTGAACACATTGGAATAATAGTAAGTGTCAAATAAAAACTGCACTATCGACATGCACAGTGACGGCTTTAGGATGGGGTGGGGGGGATGGGGCGATAGTTCGGGGCGCCAGCCCGAGAGGGGCGGTGGAAGACCACAATAGCTTCTTTAAATAAGTTTGAAATCCAATAATGTTCTTCTTCAGCAATTAAAAGTGTGTAATGGCTACATTGATTACTCAACTCTTTACATTTTTTAATCATTTTCAAATTATCACTGATTTTTTTTTGTCCGTCAAACTTTTTTTGTCGTTCGCCATTTGGGGGGGGGGGGGGGGGGTGCAAAAAAAATCTTGCCTGGGGCGCCAGAATCGCAAAGGCCGGCACTGCGTATTACTTATCATTTTCTATATAATCATTAGCAAGTGGGGTATCCATAAAATAAAAATAAACCTATATTTGCAGACTTCGGCAATTACATTGATTTAATAAAGAGATACATACTTGTTTTAATAGCAACATGAGTTCATGAGAATTATAAAAAAGAAGCCCATCAATCCAAAAAATCAATATACCTTATTCTTAAAGCGGTTAAAATTGGTGCCAGTATATTATTGTTTTATGTAATTTTTATTGCATATATGTAGGTTTAAACAAATAAAAAAATCGTTTATGAATAAGTTTGTACATACATTTAGATCATATAAAAATACATTTACTAAATAAACTGCATATAAATAAAACGTACTTGATTTTTTGTCCACCTTTAGCACATATTACATTGTATATAAAATGTATTACAATTCAGAAAAGGCGACACTTAAATAAAAGGTTATTAAAATATACTTCAGAAATCTGTTACTTGTTGCCATTATATAAAATTTATATGAAGAAAATATTCAAATATATTAATCGAATAAAATCATAAAATTTATACGAAAACATAAGTTTTGATAAATTATTAATACCGATATAAATAAAACGACAATTCAATAAAATAAAACAAGTGCGCATATGAATAATTTTTTTTTCTCATTAACCATGTCCGTATTTAGAAGGGTTTCAATATCTACTTCAAATATTTCAATAGGGTTTATTATTTTTTCTATGTAGGAACTTTTTTATTTCTAATCGAGTTTAAATACTCTGGTTTAAAAATTAGAAAAGTTCATATTTAATACTATAGCGTATTGGACCCGGTGTTACCCGGGTTAATATCCAATTTTGAAGTGGTGGATGAAAAATTTAATATGACGTTTACAAATGGTAGAATCTGGGCAAATATCGGTGGGCAAACTGTTTAATTGAAAACATTAAAAAGATCTAATAATCCAGTATTCATAAGGTTCAATTTCTTAACCCTTTGTAGCCCCATGTGACATTTCTGTGTGACATACGTACTAAATATATTTAGTTCATTCAAATATGTGTAACACTTATTTGAATAACTTATTGAATAACTTAGTATCAAGTAAAATTCACAGATGGCATAACCTATTGACTTACGTATTGTTACGTAACTATTGGCAGTAAGGCAGGACTGGCTACTGGGTGATTTGGGTAGAAAAAAGAATACGTTGTAAGTTTCCCCAGTGTACTGGCGTTTCACAAACAATTTGCGAAAAATGCGTTGTAGCATTATGCAACAACAAACAAAATAATTGTTTCTAATCCTGCCATACTATATAAGTGTTTTTTTACGATTAACTCAACGTCACTCCCCAAAAAGTCAAATAAATAGTTAATAATAAATATTTTTAAATTTATGGAAAATACGTGTTTTTTTATATGCCTAAACTTGTCTCATTATCAACATAATTTAAATTTTTAAGATCTTGAGCTACAAAGGGTTAATATTTCGTTATTTATTTATTGTTTCCGTTATCTGAAAGAAGGATGTTAAGAAGTTTGCCCACTGATATTTGCCCAGATTCTGCTATTTGGGTACGTTATATTAATTTTTCATCTACCAGTTCAAAATTGACACAAATGTTGCCAAAATTGTAATTATGTATTTAATAAACTTCGCAAGTGATGTTAAATATGGTTCTTGAAACTGATTTTATCCACCATTTTGTATTTGCCATTCTCGTTAAACTAATGTCAAAATCGTCATTAGCGATCTCAAAAACACGCAGACAATGAAATTATGATAGAAAAATTCATAAAAACTGTAAGAGAATGACACTCATAAATAGCGTTAGTTAGCATTGTGCTACACAGAAAAAAAAACTGTATTGGACCAAGAAAACCTTGTATTGTATATAACGAAAACTATGATTTCTTAATATAAGAAACATACACTTAATCCAATTACGCTATTCCTTTGTTCAAGAATACTATAGTTTGTTTAAGAGATTATTGCTTATCTTAAGAAAATATTGTTTTCGTTATATACAAAACAAGGTTTACTTGGTTTGAGAAATCCTTTCTACAGTGTAGATGGAGTTTAACTTTCGAATATGTTTTCTACCCTTAAAACGCCTTGTTATCCAAAATAAAAATCCACGTGTTTAATGTTTTTCGATGTACTACGTGTGTGCAAAGTTTCAAGAAAATCGGCGTGTGGCACTTGTGTAGTGTTACTTGTCAGCTGAATAACAATGGAAAAACGAGCATATCTGCTTTGACCACTATACACGCATATGTATATAAATAATGTACTTAAGTATACATACTTAAGTAATGTGTACATGCACAACCTAGAAGCTAAACAATACTCTTATACGTTCTTTAATAACTATATTGATAATTGTATTAATCATAATATAATATCACTTAATACACAGAGGTATATTTAAAGTTTAAATAAACCGATTACAGACCTGCACATAACCTTTACTTAAAGGCTCTTAAGTCGTTTTAATACAGTCGTTTGATTTCATAGTTCCAGGTTATACGAACAACGTTCCAGCTATTAAATAAACTATATTAAACCACAATGGAGCTAACGATGATTATTTCTCTGAGCTGTATGAGACGCAGTTGTATATATAATAAATAATTTACTCCATTCCGTACCCAGTGGCGCAGCAAGAGAGGGGGCACTAAAATTGTATCTGAATTTAATATGATTCGTGCGTATAATAGAACATTTATGTTATTTTATGTCATTGACATAAAAACGGATGAACTGATTTTGATGAAATTTTCACTATTCTAAAACCCAAGATCCTAGAACTAGTTTAGTATATTTGGTAATAGTTTTACAACAGCCCTTTATTAAATAAATTGACAATTTAATATCAACTGTCAATTTATAATACAGTACCAAAGTGTGTCTGTTCATTATCTTTAAACGGCTAAACCACGGAACCGATCTTGATAAAATTTGGCAGGGAAATAGCTTGCATCCTGAGGAAGGACATAGGATACTTTGTATACTTTGTATCCCGAAAAATTGATTAGATTTTAAATATGAGTGTGTGATATTTATACGGAGTATATAGGTTTTACTTTTTTTGTGCAAATGAGAAACTAGAAACCTGTTTTATCGATAACCATACAGAAATTTGTATTACACTCAGCGTTCTGTAAGACGACCATCCACAAGACGACCGTTCCGTAAGACAATGTTCTAACAGTTCTATAGAACGTCTTTCCCCAACCCCCACCATAATACCATTGTGACTGCTATATTTCAGCGCGAAATTTAAATTAACAAATTGACGTTAAAGTCTTCTATGTAGATTTTACATACAAAACTTGTGTTTTGGTGTGACTCAATGTGGAAAAAAAATTAAATTCAATTTACAAATTTTCGTTGAAATTGAAATATAATAAATAGTATAAAAAAATGTGTAAGGTAGGTACATTTTATTTAAAATTTGATAATTTGAAAACGATTAAAAAAGGAAATAACAAAAATAAATTATTGACATATGATTGTATAGAAATCTATACACTTTTCATCCAGTATTAAAGCAACGAATAACAATTGTCTAGAGTTCAATTCTAAAAAGTCAACAAACCGGGATCTCGTTCACCAACAGCGCCATTTTTATTATTACCTGTCAACTTTTAGACGTGGTGGTGGGGGCTCTTCTAGCCGTTGTATAGTGGAATTTTTGAATTACCGATGTCGTCGTCTTATAGAACGCTGAGTGTATTTATTTACCTAACTTCATCGGTAGGGATTTGGTTTTAACGATTTAAGATAAGCTAATTTTGAAATACACTAACTATTCTAGAATATGATTTATAAATAGTCTAACTTAAAAAATAAAAATAAATAAACTATAATTTTTTTTTCATCTAGCTTTACTCTATTTCCCAAAATTTTACCCCCATGAATTCTTCACTACTGCATAAATTTGTGTAAATATGACAATAACTGTCATAAATATTGCACAAAAAGTATACCATGTTTTTAAAAAAATGATTTAAGAACAAATTTTGATATTGTCCGACCACAAACTATATGTGAAACTTGCTTTTATTTTTTAAAATAACATGAAACTATATTACATCCCACATAAAAGATATGAAAAATGTTGTGTACTTTATAATAATGGCACCATTAAGTATCCAAAATATTTCAATAATAAATATTAAATTATTATTGCTCAATGCTGAATGCAGAAAAGGTAATTATAATTTCTATAATTTAAATATTGTTTCTGAAAATTGCATATAAAGATTTAATAACTGTGCCGATTTAAATAGTCGTATTAAAAATTCAAGTTCGTGATGAAGATATAGCGCATAAAACATTATTTATTATAAGTTATATTAATATATTATGACCTGCATAAGAAATAATTGCCATTGTATTATTTTTTTTATAAATACATTTAATTAAAAATTGAAATTTTTATTTTAATAAGTTTTTTTTTGGTGACTTCAATAAATGTATAGACTTGTAACCTGAATTTTGTTTTTGCATATACAGGTTGTCCCAGGACTCTGTCAAAGCTCAATATTTCATTTAATATAAGAATTGAAAGAAAACTTTAAATGCAAAAGTTGTCAGGCTAGAGGAGCGGCATAATTTAAAAATAGTTACATTTATACAGAGTGTCCCATAACTGCGTTACAAACCAAAGTTATGTTTTTTTAAATACAAACTATATATTTTTATTTGATAATCTAAAAGCATTCATTTTTCTGAGTATTTTGATTTATCAAGTATGGGATTATACAAAGGGGTTTAGAAATAATGACCAATTTTGTAAGAAAATAGGAACATTTTCAACACCTTGTAATTTTCTAATTACAACAAAAAAAAATTGTTTTCTGTTTGAAGTAGTTGTGGCATGTTCTCTATTATTGCGATATTATGTCAAACATTCACAAAATTGTATTATTTGTACAGGGTGTATCAAAACACTGAACTTAGTTTTTTTCAAAATTTTCAAATGGAACACCCTATATATTTTTATAATTTCGAATTGCCTGTTCAATTCTCAACATATTTTACAAACAATGTTCTATACTTAAATCCAGCCGTTAATAAGGTATTAATTTTATTTTAAAATCTTAAGATTCTTTTAAAAACAATACAACTTTATTATATTCCATAAAATAATTAAATTTTTATGTTGTTTAAGTTTCTACGTTCTATTAGTTTGTTGAATTATTTTTAAGCGATTATTTTTATTGATTAAAATAAAGTTGTATTGTTTTTATAAAACATCTTAAGATTTTAAAATAAAATTAATAACTTATTAACGGCTGGAGTTAGGTATAGAACATGGTTTGTAAAATGTGTTGAGAATCGAACAAGAAATTCGAAAATGTAAAAATATATAGTGTGTTCCATTTGAAAATTTTGAAAAAAACTAGGTCAGTGTTTTGATACAGCCTGTACAAATAATACAATTTTGTAAGTGTTTGACATAATATCGCAATAATAGAGAATATGCCAAAACTACTTCAAACAGAAAACAATTTTTTTTTATTGTAATTAGAAAATTACAAGGTGTTGAAAATGTTCCTATTTTCTTACAAAATTGGTCATTATTTCTAAACCCCTCTGTATAATCCCATACTTGATACATCAAAATACTCAGAAAAATGAATGCTTTTAGATTATCAAATAAAAATATATAGTTTGTATTTAAAAAAACATGACATTTTACAAACCATGTTCTATACCTAAATCCAGGTATAAAAACATAACTTTGATTTGTAACGTAGTTATGGGACACTCTGTATAAATGTAACTATTTTCAAATTATGCCGCTCCTCTGGCCTGACAACTTTTGCATTTGAAGTTTTCTTCCAATTCTTATAATAAATGAAATATTGAGCTTTGACACAGTCCTGGGACACCCTGTATAGCAATTATATTTTTATGGATCTTGGCTTCAGGGTATAAGCCGCGTCAGTTTGATCTAGAAGAGTCCTGAAGTGTCCACTGCAATGTGTGATGAAACGTTGATTGATAACATGACCAAATCGACGCGGTTTATTAAGAATCCATATCAAGATCACCGCGGAAGCCTCAAGACCAATTCTATTTTTAATATATGTGTTTTGAAATAATTTGAAAATTAAACTTAATAGAAAAAAAAATTTAAAACTTCAATAAATTATATTTTTATTGATTAAAATAAAAACAAATATAATTTTTTATATATGTAAAGAAATTAAATTAAATATTACCACCACCACCCCCTCCCACAACTAAGAAACTTTTGATTGAACCGTTTTTTTTGTAAATTCAAAATATAATAAAAATTCTATATTTTATTTTATTTTCAATGTAAGATACTATAATATTAACTAATTAATATTGATATATGGTTAACTAAACTTTTTGATTTTATATTTTCAATACAAAATATTCATGTATTGAAGCGCAGGCCATATAAATTTTAATATTTCCTCTTTGGTATCACATTACACCTTTTTCAGGTAAAATTTTAATAATAACTATTAAATTCGCATTTGTATTTTATTATAACGAACATAACGAGAAATCGAAAATCAACATTTGAATATTTATACTCATGATTCTATACCAAATATTATTTTTCTATGTTTTTATGTTACATAAAATGTAATAAATTATTGCTATATGTCAATGTTTTATATGAAAAATAGTACTTATTATAGTATATACTATATAGTGTATCCTATCAAAATTATAGATATTTTTAACAGACTTCAAACAAAAAGGTTCTCAATTTAATCAATATTTTTTATTATGAATTTTCTGACATAGCTCTGATAAATATTGACCGATTTTTATTTATGAAAGATTATACTTCCAAAGTGGTCCCATATAAATTTTATCAGAATCTAACCAAGACCTTCAAAAAAAGGGGGGGTTTTCAATTCAACTATATATATTTTTTATGTATATTCGTATATAAATATGCACCGATTTTGACGATTTTTATTTGTATGGAAAATTATATTCCCGACATGGTTCCATATATTTTATCAAAATCTGACCATATTCTTTAAAAATACGGGGGTTTCAATTCGACTACATATATTTTTTTATGTATTTTCGGGCATATCTCCGAGAAATATTGACCGATTTGGACGATTTTTTGTTTGTTTGAATCAGTCGGGATAAGGGGATCAATGCCCCCCCCCCCCCCATTGAGTCTACGAAAATAATAAGATACGAGCATTTTTTCAATAATGAATACATCTAAGTAAAGAATATAACTATTTTTTTTACTTTGCACCACATAAAAGATGATTTTCATAATGCAAAATATAACTTTATGAGATTTAATACTTTCATACCCCCCTCCCCCCCCCCGCAAAAATTTCTCTACGCCACTGTGATCACATATAAATTTTATCAAAATCTGTTAATTGACTTCTTAGATACACCACTCAAAAGAAAAAAAATTAAAAACTTAAAAAAAACTTAAAACACGGAAAAGTGTACATAATAATTAATTTTTAAAAGTTATTTAAGTCTTTAGTAAAAAGTTTTTTTATTAATAAAGTATCAGAATTAATATTGGTTAATATTTCTAATAATATGTATTTATTAACCCGCAATATTAAATACGAATAACAAGAAGATGGTAATTTGAAGTTAATATACATTTTTCATACACAATAGAGATTTGAGATCGTTGTTTTAAAGGCACTTTAAAAATGACGTTTCCATTAACGTATCATCGCAACGTGAACATTATTCACATCACTACGGATCTGGTCATAGACTAAAGAGATAATTTCAGTTACGAATATTAACTGTGAAGTTATATGCAGATACATATAGATAGTTCGCAATTTACCCAACGAATTTATTGACTGTAAAATTATATACAATTTAACGTGTCTTGAATATGAGTTCTTGTGGTTGAAAGAAGCTATACGTAGAGAATGATTATAAAGTCTCTTAACTGGTAAACTTAATTTTTCTTTAATAAAATTAAGGAATATTTTGCGCGCTGTCGATTTGTTTTACTGAAAACGAATATTGGTAACAATTTTTATTAATTTTGTCTATTTTATGTGTGTGTATGGCTACAATACTCAACCGTAGATTTTTAAAGATTTCTAGTGAGCTCGTCAGCAAATTTCTGTATGGGGGCACTGTTGCGAGCAATTACATGATAATTTAGTGTCGAAGTTACGGCAAAGGGTTAATAAACACAGAAATGTCTATAATTTAATTTTTTAATTCATTTTCGCCGTTTTCACACTGAAAAAACTTACTGTTAATTTTTAACGTAAAAAACATGTTAACAGGAGGACGAAATTTCATTCTGTGAAAAATTATTCGGTAACGTAGTAATATTTCATACCAACAGTATCAAAAATTACTATCAGCCGTATTCATAGTTCTACCTTGAGGAATAAGGATCCCTTGTTGCTTTTATATATTTATATTCCTTGACAACCAAGGCTCCTTATATCTCAAGGCAGGTTGCTACCTTCCTTGAGGAAGGCTTAAATATCTGAGGAGCCCTTGAGATAAGGAACGATTATGAATACGGCTGTATATCGTATGTTAAAATAATTATAAAACTTAAATAATTATTTTAACAAGTTATTAATAGTCAGATGAAAAAATTTCATTAATATTTTTATTTATTTACGATGCGTAGGAATGGGAAAAAAATGCAATTATATACAATTTAACGTATTCTGAACATGGGTTCTTGTGGTTGAAAGAAGCCACGTGTACAGGATGATTATAAAGTCTCTTAATTATACAACTGCATTTTTCTTAAATAAAATTATATCGAAGCATAAAAATAACGAATATTTTGCGCGCTAACTAAAAACGAATATTAGTACCAATTTTTATTAATTTTATCTATTTTCTGAATGTATTGGCTACAACACCAAATCATTTACACTGTTTCTTATTAACCCTTTTATTTTAGATTTCTAGTGAGCTCGTCAGCAAATTTATGTATGAGGACCCTGTTGCGAGAAATGATATGATTATTTAGTGTCGAAGTTACAGCAAAGGGTTAATAACGACAGAAATGTCTATAATTAAATTATTTATTTAAGAAAGTGGTTATTTGCACATACTGTATATGTTCCAAATTAGGTTAGGTTGTTAAGTTAGGGTAGGTTAGTGTACGTTAGGTTAGTGGTATGTGCACTAATAGCCAATTGCATGCACATACGGTTTGTGCAAATAGCCCCATCCTTTTTTTAATTCATGTTCGCCGTTTAGGGTATTTTAAAACTCTATTGTAATATAATATCAACAATATTAAGAACTCGAAAAAACATATCTACTTTTTTATTTAAATCAAATATTTAGAATGATATTTAAAATATATTCTGCATAAATAACAAATTAAAACATTTATTCATAAGTATTGTCGATCTTCGTACACTTGAACTGAAATAATAATAATAAACAGAATAAAAAAAAGCATTTCAATTGATACATCCTCTTTCGTAGTTACTAGATCTAAAGAGGCTGTGGTTAAATAACATATGAAGCGTTAACTCTCTTAACGTATTCAATAGATATCTCACACGGACACAGCTGTAACAACAGAGTATTTTTTTTCCGCCTTATACCGCAATCAATGTCTATATCTCGCCCAAAAAACAACATATATACACAAAAAGTCGCGATATCACATCATTTTAATAATATTTAAACCAGTGGTCCTTAAACTAATTGTAAAATAAAAATTCACAAACTAATTCATATTGAAATTTTTAACGCGTAAGTATCTCTTTTTGTTGTATTTGTTACCTTTTCACGGATAAACTGCTGAACCGATCTTGGTGAAATTTTACAAGAAGATAGCTTAAATCCTGAGGAAGGACTTAGGCTACTTTGTATTTCGAAAAATTTATTAGATAAAAAAAATACGAAGTCGCGAGTAACCGCTGAATTTTTTTTTATTTTAAAAGTAACTCTGTCTGTTTCTTACTTTTTCACGGCTAAACTGCTGAACCGATCTTGATAAAATTTTGTAAAAAGATAGCTTGTATCATGAGGAAGGATAATAATAAAATTAATTAGATAAAAAAATACGAAGTCGCAGGTAACAGTTGTTTTTTTAAATAAAAGTTTGTTACCTTTTCAACGTTAAACTACTGGACCGATCTTGATGAAATTTTGCAGGAAGACAACTTGAATCCCGAGAAAGGATATAGGTTACTTTGTCTCCCAAAAAATTAATTAGATAAAAAAATACGAAGTCGCAAGTAACCGCTGGATTTTTATATTATAAAAGTACCTCTGTTTGTTTGTTACCTTTTCACGCCTAAACTGCTGAACCGATCTTGATAAAATTTCACAAGAAGATAGTGTAAATCCTGAGGAAGGACTTAGGCTACTTTGTATTCCGAAAAATTTATTAGATAAAAAGTATCGAGTAACGGCTATTTTTTTAATTATAAAAGTAACTCCGTATGTACATCTTTTTGCTACATTTTCACGGCTAAACTGCAGAACCGATCTTGATAACATTTTGCATGAAGATAGACTGAATCCTGACGAAGGATATATGCTAATTTGTATTTCGAACAATTAATTAGATAAAAATAATACGAAGCCGCAGATAACAGCTGTTTTTTTATAAAAGTTTGTTACCTTTTCACGGTTAAACTGCTGGACCGTTTTTGATGAAATTTTGCAGGAAGACAGCTTGAATCCCGACGAAAGATGTAGGCTACTTTGTTTCCCGAAAAATTAATTAGATAAAAAAATACGAAGTCGCGAGTAACCGCTGGATTTTTTTTTAATTTTAAAAGTAACTCTGTCTGTTTCTTACATTTTCACGGCTAAACTGTTTAACCGATCATGATGAAATTTGGTAAGAAGATAGCTTGCATCCGGAGGAAGGATATACAGGATGTCCCATTTTAATCTATCACCCCCCTAATTTTTTTTATCTATCAATTAAATCAAAAAATGCTTCAAATAAAAGTTGTTTGGTTTTGAGGGGGACCCAAAATGGCGTTATTAATTTTTTATTTTTTGGACGTCTTCATGGTCAAATAGGCCCAACTTTTTTTTTTTCAAATGGAAACCTATATTTTTTGTTACAATATCTTATTGTTTGGAAAAAAACAAGTAGCTTTTGTTTCAAAAAAATTTTTGTATGACTTAATTTTTTTTTTAATATTCAACAAAATAATTTTAGATTTTAGATATTTACTAATTTTTTACTCGAAACCCATTAACGTTAGAGGAAAAGTGTAAAAAACAAAAAATGTTTATTTTAATATGATATAACTAGGAAAATTATTACAGATTTTTTTATTTTATTTTTTATTTGCTTTAATATTTTGAAGAGCAAAAGTTAACAAAAAATCCTGATATAATTTTCCTAGTTATATCAGATTAAAATAAACATTTTTTGTTTTTTACATTTTTCCTCTAAAGTTAATGGGTTTCGAGTAAAAAATTATTAAGAAACTAAAATCTAAAATTATTTTGTTTAATATTAAAAAAAAATGAAGTCATACAAAATTTTTTTTTAAACAAAAGCTACTTGTTTTTTTCCAAACAATAAGATATTGTAATAAAAAATATAGGTTTCCATTTGAAAAAAAAAAGTTGGGCCTATTTGACCATGAAGACGTCCAAAAAATAAAAAAATAATAACGCCATTTTGGGTCCCCCTCAAAACCAAACAACTTTTATTTGAAGCATTTTTTGATTTAATTAATAGATTAAAAAAATTAGGGGGGTGATAGATTAAAATGGGACACCCTGTATGCTACTTTGTATCCCGAAAAAATATAAGATACAAAAAATACGAAGCTAGTTTTATTATGTTTATAGAATAAAGTAGTATGCAATCCTATTAGAGATACTCATATAAGAGTTATGACAGCGTCGCCATTTATTAATAGGTATATATAACTATAAAAAAGTATATTTTATGATATTGAATAACAAATTCAGAAAATCTTGGTTACTACAATCAATCAGAAATTGGTTCACGATATCTTAACTCTTATTATGAGTGACTCTAATAGTCACCGACTCTTACGTGATCATCCTAGGGCATCCATGGGCAACCCGCGGCCCATGACACTCTTGTTTGCGGCCCTTCAACATTTTCAAAATTATATAACGAACATAAATTTTTTATGTATTTTAATAAATATCAATCTTATATGTATTTGAATACATAGGCAAAAAAAGAAATACATAGAAAAAAGAGAGTAAAAATTGATTGCGGCTCCCGACTTATTGGGTTTTGAAAAATTTGGCCCTTTTACACTTTTGGGTTGCCCATGGCTGTCCTAGGGCAACATCCACGAATCCCATTTTGTAATGTTTATTTATAATAAATTATAAAAATCACGAAACTTTTGTTTAATTTATCATATTTAATTAATGAAATAATGAATGTATTAATTATGTAAAGCTTTGGGGAAGGGGGGGGGGGAGGTAAAGGGGTCTGTGAAATCTAAGTGAAAATGTAACTGAAGAAAAATTGATAGGAAATTTAATTCTTTCTTTTAAAATAAAACTATTAAATACAAGTTTTTTATATTAAAAACCCGAACGTAGATTTAAACATTTTAAGTGTCACTGATTAAGATAATCATAGATGAAGGCACAGATTACATAAACAAATAATCCGTCCCTGAGAAATGTGACGTCACCATTAAAATAACAAGAAGCATCAATAATATAGCAGCATCAAATGATTAAACACAAAGAAAGGAAGCTGGGGGCTCTCCAATAACAAACAAGATACATACCTACCTGGGGCACCCACTGCGTGGTATAAAGGAGGAATGCCCGCTGACCAGTAAATGATGAATAATAAAAATAACAATGACATTTGTCAAAACCGCGGATAAGTAATGGCCCGATTTACCACTGTAATAAATAGTGAAACATTGGACTGTGGTTTAGAAGTAATATACATATATACTATACAGGGTGATTCAGCATTGTCGTGCCAAACTTGAACACTAGATTGAAAAAAATATTTTAAGCAAAAAACTCCCAATAAACATATGTCCGGAAATTATTCCTTAGGGAACTACAGGCTTCCAAAGATTTTACTAAAAATGAGTTTTAATTTAATATCTAGAGAACCCTTTGTGATAGAATTATGAAATTTAGTATTTAGTTTAGTAATAATATGTGTTATCGATTTCTAATATTAACCAATTATATTTTAGGCCAGGGCTGTATGGGGCCAGTGGGCCCATCGATTTTGATCTAGTAATTGTTTGTTCCTTAATTTTTTTCCTGAGTTGGTACTTTTACAAGATTATATGACACAAAATACACAAAAACATACTTTGCTAGTTTATCATAGGATGAACCGTTTTCGAGAAATATCGATGGAAAAGAAAGCATGCAGAATTAACCTTAATACGGATGCTTGAAATTATAAAAAATAAATTTATATTCTTTTTCTATGATTAAAGGTAAGAATAAAGTTTATATAAATAAACCTCCTAATATGAATCATCTAAGATCTATATCCAGTTTTATTACTGTTACATGTACTTTATTAACATGACTAAAAAACAAACTAAAAATGGCTATTTGTTGATATGGATGTATTTTCGGAAGTATATTTATATTAACTTTTTGTCTTATTTTTTATCACGAAATAAGAATATAAATTTATTTTTTATAATTTCAAGCATCCTTATTAAGGTTAATTCTGCATGCTTTCTTTTCCATCGATATTTCTTGAAAACGGTTCATCCTATGATAAACAAGCAAAGTATGTTTTTGTGTATTTTGTGTCATATAATCTTATAAAAGTACCAACTCAGGAAAAAAATTAAGGAACAAACAATTACTAGATCAAAATCGATGGGCCCACTGGCCCCATACAGCCCTGGCCTAAAATATAATTGGTTAATATTAGAAATCGATAACACATATTATTACTAAACCAAATACTAAATTTCATAATTCTATCACAAAGGGTTCTCTAGATATTAAATTAAAACTCATTTTTAGTAAAATCTTTGGAAGCCTGTAGTTCCCTAAGGAATAATTTCCGGACATATGTTTATTGGGAGTTTTTTGCTTAAAATATTTTTTTCAATCTAGTGTTCAAGTTTGGCACGACAGTGCTGAATCACCCTGTATAGTAATATACTTATGCCGTTGTTCTTTAATATGTACTTGTGTGTCTGTATGTATGTGCTACTTAACCAAGTTAACGGCCATAGTTATGACTGTCTAGAGAACAACATGCGGTATCTTCTAACTATACAGAAAAAAAACACGATCTTATTGAAAATTTGAGATGGAAAAATGCTTAATAAATTTATATTTTAATATAACAATATTTCCTCAATATAATAATAAAAAAATCTTATTGAGGATATTTTATTAATTTGAAAAATATATCTTCATGTTTCTTCTTGTCATATGTCAAATTAATAAATAATTTATTACACCAACTAACGAAACTCTCCAATAGATTAAACATAATGGTTGTATTAATAAATATTTATCAGTGTGAATATTTTTTACATCACCCAACTAGTGAAAGTATATACAATTTTTGATATGGTAAATTCAGTGATTATTTCATATCAATAAGATAAACGTGCTCTCTAAACCTGAAATAGTGAATTATCACTAATTCACAGTGTATATTCACTATTTGCCACAGCTAAAAGTCGGCCACTTGGATTTAGTGCATATACACTCATTTAAACAGTGAAATTCACTGTAGTTATTAGAACTATTTGCCACTAATAACTACAGTGAATTTCACTGTTTTCATAAGTGCATCATTTCACTGGGTAAAAGAGTGTATATGTACTAATTCCAAGTGGCCGACTTTTAGCTGTGACAAATAGTGAATATACACTGTGAATTAGTGATAATTCACTATTTCAGGTTTAGAGAGCATATATAATACCTATTATCAATTAAATATCAGCTTTACTTACCGTAATATTATTACTTATATACCATACCTACATTAATATTAGCAAAAATGCCGTATGTATACTGAATCAAAGTGAAATCACACCGTTAGCGAGAGTTAAGTTTTGTATAAAACTGAACTTGAAAAACGACGTAGGATATGGCGCTCTCAGTGACGCGGTAAAAAGATGAAACCACTTTTCACTAATCATAGAGTGGATTGACTCTTGAGTCATTAATCAAACAAGTGAGAAAAAAAATCTACTGTTTAAAAAGTAAAATATTCACTATATTTATAGATAAAATTCACTTTTTTCCAGTGAATTAGTTGATCACTGGGAAAAACAGTGAAAATTTCACTATTTCAAGTTTAGAGAGTGGATATTTCCATATTGGTATTAAATTATCATATTAACAAACAACCTCTATCGGAGCCAAATCGATCACGGATTTTTTTTATATTGGTCACATTTTATAACACATAGACAAATTATTATTTTCTCTGTATGCATTTATACCAACTTAAAGCTGGCAACTATATACATTTTCAAAAAAATTGATGGTGGACATCTTTTATCAAATATAATTTTCAATATTATTCCTTATCTTCGGTTGAAAACTTGCAATATGCACAGAGAAAAATGGAGTCGAATTTTAATAAAAATTACAATAGCCGATAAAAAATTTATATTTTGTAACAAAAAATATTATCATTTTAAACATACTACTGTCAATTGAGTAACTTCTACAATATCTATTATAATTAATATTCGTAACATATGATTTATTCAATTAATTATTCTTAAGTTGAATTATTTGTTAATAAATTAATGCTATATATACAAATTATTTCATTTCAATTAAAAGACAATACAATAAAGACTACGATTGTGTAAAATTAATTATATTATAGTATATTTATTGTTTATTGGTATCTATAACAAATTAAACTATAACTATAATATAGATTTCAATCCTGCACACAATAACTACTAATTCATATTATAACTTAGGTATCAGGTGACCTATGTACCTATATAGCAAGAATTATAATATTCTGGACCGTTTCAAGATTACTATGTCAAATAGTAATATTCCTTTAAAAAATAAGTGATTATTATGAAATATTTTTCTCCCTATATTAATGAATTATCACTAATATGCTTGCAAAGACAATATAAAACATTTATTATTAATTAAATTTGATGTAAACAATGGTAAAACGTCAAATGCTAGTGTCCTATATATTCTCTTCGATTTTTTGTCCAGCGAATTTTTAGCTATACTATTTGTTTTTATTAAAAAAAACATTTTTTTAATTTCAGTTTCTTTATGTTAAAACATTAATATCCCCCCCCCCCCCCAATCAAGGGTATTTTAATAACAAAAAAAAATTATAAATGTTATTTCTTAATCAAAATCAAAAAAAAACAATAGATTTTTCGACAAGTAAATAGATTCATTTGTCTCAATTTTCCAATAATAAAATAAAAATACAAATGCGGTACATTTATAAACACTCGCTTTCAATTAGACTGCGGTTTAGAAATAATAATATATACGTTATAGGCTTGTTTAATACGTTTGTACCACTTACGTGTAATGTAATCTAATATAACATGTACTAGCAATCTATTTGTTGGTACACAAATGGTTAATAACAGCTTGTACGTGTGTTACGAGTAAGTGCGGGATCAGATCAATAATGTCTATAGTCTGTTTCATTCATGTTTGCAGTAGTTGCCAGGTGATTTGACCGTACGAAACACGATTCGTACGGTCAAATCACCTGGTAATCACCGCAAACTTAAATGAAACAGACTGTAGGAGACTCCATTTAAAAAAATATTTTCTTTTAAGATCCACTTACATGTTTAGATAGTTTATGATTTTTCTTTTAATTTTCTTATCTTAAAGACGATATTTCTATGACAAATTGAAAGGACCCACAGAATCCTTATGGGAAACTTTGGATTCTGATAGTCCTTGATAAGTAAATCAAACGTGTCAATGGGCACTAAGTTATAAAAACTCAAACTTTAAGATATAGCCCTCTGAAGTTAGGGATCATGCTCGCCTTTAATTTACAATAAAAAAATTTGTAAAACTTTATTTTTTGAATAATTAAATTCGAGAAAAATTTTTTTTGCGACAAAATTCAATAGGGTAAAAAAAATTTTGACACGCTGATTTCAAATTCGTCGACAAAAATCAAATCCGACCACACATTCAAAAGTTACGGCCATTTTTCTCACAAATTTTCAAAAAACGAAAACATTGAAAGTCCATATCTCGGTTTAAAAATTTCAACTTTTTCACGTCATTTTCTATAAACGAAACATACTTTTAACGAAATCTAAAAATCAAAATTTTATAGTAATTTTTAGGTACCAAATTTCAATTTGTCATAGAAATATCGAGTTCAAATTAAGAAAATAAAAAGGAAAATCATTAATTACTATATAAGTCAGGGGTGTCCTACAAAGACCCCTTTTAAAAGAACGATTTTATGTTTATAGACCCCTTACATTTTTAGATTCTAGAAAACATTAATATACTACAATCTTGTCGAAAAAGCAATCATAGCAAATATGGTACAAGCAATTATATATCGATAAATAAACAGGGTCGTCCGGTTTGGGATACAGATATTTTAGGAGCTCATTCCCTGACTCATTGTGAGTAAGAAATTATGCGGGAAGAGGGGGTCTATCTTCAACACCCTCTGAGCTACAGGGTGTTTAAAAAATTTCCTTCAGAGTAGTTCTTACAACAAAGATTATCTCATAACTTCTAAAGTAACGTATCTAGAGCAACCAAAATGTGTCAGTTTCATAAGTAATTAACTAACATATTTTTCAGTATTTCGATTATTGCTATCCGTGTTTCTAGTCCCGAGTTATAGCAAGAACCGTAATACTGAAAAATATGTTAGTTAATTATACCTATGAAACTGACTCATTTTGGTTGCTCTAGATTAGTGAATACAATACCGGACCAAAATCGTAATACCGGTATTACGGTATTTTTTTATGTCAAAACCGGGATACCGGTATTTAAAAAAAAATTAAAGATAATATATCTATAATACAACTAGCGGAATCCCGCGGCTTCGCTCGCGTAAATTTCGAAAGATTTTCGTAACTGATATTTGTCTTATAGAGTACCTACTTATGCCATGTTCCATTCGGTGAATACAAAAAAAAATATTTTACAAATTTTTCCACCCCCTAACACCTTAGGGGTTAAATTTTGGGAATTGCTGAAATACTTGTTTTATTATTTATATTATAGAGTATGTTCGATAAGTTTCAATTAAATGCGAACAAAAAAAATATTTTTTTATATAAACTTTGACACCCTGTTTTAACCCCTTAGGGGTTGAATTTCGAAAAATCCTTTCTTAGTGGGTGTTTGCATCATAAAAGGAAGGCACCTACAAAATTTCACGTTTCTAGGTCCAGGGGTTTGGGCTGTACGTTGATATATGAGTGAGTGCGTGAGTGAGTGAGTGGTTAAGGACAAACTCTTTTATAGAAAAAAAAGTTTGGTTATATTTAACAGATTGTTGGCAGTTATCAGATGTACTCGTTTTAAAATTCTTAATTTGTATGTTTTAATTTTTTTTAAATACCGAAAATATACCGAAATACCGGTATAATTCGACCCAATTCCGGTATCGTAATACCGGAGAAAATTGACCGGTATCCCGGTTTTCGGTATTTCGGGATACCGGTATTGTATTCACTACTCTAGATACGTTACTTTAGAAGTTATGAGATAATCTTTATTGTAAGAACTGAAGGAAATTTTTTAAACACCCTGTAGCTCAGAGGGTGTTGAAGATAGACCCCCCCTTCCCGTACAATTTCTTACTCACAATGAGTCAGGGAATCAGCTCCTAAAATATCTGTATCCCAAACCGAACCACCCTGAATATAAATGAAAAGCAAAAAAGGACATTGCAATTCAAAATTTTAAAATAGAAAAATGTATCATAGACCCCTTGAATACTAAAATTTTCATAGACCCCCATTAGGAATCCTTGATATAAACTATACCATTGATTAAAATCGTCAGTGGAATGTCATTTATATTTAATACCTCGCAAATATATTTTGCTCCAAAGCAAATTATACCGGACATTTTGCAATATATTGTCCTAGTGTGTACAAGGCTTTAGAACTCGTTCCCATAATGAAACAATAAAAACAAACACAATAATTATATTACTTAATCCATAGATACAAAACAAATATAATATAGGAAACCAATTGTTTTTTTCGCGTTCCGATAAAAATATTTGTATGAACAATAAAAGGCAGGGCACATCACAAAATAATTACCAAATATTCTCAAATATAACTAACTCTGTATGTATATACATATCTAATAACTCCCAGCCGATAACCCATTCTTGCAGTTTCCACGGCTTGTATCAGACAAAGACGCGCATACACCCATACGGGTTAAAGTATACGTCTGTCTCTGTTATTCGGAAGACAGTTTGTGTGCATGGGTACACTATAGATACCTAACCTTGCCTCGAGGCTTAAATTCGAGAGACTATTGTTGATACAGACTATCACAGTTAGTGTGGGTTTATGAATAGTCTATGGTTGACGTTTGGTTGTGGAGAAGTGCAGTTGTGTGCTCGTGGAAGCAACTTGGGGGCCAGCCGGGGTTATTTACAAGGGCGTCGACATGGTGTTTTGCCTGGGGAGATTTATTTATGGTTTTATTTTGTTTATTTTATATCTATATGTGATGTTTTAATTTGTTTTAAAATATTGACTGAGGATAGAAGTTAAAATTTTGTATCAATTGTTTAAAATCGTAAGTTATAAGTTTAAAGTTTTAAATAAGTAATTTTATTTTGTAAAGTGCAAATATATATTTAATGCTAACTAGCCCCATACATCAGCGAGAAACGCCGAACATAATTATCTAATTTCAGCGAGTTTTTCGAGATCAAATGTGGGGATGTAGCATAAACAAATAAGGAAAATTTTGCTATATTTACTACATATCTTGATGCTGTTCATGCTGATTTTTCCGAAACTAAATTCTACGAGATGTCGCCACCGTAGAAAACAAAAATTATTTGCACAAGTCTAGACCTGAGGGGAAATGACAGATACAAGTTATTCAATGACAATTGACGATCGAATGAAAAATGGGATATTCTCGAAATTAAACAGAGATGAAGCTACAAAGGATAGAACTAGTTCAATATTTTCAAATGAAAATTGCAGAATTATTATAAAATTAGAAAGCTCAAACAAATATCTATGTCGTGGTATATTTTTTTCTCTGTACTTTTCCAAGAATTTTTGTTATATATTGAGTTTTATCTTATCAAGAAAAATACACACATTTTCAGATTTTTTTATTAATATATAAAGAAATTAAATTGAAAAATTAAGTATGTCATAACATAGAAAAATTAATCACAATAGTTTATCACTGTATTTTTTCCTAAATGATTTATTAATACTGGTCAGAGCTGAACTTAAAATACAAAACCGTAATTTCTCTATAGTAATTCTTATAGCAATTCAAATAGCATGTTCAGCCTTAAGTGGAGACACCACTGTATTGGGTCGTAAAAATTACAAATTTTTGCATTTTTTAAATTAATTTAATTGATTATTTCATGATTGAGAGCTAGTTATATTATTAAAAATACTTAAGACTATGTTTAAACTTAAAAAAAAATATTGAAAAATATTAAAAAAGGAAACTGTTCCCCGCGATTTCTGTTATGATAGTCGATAAAACAGGTTTGAAATTTCGTATTTGTACGCTAGATGTCATTACGCCAACCAAAATTAACCTATCGCGCTTATAGAAAAGTACATACTCGATTTTTTTATTCACTCAAATTTTCGGGATAAAAACTAGCCTATGTTCTTTCTCAGGATGCAAGTTACCTCCCTACCAAATTTCATCAAGATCGGTTCAGCAGTTTAGCCGTGAAAGAGTAACAAACAGATATACAGATTATGAAGCTACATGCATAAAATAAAGTTAAAACAAATGACGGCAATTGAATTTTTTTTGTCCATTCAAGGGAAAACTTTTAAAGAGGTTGGTTCAACCACTTTCTCTTTTTTTTGTTCAAAACATTAATATAATAAAATCAAAAATGTCGTTAAAAATAACTTACTTATATAATAGGCCCCATTAAACCTTGTTTGTCGACGCCCGTGCGTACTTATGAAACCGATTGTGGTGAAGCCGAGTGTAAAAAATGTTGATAGACATAAAAAGCATTTGTGAAACATAAGATGGTGTGTTTTCAGGTTATGGCGATGTGTTCTTTTGTTAATCTTTACGCCCAATCCAACAAAAATTATTATTGTTAGTTATCATATTCCGGTGTATGTGTGTGTGTGTATGTCTGTCGGTCTGTGAGTGTGTGTGTATGTGAACCACCTGTAGAATATGGAATGTTGATCTGCTTTAGATACATCAAAACATACATTAGTACATATTTAATTGAATTATTATTAATTATAATCAATTTTATGCATACTGAAAAAAGTTTACATAATTTTACATACATATTATCTAATTCAGCTATGCCCAATCTAAGGCCCTATTGAATTTTTTTTTTGTGTTTTTCTTGGCATTATTTTTTACAAAATCAGCCATCTATTTTTCTTTAGTGTGGAGCACTCACACCACATATAAGACTGGGACACAAAGACGGAATAGATGTTGCCTCTGTGCCGGTCAGGGCAGGATTCGACAAACAGTACGGCAGGGTTTTCTAGGATAAGGTGTTGAGTGTTACACATCGGGAATACGTTTATTAAATGTTTACTTTATTTATTATAATTTTTTTTTATCTTAAATTCTTATTGAGGCCCTTCATAATTCGCATTTTTAATTTTTTTCATTTTTATTATACGCAAGTGATGCTTAAGGTTATTCGATCATTAGAGCAATGTATAAATAAAAGTCTAAAATTTTAATAAGTATGTTATTTATGGATAACTCACATATTTTACTATTTTTACTTTCTTATACCTATGTATATGAAATATACATATAGTATAAGTAAGTATAGTAATCGCGATTTTTTTCGAAATCCGGATTTTGATGGAATTATCAATTTTGACCTTCCCTGAATCCATTCTGACTATTTTCGCCATGATGTCTGTGTGTCTGTCTGTCTGTCTGTCTGTCTGTCTGTCTGTGGGCGCTGTAACTCAAATACGACAAATCGTGGAAAGGTGAAATTTTATACTTAAGATTAATTTTTGCCTGGGATGAAAACCTCCTATTTTTGAAAGCGATCTTTCAACCGGAAACGGATGTTTACCTACATCGATTTTTGAATTTTTTGAATTACATTGAAACAGTGCGAATTAGAGAAAAATGGCCAAGTTAAAAATTGTAGGTAATATTATTATCTATAATTTATGTTCTATTCATTTTTTCGAAAAAACAAATTTAATTTTTTTTTTGTTTTTACTAAGTATTCGATTTTAAGTATATTTCAAATGGTTCATAACAGAGAAGAATATCTGCCATGAGTGTCATGGGACTTTCTTATACGTATTACAGAGACTGTACGTGTTTGCCATAGGTACCATGGGTCTTTCTTATACGTAATATTGAGAATAAACACTGTACACTCTATTTCATTTAGTTTGCAGTGATTGCCGGGTGCCTTGACCGTATAAGTCGTGATCTGTACCGTCAAATCACCCGACAACCAGTATACATAATCTAAATAATTATTTTTAAAAATTCTTTCTGGCTAAATCATAAGTGTTGGAAAAAAATGTATGGGGAATAAATTATAGATAATAACATACTCGACATTTTTTATCTAAAACATTTTTGTCTTATTTCAAAAAATTCAAAAAATTACAAGAGTAACCATCCGTTTCCGGTTTAGTGATCATTTTAAAAATAAGATGATTGTCTTCCCAGATGAAAGTTTATCTTAAATATATAATTTTAGCCTTCCATCATTAGTCGTTTAGGACTTAGAGCATTTTTTACTTTCTTATACCTATGTATATGAAATATACATATAGTATAAGTAAGTATAGTAAACGCGATTTTTTTCGAAATCCGGTTTTTGATGGAATTATCAATTTTGACCTTCCCTGAATCCATTCAACCGGAAACGGATGTTTACCTACATCGATTTTTGAATTTTTCGAATTACACTGAAACAGTGCGAATTAGAGAAAAATTACAAAGTTGAAAATTGTAGGTAATATTATTATCTATAATTTTATCACGTACACTGTTTACTGTCATTATTATGTATAAGAAAGTCCTGTGGCACACGGCAGATTATTTATTTAAAATATTGGACGTAGTGTTTTTGAATAATTGGATCTTAAAAATATAATTTTTAACACACGGTAAATGAGATTACTTGCCGATAGTGCTTTATTTATTGAAATTCTACACAGTTGGCTATAAGAGACGTTTTAAAAACTAACTTCAACCCTTTTAAATACTATAAAAATTATAAAACAAATATATTCACGTGTAATTTATTCAAAATAATGAAAAACTAGCTCTGCCATTACAGCAAATTAGTACATGTTACTCTTATATACCAATCTGTCTATTTCAATTTTCAAATTAAATTAAACTTTTTTTTACTTTTAATAATTAGCAAAGTAAAATATTCCATTAAAAGTAGGTACATGTGTTCTGAATATAAATTAAAAACCAAAGAATCTTTTTTTACACTGTGATAGACGAACAACTTTAAAGAAAAAATATTCGAAAGCATTGTAAATTTAAAGTTAACGTAATATTGCAAAATTGAAACAATTGGCAATATGTTTCATACATATCTTTCTAAAAAAATAATCAAATAGAATAAAAAAGGTTCAAAATTTAAAAAATATAATATTCATCTTCTAGATTTATTTTGACCTTCGGATGGTTCTATCCAGTATAGAAAATATTATCACTAGAAAAGTATCAAAAACGATAAACTAACAAACTAATGGTCCACCGCGGTTATGAATTCTTAGGCTTAAACTGGATGGTTTATTGGACACTGTTTTTTATTTTTTTTATTTTCACGATTAAAATAACTGTTTTATAAAACAGCTTTTAATTATAAATAAACTATTTAAAATATCTTTATCGTGTAGGGGGGACTTAGCTAATTTTTGAACTGTTTTTTCGCGATTGGAATAACTGTTTTACATGACTAATTTTAATTATAAATAAACTGTTAATAATAGCTTTATTTTAAACACAGTTAAAATTTCAAGGTAAATAAATAAAATTTCACGCTACAAATGATTTTGTTTCAAGTGTAGAAAAAAGCGAATGATTCCAAAAAATATTTACTAGAAATAAATATGAATCAACTAATTTTTCTGCTGTAGCATTTCAAAATCAGTGAATACCTATGCAACTGGCTACTCTAAGAACGTTGACGAACTAGTTTTATCAGATCAATTTGTTTCACAACTATCCTTTTTCATTTTTATACATTTTTATTTATCATATAACATTATAAAATCTGATAAATCAATTTTTTATTGCATTTTAATTTTCACTAAAAATATAAATTTCTCTTTACATGGGCCTGCCAGCTAGACAGAGCTCATAAATTTATATATTATAAATATAGGCCTATTCCTGCTAAGAAATTTAATGTCCGGTATCATAAAAGGGCTAGTAAAATTTGCTAACTACCAAGCACTCTCAAACGAGGTAGTAATTTTGTGATAGTATCTATAGATTTGTTATGGAATTTAGAGCAATGATACTTCAACTCATTGTAACACAGTTGGCGATACGACTCTGACCGTACAAAATAGTTTTCATAATATCACCACTGTTTTAATACCGTTGTTGGTGTTTACATACAACGCGTGCACGAAACTTGTCAAAGTCTTCATGAAACTCAAAGAGAACTGTAATAAAAGTTTGAGAATGCTTGCTTGTTAGTAAATATCGGACATATTTTTTTTACGACTATCAAAAAAAAGCTTGTTGACTCGCCAGATCGGGCCTCTAAGCTAAAGCCCTTTCAGCATAGGTGTGCACAGTTAATCCAAAAGTTATCTTTGTTAATCGTTAACTCGTTAATAAAAAAGTTAACTTCGTTAATCGTTAAAGCGTTAAAATTTCGAAAATTTAACGCAAGTTAAAGTTAACCGTTAAAAGTTAACCATCCAAAACGTATACTGCTTTTGGCACCTTTTGGGATGGTATACATAGGTAAATAAAACAAAAACAAGTAGATAGATTAATTAAATTAATTATTACAAGCTACAGTAGCGACCCGCCCTGATTTCGCACGGGTATACAGGTAGAAAGGTTTACTTGAGCCAAGTAAACCTTGTTTTGTATATAACAAAAACAATATTTTCTTAAGATATGAAATATATTCTTAATAAACCAACTATAGTATTATTGGTCGAAGAAATAATGTAGTTGGATTAAGACTACTTTTCTTATATTAAGAAAATATTGTTTTCGTTATATACAAAACAAGATTTTCTTGGTCCAATACAGTTTTTTGTGTGTGTATAGTAGAGTATATACGCACATAAACTAAACGTTAATGAATTAAATTATACACCTAAATTCTATCTTTTTATCTTGAAACCTTCCTCATGTTTACTTTACTTACTATACTAATATGAAATATGGAAGAAAAAGATAAACTCTAAATAAAGTCGGTTAAAAATGGCGAAAACGCTAAAAAGTTAGGTTATAATAACTTGTATTCACTGGCACATAGCAAGTAATCAACAGGGCCGCTTTATTTTTAAGAGTTTCTCGGCTCTGGATTCTTGCTCTTTTGAGCAACAGCGCCGCACTGCGCTGGTGTGCCCGCGTTCAAATAAATGATGACAACATGTCAACAAACAACCAATGTAACGAACTAAAGTTAACGGAAGTTAATAAGAGCGTTAACAGTTTTTTGAATTAACTTAAAAGTTAATCCGTTAAGCATTTTGTTAACTTCGTTAATTAACGATTAACGGATTAACGAGTTAATGCCCATCTATGCCTTTCAGCCAATGAAGGGAAGAGAGTCATGTACAACCTATACCCAGAAGTCAAGAAAACATAATCATAAATAGATCAGTTTTGATAAAAAATTAATTGATGTCAATACAAAAAATAAGGTAGATAAAAAAACATGTTACTAAACGATAGTATCATCGAATTTGAGTAAAGGTCTTGTTTGTTGTAACTCTATCTGTCTGGGGTTGATGTTTTTAATAAGTTACTATTAACATAACACCTGTCAATTAGTGTTCTCCCCCCCACTACCTGTAACCTGTAACACTGTTGTGATCTCTATAGGGTTACATTTCAACCCTGAGTAAATATCAAACAGGCGAAAATGTTTTTACATGGTGTAAGTTTCATTTTTTGTTTAACCAGCTTTTTATGTAATTTATGTTAGAGAGAAACTATACAGTATCTTGATATTAGCGTGGCTACCACATGACTTTCTTATACGTAAGTATTTTATTTCATGACAGTAAGTTTGAGAAATTATATTACAACCAACTATCAATTTTAATATTAAAAACATTTTATAAATTTTGTTGCATTATAAATTATTTATGATTCTTCAGTCCCCAGATCCTTAAAATTTAGTTTTTTATTCATAATGTTCTTTTTATTTACCGGGTGGACCATTTTAACGTTTAATGGAGAATAACTCGACCGGTATGTGAAATATTGTGAAATAATAAAAAAGTTTTCGAGATAAAAGTTGTACGGTTTGGAGGGGGACATAGACGTACTTAGATGAAATTTTTTTAGGTGGTGTTTTCAAAGTGGTATAAAGGTCAACATCATTTTTTTTAACATAACCTATAATTTTTATCAAGTTATTTTATTTAACGTGAATAGACACGAATCTTTCATTGATAACTTTTTCTTAACAACTTAACCTTTCCAAGATATCTAACAAAATAATTCGAGATTTTGAACTTTCAATAGTTTTTTTTACTCAGAAACCATAAATTTTAGAGGGAAAGTACAAGAAACAAAAAAAATTTATTTTGATCTAATAAAACTAAGGAATTATTTTTAAAATTTTAAAACTTCTTTAATTTATTTTATTTAAGCAAAAAAAAAAACAATGTTAAAAATTTTTAGAATAATTTTAAAAATAATTCTCAAAGTTTTATTATACAAAAATAAACATTTTTTGTATTTTATGCTTTTTCTCTAAACTTGATGGTTTCTGAGTAAAAAAATATTGAATGTTCAAAATTTCGAATTATTTTGTTAGATATCTTTGAAAGTTTAAGTTGTTTAAAAAAAGTTATCAATGAAAGATTCGTGTCTTTTCACGTTAAATAAAATAACTTGATAAAAACTATAGGGTCCTATTTAAAATAATTATGTTGACCTTCATACTATCTTGAAAACACCACCTAAAAAAATTTCATCCAAGTAGGTGTTCCCCTCCAAACCGTACAACTTTTATCTGAAAAGTTTTTTTATTATTTCACTTACCGGTCGAGTTATTCTCCATTAAACGTTAAAATGGTCCACCCGGTATATGTATTTCAAATGAATTCAATTTAATGCTTTTAATTTTACGAAAAAAATAGTTTTTCCAATTGGGTAAAATCATTTCATAGAAAATGACATGAAAAGTTGAAATTTTCAATCCGCAGGTCTGTATCTCAAACCATTCTCAAGATTTTTGATTATTTTTTTTTTTGTGAAAAATGGTTATAACTTTTGAACGAATGGCCTTATTTCAATTTACTTTTAAAAAATGTCGAATTTTAAAGTATTATATATGTCGTTATATACATTTTGACACGCTGATTTCAAAAATCATACTTAAATTAGAATCTTACATATACATTCAGCACTCTATAAAACGACCCTCTACTAAACGACCGCTCCATTCAATGACTGGCCGACAGATGTATCCATCGAACTTCCCCCATCCCCACTATATATAATACCACCGTGACTGTTATATTTCTGCGCGAAATTTAAATTCACCAATTAACATTAACCCGTTTTTGCCCGAATTAATTAAAAATGAAAAAAAACTTTTTATCCATGGTTTTTAGTTGATATAGTGGTAATATGAATAAAAGATATATAGTTTTTATTTTAGACATTCCCATAACCAATCCATACATGTCTATTGTTCCAATATTGGAACACCGGGCAAAGACGGGTTAATGTCGGGACAGTGGTGGGTGCCTCTCTAGTCGTCGATCGATAGAACGATTGCATTACTGATACCATCGTATTATAGAGTGCTGAGTGTACGTTCAAAAGTTACAACTATGTTTTTCCAAATTAAAAAAAAATCTGTAACTTTGAAAATCTATTTTACTTCCATGTTCGATGAAATGGAAGTATTGTAATACCGTCAAAAAATTGTGTCCGAGATAAAAGCAGATTCTGATTGTACTAACTTCAAAACATAAAGAAAAGTTAATTTCCGCATGGCGGCTGTGCGTGTGTCTGTGTGTGTGTCTGTGTGTCTAGGTGTAGAATTTTCTTCAGATAACTACTGCAAATATGCACCGATTTGAATTATATTTGGGGAAAATATTTGCCTCAGTGAGTACTCCAGACCAATTGATTTTGGTGCTAATCGGATTAGGGGTTTCGGAAATATTCAAAATTTTGTACCTATTATCGTCTAAAAAGTGATTATTATCTCACAAATTTTGATAAGACTTGGTACACTTGTAGTTTAATCCAATCTAAGGGGCACTTATTTCATAAACGTGCCGAAAAGCCACTGAAGGGGTGAAAACCACCTTCAAAATTTTAATTTTAAATACTATTAAATTCATGTTGCCATGGAAACAAACGCAGTTAAATTCAAATGTCAGATAATTATTATTCTACAAAATAGTATATTGTGTAGCAAGGGTTGAAACAAGACGATTTCTGACGAGGGCTGTCATCGCCCTGGTCTGAAATCGTCTTTGTTTCATCCCGTTCCACACCCGCTATTTTTCATATCACATGTAATGAAACAACGAGTTTTGATTTCTGTAGCCAGTCGAAGTAAGACTATTTCAGACAAATAGCGCAGTAATATCTTATACTATTTTAATAATAGAATTATTCAGAAATAAGATTCGCTTTTGTTTATTACAAATGCTATTCTGACAGACTTGAAATAATTAATAAATAAATGAATGTGCCGGGCAGAAACAACGTTGTTTCTGCCCTAGGGCAGAAACAACGTTGTTTCTTTGTTTCTGCCCGGCACAGTCGCATTGGTCTGAAATTGTCTTGTTTCGACTGGCAAAACAGGGTTCAAAACTAGTTGTTTCATTACATGTGATATGAAAATGTATATTATTCAACTGACATTAGAATATTAGAAAACTAATATTTATAATACAAAGGTGAGTTTTATATTAAAAATTATTGTAAAATATATTACAGTGCATGAAAGTCATGTATGGTTCTCCATACCGTTATTTATTTTTTAAATATAAATTAAACAATATGTATAAAAATAATTATTTAAAAAAATATTGGCAACACACGGTTCTCAAAATTTCTTATACGGCCCGTTGTAAAAATTGCTGCTCTAGGGTAAAGAACCCTATATTAATCAAATCACCATGCAAATCTTCTCAGAGATACACATATACATTGCTGTAAAATAGAAGCCGGGAGAGCTCCGGCATTGTTCTCATGTGACGCGCGGATTCATAAATAATCATATCTTGATTTTATGTTATTTTTGGGTACATGTATGTAACTGGATATTACTTTCAAAAAATATTACTCTGTGCTTGGCCTTTTGTGCGACATCGACTCAAAAGTATTATTCTTGTTATCTCCGAATGGACAAACAAACATTTGCGAATAAAAATATACTATACTAGGTCGACCGATGACTTTAATTTATGTATTTTTGTACTTTTTTCAAAAAATGAAAATTTTGGATATTCGAATCTTGTTTTGTAGATTTCATTAATAATTTTATTGGGGATAGGGTATTTGTTAATGGTTTTCAAGTGTTCTTTATCTATATCTATAAAAGAGTTTGTCCTTAACCACTCACTCACTCATTCACTCACTCACTCACTCATATATCAACGTACAGCCCAAACCCCTAGACCTAGAAACGTGAAATTTCGTAGGTGTCTTCCTTTTATTATGTAAGCACCCACTAAGAAAGGATTTTTCGAAATTCAACCCATACGGGGTTAAAACAGGGTGTGAAAGTTTATATAAAAAAATATTTTTTTTGTTCGCATTTAATTGAAACATATCCAACATACTCTACAATATAAATAATGAAACAATAATTTCAGCATTTCCCAAAATTCAACCCCTAAGGTGTTAGAGGGGGGGGGAATTTTGTAAAATATATTTTTTTTGTATTCACCGAATGAAACATGGCACAGTAGGTACTATACAAACAAATATCTTATGGGAATGGGGGGGGGGTAAAATTTTGATATATTTATCTTCATAACTTTTGATGATATTAAAGTAAATTCGGACAAATTAATATTCAATTAAAATTGAAAGTTCCATATGCAAGCCCTAATAGCATGGGACGGGGACGAGGATGGATTTAGATGTTTGTCTGTATACCTGCTTTACTTATAAAGGTAAATTTGAGCAAAATAGCCATATAGAAAATAAAAATTTCGACAATCAACCCCTAATGGCGGGGGTAGATAGGGTCAGTGTTTAAAATAATCTGCAATAAAAAAATTCGATATTCAACCCCTAATGGCGGGGGTTAGTTTTTACAATTTTCAACTAAAATCCGAGATATTTACGTTTTTTATAGGTAATGGATAAAAATCAATATAAAAAATATGTCATCCCCTATCACGTATGGAGGGTTCTAATTAGTTTCGAAGTTTACGCGAACGAAGCCGCGGGATCCCGCTAGTATAATATATAAATTTGAAAGCATAGGATGTCCAAAAAGTGGTTTACACTAAAAAAATCTTGTTTTAAATCTACAATAATTTATATTTGTTTCAAATTTACTTATTTTATAAGTCGAGTATTATTAAAAATAACAAAATTTGCTATTGTGAGGACAAAATAAACAACTGACTGTATATACTTTAATTATAAAGCCAAAATGGAAAATTAAAAAAAAAAAAAATTTTTTTTTTTAATTGTTAAATATCTATGACAGTTTATTTGGAATTGAAGGGGAAATGATATGCCAAATAAATATTATGAATTATTAGTGAATTGTCCAATTTTCTAAAGGGCGAACCCCATCAAAACTAGTCTTGGACTACAAAATTATAATTTAGAATTTTTGAAAAAAATAGTTGAAAAAATATAGATATTTTTATTTCTTAATACACAATTATTTACTAGGTATATTATATTCTCAAATATGTATTTAACAGTTTAGGTAGCGTATTGCAAAAGAGCGACTTGATCTCCTTATGTTACACACGTAGGTAAATCGGATAATTGGTTCTCGTATGATAAGCGCACTAACGGACAGACAGACAGACAGAGAGACGTTACATTTTATAATCATTATTATTAAAATTCCGTTATTAGCTTACAAATAAATACCTATACATATATACTAATTATAGATGGGTTTTACACATGCTTATTCATTGTATTACTAACTCGAAGAAAATTTTACAAATGTTTTAAATATTTACAAACAACTCACCATTCAATTTGTATTTCAATAAATACTTAATTAAACAATGGTAATTCCAAAAGAATACTATTCTATGTAAGTAATAACTTTATTACTGTCTACTCTATCTCATTGTCAGAATGCATACTTTCTGAAAATATAAATGACTTTCAAAGTTGTTGAAAAAATTCTTAATTGTTTTATTTGTTAAATTCTTAAGTCGGAAGGAAATAGATATTAGTAAAACTAATTAGAGAATATATTAATGAATATATTCATACAATATACAGTGGCGTGCTCATGAATTAAGTGGCATTTTAAATAAAAAAATTTGACACTTATTAACGCTGCATAGCATAGCATAATAAAAAGTAGATAAAATTATGAGAAAAATATGTTCTGTCATGTTTCTAGAGTATGTGTATAACAATACAAAACAGTACAGCCGTGAGTACAGCTTCAATTAAACCATTGTTAAGTATACTTAATTTAATGCATTTTGAATATAAAGAGAAAATATTACGAAAACAATTTAACGTTATAATTAATGAATGATAAAAATGCATATATTCATTAACGGGATATTACTTTGTCATAAGTGAAATGTTAATTATCTTATAGTAACTTACTTAAGTACACAATGTAATATTTTAGATTAATTATTAATTTAAATAAATATTTAAGATGTGCTAACGATATAATATTATTATATTTGAATTTCAGACATATTAGCGGCCCACCCGCTGCTTCATCCGCATTGTTTTCATTTATATAAAGAAATTATAAAATATAGTACCCTATTAAGGTTGAATATTTTCTTAATAGGGACTTAAAAAGAATACATTTATAAAAATTTTAGGGCTGTGTGTTGATGAGTCAAGCACTCAGGATGATTTTATGAAAACTAAAAAATCATTTTTGTGATATTTCTTATACAGGATGGCCCAACTAAAACGAAACGACCGCGCTTTTGGTCAGTCAAAATAAGATTTTGAAAAAACGCTCGAACACGCTTTCAAGGGGGACATCTTTTGCTATGAAATTATTGCAAGAATCTTTTCAACCCTCAGTGCTATGAGTGCAAACCTTAAAATTTTAAATAGCATGATAGGGCAAGTGATACCTCATTTGAAAGGTTTTTTCATTCTAAACAAGGTTTTTTTTAAATCTGTTTAGTTTTAGTCAAGTTATTTACATTTTTAACTCCATGAATGCATTGATTTTCTGATCAACAAAACAAACATTTACAACTAAAATTCAAAACATAGTAGGCTTAATTTCTTACCAAATAATTCAAAAAAATTACCAACATCCAAAACTTTAATTAATTCAATAAATGTTCAAATTGGATGTTAGTAATTTTTTTTAAATTATTTGTTAAGAGAAGAAGCCTGCTTTATTTGAAATTTAGTTGTAAATGTTTCTTTTGTTGATCAGAAAATCAAAGCATTCATGGAATTAAAAATGTAAATAACATGACTAAAACTAAACAGATTTGAAAAAACAAAAAGCACATTATTTAGAATGAAAAAACCTTTCAAATGAGTTATCACATGCCCTATATCATGCTATTTAAAATTTTAAGGGTTGTGCTCATAGCACTGAGGGTTGAAAAGATTCTTGCAAAAATTTCATAGCAAAAGATGTCCCCCTTGAAATAAAAATCGACATGTTCGAGTGTTTTTTCAAAATCTTATTTTGACTGATCAAAAGCGCTGCCATTTCGTTTTAGTTCGGCCACCCTGTATAAAAAGTATAACGACCTATATACAATACATCCCACCGTTTGGAGACCACTGACCTATCACGATATTCAACAAAAAGTATCTTTAAAATGAACAAGAAACGACAAAAGCGAAAAAACGTTTTTAGCTCCCACAATCGATGCAGTTGGTATTATTGTTGTTGTGTGAAACCCTGGGACTGACAACACAAAGATTTGAAATCGATCATCAGCGGTGGCGTTGCACTAATTTACCCTTGTGATGCCGCAAGGGCTGTGTATTGTCATACACGTGATTAATGAACCCGGGTAATTTTGATTGGCAGTGGAACGCGCAGCTGCCGATCTTGTATAATCAAATGTTAGATATTGTACATGTGGATGGATTTGACATCAGGCTTTCGCGGTCATATTACTGTGATGGACAAAAAAGTGGTATAAGAACACTTCGAGATTTCGATGAAAATTTTAAAATAATAAGACATGAAAAATAAACAAATTAATATACAGTTTATATCATGAAAAATGACCGGGCTTAGGCAGAAATGTAATCTCATGTTACTATGCATATTCTTCTTACTCGAAATGTTACATAGTTTGTTAAAATTAGGGGTGTACCGGAATTCCGGTCCGGCCGGAATTCACGATTTTATTCCGGTTCCAGTTCCGGTCGGAACTACTAAATTCCGGTCGAGATTGCCGGAATTTTTAAATTTTGTTATTTCTTTCTACTAAGGAACTCATAAATAATATAATTATGAATAAATAACATTTTATTAATGAAAAAAAAACATTCCGTAACAAAAAGGCAGATTTTATTATTTGTTTTATCATAATATAATTGAAATTTTAGCATTAATTGACTTTAAATATATTAATAAAAAAGTCATTAAATTACGGACTACGGACATTGAACTGATAATAAATTAGAGATGAACTGTTCAATAATAAACTAAAGATTTTCAAAATTTTTTGAATATTAACTGTAAAATAAGACTTATTCTGCATTTTTTAAATAATACTCTAGTCCTGTTTTTTCAAAAACATTTCCTGATTACAACTAAAATGTTCGGCGAACTCTATTTTACCCATATAAATTTATATCTCAAAATAGTGACCCGAGAAAAATTTGTTAGTGCACAAGTATTTATGCTATTGGGATTAGCTATAAAATCAGAAAGACTCACATAGTTATTTCTCTAAATCTATCATTATATTTATATATTTAGTTAATAAATAATGCTTAACTAGTGTGAGTGCTTCATAATTTTTATTTTTAGAGATCACTTTGATTTCATTATTATTAGCAGATACCACAAGGTTAAAAAATATACTGTATTAATCTGAAAATAAAGTCCGAAAGTTGGTCTTCACATTTCATTTTCATATTTTTTAAATATTTGAAATAAAAAATCTAAAAAAAGGTCACCGATAATTCGTTCAAAGTTAGATGTGCGGCGTTCTATTGTGTAATGAACTGGACGAGTCCACAGATTTAAGTCAGTAGCGGATAGTTCAATAATTATGTTTTAATTTTTATTGGTGATCTAACATTCATAAATGTATTTTTATTTGACTACCTACGTCAATGGACTGACGTCAGTTCGGATTTCCTTCCCTTACCGCTCCGGTCATTTTTCATGATATGGACAATACATTCTTATGAGAACTGCATAATTTCAAGATATGATTGGACTCTTCAAAATGATATGACAGAGAGAATTTGATGAAAATTTGAGCATACATTCTTTATTCATTTACAAAGATATCTGTAAATTTTTAGAATGATTTTGAATCACGATTTTTAATTAAAAATGATAAGTGTGTGAAATATATGTGATTTATACATACCTTGCCTTTACTCTAAACTTATCTATAGGCGCTTTCCCCATGTCAACTTCCTTAAGTTATTAAAAAATAATATCACGATATGGGAATTTTTCTTCAAAATTTTTCTCTAGTTAAATTACTATAAACTTAATATATGATAAATCTATTTATCACAATGTCTAAGAATCTAATAAAATCTCACTATCCCTTCTTTATTTAATTTTATTTTTGGTTTTTATTCTTTTTCTCCCCTTGTGTTGCTATTGAAGGATCTATGAGCGTACTTTTTAATTCAACCGGACGCTGTAACTCCATTCAATGTCCTTGGTACTCTTTCAATAGGTACTTATTTGTGATTTTAGTTCTGTAGACGCTTATTTTTGTTTGTGCATTGTATGATAATCGACAGCTGAGGTCTTAAGTATCACGATATTGTTTTTAGAAATGCTGATAAATAAATAAATATAACCTCTTGCAATTTTACGCACAATACATATGAAAACTTTTTTAATTAAAAATCAATATATGATACAAACGCACACGGAAAAATAACCAAAAGAATTACAGTTTTTCCTGTAAGGATAGTAAGCGATAACCTATTATTACTACACTGGTAGAAAGGATTTCTCAAACCAAGTAAACCTGGTCTTGTATATAACGAAACCAATATTTTCTTAAAATAAGCAATAATCTCCTAAACCAACTATAGTATTCTTGAACGAAGGAATAACGTAGTTGGATTAAGAGTATGTTTCTTATATTAAGAAAATATTGTTTTCGTTATATACAAAACAAGGTTTTCTTGTATACAATATTTTTTACACTCTGAAACTGTAATAATATAATTTTAGGATGTAATGTTTGCACTTTATCCATCAATTTATATTGAGTATCTGCAAACATTATTACAGTTTCAGACTGTAATAAATATTTTATAATGATAAGTTGTCGCTTACTATCCGGGATGTACAGGGAAAAACTGTCATTCTTAAGGTTTCTTTTTTTCTGGGCGGATACACTTCAAAAATTAAATCAAATTAAATAGAAAAATGTTTATTAAATAAACGAAAGTAACTATTTTTGTCCATTTTATAGAATAGACCGTGTCTCCCCCCAAATTGTAAATTTAGATCCTCGCTTAATATGATTATATTGAATTTTATAGTAGGATGAAAAAAATATTACCTTTATGTTTTTTGGCAGCATTTTTCATTTGCTATTTTTGTACTTTATTTAGTGCTAGATATTTATTTTAATCTAGTCAAAATGATAGTCTCATATAATCGGACAATTTTTCATTGTAGAGCTATGTCAAATAAACCATTCGATGCGGCTTGAAATTCTGATTTTAATGGTGCACATAACTCAATAACGGTAGAAATTGGGTTTTAATTTTCCACCCTTAGATCCAAAGGTATTTTAAAATTATAAAAACAAATCCACTTTTTGTATTAATGAATTTCCCCCCCCCCCCCCCCCCAAAAAAAAAAAAAAAAAAAAAAAAAAAAAAAAAAAAAAAAAAAAAAAAACAATGATTTGATTAAAATAGACCACAAATTTGGTAACATTCCGGCATCCGTCTAGACAAGTATAACATCTTGTTCCCTATAAACCTACAATGCCCATAGACATATATTTCTTCAAAAGAGTGAGAGAGATGCGATAGCGTTTGGGATATATCTATCACTTTTTCAAATAAAAATGAAATAGTTACTCCTATTTAAATAAAGGCAAATATTCCAAATCATTTGCTATCTCTGTTTTGACACGACTATATTTATAAGTCAGATGCGCAGTTCATGCTATATAGTATGTCTATATCAGTGGTTCCCAACCTTTTTTGCACGTAGACTCCCTTTGAAAGAATGATTTTATTTATTTATCTTATTTATTTGTGAATTAAAAATTGTAAATGACCTTTTTACAGGTCATTCCTGTAGTATTTCAAAACATACAAATTTCCCATAGACCCCTGGTATACTATAGACCCCTTTAAACTTCCAGACCCCCAGGGAGTCCACATAGACCACGTTGGGAAACTCTGGTCTATACATTGCGTTCATGATGAAAGGAACAAATTCGTTTAAAACTCTAGTCCACGGTATTTAGATTAAAATTTGCCAAATAGAAGAA
This sequence comes from Sialis lutaria, assembly GCA_949319165.1. Lineage (NCBI taxonomy): Eukaryota > Metazoa > Arthropoda > Insecta > Megaloptera > Sialidae > Sialis > Sialis lutaria. Next base: position 4,155,167 of record OX439244.1, read on the forward strand.
AAAATTCATAAAGTGTTGATATTTTGTACATGTACTCTCAGAAGGGTTCGAAATAAGAGCCCGAAAAGTTCCCACCTAAATCGTGGATGGAACAGTTCTCATAGGTGCTACAAAATTTGGTTAAAAAAATGTGGAACATTTTGATATTTATTTTCAACGCAGAGGCACAATTTATAACTTCCATCCTCAAAATTTTATATCACAATTGTCAAATGGGTTGCAGGAAACGATACAAATGTGTTAAAATTGGGTTGCGCTGCTGAACTATGTGTTTCAAATACCACAGAGAAGGTTGCCTTAATTCGCCAACTGAAGAGAAATTAATTCAAGAAACCAGCACTGACCAATAAAAATGTAAAAGACTTATGTGGAATAGACTTACGAAGGTCAACCACTAATTGAAAAATGCACGAAAACTTTAACTCAATGGGTTCTATGGAAAATATCTGAAAATAATGTAATTTACGTTTGTGTAAAAAGGTAAAAAATCAATAAAAAAACGTTTGAAACAAAATTCTGATATTTAGATCTTATAGAGGAGATTCAGTTCTACAATTTTTATTCTTATCAACTTTTTGGTAAAATTAACCGTTATGGAAATATTTACGGTGAAAAATCTTGTTATACCGATTTTTCCTTGCGCTCCAAAAACTACCCTTCACTTTGAGCATTGAATGCGAGAGTAGGCTGAGGATTAGCCGAATAGTGCATATGACATTTATTACGTAAAATTTCATGTTTAATCTTTAATTCCTATAATATTTTTTTCTTTGAGCGGTAGTTCGGATGAAAAATGGGAAAAACTGGAATAATATTCACTCCAAGGGTAGTTTTTCACGTAAAAGGGGATGTTCCATCCACGATTTAGGTGGGAACTTTTCGGGCTCTTATTCCGAACCCTTCTGAGAGTACGTGTACAAAATATCAAAACTTTATGATTTTGTTCTTCTTAAATATCTAATTTACTTGGACTACTCAGGTAATTATTTTGTGGAAAAACGCTCGGACCCGTCGATTAGTATTTTCAGTTGCGGATTTTTTGACAAAAGAAAATTGTATACAGGGTGTCCCAAGAAGAATATATGCTGTCATCATTGATTTTTTTAAATAGAACACCCTATATATTATGCCATTTTTTAATTGTACGATAATTTCTAAACACTTTCTGTACAACATACTCTAGCTCTAAAATCAGCGGTTTTTGGAATAATGACGTTTGAAATGTGTTTCAAGAAGAACATAGTTAGTCATCATTGATTTTTTTTAATAGGAAATCCTGTATATTACGCCATTTTTTAATTGTACGATAAATTCTGAACACTTTCTGTACAACATAGCATAGCTCTAAAATCAATAGTTTTTGAAATAATGATGTTTGAAAAGTTATAAATAAATAAAAAATACTATGGCTAGGCCATAAAATGCACACCCCTTAAATTGTACAGGTACAATATAATTGATGAAACTTAAAAGGATGTTTGAAAAAAGATTGGAGGTAATTAATATTATATAAATATATAATATGAAGTTTATCACTCATTAAAATTTTTTAGAAAATCAACAATGAATCTTGATATCAATCGATTATTACCTTTTTACTTTCTTATACCAATGTATATGAAATATACATATAGTATAAGTAAGTATAGTAAACGCGATTTTTTTCGAAATCCGGATTTTGATGGAATTATCAATTTTGACCTTCCCTGAATCCATTCTGACTATTTTCGCCATGATGTCTGTGTGTCTGTCGGTCTGTCGGTCTGTCTGTCGGTCTGTCGGTCTGTCGGTCTGTCTGTAGACGCTGTAACTCAAATACGACAAATCGTAGAAAGGTGGAATTTTATACTTAAGATTGATTTTTGCCTGGGATGAAAACCTCCTATTTTTGAAAACGATCATTCAACCGGAAACGGATGTTTACCTACATCGATTTTTGAATTTTTCGAATAACACTGAAACAGTGTGAATTAGAGAAAAATGACAAAGTTGAAAATTGTAGGTAATATTATTATCTATAATTTATGTTCTATTCATTTTTTCGAAAAAAAACAAATTTAATTTTTTTTTTTTTTTTTTACCAAGTATTCGATTTTAAGTACATTTCAAATGGTTCATAACAGAGAAGAAATATCTGCCATGTGTGTCATGGGACTTTCTTATACGTATCACAGAGACTGTACGTGTTTGCTATAGGTACCATGGGTCTTTCTTATACATAATATTGAGAATAAACACTGTACACTCTATTTTATTTAGTTTGCAGTGGTCGCCCGGTGACATGACGGTATGAGTCGTGATCCGTACGGTCAAATCACCAGACAACCAGTATAGATTATTTTAAATAATGATTTTTAAAAAATTATTTCTGGCTAAATCATAAGTGTTGGAAAAAAATGTATGGGGAATTAATTATAGATAATAACATACTCGACATTTTTTATCTAAAACATTTTTGTCTTATTTCAAAAAATTCAAAAAATTACAAGAGTAACCATCCGTTTCCGGTTTAGTGATCATTTTAAAAATAAGGTGGTTGTCTTCCCAGATGAAAGATTATTATAAATATAAAATTACACCCTTCCATCATCAGTCGTTTAGGAGTTATGGTATTTTTACTTTCTTATACCAATGTATATGAAATATACATATAGTATAAGTAAGTATAGTAAACGCGATTTTTTTCGAAATCCGGATTTTGATGGAATTATCAATTTTGACCTTCCCTGAATCCATTCTGACTATTTTCGCCATGATGTCTGTGTGTCTGTCGGTCTGTCGGTCTGTCTGTCGGTCTGTCGGTCTGTCGGTCTGTCTGTAGACGCTGTAACTCAAATACGACAAATCGTAGAAAGGTGGAATTTTATACTTAAGATTGATTTTTGCCTGGGATGAAAACCTCCTATTTTTGAAAACGATCATTCAACCGGAAACGGATGTTTACCTACATCGATTTTTGAATTTTTCGAATAACACTGAAACAGTGTGAATTAGAGAAAAATGACAAAGTTGAAAATTGTAGGTAATATTATTATCTATAATTTATGTTCTATTCATTTTTTCGAAAAAAAACAAATTTAATTTTTTTTTTTTTTTTTTACCAAGTATTCGATTTTAAGTACATTTCAAATGGTTCATAACAGAGAAGAAATATCTGCCATGTGTGTCATGGGACTTTCTTATACGTATCACAGAGACTGTACGTGTTTGCTATAGGTACCATGGGTCTTTCTTATACATAATATTGAGAATAAACACTGTACACTCTATTTTATTTAGTTTGCAGTGGTCGCCCGGTGACATGACGGTATGAGTCGTGATCCGTACGGTCAAATCACCAGACAACCAGTATAGATTATTTTAAATAATGATTTTTAAAAAATTATTTCTGGCTAAATCATAAGTGTTGGAAAAAAATGTATGGGGAATTAATTATAGATAATAACATACTCGACATTTTTTATCTAAAACATTTTTGTCTTATTTCAAAAAATTCAAAAAATTACAAGAGTAACCATCCGTTTCCGGTTTAGTGATCATTTTAAAAATAAGGTGGTTGTCTTCCCAGATGAAAGATTATTATAAATATAAAATTACACCCTTCCATCATCAGTCGTTTAGGAGTTATGGTATTTTTACTTTCTTATACCAATGTATATGAAATATACATATAGTATAAGTAAGTATAGTAAACGCGATTTTTTTCGAAATCCGGATTTTGATGGAATTATCAATTTTGACCTTCCCTGAATCCATTCTGACTATTTTCGCCATGATGTCTGTGTGTCTGTCGGTCTGTCGGTCTGTCTGTCGGTCTGTCGGTCTGTCGGTCTGTCTGTAGACGCTGTAACTCAAATACGACAAATCGTAGAAAGGTGGAATTTTATACTTAAGATTGATTTTTGCCTGGGATGAAAACCTCCTATTTTTGAAAACGATCATTCAACCGGAAACGGATGTTTACCTACATCGATTTTTGAATTTTTCGAATAACACTGAAACAGTGTGAATTAGAGAAAAATGACAAAGTTGAAAATTGTAGGTAATATTATTATCTATAATTTATGTTCTATTCATTTTTTCGAAAAAAAACAAATTTAATTTTTTTTTTTTTTTTTTACCAAGTATTCGATTTTAAGTACATTTCAAATGGTTCATAACAGAGAAGAAATATCTGCCATGTGTGTCATGGGACTTTCTTATACGTATCACAGAGACTGTACGTGTTTGCTATAGGTACCATGGGTCTTTCTTATACATAATATTGAGAATAAACACTGTACACTCTATTTTATTTAGTTTGCAGTGGTCGCCCGGTGACATGACGGTATGAGTCGTGATCCGTACGGTCAAATCACCAGACAACCAGTATAGATTATTTTAAATAATGATTTTTAAAAAATTATTTCTGGCTAAATCATAAGTGTTGGAAAAAATGTATGGGGAATTAATTATAGATAATAACATACTCGACATTTTTTATCTAAAACATTTTTGTCTTATTTCAAAAAATTCAAAAAATTACAAGAGTAACCATCCGTTTCCGGTTTAGTGATCATTTTAAAAATAAGGTGGTTGTCTTCCCAGATGAAAGATTATTATAAATATAAAATTACACCCTTCCATCATCAGTCGTTTAGGAGTTATGGTATTTTTACTTTCTTATACCAATGTATATGAAATATACATATAGTATAAGTAAGTATAGTAAACGCGATTTTTTTCGAAATCCGGATTTTGATGGAATTATCAATTTTGACCTTCCCTGAATCCATTCTGACTATTTTCGCCATGATGTCTGTGTGTCTGTCGGTCTGTCGGTCTGTCTGTCGGTCTGTCGGTCTGTCGGTCTGTCTGTAGACGCTGTAACTCAAATACGACAAATCGTAGAAAGGTGGAATTTTATACTTAAGATTGATTTTTGCCTGGGATGAAAACCTCCTATTTTTGAAAACGATCATTCAACCGGAAACGGATGTTTACCTACATCGATTTTTGAATTTTTCGAATAACACTGAAACAGTGTGAATTAGAGAAAAATGACAAAGTTGAAAATTGTAGGTAATATTATTATCTATAATTTATGTTCTATTCATTTTTTCGAAAAAAAACAAATTTAATTTTTTTTTTTTTTTTTTACCAAGTATTCGATTTTAAGTACATTTCAAATGGTTCATAACAGAGAAGAAATATCTGCCATGTGTGTCATGGGACTTTCTTATACGTATCACAGAGACTGTACGTGTTTGCTATAGGTACCATGGGTCTTTCTTATACATAATATTGAGAATAAACACTGTACACTCTATTTTATTTAGTTTGCAGTGGTCGCCCGGTGACATGACGGTATGAGTCGTGATCCGTACGGTCAAATCACCAGACAACCAGTATAGATTATTTTAAATAATGATTTTTAAAAAATTATTTCTGGCTAAATCATAAGTGTTGGAAAAAAATGTATGGGGAATTAATTATAGATAATAACATACTCGACATTTTTTATCTAAAACATTTTTGTCTTATTTCAAAAAATTCAAAAAATTACAAGAGTAACCATCCGTTTCCGGTTTAGTGATCATTTTAAAAATAAGGTGGTTGTCTTCCCAGATGAAAGATTATTATAAATATAAAATTACACCCTTCCATCATCAGTCGTTTAGGAGTTATGGTATTTTTACTTTCTTATACCAATGTATATGAAATATACATATAGTATAAGTAAGTATAGTAAACGCGATTTTTTTCGAAATCCGGATTTTGATGGAATTATCAATTTTGACCTTCCCTGAATCCATTCTGACTATTTTCGCCATGATGTCTGTGTGTCTGTCGGTCTGTCGGTCTGTCTGTCGGTCTGTCGGTCTGTCGGTCTGTCTGTAGACGCTGTAACTCAAATACGACAAATCGTAGAAAGGTGGAATTTTATACTTAAGATTGATTTTTGCCTGGGATGAAAACCTCCTATTTTTGAAAACGATCATTCAACCGGAAACGGATGTTTACCTACATCGATTTTTGAATTTTTCGAATAACACTGAAACAGTGTGAATTAGAGAAAAATGACAAAGTTGAAAATTGTAGGTAATATTATTATCTATAATTTATGTTCTATTCATTTTTTCGAAAAAAAACAAATTTAATTTTTTTTTTTTTTTTTTACCAAGTATTCGATTTTAAGTACATTTCAAATGGTTCATAACAGAGAAGAAATATCTGCCATGTGTGTCATGGGACTTTCTTATACGTATCACAGAGACTGTACGTGTTTGCTATAGGTACCATGGGTCTTTCTTATACATAATATTGAGAATAAACACTGTACACTCTATTTTATTTAGTTTGCAGTGGTCGCCCGGTGACATGACGGTATGAGTCGTGATCCGTACGGTCAAATCACCAGACAACCAGTATAGATTATTTTAAATAATGATTTTTAAAAAATTATTTCTGGCTAAATCATAAGTGTTGGAAAAAAATGTATGGGGAATTAATTATAGATAATAACATACTCGACATTTTTTATCTAAAACATTTTTGTCTTATTTCAAAAAATTCAAAAAATTACAAGAGTAACCATCCGTTTCCGGTTTAGTGATCATTTTAAAAATAAGGTGGTTGTCTTCCCAGATGAAAGATTATTATAAATATAAAATTACACCCTTCCATCATCAGTCGTTTAGGAGTTATGGTATTTTTACTTTCTTATACCAATGTATATGAAATATACATATAGTATAAGTAAGTATAGTAAACGCGATTTTTTTCGAAATCCGGATTTTGATGGAATTATCAATTTTGACCTTCCCTGAATCCATTCTGACTATTTTCGCCATGATGTCTGTGTGTCTGTCGGTCTGTCGGTCTGTCTGTCGGTCTGTCGGTCTGTCGGTCTGTCTGTAGACGCTGTAACTCAAATACGACAAATCGTAGAAAGGTGGAATTTTATACTTAAGATTGATTTTTGCCTGGGATGAAAACCTCCTATTTTTGAAAACGATCATTCAACCGGAAACGGATGTTTACCTACATCGATTTTTGAATTTTTCGAATAACACTGAAACAGTGTGAATTAGAGAAAAATGACAAAGTTGAAAATTGTAGGTAATATTATTATCTATAATTTATGTTCTATTCATTTTTTCGAAAAAAAACAAATTTAATTTTTTTTTTTTTTTTTTACCAAGTATTCGATTTTAAGTACATTTCAAATGGTTCATAACAGAGAAGAAATATCTGCCATGTGTGTCATGGGACTTTCTTATACGTATCACAGAGACTGTACGTGTTTGCTATAGGTACCATGGGTCTTTCTTATACATAATATTGAGAATAAACACTGTACACTCTATTTTATTTAGTTTGCAGTGGTCGCCCGGTGACATGACGGTATGAGTCGTGATCCGTACGGTCAAATCACCAGACAACCAGTATAGATTATTTTAAATAATGATTTTTAAAAAATTATTTCTGGCTAAATCATAAGTGTTGGAAAAAAATGTATGGGGAATTAATTATAGATAATAACATACTCGACATTTTTTATCTAAAACATTTTTGTCTTATTTCAAAAAATTCAAAAAATTACAAGAGTAACCATCCGTTTCCGGTTTAGTGATCATTTTAAAAATAAGGTGGTTGTCTTCCCAGATGAAAGATTATTATAAATATAAAATTACACCCTTCCATCATCAGTCGTTTAGGAGTTATGGTATTTTTACTTTCTTATACCAATGTATATGAAATATACATATAGTATAAGTAAGTATAGTAAACGCGATTTTTTTCGAAATCCGGATTTTGATGGAATTATCAATTTTGACCTTCCCTGAATCCATTCTGACTATTTTCGCCATGATGTCTGTGTGTCTGTCGGTCTGTCGGTCTGTCTGTCGGTCTGTCGGTCTGTCGGTCTGTCTGTAGACGCTGTAACTCAAATACGACAAATCGTAGAAAGGTGGAATTTTATACTTAAGATTGATTTTTGCCTGGGATGAAAACCTCCTATTTTTGAAAACGATCATTCAACCGGAAACGGATGTTTACCTACATCGATTTTTGAATTTTTCGAATAACACTGAAACAGTGTGAATTAGAGAAAAATGACAAAGTTGAAAATTGTAGGTAATATTATTATCTATAATTTATGTTCTATTCATTTTTTCGAAAAAAAACAAATTTAATTTTTTTTTGTTTTTTTTACCAAGTATTCGATTTTAAGTACATTTCAAATGGTTCATAACAGAGAAGAAATATCTGCCATGTGTGTCATGGGACTTTCTTATACGTATCACAGAGACTGTACGTGTTTGCTATAGGTACCATGGGTCTTTCTTATACATAATATTGAGAATAAACACTGTACACTCTATTTTATTTAGTTTGCAGTGGTCGCCCGGTGACATGACGGTATGAGTCGTGATCCGTACGGTCAAATCACCAGACAACCAGTATAGATTATTTTAAATAATGATTTTTAAAAAATTATTTCTGGCTAAATCATAAGTGTTGGAAAAAAATGTATGGGGAATTAATTATAGATAATAACATACTCGACATTTTTTATCTAAAACATTTTTGTCTTATTTCAAAAAATTCAAAAAATTACAAGAGTAACCATCCGTTTCCGGTTTAGTGATCATTTTAAAAATAAGGTGGTTGTCTTCCCAGATGAAAGATTATTATAAATATAAAATTACACCCTTCCATCATCAGTCGTTTAGGAGTTATGGTATTTTTACTTTCTTATACCAATGTATATGAAATATACATATAGTATAAGTAAGTATAGTAAACGCGATTTTTTTCGAAATCCGGATTTTGATGGAATTATCAATTTTGACCTTCCCTGAATCCATTCTGACTATTTTCGCCATGATGTCTGTGTGTCTGTCGGTCTGTCGGTCTGTCTGTCGGTCTGTCGGTCTGTCGGTCTGTCTGTAGACGCTGTAACTCAAATACGACAAATCGTAGAAAGGTGGAATTTTATACTTAAGATTGATTTTTGCCTGGGATGAAAACCTCCTATTTTTGAAAACGATCATTCAACCGGAAACGGATGTTTACCTACATCGATTTTTGAATTTTTCGAATAACACTGAAACAGTGTGAATTAGAGAAAAATGACAAAGTTGAAAATTGTAGGTAATATTATTATCTATAATTTATGTTCTATTCATTTTTTCGAAAAAAAACAAATTTAATTTTTTTTTTTTTTTTTTACCAAGTATTCGATTTTAAGTACATTTCAAATGGTTCATAACAGAGAAGAAATATCTGCCATGTGTGTCATGGGACTTTCTTATACGTATCACAGAGACTGTACGTGTTTGCTATAGGTACCATGGGTCTTTCTTATACATAATATTGAGAATAAACACTGTACACTCTATTTTATTTAGTTTGCAGTGGTCGCCCGGTGACATGACGGTATGAGTCGTGATCCGTACGGTCAAATCACCAGACAACCAGTATAGATTATTTTAAATAATGATTTTTAAAAAATTATTTCTGGCTAAATCATAAGTGTTGGAAAAAAATGTATGGGGAATTAATTATAGATAATAACATACTCGACATTTTTTATCTAAAACATTTTTGTCTTATTTCAAAAAATTCAAAAAATTACAAGAGTAACCATCCGTTTCCGGTTTAGTGATCATTTTAAAAATAAGGTGGTTGTCTTCCCAGATGAAAGATTATTATAAATATAAAATTACACCCTTCCATCATCAGTCGTTTAGGAGTTATGGTATTTTTACTTTCTTATACCAATGTATATGAAATATACATATAGTATAAGTAAGTATAGTAAACGCGATTTTTTTCGAAATCCGGATTTTGATGGAATTATCAATTTTGACCTTCCCTGAATCCATTCTGACTATTTTCGCCATGATGTCTGTGTGTCTGTCGGTCTGTCGGTCTGTCTGTCGGTCTGTCGGTCTGTCGGTCTGTCTGTAGACGCTGTAACTCAAATACGACAAATCGTAGAAAGGTGGAATTTTATACTTAAGATTGATTTTTGCCTGGGATGAAAACCTCCTATTTTTGAAAACGATCATTCAACCGGAAACGGATGTTTACCTACATCGATTTTTGAATTTTTCGAATAACACTGAAACAGTGTGAATTAGAGAAAAATGACAAAGTTGAAAATTGTAGGTAATATTATTATCTATAATTTATGTTCTATTCATTTTTTCGAAAAAAAAACAAATTTAATTTTTTTTTTTTTTTTTTACCAAGTATTCGATTTTAAGTACATTTCAAATGGTTCATAACAGAGAAGAAATATCTGCCATGTGTGTCATGGGACTTTCTTATACGTATCACAGAGACTGTACGTGTTTGCTATAGGTACCATGGGTCTTTCTTATACATAATATTGAGAATAAACACTGTACACTCTATTTTATTTAGTTTGCAGTGGTCGCCCGGTGACATGACGGTATGAGTCGTGATCCGTACGGTCAAATCACCAGACAACCAGTATAGATTATTTTAAATAATGATTTTTAAAAAATTATTTCTGGCTAAATCATAAGTGTTGGAAAAAAATGTATGGGGAATTAATTATAGATAATAACATACTCGACATTTTTTATCTAAAACATTTTTGTCTTATTTCAAAAAATTCAAAAAATTACAAGAGTAACCATCCGTTTCCGGTTTAGTGATCATTTTAAAAATAAGGTGGTTGTCTTCCCAGATGAAAGATTATTATAAATATAAAATTACACCCTTCCATCATCAGTCGTTTAGGAGTTATGGTATTTTTACTTTCTTATACCAATGTATATGAAATATACATATAGTATAAGTAAGTATAGTAAACGCGATTTTTTTCGAAATCCGGATTTTGATGGAATTATCAATTTTGACCTTCCCTGAATCCATTCTGACTATTTTCGCCATGATGTCTGTGTGTCTGTCGGTCTGTCGGTCTGTCTGTCGGTCTGTCGGTCTGTCGGTCTGTCTGTAGACGCTGTAACTCAAATACGACAAATCGTAGAAAGGTGGAATTTTATACTTAAGATTGATTTTTGCCTGGGATGAAAACCTCCTATTTTTGAAAACGATCATTCAACCGGAAACGGATGTTTACCTACATCGATTTTTGAATTTTTCGAATAACACTGAAACAGTGTGAATTAGAGAAAAATGACAAAGTTGAAAATTGTAGGTAATATTATTATCTATAATTTATGTTCTATTCATTTTTTCGAAAAAAAACAAATTTAATTTTTTTTTTTTTTTTTACCAAGTATTCGATTTTAAGTACATTTCAAATGGTTCATAACAGAGAAGAAATATCTGCCATGTGTGTCATGGGACTTTCTTATACGTATCACAGAGACTGTACGTGTTTGCTATAGGTACCATGGGTCTTTCTTATACATAATATTGAGAATAAACACTGTACACTCTATTTTATTTAGTTTGCAGTGGTCGCCCGGTGACATGACGGTATGAGTCGTGATCCGTACGGTCAAATCACCAGACAACCAGTATAGATTATTTTAAATAATGATTTTTAAAAAATTATTTCTGGCTAAATCATAAGTGTTGGAAAAAAATGTATGGGGAATTAATTATAGATAATAACATACTCGACATTTTTTATCTAAAACATTTTTGTCTTATTTCAAAAAATTCAAAAAATTACAAGAGTAACCATCCGTTTCCGGTTTAGTGATCATTTTAAAAATAAGGTGGTTGTCTTCCCAGATGAAAGATTATTATAAATATAAAATTACACCCTTCCATCATCAGTCGTTTAGGAGTTATGGTATTTTTACTTTCTTATACCAATGTATATGAAATATACATATAGTATAAGTAAGTATAGTAAACGCGATTTTTTTCGAAATCCGGATTTTGATGGAATTATCAATTTTGACCTTCCCTGAATCCATTCTGACTATTTTCGCCATGATGTCTGTGTGTCTGTCGGTCTGTCGGTCTGTCTGTCGGTCTGTCGGTCTGTCGGTCTGTCTGTAGACGCTGTAACTCAAATACGACAAATCGTAGAAAGGTGGAATTTTATACTTAAGATTGATTTTTGCCTGGGATGAAAACCTCCTATTTTTGAAAACGATCATTCAACCGGAAACGGATGTTTACCTACATCGATTTTTGAATTTTTCGAATAACACTGAAACAGTGTGAATTAGAGAAAAATGACAAAGTTGAAAATTGTAGGTAATATTATTATCTATAATTTATGTTCTATTCATTTTTTCGAAAAAAAACAAATTTAATTTTTTTTTGTTTTTTTTACCAAGTATTCGATTTTAAGTACATTTCAAATGGTTCATAACAGAGAAGAAATATCTGCCATGTGTGTCATGGGACTTTCTTATACGTATCACAGAGACTGTACGTGTTTGCTATAGGTACCATGGGTCTTTCTTATACATAATATTGAGAATAAACACTGTACACTCTATTTTATTTAGTTTGCAGTGGTCGCCCGGTGACATGACGGTATGAGTCGTGATCCGTACGGTCAAATCACCAGACAACCAGTATAGATTATTTTAAATAATGATTTTTAAAAAATTATTTCTGGCTAAATCATAAGTGTTGGAAAAAAATGTATGGGGAATTAATTATAGATAATAACATACTCGACATTTTTTATCTAAAACATTTTTGTCTTATTTCAAAAAATTCAAAAAATTACAAGAGTAACCATCCGTTTCCGGTTTAGTGATCATTTTAAAAATAAGGTGGTTGTCTTCCCAGATGAAAGATTATTATAAATATAAAATTACACCCTTCCATCATCAGTCGTTTAGGAGTTATGGTATTTTTACTTTCTTATACCAATGTATATGAAATATACATATAGTATAAGTAAGTATAGTAAACGCGATTTTTTTCGAAATCCGGATTTTGATGGAATTATCAATTTTGACCTTCCCTGAATCCATTCTGACTATTTTCGCCATGATGTCTGTGTGTCTGTCGGTCTGTCGGTCTGTCTGTCGGTCTGTCGGTCTGTCGGTCTGTCTGTAGACGCTGTAACTCAAATACGACAAATCGTAGAAAGGTGGAATTTTATACTTAAGATTGATTTTTGCCTGGGATGAAAACCTCCTATTTTTGAAAACGATCATTCAACCGGAAACGGATGTTTACCTACATCGATTTTTGAATTTTTCGAATAACACTGAAACAGTGTGAATTAGAGAAAAATGACAAAGTTGAAAATTGTAGGTAATATTATTATCTATAATTTATGTTCTATTCATTTTTTCGAAAAAAAACAAATTTAATTTTTTTTTTTTTTTTTTACCAAGTATTCGATTTTAAGTACATTTCAAATGGTTCATAACAGAGAAGAAATATCTGCCATGTGTGTCATGGGACTTTCTTATACGTATCACAGAGACTGTACGTGTTTGCTATAGGTACCATGGGTCTTTCTTATACATAATATTGAGAATAAACACTGTACACTCTATTTTATTTAGTTTGCAGTGGTCGCCCGGTGACATGACGGTATGAGTCGTGATCCGTACGGTCAAATCACCAGACAACCAGTATAGATTATTTTAAATAATGATTTTTAAAAAATTATTTCTGGCTAAATCATAAGTGTTGGAAAAAAATGTATGGGGAATTAATTATAGATAATAACATACTCGACATTTTTTATCTAAAACATTTTTGTCTTATTTCAAAAAATTCAAAAAATTACAAGAGTAACCATCCGTTTCCGGTTTAGTGATCATTTTAAAAATAAGGTGGTTGTCTTCCCAGATGAAAGATTATTATAAATATAAAATTACACCCTTCCATCATCAGTCGTTTAGGAGTTATGGTATTTTTACTTTCTTATACCAATGTATATGAAATATACATATAGTATAAGTAAGTATAGTAAACGCGATTTTTTTCGAAATCCGGATTTTGATGGAATTATCAATTTTGACCTTCCCTGAATCCATTCTGACTATTTTCGCCATGATGTCTGTGTGTCTGTCGGTCTGTCGGTCTGTCTGTCGGTCTGTCGGTCTGTCGGTCTGTCTGTAGACGCTGTAACTCAAATACGACAAATCGTAGAAAGGTGGAATTTTATACTTAAGATTGATTTTTGCCTGGGATGAAAACCTCCTATTTTTGAAAACGATCATTCAACCGGAAACGGATGTTTACCTACATCGATTTTTGAATTTTTCGAATAACACTGAAACAGTGTGAATTAGAGAAAAATGACAAAGTTGAAAATTGTAGGTAATATTATTATCTATAATTTATGTTCTATTCATTTTTTCGAAAAAAAACAAATTTAATTTTTTTTTTTTTTTTTTACCAAGTATTCGATTTTAAGTACATTTCAAATGGTTCATAACAGAGAAGAAATATCTGCCATGTGTGTCATGGGACTTTCTTATACGTATCACAGAGACTGTACGTGTTTGCTATAGGTACCATGGGTCTTTCTTATACATAATATTGAGAATAAACACTGTACACTCTATTTTATTTAGTTTGCAGTGGTCGCCCGGTGACATGACGGTATGAGTCGTGATCCGTACGGTCAAATCACCAGACAACCAGTATAGATTATTTTAAATAATGATTTTTAAAAAATTATTTCTGGCTAAATCATAAGTGTTGGAAAAAAATGTATGGGGAATTAATTATAGATAATAACATACTCGACATTTTTTATCTAAAACATTTTTGTCTTATTTCAAAAAATTCAAAAAATTACAAGAGTAACCATCCGTTTCCGGTTTAGTGATCATTTTAAAAATAAGGTGGTTGTCTTCCCAGATGAAAGATTATTATAAATATAAAATTACACCCTTCCATCATCAGTCGTTTAGGAGTTATGGTATTTTTACTTTCTTATACCAATGTATATGAAATATACATATAGTATAAGTAAGTATAGTAAACGCGATTTTTTTCGAAATCCGGATTTTGATGGAATTATCAATTTTGACCTTCCCTGAATCCATTCTGACTATTTTCGCCATGATGTCTGTGTGTCTGTCGGTCTGTCGGTCTGTCTGTCGGTCTGTCGGTCTGTCGGTCTGTCTGTAGACGCTGTAACTCAAATACGACAAATCGTAGAAAGGTGGAATTTTATACTTAAGATTGATTTTTGCCTGGGATGAAAACCTCCTATTTTTGAAAACGATCATTCAACCGGAAACGGATGTTTACCTACATCGATTTTTGAATTTTTCGAATAACACTGAAACAGTGTGAATTAGAGAAAAATGACAAAGTTGAAAATTGTAGGTAATATTATTATCTATAATTTATGTTCTATTCATTTTTTCGAAAAAAAACAAATTTAATTTTTTTTTTTTTTTTTTACCAAGTATTCGATTTTAAGTACATTTCAAATGGTTCATAACAGAGAAGAAATATCTGCCATGTGTGTCATGGGACTTTCTTATACGTATCACAGAGACTGTACGTGTTTGCTATAGGTACCATGGGTCTTTCTTATACATAATATTGAGAATAAACACTGTACACTCTATTTTATTTAGTTTGCAGTGGTCGCCCGGTGACATGACGGTATGAGTCGTGATCCGTACGGTCAAATCACCAGACAACCAGTATAGATTATTTTAAATAATGATTTTTAAAAAATTATTTCTGGCTAAATCATAAGTGTTGGAAAAAAATGTATGGGGAATTAATTATAGATAATAACATACTCGACATTTTTTATCTAAAACATTTTTGTCTTATTTCAAAAAATTCAAAAAATTACAAGAGTAACCATCCGTTTCCGGTTTAGTGATCATTTTAAAAATAAGGTGGTTGTCTTCCCAGATGAAAGATTATTATAAATATAAAATTACACCCTTCCATCATCAGTCGTTTAGGAGTTATGGTATTTTTACTTTCTTATACCAATGTATATGAAATATACATATAGTATAAGTAAGTATAGTAAACGCGATTTTTTTCGAAATCCGGATTTTGATGGAATTATCAATTTTGACCTTCCCTGAATCCATTCTGACTATTTTCGCCATGATGTCTGTGTGTCTGTCGGTCTGTCGGTCTGTCTGTCGGTCTGTCGGTCTGTCGGTCTGTCTGTAGACGCTGTAACTCAAATACGACAAATCGTAGAAAGGTGGAATTTTATACTTAAGATTGATTTTTGCCTGGGATGAAAACCTCCTATTTTTGAAAACGATCATTCAACCGGAAACGGATGTTTACCTACATCGATTTTTGAATTTTTCGAATAACACTGAAACAGTGTGAATTAGAGAAAAATGACAAAGTTGAAAATTGTAGGTAATATTATTATCTATAATTTATGTTCTATTCATTTTTTCGAAAAAAAACAAATTTAATTTTTTTTTTTTTTTTTTACCAAGTATTCGATTTTAAGTACATTTCAAATGGTTCATAACAGAGAAGAAATATCTGCCATGTGTGTCATGGGACTTTCTTATACGTATCACAGAGACTGTACGTGTTTGCTATAGGTACCATGGGTCTTTCTTATACATAATATTGAGAATAAACACTGTACACTCTATTTTATTTAGTTTGCAGTGGTCGCCCGGTGACATGACGGTATGAGTCGTGATCCGTACGGTCAAATCACCAGACAACCAGTATAGATTATTTTAAATAATGATTTTTAAAAAATTATTTCTGGCTAAATCATAAGTGTTGGAAAAAAATGTATGGGGAATTAATTATAGATAATAACATACTCGACATTTTTTATCTAAAACATTTTTGTCTTATTTCAAAAAATTCAAAAAATTACAAGAGTAACCATCCGTTTCCGGTTTAGTGATCATTTTAAAAATAAGGTGGTTGTCTTCCCAGATGAAAGATTATTATAAATATAAAATTACACCCTTCCATCATCAGTCGTTTAGGAGTTATGGTATTTTTACTTTCTTATACCAATGTATATGAAATATACATATAGTATAAGTAAGTATAGTAAACGCGATTTTTTTCGAAATCCGGATTTTGATGGAATTATCAATTTTGACCTTCCCTGAATCCATTCTGACTATTTTCGCCATGATGTCTGTGTGTCTGTCGGTCTGTCGGTCTGTCTGTCGGTCTGTCGGTCTGTCGGTCTGTCTGTAGACGCTGTAACTCAAATACGACAAATCGTAGAAAGGTGGAATTTTATACTTAAGATTGATTTTTGCCTAGGATGAAAACCTCCTATTTTTGAAAACGATCATTCAACCGGAAACGGATGTTTACCTACATCGATTTTTGAATTTTTCGAATAACACTGAAACAGTGTGAATTAGAGAAAAATGACAAAGTTGAAAATTGTAGGTAATATTATTATCTATAATTTATGTTCTATTCATTTTTTCGAAAAAAAACAAATTTAATTTTTTTTTTTTTTTTTTACCAAGTATTCGATTTTAAGTACATTTCAAATGGTTCATAACAGAGAAGAAATATCTGCCATGTGTGTCATGGGACTTTCTTATACGTATCACAGAGACTGTACGTGTTTGCTATAGGTACCATGGGTCTTTCTTATACATAATATTGAGAATAAACACTGTACACTCTATTTTATTTAGTTTGCAGTGGTCGCCCGGTGACATGACGGTATGAGTCGTGATCCGTACGGTCAAATCACCAGACAACCAGTATAGATTATTTTAAATAATGATTTTTAAAAAATTATTTCTGGCTAAATCATAAGTGTTGGAAAAAAATGTATGGGGAATTAATTATAGATAATAACATACTCGACATTTTTTATCTAAAACATTTTTGTCTTATTTCAAAAAATTCAAAAAATTACAAGAGTAACCATCCGTTTCCGGTTTAGTGATCATTTTAAAAATAAGGTGGTTGTCTTCCCAGATGAAAGATTATTATAAATATAAAATTACACCCTTCCATCATCAGTCGTTTAGGAGTTATGGTATTTTTACTTTCTTATACCAATGTATATGAAATATACATATAGTATAAGTAAGTATAGTAAACGCGATTTTTTTCGAAATCCGGATTTTGATGGAATTATCAATTTTGACCTTCCCTGAATCCATTCTGACTATTTTCGCCATGATGTCTGTGTGTCTGTCGGTCTGTCGGTCTGTCTGTCGGTCTGTCGGTCTGTCGGTCTGTCTGTAGACGCTGTAACTCAAATACGACAAATCGTAGAAAGGTGGAATTTTATACTTAAGATTGATTTTTGCCTGGGATGAAAACCTCCTATTTTTGAAAACGATCATTCAACCGGAAACGGATGTTTACCTACATCGATTTTTGAATTTTTCGAATAACACTGAAACAGTGTGAATTAGAGAAAAATGACAAAGTTGAAAATTGTAGGTAATATTATTATCTATAATTTATGTTCTATTCATTTTTTCGAAAAAAAACAAATTTAATTTTTTTTTTTTTTTTTTACCAAGTATTCGATTTTAAGTACATTTCAAATGGTTCATAACAGAGAAGAAATATCTGCCATGTGTGTCATGGGACTTTCTTATACGTATCACAGAGACTGTACGTGTTTGCTATAGGTACCATGGGTCTTTCTTATACATAATATTGAGAATAAACACTGTACACTCTATTTTATTTAGTTTGCAGTGGTCGCCCGGTGACATGACGGTATGAGTCGTGATCCGTACGGTCAAATCACCAGACAACCAGTATAGATTATTTTAAATAATGATTTTTAAAAAATTATTTCTGGCTAAATCATAAGTGTTGGAAAAAAATGTATGGGGAATTAATTATAGATAATAACATACTCGACATTTTTTATCTAAAACATTTTTGTCTTATTTCAAAAAATTCAAAAAATTACAAGAGTAACCATCCGTTTCCGGTTTAGTGATCATTTTAAAAATAAGGTGGTTGTCTTCCCAGATGAAAGATTATTATAAATATAAAATTACACCCTTCCATCATCAGTCGTTTAGGAGTTATGGTATTTTTACTTTCTTATACCAATGTATATGAAATATACATATAGTATAAGTAAGTATAGTAAACGCGATTTTTTTCGAAATCCGGATTTTGATGGAATTATCAATTTTGACCTTCCCTGAATCCATTCTGACTATTTTCGCCATGATGTCTGTGTGTCTGTCGGTCTGTCGGTCTGTCTGTCGGTCTGTCGGTCTGTCGGTCTGTCTGTAGACGCTGTAACTCAAATACGACAAATCGTAGAAAGGTGGAATTTTATACTTAAGATTGATTTTTGCCTGGGATGAAAACCTCCTATTTTTGAAAACGATCATTCAACCGGAAACGGATGTTTACCTACATCGATTTTTGAATTTTTCGAATAACACTGAAACAGTGTGAATTAGAGAAAAATGACAAAGTTGAAAATTGTAGGTAATATTATTATCTATAATTTATGTTCTATTCATTTTTTCGAAAAAAAACAAATTTAATTTTTTTTTGTTTTTTTTACCAAGTATTCGATTTTAAGTACATTTCAAATGGTTCATAACAGAGAAGAAATATCTGCCATGTGTGTCATGGGACTTTCTTATACGTATCACAGAGACTGTACGTGTTTGCTATAGGTACCATGGGTCTTTCTTATACATAATATTGAGAATAAACACTGTACACTCTATTTTATTTAGTTTGCAGTGGTCGCCCGGTGACATGACGGTATGAGTCGTGATCCGTACGGTCAAATCACCAGACAACCAGTATAGATTATTTTAAATAATGATTTTTAAAAAATTATTTCTGGCTAAATCATAAGTGTTGGAAAAAAATGTATGGGGAATTAATTATAGATAATAACATACTCGACATTTTTTATCTAAAACATTTTTGTCTTATTTCAAAAAATTCAAAAAATTACAAGAGTAACCATCCGTTTCCGGTTTAGTGATCATTTTAAAAATAAGGTGGTTGTCTTCCCAGATGAAAGATTATTATAAATATAAAATTACACCCTTCCATCATCAGTCGTTTAGGAGTTATGGTATTTTTACTTTCTTATACCAATGTATATGAAATATACATATAGTATAAGTAAGTATAGTAAACGCGATTTTTTTCGAAATCCGGATTTTGATGGAATTATCAATTTTGACCTTCCCTGAATCCATTCTGACTATTTTCGCCATGATGTCTGTGTGTCTGTCGGTCTGTCGGTCTGTCTGTCGGTCTGTCGGTCTGTCGGTCTGTCTGTAGACGCTGTAACTCAAATACGACAAATCGTAGAAAGGTGGAATTTTATACTTAAGATTGATTTTTGCCTGGGATGAAAACCTCCTATTTTTGAAAACGATCATTCAACCGGAAACGGATGTTTACCTACATCGATTTTTGAATTTTTCGAATAACACTGAAACAGTGTGAATTAGAGAAAAATGACAAAGTTGAAAATTGTAGGTAATATTATTATCTATAATTTATGTTCTATTCATTTTTTCGAAAAAAAACAAATTTAATTTTTTTTTTTTTTTTTTACCAAGTATTCGATTTTAAGTACATTTCAAATGGTTCATAACAGAGAAGAAATATCTGCCATGTGTGTCATGGGACTTTCTTATACGTATCACAGAGACTGTACGTGTTTGCTATAGGTACCATGGGTCTTTCTTATACATAATATTGAGAATAAACACTGTACACTCTATTTTATTTAGTTTGCAGTGGTCGCCCGGTGACATGACGGTATGAGTCGTGATCCGTACGGTCAAATCACCAGACAACCAGTATAGATTATTTTAAATAATGATTTTTAAAAAATTATTTCTGGCTAAATCATAAGTGTTGGAAAAAAATGTATGGGGAATTAATTATAGATAATAACATACTCGACATTTTTTATCTAAAACATTTTTGTCTTATTTCAAAAAATTCAAAAAATTACAAGAGTAACCATCCGTTTCCGGTTTAGTGATCATTTTAAAAATAAGGTGGTTGTCTTCCCAGATGAAAGATTATTATAAATATAAAATTACACCCTTCCATCATCAGTCGTTTAGGAGTTATGGTATTTTTACTTTCTTATACCAATGTATATGAAATATACATATAGTATAAGTAAGTATAGTAAACGCGATTTTTTTCGAAATCCGGATTTTGATGGAATTATCAATTTTGACCTTCCCTGAATCCATTCTGACTATTTTCGCCATGATGTCTGTGTGTCTGTCGGTCTGTCGGTCTGTCTGTCGGTCTGTCGGTCTGTCGGTCTGTCTGTAGACGCTGTAACTCAAATACGACAAATCGTAGAAAGGTGGAATTTTATACTTAAGATTGATTTTTGCCTGGGATGAAAACCTCCTATTTTTGAAAACGATCATTCAACCGGAAACGGATGTTTACCTACATCGATTTTTGAATTTTTCGAATAACACTGAAACAGTGTGAATTAGAGAAAAATGACAAAGTTGAAAATTGTAGGTAATATTATTATCTATAATTTATGTTCTATTCATTTTTTCGAAAAAAAACAAATTTAATTTTTTTTTTTTTTTTTTACCAAGTATTCGATTTTAAGTACATTTCAAATGGTTCATAACAGAGAAGAAATATCTGCCATGTGTGTCATGGGACTTTCTTATACGTATCACAGAGACTGTACGTGTTTGCTATAGGTACCATGGGTCTTTCTTATACATAATATTGAGAATAAACACTGTACACTCTATTTTATTTAGTTTGCAGTGGTCGCCCGGTGACATGACGGTATGAGTCGTGATCCGTACGGTCAAATCACCAGACAACCAGTATAGATTATTTTAAATAATGATTTTTAAAAAATTATTTCTGGCTAAATCATAAGTGTTGGAAAAAAATGTATGGGGAATTAATTATAGATAATAACATACTCGACATTTTTTATCTAAAACATTTTTGTCTTATTTCAAAAAATTCAAAAAATTACAAGAGTAACCATCCGTTTCCGGTTTAGTGATCATTTTAAAAATAAGGTGGTTGTCTTCCCAGATGAAAGATTATTATAAATATAAAATTACACCCTTCCATCATCAGTCGTTTAGGAGTTATGGTATTTTTACTTTCTTATACCAATGTATATGAAATATACATATAGTATAAGTAAGTATAGTAAACGCGATTTTTTTCGAAATCCGGATTTTGATGGAATTATCAATTTTGACCTTCCCTGAATCCATTCTGACTATTTTCGCCATGATGTCTGTGTGTCTGTCGGTCTGTCGGTCTGTCTGTCGGTCTGTCGGTCTGTCTGTAGACGCTGTAACTCAAATACGACAAATCGTAGAAAGGTGGAATTTTATACTTAAGATTGATTTTTGCCTGGGATGAAAACCTCCTATTTTTGAAAACGATCATTCAACCGGAAACGGATGTTTACCTACATCGATTTTTGAATTTTTCGAATAACACTGAAACAGTGTGAATTAGAGAAAAATGACAAAGTTGAAAATTGTAGGTAATATTATTATCTATAATTTATGTTCTATTCATTTTTTCGAAAAAAAACAAATTTAATTTTTTTTTTTTTTTTTACCAAGTATTCGATTTTAAGTACATTTCAAATGGTTCATAACAGAGAAGAAATATCTGCCATGTGTGTCATGGGACTTTCTTATACGTATCACAGAGACTGTACGTGTTTGCTATAGGTACCATGGGTCTTTCTTATACATAATATTGAGAATAAACACTGTACACTCTATTTTATTTAGTTTGCAGTGGTCGCCCGGTGACATGACGGTATGAGTCGTGATCCGTACGGTCAAATCACCAGACAACCAGTATAGATTATTTTAAATAATGATTTTTAAAAAATTATTTCTGGCTAAATCATAAGTGTTGGAAAAAAATGTATGGGGAATTAATTATAGATAATAACATACTCGACATTTTTTATCTAAAACATTTTTGTCTTATTTCAAAAAATTCAAAAAATTACAAGAGTAACCATCCGTTTCCGGTTTAGTGATCATTTTAAAAATAAGGTGGTTGTCTTCCCAGATGAAAGATTATTATAAATATAAAATTACACCCTTCCATCATCAGTCGTTTAGGAGTTATGGTATTTTTACTTTCTTATACCAATGTATATGAAATATACATATAGTATAAGTAAGTATAGTAAACGCGATTTTTTTCGAAATCCGGATTTTGATGGAATTATCAATTTTGACCTTCCCTGAATCCATTCTGACTATTTTCGCCATGATGTCTGTGTGTCTGTCGGTCTGTCGGTCTGTCTGTCGGTCTGTCGGTCTGTCGGTCTGTCTGTAGACGCTGTAACTCAAATACGACAAATCGTAGAAAGGTGGAATTTTATACTTAAGATTGATTTTTGCCTGGGATGAAAACCTCCTATTTTTGAAAACGATCATTCAACCGGAAACGGATGTTTACCTACATCGATTTTTGAATTTTTCGAATAACACTGAAACAGTGTGAATTAGAGAAAAATGACAAAGTTGAAAATTGTAGGTAATATTATTATCTATAATTTATGTTCTATTCATTTTTTCGAAAAAAAACAAATTTAATTTTTTTTTTTTTTTTTTACCAAGTATTCGATTTTAAGTACATTTCAAATGGTTCATAACAGAGAAGAAATATCTGCCATGTGTGTCATGGGACTTTCTTATACGTATCACAGAGACTGTACGTGTTTGCTATAGGTACCATGGGTCTTTCTTATACATAATATTGAGAATAAACACTGTACACTCTATTTTATTTAGTTTGCAGTGGTCGCCCGGTGACATGACGGTATGAGTCGTGATCCGTACGGTCAAATCACCAGACAACCAGTATAGATTATTTTAAATAATGATTTTTAAAAAATTATTTCTGGCTAAATCATAAGTGTTGGAAAAAAATGTATGGGGAATTAATTATAGATAATAACATACTCGACATTTTTTATCTAAAACATTTTTGTCTTATTTCAAAAAATTCAAAAAATTACAAGAGTAACCATCCGTTTCCGGTTTAGTGATCATTTTAAAAATAAGGTGGTTGTCTTCCCAGATGAAAGATTATTATAAATATAAAATTACACCCTTCCATCATCAGTCGTTTAGGAGTTATGGTATTTTTACTTTCTTATACCAATGTATATGAAATATACATATAGTATAAGTAAGTATAGTAAACGCGATTTTTTTCGAAATCCGGATTTTGATGGAATTATCAATTTTGACCTTCCCTGAATCCATTCTGACTATTTTCGCCATGATGTCTGTGTGTCTGTCGGTCTGTCGGTCTGTCTGTCGGTCTGTCGGTCTGTCGGTCTTTCTGTAGACGCTGTAACTCAAATACGACAAATCGTAGAAAGGTGGAATTTTATACTTAAGATTAATTTTTGCCTGGGATGAAAACCTCCTATTTTTGAAAGCGATCTTTCAACCGGAAACGGATGTTTACCTACATCGATTTTTGAATTTTTCGAATAACACTGAAACAGTGTGAATTAGAGAAAAATGACAAAGTTGAAAATTGTAGGTAATATTATTATCTATAATTTATGTTCTATTCATTTTTTCGAAAAAAAACAAATTTAATTTTTTTTTTTTTTTTTTACCAAGTATTCGATTTTAAGTACATTTCAAATGGTTCATAACAGAGAAGAAATATCTGCCATGTGTGTCATGGGACTTTCTTATACGTATCACAGAGACTGTACGTGTTTGCTATAGGTACCATGGGTCTTTCTTATACATAATATTGAGAATAAACACTGTACACTCTATTTTATTTAGTTTGCAGTGGTCGCCCGGTGACATGACGGTATGAGTCGTGATCCGTACGGTCAAATCACCAGACAACCAGTATAGATTATTTTAAATAATGATTTTTAAAAAATTATTTCTGGCTAAATCATAAGTGTTGGAAAAAAATGTATGGGGAATTAATTATAGATAATAACATACTCGACATTTTTTATCTAAAACATTTTTGTCTTATTTCAAAAAATTCAAAAAATTACAAGAGTAACCATCCGTTTCCGGTTTAGTGATCATTTTAAAAATAAGGTGGTTGTCTTCCCAGATGAAAGATTATTATAAATATAAAATTACACCCTTCCATCATCAGTCGTTTAGGAGTTATGGTATTTTTACTTTCTTATACCAATGTATATGAAATATACATATAGTATAAGTAAGTATAGTAAACGCGATTTTTTTCGAAATCCGGATTTTGATGGAATTATCAATTTTGACCTTCCCTGAATCCATTCTGACTATTTTCGCCATGATGTCTGTGTGTCTGTCGGTCTGTCGGTCTGTCTGTCGGTCTGTCGGTCTGTCGGTCTGTCTGTAGACGCTGTAACTCAAATACGACAAATCGTAGAAAGGTGGAATTTTATACTTAAGATTGATTTTTGCCTGGGATGAAAACCTCCTATTTTTGAAAACGATCATTCAACCGGAAACGGATGTTTACCTACATCGATTTTTGAATTTTTCGAATAACACTGAAACAGTGTGAATTAGAGAAAAATGACAAAGTTGAAAATTGTAGGTAATATTATTATCTATAATTTATGTTCTATTCATTTTTTCGAAAAAAAACAAATTTAATTTTTTTTTTTTTTTTTTACCAAGTATTCGATTTTAAGTACATTTCAAATGGTTCATAACAGAGAAGAAATATCTGCCATGTGTGTCATGGGACTTTCTTATACGTATCACAGAGACTGTACGTGTTTGCTATAGGTACCATGGGTCTTTCTTATACATAATATTGAGAATAAACACTGTACACTCTATTTTATTTAGTTTGCAGTGGTCGCCCGGTGACATGACGGTATGAGTCGTGATCCGTACGGTCAAATCACCAGACAACCAGTATAGATTATTTTAAATAATGATTTTTAAAAAATTATTTCTGGCTAAATCATAAGTGTTGGAAAAAAATGTATGGGGAATTAATTATAGATAATAACATACTCGACATTTTTTATCTAAAACATTTTTGTCTTATTTCAAAAAATTCAAAAAATTACAAGAGTAACCATCCGTTTCCGGTTTAGTGATCATTTTAAAAATAAGGTGGTTGTCTTCCCAGATGAAAGATTATTATAAATATAAAATTACACCCTTCCATCATCAGTCGTTTAGGAGTTATGGTATTTTTACTTTCTTATACCAATGTATATGAAATATACATATAGTATAAGTAAGTATAGTAAACGCGATTTTTTTCGAAATCCGGATTTTGATGGAATTATCAATTTTGACCTTCCCTGAATCCATTCTGACTATTTTCGCCATGATGTCTGTGTGTCTGTCGGTCTGTCTGTAGACGCTGTAACTCAAATACGACAAATCGTAGAAAGGTGGAATTTTATACTTAAGATTGATTTTTGCCTGGGATGAAAACCTCCTATTTTTGAAAACGATCATTCAACCGGAAACGGATGTTTACCTACATCGATTTTTGAATTTTTCGAATAACACTGAAACAGTGCGAATTAGAGAAAAATGACAAAGTTGAAAATTGTAGGTAATATTATTATCTATAATTTATGTTCTATTCATTTTTTCGAAAAAAAACAAATTTAATTTTTTTTTTTTTTTTTACCAAGTATTCGATTTTAAGTACATTTCAAATGGTTCATAACAGAGAAGAAATATCTGCCATGTGTGTCATGGGACTTTCTTATACGTATCACAGAGACTGTACGTGTTTGCTATAGGTACCATGGGTCTTTCTTATACATAATATTGAGAATAAACACTGTACACTCTATTTCATTTAGTTTGCAGTGGTCGCCGGGTGACATGACGGTATGAGTCGTGATCCGTACGGTCAAATCACCCGACAACCAGTAAAATTACATGAGTAAACATCCGTTTCCATCTTATTGTTAGTAATTATGTTAAACAAAATTCGTTCGATACATAATTTATAAAATAATATTTCTATAGTTTATGTCTCATTCATTTTACTCTATTTTTTATTAGTTTGTCAGAAATATCCTTCACTAAAATAAAAATCACGTACACTGTTCACTGTCATTATTACGTATAAGAAAGTCCTGTGGCACACGGCAGATTATTTTTATTTAAATTTAGGATGTATTGTAATAAAACAACAATCATTTTAATTTACAATTTTTATATATAACATATTTTTTTGTAAAATGTATAAAGTAAATAAATTAATTAATATCTAATAATAATTAAAAAGATAAATACATCCACATATTGCAGCAATAACAGCTGTGTTCACCTGATGTCTAGCATTTAAAATGAAACAACAATGTAACGTTTATAGGTTATATGACGTATATAATATATTTGTTTTAAAAATGCAAACTTACCTGATTTTATCTTGATTAAAAAGATTGATTGGCTTTGAATAAAATAATTAAAATACAGCACGTATCGATGTACATTGTACATGTATTTATATAGGTATTAATTAACACAATATAATAATTATGGAATTTGAAGTGGCATATGAAGAAATAGCGCATACTACTATTAATAAATTATAAATAGCAACTACTCTATTTGTAAAAAAATTTCTTGTCAAAATACGAATTTTTGTTTAAATTAACTGCAAATTTCGTTACTTCTAGTTATCCAATTTTGTTGAGTTTTAATAGGGTTCTATTCTGATAATAGATGAAGTGAATTCAAAAGGATTGGTGCAAATTTATTTCGAATTGTTGCCTGTAGTTCGGCGTTTCTATCAAAAAAGCGGGTTAAATCGACAAATTGAACTTTATTTATATTTTTATAACAGAAAATTAAAACCGATCGATATTAAACTAAGCAAAAATGGAGACTGTAATGTTTTCTATCAGAAAATGTAAAAATGTAAGTGAGATACTGAAGAAATTTAAGATATAATACTCATTTTATCAATTTATATACGAAAAACGATTTTAGGACGAGAGTAGAACACACTTCCAAGCAGAGCCTGCTTGGGGTGTGCAATTAATTTACTTTATTAATAAAACATACAAAAGAAATAAAATTATTCCAAAAACCACTGATTTTAGAGCTATGGTATGTTGTACAGAAAGTATTCAGAATTGACCGTACAATTCAAAAATGGGATAATATAAAGGCTGTTCCGTTAAAAAAAATCAATGATGACTGCATATATTCATCTTGAGACACATTTCGAACGTCATTATTAAAAAAACCGCTAATTTTAGAGCAATGGTATGCTGTACAAAAAGTATTCAGAATTTATCGTTTAATTAAAAAATGGCATAATATATAGTGTTCCATTTAAAAAACTCAACGATGACTGCATATGTTCTTCTTGGTACACTCTGTATACAATTTTCTTTTGTCAAAAAATCCGCAACTAAAAATACTAATCGACGTGTCCGAGCGTTTTTCCACAAAATAATTACCTGAATTTTAAACGAATTTGTTACTTCATCATGAACTGTATGATGACTTGTAGCATAGTTCAAATCACATGACTACCAACTGCATAACACAAACAAGCGCATTAAACATCTTATATACATACAATAAATTGGAATTTGCACACAGATAAATTTCCACGCAAACTTGTTTAACACCACTGATACACCGTGAGTGTGAATACGATTAGGTTCATTTGTAACGATTTAGTGCATTAATATTCGCTTTTACGTAAAATGGGATATTTCAGTTTGTTGAAGAATTGCTTTTGTGGCGGACCTCCCATTATGTGACATATAAACTTGTTGTGGAAGTACTTAATGCGATATTTAATGTACATTGTGAGTTATAAACGCCATAGCGATGGACATGTTCGCACGAATTTACGTATAACTGAATGTAGTTGTTATGAATTATTACATTATGTTTCTAAAACGGTATTTTTTGCTAAATTAGTGTCATACCGCCAGAGACGGCCTTTGCGATTCTGGAGCCCCAGGCGGGATTTTTTTTGACGCCCTCTCCCCCTAAAAAAATGGCGAATGACAAAAAAAATCTGATGAACTTTTGTGGTTAAGGTAAAATTTTAGTTTAAGTGACTAAGAAACCACAGTTTCTCCGTTTTTCAAGTAAGAATATTATTGGATTTTAAACTTATTTAAAGAAGCTATTGTGGCCTGGGTCGCCTGGCCGTTCGGCCGGCTCTGCATACCGCTAATTTTGAATTTTCTAAAAAATATACCGGGTGTTTTTTTAAAGACTTTCCAGCGAATTATTTCCAAAATAACGAATGTTTAGTAAAAATGTTTCAGACAAAAGTTTCTTGGTTTTGGGGGCGCTAAGTATTGACACTATGAGGTGATCTTAGAAATGTCCCATTAATGGGTTTTCACATTCAACTTTTCTTTTTCAAATCTAAATCCATATTTTTTGTTGCAGATTCGTAATCTTTGAGATAAAATAAACATCTTTTGTCTGAAACATTTTTTCTAAAAATATCTATTTTTTATGATACCTATGGAATAAACCAAAAAGAAATTTCTGGATTTTCAATAATTTTTTAAATTAATTATTTATTTTTTATGCAACTTTTTTATTAAGAAAAATATTTGAAATTTTGAAAAGAAACAAATGAATTATACATATAAATAAAAATATAATCTGATAATTCTTACTTAAATTTTAGGATTTTTTTGCTTTTTGGAATTATTTTAAAAACATAGTTTTCGAGTAAAAAATTATTGCAAATCCAAAAAATTATGTTTGGTTTGCTCCGTATCATAAAAATTAGGCATTTTTAGAAAATGAATTTCGAACCTGCAACAAAAAATATAGGTTTAGATTTGAAAAAAAAGTTTAGCCTGAAAACCCATCAATGGGACCTTGAAAATTTGTTACTGAAAATTCGTTATTTTGTAAATAATCAACTGGAAAGTCTTAAAAAAACAACCGTTATATATACA
Organism: Sialis lutaria; assembly: GCA_949319165.1. Classification (NCBI taxonomy): domain Eukaryota; kingdom Metazoa; phylum Arthropoda; class Insecta; order Megaloptera; family Sialidae; genus Sialis; species Sialis lutaria. Next base: position 4,184,952 of record OX439244.1, read on the forward strand.
AAGGACGGAGGGAGGGTAAATGTGATAATTAGGCGCCTATCTGACGTAAATTAAATATATTAACAATAAACTGTGAAATAAAATTTTCTGATTGAAATTAAAAATTTTTTACTCACAAGACTTATTTTATTAAATACAGCGAAACACGTTCTAATTTTAACCTTAAGAGGGCCGGGATTTCAGGGGGCATTTCGCCCTCAGAAAAACTGGTATAAAAGGTATATTATATCATTGATTGATCATAGGCAAAGTGTCGATCACGGGGTGAACCAAGATATTGGCTTTCCGGCCCTGAAGGGAACAGCCCGTGTTAAAAATTTCAAATATTATTTTAAATAGTACATAACCCTTTTACAATATGCAAATATGTATTTTCGGTGTATTTTTCGACGCTGAATCCAAATCTGACATCGAAAATACAGTAAACCCAAAAACAACCCCTATAATATGGTAAAAACTACCTCTTTGCCTCGCGTAAACGATTTTTATTTATTTGGAAGTACAAATATACGTTTTCGATGTATTTTAATCTAAAAACAAAAATTGAAGAATTTCTGGTGCGCCAAAATATTGGTTTTCCGGGTGTATTTAAGTATCGACTAACTTTAAATTGTACTATTTTTAATAATACATAGATAAAATTATAATATCTATTTGGTATCTTAACTTTTTAAGACAAAATATTTTATCATTCATACCTCGTTCATGATGAGTACTTCCGGAATGTATTTCAAAGAAAAAATATAAGGAAATCCTACCTTGTTGTACATATAATTAAATATACTCGTTATTGTTAAACAAAATACTATAAAACTATAAGATACATACAAGAAGATAAATATATTTAAAGTGAAGTTTATTTTGACAATAAATAAAATAAATTATCTGGTTAGAACGACGCGCAGTGTAATGTTCCAATATCTACGCACAAGCAATGCCTCTCGCCACCCCGTGTCCCGGCTTTCTCCTCTCTCCTACGTATGTTGATTGTTGATTAGTAAAATTACAGACTTTCTACGTCAGTAAATACATATTTACATGCAAAGAATGTAGGTATGTATATTGCACATAACTCTGATCAAACTGTAATACATTATGTATGTTATATAATGTGCAATGTTTAAGTAAATACCATTAAAGTTACTTTTTGTTAATTCTAATATTTGTTTTATTTAAATAGAAATTAATCTATGTATATTATTATTCCATAATAAGAACTACAGTAATATTATATGTACATATGTACATAATAAAAAACAACAAGCTTAAATTATCCGGTAAATTGCTGAATGTCTTTAAAAAAAGACAGAATAACATGGATGTTAAATAAAAAAATAAAAATAAATTATCCGGTCATTTAGTGCGTTGTCCGGTTAGTACGACCAAGTGTCGACGGTCCCTTGAATGTCTTTATATCCTGATTATATTGTATACTAGGTGGGCCCGCGCGGCTTCGCTCGCGTGGACTACGGAATTATTGTTTAGGATTTAAAAAATATATAGTTGAATTAAGTACAAAACACTATTAGTTATTTTTCTAATAAAAACCAAACAACACTTAAATTACCTACCTAACAAAAGTGAATCAAAACAAAAAGTAAAAAAAAATTTATTAGTATTGTAGAACTTTTGATTATACACAGTTCTTTAATACATTATTTTATTCTATATTCAACGGTTTAGGCATCGTATTGCAAAACAGCGCACCGACGGCCAAATTTTGTCCGGCTTGATTTACTATTATCGCCACTGCTTAGTTGTTATGTTACCTAATGTAACAAAATATAGCCTATAACCTCGCAAGAGAATGTACCTATGAATTAAAAACGAAACCACGTAAATCGGATAAGTGGTTCTCGAGTGACAAAGCGCACAAACGGACAGACAGACAGAGAGACGTTGAACTTTATATACAGGGTGAGTCATATCAGGTGGAACAAACTTGAACAGTTAATTGAGAAAAATATTTCAAGCAAAAAAGTTCTTATGAACACGTGTCCGGAAACTCTTCGTGAGGGAGCTACAGACTCCCAAAGATTTTGCCTAAAATCAGTTTTTATTTAATATCTGGAGAATCCATTGCGATAGAGTAATGAAAATTGATACACAGTTTAGTATTAATACATGTTATCGATTTCCAGTATCAAACAATAATTATTTAGACCAGGAATGTATGGAGCCTATGAGCCCTCTGATTTTTATCTAGTATTTTTTTGTTCTTAATATTTTTCAAATGTTTGGCACTTTTATAAAGTCATATATCACAAAATACATACAAATATACTTCGTTGATTTATCATAAAATCAACTCGTTTACGAGAAATACAATGGTAAAGATAATATTGCAGAATTTAACTTAATACGGATGCTTCAAATTACACAAAATAAATGTATATTATTGTTCTAAAACTAAAAATAAGAAAAAAAGTTACTGTAAATATTCCTTTTAATATTAGTCTTCATAGACCTATAGCCAGGTGTATTACTTAAAACGTATTTTATTAATTTGACTAAAAAACGAAACTAAAAATTGTTATCTATTGATAAGGATGCATTTTTGGAAGAATATTTACATTTGCTTTTTTTCTTATTTTTAATCCTAAAACAAGAATATACATTTATTTTGTGTAATTTGAAGCATCCGTATTAAGTTAAATTCTGCAAAACTGTCATTACCATCGCATTTCTCGTAAACGGTTGATCTTATGATAAATGGATAAATCAACAAAGTATAACCATGTATATTTGGTGTCATACGACCTTATAAAAGTGCTAAACATTGGAAAAATATTAAGAACAAAAAAATACTAAATAAAAATCAGAGGGCCCATAGGCCCCATACATCCTTAGTCTAAATAGCCATTGTTTGATACTGGAAAACGATAGCATATATTAATACTAACTTGGGTATCAATTTTCATTACTATATCACAATGGGTTCTCCAGATATTAAATAAAAACTGATTTTAGGCAAAATCTTCGAGAGTCTGTAGCTCACTGACGAAGAGTTTCCGGACACATGTTCACATGAACTTTTTTGCTTGAAATATTTTTCTCAATTAACTGTTCAAGTTTGTTCCACCTGATATGACTCACCCTGTATATTAAGGATGTATATTCAATTCCATAGAATCTTACACAGGAATAGAGTTATTTTTAAAACAAATACCCTGTTGAATAAATTAACATCCTAGACGCAACAACTCTCTGACGTGTCAATAACTACAACAAGGCGAATATAAGTAATAAAGCAATCATACATTTTTTAGATCGATTACAATTGCTCGAGACCCGATTATCAATGCTAGATGTTATTGATGGAAACTGTTTTACCGGCGTGGTAATGGTTCAATGATTCCGTTGTCGTGTGGATCTTTTTTTTTATCTTATCCGTTCATGTTACGGAAAAGAAAAATAATAATTAGTTTATTTTACTTTCAATATGCATATTTTCTTTTTTGTAGCTAGTTTTTTATAATTATATAGTCGGTGATATATATTATTAGAAAAAACCATCGATATTTGCAAATAATATGGTATGTTAAAACCAAAAAGAAAATAAGTACAGTATCTAACAAAAAACCCTATACATTTTTAAATAAGAATGATTATTTTTATTAAAAACGCCGTGTTGCGGTTTTGTCTTTTTGAAGTAAATATGGCATACAAGCAAAAAAATCGGTCTATATGTTACAGTAAAAGTCCGAACTGAGGTAAATCCTAGAATTTACCGGTAAAACCTAGGTTTTACCAACTGTTAATGGTAAAAGTCCGAACTGGTCTGTGATTATCGTTTATTTCGGACTTTTACCATCATACACTCAGTAAAACCTAGGTTTTACCAAGAGACACGGTAAATGTTGAAAAATAGAGTAGGTATCAAAAATATGTTAAAAAAATATATAGAAAATCACAAATATTAAATTTTACTAACAAAATATTGGAACGAATGGGGATTAATCTATATAGTATAAGAAACGGGGATTCAATCTCCGCCTTTGTTAGGTTATAACCAAACCGGAGATTGAATCCCCGTTTTTTATACTAGATTAATCTCCTTTCGCGCCAATAGATTGCCCTAACCAAGGCGGAGATTGAATCCCCGTTTCTTATACTAGATTAATCCCCTTTCCCCCAATAGATTGTCCTAACCAAGGCGGAGATTGAATCCCCGTTTCTTATACTAGATTAATCCCCTTTCCCCCAATAGATTGTCCTAACCAAGGCGGAGATTGAATCCCCGTATTTTATACTAGATTAATCCCCATTCGCCCCAATATTTTGTTAACAAAATTTAATATTTGTGATTTTCTATATATTTTTTTAACATATTTTTGATACCTACTCTATTTTTCAACATTTACCGTGTCTCTTGGTAAAACCTAGGTTTTACCGAGTGTATGATGGTAAAAGTTCGAAATTCGGACTTTTACCATTAACAGTTGGTAAAACCTAAGTTTTACCTCAGTTCGGGCTCTTACAGTAACAGGTCTGTAATGATTGCAAACCTGTGACGTGACCAATCAGAATTCTAGAAAGAGACGTATTGGCTACATATTCGCTTTGTCTCTGTCACACTTTTTCGCCAGTATTTACTTAACAGTTGGATAAGTAATGCTCAGTCCATCCTATAAGTCTATGGTCTAACAATAAGAATGAAAATAAAAGTAAAATAACTTTATGATGACCCCCCCCATAAATTCATCACCGAAGCCATGTACTAAATTTTAGATCTAATTATTTTCCGTGAATCAGGAGAAGAGTTTAGGCGCCATTTTAAGTAAGAAAAAATAATATAAAGATCTACATTTTGGCGCACCTTACATATCTTTAAAATAAAAAATATCATTATGCAAAAATAACAACCATCCAATTACGATAATTTTTAATAGGGATCGAGTATTCTGACGTTTTTAGTAAGTCATACCAGATACAGTTCTGCTACTTCTGCTAGACGCGTTTGCGATCACGTGACAAATAGGTTAAATATTATATTTTAAAATTATGTTTATTATTAAAATACTGACTTATTTCACGTAAAAAGACTTGATTGTAAATTATAATAATATATACTACACTATTTAGAACATTTTAGTCTTTATTATTAATAGTGTCAAATACCTTATTAACTATTTTTATGCATATGTTTCATATATATGAACAAAGGCACTAATCCTTGCTGAGTACAAAACACAAAATCAATCGGACAAGCAATAATCCTCATTATCAAATAAACATAAATATAAATCAATAAACAATTAGTTATAAAGACGATATTGAATGTATATATAAGATAAATGAAATGTTAAAATCGTTATAACTTAATTAATCAGCTATTGTTATTTCATGAAACTGAGCAGTCAATACACAATATTTTATTACTTACATTGTTCTTACCAGTGTATAAAAAATGCAAATACAATTATTCTAACGAGTTATACCAGTGTGTATCAACATTTTCCTACTAACGACACATATTGTGAAATAATTCAATTTGAGGTTACATTTATACTTATATATTCGGCTAGCTGCACGGAAAAGTCTGAAACTGTAATAATATAATTTTAGGCTGTAATGTTTGCACTTTATCTATCAATTTATATTGAGTATCTGCAAACATTTATACAGTTTCAGACAAAAAAAATGTATTATACTGTTGATAGGTTGTCGCTTACTTTCCGGGATGTACAGAAAAAAAATTGTAAAAATTAAGTATAAAAATTGCTGTGCTAGAATGGTAAAATTTAGAATGCTGTATCAGAAAATTTCCTTACCGATTCAGTAAAATTTCTAATAATGCCTAACAGTATTTATATTACTGTAGCCATGTATGCATTTTTCTATAGCTTATTTTTTAGTACGAAAAATGAGTCTGTGACGTAAAGAATTGTTTTTTTTTTGATTCATGGAAATTAAGGAATTGATTGGATTTAAATATTAATACAAAATTTTTCTGTAAAAAGTTTTATATTTACTAAAACCAATTTTTAAAAATAGGTACCCAGGAAAAAGCAATCAGATCTAATTGGATCAGATTAGATCTGAAATTTGATCCAATTAGATCTGATCAGATCTGAATGGGCCAAATTACGGATCTGATCAGATCTGATTGGATCAAATTTCAGATCTGCTCTGATCCAATTGGATCCAATCTGATCTGATTGGATCTGATCAGATCTGATTTGATCCAATCAGATCAGATTGGATCAAATTGCATTAGATCTGATCAGATCCGATCAGATCTGATCAGATCCGTAATTTGGCCCATTCAGATCTAATTAGATCTGATCGCTTTTTCCTGGGTAGGTACATTTCGCACCATTAGATGTCTGTACAAGGGTTGTGATCTTAAAGCTAAATAGTTCATCTAGATTTAGTACATCCCATGTTAATTTATTATTAATTTTAAGAAATAATCATAAATAACCTCAAAAATGCATATTACCAAGCTTGTTCATGCATATATTGTAAACACACTTATCGAATAAAATCATAATAAATGAAAATAAGTAAAAAATACTACTATACAGTCGAAACCGGTTACAACGACATCGTTTAATACAACGTATCGGTTTTAACGACTCAAAATTAAATTCCGACTGAATCCCATATAGTCCAGGCAACGTAGAATTTTTTACAGAGGTGTAAAATTAGGAAAAATGAATGAGGTGTCAAATTTAAACAGTGGTTAGAACATGCCGAGATGTATATTTACTGAAAACTCTCTAGCAAAGTTTGCCCCGGAACACTCCCAACCAAGAGCACAAAGTTTTGTATTACGAGGATTTTGTAAACGTACGGTATCTAATAAACGGAATATAATTGCTTTTCTACCGGTTATTACGACTACCGGCTTTTACGACCTAATATGTCTGACCCTCTCGATGTCGTTATAACCGATTTCAACTGTATATGTTACTGTAAAAGTCCGAACTGAAGTAAATCCTAGAATTTACCGGTAAAACCTAGGTTTTACCAACTGTTAAGTCCGAAATGGTATGTGATTATCGTTTATTTCGGATTTTTACCATCATACACTCGGTAAAACTTAGGTTTTACCAAGAGACACGGTAAATGTTGAAAAATAGAGTAGGTATCAAAAATATGTTAAAAAAATATGTAGAAAATCACAATTATTAAATTTTGCTAACAAAATATTGGGGCGAATGGGGATTAATCTAGTATAAAATACGGAGATTCAATCTCCGCCTTTGTTAGGTTATAACCAAACCGGAGATTGAATCCCCGTTTTTTATACTAGATTAATCTCCTTTCGCCCCAATAAATTGCCCTAACCATAGCGGAGATTGAATCCCCGTTTCTTATACTAGATTAATCCCCTTTCCTCCAATAGATTGCCCTAACCAAGGCGGAGATTGAATCCCCGTTTCTTATACTAGATTAATCCCCTTTCCTCCAATAGATTGCCCTAACCAAGGCGGAGATTGAATCCCCGTTTCTTATACTAGATTAATCCCCTTTCCTCCAATAGATTGCCCTAACCAAGGCGGAGATTGAATCCCAGTATTCTATACTAGATTAATCCCCATTCGCCCCAATATTTTGTTAGCAAAATTTAATATTTGTGATTTTCTATATATTTTTTTAACATATTTTTTTTACCTACACTATTTTTCAACATTTACCGTGTCTCTTGGTCTAGGTTTTACCGAGTGTATGATGGTAAAAGTTCGAAATTCGATCTTTTACCATTAACAGTTGGTAAAACCTAGGTTTTACCTCAGTTCGGGCTTTTACAGTAACATATACATCTCAAAATAAGTCACCATATAATTTCAAACATAATTTTATTACAATTTTTCCAAACATGACTTTTAATTGTCATAAAAGCAAAACATCAAACGAAAAAATGTAGGTGTATTTTTTTTTATATATGTGACAGAATATCAAATGTTATATTCATATTAATATTAAATAATTTATATGTAAAACAAACTAAAGCTATTTACAAGAATTACTTTATCAACTCACATAGCTCTACCATTTGGCGGCGGCAAAGGAACAAGTTGTAAAAAAAAGTCTAACATAAAAACAGTCCTGCAATCATTATTATTGTGTAAGAAAAACTTTATATTATTTGAATATCGTAAATTTGTCCCAAACGTCAAAAAGGTATTTGATATGGCTTTCTGAGCACTTCTAAATGTCTTAGATCATTATAACATACGTGGAAGAGCGTTACTAGAAAGAGATAGATTAATATACATACATTCCATAGACATTGCTGTTTCTCCCATTGACAAATATTTTTTATAAAGTAATACTATTAAATCATAATAAAAAGAACTGGATCCCACATATTAAAATAAAACAAGGAGTGCCTTATGACATTTATGGTTTCGAACAAGTACTCACTCTGTTTTACTAAATCCAATATTCTTGTATAATAATAATAACAATATTAATAATAATAAAAATATTTTAAAAAAATTAACCAGCGTTAGTTTTAAATTATAATACATCGAAACTATAAAATGTTCAAATTATGATCCAATATTTTCTATTTCAAATAAATATTAATATTTTTGCAGTAAATGCATCAAACAGTGGATATTTTAATAGAGATATGTTTCTGGTTACAAGTCAATTTTGATAATATATTATTTATGTATTGTGAGTAAAAAACACCTTCTGTTCTTTCTTATACATATTATAAAACGTAACGTTTATCTGTCTGTCTGTTAGTGTACTTATCCGATTTACGTGTTTTTTTTTAATTCATATTATTTGCTCAGGTTTTAGTATATATTTTGTTACGTTAGGTAACATAAGGAATAAGCAGTGATGATAATAGTAAATCAAAGTTTGTCGGCAGCGAATTTTTTACAATACGCTGCGTAAACCGTTAAATATTGAACAATATAATGTAGTAAAGATTTGTGTAGAATAAAAAGATCTATATTTTTTCAAATAAAAAGTCTAAGCAATAATTCCGCGTAATTTACGCGGACGAAACCGCGGGTGCAGCTAGTAAATTATAAATCTTAAAAACTTCAAAATCGTCGGAAAATTTTTAATAATATACCTACTAGTGATGTAACGAATGTATGATTTTAAACATTCGCGAATGCGAATGCGAATACGAATATTAGCTGTCAATATTCGCGAATGCGAATATTGACCTTTTGTAAAAAAAAAGCTAAAAAAAGAAAAAAAAGGTTTTCTGAATAAAATAGATTAATAAACGATATTTTTATGGTTATTTATCGTTTTAGTGCTCCAAATTATTTTATGAAAAATCATTTTGTTTTAATATCTAAATGTGTTCTTATCTATGGATAAAATACAAACAGAAGTTACTATAAAGCTGGTCGAAAAGTCGTTTCACTTATATAAAAATTAAAATAATTTTATATTTCGTGGTTTAAACTATTATTTACTTACAAAAACAATTTATTTTTAATATTTATGATAAAAGTCATGCACAGTTTTAAATAAACAAAGCTAAACAATCCTTTTTTTATTTTTTAATTGTTAAAATATTTTTTTTGAAATACTTTTTAATCGGATCTATTACAATATTTCTTGCAATTTCTTGTCAGTATCCATAGATTATAGCTTGATATTAAAATAAAACAGATTTTCAATGAAATAATTTGGAGCACTAAATAAACGATATTTAACCATTTTTATATATTAATACATCATAATATATTCGCAAAAATATTCGCAACTTTACCTGCGAATGCGAATGCGAATACGAATGTTTAAAAATGTGCGAATATTCGCGAATGCGAATGCGAATATTCGTTACATCACTAATACCTACATATGTATAATCAAGAATAATATTTTTTTTAATCATTCATACTTTATTAGTTACAGTACTTTAGTTATAGTACTTAAAAAAGCACCAATGATGTTAATATTGAAAAATATCTCTAAAAAAAGACTTCCATATTATGATCTATAATATTTTCCAATGTGAAAAATATTACTTAACACTTCAGAAAGATATAATTTTAAATAAGTTTCTAGAAAACAAAAGAGGGTAGTTTGGGGAGAAAATATAAAAAAGGTGTAAGAACTGAAAAATCTTTTAATACAATTATTTTACCAAGTTTGTATTTTAAAAGATACTATATAGCTGTTAATATAAATGTACATATATGGTTTGCGTGGAATTGCCACTTATCGAGAAGAAGAAAAGGAAGAAGGTTATGTAGGTAAAGCAGATTTCTGTTATGTTATAGTCGATAGAACAGATCACTCGTATAAATGTCATTTACACCCATTTTTAGGGTTCCGTAGAAAACTAGGAACCCTTATAGTTTCTCCATGTCCGTCCGTCCGTCTTCAAAAATTTTGAGATAATAAAATGAAATTTGGTATACGGTCGTAGATTGATGACCCAAAAACAGAAATAATAAGATTTTTGAAAATACAAATTTTTTAGACCCCCCTTTCATAAAATGAAAAGTGTTTTCAAAAAAAAATTTCACCTACCCCATTGAGTGGGGTGTCGTTAGAAAGGTCTTCTAAAATACAACAAAAAATGTATTAGAACTTTTTGATTTTAACCCTTTAATCACGATGTATTTGCTCTTAAAAGTCGTTAAAAAAGCGTCCCCCCCCTCTATTTTCTAAACTATCAATTTAAAAAATCTGAAAAAATTCCAGAATGTAGCTTTTCATTAGTACTTTCACTAAAAATTATAACGAACATTGTCAAAAATATTTTGGACCCCCCTTCTATAGACTGAAAAGTGAACTCTCATTTTTTTCACCACTTACCCCATTGAGTGGGGTGTCATTTAATAGGTCTCCTAAAATGCAATAAAAAACGTCAAATAACTTTTTGATTTCAACCCTTCAGTCACGAAATATTTGCTTTTTAATGTCGCTGTCAGAGCGTCCCCCCCCCTCTATTTTCTAAACTATCGATTCAAAAAATCTGACAAAAAATCAGAATGTAGCTTTTAATTAGTACTTTCACTGAAAATTATAACGAACATTGTCAAAAATATTTTGGGCCCCCCTATCATAGATTGAAAAGTGAAGTCACATTTTTTTCATTTACCCCATTGAGTGGGGTGTCATTTGATAGGTCTCGTAAAATGAAATAATAAAAGCCAAATGACTTTTTGATTTTAACCCTTCGGTCACGAAAATTTTGTAAAAAAACTATTTTTTTATAAATCGTAGTGAGAATGACTACGGAACCCTATCATGTGCGTGCCCAACAAGCATTTGCCCGTTTTATTTATCAAATCCATTTTTCGGGGTACAATTTTCAGGATATAAAGTAGCCTGTGCCCTTCCTTAGGATGTAAGCTATCTTCCTTCCAAATTTCATCAAGATCGGTTCAGTGGTTTAGTCATGAAAAGGCAACAAACATAGAGACATACATACTTTTGTATTATTGACAAAAAATAACATTTATCAAAACTAGAATCTATTTAATCTATAGAAATTCTATGTTACTAAACATGAGATGTTTTTTAATCCACCCAGTATATAAAATAACTATATTAAATTTTGAATTATATTACAGCGTTCTAGTCAAAAATTTATATACGAAATATGTTAGCATGGAACACTTTTTTTAAAACATATAAATATCTCTATTTGCTATTTTAACATCTAGTAGGTATGTTATTTTCGAATGTCGGATGTCGGACATTCACGTGAACGACAAAATAGTTTAATATACATATGGCGTTTCGGCTTGTGGAATAATAATTAAAGTTTATATCAAAATTAACGTTATGAAATTTATGAATCCATTACTATGTGAAATATTTATGGTATAATATTTACTAGCAATAAATGTGACAATAAAGTTTTTTTGTTTTCAGCTGTTTTAACGTATAAGAGTTTTTTTAGTGAATATTATAACGCGCCAATCAGAAAATTTAGTACATTATTTATACCAGTGGCGGAGCATTTGGAAAAAAAATAATGCTTCGTAATGTGAAAACTAGAATTTGCAATATTTTCGTTTAAAAAATAACTTAATCTGACTCAATCTTTGGCAAATAAGCACTTTCTATGGGGTATTAATTTTAGATTTTTTATTTATTTTAAATCAGTGATAATATGTAGGTCTGTAAGAGATAATTTTCATAATATCACCACTGTTTTAATACCTTTGGTGTTTACTTACCACGCGTACGAGAAACTTGACAAACACTTCATGATAATTCAAGGAATTCAAAAGGTTTGATACCTTATTTGTTAGTAATGTTTGGTAATTTTTCACATGTAGAAAAATATTTCATTACATTCTTTTTAAAGAAATATTACTATTTTACGTAGTAATCTTAAAACGGTCCAAAGTATTGTAATTCTTGCTAAGATAAGTCACGTGTTACTAACGTTACAGTATGAATTAATATTTATTGCGTGCAGGATCGAAATTATTATTAGTATAATTTAATTTGTTATACCAATGAACAAATACACTTTTAGGCCTATTTCACACATATACGGTTCCATTCGGTTCGGTTCGTTTTCGGTCGCTGCCGACAAGTGCGAAACGGTGATTCAGTTTGTATTCGGTACCTAATAGAAACCGTAGAGCACCAAATACTCTTTCCACACGAACAGTTTTCATCAGGTTTCTATTAGTGTGCAGGGAACAGAAAGCAATCAACGCGTTCACACACACTCGGTTTAGTTTCGGTTTTAACCTGATAGCGACTGTTATTTTTTTTTAAGTTTTGTCGCGGTTTTTCTAATAAAATGAGCGGTTTTCCAGATGTTGATGTGGATCGTCTTCATGCTCTTTAGCTTCGGGAAAATAGTGTAGAATGCTCCAAATTCCTGCCGTAAAGTGATGAGAGGGTGCTCCCAATGAATTCTAGTATTCCTCCTTCGTTTTTTATATTTTTTTTAATAGAGAAACAACATGGCAACAACTTGCTTTCTCTCCATGATAACTACTGAGTGTACGGAAAAAAATTAAACCTAATATGAACCGTATGAGAACCGTGTATGTGTGAAAAGGTTTCATTCGTTTTCGGCTGCAACCGAAAACGAACTGAACCGAATGGAATCGCGTATGTGTGAATCTAGGCTAAATATAGTTTATTTTACACAATTGTAGTACCTATTTTTATTGTATTGTATTTTAATTGAAATTAAATAATTTGTATAGCACTTAACAAATAATTAGTTAACTAAATCATGTAAATGATATTTACGAATATAGTAAAAATTGTGTATTAAAAAAATTACAATGGAGATTGTAAAAGTTACTCAATTGAAATTAGATTCATATTAAAACTGATTGATACAAAATTAAATTTTTTTTTGTAATTTCATTAAAAAAATTGACACCAATTTTCTCTCTACGAGCATTATATGGACCAAGAGCCCATGGTAGTTTTTTGCCCGTCAGCGAACATCCTCAAAATAATTAGCGGATTTGCAAGTAAACATATACTAAAGAACAACAATCCGTCGGTCGCCCTAATCAAAACCTGTGCATAATTAAGATAATTAACGCTAATTAGCGCAATTTTCGAAACGAATTCCCGTCATAGAACATCCGAATGAAATTTAAATTGAAATATAGATAAATATGTATAGTTTTAGAATATACCGGTCGCACTCACCATATCCTGTGCAAACTACCCCAATAACCGATTTTAGGGGGTAAAAAATATGACGGTAGTTTATCACCCGTCATAGAACATCCTCAAAATAAGTAGCTAATATGAAAGTAAATATACTAGAGAACAACAATACATCGGTCGCCCTTATCAAATCCTGTGCATAATTAAGATATTTTTGCTAAAACCTTTAAGTCGGTTTTTGGAGTGGTTTGCACAGGATAGAGTTAGGGCGACCAGTATATTCTAAAACTATATATATATTTATCTATATTTCCATATAAATTTCATTCGGATGTTCTATGACGGGAATTCGTTTAGAAAATTGCGCTAATTAGCGTTAATTATCTTAATTATGCACAGGATTTGATAAGGGCGACCGATGTATTGTTGTTCTCTAGTATGTTTACATACTTTCATATTAGCTACTTATTTTAAGGATGTTCTATGACGGGAATTCGTTTCGAAAATTGCGCTAATTAGCGTTAATTTTCTTAATTATGCACAGGATTTGATAAGGGCGACCGATGTATTGTTGTTCTCTAGTATGTTTACTTGCAAATCCGCTAATTATTTTGAGGATGTTCGATGACGAGTAAAAAACTACCATGGGCTCTTGATATAATAGATACTGTTTATTGAGTTATAACTTCCCCCCGTGGAAAAAATTTATGTAGCTGTCCCTGATTGTTATAACCACAAACACTCAAACTCAAATCAAATATATTCGACGTGATTTAATTACAATTTTTATTGCTCTATTGACATTAGAATAAATATAAAATATACAAATGATTTATGATATAATTTTGTTTAACTTTTGTTTACACATTAAGCTAGCAGTAATTATATATTCGTATTATAGATAGCACTATAAACATTATATAACACTATATATTATTACATCACCGTATAAACTTTTAGCATCATCAAAATGACATACGATAAAATGTTTTTTTGTTTAAGTTACATGGATATGATTTTTATTATGGTGTTTAATTTGCTGTAGATATGAATTACTGTTGAGAACAAACGCAATTTATTTAGTTACCTATGAAGTTACGATGTTTTTCATTTGTTTTATGAACTATGAAATTTGACTAAAAATTTTGAATTTTAGATTTCGTTAAAAGTATGTTTATTTTATAGAAAATGAGGTGAAAAGTTGACATTTTCAAACCGCAGGTCTGTATCTCATCACGTTCTCGAGTTATGGCCTCTCAAAGTTTTATTTTTATCAAAATTTTGGAGAAGAATTACCATAACTTTTGAACGTGTTGTCGGATTTCATTTTTGTCGACGAATTTGAAATTAGCGTGTCAAAATCTATATGACAATTAAAAAAAAAATCAGTTGAATTTTTTCGATTTTTCGCGAAAACTTTTTTCTTGAATTTTGAAGTATTATATATGTCATTATATAGATATATGACACACTGATTTCAAATTCGTCGACAAAAATCAAATCCAACAACACGTTCAAAAGTTACAGTTATTTTTAACCAAAATTTTGAAAAAATTAAAAGTTTGAGAGGCTATATCTCAAGAATGGATTGAGATACAGACCTGCGGTTTGAAAATTTCAACTTTTCGCGTCATAACGTATAACGAAATCAAAATTCAAAATATTTTAGTCAAAATTCATATTTCAAATTTTATTTTTTCGTAAAAAATCAATTTAAAGATTAGAAAATAAATAAAAAACAACCATACTCTTAATTAATGCAACTATAATATACAATCAAATATTTTTATTTTAATTAATGCAAGTGATTTTCACAATTGCACTGGTCTATTAATTTTCCTGTTATTATCTATATATGTCCAGTATTATCAACCAATTTAAAGCTCATTTAGCGCTAATTGCTCTTTAAAGTAAATTTGCTGTATTATAAATGTGATTTAAATCAATATTTACGTTCTCAATGAAAAATGTACGTTTTATGCGTTGTAAAAACAGAAAGCAGAAAATTAAAAATTCATTTAATTAAATATATTATACTTGGTTCTTTTGATAATACGACAGTTAGTTACAGGAGCATTTAGTTAAACTTGATAATACCAGGCAATAACCAAGTAAAATTATAGCATTGTACATCTTTTACAAATGAGTTAAACATTTCATTTTACTTACACGTCTAGAAACAATAATAATAATAATAATGAACATCGTGTGCAAGCGGCTCCTCCACCGTCATTCGATACGTAAGAAAGTGATCGTAAATAAATGCGAAAAGCATGGAAAATGATATATGGAGACAATTAAATAAATATGTAGGGAACAGAGGCTGAATTTATGTTGTGTGGTCTGGTGTGCGGGGTATGAGCTATGGGACACGAGACAGATCTCTTTACGTATGTATGTGTGTACGTGTGTCATATAGTACAGTGCTTCTCAAACTTTTATATCCGGGATACCATTTTTTTAAAGTTATATTTCTTTAGACGCATTCAGGGTAAATTGTTTTAGTAATGCAACAAAAACAGGATGAAATAAGGTTAGGTTAAGTGTGTAGGGGAGAGGGGGGCATAGTGGGGTAGCGGGGCATAGCGGAAATCTTTCATACAGGTCGAATCAATTGTCGTGCAAAAATTCAAATGGCTCATTTTGATTAGTCGTCAGTCGGTGCGTTATCTTCATGAGTGAGACACGCCATTTCGAGAGCCGTTTATGCTATATAAACAAAAGTGTTAAAATCAGTGTTTTCGGTAAAAAAATACGTGAAATTAAACAGCAATTTTTTTTCGAACCTTATTATATATTGTGGTGGTTATTATTTCGTTTTGTAGCAGTGCTTTCTGGATTTCATAATTCAACATACAAGATTGTTTGTGAAAAAGGTAAGTTGGCATCAGTTTGTGTTTTGTTGTAAAAGTAACAGTGGGGCATAGTGGGGTATCGTTTAAAAGGTGCCCTGCTATGCCCCTAATGCAACTAAAGTAACTTATTTAAAGACAAACAAATGTCTTATTATATCTTTCTATTAATATTTTTTTTCTTTTCAGTCAATTTAAATCAGACAAACAGAAAAAGAGAAAGTTTCTCAACAAGAAAGGTGGCAAAAGTTCCTTAGAAGTTGATGAGGATGCTGAATGCATATACTGTGCCTACTTGTGGTCAGAGTCCACAGAGGGATGGATTCGTTGTCGAAAATGTTCTCATTGGGCACACTTCTCTTGTGCAGGAGAAGATGAAGAAGATGGCAAAGCTACTCATTTATGTGCAATGTGTGTTGACGACTAAATTACTTTAAAATGTTAATTTTATAGAATACATTTAATTAGTAACGTTGATTTGTTTGTTCTTTTGTATCTTATTACGATAAGCAGGTTTTCATTTGTACCAAAGTTTTGTTGTTCCTTTATTATTTTAATATTAAATAAAAATATATAAAAATAAATAAATATATAGATTGATATTGATGCCAAATGTTGTTCTAAAAGATTATATTGTTGATAGTAAATACTATTACGTTTGGAAGCTATTTTTCTATTCGAATTTTTACTATCCCACAATGCCACATTAGGTACCCCACTTTACCCCCATATACGGGGCAAATCCCATTTTATATTTATGAATTCCCATATCGTAGAGTTCTTATCGTAATCGAGAAAGACATATCCATAGTCATTCTCAATGAGTTAAACTGATATTGAGTTAAAATTTGTTATTTAATCATAATATTTTATCTTGTAGGTATGCTTGAGTCTTAAGTACCCCACTATGCCCCCCTCTCCCCTACATATCTTAACCCTTCAGTGCCATTGTAGAGTACCAGGCGTTCCACATTGTTTCAATGTAAGCTGTTTTTTAAAAGGTTTTTAAAAAATTTTATATATTAAATATTTTTTTAAATAACCGATTGGAGTACATTCCGTATCGTTCGAAGATGATAGAAGAATTTTATTGAATTATAAATAGTTTACGAGTAGTTCGCATTTTAGTGTCTGGGTTACGAGGTGACCCCAGTGTGGTAGGTATGTTATTCTGGAGAGGTGGAGCAGCTAAGGGAATAAAAGAAAAATTGTTCTGAACGAAAATTACATATTTGATACTTGGATGGCTGATGCATCTTTATAAGGGAATATCTTACTGTAAGAATTGTAATAACCTTTTTTGTAAAAAATTTAATTTTCTATGAAACATATTCTATGAAATTTTCACATAACATGTAGGTATCGTTATGAAATAAAAACAATTTTGGGGTTCAACTCACAACTCTAATTTGATGATTTTTATATGAAACCATCTACTAGTAAAGTCCTTACTAACAACCCAAATTTCATAAAAATCCGTCGAGTGGTTCGAAAGTAATGTCATGAAGAGTTCCTTTAGTTTGAAAAATAAAATAAAAATAAACTTTTCTTCAATCAATCACCTTCAAAATTACTTGAATACAATTTTTCTCATTCTTACTTTACTCAATATTTTTTTAGAGGGGGGGGGATAAAAAAGGGGATGTATATCAATAATAAAATATAGTTTAAAAAATACGTATAGAATAATTTAAGCAAAGTTAACACAAAAGTGTATTCTGTAAAATGAAACGCTGCGTAAAATTTCTAGTAGCTTTTCTCCACAGTCTATAGTTTGAGGATCACTGGTGTAATACATATATGAGTGTGCAAGTCCTACTTAAAAATTATTCTTACGAAATGCAACAGATTTATTTTTAGTTTGCTATGTAACTGTTGTTAAAAAAATATAATACACATAGGTACATGTTACATAAATTCTAGAACAAATAAAATATTATTTATTGTTTATTTTTTCACTTATATCTGGTTTAATAGCTCAAACTACAATGGAATATCGCCTAATATCACGACAATGAGAATGTTAGCTACACGTGTACATTACTGTACAACATATTACTTAAGAAATCCTCACCAAGAAATATTCATTTGATAAGAACTATGTATTTTATATCAAAATGACTGGTGCATTGCGACTTCGTTCGCGTGAAATTTAGGTTAGTGAATTAACAACACCATGAAATTAGGTTAAGTAAATATTTAATACAGATTTCTGTTATGATAGCCGATAAAATAGATTTTTAGATTCGCATTTTCTTGCTAAATGTCTACGCTAAAACAGTATAACCCTTGTACGTACAAATGTCACACACCCATTTTTGTATCTTATAAATTTTCAGGGTACAAAGCAGCCTATGTCCTTCTTCAAGATGTAAGCTATCTCCCAGCCAAATTTCATCAAGATCAGTTCAGTGGTTTTGTCATGAAAATGTAACAAACAGACAGACACACTTTCGCATTTATTTAAATAAAAATTTCAATTTTTTTTTATAAAATAATTCAAATTTTCCTACTTATTCTAGTTTTGGGCTATACCTTATGATTATAAAGCGAACATATGTATTTACATTTTTCTGATTTTAAAAAATCACTGATCATTAAAATCAGTTGTACAAATATATATTTTTTTAAATAGTACGTTATCTTCATTAAAGAAAATTAATCCTTATATAAAATTTTACCTTTCTTCTATGTATACTTCTTTTTGAGTTACAGCGTCTACAGACAGACACACATACATTTAACAATACATTTTTTTTACTATAAACAAATAAAAAATAAATTAAACATTGTAAAATTTTGAATAGAACAATTCACATATCCCTTAACTTAATAAACGCCTAACATATTTAAAGTTAACGCATTTTCAGCCAGCGGTTAATAGTTAGAATAGTTTTAGACATTTAACAATACATTTTTTTACTATAAATAAATAAAAAATTAAATTAAACATTGTACAATTTTGAATAGAACAATTCACATATCCCTTAACTTAATAAACGCCTAACATATTTAAAGTTAACGCATTTTCAGTCAGCGGTAAATAGTTAGAATAGTTTTAGATATTTAACAATACATTTTTTTACTATAAATAAATAAAAATTAAATTAAACACTGTAAAATTTTGAATAGAACAATTCACATATCCCTTAACTTAAATTACGCCTAACATATTTAAAGTTAACGCATTTTCAGTCAGTGGTAAATAGTTGGAATAGTTTTCTACATACATCATACCATATATTAAAGTGAAATATCCAGTAATTAGTACTTTATGACACGTCGGTATCAATTAATTAGATTGAGTGAAGAATTTCACTGTGATGTAAGTCCTCGCAATGCCTTTTTCAGAATTAAACGTTTCTAAGTTGAATAACATTGAAACAATAGCGTTTTATAGAATTCTACCAAGAACAGGTAAACTGATACACTGTTAAAAATGTGCCTTCTAATAATAAAGAGGTACCTATATCACGAGATATATGATGGTCTTATGTCCGGTATTATAAAAGAACAACATTTTTTATTGGGTACCAAACTTATATGACAGTTCTGAGTTTTTATCGAGACCCACGAAATGGTAGCGCTTATATACTCGATTTTCCATGCGTCCGTCTGTCTTCGACAGCGAGATCTCGACCCCCTGACCACATTGTTACCTCGAGTTTTAGCTAAATGGTATGCCTGTGGTTCTAGTTTAGCCCATTTTAGGAATTTTTCCGGTCATGACCCTACATCCGGCCACAGACAGACATAATGTCCATTTTTCATACAAATTTTTTTGTATATGGCTTCATGTACCTCATTAGACTCGGGATTGATTCACAAATCGATTGGTAAGTATATTTTTACTTTCTTATACCAATGTATATGAAATATACATATAGTATAAGTAAGTATTGTAAAGCCAATTTTTTTCGAAATCCGGATTTTGATGGAATTATCCATTTTGACCTTCCCTGAATCCATTCTGACTATTTTCGCCATGATGCCTGTGTGTCTGTCTGTCGGTCTGTCTGTGGGCGCTGTAACTGAAATACGACAAATCGTAGAAAGGTGGAAATTTTATACTTAAGATTTTTTTTCCTGGGATGAAAACCTCCTATTTTTGAAAACGATCATTCAACCGGAAACGGATGTTTACCTTCATCGATTTTTGAATTTTTCGAATTACATTGAAACAGTAAGAATTAGAGAAAAATGACAAAGTTGAAAATTGTAGGTAATATTATTATCTATAATTTATGTTCTGTTCATTTTTTCGAAAAAACAATTTTTTTTTTTACCAAGTATTCGTTTTTAAGTACATTTCAAATGGTTCATAACAGAGAAGAAATATCTGCCATGAGTGTCATGGGACTTTCTTATACGTATTACAGAGACTGAACAGTGTACGTGTTTGCCATATGTACCATGGGTCTTTCTTATATGTAATACTGAGAATATGGTAAACACTGTATACTCTATTTCATTTAGTTTGCAGTGGTTGCCGGGTCACTTGACCGTATGAGTCGTGATCTGTACGGTCAAATAACCCGGCATCCAGTATAGATTATTATAAATAATTATTTAAAAAAAAAATTCTGGCTAAATCATAACTGTTGGAAAAAAATGTATGGAGAATAAATTATAGATAATAACATATTCGACATTTTTTATCCAAAACATTTTTGTCTTATTTCAAAAAATTTAAAAAATTACAAGAGTAAACATGCGTTTCCGTCTTAATAATTACCCATTCATTTTTTTCTATCTTTTATTAGTTTGTCAGAAATATGCTTCAATAAAATAAAAATCACGTACACTGTTCACTGTCATTATTATGTATAAGAAAGTCCCGTGGCACACGGCAGATTATTTGAGTTGTGTTCAAGTGGGTTGCGCGGCAACACCCACGTGTGGGTTTAGATAAGTTTTTTACTTACTATGCATGAAACTATCTGTCAAAAACTCTGAAAGAACTGTCATATAAGTTTGATACCCCATTTGCTAGCTAGCAAATTCGTTAGCTTTAATAAATGTTCATGTTTTTATAATTTCTTTTGAAGTCCTTAATGTTATGATTCCAAACGATTGATATACAGTAGTACCTCACAATAACGACGTTTTTGGAACCGGACCCTAGCTGTTAAGTGAATTAGGGCCTTTTTTGTACCTCGTGAGTGCCTGCAAGCAAAACTATGTACTAATCATGAAGATAGAGAGAGGAAATGATACTCTGTATATCTGTAATACAATTTTATGTGTCAGAATATGACCGCTGACGTGGATGGTCTTTCGTGCATGGAACTTGGACCCCTCTGTTCCTTTGACCAATCAAATACTTGGGTGGATGCGCGCGCATCCGTTTGCTTGTATGTGTGATGTCTGTGTGCTGCAAGGAACAGAGGGGTCCAAGTTCCAAGCACGAGAAACCGACCACTCGACATTCCGTTTTTCGACTCGTCATCTCCTGACTACCTTCATGGTACTAATATATATATATATTAAGTGTGCAATAGCATCAACTACACAGAAAAAAAATAAACCTGAAGAATAACAGTTTTTTCCTATACATCCCGGATAGTAAGCGACAACCTATTATTACAAAATATTTTTTACAGTCTGAAACTGTTGCTATAATGTTTGCAGATACTCAATAAATTGAAGGATAGACTGCAAATATTACAGCCTAAAATTATATTATTACAGTTTCAGAGAATAAAATATTGTCTTCAATTTTAGAGTCATTCTATTAATAATAAATTTAACATCATCGATTATTATGAACAGTGTAAAATGAGTAAAGCGCAACTATCTGTAACACTTATACCGCCACCAGAGAATAAAACCGGACGTGCAAGCAATGAAAAAACTAAGTCGTTTACTTAAGTGTATAAAGTACATAAATAAGTGTGGTTTGCGCTAGTGTCGGAGATTCCTAGAAATTAAAAGATTTATTTTAATGGACAAGGATTGTTTCTGCTATAACATTTTTTTGTTCTTGTGTATGCTTTGTTCTTAAGGGAACAATTTATCGAATTAGTTTCATTTAATAGAAAATATTTACTAATTAATTTAATTATGTAATATGTTCAATTGTTTTTATTAATATGTGATTAAATAGACGTTTCTTAAGGTAGTTGGTCCGTAAACATGTTTTCGTCAGATTTTGTTTAAATTGCACAGGAATATTCCCTAGATTAATATCTGAAAAATAGCCCGTTTTTATTAAAATTGACCATCTCAAAGACATGAAAAACGATCTCAAAGTTTATATTTTTAACACAACTTATATGGACTAACCGTACACTAACGTAACGTTTTATTAGATAAAATTTAAACTTAGCGTCAGATTTTCATAAAAAACTGACATGTTGTATATTTATATGAAAGAAAACAGTATACAAAAAATTGGAATTATTGACCATCCCGTTATTAAGATTTAACCAAATTTAACTACCAAACCATCACATAAATTACAGTATTGTTGACAATGTGGCAACAACGTATTCATTTGATTATAGTCAAAAATACACGAAATAATGAAATAATTTTTTACAAAATATGATAAGTGGATTGAAGGGAATTATAATCGATTTCATTAATTATTAATATACAATTCTGTGGTAGTTTAGATGATAAAATATAATCATTTGACAAGTAGTTAATAGTAGATAATGTACAGCGTTGCTATGATCATTTCTCTAAATTAAAAATATGTACTCATGGCCTAATGTGATCACATTATGATGGATCAACTACCTTAAACGTTTTTTTTAAATATATTTACTTGTTTTTGCAATTAAAAAAACTGAATTGAAAGGATTGCTTCAGTATAACCTTACTTTTGAATAAAAATAAATTGCAATTTGGTTTCTACTTGTACAAGATTATAGTGTATTTATATTTTCTAGAATCTAAAAATGTAGGGGGTCTATAAAGAAAATCATTCTTTTAAAAGGGGTGAAACACCCCTATGAAAATGTGCAAAATAATCATATTTTTTCAAATAACTCTGAAACTAGTGAAAATTTAAAAAAAATCTAGAATACAAAATTTTCATGATTTTTATGCTCTTTCGAATGGCGATAGTCAAAATTCGAAAAAATTATACCTTTGAAATGTGGATGGGAGGTGGGGGTTAATGGTTTAATTTTTTCGAATTTTGACTATCGCCATTCGAAAGAGTATAAAAAATCATAAAAATTTTGTATTATAGATTTTTTTTAATTTTCATTAGTTTCAGAGTTATTTGAAAAAAATATTATTATTTTGCACCTTTTCATAGGGGTGTTTCACCCCCTTAAATAGTTTTACCGCAGCTATGATAATTTTTTTCTTACGTACCTTGACCTCCTCTTACTATACACAAAGTTTAAACTAGATACGAATTTTCGACTTGAAAAGGTTCCCGTGTAAGTTACTTACTAGAATCTCGATTGTGTAAATTATACCGTATTCTCGAACCTCGATACAACTTTTTTCTAGAAATGTCGAATGAAAAATCTCGACTGTTCTGAGAATGCTAGATTTAAAATCTCGAATGAAAAACTCGAATCGACATATTCTCAAGTGAGCTCCGAGAATAGGGGCCCAGTATTCATCTGTAACTAAAATTCGTTCCTTTCTCACAATTCGATCGATTACAATCGATCCTTTCCACCACCCCTTTTAAATTTAACACACATTTTTTGTATCGGAAATTTTCACAACATCTGTTATACTTAAGGTCTGATGAAAAATATAATCGATCATTAAATAGCTGCGAACTCGAAGTGAAAAAAAATACACGTATGGCATAAAAAGTAATCGTTTTTAAATTAAAAATGTATAACATGAGTTATTGTTTCTCATTAACGTTTCTTGAATTTGCTATTAAAAGTCGCATTTTCTTACATTTCATATTACATATACGCACACCTCGACAATAAATGTTGAATCAAGGCCGTACGTGAATTGTGGATGCCTTTTTTTCTCTCCCCATATGTGTTGTTTATAAATCACAAGAACAATGTGTAATCTATAACACGAGCCATTTGGTTTCACACTTATATTATTATATCCTTTTAACCGCCAAATTTACTTTCATAACATATCAGAAACGCTGATATTGTTGGTCATAGTCATGACTATTCGATTGTACAATATGTGAAATAAAATATAATTATTGTCATATACATATAACTTATCGATCCGATTATAATAAAAAAAATCTGTTAAGCCATACACGGGTGTATGCCATAAGGGTTCCAAAGTATTCGCTGGGTGCAAAGTAGGTAGTGGGGGAAACGAAATCGATCACAGCGCACAACGTGGCAAAAAATAACACTTTAGGTGGACTAACTGTCATTTTTAATAGGCTCGTTTTTAACTGAAAATAGAAAGCTCAACATCAACATGGTTAATCCCACTATGTACAAGGGTGTGGAGTTAGAAATAATGTCGATGCGAGTGTTCGTGGTGAGCAATATTGTAAAATTATCGGCGCCAAAATTTGAGGTTATGCTGTCAATGTAAACGAATTAATTATTTCTCTATTATACGTCATAATTAAAGAGAAAAAGATACCCAAAATAAATAATTTTCACGTACCTTTTATGCTATAGGTACTATTTATATTATATGCAAACAGCTAAATTAAATGATATTTGTTTAATAAAAAATTTCACGGTATTAAACATATTAAACAATAATAAAAAAGAGAGTTAAATCCATTCAATCCTTCTCTATTACCCGCTAGCGGCCCTAATAGACTTCGTGCACATAGCCAATAGTCATAAATAATCGTCTAAAATGTATCTATATATTACGATATTTTATTTAAATTATTTGTTTGTTAGTACGCTAAAGTCCACCCAAGCTGCTACTAAAGTCCACCCGTTAGTTGGCGCTGTCATCGCGCACGCTGCGAATATACTACGTGGACTAATTGGAGCCACTTACAGGTACATTTTTGAGTTAGAAATAAATATAAAAATAGAATCATATTATATTAATTGAGATCTACAGTTTGACACCTCACAAGCCTAGATATAAACATAGAAAAATACATGACGCCCCTCCCTATTTTTCCAAAATTTGAAATGATATTTGAAGGTAGTATAATCGGAATCTATTCTTATCATGGACACGATTTTTCGACGGTATTATAATACTTCCATTTTTCAACATGGAAGTAACAATTCGTTGTCCATTGTATGTAGAAAATATTATAAAGACGAAATCATGATCAAATAAAGCAAGGTCTGCTGTGGATATTTTCATAGCCGCCATTTTATATAAAATTCTTATCGATGACGTATTACATGTACTTCAAAATAATTGATCGATAATTAAATCAAAGAAAAAAAATTTGTCAAGACATACACCAGTGTATGCCATAAGGGTTCCGAAGTATATACTACGTGGACTGTTTAGAGCCATTTACAGGTGCATATTTGAGTTAAAAATAAATATAAAAATAGGATCATATTCTATTAATTCAAATCTACATTTTGACACCAATTGGCAGACAAAATTTTTGCTTGGAGCCCCCTGTAGGCGCCAATTTTAATTTAGAAAAAAAATAGTGTTATTCTACTCACTGAGATCTACATTTTGACACCCCACACGACTTGGAATAAATTTTTTTTGTTTTTTTTTTTTTTTAATTTGTTTTAAAGTCCCCTGTAGGCGCCATTTTTGATGTATAAAAAAATAATAATAAGGATCAAATTACACTAGCTTGGTTACACATTTTGATGTGCCACTTACCTTGGTATAAAAAAAAATTTTTTTGCCTGTCTTTAGCTTCTTAGCACCCCCCCTAAAAATATTTTTCCAAAATATTTGTACATATTTTACTATAGGGTGTCATTTTACATATTCAGTAAAAATTTCAAGGTTCTAGCTTATATAGTTTACGAGCTATTGAGCTTTGAGTGAATAGGACGGACGGACGGACGACAAAGTGAGATTAATAGGGTTTCTTCGGAACCCTAAAAATGTAAACAGTATTGCTCGTTAATTTATTTATATTCCATTTGTCACAAATTCCTTATTAGAAAAATGTCTTGGCGATGACGTCACAGTATAGAACAAATAAATTGTTGAGCTGACCTTATATTCCCGGGAAAAAAATGTAGATCTGCAGTAGATTTTGAGACAACATCATATTTTTCACTTGTTTTTGATCTGTGGAGACTTGCAAAGATCTAAAACGATCTACAAAAATCTCTGAAGATCATTGTAACGTTGAAAAAAGCAATATTGATTTTTCAAAGTTTTAATCTCTATCACGATATACAACGATCTTTATAGATCTTTGTAGATCATTTTAGATCTTTGTAGGTTATTGTAGATCTTTGCAAGTCTCCACAGATTAAAAATCAGTGAAAAATATGATGTCTCAAAATGGAGATCTGTCGAGATCTGAGTAGATCTCTGCAGATCTACAATTTTTTCCGGGTTATTGGACCATGAGACGAAACCAAATCACAAAAAAACATTAATATTTTACACCCTAAGTAGGCAGAGATACCTACTTCAGAAAGAATTATGGCAGTGAAGCATAAAAAATTGAAACTGAACATAATAATATGGAGTACATTTAATGATATTCAGGCCCGGGTTATGAAATTTGTCGCCCCTAAGCAATTGCGAAAATTGCCGCCCCCCCTCAAATATTTTATATTGAACAAAAATAAAAGTATATGTCGGATTAGATTTTAGATATCGGTGACCTTTTTTTGGGTTTTTATGTAAAGTTTATTAAAAATATAAAAATCAAAAAATTAACTAAAAAAATGTGTGAAGACCTTTTTGCTTACACTGCCTGCATGGTAAATTCGGGCCTGATGATATTGATTGGTACAATCATAAAATACAGCTGTGATATGCCTATTTATTACAATCAATCAAAAATCGATTCGAGTTATCAAAACTCTTATTATGAGCATCTCTAGTGTATTTTTTTTCTTGGTCTAAAATTGTTTACTTATGTATGTTTATAAAATAAGCATTATTTCTTAAATTTCTTCAGTAACTAACTTAAAAGTGTACATTTTTTGAAAGGGTACATTACTGTCTTCAAAACTATTATTTAGTTTTAATAATTTTTGAACTTTTATTGCAGTAAAACACAGTACAAATGAAAAATATAATTAAAAATAAGCATACAAAATTTATTTTTTTCTCGGTCTAAAATTGTTTACTTATGTATGTTGATAAAATAAGCATTATTTCTTAAATTTCTTCAGTAATTAACTTAAAAGTTTACATTTTCTGAAAGAGTACTTTACTGTCTTCAAAATTATTATTTAGTTTTAATAATTTTGGTACTTTTAACGCCAGTAAAACACAGTACAAGTGAAAAATATAATTAAAAATAAGCATACAAAATTTATTTTTTTCTCGGTCTAAAATTGTTTACTTATGTATGTTGATAAAATAAGCATTATTTCTTTTATTCTGTAACTAACTTAAAAGTGTACATTTTTTGAAACAATTTATAGACAATCCGGCATCTTATAAAAAAAATGCTCGAAATAAATTCTTCCAACGATCATTTATGCCACACTAATGAATATTCATTACAACATCCACTAAAAAAAAGACACCACCAATACCCAGAACTCAAATTCTTCAAATCTGTTTAACAAAATACCATCAGAAAAAAAACACCACATATATTTACGAATATTTAAAATTCCCAACGTCCGTTACAGGGAGGGTAATTGTCACAGACGTGGGACAAATTCTGTGGTTAATTTGCACCGCCGCGGACTAGTACAGCACGCAGACGCGCGGATAGAGTTCGCAGAAACCGTGCACTTGACCTGATATCGCGTCAAAAAAACATGTCGTATGTATCCTTACTTGATACAGCATAACACAATCTTCAGATGGCATCCATTGATTCTGACGGCCACTCTCACACGGGTCACTTTTAATTAGCGCTTCACGTGTAACGCTTTTTAAAATCTTTACTTAAATTGAGTTCATTCCGGCGGCTAATTTCACACGGGTCACTTAACTAGCGCTTGTCGGGTAATGCTTTTCAAAGTCTACTTATATTGAGTTGACTCTGACGGTTAGTCTCACACGAGTCACTTTTAATTAGCGCTTGTCGGGTAATACTTTTCAAAGTCAATCTTTTTTAGTTGACTCTGACGGCTAGTCTCACATGGGTCACTTTTAATTAGCGCTTGTCGGGTAATACTTTTCAAAGCCTACTTAAATCGAGTTGATCCGATGGCTAGTCTCATACGGGTCACTTTTAACTATCACTTGTCGGGTAATGCTTTTCAAAGTCTACTTATATTGAGTTGACTCTGACGGTTAGTCTCACACGAGTCACTTTTAACTAGCGCTTGTCGGGTAATACTTTTCAAAGTCAATCTTTTTTAGTTGACTCTGACGGCTAGTCTCACACTTGTCACTTTTAATTAGCGCTTGTCGGGTAGTGCTTTTCAAAACCTACTTAAATCGAGTTGATCCGATGGTTAGTTTCACACGGGTCACTTTTAATTAGCGCTTGTCGGGTAATGCTTTTCAAAGTCTACTTAAATCGAGTTGATCCGATGGCTAGTTTCACACGGGTCACTTTTAATTAGCGCTCCACGTGTAACGCTTTTTAAAATCTTTACTTAAATTGAGTTGATTCCGGCGGCTAGTTTCACACGGGTCACTTTTAATTAGCGCTTATCGGGTAATACTTTTCAAAGCCTACTTAAATCCAGTTGATCCGATGGTTAGTTTCACACGGGTCACTTTTCATTAGCGCTTGTCGGGTAATATTTTTCAAAGTCAATCTTTTTTAGTTGACTCTGACGGCTAGTCTCACACGAGTTAATTTTTATTAGCGCTTGTCGGGTAATGCTTTTCAAAGTCTACTTAAATCAAGTTGATCCGATGGCTAGTTTCACACGGGTCACTTTTAATTAGCGCTTGTCGGGTAATACTTTTCAAAGCCTACTTTTTTTTAGTTGACTCTGACGGCTAGTCTCACACGGGTCGCTTTTAATTAGCACTTGTCGTGTAATGCTTTTCAAAGTCTACTTAAATTAAGTTGACTCTGACGGCTGGTCTCACACGAGTCACTTGTCGGATATTCTGCCGTGCTTAAGGTTATTCGATTATTAGAGCAATGTATAGATAAAAGTATAAAATTTTAATATGTTATTTATGGATAGCTCATTTTTATTTAAAATATTGGACGTATGGTTTTTGAGTAATTAGATATTAAAATAGAGTTTATAACACACGATAAATGAGAGAACTTGCCAAAAGTGCTCTATTTATTGAAATTCTACATAATTGACTATATAGAGACTTTTTAAAAACTAATTATTCGAAACTTCAACCCTTATAAATACTGTAAAAATTATAAAACAAATATATTCACGTGTAATTTATTCAAAATAATGTAAAACTAGCTCTGCCATTACATTGTACAAATTAGTACATGTTACTATTATATACCGTTCTGTCTGTTTCAATTTTCAAACTAAATTAAACTTTTTTTACTTTTAATAACTAACAAAGTAAAATAACCTATTAAATGTAGGTACATGTGTTCTGAAGATAAATTTTTCGAAACCAAATCTTTTTTTACAGTGTGCTAGACGTATAACAAGGTATACTGGGCTTTTTGTAATTTTTATGAATTAATGTTACTAATAAAATAACTACCTCTTTATTAAATCAATTCAATTACAAAACGTCCACAAAAATAGTTTTTTTTTTTTAAATTATGGCCTTTTATTTTCTTCATGTTTTTTCTCCAGTAGGTAATAGATAAAGTAAAACCAATCAGTGATGGACACTTGATATACTTAATGATTACAAAATGATATAAGTACTATGACACGAAAGTTATAAAATAAAGAATCGTAAAATTTGAAACAATGTAAAGCAGATGCAATGAATTCAATAGTTAATAACACTAACAATTAGTTTAAATGTCCATCATTTTGACACCCATTGGCCAATTGCCATCAAATTAAGCTGTTTTACAGTTAAGTGTCTATAGATTATGATTCAGTAATGACAATAATCAAATAACAAATATTTCTAATTTAGTCCAATATTGGGGTATGCTCTAAAACTGTTTGTTTTCAAAGCCTACTTATATTGCATTGATTTTGACGGGCAGTGACACACGGGCATATTTTTCTAGGTATTAGTTTTGGATTCCATAGCATTCGCGTCCATTTATTGTAACCTAATACATACATCGTGTGTAATTAATAAATGATTTTTCTTTTTAAAGGAAACTTTTCAATTGACGAATTAATTCGAAAACTCTGAAAAGAATAGTCAAATCAAATCTTGAGAAGTAACATATTTCTTATGCAATAAGTTTTCTAGTTTCACCTTACAAAAGTCCCACGGACTAAACCCTGAACTAACTAAGGGACCGCCATATAAACTTTAATTTTACTTCCATGTTCGAAGAAATGGAAGTATTGCAATACCGTCGAAAAATCATGTCCGAGATAAGAGCAGATTCTGATTGTACTAACTTCAAAACGTAAAGAAAAATTGATTTCCGCATGGTGGCTGTGCGTGTGTGTGTCTTGAAGTAGAATTTTCTTTCGTTCACGATAATTACTGTTTGTCTCAGTGAGTACTCCAGACCTATTAATTTTGGTGCTAATTGGGGTTTCGAAAATATTCGAAATTTTGTACCTATTATCGTCTAAAAAGTGAGTATTATCTCATCAATTTTGATAAGACTTGTTATACTTGAGATTCAATCCAATCTTCATAAACTTCACTTCACAAACGAGCAGAAATAGCTACTGAAAGAGTTTACCCACACAATTTTTATTTTAAGTACTAACAAATAAATGTGTATTATACAACTGACATTAGAATATTAGAAAACTAATATTTATAATACAAACGTGAGTTTTATATTAAAAATTATTACAAAAGATATTATAGAACATGGAAATCATGTATGGTCCTCCATACCGTTTTTTATTATATATATTAAAGTCCTCAAATTCATTTATAAGTTTTTAAGTAAGTACTTAAGTACATACTTTTTCAGTAAAATATTTCAGGTGAGTACTACGAATCGACAGATGTCTATAATTCATCGAAGTATGATTGAAATAACTCGTGAAGATATTAAAATAAAGAACAATTTTGATAATTGGCGAGTCATATATAATATATTTGGAGCATATTATTTTTTGAAATAGTTGAATGATGGAGGCAATACATTATGTTAACTCGATGCAGACAGAATTCCAGCAATAATTACGAGGCATCATTAGAGCAATGTCTTGATTTGAAGTATGCCGTCAGTGTCCCTGTGAAGAGAACAATTATAGCATCATACACAAGAAATGCCGATGTCGGGGTGGCAGCCATGCTGAATTTTCGACAAAACGGTAGAGCATTTCTCTTATTTGTTTCTTTGTCCAACTCAGAAATGGCGGTAGTCGAATGCCAAGCATACCACGATCAGGTTTACAGATTTTTAATTTTATATTTGATGCCAGAAGTATTTTGATGACTGATTGTTAAAAGTCTTTGTGAGCCGACTTTTTGTACGCGGCGATCTCTTGTGTCAAGGATACAGTTTTTAACTTGCGATTTCCTTACAGAATATATATGGCCACAATGGGACACAAACAGCACGGATCAAAATGTAAGATTTCAATGATAATACTAACAATGAGTATTTGATAATTTGCAACCAGTTCGTTTCACGCCAAATGTAAAAAAACGGTATGGAGAACCATACATGACTTCCATTCCATATTCTATAATATCTTTTACAATATTGATATAAAACTCACCTTTGTATTATAAATATTAGTTTCCTAATATTCAAATGTCAATTGTATAATACACATTTTTGTAAAATAATATAATTATTTTACATTTGAATTTAACTGCGCTTGTTTCCATGGCAACATGTATAGTATTAAATTTTGAAAATTTTGAGGGTGGTTTTCACCTCTTCAGTGTTCCAAGTCTCATCAAAATGGGTGAGATAATACTCACATTTTAGACGATAATAGGTATAAAATTTCGATTATTTCCGAAACCCCTAATCCGATTAGCACCAAAATCACTAGGTCTAGAGTACTCACTGAGACAGACATTTTCCCCAAAAATAATTCAGATCGGTGCATATGTACAGTTGTTATCGTGAACGAAAGAAAATTCTACATCCAGACACACACGCACAGCCGCCGTGCGGAAATCAACTTTTCTTTACGTTTTGAAGTTAGTACAATCAGAATCTGCTCATATCTCGGACACGATTTTTCGACGGTATTACAATACTTCCATTTCTTCGAAGATCATGGAAGTAAAATCAAAGTTTGACTTAGTTAGTTCAAGGTTTAGTCTATGGGACTTTTGGGTGGTGAAACAAGAAAGCTTATTGCATAAGAAATATGTTACTTCTCAAGATTTAATAAAAAATTAATAAAAAATGCTTGTCTCTCTCTCTTACATACACCCGATATTTTATTTGTTAACTGATACTTTTTATTTGTACGAGATTGGTATTGGTATTACTGCAGAAAGAATCGAAAGTTAAATCGAGAACATTAAAAATCGTTTGTCTAATAATGTTTTATTTTAATTAATATATTTTTATTTTGTTCAGAAAATATCGGTGAAAATTTAAAATATTTATAATATAAACAAAATTTACCATCCCTGAATCATTTCTGAGTATTTCGTCATGACGTCTATCTGTCTGTAGACGCTGTAAATTAAAAACGACAGAAAGGTGAAATTTTATAAATCAATTTTCATTTCAGAAGAAAATCACCTATTTTATTAAACGATCTTTGTTTTTTTCGAAGTATTTTTATAACGATACGTACTAGAAAAAAATTTATGATACAAGTAACAGTTGTAAAAAAAATATTATCTACCTATAGTTGTATTACTCATTTAAAAAAATTAATAGGTAATCAATTTTTTAAATTGTCATAATACAAAATACCAAAATGGGTCTAAACTAAATACAAAAATGTCTTATTTTAGTCTTAAGTTAAGTCTAAGTTAAGACTCTTAACCAATTCCTCATAAATCATGATCCAGATTTACCATAGACAAAGATATGATTGTATACATTCCTATATAAATATATTCCAAGAACTGCGATGTCTAACAGTACACTGTGACTTATTGTTAGCTCTAACACAATAGAGAGCAAGCAACTCTTCCTACAGCTCCTGTTTTGTCTATCATCCATCAATATGATGGACATCACATGTGTCTATATACATACATATGTACAATACATACATACATATGGATGCGTTCTATGTTCTATAAAACCGTTTGTTATCTTAAGGTTATTCGATCATTAGAGCAATGTATAGATAAAAGTCTAAAATTTTAATATGTTATTTATGGATACCTACTCATATATTTTACTAATTTTTTATTAAAATATTGGACGTATGGTTTTTGAGTAATTGGAAATTAAAAATAGTTTTTAACACACGATAAATGAGAGAACTTGCCGAAAGTGCACTATTTATTGAAATTCTACACAATTGGTTGTATAGAGACGTTTCAAAAACTAACTTCAACTCTTTTAAATACTATAAAAATTATAAAACAAATATATTCACGTGTAATTTATTCAAAATAATGAAAAACTAGCTCTACCATTATAGCAAATTGATACATGTTACTATTATATACCGTTCTGTCTATTTCAATTAACAAATTAAATTTAACTTTTTTTACTTTTAATAACTAACAAAGTAAAATAAGTACATGTGTTCTGAATATAAATTAAAAACAACATTTTTCGAAACTAAATCTTTTTTACAGTGTGCTAGACGTATAACCTTAAATTCAAAATTACAGTTTTAATATTGTTTTGTAAAAGAAAAAAATACAGTCAGTTTCGAGTCGAGCCTGATATAGTTTTTCAATTTATTTAAAAGTACTAGATTCTAGATGATACTAAATAAACAAAACTATATAAAGGGTCCGCCATCTAAAGTTTTTTTTTTCCAACTAGTGCTTATTTCGTGAATGGTAACACTTAGCTCATGTCTGATTTGACAGATAATTAGTTTTATCCTTCCGCTGAACGAATATGGTTGTGTATATGCTTGAACAACGCTGGGAAATATTGCGACATTACTTTGAAATCATGGTAATGTTGCAGAATGTGTGCGAAAATTGCGTACGGATTTTGGAAGAAGAGAAGCACCGTCAGCTCCGTATGTTCGTTATCTTGTGAAAAAAGTGAAAGAAACTGGCATCCTCATCGATAAACCAAAGCGTGAAAAGCCAAAAACAGTGCGTACACCCGAGAATATTGATGCTGTGGCAGAAAGTGTGCGTGATGCGCCATCAACATCAATTCACCGTCTTTTTCTGCCACAGCATCAATATTCTCGGGTGTACGCACTGTTTTTGGCTTTTCACGCTTTGGTTTATCGATGAGGATGCCAGTTTTTTTCACTTTTTTCACAAGATAACGAACATACGGAGCTGACGGTGCTTCTCTTCTTCCAAAATCCGTACGCAATTTTCGCACACATTCTGCAACATTACCATGATTTTCAAAGTAATGTCGCAATATTTCCCAGCGTTGTTCAAGCATATACACAACCATATTCGTTCAGCGGAAGGATAAAACTAATTATCTGTCAAATCAGACATGAGCTAAGTGTTACCATTCACGAAATAAGCACTAGTTGAAAAAAAAAACTTTAGATGGCGGACCCTTTACAATTCGGACCCATAGAGTTCCGTATCGCTATAATAAAAAACTTAATTATTGACATTAGTTTGTTACGTAATAATTCCACATAGAATTAGAAAATAATGATTTTTTTATTTTTTCCCTTACTTGTGTTATAAGATCTACCTTCGTGCCAATTTTCAAGGTTCTTGGTTAACCGGAAGTACCCTGTAAGTGAGTAAGTCTGTATGTACCAAAATATGTTTCGAAAGGCCGTATCTTTTTATTGTATTAAGTTAAAAACAATTTTTTACATGATTATGAGGCTCTATATCAGAGGTTCCTAATATTTTTTGCCCGAAAAACCTCTTTTGAAGGAAGTCCACAGACCCCTTCTGTAATTATTTGTGAATTAAAAATTGTAAGTGACCTTTTTTGTGCTCTTTTAACTGTTTTTTTAAACTCTTGCATTGCATAAAAAACATCGAATTTCAAAACATACAAATTTTCCCATAGACCCCCAGCTCTATACCTTAGTATTTGATAATAAATTCCACCAGATACCTTTAGTCGTTTATAACAGTCAGACAGACAGACGGACGGACAATTTAAAAACATCCCAAATAAAACAAATTCTTAAAGCTTAAACCTTTGAAATTGCCATTCAATAAAAATCAATATTTTAATTATTTATTGACACAATTTGATCTTAAATAAATAACTATAGTTATACAATTTATATTAATTTTATCATATTGTCAATACAATAAGCTATGAGGACCACAGAAAATACGACAGTGAGACAAGAATGGTGCATATTTTTAACGTCTTTTTTTAATCTTTTGTATAGCACAGTTATAAAATCTTGATAACCATTTAACATCTTCATAAAGGATTAAAGGTCATTCATGTGCCAATAAAAATATAATTGTCTTGCTTGACTGAATCTAAAAATGACAGTTGTGAATTGTACTTTTTTATTTATAATCCCAAAAAATATTGTAAGGTATTATATAAATGTATTACATGTATTATTCAATCTCTTGTTGGATTCTTTAAAGAAATTGTTTATTTTTTTATGTTTTTGCAGTTTTAACAAAAACTTTTAAAGTTTTTTTTGTAAAATAAGTCGGGATTATAGAAATCCATAAAAATGTTTTCATCTGACATATCGACCCAACGATTTTACAAGAAATAAATTAATTACTCACATGAAATTTTACTAAAAAATGTATGTTTTTGATTTCTTTTCAATTAAAATTTTTTGGAAAAACCAAAACTTTATGAGTATATATCTCATATTTAATCATATATTTAAGATACAGACCAGCAGTTGAAAATATCCAACTTTTCTATAAAAGTAATCATACCAAATTAAAAATACAAAAAATGTATTTAAAAAAAATATATATACAGGATGTCCCATTTTAATCTATCACCCCCCTAATTTTTTTTATCTATCAATTAAATCAAAAAATGCTTCAAATAAAAGTTGTTTGGTTTTGAGGGGGACCCAAAATGGCGTTATTAATTTTTTATTTTTTGGACGTCTTCATGGTCAAATAAGCTCAACTTTTTTTTTTCAAATGGAAACCTATATTTTTTATTACAATATCTTATTGTTTGGAAAAAAACAAGTAGCTTTTGTTTCAAAAAATTTTTGCATGACTTCATTTTTTTTAATATTAAACAAAATAATTTTAGATTTTAGTTTTTTAATAATTTTTTACTCGAAACCCATTAACTTTAGAGGAAAAATGTAAAAAACAAAAAATGTTTATTTTAATCTGATATAATTAGGAAAATTATATCAGGATTTTTTGTTAACTTTTGCTCTTCAAAATATTAAAGCAAATAAAAAATAAAATAAAAAATTCTGAAATAATTTTCCTAGTTATATCATATTAAAATACACATTTTTTGTTTCTTACACTTTTCCTCTAAAGTCAAAGGGTTTCGAGAAAAAAATTAGTAAAAATCTAAAATTATTTTGTTGAATATTAAAAAAAAAATGAAGTCATACAAAAAATTGTTTGAAACAAAAGCTACTTGTTTTTTTCCAAACAATAAGATATTGTAATAAAAAATATAAGTTTCCATTTGAAAAAAAAAAGTTGGGCCTATTTGACCATGAAGACGTCCAAAAAATAAAAAATTAATAACGCCATTTTGGGCCCCCTCAAAACCAAACAACTTTTATTTGAAGAATTTTTTGATTTAATTGATAGATAAAAAAAATTAGGGGGGTGATAGATTAAAATGGGACACCCTGTATATATACAAAAAAAATAGTAGTAAAATCAAAACTAACCTAGAACAATGCATATTTCTAATGCAGTTAGTCAGTTAAGCTTATGAATTGTTGAATCATCAAACTTTTACTGAAAAACTTGTACTGATTTATCTTTAGAGGGCCGAAAAACCAATATTTTGGCGCACCAGAAAATATTCAATTTTTGTTTTTATATTAAAATATTCATTTTTCCAATATTAACGTATATTTGCACTTCCAAATAAATAAAAATCGTC
The DNA here is from genome assembly GCA_949319165.1 of Sialis lutaria. Taxonomy (NCBI): domain Eukaryota; kingdom Metazoa; phylum Arthropoda; class Insecta; order Megaloptera; family Sialidae; genus Sialis; species Sialis lutaria. Next base: position 4,222,524 of record OX439244.1, read on the forward strand.
CATGTAAAGCAAAAGGATATTTTTTACCCTATTATAGGGGTTGCTTTTGGGTTTACTGTATTTTTGACATCAAATTTGGATTCAGCGTCGAAAAATACATCGAAAACGTATATTTTTATAATGAAAAAAGGTTATGTACTATTTAAAATAATTTTTTTCGAATTTGAAATTTTTAACACGGACTGTTCTCTTCCGGGCCGGAAAGCCAATATATTGGCTCACCCCGTGATCGATACTATGCCTATGATCAATCAATGATATACAGTAAGATAACTTTTATACCAGTTTTCTGAGGGCGAAATGCCCTCTGTAATCCCAACCCTCATAAAGATTAAGGAGATTGATACCATAGAAAAAATAAGAAAAATTACAAGACATTTATTATAATTAAGGAGGATAGCTACTGTGACGGGTAAAAAACTTGTCAATGTTTGGGAATTTTTTTCACAGATATAACTAATTATTTTTGAATCAGGTAAAGGACATTTTATTAAGTATATATTCAACTTATTTAATATAAATTTTTTTTGATAAATATTAAATATTTACAAAGTTATGAGCCTCGATGCGACGACCAAAAAAAATATTTTTGTCTATGGTCGACTCGAAATTTCGAGAAAGGTTGTATTAAAAAATTAATAAAAATTTTATCAATATCTATATGAATGTAGCTATCGTTGCACGTAGCCGTTTTTTTTTTATTTTTTTTTTTTTCACAAAATGGCGATCGTTTGAAATTTTTTTTCATTTTTAAGACCTATTTTTTTAATTCGAGCAGTTTTAAAAATAGTAATTATCAAAATTTCAAAAATCGGCTACGTGCAACGATAGCTACTACAATTACGAAAATTATTTAAAAAAAATTGAAATCGGTTTATTAGTCTTTGAGGAATCGTGTCGACCAGGTCGAAAAATGTCATTCCCGAGATAAACGTGTTTAACCTCGTCTCACTAAATTAACTGTAACTCCGTCAATTTTCAAAATTTAAACTCAATTTTTTGTATACATATTTATGAATATGTAAACTTAAAAAAAATCTAAGAAAAAAAAATTATATTTTTTTTCCGTCACAGTTGTCATCCCCCTGTTTTTATTATGGCATAACTGGCCGCGCTACCTCGTCTTACTAAATTGACTATAATTCCGTCAATTTTCTGAATTTAAACTCAATTTTTTGTATACATATTTATGAATATGTATACTTCAAAAAAATGTACAAAAAAATTTTTTTTCTTTTTTTCCGTCACAGTGGCTATCCCCCTTAAAGAGCGTGTAAAAAAGGGAGAGTGTGATGAAAGAGAGAGAGAGACATACCTTGCCTTCACTCTATGCGTATCCACAGGCACTTTCCTCGCATCACCAACCCATAAACCTACACTCTGCATTCTGTTATACCACGGCATCGGTAATTTAAAAATTCCACTACACAACGGCTAGAGAGGCACTAAACCCGCCGACTTTAACGTTGATTGGTGAATTTAAACGCGCATAAATATAGCAGTCACGGTGATATTATGGTGGGAATGGGGGAAGGACGTTGGTTAGAACTATCGGCACATTGTGTAACGGAGCGGTCGTGTAGTGGATGGTCGTATAGCAAAGTGCTGTGTGTATAATGTAAACATTCTTAACCAATGTATGTTTGAATCCATTAATTTTAATATAATAGTAATTTTGAAGAGTTTAATACAGGGCTGTGGAGTCGGAGTCGGAGTTTTAGTAATTTTGGGTGGAGTCGGAGTCGGAGTCGGTAAAAAGGTACCGACTCCGACTCCTTTAATTAAATAATGTTTTTTACTTCTTTACACACTTAATATTTTTTGTTCGTTTTGAATTTTGAAGTACAATGATTTGAAATATTCAATTCTGGCCGTAAGCAGAATCACCATAATTCACTCAAAAAATTTTTGTCCGAAAACGGATTTTTTTTTTTTTTTAAATTTGTACAGTAAGGAGTCGGAGTCGGAGTTGGAGTCGGAGTCGGAGTTGGAGTCGGAGTCGGACATTAGAAAAATAAAGGAGTCGGAGTCGGAGTCGTAGGTTTTTGTACCGACTCCACAGCCCTGGTTTAATATGTATATTCTGCCGTGCTAAGCACAAAAGCGGTATCTCAAAAAAAATCATAAAGTTGATTTTTATGGCATTGAATAGCTTAAAAAAATACGAATCCAATGAACTAAGCCAAATAGCGATATCTTATTTAAAACATATGAAAAAACCCTTGAAAAAGTTTTTCCTATCTCAGGTTTACCTTAAATTACTAAGAGAATTAGAGGTATATCAATAATACGTAGGCGAATAACTGTATATTTTGATACCGCCAAAATTCCCAATGTAATGAATAAATTCCATTTAATAAACCAAAAAAACAATCTGTAAAGTAAAAATAAAACTATTTTAACAAAACGTCGATTTTCTCGAAACTCGCCTTTACTGAGATACCGCTTTTGTGCTTAGCACGGCAGTATTGTAAGTTCAATTTAAAAATAAATAAATACAATTTATAAATAAAGCAATATTGATAACCTATTTTCAATTATATTAAATCTTATTTATTAAAGTGTACATTAAAACTTAATTGAAGTATGCACATACATACATACATACATACAAATGCCACACATATAGCTGCTACATATACATATGTATATTATTGTATATGTACATGTACATGTACCTACTATAAATTGATTTGGAATTTAATTTTTATTATTCAGGTTTTGTTAAGTTTATTTTACAACACCACATAAATATAAATTATTTAACATATATATCTCGTCTATGGAGGTTTTATAGGTACTTATAAATGATCTAGTGGGCCTCTCTGTGATATTTAATACATTACTTTCCCATGTATGTTTAAAATAATGAGATTTTTCGAAAACAAAAACAGTAAGTGAATTTATATAATGGAGCGTTAGCTAGCATGTACTCTCAAATATTGTATCAAACTTATATGACAGATCTCTTTGAGTTTCATGAAGACTTTGACAAGTTTCACGCACGCATTTAAACACCAACAGTGGTGATATTATGATAGTAATTATTTTGTACTGTCAGGGTAGCCAACTGTGTTACAATACGTTGAAGTATCACTGCTCTAAATGCCATAGCAAATCCATAAATACTATAACAAAATTAAGTAATTGTCTATTATAAACACCGCAGTTTGAAAAAACTAAAATCACTAGGAACATAACATAATCAGGTCTACAGATAGGCAAGTGTCATGTATTATTTGAGATAATCAGCGCCAATGTGAGTGAAGTTTGTACAATTAAATTCAATATTCATATTTATATAAGTACTAGAGGAATCCCGCGGCTTCGCTCGCGTAAACTTCGAAACTAATTATAACCCTCCATACGTGATAGGGATGACATATTACATTTTTTTATATTGATTTTTATTCATTACCTATAAAAACGTAAATATCTCGGATTTAGTTAAAAATTGTAAAAACTAACGTAAGCAGCTTTGCAGATAAACATATCAAAAACACAGACCCTGTCTACCTCCGCCATTAGGGGTTGAATGTCAAAATTTTTATTTTAATAGATGACTTATTTCCCGAATTTACCTTTATAAGTAAAGCAGGTATGCAGATAAACATATCCAAATCCATCCTCGTCCCCGTCCCATGCTATTAGAGCTTGAATATCGAACTTTTATTTTTAATTATCATTTTTAATATCATGAACAATTATGAAGATAAATATATCAAAATTTACCCCCCCCCCCATTCCCATAGGGGTTGAATTTTCGTAAATACTATCTGTCTTGTAGAGTACCTACTTACGCCATGTTTCATTCGGTGAAATGCTGAAATATGTGTTTCATTATTTATATTGTAGAGTATGTTCGATAAGTTTCAATTAAATGCGAACAAAAAAAATATTTTTTTATATAAACTTTGACACCCTGTTTTAACCTCGTACGGGTTGAATTTCGAAAAATACTTTCTTAGTGGGTGCTTACATCATAAAAGGAAGGCACCTACGAAATTTCACGTTTCTAGGTCCAGGAGTTTGGGCTGTACGTTGATATATGAGTGAGTGAGTGAGTGAGTGAGTGAGTGAATGAGTGGTTAAGGACAAACTCTTTTATAGATATAGATTACATTTTTCATTATTTTTGAATGATAACTTTTAACTGTCCTTGGTTAGGGTAATCTATTGAGGCAACATCGAGTTTTGTTTAGGGTTGGTTAGTTTTCGTTAGGTATATATTAACCTAACAAAGAAACTAACCTCTCTATTTCGCCCCAATAGATTGTTCTTACCAAAATTGCAATTCAAAACGATTAAATCTTCACCTCACAATGTAATTAGCAACAGAATACCTATATGTATATTAATTACCTTATGAAATTAATAGTACAAACTTCACTCACATTGGCGCTGATTTCATTACGACACTTGCCTGTATATAGACTGATTATTTCTTGTTCCTAGTGATTTTAGTTTTTTCAAACTGCGGAAGTTATAATAGACAAGTACCCAAAATTAATATCTTGCTAGCTATAACAAATTTTGCTGGCCCCTTTTTGATACATCGCTTATTTAATTAGAGTAACGACTAACGTTATAGCAAGAAACCCTCGATAACGTCAATATTCATTGTATGTAGACAAGGTTAGTAAATGATTAGGTTTGTTTACTTGCCTGTGACGTCACCACGAAGATCATTTCAACCTTTTTGATTTCAAATGGTCGCCAACGCTGTCAAACTGTCATAATATAAATTTGATCGTGATTGATTTATTATTGTGTTCTGTGTTTGTGCTATTCATTTATTGTTATAGTGAAGCTTCACACATGATATTAATTATATTAATTTTAATTATTTGTGATTAGGGATGTACCGGAATTCCGGCCGGAATCCACGATTTTATTCCGGTTCCGGTTCCGGCCGGAACTACTAAATTCCGGCCGAGTTTGCCGGAATTTTTAAATTTTGTTATTTTTTTCAACTAAGAAATTCATAAATAATATAATTATGAATAAATAACATTTTATTAATGAAAAATCATTTCGTAACACAAAGGTAGTTTTTTATTATTTGTTTTATCATAATATGATTGAAATTTTAGCATTAATTGATTTTAAGTATATTAATAGTCATTATACAGGGTGTCCCATTTTAATCTATCACCCCCCTAATTTTTTTTATCTATCAATTAAATCAAAAAATGCTTCAAATAAAAGTTGTTTAGTTTTGAGGGGGACCCAAAACGGCGTTATTAATTTTTTATTTTTTGGATGTCTTCACGGTCAAATAGGCCCAACTTTTTTTTTCAAATGGAAACCTATATTTTTTATTACAATATCTTATTGTTTGGAAAAAAACAAGTAGCTTTTGTTTCAAAAAAAAATTTTTATGACTTCATTTTTTTTTTAATATTCAACAAAATAATTTTAGATTTTAGAATTTTACTAATTTTTTACTCGAAACCCATTAACTTTAGAGGAAAAGTGTAAAACACAAAAAATGTTTATTTTAATATGATATAATTAGGAAAATTATTTCAGATTTTTTAATTTATTTTTTATTTGCTTTAATATTTTGAAGAGCAAAAGTTATCAAAAAATCCTGATATAATTATCCTAGTTATATCAGATTAAACATTTTTTGTGTTTTACACTTTTCCTCTAAAGTTAATGGGATTCGAGTAAAAAATTAGTAAAATTCTAAAATCTAAAATTATTTTGTTGAATATTAAAAAAAATGAAGTCATAAAAAAATTTTTTTGAAACAAAAGCTACTTGTTTTTTTCCAAACAATAAGATATTGTAATAAAAAATATAGGTTTCCATTTGAAAAAAAAAAGTTGGGCCTATTTGACCATGAAGACATCCAAAAAATAAAAAATTAATAACGCCGTTTTGGGTCCCCCTCAAAACTAAACAACTTTTATTTGAAGCATTTTTTGATTTAATTGATAGATAAAAAAAATTAGGGGGGTGATAGATTAAAATGGGACACCCTGTATTACGGACATTGAACTGTCCAATAATAAACTAAAGATTTTCGAAAATTTTGGAATATTAACTGTAAAATAAGACTTATACTGCATTTTTTAAATAATACTGTAGTCCTGTTTTTTCATAAACATTTCCCGATTGAAACTAAAATGTTTTTTCGGCGAACTCACCCATATAAAAATATATCTTTAAGTAATAATATTCAAAATAGTGGCCCGAGAAACATTTGTTACTGCACAAGTATTTATGCTTTTGGGATTAGCTATAAAATCAGAAAGACTCACATAATTATTTCTCTAAATCTATCATTATATTTATATTTAGTTAATAATTACTACTTAACTAGTATTTATTAATACTGCATTGCACTAGAACTAAATAAACGCATATTGGTGCTTTAATTTCAACTTTTCGAGTAATTGGTATTCGATACTTTATTTATCGATACTTCATACGATTTTCTCTTTTATGAATTTGTTTAACTGCTGTTTTGATTTATCATACATATTTACTTAAATAAATTTGACATACTTGAAATTTAATTATATTTGATAGAAAAGAACGTATGATATATAAACAATTTAAAACACCTTATAAAGCTGTAGAAATCACAGGATATGTAGAAAATACTATGTTTTATAATATAATGTAAGACTCTACCCCCCTAATTATTAAGAAATACCATATAAAATAATGTTATATTAATTTATGATGATAATCTATGTATATAAAGCATATTTATACCATTTTAGTTATTTTATTATCATTATTAACTGAAATATAATTTTTTGAAAAAATTCCGGATTTTTTTTGTGAATTCCGGTAATTCCGGTTCCGGCCGGAATCGAAAATTTCGGTTCCGGTACACCCCTATTTGTGATTTGTGTTTAATATTATGACAGTTGAAATCATAGATAAATAAATGAAATCAAGAAGGTTGAAATGATCTTCGTGGTGACGTCACAAATAAGCAAACCTAATCATTTACTAGCCTTGGTATGTAGATACAATAACCATAGATATAATTGATATAAACAATACAAGTATGATTTGTAAGATGCAAGTTTAACGCTCCTTCAATGGTACAGAGCACGTCTTGGTGTGTCTCTTATATGCTAATGTTCAGACTGTTTGTCATTCACAAAGTGGAGCTTGTTAGAAACTTATACTCAACAAGAGTCCACTCAATAGTAATTGCAAATGTATCTCAACATTTTTGGAATATGAATGTATTTATGAGCAAATAAATTATTTACTTCCTGTTATGATTTTTTAACAACGTTGGCTATGTAAATATACTTATGAAAATAGATCGTTTTTTGTTTGTAGTTTTTTATGTTTTAATACCTACTCATGATCCAATAAAACAAGGTCTGCTATGGATATTTTGACAGCCGCCATTTTATATATGTTTCGTGTCGATGACGTATTACATTGCCAAAAAATTTATGTATGTTGTGCTTCAAAATAATTGATCGATAATTAAATCAAAGAAAAATTATTATGAAAACAGTATTGGTCGTTTATTTATTTATATTCAGTTTGTCACAAATTCCTTATTAGAAAAATTTCGTGGTGATGACGTCACAATATAGAACAAATGAACTGTAGATCAGACTTTATATTTTTTCTTAGATATAGCTTAACGTTAAAAATATTGTAATGTTCCTCTTAAGAATTATTTAAGAAAATGTCAATTTCACTGTAAATCAGAGTATTAACCAAAAGACAAAACTTATGTCCCGAAATCAAGAATAATTAATAACAATACCCATTGCAAAATTCGACTACAATTAAGATTGGCATTTTATATGTATTTTTTTAAACAAATACGTACTGGCACATATCCTGGCCGCTTTAAGAGCAAGATAATACTGTTTTTTGGGATTGATGGGCTTATTTTTTATAATTTAAATATCTCTTTATTAAATCAATAAAGTCCGTAAATAAAGTTTGCTTTTTAGGGTTCCGTAGAAAACTAGGGACCCTTATAGTTTCTCCATGTCCGTCCGTCCGCCTTCAAAAATTTTGAGATAATAAGATGAAATTTGGTATACGGTCGTAGATTAATGACCCAAAAACAGAAATGATAAGATTTTTGTAAAAGTGTCCTAAAATGCAACAAAAAATGTGCCAGAACTTTTTGATTTTTATCCTTTAAACACGATGTATTTGCTCTCCAAAGTCGTTAAAAAAGCGCCCCCCCCTCTATTTTCTAAACAATCAATTTAAAAAATCTGAAAAAAATCCAGAATGTAGCTTTTAATTAGTACTTTCACTGAAAATTATAACGAACATTGTCAAAATTATTTTGGACCCCCCATTCTATAGACTGAAAAGTGAACTCTCATTTTTCCCCACTTACCCCATTGAGTGGGGTGTTATTTAATAGGTCTCCTAAAATGTAATAAAAGATGTCAGATAACTTTTTGATTTCAACCCTTCAGTCACGAAATATTTGCTTTTTAATGTCGCTGTCAGAGCGTCCCTCCCCCCTCTATTTTCTAAACTATCGACTCAAAAAATCTGAAAAAAATTCAGAATGTAGCTTTTAATTAGTACTTTCACTGAAAATTATAATGAACATTGTCAAAAATATTTTGGACCCCCCTATCATAGATTGAAAAGTGAAGTCATATTTTTTTCATTTACCCCATTGAGTGGGGTGTCATTTGATAGGTCTCTTAAAATGAAATAATAAAAGCCAAATGACTTTTTGATTGTAACCCTTCGGTCACGAAAATTTTGAAAAAACTCTTTTTTTATAAATCGTAGTGAGAATGACTACGGAACCCTATCATGTGCGTGCCTAACAAGCACTTGCCCATTTTTTTAAATTATAGCCTTTTATTTTGTTCATGTTTTAAACCCAGTAATAGGCACCCAGTGATGGACACTTGCCAATGATTACAAAATGATAAATACTACAACACAAACGTTATAAAAAAAGAAACATAAAATTTTAAACAATATAAAGCAGTTGTTATGATAATATAATAAATAATAAATAAATTACACTAATAATTAATTTAAATATCCACTATTTTGACACCCATTGGCCGATTGTCGTCAAATTTAGCTGTTTTACAGTAAGCCTTGTTTCACACATACGCGGTTCCATTCGGTTCGGTTCGTTTTCGGTTTCAGCCGAAAACGAATCAAACCCTTTCACACATACACGGTTCTCATACGGTTCATATTAGGTTTTATTTTTTTTCGTAAACTCAGTAGTTATCATGGAGAGAAAGCAAGTTGTTGCTATGTTGTTTCTCTATAAAAAAATTAAAAAAATGAAGGAGGAATACTAGAATTCATTGCGAGCACCCTCTCATCACTTTACAGCAGGAATTTGGAGCATTCTACACTATTTTCCCGAAGCTAAAGAGCATGAAGACGATATCCACATCAACATCTAGAAAACCGCTCATTTTATTAGAAAATCCGTGACAAAACTTAAAAAAAATAACACTCGCTATCAGGTTAAAACCGAATCTAAACCGAGTATGTGTGAACGCGTTCATTGCTTTGTGTTCCCTGGATACGAATTGAAACCTGATGAAATATGTCCGTGTGGAGGGAGTATTCAGTTCTGTACGGTTTCTATTAGGTACCGAATACAAACTGAATCATCGTTTCACACTTGTCGGCAGCGACCGAAAACGAACCGAAAACAAACCGAACCGAATGAAACCGTATATGTGTGAAATAGGCCTTAGTGTCTATAGATTATGATTCAGTAATAACATTGTTTCAACTTTTTAAATATATTTTTTTAAATAACCGATTGGAGTGTATTATCGTTCGAAGATCATAGAGGTATTTTATTGAATTAAAATATTCAATAGCTTACGAGTAGTTAGCATTTTAGGGAGAGTTCAAGTATTACGTAACGCAATTTTTTGAGATTTTTGACCCCCCCCCCCTCCCCCCCATGTAACGCGCTGTAACGGTTTTCTGTACCCCCCTCCCCCTAGTTACGTAACCACCAAGTGACCATTTTTACCTAAAAACTATTACGTAACGCGTAGTTAAACAAGAGTCCAATATTTAGATCCAAGATCGAAGACTGGGGCCAGTATAGTACGTCTGGTACATGAAAAAACGCTGCACTTTTTGATTGGGATATGCCACTTTCTGTGGTCATACATATGGTCAAAAGAAAGATTTTCAGATAGGGAGCCACTTTAAAATCCATGTAGAACACTGTTATATGAGCCATCAAAGATGGCCCTCAACGGTGTTTTAAAATTAGCTTTATCTCAGCTCCTAGTCATCCGATTTCAATTTTCTTGAGTTTATTTTAAAGTTCTTATTGCGAAAATTACTTTTTGAAATTATTCGTTTTTCTCTAAATCTTGAGGGTTCTCCACAATTTTTGAAAATCTGAAAATTTCACTTTTCTTACGAACTTCATTGTTATATAACTTTTTTGTCGTGCCCAATATCATTTTTTTACTTCATATAAAAAAGAAAGATAATTTTTTCAGCATTTTATTAATATCAAGATAATACTGTTTAAATGAACAAATTCTCTGGAAATCGCCAGTTAAACTAAAAAAATAGATAAATTTTTGGTCATTATATTAATTTATAATAAAATGTTTATAACAAAAATTGTAGAGTATGTTATTTTCTACAGTTTATGTTCCATTCATTTTTTTTTATCTCTAACCAAATAAAAAATTTATATTTTGAAATTTAAGTTTAATTTATTGTTTTATTTTTTTTAAAGTTCATAATAGAAAGAAATTTTCATAACAAAAGTTGTGGAAATCGTTATTATCTATATGTTAGATCTTATGTTTTGGCATTATTTGCCACGTACCAGACGTACTAGTACTTTATCATCGACCAGAAAAGCGTGAACTATCGTATAAGTAATAAATATTACATTAGTGCGACTGTGCGAAATGTCATCATTAAGCACTAACGGTGTAACGGGATTCGAACTCGGACGTTGTCAATTGTAACCAATACCTATTCCCTGTGAACCATTGGGTCACTTGTTTTAATTTCTATTCAATCCAATTAGTAACATGATATTTTATTTAAAAATTCATATTTATTTACATAACAGCAAACGACTGCCGCATATTTACAGGGGTGGACATTACCTATATTTATTTAACTTTTTCCTTTGGTTGCATAAAACAAAATTAGTTAATCGGTTGTTTTCAACCCATGATTAATGTTAATTCTAAACTTAATCTCAATTTGTAAATTAACAATTTACTAAATATGATAATTGTTTACCTTATAAAATGTATCATAACCGTGATTGTTTTTTAGAATTGTCGTAATAATGGTTTTAAAACAACCGATTAACTAATCGTGGATTATTTTGCTTTGTGCAATCAAAGGATAATCGTTCTTAAGATTATACGCCTAGCACACTGTAAAAAAAAATTTGGTTTCGAAAAATTTTGTTTTTAATTTATATTCAGAACACATGTACCTACATTTAATGGGATATTTTACTTTGTTAGTTATTTAAAGTAAACAAAGTTTAATTTAATTTGAAAATTGAAATAGACAGACGGTACATAATAGTAACGTGTACTAATTTGCTGTAATGGCAGAGCTAGTTTTTCATTATTTTGAATAAATTACAAGTGAATATATTTTTTTTTAATTTTTATAGTATTTAAAAGGGTTGAAGTTTCGAATAATTAGTTTTTAAAACGTCTCTATATAGCCAATTGTATAGTTTTCAATAAATAGAGCACTTTTAGCAAGTTCTCTCATTTATCGTGTGTTAAAAACTCTATTTTTAATATCCAATTACTCAAAAACTATACCAATTTTCCATAAATAACATATTAAAATTTTTGACTTTTATCTATACATTTCTCTAATGATCGAATAACCTTTAAATAACACTAATTGAATCGGTGAGTGAAAGAACAATACAAGTGCCAAAAATGGCAATTTTAACTGAGATAGGCAAAATGTTTAAAATTCATAGCTCTATCACATAGCAAAATAATAATACATCAACCAACATCGTACGAGCGACGGGGGGTAGTTCAATTTTTTTTACAATTACTTTTACCTTACTTTGCTGACGAAATCTTCGAATTTTACTACCATATTATTTCTTGGAAAGTCAAAAATGAAGATTCTGAGTAAAAATTACAAATATTTTTTTTTGTAAAATAATAAAAAATAAAATAATAAAGCCGAAAATAAAGTAATAAAAAAAAATTTGCATTTTTTTTTTAATTGAGTGAAAGAACAGTATAACTGCAGGTCATTTTTTTTCAAATATCTTTTTTTGCAATTTTTTTTTTATTTATTTATGTACGTATTATTATCGGTTAACATAAGTTCTATAATGTCACAATACATAATTAGACCAAATAACCCATAGTTCTCCTTTAAAACAGTTTTTTTCGTTTTTCTCAAAATGGTCATTTTGGAGATATATCGTTCTTTCACTCACCGATTCAATTCATTTTCTTGTTAGTCTTGTAGCCGCGAAGTCTTAATCAAAACAGAAAAAAAAACTTTTTTATAAAATATTCTCGCGGACTCCTATTATAGAAACTACACATTATAGAAGCTGCACTGTACAAACACATACATACAGTGAGTGGTAAAGCCGCACGGTTGATACAAGTATTCCGCGCGGTGTTGTTTTGAAACGTCCTCGACAATAAACAATAAGCGCAATGATTTTGCATTGTTGCATCTGTCAGTCTGTCAAACGGCTTGTCCTTCATCCTTGCAACTCTCACGCGCGCAAGGATGGACAAATTTCAATTAAATATTTAAAACAACAATACAAATATTTACTGGTATGTACATCACCGTAGACGGCATACGACAACATACGCGCAAAGAAGGACTAATTTAAATTAAATATTTAAAACTACAATACAAATATTTACTAGTATATCAACGTAGACCGCATACGACAAGACACGAGCGCAAGGATAGACAAATTTAAATTAAATATTTAAAACAACAATACAAATATTTACTGGTATATGCATCACCGTAGACCGCATACGACAACATACGCGCAAAGAAGGACTAATTTAAATTAAATATTTAAAACTACAATACAAATATTTACTAGTATATCACCGTAGACCGCATACGACAATACACGAACGCAAGGATAGACAAATTTAAATTAATTATTTGAAACTAAAATACAAATATTTATTAGTATATATTCAGCGTAGACTGCATACGACAACATACGCGCAAAGAAGGATTAATTTAAATTAAATATTTAAAACTACAATACAAATATTTACTAGTATATCACCGTAGACCGCATACGACAATACACACGCGCAAGAATAGACAAATTTAAATAAAATATTTAAAACTACAATACAAATATTTACTAGTATAATCAGCGTAGACCGCATACGACAAAACGTACGCACGGATGAACTAATTTAAATTATATTTCAAATTAGACATAAATATTTAAAAAAGGATTGTGTGGTTTTATGAAACCACGGTAAAAGTGAAACTTTTATTCACAATATAGAGATTTAACTAAAAATTTTCGGAATAATAAATTCAAGCACTCAAAATTGAAATAAATCCATAAACAACAACATGCACCAGCAAAAAGTTCTAATAATTCTAATAAATTCTATATAAAAACTATGTTTACTCACCAAGATCTTTTTTCCTTTTTCTATAAGCATACCCAAAAAACTCAAAATTCTTATAATAACAAATAACATCGTCAATAGTCGACACCTGTTTCAACTAATAGATCGCTTATTGACGATAGCCGTACCTCACGAAAGTTTCATTGCGTCGTCTATTGAGGACACCCGTAGTTAAAGGGTTAATAACCAAGTCTCCCTGTAAACCGATCACTATTTCACTATCACAATCTGTTTTTAAAGGATCTTCGTTTCCTAGTTGTTTGTTTCTAGTTTCTGGTAAGTATTCTCTTTAACAGCCAAGTCTCCCTGAAATACGTAACACAATACAGTAATAAATTGAATTAGATGTAGGTAATGTTTTATAAATAATGCTAAAAATACGTGTATGTATTACTTACCTCATATTCCTGTTTGTAATATTTAGAATATTCATCATAGGTTTCAATATCCTGAAGACAATCTATGTCTTCTATTTCTTGTTTTATATCTTCCTGTTTAAATGTGAAACATTTCAACACAGTAATATTACAATACAAACTTACTAAATATGTATAATAGCACACAGTACATAAACTGTCATACAATGAATGGCTGCTTGTTCCGCGCATGCGCAGTCCAACTGTAATGCGACATGCAACACACAGTCCAAAAAGTTTGAGACGATGTAATAAAAGTTTCACTTTAACAACAAAATAAAATATTCACTAGTACCTACTTATTTTAATAATCTTATTGTGTGCAGTAGACTTTTTTATCTTAAAATAATCATCGTAGACAGCATACGACAAGGTTACTCCTATTTTCAATAATAAATATTTCCTAAAACATACGTAAAAATAACCCGGGGAAAAATTGTAATCTGCAGAGATTTACTCAGATCTCAACAGATCTGCATTTTGAGACATCATATTTTTCACTGGTTTTTGATCTGTGGAGACCTGCAAAGATCTACAATGACCTACAAAAATCAAAAAGGATCTACAAAGATCTCTAAAGATCGTTGTAGATCGTGATAGAGATTAAAACGTTGAAAATTCATGAATTTTTTTACAATGATCTTTAGAAATTTTTGTAGATCGTTGTAGATCTTTGTAGATCGTTTTAGATCTTTGTAGACCGTTGTAGATCTTTGCACGTCTCCACAGATCAAAAATCAGTGAAAAATATGATGTTGACCCACAAAATATAGATCTATCGAGATCTCTGCAGATCTACAATTTTTTCCTGGGAGTGAAAACGTTTTTTAATCAAATCTATGTAGATGCCTTAAATCCTATGTGAGAACGGCTAAACAGATTTTCATTAAATTTTTACTAGGCACCCCATTAAGTACTTGGGTTTCACAAAGCAAAATTAATCACGATTAGTAAATCAATTGTTTTAAAAGCATGATTACGTCAATTTTAAAATACTCTGCCTTGTAAATGCACGGTGCTTCCTCGTGCTAAATTCATCAAAGGTAGTTAATTATTGAACAATTTAAATAAAAACCGATAAAGTATTCAGATGAACTGTCTGTCATTGGTTAACCATTTAATTTTCATACGATTTTAATAAAAAAATTAAATTTTACATTTTTCTTAATACGCGCCTGGTTATTATGTCGTATATTTTGAATTTTTTGACAATTTCAATCAAAATCATTATTTTTCTGCTATACGAATGTCAAAATGACATTTAAAACGTCAAAGTGACATTTAGTATGTCAAAGTAAATAGCAGTTTTAAAAAAACAAATGACGATTTTCTTAAGTCAAATTGAGATAGATCTTTGGAAGGGAATATTTTACAACAAAAGTAGGTGACATATATTATAGAGAATTGAATGCTCTACAAAAAAGGTTCTATACAATTTTCACGTAACATGTGTCTTTCTTGAGATATCTTCAAAAAATAAATCTTTTTGGATGTCACCCCTCCCCCTTACACACAATTTTAATTATTTTGAAATGGGACCGTCCTCAAGCCAGACCCAACCAACCAACCAAGTTTCATCAATATTGGTTCAGTGGTTCATGAGTTAAGCGTGTGACAAGGATTGGGGGACAGACACACAGACACACACACAGACACACACACAGACACACACACACAGACACACACACACACACACACACACACACAGACAGACACGGAACAAAAAGTGTTTGTCTTGACCTGAAACGGATAAATAAAATAAAATTTTTGAAATCGGAGAACAAATTTTTTTTTCTCGTTTTAAAACGATAACGAAGCTTCTCGTATCTTCGATATTGCGAGGAAGCAAAAACAATCACGGTTATTATATGTACATTTTATAAGGTAAAAAATTATCATATTTAGTGAATTGTTCTTTTACCTACAAATTAAAATTAATCATGGATTGAAAACAACTGATTAAGGCGGCTATTACACTATCAAAGAAATGTGATAAAATTTCTTTGATCAAAGAAATATATACAGTGTAATATGTCAACTTTTATAATATTTACGTAATATTTACCCTCATAATATTTCTTTTATCATAGATAATGACAGTTTCTTATATTTAATCAAAGTTTTTTGACGGATAAATCAAAATGACGACTGAAAAGTGTTCCTGGATGGTTTTGGCTACGAAATTACTTATAATTTAATATATGATCAAATCTTTGGCAAAGATCTTTGACATATTTATTTGATAGTGTAATAACCGCCTAACTAACCATGCTTAATTTTGCTTTAAGCAACCCAAGGAGTGTTTTTTTAGGTGCGTTATTTACCAGGAGCCATTTATTTTATTTCTGGTGTCAAAGCCGCATGCTCGAGTAAAAATTGGCGGAACAAGTTTTGATTCGATTACAATGTTCAGTATGTATGTGTAATTGCAATCCCTGTCAGTCTGTGTGACAAGAGTATGTCAAATACGAGTTATCCTTCATCCCGGTGAGGTCGACCTCTTCCTGCGTCACACACAACACCGACAGGCCCTCGGGACAATGTGTGCATAATCATTAAACCTTCCGCGCGACAAACATATTAACTACACACTAGAGGTTTCAACTGTAACAATATCAATTCAGGAGTCTATGCGATTAACACACAAACACAAGTATACTCGCCAGTACCGGATCTATCAAAACCCAGAGTGGGGATTAAAAAATATTTTCCGTGAAAACTAATATTTACTCGCGAATTTCCTCCCCTTGAAATTTAAATACACTCATCAAAAAAATTAAAGGATAATTTTTAACAAGCAAATTTTTTACCAATTTTCAAACAGTTATATTTCCGCGAAAAATGATTGGATTTGCATGATCTAAAGCTCATTCGAAAGCTTGTACTTTCTAGTTTTTGAATCACTATCCTAATTATTTTTATCATCCCTTGCCGCTCTGGGCCAAGGGTTCAAACAGTTCAAAAAATTATCCCTTAATTGTTTATAAACTTTGAAAGCGTAACATTTTTGCAAAAATTTTTTTACAAGAAAATCAATGAAAGTTTTCGAAAGCTTGTTCTTTTCTCTAAAAAATGTGTTTTTTATAACCCCTGTACGATTTTTTTGGCCGCGTTATTCACTGTCAAAGTAAAAGTGACACTTTTGATTTTAAATATATAGGATTTAGATATACAGGATAAACTGTATATCCTGAAATAATGATCACACAATGATCGGCTTGATATCATTAGTAAACTGAAATTATTCTCTTTAAAATCGTTACATACGATTTTGTAAAGAAATTTTCCTCCTATGATTTTGGTTTTAAAAACATGTAAAAAAGCGGTATTTTCTCATTTTTTACTTATCTGGCCGCCATTTTGTCAAAAATAACGGTACCTAAAATGCAAACGTGTTTTTTTTAAGTTAATAGTATCCCAAAACGTTATCCAGAATAGCAAGTTGTTATGATTTCTTCTTCTTAATGTTCACAGCTGTCAAATGTTTATGATTTAATTAAAGGGTATTTTACCATCTTCTCTAGCGTTGAAACATTTTCAAACTACCGTAAATCCACAAAAATGATTCAATTTTAATGAATTAGGGCTTTTTTGAAGCTGATGCTTTCTAGTTTTTTAATAATAAATTTAAAAAAATTATGAGCTTTAAAACATGCAAATCCAATCATTTTTCGCGGAAATATAACTGTTTGAAAATTGGTAAAAAAATTGCTTGTTAAAAATTGTCCTTTAATTTTTTTGATGAGTGTATATTTAACTAGGAATCTTAAAAACTGATCAAGTGATGGGTTAAGAACGCAGAGGATGGAGGGTACAAAATATATTTTCCGTGAAAAATAATATTTACTCGCGAATTTTTTCCCCCTGAAATTTCAATATAATTCACTAGAAATCTCAAGAATTGATCACTGATGGGTTAATCAGTTTTTATTAAATATCTAATTTTTATTTCTTACATCTTTGACATACAACTGTTGGGTAGTTATTTGGGGGTAATAATAAAAAATAAATAATTTTAGGATAAAGATAACAGGATATAAACTATCACCCTGTCCAGTGCCATAACTAGAAGCTCGGGGGCCCCGAGGCAGAGTGTGTGTGAGGGGACCCTCGCAAAATAAAAACTGAAGACCTTTTTTTTCGTTGTTACCTAATTTAAGTGCTATTAATTGTAATTACTTCTTTTTTTTCGCTAGTACCTAACTATTTATACTATATATCTTATTATTTATAACCTTTTTTACATTGCTGTGGGGGCCCCGGCGCTGACCCTGCCCAATTTTATTAAGATCGATTCTGCGGTTTATAATGTTAATATGGATTTATAATTAAAACTTATTAATTCGATTTTCACTTTTCTCTTCCCCCCCCCCTCCGCTGTTATTGAGATAAATTACATAACATAACACACAAAATTATTATACTGTAAATTTTTATTCTTGACTTAAAGGGCTATTGCCCAGTATTATCAACTTTAACTAAATGCTCCTTTAACTAACTGTCATATTATCAATAGATCCAAGCATAATACATTTAATTAAATAGATTTTAAATTATCTGCAGTATTTCTTTACAACGTATATTATGTCTATTTTTCATTGAGAGCTTATAAATATTGATTTAAATCACGTTTGTAATACACCAAATTTACTTTAAAGGAGCATTTAGCGCTAAAGGAGCTTTAAATTAGTTGATAATACCGGGCATATATCTACTAAACAATCTTTTCAAATATTTTTAAATTTGAATACATAAAAATAGACTTTACAACAAACATTTTAAGAGTAAATTTAAGTTTGTGTGATGTATAGTTACAGAGTACTATGTTACTAAATATGAGGCAATTTTTTAAATCGCATATGATCAAAAATCGAACAAAATAAAATTAATATAATTATACTTTAATTGCTTAAAGTTATAAATGCCTTAAGGGCGACAAAACCTTCAATGCACTACTGACTACAGACACACACACACACACACACACACACACACACACCTGTTGTTGTAGCACTTGAAGGCACGTCGCTCGAGTTACCTTATCGAGAACATGTTCGTATATTTTTTCGTATTAATTTTCTTATCGCTGTCTTTAAGTCCAAATGGTGGCTGCATAAATACAATAATAGTTGTAATTATAATCCTAGTAATAGTAATTTATATTATTTAACGTGACGAATGATTTTTGCTATTATATTCATAATGAATTAGTCAAACGGAATAATATACTAATAATTATAAGTATATTTTATAAAATCTTGATTTTTACAGTCATTTGATTTAAAATATCAATAGCATTATTATATTAGGTTTTTAGCTTATGGGTCAGTCCGCGGTATTCGATACCAGATATAGTTAAAAAAATATTTTGCGAAAATGATTACTAAAATATAAAATTAACATCAATTTTCATAAACCAAAAGAAAATTAGAAAAATGTTAGTTAATTTTCACAATATTTCAAAAAATTTCAAAAAAGACAACAAATAAGGTGAAATCACAATAACTTACTTAAGAATAAGTGACAATCGTGGCAAACTATTAAAATAATTTGACAATTACATATCAAACGTGACGTTTCACCAAATTAAAAAAAAATTATCCTCACCAACAATAATGACTAAGGGTGGCCGCATTTATAATAAATTTAATGAGTCTGTTGATGTATTTGATAAATAATTGTTATAAGTATTAGTTAATAATATCAATAAGCAATTAAACACACAAATAGTACCTACTCTTATTGTATCATTTTATTCAATTTGTCACACCCGTCACAATGTTTGTTGAGTAATAACCAGTTAAATATATTACGTATTTACCTGATGCTCTTGTGTTACTAAAAATAATTTATTCGTAACATATTAAAGTATGATTATTATAAAAAAGTAAGTTCAATATTTTCGCTAAACTTTTGAGATTTTGAATAGAGGTTGCAAGACTTGCAATAGTTGGCGTCACACCAGTCACAGGGCTTTGAACGCTGGCATTTTTTTGTAAAATAACCGTAGATCTTTTATTCTTTCAATACCTATACAATTTAGGGTGGGTCAAATTGTATGAGGCCGAAAAAATCTCTCTAAATACCTCTAAAATCATTTTCGAGCTTGCCGAAATTTGTCTGAAGATATTTTCCAAAATACCCAAAAATCGATCTATTTAGTGCATTTCGAATGTACAAAAAAATATTGAAAATGTGTATACGGGTTTTTTTGGGTTATTTTCAATTGGCAAAAATACTTGTTATGGCCCATAGTACCAGTATTGCGAGTTGCCCATGGAGTGAAAATAATTGACCCACCCTACTATACATGTAGTACATTAAGATCTACAGAAAAATGGTAAAACCATGTTATTAACTAGTATTATTTAGAAATTATGAACTCCAATCCGAGTTAAAATGTCACACCCGTCACCGCAGACTGATAAGGGTCAGTATTAAAAAAAAAAACATGGATTGGCCATAAAATGCACACTCTTTAACTTTTTCTTTAAATTATTATAATGACAGAATTATCCATTTTTGACGACTATATAGTTTTTAAATAAAAAATATATGTTGCAATTCTTTCCAATTATTATAGATAGAAAATGGATTGATTCTTCACAAAAAGGAGATATAGCGTATGTTGGGTATATGCTAGTCTTTATTTAAACATGAGTAGAAAAAATTGAGTTATACATTTCATTTCTATCTTCACTTATGTGAACCAAATTTTACATATTAAGATAATACAAAATGAGCAATACATGTATATTTAATAGTACCTATATAGAGCAAGTAAATATGAAATCAAAATGCAAATATGTATATCAATAAGGCAGGCCCAAAATATACAATTAAAATTTTATTATATAAAAAATATCTTGTTTCCATGGCAACATGAATTTAATAGTATTAAATTTTGAATATTTTCAGGGTGGTCTTCATTCAAGTTTCATCTGTATAACCTGTGTATGATAAATATTAGTTTTCTAATATTCTAATATCAGTTGTATATTACACCTTTTTGTAGAATAATATATATCTGACATTTGAATTTAATTAGTATTTAAAATTAAAATTTTGAGGGTGATCTTCACCCTTTTTAGGCACGTTTATGAAATAAGTGTCCCTTAGATTGGATTGAACTACAAGTGTACCAAGTCTTATCAAAATTGGTGGGATAATACTCACTTTTTAGACGATAATAGGTACACAATTTCGAATATTTCCTAACTCCCTTATCCGATTAGCACCAAAATCAACAGATTTGGAGTACTGTCTGAGACAAATATTTTCCCCAAAAATAATTCAAATCGGTGCATATTTACAGTAGTTATCGAGAACAAAAGAAAATTCTACATTCAGACACACACGCACAGCTGCCATGCGGAAAGTAACTTTTCTTTACGTTTTGAAGGTAGTACAATCAGAATTTGCTCTTATCTCGGACACGATATTTCGACGGTATTACAATACTTCTATTTCTTCGAAAATGGAAGTAAAATTAAAAGTATTTAATTTTTTAAACAAACGACCTACTACACACAAAAAAAACTGTATTGGACCAAGAAAATCTTGTTTTGTATATAACGAAAACAATATTTTCTTAATATAAGAAAAGTACTCTTAATCCAACTACATTATTTCTCCGTCCAAGAATATTATTTGTAGTTGGTTAAGAATATATTTCTTATCTTAAGAAAATATTGTTTTCGTTATATACAAAACAAGGTTTACTTGGCTCAAGTAAACCTTTCTATCAGTGTAGTTGTTAATAATTCACTCAGTGCATTTTTAATTAATGGGAAACAAAACAGCAATATTAATTAATTTTTATAACAAATATGTGAATTGTTTGTATGAAAATATATTTTATATAAAATGTGGGAAACACGTATATATATTTTTTTCCTTCAGTCGCTTCTTTTTATATTGTTATAAATTCTTATTAATTAATTAATTCTTAAAACTTTGCGCTTATAAATCACGGTGTTTATACTTAATTATAATTGTTAATTATATATCTTTAAAAAACAATTCTGCTCATAAATTATTTTCTTTATCAGAGTGCTCTATATTTACAGTATTAAATTATAATTAAATTTTAATAATACATATATCCGGCCTTCTTTGTTTTGCTGTTATAATCAGTAAAAGACCCCGCAGAATCCTAATGGGAAAGGGGTTTCGGTCAAAGTCTTTGAAACTTTGGATTCTGATAGTCCTTGATGAGTAGATAAAAGTGTCGATGGGCACTAAGTCCTAAAAACTCAAACTTTTAAGATATAGCCCTCTGAATTTGGAGATCATGCTCGCCTATAATTTACAATAAAATTTTTTGTAGAACCTTAATTTTCGCATAACTATTTGTATGTGTTCCCAAAGACTTATATAATCAATTGTCACCATAAAAAAGTAAAATTATTTAGCCAATGGCGGTACTTAAATCTTATTATTACGTTTTTTTTATTATAAACCAATCCAATTGTTTCATAGAATCAGCAGTATGAAAAAATATTAATGGCCAAGAACTTGCTCTGAAAAATTATATTATACTGATGAAAAACGCAATAATTATTAAGAACAAAATTATCTTAATATTAGCCAAAAAAATTATGTGGATTAAAAATTAAGTTCTTTATTTCTTGCTTAAGACATTTTCTTAAACATTAGATAAGAAAACTTTTTAAAAAAAGACAAAATTTGTAAATACTATCGAATCCAGCGTTTAAAATTTCGAAGATCTTACATTACATAAGTATACTTAACTCAGTAATTACTGAACCGATTTAATCTCGGTTTTCACAAATGGAAACAACGAGGAACGTTTTGATGTATAATTTATGGATACTAACCCGAATAACTCCGGGTTTAAGGGGTTAGGTGTAGTCAGAGACATGAAAAAATGACAATTTTAAATAATTTTTTTTGCCAGTAAATTATTTTATTTTATAAAAGTAAAAACGTAGCATCATTAAATAAGGTTTCGACTTGACTTGACAGAAATTTTAGAAAAAAAAATTAATAATTTTAAAAGTAATGGCTGTTTGTGTTGATCCAGTTCTAACCGAAGCTCCTTGCGGTGACCATCACTTATCCTTGGAGATTCATCCAAATTCAATCGGACAAAAAAAATTAGTTTTATTAATAGATAATCTAGTGCCTGATTTTTTATTTCTTAAATTAACAAAATGGCAACCTCAGGAAATTTTTTTACAGATTTTCGGGAAAAAACTAACAGTTAATTGTTTATAACAAATCGAAATAAAAAAAAATTCTTCGATCAGGCACTAGTTTTTCGTGTTTTCAAAAAGCTGTATAAATTTCATTAAAATCTACCGAGCGGTTTTCGAACTACAGTAGTCACCAGTTCAAAAAACATAGTTTTGAGAAAAACACATTTAAAGTTTTACACTCAATTTACGTAAAGTAATACTTATTATAATTACTTACACCGAGTCATCTATTAATGGGCCATATAATAGTTCTTCAGTTGTTGTAGCAGCTTCCAAAAATGCAAAAAAAAGAAAATCGATTTCTTGGAAATTCTGACTACACCTAACCCCTTAACGCGCTATTTTATAATCGTAAAATTACCAAAATTAATTAATCCCAAAATAATCGTTAGTATAATACCGGCACATAACATATTAACAACCACTGTTCTAATGTTGTATATAGAGGTACAGCATGAACTGTAACCGCGTACAAAAGGCCCGGTGGTGTTTAATTTCTCGTGGATCATCATAGAGCCGCATGACAAGTGTAGAGTGACAACTAGAAAGATTACAAGTGCCGATAACAGTGGTCCCTGTCCCGCCGATACAGATCTACCTGTATTTGTGTTCGCTTCACTCGCCGCAGTACTTCATTTGTACCAATTATTGTTGTATACATTACTCTATACACTCTAGATTTATTTATTTGTTCTTTATGTTTCAATGTTACTAGCTTCACGTTTGTATTTCCGAGTATAAACATATTTATTTATTACAGTAGAATCCGGATATAACGACTCCGTTTATAATGGCTTACCGTTTTTAGTGACGAAAATGCAAATTTAAATTAGGTTTCATATAGACGTACTATAAAAACATATCCGTATAGTACGACTCCGGTCTAAGCGATCTATTTTGACAATAAATTGAATAAATTGTCCGGTTAGAACGACGCGCAGTACCTATAATGTTTCCAATACTTCTCGCCGCCCCGCGTCTCGGCTTTCACCTCTTTCCTACGTATTTTGATTGTTGATTATTAAAATTACAGACTTTGTACGTCAGTAAATACATATTTACATGCATAGAATGTAGGTGCATTGTATCTATGATCAAACTATAATACATTATGTATACATGTATGTAATGTGCAATAGTAATGTTTAAGTAAATATCATTAAAGTTACTTTTTGTTAATTTTAATATTTGTTTTATTTAAATAGAAATTAATTTAACTATGTATAATACTAGCGGAATCCCGCGGCTTCGCTCGCGTAAACTTTCCATACGTGATAGGGGATCACATATTACATTTTTTATATTAATTTTTATTCATTAGGTACCTATAAAAAAACGTAAATATCTCGAATATTAGTTAAAATTGTAAAAACTAACCCCCTTTGCCCGACTTCACCATTATAACGTAAGCAGCTATGCAGATAAACATATCAAAAACAAAGACCCTGTCTACCCCCACCATTAGGGGTTGAATGTCGAAATTTTTATTTTAATAGATGACTATTTTGCCTGAATTTACCTTAATAAGTAAAGCAGGTATGCAGATAAACATATCTAAATCCATCCTAGTCCCCGTTCCATGAAATTAGGGCTTGAATATCGAACTTTAATTGTTAATTGAATATCAATTTGTCCGAATTTACATAAACAATTATGAAGATAAATATATCAAAATTTTACCCCCTCCCCCCATTCCCATAGGGGTTGAATTTTCGTAACTGATATTTGTCTTGTAGAGTAGGTACCTACTGTTTCATTCGGTGAATACAAAAAAAATATTTTACATATTTTTCCACCCCCCTAACGCCTTAGGGGTTAAATTTTGGGAAATGCTGAAATAATTGTTTCATTATTTACATATTATATTGTAGAGTATGTTTGATAAGTTTCAATTAAATGCGAACAAAAAAAAATATATTTTTATATAAACTTTGACACCCTGTTTTAACCCTGTAGGGGTTGAATTTCGAAAAATCCTTTCTTAGTGGGTGCTTACATCATAAAAGGAAGGCACCTACGAAATTTCACGTTTATAGGTCCAGGGGTTTGGGCTGTACGTTGATATATGAGTGAGTGAGTGAGTGGTTAAGGACAAACTCTTTTATAGATATAGATTATTTAATAATAAGAATTACAGTAACATAATATGTACAATGTACAATGTACATAATAAAAAACAAGCTTAAATTATCCGGTAAATTGCTGAATATCTTTTTTTTAAAGACAGAATAACTTGGACGTTAAATAAAAAATAAAATAAAAATATCCGGTTGTTTAGCGCGTCGTGGGGAGATTGAGGCAATAATTTTAATTAAAATTTAATTATTAAATAAATAATTTATATAAAAATGTAAGTTTTTTAAATACACGCGGACGTAACCGCGGATCAATTCAACTGTTTGTAAATACGATATCACTAATGAATTACACAACTTTTAGGTCATACTGACTGCTTTTACAAACCAAACGGTACAAGTTAAATTGGGGGCAGGGACTAAATAAGACCCCATATTCATGAAGTGCAATACATTTCAAAAACTGAAAACCATATGTCGTTTTTTTTTATAACATCGGTACTGGGATTCTTAAAATACGCGTATTAATATGATCTAAAGAATCAATCATTTTGAGATGAAATTATATTATTATAAAAAAACATATATATCGAACTCTGTTTCAATTGTAACTCAGGTATCTAGATCAAACAGTTTACCTTTTACAGTATGATTTCACACTTATGAAATATAATTTCACATTAACGAAAACAGATTTCGCACAAATGAAATATGATTTCACACAAATGAAATATAATTTCACATTAAAGAAAACAGATTTCGCACAAATGAAATATGATTTCACACAAATGAAATATAATTTCACATTAAAGAAAACAGATTTCGCACAAATGAAATATGATTTCACATTAATGAAAACAGATTTCGCACAAATAAAATATAATTTCACATTAAAGAAAACAGATTTCACACAAATGAAAACAGAATTCACATATATGAAAAATAATTTTGGAAAAATGAAAACTTTATTATTTATTATTGATAACGCACCTGTCCATTCAAAACTTGAGAGTGTACTTACATCAGAAGAAGACATAGACATAGTGCGTTTAAAAAAATATAACAGTAGATCGAGGATGTTATTTTAAGTAAAAAATGTCATGTGAACTTATGTCCGAAATTTTTTTGTGAGGGAGCTACAGACTTTCAAAAAAAGTGCTTAAAATTAGTATTTATTTAATAACTAGAGAACCTTTTGTGGTACAGTTATGAAATTTGCTACCCGGTTTAGTATTAATAAGTGTTATTTATCTTCAGTATCAAACTATAGTAATTTAGATGAGGGGTTTATGGGGTTCATAGGTCCGCAGATTTTTATCAAGTGCTTTTTTATTCTTTTTTCCCTGACGTAGGTACTTGAATTAAAAATACTTGATAAAAATCTGTGGGCCTACGAAACTCATAAACCCCTGGTCTAAATTACTATAGTTTGATACTGAAGATAAATAACACTTATTAATACTAAACCGGGTAGCAAATTTCATAACTGTACCACAATAGGTTCTCTAGTTATTAAATAAATACTAATTTTAAGCAATTTTTTTGAAAGTCTGTAGCTCCCTCACAAAAAAATTTCGGACATATGTTCACATGAAATTTTTTACTTAAAATAACATCCTCGATCTACTGTTATATTTTTTTAAACGCACTATGTCTATGTCTTCTTCTGGTGTAAGTACACTCTCAAGATTTGAATGGACAGGTGCGTTATCAATAATAAATAATAAAGTTTACATTGTTCCAAAATTAATTTTCATATATGTGAATTCTGTTTTCATTTGTGTGAAATCTGTTTTCTTTAATGTGAAATTATATTTCATTTGTGCGAAATCTGTTTTCATTAATGTGAAATCATATTTCATTTGTGCGAAATCTGTTTTCGTTAATGTGAAATTATATTTCATAAGTGTGAAATCATACTGTAAAAGGTATAGAAGACTATGCTTCTGTGATAGTTCCTTTTTTCTGATTTCAGCAGGAAAAATGAGTCACTCATAGCCGTCATAGCAATAATGAGGCTATAAACTATATAAATTAAAATTAATATTGAACTTTTTTCTATTAGAAATAATTGCCACAAACACATTGCCGCTTATTTTATTTTAATACGTTAAGTATTTACGGAGATACATTTTTTTTTAATTTTATACCGCGCGTCTATCCGACGACACTATATCTGCCAGAGTGGGGATATTGCTGACGTCACAAGCGCCGGTCGTGTATTTGCATTGTATTCGCTGTATTATTATAGTAAGATGTGATATCGGCGCTCGTGGCATCAGTGACGTTGCATTGCAAGTAAGGAAAAAGGGGGGCGTGACCTATTATAGCTAATTATTGCTAAAAAATATGTATATAAATGATTTTTTAATAAATCACGTCACAACCGATTTGGGTAAAAATATAGCGATACTGTCGAAAATCTTACTGGAGTGACTATGAAAATTAAAAAAAATTAAATAAAATCAAGACTTAATGAGGTTGACACTGTAGGGTGCGGGGCTGGGTTCGCGGGGAACGGTGCGGGTAAGCCTGTGGATAAGCATATATTGAAGGCAAGGTGAGTCTCTTTCTGGAGCATGCGAAATCACATGATTTTTTTCACACACTAATTAAAAACGCGGTTCCTAATCATTCTAAAAATGTACAAATATCTTTGAAAATGAATAAAGAATGTATGCTCAAATTTTCATCAAATTTTCTCTGTCACATCACTTTGAAAAGTCCTGTTATATCTCGAAATTATGCATGTTAATTTGTTTATTTAATATCTCTTATGCCCGGTATTATCAACTAATTTAAAGCTACTTTAGCGCTAAATGCTCCTTTAAAGTAAATTTGGTGTATTATAAACCTTATTTAAATCAATATTTAAGCTCTCAATGAAAAATTTACATAATATACGTTGTAAACAAATACTGCAGAATATTTAAAATCTATTTAATTAAATGTAATATGCTTGGATCTGTTAATATTACGACAGTTAGTTAAAAGAGCATTTAGTTAAACTTGATAATACTGCGCGTTAAACTATTTTCCTAATGATATTGAAATATTGCAAGGATTTTTTAAATATAAATGTCTTATTTTTCTGATATCTAACTCCTTTATTTACCAACATTTTAATAATATAAGTTATACAGTAAATAGATATGATATACCTACACTCGTTAATTTTATATTATTTATTATAAGCTCGTAAAAGAAATTTAATTTGCTCTGCAATTTTGTAACAGAAAACACCTCATTCTAAGTGTTATGTGTTATACATATATGAACCTTCGAACTATTAATATGTTTTATGGGGTATTAAAACAGATAATATTTGCAGTAATAAGTACATAGTTACATATTTCTCTATACAATTGGTACTCACTGAATACAGATGTTATAATATATTGGTGTAATAACAATTAGAAACATTATATTACAATGGAAAATAAATCAATTATTTTTCATTTTTGTAATAAAATCTTCATTACTTATATTTAACTATATTCATATATATTAGTGTCTTTAGGACTCTGATGATGATAGCATTGCTATTGAAACACGTGTAAGTCTAAACTCTTACAATTTTTATGGTTAGGGGATTTGTATTTATTTGATATATTCATATACCCGGTGTCCCAGATAACAAAAAAGTGCTTTGAGAAACCGTCTACAAAAAATATCTATCTAGTTTGACAAAAAAGTTATAGCCATTTAAAGAAATTCCGAATTTTCAGTTTTTTGGGTATACCGCCTAAACCACATAGAACTATTAATATTTTTTTGTGTAGTAATAGTCACCCCTTTCTTACAAATAATTCATCTCATTTAACCAAACCTGTATCTCTAATAGATACTGAGATCCCCATGCTGGAAAAGTTATCTGGGACACCCGGTATGTATAGGAGGCGACAGATAGTGGCTTAACTACAGGATAGTTCGATTGACTAAAAACCAAAAGCCCTGAACCTTAGGCAGTTTCAACTACAGTGAACGAACATAATTCGTTCCAGGAGCAAGTTCGTTATGAGAAACGCGTTTTCCCATAACAATACATGTTAAAATTTTTAATTCATTCTGTAACATAAAATATGGTACTATAAAAAAGATTGTACACACGTTTTTTATTTTTTAGTCAGACTCAGATTAAGGATTGCAGGGTCAAATCCTCACACACAAAATTATATTTATTAAAACAAACACGTGTGTGAGTGAAGTGCAGAAAAGAACGACTGACGCGCGTTGATGTATGTTCGGAGCGTTCGGGCGGCAAAATGAAATACGATGCAGTTCGTTGTGTGAAGCGAGGTTCGTTCAGTGAGTCGCGTAATGAACGAACAGAAAGTTCGTTAAACGAGGCGTTCGTTGTGTGAGGCATCACTGTATGATCAAATTTAGGTTATGATATGTGTAACATTTCTTCAAAACAGTGAGAGAGATGCAGTAGCGTTTAGGATATATCTATCTCTTTTTCTAAGGAAAATGAAAAAGACACTCTTGTTTAAATAAGGACAAGAATATTCGTAACTATATTCCATCTTTCTTTTGACACGGTTCTGTTTTCAAATTAGAGTAATATATTTTACAGGGATGAAAGTCTCTTTTGTTTTCAAAAATGAGGAATTTTTTCTTGAAAAAAGAGACCAAAAAGAGTAATTTTCTAGCTCTTGAATTGGTTTTCTATAGATATATTTTTTAAGGTTTAAACTAGAAATATATTTTTTTACGTTTTTGCGCTATTATCTCTTACTATTAAGGACAAAAAACATTCCAGAAAATATTAAGAACCTAAATGACAAGTTCTGGGTATTAAAAAAAATATATCATTTTATATAAAACTACAAACTATATTTTACCATAAGAAATACATAATATTATCAAAATTTAACTCGTTTTTTACTTTTCTGTTTTCGCCTCTCTTAAATCGAACAATATCATTTTTTAAATAAAATTATAAGCTAATTTATAAGCTAACAAACTGAACTATTTTTTTTTCTTTGGATCAAACATAGCTCTCTTCTTTTTCTTAAATCAGTCAAAAAAGAGGAAAAAGAGGAGCTTTTTTTGAAAAAAGGGTACTTTAGAGCCGACTTCCTAAAAACAGAGGTAAAAAGAGGAGCGCTAGCATCCTTGATTTCATGATATTTTATAAGAAAAAAGGTTGTCATATAAAACCGCAAAAGCCTCATTTTTCAAACAAGTTTAAAATCCCGTCTCACACATACATACACACGCACACAGTTTCCAGAGAATGGAAAACAAAAAACACCGGTAATCTCCCCCCACAGCCCCCTCTTCGCCCCTGTAGCCCTGAGAGAAAGAGCGAGAGAGAAAACCGCGCGCGCTTATGTCAATGTGAACATTCGGCGGCCGGCGGGTCTACCAGTTTTTGCTCGGGGCCCGGTCGCCAACGCTAAACGACGCGAACACACGAATACTAATAACATTGCTAAATGATTGCTGCCGAGGTGTACATTTGTTGTCGGACACGCTGCGACGACCAACCCCTCCCCCCTCTCTAAATCTTCTCTGATGATGTACTGCATTGTTTTAATATCATACGATTCAAAGCCATTGCAACTTATGTCCGGTATTATAAAAATACTCTCAAATAGGGTATCAAACCTTTAACAGTATCATGAAGTGTTTAGTAAGTTTCTCGCATGCACGGTAAGTAAACACAAATTTTCACCCCCTCCCCCTTCGCTAACTATCTTCTCTGATGATGCATTACATTGTTTTAATATCATACGACTCAAAGCTATTGCAACTTATGTCCGGTATTATAAAAGCACTCACAAATAGGGTATCAAACCTTTAACAGTATCATGAAATGTTTGGTAAGTTTCTCGCATGCGCGGTAAGTAAACACAAATTGTCACCCCCTCCCCCTCCCCCTTCGCTAACTATCTTCTCTGATGATGCATTACATTGTTTTAATATCATACGATTCAAAGCTATTGCAACTTATGTCCGGTATTATAAAAGCACTCTCAAATAGGGTATCAAACCTTTAACAGTATCATGAAATGTTTGGTAAGTTTCTCGCATGCGCGGTAAGTAAACACTAATTGTCACCCCCTCCCCCTCCCCCTTCGCTAACTATCTTCTCTGATGATGTATTGCATTGTTTTAATATCATAAGATTCAAAGCCATTGCAACTTATGTCCGGTATTAAAAGAGCACTCTCAAATAGGGTATCAAACCTTTAACAATATCATGAAGTGTTTGGTAAGTTTCTCGCATGCACGGTAAGTAAACACAAATTGTCACCCCCTCCCCCTCCCCCTTCGCTAACTATCTTCTCTGATGATGTATTGCATTGTTTTAATATCATACGACTCAAAGCCATTGCAACTTATGTCCGGCACTCACCTTTAACAGCATCATGAAATGTTTGGTAAGTTTCTCGCATGCGCGGTAAGTAAACACAAATTGTATTAAAATGAAAATTATCTCTAATATGGTCAGAGTCACCAACTGTGTTTAAATAAATTAAGTATCACTGCTCTAAATTCCATAGCAAATCTATAGATACTATCACGAAATTAATACCCCATTTGCGAATACTTGCTAGCTAGTAAATTTTGTTAGTCCGTTTCACTGATCTAAATTATAAAACAAGTTCATAGATAGTAACAAAGAATTGATACCCTGTTAACAAATTTTGTTAGCTCATTTTTAACTTGTGACATTACTATACTAAATAATTAAGGATTAATAATTAAATCTATTTTACACTTATTGTGAGTTTTCTTGATTTCGATATTAGACCGAGACGAAAACGTCTAAAATTTTCACGAGACGAGACAGAGGTAAAGTTTCGTCGAGGGTAAAAATTTACTACAGTATTATTAATACAGTACATTAGTACATTTTTGAAACGACTGGGAGAAATTACGTACTAATGAGAAAAATGAAATATTTTAAGATGGGGTCTTATGGTACAATGCCGAAACTTATAAAAAAATGTACTATCACGGGAAAAAATTGTAGATCTGCAGAAATCTACCCAGATCTCGACAAATCTGCATTTTGGGACAATATCATATTTTTCACTGATTTTTGATCTGTGGAGACTTACAAAGATCTAAAAGGATCTACAAAGATCAAAAAGGATATACAAAGATCTCTAAAAATCGTTGAAAATCTTGATAGAGATAAAATGAATTTTCAATGTTACAATGATCTTCAGAGATCTTTGTAGATCATTTTAGATTTTTGTAGACCATTTTAGATCTTTGCAAATCACCACAGATCAAAAACCAGTGAAAAATATAATGTCTCAAAATGCAGATCTGAGTAGATCTCTGCAGATCTACGATTTTTTCCCGTGATGGCAAAAAACGTACTATTAAGCAAAACATACTAACGAGATCCCCTGTATTTGATATAAATCTTTAAATTAATAATTAAAGCAAAATATGTCATATTCATTATTAGTCCAGGAAAAATAGACGTACAACAAGGAAAAAATTTGTAACAAGCTAAATTTTTGCAGACACCTTAGTATAAAGGTACTTAATAATGTGTGAAAGTTCCTCATCGATTTGATGCGTGCAAGTAACAATTTTGTGGGGTCAAAGTTCACAAAAACAGTATTATTCAAATATCACGAAAACGGTGACCTTTTCGAGAAAAAATGTATCTTATTCATTTGTAGCTGAGATAATTTACTACAAAAATAAACTTAAGGGTTTTTATCTAGGAGAAACCGTTCATGAATTATAAAGAGTTATTTAGTACCTTTATACTAAGGTGTATGCAAAAATTTAGCCTGTTACAAATTTTGTCCGATCTTCTATATTTTTATGTCGATTTTTCCTGGACTATATAGTATTTCAAAATTTCTTTGCTTACTACATGGAAAAAATATTGTTTCTAATAAAAATTCTTACGAGAATAAGATTTTTTTAAAAGAGACGACATATATACATATTTCGCTTCTCATGTACAGCCCTAGTCTTAAGATTCCTGACAATGTATTACAAAAAAAAATGTAGCTTATGTATGTATATTACTAAACCATAGACAATGACATTTAGTATTTGGCAAGTTTAAAAAAACTACTTCTGTCTTAAGAATTTAAAAATAAAAAAAATGTCAGCTAAGCTTCAAAACATGATTGTTCTATTTAGAACAAAACTAGATTACATTTTTATTATTTATATAATTAGGGGCTCTGTAGAGATGCTTCAGTAAGAGTTATGACAGCGACGCTATCTTTAGTCCAACATAAAAAATAGCAAGCATAAAAAATTACATTAAAATTGAAAATAACGAAATAATTATACTTATATTTGAAAAACCAATCAGAAATCGATTCAGACTTTCAGATCTCTTACTATGAGTATCTCTATATCAGTGGTCCCCAACCCTATGCCCGCGGGTACCATTGTGCCCGCCGACCGTTTAACGTGTGCCCGCTGCTGACTGTGAACGATAAAAAAATTAAGTTTTCAATAACATGTTATGTAATTTATTTTTTATTTTTAGTAACTGATTAGAGAAATATAATCGTATTTATTTGAAAATAATATTTATTTATAGATAGTATATTATATCATTTTACATTTATTCTCTCAAATTTAATGCATACCGAAAAGTACAGCCAGAAAACCATGTAACCATTTAATCTTTTTCTGGTTGTACGCTATTACAAAAATCACTTACATCAATTCTAAAGATAAATTAAAAATATTTTGTAGATTCAGATTTATTAATAAAAAAAAACATTTGAGCATATATCAAACATTGCACAGATTCGTTCAACAATATATAAACAATGTAAAAGTCTTAAGAATAGAACTAAGAAATATATGAAAAAATGCCTCTGAACCTTTTTGTAGATTACAAAATTTTTTATCAAAAAGTCAGCGAGAGCATATGTTTGACTTTTTTAGTTTAGGCGTGACTGAATAAAAATTGCGATTTTGATGTGGACACCTTGAAAAAATAAATGGTGCCCGCCGCCCAACCGGTAGTCCAGAATATGCTCTTAGGTACAAAAAGGTTGGGGACCACTGCTCTATATGCTCCGCACCCTAAATCGAATATTATCAAAATAATTGACTGATATCTATATGAAAAATTTCAATTGTTTAGTTTAGCTGATGCATTAATTAATGCATAAATTAATGCATCAGCTAATTCAGGGGTTCCCAACATTTTCCCTACATCTACCCCCTTACATTTTTCTTTCTAATATATAACATAATTATAATACTAATAATTCTGCTATAGTATGAACCCCTTTTTAAATTTCAATCGACCCTCAAGGGGTTCACAAGAACCCCGTTGGGACCCCTGCCCTAATCAATCATTAATGATTAAGATAACTCTTAAAATATATTTATCTTGCCAGATATTATTCGACCCATGCCTTGGTCTTAGTTTTTATATACAGGATGTTCGCGGGAACCGAGTGATAATTGCTAACTTTGTTATTATTGGAGCTAGAAGATCGGTTAAATGGGCAAAGTATCAGTATTTTTTCCAGGATTAATAATGGCGGTGTCAAAAAAAACAATTGAATGTCCAATTTCAGAGATATATTGAAATATAACATTTTTTTAAATGGAACACCCTGTATATTATTATTGAATTTTGTAGCTGAGGATGTTCTCTTTATAAAAGTGCAATACATGTATGATGGTAAAATTGATAGAAAACAAGTTATAACAAGTATAAAATTAATAGAAAATATCGAAAAATAGTGTGCTATGAAGTTTTAATAATCTGAGAACAAATGAAAACATTTAAAACAGTAGTTTAAGGTTTTTATGTCATTTGTTCGCAAATTTTAAATGTTTTTGATTTTAACTAATAACGAAAAAAATTATTTACTATAATTAATTATATTTTTTATGAATAATGCTCAAAAATGTTAAAAATCTGCGAAATAAGGCACAAATATCTGAAATTATTGTTTTAATTTTTTTTATTATTTGTTTGTATTTTATTAAATCTTCATAGCACACTATTTTTCGATATTTTCTATTAATTTTATACTTGTTATAACTTGTTTTCTATCAATTTTACCATCATACATGTATTGCACTTTTATAAAGAGAACATCCTCAGCTACAAAATTCAATAATAATATACAGGGTGTTCAATTTAAAAAAATGTTATATTTCAATATATCTCTGAAATTTGACATTCAATTGTTTTTTTGACACCGCCATTATTAATCCCGGAAAAAATACTGATACTTTGTCCATTTAACCGATCTTCTAGCTCCAATAATAACAAAGTTAGCAATGATCACTCGGTTCCCGCGAACACCCTGTATATTAACCAGTTAGTTTGTGTAATAGATAATTTCATTATAAACTCCAACATATTTTATGTCCGGTATCATAAAGGGGTCAGAAATATTGACTAGTTTGCAGGCACTCGCAAATGAGGTATTAATTTCGTGATAGTATCTACAGATTTGTTATATGGTATTTTTAGCAGTGATACTTCAACGTATTGTAAAACAGTTGGCAACTCTGATCGTACAAAATAATTTTCATAATATTTAACTAAATATACAACACAAACGTTTTTTTTAATATTTAAATAAAAATATATATCCTTCTTTTCCTATACCGGGTGTCCCAGATAACTTTTCCAGCATGGGGATCTCAGTATCTATAAGAGATACAGGTTTGGTTAAATGAGATCAATTATTTGTAAGAAAGGGGCGAGTATTACTACGTCAAAAAATATTCATAATTTTATGTGGTTTAGGCAGTATACCCAAAAAACTGAAAATTTGGAATTTCTTTAAATGGCTATAACTTTTTTGTCAAAGTAGATAGGTACTTTTTGTAGGCGGTTTCTTGAGGCACTTTTTTGTGTAGAATCGATTGCTGTATTTAGATTTTTTGTATCACTTTTAGTTTCCGAGTGATGAGCCATAACTTTAGTTTTTCTTATGAGCCGCTAAGTTGGCTATAGCATATTTGAACGTGTTTTTTACTCTACTTTACAACGATGTGTCACTTGCCATACTTATTATCGAAAATAAGTCGATGTACTAAATGCCAGTGATATTTATTAAGTATTTTATTACAAACATTTAAGTGAGCCAAGAAAAACAAAAATTCTAAACAAAAATCACAATAACAACAATCAAAATAATAAATGAATAATTGAAAACAATGAACTATTTAAAAAAATACATTATATTTATTTTCGATAATAAATATGGCAAGTGACATATCGTTGTAAAGTAGAGTAAAAAACACGTTCAAATATGCTATAGTCATCTTAGTGCCCCATAAGAAAAACTAAAGTTTGGGCTTGTAACTCGGAAACTAAAAGTGATATAAGAAATCTAAATACACCAATCAATTATACACAAAAAAGTGCCTCAAGAAACCGCCTACAAAAAGTACCTATCTACTTTGAGAAAAAAATTATAGCCATTTAAAGAAATTCAGAATTTTCAGTTTTTTGGGTATACCGCCTAAACCACATAAAATTATGAATATTTTTTGACGTAGTAATACTCGCCCCTTTCTTACAAATAATTGATCTCATTTAACCAAACCTGTATCTCTTATAGATACTGAGATCCCCATGCTGGAAAAGTTATCTGGGACACCCGGTATACTTCCTTGGGATGCAAGCTATCTCTTTGCCAAATTTCATCCAGATCGGTTTACTGGTTTAGCCGTGAAAAGTATTTTGTATTTTAGTATTGATGGGCTACTTTTTTGTAATTCTCATATACTAATAAAACAAGTACATCTTTATTAAATCAATTTAATTACTAAAATCTGCAAATATAGTTTTTTTTAATTATAACTTTTTATTTTGTTTATGTTTTTTTCTATCTAAAGACTACAAACGTTATAAAATAAAGAGTCTTATTTAAAACAATGCGTGAGTGTCAAACAAATACATAATGATTGAAGATTATTTCGGATAAAATCTCCTATTATTCCGTAACTATTCATCATAGAAATATCAGAATGGTGTTAAAATGTTTGCCATATAGTCTACTCTTATGAAATTAAATTTCAATTATTTCCAATACATACTTTATTAGTTACAACTCTTTAAGTAAAGCATATACTGGTACATACACAAGCAGAATTAAAATAAGAACTCTTTGTCTATCTGCAGTTTAACTCTCACCGATGAAGTGTATTTGCGATTATTTATAAGTTCATTTTTAAACTCATATTATATGTTATCTGCATTTCTGCTTACGTTAATTAGCTTAAATTTTTGTAATATGTTGTCTCAGTTTGCTATTTAATTAGCTTAAATTTTTGTAAGTGGGCCATTTGTTATTAAATGGAGCCCCTGTAATCGAAAACCAAACATATTTTATGGTAAAATACAATACACCTGCCATACTGTGATACTCGATTGGTTTTTTCAATAAACCATTCTAATTGTAGTACTTGACCAGTCTTGAAACGCGTTAAGCGCAAATATGTGTTTTTTTATTAGGGTTCCGTAGAAAACTAGAGGAACCCTTATAGTTTCTCCATGTCCGTCCGTCCGTCTTCAAAAATTTTGAGATAATAAATAAGATGAAATTTGGTATACGGTCGTAGATTAATGACCCAAAAACAGAAATGGATAAGATTTTTGTAAAAAAAAAAAATTTAGACCCCCTTTCCATAAAATGAAGTGTTTTCAAAAAAAAAATTTCACCTACCCCATTGAGTGGGTCTCCTAAAATGCAACAAAAAATGTATCAGAACTTTTTTAACCCTTTAATCACGATGTATTTGCTCTCCAAAGTTGTTAAAAAAGCGCCCCCCCCCCCTCCACTATTTTCTAAAGAATTAATTTAAAAAATCTGAAAAAATTCCAGAATGTAGCTTTTAATTAGTACTTTCACTGAAAATTATAACGAACATTGTCAAAAATATTTTGGAAGGGGGTTCTATATACTAAAAAGTGAACTCTCATTTTTTCCCCACTTACCCCATTGAAAGGGGTGTCATTTAATAGGTCTCCTAAAATTCAATTAAAAATGTCAGTTAACTTTTTGATTTCAACCCTTCAGTCACGAAATATTTGCTTTTTAATGTCGCTGTCAGAGCGCCCCCCCCCCCCCCCCCGTCCCTCTATTTTCTAAACTATGGATTCAAAAAATCAGAATGTAGCTTTTAATTAGTACTTTCACTGAAAATTATAACGAACATTGTCAAAAATATTTTGGACCCCCCTATCATAGATTGAAAAGTGAAGTCACATTTTTTTCATTTACCCCATTGAGTGGGGTGTCATTTGATAGGTCTCTTAAAATGCAATAATAAAAGCCAAATGACTTTTTGATTTTAACCCTTCGATCACGAAAATTTTGAAAAAACTCTTTTTTATAAATCGTAGTGAGAATGACTACGGAACCCTATCATGTGCGTGCCCAACAAACACTTGCCCATTTTATTGGTGGGGTACTTTTGTAATTGTCATGAACCTATGTTTTTTTTCTCTTGGGTTTCTTGGCATTCTTCTTATACAAAATCAGCCATCTATTTTTCTAAACCTATGTTACTAATAAAAAAATTACATATTTATTAAATCAATTTAATTTCTTAAATTCGTAAATATAGTTTATTTTTTAAATTATAACCTTTTATTTTGTATATGTTTTTTCTACAATGAGATTAATGGTTTCAATTGTTCGACATCAATTGGTCTGTAAGACCGACGCGGGTATAGGTGTTACACTTTTGAGTATGCTCCGAATGCTATGGAGAAAAATTGGTTGAGAATAATATTTTATTCCTCATGTTATTTTAAAGTTTTTAGAATTATTTTTAGTTTTTGTTTTAAGAAAAAAAGGTTTTCGCAGCTCGTTGATTCATTTTTATTTTATACCGTTGCATGTAAACTATTGTAAACACCTAATGCAGTGTTTACACCGAAAAAACAAAACAGAAACATCGTGTCTTTAAAATACTTCGTATTTAAAAATGTATAGGGTTTATTGCTTTTTGGTCATAAAAACACCGTGTTTCTGTTTTGTTTTCTCAGTATAAACACTGCATTACATACAACGCGTGTGCGAAACTTGTCTAAGTCTTCATGAAACTCAAAGAGAACGTCATATGAGTTTAATACGTCATTTGATAGTGCTTAGTAGCTAACAAATTTGCTAGCCCTTTTTATGATAAATTTTCAAAATTCACCTCAAGAAAATCATTATAGCATATCCATAATTACATAACCTATGGTCCCTACAACGCACGTGTAACCGCAGCCCACATACACAAGCACAGACACACAGACGATGACATTGTTCCGCTGGTATACGGTTAGTCGCGACACCTGGCGATCGAGTGCAGTATCAACGCGGTTTTCGGTAGTCGAATATTTATAACATGGCAGTGTACACACACACACACACAGACACACACACACACACACACACACACACACACACACACACACACACACACACACATACATATTCATCATTACGTAAGAAGGTGGGGTTTAGCGAGTATATAAGGTAGGCGGGAACTTTGTTAACAGAAAAATGGGCGTGACATTGGCGACTTTAATTATATTGTTTTTAAAACTACTTACGTGTGTCCCCCTTTCCTATACACACACACACACACACACACATACACAAAAAAAGCACTAATTATTTTCTTTGCCATATTAAGACACGGACAACTCATTAAAAACAAGAATTCACGTTGACTTTTGATTGGTAACATAAAAATTTCTCTCGGCGTACTATTGTTCCAGTGAAATTTATTCAGTATAATTATTTAACATGCAAGTAAGTATACTATGTATATACGTTTCCCAATTCATCAAAAAGTAAATTGCTTTTGAGATGGTTGAGTTTTTAATACGGTCGACAGATTCCGTAATTTTTTTTTCAAGTAGAATGCATGTATTTTTCTTATGTTTGTACAAAATTAATGTTATACGGAATTTATATGTAATTTTATCAAAAGATAGGGACTTTTGGGACACCTATATATTAAAAATACAACAGTTTGGGAATAATAAAATAAAAACGAAAAATAATCAATTATTAATGGGTGATTTTACCCCCTTAGAGTGAATTAGCACAAAAATGTAGTTTTTTTTATGTCCATCTCCTCTAAATTATTCTCAAAGTTTCATGGGTTCTGGATCTTCCTTTGTTAATAAATATCAAGGGCGGATCTACGTATGGACTTTTTGGGCTGCAGCCCAGGGCCCCGTGGATACAATGGGCCCCCAGCCTCGGTATTGTGAAAAATAAAGTAAAAAAGAAAAGGTAAAAGAGCTTCCAAGGAAAAAAAAGATAAAAAAGTGTTTTTTTTACTCACAAAATAGCAATTAGTTCAGTAATTAGATAGGCACCTGACCAGTATTAGCCCAGGGCCCCACAAATTCACAATCCGCCCCTGATAAAGATGAGAAAAAATTAATATTTTGTTACATATTCAAATCATTTGAATCACTTAAAACGATTCCTTAGTCGACTCAGTAAAATGGCTAGACTAAAACCTAACTAAACACATTCTACAGGGTGTCAAATCATTATGAATTTGATTTAGAATTTAAAATAACGTAAATATGATCAAATCTGTGGAGTGTACATCAATCGCAACTGCTTTTAGACCGTTTATACAAAACTATATAGATTTTTCGATAAAATACTTAATAACAAATCATGCAGAAAATTGAATTCTCTACAAATTTTGTCTTTAGGTTTTTCTTCATAGAACCCACCGTTTTCGAGTTACATCGCTGCAAAGATTTAACCCTATAATGCCTGAATTTATTTATATATTCGGTACTAGATACGTTTTAATTAAACGTTACGAAAACGTCACGTTTGACGTTATAGGGTTAACATAAGAATTGGATTGAAATTTAGCCCCTAGATTTTTTATAAAATACGAATTATTTCTGTAATTTTTATTTAGTAATTAATTAACTAATTGGGCTAGAAACATTGCTAAATCATCTTGGTAAATCAACAAAAAATATATTTAAAAAATAAAATTACTTTTAAAAAACAAGCTTTTATTAAAAATGCACTAAAAAGTAAAAAATAAATTTCGTTAGAACGACATTATATATTAGGGTGTGTCATTTTTGAGCAACTTTTTTTTTCAACTAAAAAACAGGCTAAAAATTTTCTAGAAAGTGAAAAAGAAGCCTCTAAATATTTGAGCTCTTAATATTAACATCAAGTGGTGCCTGTTCCTAACTTTCCATTTCCCATTTAAATAACATGAAAAAAAAAATTTTTTGTTTCTTATTTTTGTAGCTTGGCATTGTAAAAATGATCTGAAAAGTTATTTTAGTAGGAAATTGAACGCTCTACAAAAAAGTTCCGATTTATTTTTTTTACAGAGTGAGCCGTTCTGAAGATATTCAAACTTAAAGTTACAAATGTATGAAATTATGACTTTTATTTTATTAAACTAATACTGATGACTTTTTTTATATCTTAAAAATTATTTTCAAGAAAAAATAATTATTTTCGTATAGAAAAACAATATTACTTACATCTCAATTTTTTTGTTTGCATTTTATTTTATTTATTATCAATAAAAGTCATAATTTCATACATTTGTAACTTTAAGTTTGAATATCTTTAGAACGGCTCACTCTGTAAAAAAAAATAAGTCGGAACTTTTTTGTAGAGCGTTCAATTTCCTACTAAAATAACTTTTCAGATCATTTTTACAATGCTTAAATGTCAAGCTACAAAAATAAGAAACAAAAAAAATTGTTTTTTCATGTTATTTAAATGGGAAATGGAAAGTTAGGAACAGGCACCACTTGATGTTAATATTAAGAGCTCAAATTTTTAGAGGCTTCTTTTTTCACCTTCTAGAAAATTTTTAGCCTGTTTTTTAGTTGAAAAAAAAAGTTGCTCAAAAATGACACACCCTATTATATATATTGCATTGTCACTGGACTCATATATTATGTATGTACGTATACAAAATTTCAAAGCTCTAGCTAATTAGAACTAGTCGAAATTTTCATTGCAAACATACTAACTAACTAACAAGTAAAGTTAAATAAAAGCTTGTAAAAAAAATGAAAAATTTGAAAAATTCGTTCAAAAATACACATAATGTTATATCCTTTTTTTAAGAACGTTAATTGGACTTATTAAAATGTGTATATTTATAATTAATTAATATAATTGAAATAATTTACTAATAAACCGGTTATACAAAAGTATAATATATGTATATATAGTTTTTATTATACATATCTGAGAAACACATAATTATGATTAATTACTAAAACTTTAAAATTAAATGATACACACTCATTATTTTAAAACACCTTATAATGTCTAAATCTATTTTTTTAAATAGGTACCGGTATTTGATATTTTTATTGTATAATACAATTTTATAACAAAGGTATATTACCGTTTTAAACACCAGTTTGGAGGGGGGGGGGGTCAAATGCATTTATAAATTTATTACTCAATTTTTATCTCTATACAATCATTTTACCCACTCACGGCG
The DNA here is from genome assembly GCA_949319165.1 of Sialis lutaria. Classification (NCBI taxonomy): domain Eukaryota; kingdom Metazoa; phylum Arthropoda; class Insecta; order Megaloptera; family Sialidae; genus Sialis; species Sialis lutaria. The sequence continues at coordinate 4,265,315 of OX439244.1, forward strand.
CCTATGCAACCAATTATAACTAATTTTACGACGGAAAACCATAATTTTCCGGGATCTGTAGGACAAAATTAAATTACAACTAACAAAATTTTGATAAGTTTTAAACGACAGTTTGAGAAGGGGGTTAAATATATTTATTACTCAACATTTATCCCTAAGCATAATTTTACCCATTCACAACGGCGCCTATGCAACCAATTATAAATAATCTTACATCGAAAAAAAAAGATAATTTTCCGAGACGTGTAGAAAAGAATTTAGAAGAAAATTAATTACAATAAATAAATAAACTAAATTATCAAGAAAAAAATTAGTTTTTTACCAAACCCTGCCCATCCAAATTTCCCAGTCCAGCCCTGTGTCTTATATAACATAATAAAAGCAATTTATTAAATTAAAGACAACATAATATTGTATTAAAAAATTGCTATAAATCATACACATACTATAAATCAATAAATAAAATAATATTTAAATACTTACATAGATAAAAAAAATCAAAACTGCATTAACCTAAAAACAAAAAGAATAAGTAAATACATATGTTAATAATAATGCCAATTATAATTTTTTTTATTCATAACGTAGAAATTGTCGTTTGATGCTAGGCATTTTACGACAGCAGCTCTTCGTGTTGAGTAGGTGTTGTGTTATTGTAAGTGTATATGTCATTGTTTTGTATTGGGTAAGGTTCACAGGGACACAAGAGGGATTGGGATGTTGCTGATGGGCCGGTCATAGCAGAGCCAATTATAAATTAATACCATATAAATAATACTAACCTCATTCGAAATTCAGTTGAAAAGTTTTCAACTATTTTTTAACACACACATACCTAAAAAATCAGATCTAATTTATTATAAATATAATTCTACACATGTATTAAATAACTAAGTACACGGGCACTTTAACTGTCACTAAAAAAATCAATGCAATTTTCAAAACAGAAACGTGTTAAAACATATATTACTTATTATCAAGTCCATATTAGTTACGTATTTTTTTATAATTCCAAATCAATATGTTATAAATAATATACATATGAACTTAATTAATTATAATATCGTATAATAATAGTATTAAATAATAATTATAACGCACTGTTACTATTTTTAGCAGATACATATATCACTGCATATTATATGTGACCTTATCGTTAGCTAACCTAAAGTTACTATGTTAATATTTGCATTATTAATTATTATTTATATGCATTTCTGAGACTTAATATATAGTTATGCAATATAAGTAGTATTGTGATGTTTACGTATTATGTATTGATTTAATTTTTAATGCAGTGGACGTCAAACTTTGTCGATTCACGAAACCCTTAGAATTATAAGGTTTTTTCGGCGAACCTTACAGTGATACCTCGCACAACGAACGCCTCGCATAACGAACTTTCTGTTCGTTCATTACGCGACTCACTTAACGAACCTCGCTTCACACAACGAACTGCATCGTATTTCATTTCGCCGCCCGAACGCTTCTACGTATCACGAAGTCGCCCTAACTTCCAAGGTCGCACGCAGTCGATGCTCAAACTTGAACAAACATACATCAACGCACGTCAGTCGTTCTTTTCTGCGCTTAACTCACACACGTGTTTGTGTTAATAAATGTAATTTTGTGTGTGAGGATTTGACCCTGCAAGCCTCGGTAGACTCTCCTAAATCTGAGTCTGACTAAAAAATAAAAACGTGTGTACAATCTTTTTTATGTTACAGTACCATATTTTATGCTACATAACGAATTAAAAATTTTAACATGTATTATTATGGGAAAACGCGTTTCACACAACGAACTTTTCACTGTATATTCAAAGAAATTAAATGTTTATAGTTTTTTATTTATTTTTATTTTATTTTTTTTAATTTTTTTAATGTCTTTTATTCAGAATCGTATTTAGAAATTATGAGGCCCGGGGCATAAAAAATAATAATAGCGGGCGTGTTGGAAAATTTATTGTTTTTTTTATTAGACAATGTTAAGTTTGAGTATAAATAAATAACTCTAAAGGGGTGATTTCACCCCTTTAGAGTGAATTACCTCAATCTCCCAAAATTTCATAATTTTTTTAATTTACTGATTCACATTTATTTTAGATTAGTGGGCCCGCCCCGGTTTCGCATGAGAATTAATATTTCACCCCCTGTCACGTATAGAGAGTTATATGTTATAATTAGTTTTATTAAATCCGGGGGGGGGGGATACCACGAAATAGAAATATATTTACGATTTTTTCCAATTTGGTTTACTATCATCATCACTGCTTATTCCTTAAGTTACCTACGTAACAAAATATATACTGAAACCTGACCAAAGATTAAAAAAAACACGTAAATCGGATAAGTAGTTCTCGAGTTACAAGCACACAAACGGACAAATACAGACAGACAGACATATAAGGATGTAATTAGATATTTTAATACTTTATTTTTATTTTTTTCAATCAACTTTCCGAGTAAGTAAAAACATTAAAATAAAAATAAAAACAGTACATAAAAAACAACGTGAGTTGTTAATATCAACAACTCCAGACAGTTTTGTTGTTAAATAACACAATAAATCGTAGAAAAGTACAGTAAAAGGAAGAATAATAAGAAAGAAAAAACAATTATTAAGTACGTTTACACAGACAACGCAATTACTGGCGACCATAGTGGAGTAAATGTTCCGGTAAAGAAACGTTTAAAAAGTGCACTTTTGCACACAAACACACGTGATTTCAAGTGTCGCAGCGCAGACTAGGGACAGCTCCATTAAGCTGGCTCCACACACTATTGGCGAGACTAATTGAATCGGTGAGTGAAAGAACAATACAAGTGCCAAAAATGGCAATTTTAACTGAGATAGGCAAAATGTTTAAAATTCATAGCTCTATCACATATCAAAATAATAATACATCGACCAACATCGTACGTGCGACGGGGGGTAGTTCAATTTTTTTACAATTACTTTTACCTTACTTTTCTGACGAAATCCTCGACTTTTACTACCATATTATTTCTTGGAAAGTCAAAAATGAAGATTCTGAGTAAAAATTACAAATAATTTTTTTTGTAAAATAATAAAAAATAAAATAATAAATCCGAAAATAAAGCAATAAAAATAAAAAATAAATTTAATTTATTTATGTACGTATTATTATCGGTTAACATAAGTTCTATAATGTCACAATACATAATTAGACCAAATAACCCATAGTTCTCCTCTAAAACAGTTTTTTTCGTTTTTCTCAAAATAGTCATTTTGGAGATATATCGTTCTTTCACTCACCGATTCAATTGTACATAAACTATTGTTTTTAATAAACCGATTAGTGCAGTTGCCATTTGCATAAAAAAAGTTTCAACAACTTCTCCGTCCCTTTCACCCCCTGAAAAACTACCCCTGCACCCCTTGGTCGATTACAATCATCGATTTCTTAAAGTGTAGATATCAAACTATCTCTGTACCAATTTTTGTTGATAAATGGTTTATTTTCTTCGAAAAATCTTTTTTTATCTACTCAAATCTCGATAGATCTGCATTTTGAGACAATATCTTATTTTTCACTAGTTTTTTATCTGTGGAGACCTGCAAAGATCTACAATGGTCTACAAAGGTCAAAAACGATCTACAAAGATCTACAAAAATCATTATAATGTTGAAAGTTAATGATTTTTCAACGTTGAAATTTCATGAATTTTCAACGTTTTAATCTACAGGGTCCTCCAATAGTGCGTCCGGCATTGTTTTACGCTCAAACTATTAAAGATAGAGTTTTAGGATAAAAAATTTATTATATATATTGACCCTAAAGAATTTCAGGAAAATATTTTCAACCCCCTAAAACTGCTCCTTGGGGGGTAGTTTGAGGGGTACATACCCGTTTCTCAGTTAAATCAAATGGAATGGTATATCAAAAAGTACATATTTGTAAAGATCATAAAAAAATAAGAAACTTTCGTAAAACAAAAATTTTCATACTTTCAATTGTTTAAAAAATATGGCGACTTGTTCTCAAATTTTAAGGTTTTACTAAAAGTACTCTAATTTCGTTAAATATTAATGGAATTTTATTATTTTTTCAAATTTAGAAAGTAGAAATAATGAACTTTGTAAAGATGTATGTCGATTTGTGATTTTGATAGTTTAAAGTGTCATACGCGATATATCAAAAATTGAAAAGTTCAACTAGGGATAATTCGAAATTTTCAAATACAACGATATATCAATTAGTACTTTTTCTTAAAAAGGATATGTAAATAAACAACTTTTGTCAAGAAAATTTAAAATTTAAAATTATAATTTTAAAATTGAAAACTTAAAATTAAAATTTTTAATTTTAATTTTTTATATCAAAAGTTGTTTATTTACATATCTTCTTTAAGAAAAAGTACTAATTGATATACCATTGTATTTAAAAATTTTGAATTATCCCTAATTGAACTTTTCAATTTTTGGTATGTCGAGTATGACACTTTAAACTATTAAAATCTCAAATAATCATACATCTTTACAAAGTTCATTATTTCTACTTTTTAAATTTAAAATAATAATACAATTCCATAAATATTTAACGAAATTAGAGCACTTTGAGTAAAACTCTAAAATTTGAGAACAAGTCGCCATATTTTTTTAAAAAATTGAAAGTATGAAAATTTTTGTTCTACGAAAGTTTCTTATTTTTTTATTATCTTTACAAATATGTACTTTTTGATATACCATTCCATTTGATTTTACTGAGAAACGGGCATGTACCCCTCAAACTACCCCCCAAGGAGCGGTTTTTGGGGGTTGAAAATATTTTACAGAAATTCTTTAGGGTCGATATATATAGTAAAATTTTTATCCTAACTCTCTATCTCCAATAGTTTGGGCGTAAAACAATGCCGGACGCACTATTGGAGGACCCTGTATATCACTATCTACAACTTTGTAATTATTTTTTTAATTATCTTTGTAAATTATTGCAGATTTTTGCAAGTCTCCACAGATCAAAAAACCAGTGGAAAATATGATGTTGTCTCAAAATGCAGATCTGTCGAGATCTGAGTAGATCTCTGCAGATCTAAAAAAAGGATTATGTGGTTTTATGAAACCACGGTAAAAGTGAAACTTTTTTTCACATTATAGACATTTAACTAAAAATTTTCGGAATTATAAATTCAAGCACTCAAAATTGAAATAAATCCATAAACAACAACATGCACCAGCAAAAAGTTCTAATAATTCTAATAAATTCTATATAAAAACTATGTTTACTCACCAAGATCTTTTTTCCTTTTTCTATAAGCACGTGCTCTGTCGGCGTTCTGTTTTTTACGGCGTAAAATTAATTCATCGTCATTCATTTTTGCACTATTCTTTGCTTTTTCCTCGTTGATCAGTTTTTTGGACTCACTAGCTGTGGTCGTTGTTTACCAAAAGCAAATAAATAACAACATTTACATTAAACACTGACAAAAACAAACAAAATAGCGTGGAGCACTGGCACAAATGAGTAATAGTCTATACACTACACGGTCAGCTTATGCCGCCATATTGGCCTCGGCTGCTCTGACCATAGACATAGAGAAATGGACAGCGCATTCGTATGTAACATAATGGTGTAACATTTGTTCTGTAAGTGAAAGGGAGATGCAAGTTGTTTGGAACATATATGTAATACAGTATTACATATATGATATTTCCAACCAAACAATTTCTGTCTCTTTCATTTGACACGGCTCTTTTTTCGAGTCAGATGCACTGTCCATTTCTTTATGTCTATGGCTCTGACGTATTTATCCCTACTCCGCGGCCGAGCGTCACGCGACATGTAACACACAGACGAAAAAGTTTGAGGCGATGTAATAAAAGTTTCACTTTAAAAATTCCGGGTTGTACTAATTATATATTTATAACAGTTAGTTAAAGGGGCTAGACGTCATATGACGTCGTTATAACATTTTGTGTCTTAATTATGCCTAAACTACCACTTTTTTCCTCTACGAAAATTTTTGTAATCGCGGATTTCCCCCTTTTTCCGAAACACGTGCATTTAATGTTGTATAAAAAATTATAGGTAGGTCTATTTTTTCAATCTGTAGGAGTAAGATAATTTGATAGATGTGCGAGAAAAAAATTGTCCGCTAAAATTTTTGGAAAGAATTTCAGATTTAAGGGGATGAAAGGGTAATTAAGAGGGTGAATTTACTATTATTGGGGTAATTTTCAGAAATTGTAACTCTTTACCTTTCAAATGCGAGTGGATAGATTAAAATTGGTTGAAAAAATTTGTGATTTTTGATACCCTGTTTTGCGATTTTCATAACATGTTTTATGAAGTTAATAACATTGACTTCTGAACTACATGTCTCCCTACCAATGCGAGTTTACCTTTAATCCAAACCGCTAGCGATAAAGACCGTCTTTCTCTAACAGACCTTGATGACATTAGCAATTACCACGCACGAGTTGTATCATGTATGAGTAAGACAACAAACATTAAAATTATGCAAAGTCGGAATAGCCATCACTTACTAACTTAGCCGACAGGTTTTTTTAGAAATGCTAATGTATAAAAATGACCCTTTTCAGAACTATTATTTGCTGCTATAATTATTGTAATGGACGAGATTATTTGATGAGCGCTTAATGATTTGAGAATTAAATGATTGCTATATTTAGATAATGGTGTGGCCAGCATATGATTTTTTTAATACACAGATACGTATGTGAGCCATTCTACGTCAAGCGGGACAGTTTTTGACCTCATGTTTTCTGATTTGGCTATATTTTTTTTTACAGCTTCTTTGGACCCACTTTATATGTCAAACAATTTTTATTTTATTTTTATCACCCCTAGTTTAGAAGTTACAAGGGGTTGAAATTTCGGAAAAACGGTAAAAAATCGAAAACATGCTCTCCTTTAACTGCTTATAACTCTAGTTCTATTTATCTTACAGACTTCAACAAAAAAACATTTTGAAGCTCTTGAATGTCGCTTTAATAACATATTTATTTTATTGTTATAAACAATTTAATTTATTTGTTATAAACAATTATATTATTTAAACGTGATTTTCAAGGCGAGAACACGCTTTGACAATTTTGAAAAAAATATCAGCGCATTCCTTGATCAATTCTCTACAAAACTGGTGAGTTATAGAATGGAATTCCGATGGCAACTGTGTCAAAAAAATTGATTTATACGAAAAACCGCGCGCGCGCGCTTATCCACACGGCTTATGTTACGGTACTGCTCAGTAAAGGAAGAATTTTGACAAGGTCATGGTTGATTATTATAGATTTTAGTGCGGAGAATTCGAAAAAAATAACTTGGACTAGTGAAAAGTGATGCAACACCCTTAAAAATAGGGTTGAAGGGAGAAAACCCCGTTTTCAAGTGATATGCAATTTATCTCAAAATCCAAAGCGACAACAGGGTATTTTTATGGTTGATATTTATTGGGGACACTAAGACAAATCGATTGAGACTACATATATTGTGTTTGACCAAACATTACCTCCAATAATTATCTTTAATTGAATTTGAAAAAAATGTATACAACAAAAATTCGGTGAACTTTAAAGTGCAATTGCATCCGTTCTAGTGATTGAATACTTTGAATACTAAAATTATAGCCAAATCAGAAAACATGAGGTCAAAAACTGTCCCGCTTGACGTAGAATGGCTCATGTGTGCCTGTCTGTTGATTTGTATCGATTGAAACCGGAAATGGATATACAATCTTATCAAAAATTTTTCTCAGACGGAATGAATCCTAAATATAAAATTTAACCCTTCTAAAATTATCAATTTACAGTTACAGCGTCTATAGACAGACCGACAGACACACAGACATCTTGACGAAAATAATCAAGAACGAGGAGTTTGAATAAGGTAGGAACTGTCACACATAGAGAAGAAGAAAAAGAAGAATGTTAGGTAGGTAAAGCAGATTTCTGTAAACAGGTTATTCGTATAAATGTCATTTATTATAAATTTTTCGGGATATAAAGTAACTTATGTCCTCCCACAGGATGCAAGCTATCTCCCTGCCAAATTTCATCAAGATCGGTTGAGCGGTTTAGCCGTGAAAAGGTAACAACCAGATAGATAGACATGTATGAATTTAAATAGAAGACAAGACTTATTCCTATAAACCAATAAAATTCTTATAAAAGTATAAGAACATTGCAAAAAAAATCAAAACATCCGAATAATTTAAATGTTGTATTTTCGAGCTATTATCTGCTACTATAATTATTGTAATAAAAGTGATTATTTGATAATCATTTAAATGATTGCTATAATTATAAAAACACAAACGAGTGTGTTTTCTTACAACATGCGTGCTGTCATAATTATTATAATTAATAATGTGGAATTATCATCAAACAGTTAAAACGACTATTAATAATTTTATATTTCGAAATAATTATTCAAACAATTTGGAAGCTATTTCATGCTTACTTTTTTTAATAAATACGATGTTTTAATTATTTTGATAATGCTCGCATGAATTTTGTAGGGGGTATATTTAATTGCACTATATATATGCAGGTCCAGATAGAGGGGGGTTTAGAGGACCTTATGGCCCAGGCCCCCTGTGAAAAAAATACAAGTAGAAAACAAAAAACAAAAAATTCTTTAAAAACCCTTTGATTTTTAATACATAATTAATATATTTAAGTTTTAAGAATTTTACTATTACGAAATTTGTTTGAAATGTCCTTATGCTCGGGGCGGAGCACAATTTTATATTGTGCACACGACCACAAATTTTAATACTTTTTTAATGTTTAAAGCGAATATTTAATCGTTTTAAAATATAGAAAATCACAAAAATCATAATAAATACATCAAAAATATGTAATTTTTAAATCAGATAGAACCAAATTTAGGTCAAGTGCAAAGTGATATTTTTTTAGTGCAAAGTATTTATTTTTAGCGGAAAATATTTATTTAAAGTGATATAATTTGCATTTTGGCTTCTAGGTGTAAGCCGCGTCGATTAAGTCGTGTTATCTAGTCGATAACATGACCAAATCGAAGCCAAGATCCATATCAAGATCACCTCGGAAGCCTCAATACTTGAGTGATATAATTTGTTTTAAATTCTTAATGTTAAATAATTAATTTTTCGTGCAGTATATTTGTTATTATTAAAAACGATTAAATAAAAAGTTTTTGTTATTAAAAATAAAATGGGCAAGTGCTTGTTGGGCACGCACATGATAGGGTTCCGTAGTCATTCTCACTACGATTTATAAAAAAAGTTTTTTTACAAAATTTTCGTGACCGAAGGGTTAAAATCAAAGTCATTTGGCTTTTATTATTTCATTTTACGAGACCTATCAAATGACACCCCACTCAATGAGGTAAATGAAAAAAATGTGACTTTACTTTTCAATCTATGATAGGGGAGCCCAAAATATTTTTGACAATGTTCGTTATAATTTTCAGTGAAAGTACTAATTAAAAGCTACATTCTGAATTTTTTTCAGATTTTTTGAATAGATAGTTTAGAAAATAGAGGAGGGGGACGCTCTTACAGCGACATTAAAAAGCAAATATATCGCGACTGAAGGGTTGAAATCAAAAAGTTATCTGACATTTTTTATTGCATTTTAGGAGACCTATTAAATGACACCCCGCTCAATGGAGTAAGTGGGAAAAAAAATGAGAGTTCATTTTTCAGTCTATAGAAGGGGGGTCCAAAATATTTTTGACAATGTTCGTTATAATTTTCAGTAAAAGTACTAATTAAAAGCTACATTCTGGAATTTTTTCAGATTTTTTAAATTGATAGTTTAGAAAATAGAGGGGGGGGGGGCTTTTTTAACGACTTTGGAGAGCAAATACATCGTGATTAAAGGGTTAAAATCAAAAAGTTCTAATACATTTTTTGTTGCATTTTAGGAGACCTTTCTAACGACACCCCACTTAATGGGGTAGGTGAATTTTTTTTTTGAAAACACTTTTCATTTTATGAAAGGGGGGTCTAAAAAATTTTTATTTTCAAAAATCTTATTATTTCTGTTTTTGGGTCATCAATCTACGACCGTATACCAAATTTCATTTTATTATCTCAAAATTTTTGAAGACGGACGGACGAACATGGAGAAACTATAAGGGTTCCTAGTTTTCTACGGAACCCTAAAAATGTTTATTATTAAAAAAACTGCTTTTTAATACAAGCCTTTTGTAGTTGCTATAATATACATACATGACAGAAAATGATGAATCGGGTTTTGTTTCCGTACGTACATTAACTATATTATAACTTAAATAGCATAAGCCGAACGTGCATTACACACACCATAAAAACCTTAAAATTTATTAATTATCTTTTGTAGCACCCTCTCCCCCTCCACATACAGGGTGCGCCGTTTCGTGTAAAGAAAATACACAAAAATATTAATATTATAATTAAAATACAGTGTGTACGCCCATGGAATTATAAAAGTCCCATATCATTTATACATCATAACAAGTACATAAAGTGAACAGGTATTAGCAAGAATTTCAATAGTCAAGAGAGATATTAGTAGACCGTTATAAAATCTTTCATTCGTAAAGTATGATAGTGAGATCGCGGAGATTATTGTTCTATCTATACCTACAAGAACAAATTCTCATGGTTATTGAAAACAATGCCTTCCAATATCATGACGACATTAGTTTCCAAGCGCATCTTATACTTACGGCCGTATTATGAAAAGCATTGGGGGAGAATACACCCCCTAAATGCATATAATCATTATTTAATAAGATAAACTAGAAAATTACTGAACCGAATTTAATGCGGTTTTCACCAATAATTAGATAATTTTTCAATGCATGTTCTTATAGCTATTATTAAGGTAGTTGGTCCATCATAATGTGATCACATTAGGCCATGATTACATATTTTTAATTTAGAGAAATGATCATGGCAACGCTGTACATTATCTACTATTAACTACTTGTCAAATGATTATATTTTATCATCTAAACTACCACAGAATATATTAATAATTAATGAAATCGTTTATAATTCCCTTGAATCCACTTATCATATTTTGAAAAAAATTATTTCATTATTTCGTGTATTTTTTACTATAATCAAATGAATACGTTGTTGCCACATTGTCAACAATACTTTAATTTATGTGATGGTTTAGTAGTTAAATCTGGTTAAATCTTAATAACGGGATGGTCAATAATTCCAATTTTTTGTATACTGTTTTCTTTCATATAAATATACAACGTGTCAGTTTTTTATGAAAATCTGACGCTACGTTCAAATTTTATCTAATAAAACGTTACGTTAGTGTACGGTTAGTCCATATAAGCTGTGTTAAAAATATAAACTTTGAGATCGTTTTTCATGATTTTGAGATGGTCAATTTTAATAAAAATGGGCTATTCTTCAGATATTAATCTAGGGAATATTCCTGTGCAATTTAAACAAAATCTGACGAAAACATGTTTACGGACCAACTACCTTAAATAATGAAAAAAAAGATTTAATATCAAAAGATTTTTTTTTAATCAAGTCGTGTTTTGTTTCCATGATATCACAGAGTATAAAAATGTAATAGCCCAGGAAATGAAGGTTTTTACTAAGAAAAAATTCCGACCAAGCTGGATTTTGGTGGAGACTTTTATTTTGATGTCCCAAACATACTCTAAAAAGTACCCTTAATTTGGATTGGGGGAGAATGCACCCCCTAAATACATACTAATATTATAAATGCGAAATTAAGTTGGAACTTCCAAAAAAGGTGATTTTTTTCGGCCACGCATTAAAATAATTAATAACAAATGTTGTTCCATATGAAAGATATGTATTTACAGAAAATGTTATAATTTTTTTTTATGGCAAAATATTAAAAAATAAGTAGGATACAACAACTTTGGGAGGGGTCCAAAAAAAGATGTTTTGTCGTGATCACTGCTGCTCGTCACTGGATCATCAGAAATAAAAACAAAATGGATCATTAGTTAATGACATAATGCTCCGGATGGACGAAGGGATTTGAAATTTTTTTCAATTTTTACAAAATGGCGGATGTTGAAAGTCAAAGTTCTTTATTTGACTAAAATACTCGCATTTTCGGATATAAAAAAAAATAATCGTCCAAAAAAATCCTTCGTCCATCCGGAGGACAATTATATAAAATAAGTGAGAAAAATTTCAAACCGATCGGCAAAGCCGTTCTCAAATTACAGTGATCACCGAAATCGAAAGATATGTCATATATATCTCCATAAATAACCGTCCGATTTGTTTGAAATTTTTAGAGAATTCTTTTGAAATATTCTACTTTGAGAAAATGCAACAAAAAAAATATATTTTTTCAAAATTCTAACTGGGTCTGCCTCTTTAACTCTACCTATATGTTTGTTACATTTTCATGACTTAACTGCTGAACCGATCTTGATGAAATTTGGCATAGAAATAGCTTGCATTCTGAGGAAAGACATGGGCTACTTTGTAACTACATTATTATTAACAAACCGATAAGGTTGAAAAGGTTATAAGATTTCATGACACAGTAAAAAGTAATTATTTTATTTACCCCCCCCCCCCCCTACAGAAAACAAGTGTACCTGTCACTGGAGTTGCATATCGTCGTCTAGATAGATGTTTATTGGTAACCACATAGAATAATGCATCTAGCTACAATAAATGTTTAATCTGTATAATAAAGTTTTATACATTTTTTTTTTATTCTCAATGACCTTATAGCTGCGATGGGCATCAGCTCGCATTGATTCTTACGTCAACTTAAATAACACAATATTGGAATTTGTACAAAAGATATTAACCTCTATGGTCTATTATTTTGTATCGGTGAAAGATATACAGGGTGACCCATTTTAAGTGCACACCTCTAATAATTTTTTATGGTGAAATGTTATCAAAAAACTTTTCAGATAAAAGTTACACGGTTTGGAGGGGGACATAGACGTACTCGGATGAAATTTTTTAGGTGGTGTTTTAAGGGTGATATGAAGGTCAACATCATTTTTTTAAATAGGAACCTATAGTTTTTATCAAATTATTTTATTTTACGTGAAAAAACACGAATCTTTCATTGAAATTCCAAGATATCTAACAAAATAATTCGAGATTTTGAACTTTCAATATTTTTTTACTCACAAAACATCAGGTGTAGGGAAAAAGTATAAAATACAAAAAATGTTTATTTTGGTCTAATAAAACAAAGAATTATTCAAATTTTTTTCAACAATTTTATTTTTTTTTTTTGCTTAAATAAAATAAATTGAAAAAGTTTTAAAATTTTTAAAATAATTCTTCAAGTCTTATTAGATCAAAATAAACATTTTTTGTATTTTATACTTTTTCTCTAAAGTTGATGGTTTCTGAGTAAAAAAATATTGAAAGTTCAAAATCTCGAATTATTTTGTTAGATATCTTGGAAAGGTTTAAGTTGTTAAAAAAAGTTTTCAATGAAAGATTCGTGTTTTTTCACGTAAAATAAAATAATTTGATAAAAACTATAGGTTCCTATTTAAAAAATGATGTTGACCTTCATATCACCCTTAAAACACCACCTAAAAAAAATTCATCCGAGTACGTCTATGTCCCCCTCCAAACCGTGTAACTTTTATCTGAAAAGTTTTTTGATAACATTTCACCATAAAAAATTATTAGAGGTGTGCACTTAAAATGGGTCATCCTGTATAGTAGAACCTACGTAATTCGAATCTTACCGAGACAAGAGAACTTTAAGGGGGTATCCTGCTTTATGAGTCTCAAAAAATCCATTTTTTTATTGCTTAAATCTCTTCCTAATATATCTAAGAATATGTCTGTAAAGTTTTATAGGCAAATTCGAAATATTTTCAAAGTACTAAACGCAGTGGGGTGTCGAGCAGGTACATATACTGTAGACTGTATAACTTTGAAACGCGTTTTCTCGAGTTTTAATTTTTATCATTTTTCTAAATTGGCGGGCGTGATTGCAAGAAAACTAAACGACCAATCAAAATTCTAAACAACTTTTTTAGCAAGTTGAAATGATTTTTTTTCAAACCTGATTTTTTTTTTAATTTTACAATTTTTTGGGTTTTTCTTAGTTCATCTAGATTCTAGAAGAAAAATATATAAACAATAAAATTTACTTTGTTTTTTTTTGTCTCAGACAAAAATTACGAGCTTCATCTTTCCCGCCGCGCCGATTGGAGACTGCGATTGTAAGGCGTTGCACAAATCTGCATATAAATTCGCTGCATTTGAATATTTTTGTCTTAAAAAAAAAAATTTTTTAAGTTCAAATATGCAATAAAATAATCTGAAAAGTTCGCTACACTTGCTTATTTTTCTCTGTCATAAAAAAATTCCCCAAAAAATGCTTTGTTTTGGCCTCATAAAGCAGGATCCCCCCTTAAATTCGGACTAGACACGAGACCTCTCTGTTTGTTTGTTACTTTTTCACGGCTAAACTGTTGAACCGATCTTGATGTAATTTTACAGGTAGATAGGCTATTTTGTATTTCAAAAATTATATCCCGAAAAATTAATTAGATTAAAAAAATGTGTATGTGACATTTGTATGTACATGCGATCTGTTTTTTTTTATCGAATATAACAGGAATCTGTATTACTTAGCCTTCTTCTACTACTTCTTCTTCTCCAAATTCTACGCAAACCAAGGTTAGTAAATACACAGGTTGTATCATAATTCTGGTGGGGTGAGGCATGAGAGGGGAAACCGCGTCATCATGAGGAATCCTCTACCGTTAAAAATAGTTGTCAAATTTTTTTTACTATACAGGGTGGGGCATATAAAGTGTTACAGATTTTTATCTCAGAGCCACCTCATATTTGAAAAAAATGTTCAAGTCCAAAAATGTATGGTTGTGAGGGGGTAATCGAATAGTAATATTTATTTATTATTTTAGTGTGGCCTTCAAAGATATTTGAAGGTCAACATCATTTTTTTAAATTGGAACCTATTGTTTTTATTTAATAATCTTATTCTATGTGAACAAACACGAATATTTCATTGAACATTTTTTTGGGGGAAACCTAAGATTTTCAAGATATCTAACAAAATAAATTCGAGATTTTGAACTTTCAAGAATTTTTTACCCAGAATCCATAAACTTTAGAAAAAAAGTAGAAATAATAAAAATGTTTATTTCGTTCTAGTAAAACTTGAAGAATTTTTCTAGAATTTGTTTAACATTTCGTATTTTTTTTTTGCTGAAATAAAATAAATAGAAACAGCTTTAATATTTTTAAAACAATTTTCCAAGATTTATTAGATCAAAATAAACAGGTTTTTTATTTTTACTTTTTTTCTAAAATTTATGGTTTCTGAGTAAAAAATTCTTGAAAGTCCAAAATCTCGAATTTATTTTGTTAGATATCTTGGAAATCCTAGGTTGTCCAAAAAAAATTTTTCAATGAAATATTCGTGTTTGTTCACGTAGAATAAGATTATTAAATAAAAACTATAGGTTCCTATTTAAAAAAATGATGTTGACCTTCAAATATCCTTGAAGGCCATACTAAAATAATAAATAAATATTACTATCCGATTACCCCCTCACAACCAAACATTTTTTGACTTGAACATTTTTTTCAAATATGCGGTGGCTCTGAGATAAAAATCTGTAACACTTTAAATGTCCCACCCTGTATATATAAAGGTTCCTCAGGATGACGTAATTTCGCGCGGCCGCTGTTTGGTCAAAAGTTATGGTACAACCTGTTCATTTACTAACCTTGTACGCAAAACATATAGGTACATACAACGCGAACAAAGAAGATGCAATATTTATTTTAAATTTACTATATGATATGTACAATCTTTAAATTAATAATAATTAAAGTAAAATATATAAATTAAATTTCTTTGTTTATATAAAATACATAATAAATGAAAAATTTATCAAAACCCACTCAAAAAATACCCTTGCAAATCGATTCGTGAATCAATCCCGAGTCCAACGAGGTACATGAAGCCATATATGAAAAATTTTTAGGGGGGGGGGGGGATCATGACCGGAAAAATTCCTAAAATGGGCTAAACTAGAACCACAGACCTACCATTTAGCGAAAACCCGAGGTATCTAGGTGATCAGGGGGCCGAGATCTCGCGGTGGAAGACAGACGGACGGACGGACGGGAAATTGAGCATATAAGTGCTACCAAATTCAATAAAAAGTGGAGTTGTTAAGTCTGACTCAAGAGTTGTTCAATTATTTTCCATGAAGCTAATAAGTGTTGGTATATAACTGCTCGCACTGAATAGGCTATGTTGTTAAATAATTTAATTATAAGAATAAAACCCATGCTAATAAGATTAGATATAAAACAACATGAAATCAAATAAAAAATAGGTATTTAATTACATCTCATTAACGGTTTAAAGAAACGCTTTATGCAGACTGTAATATCTATAAATTACCGCGTCAATTATAAAATTTATTTAGGCCAGAAATGACCTACCGGCGGCTCTCAAACGTTTATGACTTACACTCAGCACTCTGCTATACGACCATCCACTACTACACGACCGCTCCGTTACACAATATGCCGACAGTTCTAGCCAACGTTCTTCTCCCATCCCCACCATAATATCACCGTGACTGCTATATTTCTGCGTGTTTAAATTCACCAATCAACGTTAAAGTTGGTGGGTGCCCCTGTAGCCGTCGTGTAGTGAAATTTTTGAATTACCGATGCCGTCGTATAGCAGAATGCTGAGTGTTGTGATATTTAAAAAAAAACTCCGATTTCAAAATTTCTTCTCGATCTTTCTATTTCACATTTTTTGTTACGTGTCTGTCTCTGAATCCTTATCACATGCGTACACTCTACACGTGTGTTTTTTCATAATATTTCGAGATACTAAATTTGTTTTACAATTAATTAACCATAACATTCTTTATTAGTAATTA
Organism: Sialis lutaria; assembly: GCA_949319165.1. Classification (NCBI taxonomy): domain Eukaryota; kingdom Metazoa; phylum Arthropoda; class Insecta; order Megaloptera; family Sialidae; genus Sialis; species Sialis lutaria. Next base: position 4,282,212 of record OX439244.1, read on the forward strand.
ATAAAAAATTAATCCACCTTTATAAAATGATGTAATATTTTTCTATTTGTTACAGATAAACTCGAGAACTACTGAATCGATTTTATTGCGGTTTTTACCATCAGTTAAGTCTTGGCATTTTAGGACGCCGCGCCGACCGCGCTGGCCGCTTCGACCGCCAGACACGCAATACTGATGTGTGTTTTTTTAACCTTGAAAATAATATACACACATCAGTATTGCGTGTCTGGCGGTCGAAGCGGCCAGCGCGGTCGGCGCGGCGTCCTAAAATGCCAAGACTTTAGACCATTTTTAGTGCATCTTCGTAGCTATTAATTTTTTATGAAAACCTAAGATTAAATATCAAAATACCTTTATTAATCAAGTTGTGTTTTCAATCTAAATCTAAATTTTTCTGCCAAAACAAACTTTGTGGTGATTTATACTATGAGAAATTGAATACTCTACAAAAATGATTCTATAAAATTTTTCGCGCAACATGTGTCTTTCCTAAGATATCTTCAAAAAAATCTTTTGGGATGTCATCCCTCCCTGTTAAACACGATTTTAATTATTTTGAAATGGGACCGTCCTCAAGCCAGACTAAACCAACCAACCAAGTTTCATCAATATCAGTTCAGTGGTTCATGAGTTATGCGTGTGACAAGGATTGGGGGACAGACACACATACAACAGACAGACACGGAACAAGAAGTGTTTGTCTTGACCTGAAACGGATAAAACAAGTTAAATTTTTAAAACCGGAGAACACATTTTTTTCTCATTTTAAAACGATCACAAAGTTTCTCGTATCTTCGATATTGTAAGGAAGCAAAATTAATAAATAAAAATATATGTAGGTATTTAATTAATATTTAAAATCGCTGGTTCAGCAATAAAGCAATATTAAGGGGCCATACCAGTGCGAAATTTTCAAAAAATCATTTTTTTGCCTTTTTGGAGAGTTTGTGAAAATTTCAAGGCCGTATCTCTAATACTCTCCAAACAGCAGCCTTCTAAAGAGCGACCGCTCGCAGATATGAAATGCCCAGGAGCTGACGTTAAATGCGTTTTTCTTGAAATGAGATTTTTCAAATTTGCTGACATTGTAACTCAAAGAGCAATTATCCGATTTACTTGAAATTTGAACTGAGTACTCTTAAATATATTACGATGAACTAGGGTATCTTTTTATTGGATGAAAATTGACGATTTGGCATTAAAAATACGACCATTTTATAGGCAATAAAACATACTTTTTTTTTCATAACTACGCCATTTTTTTAGATTTTTATATTTTTCGAAAATCGTACATCATCGTACAGGAAATACCTTCCAGTTTAACGACATTTTTTTCTTTTTTTCAATTTCAGATACTCCATCGTCCGGAATCATGGCCGCAGTGGAGGAGATTTTTTTTTAGCGCCTCCGAAGACGCTTAGATATCGATATTTTTACGTGAAAATTATGGAATACACCCCTAATATAGTTAAATATATTTTCAATTTTCCAAAATATTTCATTGAGTATTTTTCTTCCAAAAAATTTCCGAAAATCACCCAAATTTCCAGCGTTCACACTGGTATAGCCCCTTAAGTATGCTTATGTACGTAATTAAAGAAAGGCCTATGTTCTCTACGATTTATATATTTTATTATACCATACACGTTTAAATAATTAATATCAATTACAAATAGGTCAAAACATATAAATTCTCTAATGACATTTACGTTTATTATAATTTAATTCAAGGAATGTAAAGAGTTTTCTTAAAAAGTGTGCTGTGGAAAAGAATCGTAATTGAAAATAGAATTAATTTAGCAGAACAATTAATTGCCGATATAGGGAACTAGTGTTTGACATATTTTCATAACAATACATGATTTGTGAGATTAACAATTGAACACGTTATATTGTTCACGTGAAGCAATTAGAAATCCACTTAACCTGGTCAATAACTATTAGATAAAATTGATTTGATATGTTTATAGTAAGTCTTATTGCATGGATTAATTTGGTATATGTTTCTTTTGTTATATAGGTATATCGTTTTCACTATTATCTTAGGAAAATAAAAAAATATAATTGAAATAAAATAGATATGGTTGATTTAAAGATAGATAAAAATTTATGTAGAAATCAATTTTATTTTTTTATTACTTTACACGCATCCGCACGTGGTACGTACGTAAACGTAACAAGCACGAACACAGTTGTTATTGTTTTGGTTTGCTATAATTTTGTGAAAAGTTAACTAATAAAAATTTATTTTGTAAAAATCACTGTAAAGTCGAGTGTCCAAATTTTAAAACAATTTTGTATTTATTGATTAACGACAATTTTGATCAATATTAAAGAGAATTAAATATTTATTATTTTGAACCGATTTCAAAAAAGGACAATATATTTTTTTATGTATAATTAATTTGATTTTTTTTAAAGAGTATACTCCCGAGATGGTCCTATATAAATTTTATCAGAATCTAGCCATATGCATAGAAAAAAATACTTTGAGATGGAAAAATGCTTAATAAATTTATCTTGTTAATATAACAATATTTCCTCAATATAAAAATAAAAAAAATCTTACTGAGGATATTTTATTCATTTGAAAAATATATATTCATATTTATCTAAAAATCTTTTCATTTGTCAAATTAATAAATGCAAATTTACTACACCAACTAACGAAACTCTCAAATAGATTAAATATAATGGTTGTATTAATAAATATTTATCAGTGTAAATATTTTTTACACCACTCAACTAGTAAAAGTGCAATTTTCGATATAGTATTTTTTTGTATTAAAATATATGTTTTCAATACGAAACAAAATGTTCACCCTGATAAGAACATTGTTAGTAATAATATATATTTATCAATAAAATAAACGTGGATATTTCCATATTGGTAAATAATTATCATATTAACACTAAGGGACTCGCTAATGGGTCCAACGGACCCAGTCCTTCGTATTTTGGTTAAAATCTTTTAAAGTTTGAAGTGTGCGACGTTGCCGCTTTTAGTACGATAGAATAGCACGGCAGATGACGGTCATAGTCGTCAGTTTGTTCAAATTGCCATAACTAAATTTGATACAGAAAGCGACTGAGATGTGATTTTATCCCAAAGAAGATATTTTAATTTTGTTAATTTTCAAAGTTTTTTTTTATAATGATTGATCTCTCATTGTTAATTCATATAAGTACATTATAGTAGTGTAAGAAAATATAGAAAATTATGTTTAAAATAAGTAATTAAAGAAATTTCAACAAATAGTCTTGTCATAAAAGTATGGAAAAATTCCTTTTATATTTGTAATGACTGTTTGATTAAGTAAAAACAATAAATATTAGTATATGATTGAACATTGTCTTTCTTTATTGACAAAGTAAATGTGCATTTTATTCAGCAGTTTTGGAATAAACATTTGATATTAAACTGGGTCCAGCGCATCCGGTAGCGAGTATTTTTGTTACAAATCAAGGCGCGAGTCCCTAAGGCCTGGTTTCTCAATATGAGTTTAAACCACATGTCCCAGTTAAACTTAAGATTAAACTATAAATTTGTTTCTCAATGTCCAGTTAAAAATTATAATTAATCTTAAGATTAACTTTTAACTGACAGATGAAAAAAATTATTTTTCTAGCCTAAATATTAACTTAGTATCCAACTTCTTTTACATTCTATAGTAGCACTATATTCTTTTATTAACTCTAGTAATGTACCCTGTTCTCTTTTATTGAAAATAACCCGTTTATATCACATTTAATATAATAATTAGAGGTTAATTTTTAGTTTGACATAAAAAAAAGCCTCCATTTAAACTTATATTGAGAAACAGAGTGAGGTTTAAACTGGACATAATCTCCAGTTTAAACCTAGGATGAAGATTATTTAATCTGAAGTTTAAACTCATATTGAGAAACCGGGCCTTAGTGTTAACAAACAACCTCGAGCCAAATCGATCACGGATTTTTTACATTGATCACATTTTTTTACACATAGACAATTTATTTTTTTCAGTGCGACTTTGAAGATATGCCAATCAAAAAAGAACAATAAAAAAATAAAATCGACTTAAAAAAACCCTCTGAAAACACATAAAAGTATATAATAACAAAATTTAACAGTTTTTGAAATCAGTGCTAAGCCGATAAAAAAATTTTTTTTTAGGAAATACAAAAAATAAAACCATTTTTTTTTTATCTAGAATGTATTTTGATTCTGTGTATAGACATTTTGATGAATATAAATAATTGTATGAGTTATTATAAATGGTAATAAAAATATATAATAAATCCCCACACCGGTTGCGGCACTGCACGAAGGTGGCCGGGTGCATGCGCGCGGGTAAAGCCCCGGGCGCATCGGGCCTTATTGTGGCCAAGATCCGACTCTACGATAAGGATTGCACAGACCGTTACGCTATTGCACGTTAAGCAAATACTATGACCCCATAACTAACGTAGCACTGTTTGCTTATTATAATGGGCCCTTCTATCAAATTAATGATGTTATTTCGGGCCATTATGTAATACGATTGTTCAGTACCGGATTTAACTATAGCAGACTTTGATATTAATCGATTGGAAGGAGATTAAAGTAAAAAATGAAAAAATGTCTTTACTGGTACTTATTTATTAATTTTCTTCTTATTTTTTTATCACTAAAATGATTCTAGTACAAATTTCAATTCGATGCATGAAATTTTACTCAAGAATCTGAAACTTTAGATTTTGTTAAAAGTATGTAGAAAATAACGTGAAAAGCTGAAATTTTCAAACCGCAGGTCTGCATCTCATCACGTTCTCGAGGTATGGCCTTTCAAAGTTTTAGTTTTTTCAAAATTTTGGAGAAAAATGGCTGTAACATTTGAACGTGTTGTCGGATTTGATTTTTGTCGACGAATTTGAAAATAGCGTGCCAATATTTATATAAGGACATGTATAATACTTAAATATTCGATAAAAAAAATTGTCAAAAATCGACATTTTTTAACATTTACTTTGAATTTTTTCGATTTTTCGCGAAAATTTTTTTCTCATATTTGGATAGATTTTGACGCGCTGATTCCAAATCTGTCGACAAAAATCAAATCCGACCTCACGTTCAAAAGTTACTGTCATTTTTCTCCAAAATTTAAAAAAAAACATTGAGAGGCCATATCTCGAGAACGTGATGAGATACAGACCTGCGGTTTGAAAATTTGAACTTTTCACGTCATTTTCTATAAAATAAACATACTTTTAACCAAATCTAAAATTCAAAAAAATTTCGTCTTTCATGCTTCAAATTTTAATTTTTCATAAAATATTAACTTAAAGATAAGAAAACAAGAAAGAAAAGTATAAGTAACTATATAAACAATTTGTTTATAAAATAATTTAAACCAATAATCAAAAAATATAAATATTTTTATACAATAAGCATAACATTTAACAGAGAAGGCGAAAAAAATAGAACGCCTTTAGTTATTCCGGATCTGCAATTATACTATAGCTGTGCGATCTATGCCGCCCCAAGTTATAGGTGAAGTTTATGTATTTGTGTATATAATATATATAATATATAGATCATAGAAGTTCGGGTAATTAGTATAAAACAATACGGATTGGACCAGGATGTTGGTTGGATTGCCTAGGGAAGGATACTATACAAAAGTATTGTTTTATATTTAGAGTAGTTTCACACGAGAAGGTATAGTGTATACTAACAAAAATATAAATTAAATAAAACGGGCAAGTGCGTGTAGGGCACGCACATGATAGGGTTCCGTAGTCATTCTCACTACGATTTATAAAAAGTATTTTTCAAAATTTTCGTGACTGAATGGTTAAAATCAAAAAGTCATTTGACTTTTATTATTGCATTTTAGGAGACCTATCAAATGACACCCCACTCAATGGGGTAAATGAAAAAAATGTGAGTTCACTTTTCAATCTATTAAAAGGGGGTCCAAAATATTTTTGACAATGTTCGTTATAATTTTCAGTGAAAGTACTAATTAAAAGCTACATTCTGAATTTTTTTTAGATTTTTTTTTTTTTTTTTTTTTTTATATATATTTATTCCTTAAAACTTTCTGTACATTGTTATTTACATTTTCATATACGGAATTTGTCTCACCCAACTTGGCATAGCCAGTGCTAGGGTGAGATTATGTTTTTGCTATATGTTAACGTTTACATATGCTACAACTGTAGATGGTAGTAGATGGTAGTAAACAATAAAATTGATTGATGGATAATAAAACAAAATAAAATAAAAAGACAGTAGATAAAATAGATTATTGTTTGAATATATTTTTCACAATTGTGTCGTTTTGAAGCCAAATAGTGAGTTTTTTATTAAATAAGTTGCTGCTTCGTATGTTTCTTATTTCGCTGGGTAGGTAGTTATACAGTTTAGGAGCGAGGAAAACCATGTGTCTCTGTCCAAAAGTCTTCGACATTTTTGGGATCTGGATAGGATTTAAGGTTGATGATCTGGTGTCGTAGGAATATTGAACGGGAGTTTGATGTTCGGGATGTTTATGGATTATTTTCAGAACTGTTTTCATGTATATTTGTCTTACATCCAATACTTTGAATTCAGAAAACAGTTCTGCGGATGGGAAGTATCTTGGTTTTTTAAGGATAATACGGATAATTAGTTTTTGTACACGACAGAGTGGATTCATAATAGACTCGTAGGTACCACCCCAAGCAGTGATTCCATAACTAATCACAGACTGACACAGAGCAAAGTATATTGAACGCATTGTGTCTGTGGGAAATATGTTTCGTAGTGTAATGAAAATGTGTATAAGTTTTCGTAGTTTTTTTGTTATGTCTTCTATGTGGGTGTTCCATTTAAGATGATTATCAACTGAAATCCCTAGATATTTAATGCTTTTAACTGCTTTAAGTGGTGTACATTTACATGGTGTTTTGTTTTGTGTGCATGTATGTACTGTTAGTGTAAGGTCGTGTGGTTGTCCAGCTTCTGTTGGTGAAAATGTCATGTATTTTGTTTTATTTATGTTCAGTGTAAGTAAATTTTTGTTCAGCCATTCATATACTCTACCCATGCCCGTCTCCGCCTTAGTTATAGTCTCATCCCAAGAATCACCTGAAAAACATAAAGCCGTGTCATCAGCGAAAGATGTTACTGTGCCGTCGATGTCAATGTCACAAAGTTCGTTTACGTATATTAAAAATAGTAATGGTCCAAGTACTGTCCCTTGTGGTATGCCATATGTAATTGCGACATCTTCGCTGTTTTGTCCGTTTATTTTTGTAGTCTGGCTTCTATTTTCCAGATAACTCTGGAACCACCTGTAGGCAACACCTCGTATGCCTATGTTTAATAATCTCTGCCGTAGTACTTTATGGGAAACAGTGTCGAAGGCTTTCTTTAAGTCTAAAAATATGGTTATTATTTTTTTGTCTCTGTCAACGTCGGTCACAATGTCCGTAGTAAGTTTTTTTAATGCGTCATTTGTACTGAGTCCTTCTCTAAATCCAAACTGGTTTTTTGATAGTATGTTGTTTTTATTTATGTACGTAGTCAGTCGTGTTTTCATTGCTTTTTCTAAAATCTTTCCTATTGTATTTATCAGTGATATTGGTCTGTAGTTAGTCATTTCCGTGGGGTCGCCTGTCTTAAATATGGGACATATGGTAGAGTTTTTAAAGTGCTGTGGTACAACACCTTTTGCAAAACTTATGTTTATTATGTGCGTCAGTGGCTTAGCAATATGTATTTTTGTCTTTTTGATTATGTCTGTAGTTATAGTGTCTGGTCCTGGTGCAGTATGTGATTTAAGTTTGTCTATTAGTCGTATGGTTTCCTCGTCTGTAACAGGAAAGAGGTACATGGATTGAGGAGGGCTATTTCTGGATTGGGCTGCATTGACCAGTTGCATTTCACTTACATGGAGTTTTTCGAGTTTATCATTTGCTAGATTTGCTCCTATGTTGGCAAAGTAAACGTTGAATGCATTCGCTACTGTTTGTGGTTCGATTGCTGCGTTAATTATGGTATTGCCAATTTTCACGTTTTTAATGTCTTGGGTCTTCTTTGAGTCAGTGTTCGTTGCGTCTTTAACAATTTTCCACGTTTTTTTTATGTCTGTCTTACTCTGAAGGAATTGTGTTTGGTAATAATTCTGTTTTGTAACTCTAATCAAATTATTACATAAGTTTTTATATTTTCGGAAATAGTCCTTCAGAGCAGTATTATTTGGGAATCGTTTTGTCTGTGAATGTAATTTATTTCGTCTGTGTATTGAAATTAACAGTCCGTTTGTGATCCAAGGTTTGATCTTTTGTTGTTTATGTGAAATTGTTTTTGTATAAGTCGATTTTTTAATGTGTGTTATAAAGGTGTTTATAAAAAGATTTGTCGATTCATTTACATCAGTCGATTGTATTGTGTCAGTCCATGATTCATTATTAAGTTCTATGTCCAGTTGTTCAAAATCTAATTTGTCTATAGTAAATTTATTTTTATGTTGTGTATGTTGTATATTGTCTAAGGTCTGTATAAATAGTAACGTTGAAAAATGGTCTGTAATAGTGGACTCGTATACAGCAGCTTTAAATCGATGTTTAGTACGAATCATAATGTGGTCAATGCAGGATCGGGAATTGTCTGTAATTCTTGTTGGTGTCGTTATAGCTGGTATTAAGTCATATTCAGTCAGAAGGTCTATGTATTCATTAGCTTGTGCGTGTTTGTTACTATCTTTGTCTAATATATTAATATTGATATCACCAGTAAGTATTATGTCTTTTCCAGCCAGTGTGTCTAATAGTCGTGTTAGGTTGTCGAGGAACGGGATAATGTTTTGATCGGAGGGACTTCTGTAAATTGCTAATAGTGTTGGTCCATTTTGTATTGCTATTTGTAAGCAGTTTGTTCGATCTAAGAAACATTCCGAAACGGCAACATTTAAGCTTTCCCTGATATACACAACAATACCAGAGTTTTGATTCACGAACTGCTCTGTCTGGAAACTGGGAAAACCTTTAATTTTTCTGTGTGTGAAAGTATCATTAATCCAGCATTCAGTCAGAACTATTATATCAAATTGTATATCTAGTTCTTGTAATAGTATTAACAATTCATCAAAATGTTTAGTTAGGCTTCTAATATTCAAATTAATTAGTTTCAACGAACAATTGCGAAAAACAATATTTCTTATATCATTTGTGTTTAGTGTCGTAATATTATTTTTTGAATCGATAGTTTAGAAAATAGAGGGGGGGGGACGCTCTGACAGCGACATTAAAAAGCAAATATATCGCGACTGAAGGGTTAAAATAAAAAAGTTATTTGACGTTTTTTATTGCATTTTACGAGACCTATTAAATGACACCCCACTCAATAGGGTAAGTGGGAAAAAAAGTGTAAGTCCAATTTTCAGTCTATGAAAGGGGGGTCCAAAATATTTTTGACAATGTTCGTTATAATTTTCAGTAAAAGTACTAATTAAAATCTACGTTCTGAAATTTTTTCAGATCTTTTTAATTGATAGTTTAGAAAATAGAGGGGGGGGCGCTTTTTTAATGACTTTGGAGAAAAAATACATCGTGATCGAAGGGTTAAAATTAAAAATTTCTATTACATTTTTTGTTGCATTTTAGGAGACCTTTCTAACGACACCCCACTCAATGGTGTAGGTGAAATTTTTTTTTTGAAAACACTTTTCATTTTATGAAAGGGGGGTCTAAAAAATTTTTATTTTCAAAAATCTTATCATTTCTGTTTTTGGGTCATCAATCTACGACCGTATACCAAATTTCGTCTTATTATGACAAAATTTTTCAGGACGGACGGACATGGAGAAACTATAAGGGTTCCTAGTTTTCTACGGAACCCTAAAAAACGCAGTTCTTTAAGAAGGTTAACACCATAAAAAAAACGATGAAACTTTTAAAAAAATCATTAGGAGAATAGTTTAATGTCCGGTATTATAAAGGACTTAGCAAATTTGCAAACTTGCAAGCACTCTCAAATGGGGTATCAAACTTATATTGACAGTTCTCTTGAAGTTTTAGACCCATAGTTTCATACATAGGAAGTAAAAAAAAAGGTATGTAAAGTATATTTACTAACCTTGCGTAAAAAACGGTAAAAACCAACTTACTGCGCCTGCAACTATCTGTTAAAAACTCAAAGAGAACTGTCATATAAGTTTGATATCTCATTTGAGAGTGCTTGCTAGCTAGCAAATTTGCTAGGTCCTTTATAATACCGGACATAAGAGATATTAAAGTTATACGTCTAGCACAGTGTAAAAAAAGATTTGGTTTCGAAAAATTTTGTTTTTAATTTATATTCAGAACACATGTACTTACATTTAATAAAATATTTTACTTTGTTAATTATTAAATGAAAAAAAGTTTAATTTAATTTGAAAATTGAAATAGACAGAACGGTATATAATAGTAACATGTACTAATTTGTACAATGTAAAGGCAGAGCTAGTTTTTCATTATTTTGAATAAATAATTGAATAAATTACACGTGAATGTATTTGCTTTATAATTTAATTTAGTATTAACTAAAAGGGTTGAAGTTTCGAATAATTAGTTTTTAAAACGTCTCTATATGAGTCATTCCACGTCAAGCGGGACAGTTTTTGACCTCATGTTTTCTGATTTGGCTATAATTTTTTTACAGCTTCTTTGGACCCAATTTATATGTCAAACAATTTTTATTTATTTTTTATCACCCCTAGTTTAGAAGTTACAAGGGGTTGAAATTTCGGAAAAACGGCAAAAAATCGAAAACATGCTCTCCTTTAACTGCTTATATCTCCGGTTCTATTCATCCTACAGACTTCAACAAAAAAACATTTTGAAGCTCTTGAATGTCACATTAATAACGTATTTATTTTATTGTTATAAACAATTAAATTTATTTGTTATAAACAATTATATTATTTAAACGTGGTTTTCAAGGTGAGAACACGCTTTGAACCTAATACGGATGCTTCAAATTACAAATAATAAATTTATATTCTTGTTCTATGATAAAAATTAAGACAAAAAGTTAACATAAGTATACCTCAAAAAATGCATCCTTATCAACAAATAGCCATTTTTAGTTTCGTTTTTTAGTCAAGTTATAGTAAAGTACCTACATGTTACACTAATAAGACTGACTATAGATCTTAGAGGATTCATATTAGGAGGTTTCTTTACATGAACTTTTTTCTTACCTTTAATCATAGAACAAGAATATAAATATATTATTTGGAAATTGAAACATCCGTATTAAGTTAAATTCTGCATGCTTTCTTTTCTATCGATATTTCTCGAAAACGGTTTATCCTATAGCAAATAAGCAAAGTATGTTTTTGCGTATTTTGTGTCATATAACCTTAAATAAGTGCCCAACATTATAAAAAAATAAAGAACAAAAAATATAAGATAAAATTCGATGGGCCCACTGGCTCCATACATCCCTGGTCTATATTATAATTGTTTAATAGAATAAGAAATCGATAACAAGGATTCTCTAGATATTAAATAAAAACTCATGGAGCAAAATCTTTGGAGAGCTGTAGATCCCTAACGAAATATTTTCGGACATATGTTTATTAGAAGTTTTTTGTTTAAAATATTTTTCTCAATCTACTGTTTAAGTTTGGCACGACAGTGCTGAATCACCTGTATAACAGTTACTTAAAATCGATTTAATGCGATCTAATTTAGTTTAATGATATCAACAAATGTATCTAATAAAAATAACAAAAATACTAACCTAATCAGAACAATTGATAAAAAAATAAATCTTCACAACGCCAACACATAAATATATATTTTGTTACAAGCGAAATGATAATATGTATTAAGATCAAAGGTATAAAAACAAAGACACAAATACGTGGAAGTGATAAATCTACTTTTATAGATCGCTTTTTGTTCTTTTTCTTCCCTTCGTCATTGTCTTATTCTCGTATTAGATTATAGATTATATACTTTAGTGATGGAGTAATAGCATACCATTATTTAATTAAAAATAATATAAATATAATTTCATATGACCTCACGGCACTTACAGCTATTAACATTAGCGCACTATAAACTGATAATTTGAATTCATTTGTTCAACCTTTTATTAAAGGTATATACAAATGTCATTATTAATATAATAATACAGGGTGATTCAGTACTGTCGTGCCAAACTTGAACAGTAGATTGAGAAAAATATTTTGCCTCCAAAGATTTTACTAAAAATGAGTTTTGATTTATTATCTAGAGAACCCTTTATGATAGAATTATGAATTTTAGTATTTGGTTTAGTAATAATATGTGTTATCGATTTCTAATGTTAACCAATTATATTTTAGGCCAGGGCTGTATGGGGCCAGTGGGCCCATCGATTTTTATCTAGTAATTGTTTGTTCCTTATTTTTTTTCCTGAGTTGGTACTTTTATAAGATTATATGACACAAAATACACAAAAACATACTTTGCTTGTTTGTCATAGGATAACCCGTTTTCGAGAAATATCGATGGAAAAGAAAGCATGCAGAATTAACCTTAATACGGATGCTTGAAATTATAAAAAATAAATTTATATTCTTTTTCTATGATTAAAGGTAAGAATAAAGTTCATTTAAATAAACCTCCTAATATGAATCCTGTAAGATCTATAGCCAGTTCTATTACTGTTAATGAACTTTATTAACATGACTAAAAAACAAACTAAAAATGTCCATTTGTTGATATGGATGCATTTTCGGAGGTATATTTATATTAACTTTTTGTCTTATTTTTTATTATGGATTAAGAATATAAATTTATTTTTTATAATTTCAAGCATCCGTATTAAGGTTAATTCTGTATGCTTTCTTTTCCATCGATATTTCTCGAAAACGGTTTATCCTATGACAAATAAGAAAAGTATGTTTTTGTGTATATTGTGTCATATAATCTTATAAAAGTACCAACTCAGGAAAAAAATAAAGGACAAACAATTACTAGATAAAAATCGATAGGCCCACTGGCCCCATACAGCCCTGGCCTAAAATATAATTGGTTAACATTAGAAATCGATAACACATATTATTACTAAACCAAATACTAAAATTCATAATTCTATCATAAAGGGTTCTCTAGATATTAAATCAAAACTCATTTTTAGTAAAATCTTTGGAGGCCTGTACTTCCCTAAGGAAAAATTTCCGGGCACATGTTTATTGGAAGTTTTTTGCTTAAAATATTTTTCTCAATCTACTGTTCAAGTTTGGCACGACAGTACTGAATCATCCTGTATATTATATTAATAAATGCATCATTTTATCGGTGTTATTTTAACGGGAATGAGGGGGGAGGCAGGAGTTTTAACAAAAACAAATTATTAGAATGGATCCGCTAAAAATCATGGCGAAAAGATGTAGAGGCCATTTTTCATTGTTAGGAAGCGTAATACCCCAAAATGAGTTCAAATTAGATATCATAAAGCTACTTCAATAAAGAACTAAATTTGGTAGTTAAATTTAACATGAATAATTTATGAATTACTAGCTAGAGAACAGATCTGTTTGTTATTTTTTCTGTTATACAGTCCAACCGCTTAACCCTTGTGTGTGTGACAAAAAAAGGTAGTTTAAAAACGCAAAAGGTACCCGGGTACCTTGTCACACACATAAGAGTTAATAGACTACAAGCCCATAATAATAATAATAATAATAAGATCTTTATGTGATTTTTTTCTATTATACAGTACGACTGCGTAAAGAAGGGGTTCACAACCTTTTTCTTACAACAACCCCTTTTAAAAGAATGATTTTCTTATCATCAAACCCGTATAGACCCTTTTTAAACTTCAATAGACCTCAAGGGGTCCACCTAGACCCCACTGGGAATCCCTGACTTAAAGCATAGAGCATCGATGTAATTTTTTATTTCAAAAATTATATTTTTAAGTTCTTATGCGGTGTTTACACCGAGAAAACAAAACAGAAACATGGTGTTTTTTGACAATCAAGCAATAAACCCTATACATTTTTAAATACGAAGTATTTTCAAGACACGATGTTTCTGTTTTGTTTTTTCAGTGTAAATACTGCATTAGACCAAAAAAACAAAAACAGTTTTATTAAATAAATTTTGCCCTTTCTTTCACAGTTTTAAAATGTGAGATAGTTAATAATTAATTAAAATATTAAAAGATTAATGCATCCACTACTCCTATTAGATCCCCCCACCTAATTTACAATCAAGGGGGTCATAGTTCATGAATACACAAAAAAAGTTTTAAAGTTCGAAATTTTATTTCATAGGTTTTGAGGGGGGGGGTCATGACCCTCACGTTACTGCTAATTAAAATATTAAAAAATCAATACATACACCACCCTTATTAGACCTCCCCCCAATTTACAATCAGGGGGGTCATGGTTCGTGAATACCTACACAAAAAAAGTTCAATACATTTTTTTATTTAATAGGTTTGTGGGAGGGGGGGGGTCATGACCATCACGATACTGCCCCTGACTCCCCCCCATATTCACCTTAATTCCAATTTATGGTGAATACAATTACTTATATTAAAAAAAAATGAGCAATCAAAATATCAACAATAACAAAAATTAAAGATATTAAATCACAATAATAACCGCGAAAGCTCACAATTATATATTGTACGTCTGTAATTATATACAAACGAGCAAAGAGACATAAAGCATCCACACTAGATGTATAAAAACAAGTTTTTTATTTTCATTTTAGGCATATATATCTATTTAAAAATACATGTGCCCGTACAAAACCCGGCCGTTATTTATCTCAGATCCGTCAGATGGAATACAATAGAGGAAAAAAAAAGTTGTGTGAGAACCTTTAAATTTATGAATTACCCGTTTGAGAGTACAATACCAAACTTAAGTAACGGCGGATATAAAAATCTATTGGGTTCATTGCTTGATCGTGCATTGAAGTCTCCTAAATATTATATTGATTTTAAAAATTTAACTACGGTACATAGGGATATCATTATTATTTCAGATGCATGCAAATATTTGCTCAGTTGTTACAATTAACTCGTAAATATATTTTTACTTTCTTATACTAAGTATAGGTACCCATAGGCGCCGACTTTTGATTTAACCTTGGGGGGGGGGGCGAGATTTTCATAAATTTGGGGGGGGGGGGGCAAAAAATTTCCTTAAAAAATAAGCAATATCCAACTTTTGTAATAACGACAAAAATTTCAGAAACACAACTAATGATGTGAAAAAAAAAATTTTTTTCTTCAAATTATTGTAGTTTCGATAAAAATCGATCAAACTTTAATTATTTGAAATAATTGAAAAGTGGACATTTATATTTAATTTACAGAGGCTCATGAAACGTAAACGACGATTTTAGCTGAAAATATAGTAAAGTGTAGAAAAGTCGTAGAATTTTTTTAAAGCTGTTGATCTAACTAAGCTTTGTAAAGGAAATAAAAGATATTTTAGTATTAATTTCCTTTTTGAAGAAATTTTTAGTGATCATTTTTACTCAAGTGACAAGTATTTTAATATTTACACCTTTTTTTAAAGTAAAAATCTTATTGACAAAAATATCTTTAATTTAAAAGAAACTAGAGTTCAGCTGCACAGGGGGGGGCGAAGCCCCCTTGGTATAATATCTGGGGGGGGCGATCACCCCCCTCGCCCCCCCGTAGTCGGCGCCGGTGTAGGTACCTATAAGAAAGTATTGTTATAATGTTAATTTGTTTTGCTTGATCGTGCATTGAAGTCTCCTAAATATTATATTGATTTTAAAAATTTAACTACGGTACATAGGGATATCATTATTATTTCAGATGCATGCAAATATTTGCTCAGTTGTTACAATTAACTCGTAAATATATTTTTACTTTCTTATACTAAGTATAGGTACCTATAAGAAGGTATTGTTATAATGCAAATTGATTTGCTTGATTATGCATTGAAGTCTGTACATAGGGATATCAATATTATTTCAGATGCATGCAAATATTTGCTCTGTTGTGACGACTAACTCGTAAATATATTTTAACTTTCTTATAGTAATATAGATAAGGTATAAGAAAGTAATGTTATAATGTAAATTTTGACGGAAATATTCATTTTGATCTTTTCTGAATTTATTGTGGCTATTGTCGCTATGATGTATATGTCTTTCAGTCTGTCTGTAACTCAAAAATGATAAATGGTCCATAACAGAAAAAAAATTGTAATAATTTATACACCACTAATTTTTTTCTAAAAAAAAGTCTACTTAAATTAAATTCAACCCCTAAGGGAGAAGGACGGTAACTAGAGACTCGAGGGGCCCGGGTCAATAAGTGACTGAGGGGCCCCCACTATATGTAAAAATAAAAATTGAAGATTTTTTTTCGTTGCTATACCTAACTATTTTTGCATGTGTTAATAATTGTAATAACTTTTTTAGACAACTCGGGGGCTACCCCAGTGGTAATTACGGCCCTGTAAAGGAGGGGGAAAAGGGGGTTCCAAACTAATAGTACAAATTGTATCTACTAGTTTTATAAATTATATAAATTCATGAAAAACAAATTTAATAAACAAAAAATCTTCATTTCTTGCACTTCAAAAATGTAGCAATATTATTTGCATTACGCTTTAAAAAACATCTGCCAAATAAATGCACAGTGCTTCCTCGTGCTAAATTCATCAAAGTTAGTTAATTATTATTCAACAAATTAAATAAAAATCGATAAAGTATTCAGATGAACTACCTGTCATTGGTTAACCATTTAATTTTCATACAATTTTAATAAAAAAATATTAATTCGACATTTTTATTTATACGCACCTCGTTATTATGTCGTATATTTTTAATTTTTTGACAATTTCAATCTAAATCTAAATTTTTCTGCTATAACAAACGTTGTGGTAATCTATATTATGAGAAATTGAATGTTCTACAAAAAAAATTATATAAAATTTTCACGTAACATGTGTCATTTCTGAAAAAAAAATTTTGTTGACAATTTCAATCAAAATCATTATTTTTCTGCTATACAAATGTCAAAATGAATGCAGATACATAATATCTTATTTAAGAACTTACATAGGTGGGTACAGTTAATCGAAAAGTTAACTTCGTTAATCGTTAATCCGTTAATAAAAAAGTTAACTTCGTTAACCGTTAAAGTGTTAAAATTCCGAAAATGTAACGGAAGTTAAAGTTAACCGAAAATTCGAAAATTTAACGAAAGTTAAAGTTAATCCGTTAAAAAGTTAACCATCTAAAATGTTTGTAGACCTTTTTTTAGCTATTTCGACAATTTTGTTATGTACTTTTCATCAAACAACCAATGTACCGGACTAAAGTTAACGGAAATTGAATTTAACGGAAGTTAACAAAAGCGTTAACATTTTTTTGAGTTAACTTAAAAGTTAATCCGTTAACCATTTTGTTAACTTCGTTAATTAACGATTAACGGATTAACGAGTTAATGCCCACCTACGTATTTAATTTATAATAAGAAAAAAACCCGAGTCCGCACCTGTACTAAATCTTGTTTACATACAATCGTCTACTTACACAATTTATTAATAATAATCATCAGAAATTTATCGAACGGTATAATTTTGATAGAAAAGTAGAGCGGTATTTTAAAATTCACAGTCCATCTTAACAACGATCATCTCACAATACTTGTGACCGTCAGCGCTGTCCAGCGGCCGGTATGCGAATCACGGATAGACAAACGACGCAAACGACATTCTGCTTTTTTAGCGCGCGAACGCATGTGTGTGTGTGTGTGTGTGTGTGTGTGTGTGTGTGTGTGTGTGTGTGTGTGTGTGTGTGTGTGTGTGTGTGTGTGTGTGTGTGTGTGTGTGTGCATGTGTGTGTCGTTCAGGCCACAGGCCGTTTGATCATGTTTTCTTGTCCGTCTGTCATAATCTCGGATGTTGTATAAACTGAATGCATGCATGTGCGCCGATTATAAAGGGGGTCACTTTTTTTTTAGAAGTTGACAGTACCGGATTTATAATTTTTTCACCCTATCAAGATTTTTTTTAATACATTATAATCCCGATATTTGTAGATATGCAAGTCTCATGTAAAATAAAATATG
This sequence comes from Sialis lutaria, assembly GCA_949319165.1. Taxonomy (NCBI): domain Eukaryota; kingdom Metazoa; phylum Arthropoda; class Insecta; order Megaloptera; family Sialidae; genus Sialis; species Sialis lutaria. The sequence continues at coordinate 4,300,270 of OX439244.1, forward strand.
TTTTGATCAGCGCCAATGCGAATGAAGTGTGTACTATTAATTCAAAAACTCATTGTTGTATATTTGGTTGCTATATCCGGAAACTGTAACGAAGGTATTAAAAATTATGCATGAGGTAAACGCATAGGTGGGCATTAACTCGTTAATCCGTTAATCGTTAATTAACGAAGTTAACAAAATGGTTAACGGATTAACTTTTAAGTTAACTCAAAAAAATGTTAACTCTTTTGTTAACTTCCGTTAAATTCAACTTCCGTTAGCTATAGTCCGTTAAATTCGTTGTTTGATGAAAAGTACATAACAAAGTTGTCGAAATAGCTAAAAAAAAGTCTACAAACATTTTGGATGGTTAACTTTTTAACGGATTAACTTTAACTTTCGTTAAATTTTCGAATTTTCGGTTAACTTTAACTTCCGTTACATTTTCGGAATTTTAACGCTTTACCTAACGGTTAACGAAGTTAACTTTTTTATTAACGGATTAACGATTAACGAAGTTAACTTTTCGATTAACTGTGCCCACCTATGGGTAAACGGTAAAGATTTAATCGTTTTGAAGGGGGGTCAGCATAGGTGGGCATTAAATCATTAATCCGTTAATCGTTAATTAACGAAGTTAACAAAATGCTTAACGGATTAACTTTTAAGTTAACTCAAAAAAATGTTAACGCTTTTATTAACTTCTGTAACGTCAAAATTTGGGTTTTAACGCTACAAAGGTTCAGTGTGCCCTGGCTCAGTGGAGACGGAGTGGGTTGAAGGATTATATAAATTATGAAAGGATGTTCGTTTCACAAAAGATGTTGGTTTTGGGCGCCACTTGGTTTTGAGAAAAGGAGGGATACCAGGAACCTATTTTCCACTGCAGATGTTAACCCCGGGACCCACGATTCTGTAAGCGATAATAAAAAGGGAAGATCCAAAATAAAGAGAATTAATTTATCATGATTATATTACTACGCCACTAGGTATTCGGAGGAAAGGAGACGATTCTTATTTTACTATTCAAACAATTTACGAATTTAAAAAAAAGTTAATTACACTATTTACCAAAAATATTATATTTATTATAAATAATAGGGATTTTTAAATTTAACTTCCGTTAACTTTAGTCTGTTACATTGGTTGTTTGATGACAACATAAGAAAGTTGTCGAAATAACAAAAAAAAAAGTCTTCAAACATTTTCGATGGTTAACTTTTAACGGTTAACTTTCGTTAAATTTTCGGTTTTTCAGTTAACTTTAACTTCCGTTAAATTTTCGGAATTTTAACGCTTTAACGATTAACGAAGTTAACTTTTCGATTAACTGTGCCCACCTATGGGGGTCGGGGTATAGTTGTCCCGCTAAATGTTTTTTTTTTTTAACAATTGTTTAAAATAATAAACCGATTATTGATTATACAATAATAAACATTTAAAATAGTACACACATCTGCAAATACCGAGGATATAATGCACAAGTACCCTTTTTCAAAAAATGAATGCAACTGTATACAATTTTGCCTGTGGCGGGTAAAAGTCTAGCACCGTTAATTTAAATCCACTTATTATGACCTTATAAAAAATTGTCCACATATTTTTCAAAAAAAAAAAATAATTGCATACTTAATGAAACAATAATAAAGAACTTATAAAAACAAAACAAGAATAATTTTACTTACCATTTTTGTATTTGTACTTTAAACTAGAAAACCACTAACTGTCAGTTTTACACATTTATACGGATTTTATAGGAAATAAGCTTCGAGCATGTACGTACTATTGCGAAAGAGAAAAGATGTAGTCTAATTGCGTTTTCTCTCTCACACGCTTGTTCGCACGGCCGAGCGGCAAGGCTGCCTCTACTACTAGAGGCAGCCTTGCCGCTACATGCTCGAAGGAAATAAAAATAAGTATTAATCAGTTGCAAGGTAGGATTATAGGTATTATATTTTATTTTGGGTAGATTTGTCCCAGAGCTGTATTTAAGTAACGTTTTGAACAATGGGCATGATGACTAATTTAAAAAAAAACTATTCTATGATGATCTTACGTGTCTCCTTTTTCTAAAAAAATACTTATTTCTGAGAAAATAAAGGTTTAAAACAATAATCAAACATTCAAAGTTAGACAATAATTTAAATAGTGTGTGTGTTAAAAATGAATTCCAAAGTATATAAGTTCTAAAATAAAGTACACTACTGATCAAAAAAAAGTGGACAGTGGAAAAATTAACGTAAAATGGAAATAAAAGGGAATTCATAAATGAACTAAATAAATCTGTGTAGTTATTATAAAATATATAGTGTTACTTAATTATTAAATATATAATTACAAACAATTTTAATAATTTGTAGTCCCCCCACTGATTTTTCTGACCGCTTCTAATATTCGTGGCATTGGCGATATAAGTTTATTTATTGTTTCGATGCTGATTTCACTCCAAATTTTATTTATATTTGTCCATAATTGTTCAAAATTTTTATTATCACATTAATGTAACTCCCTGTCAATAGGGTACCATAAATTTTTAATTTGATTTCAATCTGGGCCCTGTGGAGGTCAACCATCCTTAAAATTTATGTTGTGGTCATTAATCCAATCAAAAACACTTTTTGTCGTATGACAGGGTATTATCTTGCATAAAAATTAAAATTCTACATTTATTAAATGCGCTAATACTGGGAAGAAACCCTTCTTGTAATTTTTTTTTGTATTTAGTAGTGTTAATTTTTACATCTTTTTCCATTCAGTACAATTTTCCCTCATTCTGTGCACTAAAACGACCTTATATCATTATCCCATCTGATTTTTTAACTGTTTTAGTTGTGTACTCTGGTAAAAACTGTTCTCCAGATCTGTAAAGACATCTTTCAGGACAATCTGATACCAAACAAAATCGCGATTCATCGGGCCATATTATTTTATTCCAATCTGCATTTTTTATATTTCTGCACCCATGCGTTCCTCTTCTTTATATGTTATGTAAAAAGCAGAGAAACTCTTCTACACCTATAACTTTTTATTCCTTTGTTTTTTAAACGTCTTCTAACCGTATGCTGACTTAATTTAAGACCACTGGAAGTCTCAAAATCATCCGCGATCTGTTTATATGAAGACTTTCTATGTTTGAGTGCCAATTTCTTAAGCGCGTGATCGTCTCTCACCTGGAGCACGTCAAACAGTTCTCAGTGTTTTATAAATATAAATTATTTAATGCACAGCACTTTTAGTATCATTAACTCCCTGTTTTTACTTATCAACAACAATCTTTCTACTTGATTTCCCCGATTTTCTAAAAACAATAATTATTCCACACTTCTTCTGATAGCTACGTCGTTCTATTTTAAAATAAAAGTAAGTAAGTACATAAAATATGAACTTTGATGTTAATTTAATTTCAAAATAGTTGATTTAACTTTATAAAATTTGCTTAAAATCACTCTACAATCTTTTTTATCGGAATAATATGATTTTTTTGTTTTTTATTAAATTCATGATAAAAACATTTTGAGAACTGGTTGAATTATATAAAAAATGTAATAAAATTAATGCTTGTCGCTTAACTGGTGACATTGATTCATAAAAACTTCAAAAAGTATTAAAAATTGCGATTTAACACTACTTAACAATATGCGAATTTTTGTAACCGTATACACAAATCAAGCAATATTGCAAGAATAATATTAAAAATACATTGAATATTCCTCAATTATACAACATATTGATGCCAATGATATACTAATTCAATCTATTGAATAAGCTACCCTTCATATTAACGGAAAATTATGATAGAAGACAATAAATTTAATCGTTGTGCTTAAATTCATGCTGTCCACTTTTTTTTGATCAGTAGTGTACATATATACCTAATAATCTTGTAAGAGGAATTGATATTTGTCTAAAATAAAAATCTATACAAAAATAAATACATTTTTCAGAATCTTAACGTATTTCATTATTTAAAATCATAATTTCAATGATACTTTGTTTCTTGCATCATGCCTGTTGTTGATAACTGAATATTTAGATAAAAATAAATAAATTAAGTTAGTACGAATTATGAAATCCCCATTTATACAAATTTCTTCATTAATAGGAATAACTTCATAATGTTATCTTTACAAAAACTTCAAGTCGACGCCAATGAAGACACTTATGGGGTGATTTATATATCTGTTGACGTGCAATACCGTATTTTTTTATAATTAAATTTATATATAAAATAAAACTACATTTAATTTTTAATATATATTAATTTGTACTAAAGTACACATCACATTTTGAAGAAGTTTAAAAACTCCTTTGTAAATTAAAATTATAAATTTTTTAATCAATAATACAAAGTAAACTAGATAACAAAATAAATACATATAAACATCTTTATTTTCTTCCACCCATGAACAGATCTGATCCAAATAGATCTGAGTAAATTCAATATTTGATTTTTTATATAGATCCGATTAAATCACAAATATACGTTTGGATCTGACGTCATATTAAATTACATCTGAATTAGATCATAAGATTTTGATTATTTACTTATAACAAAAACATTAATTTGAATAGAAAAATATGTCTAATTTCAGATGCACGTAAATATTTGCTCAGTTGTTACGACTAACTCGTAAATATATTAATACTTTCTTATACTAAGTATAAGAAAGTATTGTTATAATGTAAATTTTAATGGAAATATCCATTTTGATATTTTCTAAATTTATTGTGGCTATTTAATTGTCGCTATGATGTATATGTCTGTCAGTTTGTCTGTAACTCAAAAATGACAAAGTAAAGGTACAAGGGAAAAAGAGGCTAAGTCAATTTTTTTTTCGAATTAAGATGACAGCGCCATTTAGTGGCAAATCTAGGAACTTTTCGAGCCACATATGTAATAAGGGGAAAACATGCTAAATTCCGTAAAATCAAATTTGAAAGATATCATTTTTAGAATAAAATTATCCAAGATACCAAAACAGCGATAACTCAAAACTAAAAATTTTGACTTGGTCTCTTTTTCCCGTGTACCTTTCAAATAGTTCATAACAAAAAAAAATATTTATAATAATTAATACACCACTCATTTTTTTCTAAACAAAAAAGTTTAGTTAAATTAAATTCAACCTTTAAGGGAGATGGTTTCTTAGCGTATACTAGATAACAAAATAAATACATATAAACATCTTTATTTTCTTCCACCCATGAACAGATCTGATCCAAATCGATCTGAGTAAATTCAATATTTGATTAAATTTTATATAGATCCGATTAAATCAAACAAATATGTTTGGATCTAACGCCATATCAAATTACATCTGGATTAGATCTAATAATATTTTGATTATTAACTTATAACACGAACATTAATTTGAATAGAAAAATATGTCTAATTTCTAAGTATAAGAAAGTATTGTTATAATGGAAATTTTAATGGAAATATCCATTTTGATATTTTCTAAATTTATTGTGGCTATTTAATTGTCGCTATGATGTATATGTCTGTCAGTTTGTCTGTAACTCAAAAATGACAAATGAAAGATACACGAGAAAAAGAGGCTAAGTCAATTTTTTTTTTCGATTTAAGATGACAGCGCCATTTAGTGGCAAATCTAGGAACTTTTCAAGCCACATATGTATTAAGAGAAAAACATGCTAAATTCGTAAAATCAAGTTTGAAAGATATCATTTTTAAAATAGAATTATCCAAGATACCAATCTAAAAACAGCGATGACTCAAAACTAAAAATTTTGACTTGGTCTCTTTTTCCCGTGTACCTTTCAAATAGTTCATAACAAAAAAAATATTTATAGTAATTTATACACCACTCATTTTTTTCTAAAAAAAAGTTTAGTTAAATTAAATTCAACCCCTAAGGGAGATGGTTTCCTAGCGTATACTAGATAACAAAATAAATACATAATATAAACATCTTTATTTTCTTCCACCCATGAACAGATCTGATCCAAATCGATCTGAGTAAATTCAATATTTGATTAAATTTTATATAGATCTGATTAAATCAAACAAATATTTTTTGGATCTGATGCCATATTAAATTACATCTGAATTAGATATAATAAGATTTTGATTATTTACTTATAACAGGAACATTAATTTGAATAGAAAAATATACAGTCTAATTTGTGCTCCCTGTTTGAAAATAAACAACATTCATATATATCTTCAATATCCCGTAGACATCTTGCACACATTTATACGTTACCTTACAATTTCGACAATCGAAATAGAATATTTTTATATCAGTGCTACATCCAAGCAATTGCAGTTTGTTACAAACCACGCATCGGAACTTTGAAAATTTACTATAAATTTTATTTTCCAACCTGAGTCTTTCAGGTTGTGAACTGAACACATTAGAATTAGGCACTTGAGTAATTTCTTTACGAGTATTATGATTTTCATTGTTACGGTTTAATTCATCAGAATGTTTTAGAGTTTTTGGTTTTTCACAAAGATTAGATTTAGAGTTAGATTGTTGAACTTTTGGCGCTAATTGTCTTGATGGATAGACGTTATTATCATTGAAAGTATTCTTAACTTCTACTAACTGTTTTTTATGTTTACGGGCATCACTCTCAGGTAAAGAAGAACTTATTTCTTTACGAGTATTATGATTTTCATTGTTACGGTTTAATTTAGCAGAACGTTTTAAACATTCTTGCTTTACACAACAATTAGATTTAGAGTTCGTTTGTTGAACTTTTGGCGCTAATTGTCTTGATGGATAGACGTAATTATCACTGAAAGTATTCTTAACTTCTACTGACTGTTTTTTATGTTTACGGGCATCATTCTCAGGTAAAGAAGAGCTTATTTCTTTACAAAAATTATAATATTCATTGTCACGGTTCAATTCTTTAGAACGTTTTAAACATTTTCGGTTTACACAACAATTAGATTTAGAGTTTGATTGTTGAATTTTTGGCGCTAATTGTCTTGATGGATAGACGTAATTATCACTGAAAGTATTCTTGACTTCTACTAACTGTTTTTTATGTTTACGGGCATCACTCTCAGGTAAAGAAGAACTTATTTCTTTATGAGTATTATAATTTTCATTGTTACGGTTTAATTCATCAGAATGTTTTAGAGTTTTTGGTTTTTCACAAAGATTAGATTTAGAGTTCGATTGTTGAACTTTCGGCGTTAATTGTCTCGTCGGATTATCGAAATTATCACAGGAAGCATAATTAACTTCTATTGACTGTTTTTTATGACGAACATCACTCACGGGTAAAAGAGAAGAACTTCTTTCTTTACGAGCATTATAATTTTCGTCATTGCATTTAGAATTCGATTGTTGAACTTTTGGCAGCAATTGTCTCGTTGAACAGTCGTAATTAGTATTATCAACTTCTACTAACTGTTTTTTATATTTACGAGTATCAATCTCAGGTTTTTTATTTTTATGCACATGTTTTCTTTTTCGATTATTGTGTTCCGTAGAAATTAAATCATCTGAATCACTACTAATAACAATCAAATCACTGCAAGGCCTTGTATATTTATGATTTTTACTCTCCCGTTTAGTTTTTTTAATCAAACAATCTTCTTCCGAGCAAGTATCATATTCAATATCTGTATCTACATCCGAAGCCGATAAAAGTGGATGTACAATTAGACTTACGTTCGTACGACAGTTACATTCAGATGAAACGTTTAACTCAATATCATTTGGTTTGTTTATTTTTACTGCATAGCTATTACAGTTTTCAATTTCGAATATTGTATCATCACTTCGGAGCGAAGCTGATGAATAAAATACATTTTTACTGTCGGCGTCATTGTTCAAACTATCTCCCATTGAATTTGAAAGAAATTCAGCTAAACACTTATTTAAGATTATGTTCAAATCGCTGTTTGTAGTTTTTTTTGATTTCTTTTTAATGATATTTCGATTTGTGATGATCTGTTTGCCTTTTTCTTTACACTTCTCTGAATCACTTGTACTTTTATTAACCAAAGAAAGAGGTTCGTATTTTGATTTGCTGTTGTTGAAATCGTAAATGGGAACTTGTTTACGCTGTACTTGTCGATCAGTATCAATATCTTCTATGCTAGAATATTGAACTTTTCCAGAAGAACTTATAATGCTGACGTTATTTTCCATTGAAACATTTTTATTTTCAGACGATTTTTCATTATCGGTTATTTTTAAATTTTCAATACTCCTCCTCAATGTTTTTGTATCTTCGATATCACTTTTTGAACTTTGAGATTTTTCCTTACATTTAATTGTTTCAGGAATTGCGCTAATTAACTGACTAATATTTTCAGCTAAATTAACTAATTGAATTAAATCATTTTCGTTAACAGACAAATCATTTTCTGTACTATTTTTATTATTATTATTTTGAGATGAATCATTAGTCATCTGACTATTAGCAGTTGATACAAATATGACATTATCCTCCAACATCTGAGAGGTACACGCTGCAAATGCTGCATCCAGTTCGTCATCATCGGAAGATTCATTCAAAATTGATTTGATATTGTTTTCTTTACCAGATAAATCAATTGATTCATCAAAATCACCTGATCCAATTTCTTCTACTTGCTTTTTCAATTGTACGTTACTTTCCTTTTGGCTCATTTCTAATTCAGATCTAAAACAAAATTAATCATATTAAATACAAATTTTAATGAAATACAAAGGTATTTATATGTTCTCCGGTTAGAAAGGGAAAGGTACCTCCTTGCATTTTTAATAAAATAATGTTATGAAAATATTCTTTCAAAGATATTCAACCGTCCTCACCACTCTGAAAATTAATTGAGAATTGTAATCTATACCTATAAAAGAGTTTGTCCTTAACCACTCACTCACTCATATATCAACGTACAGCCCAAACCCCTGGACCTAAAAACGTGAAATTTCGTAGGTGCCTTCCTTTTATAATGTAAGCATCCACTAAGAAAGGATTTTTCGAAATTCAACCCCTACAGCAGTGATTTCCAAACTGGGAGGCGCGCCTCCTTGGGGAGGCGCGGACTAGTGCAAAGGGAGGCGCGAAAAGTATAACAGAAATTTAATTTTCATAACATCACATTAAGGTGTATAAATAAAAAATATATAATTATAAATAAACTTTTATAACAACATTATTTGTGTATACATTATACATTATACATACTATCTGTTTCTGAAAGAAACGTTACTGTGTTGTTTTCATAGGTGGGCACGGTTAATCGAAATGTTAACTTCGTTAATCGTTAATTCATTAATAAAAAAGTTAACTTCGTTAATCGTTAAAGCGTTAAAATTACAAAATTTTAACGGAAGTTAAAGTTAACCGAAAATTTAACGAAAGTTAAAGTTAACCGAAAATTTAACGAAAGTTAAAGTTAACCGTTAAAAGTTAACCATCAAAAATGTTTGAAGGCCTTTTTTTGCTATTTCGACAACTTTCTTATGTTATTATACATAAAGTTTGGAAACCTCTGCCCTACAGGGTGTCAAAATTTGTATAAAAAGATATTTTTTGTACGTATTTAATTGAAACTTATCATAAATACTCTATAATACAAATAATGAAACAGTTATTTAAGCACTTCCCAAAATTTAACTGCGAAATTTACGCGAGCGAAGCCGCGGGATTCCGCTAGTTTATTATAAATAGATCAAATATTATGGATATACGTACACAAACGCTATCTGCAATTATTTCTTGCCATAATCTATTTCCAGAAATTCTATTATATGCATTATTTTCAACTATATATTTTACTATTTGTTCATCTTCGCATGTATTCGTATAATGGCTAAAACAATAAAAACATCAATTAATTAAATACATAAAATGTAAACAAGAAATAACATGAATTTCAAGTAAAAAAATAATATCTTACGTTTGATCTGACATTTGGTTTTTCGGTAACGATTATAAAATAGATTGACTGGAGAAACGTATTAAGATTAATAATACATTGTTAACAATTAATTTTAATTAATTTCCCAAACAAATTTCAAATTTACGTTTCTACGCCAAAATGCACTCAAATAACTCATCTGACAGTTTGGGTTGTAGGCGAGACGGGTAAGACGCAAGGAAAAGGGTAGTATTACAATCTGGCAACACCTATAATTATGAATTCTTTTGAATGCATTTGGCAACAACGCATTAATATTTGTGTACAAGAAGCGTGTGAAGTTATGAAATATGGCGTTGTTAGATTCTGAGTTTTATTTGAATATTAAGTAAGTACCTATTTGATTTTTATTTATTTTTCAATTATATACAACGACGGTGTATGTGTAGTTTGATTTATTTAATTGTGAAACCACTTTATAAAATAACTATAAAAGTAGTTTTGCAAATAGATTTCTGCTGTATTTTTATGTTTGAATAATTATTTAGCTACTATTAATTTAAATAATTCATTTTTCAGATTCCGAAAGCTTCCACATGCTGTTTATTACATGCTACGTGCTACTGTGTACAAAATAGGATTCTGATTAATTATCGGTAAGAGTTATTTTATCACTGTATGAGGTTGTAGAGTCAAATATCATGAAATATTTATATCTGAGCAATGTTTGTAATTTGTAATAACATAATATGATTTTAATAAATATTTGAACAGATTTTGTGTTTTATTAATTGTTAAAACATGTGGATTATTATAGGTTAATAAAATATAAACAAAGAACCATATGATAGAAGGCATTACGATTCAAATATATGTAAGCTGTTGTGTGATTGGTCGATATATGTATAGATCACGTGAATGTATTCTGCTTTCTGATTGATGCACCCCGAACTGTCATCGAGTAGTTACAAAAAAATAACGTTGAGTGTCGCTTCTGTATATTTATTATTCTGTGAAATGACATAAAACACTGATAAAGCATTATACACATATGTACAATAAACAACTGTCATAACATTTTCAACCTCTATGGGAAATGATACATAACCTAACATTTTACACTCGTCTACTAAACTTTTAAAATTCGTCTAAAATTATTTTAGGCATGTTATTTTAAATGTATTCAATGTTTGAAGTGTTATAATACATTATGAAAATAATTGATAAGATGTCATTCACTAAAACTGATGTAAAAATAATTTATTGAGTATTTTGACTTTTGACTTTTAGATTTTTTAATATGACACGTTTCGTGAGAGCCAAAGGGGCCAAAGGATCTAAAGCATCTAATGAACGGTTACCAGAAAATCCTACACCGTGAAATGTTATGAAAAAAGAACTAATAAATAAGTTGAGAAAGAATTCGTGAAAGGTAAAAAACAATTTGATCGATGTCAAAAGCTAACAGGGCCGACAAGAGGGCGATGCCGGCGATGCAAATAATCGGGGCCCGAACTGAATCTATTTATAAAAAAAATGTAAATAGTAATATTGAAAATTATTTGAATGATGAAATTTTAAAATAGTTCTGTTGATGACAACTATAAAAATCATCATAATTAAATATCGATATAAACTTAACATAACAGGCCCCTTGTTAGAGAATAATTTAATTTTCACAAAAGAAGCGGAAGATATAGAAAATTTTATTTAAATCAAAGAAAATAAATATAAATATAGAAGAACAAACCGTATGGAGAAAGATTTAACACATTGACTGCCACGATACTTTTTGAAAAAAATTACCCCGAAGCCACGCCATTTTTTTTTTTCGAAAAATTGTTAATAAGTTCAAAATAAGTAGTTATAGGTACCCATAAGTCATTTTTTTTGTTCTTAGAAACGTAGATATTATTTTTTTTGTATGTCACTCATATGTGTTGTTATTTCTCTTATTTTTTGAGCAGGGTCAAAACCAATATACCAAAAGTTTCGCCAGAGACCACGCTTTAAAACACTACAGTAAAATAGCATAGAGTGTCCACCGTATTTCTCCGACATGGCTTCAACTTGGATAACGTGTCGCACATATATGAGTGACGGAGCGCACAGTGATCAAAGTGGTGTCACCCATATATGGTCGACGTGGCAGTCAATGTGTTAACATTCAGGCTCCAGGGGTCCGGCCCTTTGCATTTTGGTAAAAAATTAAACAAAATTATTTAAATTTGAGTAAATTTTGAATCAAAGAAGTTTACATCGTTTTATTGAAATACTTTTGGAAAAATATTAAGTAATCAATCATAGAAAAAAAAGTAAGAGGCTCCTCATAAGAAAATCTAATTTATTTTATATGATAAATTGAAATTATTGAAATACACAAACTAATCAGCTAACTAACCAAATTATATGAAATTTACGTTATTTTACAAACGGTTGTGTTTTTATTGAGGCAAGTAAGATTATAATTTTATTGTTAATGATCAATGTCAAAAATACATTTCATCCATTCAATTTATTAAGTACCTAAATAATTTTTTTTTTGTTACAAAATAGATAAATTTCTGAATTATATTTCTTCTTGTGGCTGAAGGGTTAAAATCAAAAGTTTCTAGAACTTTTTTGTTACATTTTAGGAGACCTATCTAAAGACACCCTACATGATAGGGTAAGTGAAAAAAAAATGGAGTACACTTTTCAGTCTATGGGAGGGGGGCACAAAAAATTTTTTTATTGACATGTTGCATCGGGGCCCGGTTTAGCTCTCGGCGGCCCTGCAAGCCATCGAATTTAAAGATGATAAAGGTATAATAAAAGAAGCAAAGAAAAGTACAAAGAAAAAGAAAGATGATGAAAATATGAACGAAGATATCAAAGCAGCTATTAATCAATTTTGTGATGAAGAAGAAGCTCCAGAAATGATTTCAAAATATAATGACATTGTCGGCATACTTGAAGAAAAATTAAAAACTAATGATTCCAATAAGAAGCAAAATAAGAAAAAACAAATCAACGGTATTGAAAATGAAAATAAACAAATCATCGATGAAAAAAGTATTGTTGAAAACACAATTACTGTTTCTAAAAAGAAAAAGAAATAAAATAAAATGGGCAAGTGTGTGTTGGGCACGCACATGATAGGGTTCCGTAGTCATTCTCACTACGATTTATAAAAAAAGAGTTTTTTCAAAATTTTCGTGACTGAAGGGTTAAAATCAAAAAGTCATTTGACTTTTATTATTGCATTTTAGGAGACCTATCAAATGACATCCCACTCAATGGGGTAAATGAAAAAAATGTGAGTTCACTTTTCAATCTATGAAAGGGGGGTCCAAAATATTTTTGACAATGTCCGTTATAATTTTCAGCGAAAGTACTAATTAAAAGCTACATTCTGAATTTTTTTCAGAATTTTTGAATCGATAGTCTAGAAAATAGAAGGGGGGGGGACGCTCTGACAGCGACATTAAAAAGCAAATATTTCGTGACTGAAGGGTTGAAAACAAAAAGTTATTTGACATTTTTTATTGCATTTTAGGAGACCTATTAATCATTTATGTTTTTGGGTCATTAATCTACGACCGTATACCAAATTTCAACTTATTATCTCAAAATTTTTGAAGACGGACGGACTGACATTGAGAAACTATAAGGGTTCCTAGTTTTCTACGGAACCCTAAAAATCAAATGGAGTGCAATGTGAGAAAGTTGATGATATTGTTAATAAATCTGTAAAAGATGAAAGTGTAGTTATTAAGAAAAAATCAAAAAAAGTTAATAACGATTTGTCAGTTAATAAAAATGAAATACAATCGATAGAGGTTGAAGCTTCATGGGTTGAAGTTAACAAAAGGAATATTGATGAAACGCTCTTTTGAATTAGACAATAATTCATGTAATGATGAAAATAATTCTCAGAAAACATCAACAAAAGAACTTAAGAAAAAGCTTAAAAAAAAGATAAAAAAGTGGAAAAACGCTCTAAAAGTTTAGCACCGGCAATTTAAGTCCACTTATCATGAATATCAAACATAACCTTATAAAAAATTATCCACATAATCCACGTATTTTTCACCAAAAAAAAATAAAAAAAACAATTGCATACTTACATTAATGGAACAATAAAGAACTTATAAAAACAAAACAAGAATAATTTTACTTACCATTTGTATTTGTACTTTAAACTAGAAACCCACTAAAACCACTATCAGTTTTACACATTTATAAAGATTTTATAGCATCAGCACGCGGAGCGAAAGAGTAAGGATGTAGTCTTATTGCGTTTTCTCTCTCGCTCGCTAATTTAAATATTCTGTGTGTTAAAAATGAATTCTAAAGTATATAAGTTCTTAAATAAGGTACATACCTAATAATCTTGTAAGAGGAATTGATGTTTGTCTAAAATAAAAGTCAATCAGTTTGACGCATAAGTAGGTATGGGCACAGTTAATCGAAAAGTTAACTTCGTTAATATAGTAAATCCGTTAATAAAAAAGTTAACTTCGTTAATCCGTTAATAAAAAAGTTAACTTCGTTAACCGTTAAAGCGTTAAAATTCCGAAAATGTAACGGAAGTTAAAGTTAACCGAAAATTCGAAAATTTAACGAAAGTTAAAGTTAATCCGTTAACCATCCAAAATTTTTGTAGACCTTTTTTTTAGCTATTTCGACAACTTTGTTATGTACTTTTCATCAAACAACCAATGTAACGGACTAAAGTTAACGGAAGTTAACAAAAGCGTTAATATTTTTTTGAGTTAACTTAAAAGTTAATCCGTTAACCATTTTGTTAACTTCGTTACTTAACGATTAACGGATTAACGAGTTAATGCCCACCTATGGTTTGATGTTTACTGATGCGTGACGTCATTCTTTCTGATTGGTGTTTCATTTAACATGGTGGATTGCTGTATTTTGCATTTTTATTTTAGTAAAAATTATATTAATCTCGATTTTAATACAAAAATAAATACATTTTTCAGAATCTTAACCTATTTCATTATTTAAAATCATAATTTCAATGATACTTTGTTACTGGCATCATGCCTGTTGTTGATAACTGAATATTTAGATAAAAATAAATAAATTAAGTTAGTACGAATTATGAAATCCCCATTTATACAAATTTTTTCATTAATGGGAATAACTTCATAATGTTATCTTCATAAAAACTTCAAGTCGACGCCAATGAAGACACTTATGGGGTGATTAATATATCTGTTGACGTGCAATACCGTATTTTTTTTAGAATTAAAATATATAAAATAAAACTACATTTAATTTTTAAATATATATTAATTTGTACTTTACGATATAATCATAAAAATTTTATGTTTAAATAAATACCTTCGTAAATTAAAATTATATTTTTTTTAATCAATAATACATATAATAATAAAAAATATTTTTTGTAGTACCTATACTAGTTAACAAAATAAATACATATAAACATCTTTATTTTCTTCCACCCATGAACAGATCTGATCCAAATTGATCTGAGTAAATTCAATATTTGATCCAATTTTATCTAGATCCGATTAAATCAAACTTTTTATCCAGTCAGATCTGCTATCTAATAAAATACATCTAGATCTAATTAGATCTGATTTTCTATCCATTTGGATCTGACACGATGTCAAATTACATCTGAATTAGATCATAAGATTTTGAAACATAAATTTGAATAGAAAAATATACTGTCTAATTTGTACTCCCCGTTTAAAAATAAACAATATTCATCTACACCTTTTAGCTTTCAATTTCCCGTAGACATCTTCCGTACACTTATACGTTACCTTACAATCTCGGCAATCGATATAGAATTTTTTTATATCAGTGCTACGTCCAAGCAATTGTAGTTTGTTACAAACCACGCATCGGAACTTTGAAAATTTACTATAAATTTTATTTTTCAATATGAATCTTTCAGCTTGTGAACTGTACACATTAGAATTAGGCGCTTGAATAAAAAAGTTACTACGTTCTTCATCACTATCTACTAAAACACAAACACTAGAATTTATTTCTGTACGAGTATTATAATTTTCATTATTGCGGTATAATTCATCAGAACGTTTTAAACAATTTTGCTTTACACAACAATTAGATTTAGAGTTTGATTGTTGAACTTTTGGTGGAAATTGTCTCGATGGATAGACGTACTTATCACTGAAAGTATTACCAACTTCTACTGACTGTTTTTTATGTTTACGAACATCACTCACAGGTAAAGAAGAAGTTATTTTTTTACGAGTATTATAATTTTCATTATTGCGGTATAATTCATCAGAACGTTTTAGAGTTTTTTGTTTTCCACAACAATTAGATTTAGAGTTCGATTGTTGGGTTATCGGCTTCAATTGTCTTGTTGGATAGTCGTACTTACCACTGAAAGTATTATCAACTTCTACTAACTGTTTTTTATGTTTACGAGTATCAATCTGAGATTTATTTTTATGCACACGTTTTCTTTTTTGATTCTCTTGTTCCGTAGAAATTAAATCATCTGAATCACTACTAATAACAATCACATCACTGCAAGGTCTTGTATAATTATGATTTTTACTCTTCCGTTTAGTTTTTTTAATAAGACAATCTTCTTCCGAGCAAGTATCATATTCAATATCTGTATCTACATCTGAAGCTGATAAAAGTGGATGTACAATTAGACTTACGTTCGTACGACAGTTACATTCAGATGAAACGTTTAACTCAATATCATTTGGTTTGTTTATTTTTACTGCATAGCTATTACAGCTTTCAATTTCGAATATTGTATCATCGCTTCGGAGCGAAGCTGATGAATAAAATACATTTTTACTGTCGGCGTCATTGTTCAAACTATCACCCGTTGAATTTGATTGAATTTCAGCTAAACACTTATTTAAGGTTATGTTCAAATCGCTGTTTGTAGTTTTTTTGGATTTCTTTTTAATTATATTTCGATTTGTGATGATCTGTTTGCCTTTTTCTTTACACTTCTCTGAATCACTTGTACTTTTATTAAACAAAGAAAGAGGTTCGTATTTTGATTTGCTGTTGTTGAAATCGTAAATGGGAACTTTTTTATGCTGAACTTGTTGATCAGTATCAATATCTTCTATGCTAGAATATTGTACTTTTCCAGAAGAACTTATAACCAAATCATTACTTATAATGCTGACATATTCCTTAGAAATATTTTTATTTTCAGACGGTTTTTCATTATCGGTTATTTTTAAATTTTCAATACTCTTCCTCAATGCTTTTGTATCTTGAGAATCACTATTTGAAATTTGAAATTTTTCTTTACATTTAATTGTTTCAGGAATTGCGCTAGTTAACTGACTAATATTTTCAGCTAAATTAATTAAACGAATCAAATCATTTTCGTTAACAGACAAATCATTTTCTGTACTACTTTTATTATTATTATTTTGAGATGAATCATTAGTCATCTGACTATTAGCAGTTGATACAAATATTACATTATCCTCCAACATCTGAGAGGTGCACGCTGCGAATGCTGCATCCAGTTCGTCATCATCGGAAGATTCATTCAAAATTGGTTTGATATTGTTTTCTTTACCAGATAAATCAATTGATTCATCGAAATCACCTTCTTCCCGAGGTTTTTTATTTCCACATTGTACTTCAATTTCTTTTGATTCTCTATTGTTTACATGATCAGTTTGTTCTAAAATATTCACATCTGTTACACTTTCTTGTAAATTGAGTTCGGCTGAATTATTTACAATGTCTGATTTTTCTCCGTTACTTTTCTTTTTATTGTTTTCTACGTCAATTGATTTGATTATTTCATTATAATCGCCTGATCCAATTTCTTTTTCATGTTCTAAAATATTTACATTTGTTTTGTGTAAATGAATTAAATCATTTTCATTAACCGACAAATCATTTTCTGTACTACTTTTATTATTATTATTTTGAGATGAATCATTAGTCATCTGACTATTAGTACTTGATACAAATATTACATTATCCTCCAACATTTGAGAGGTGCACGCTGCGAATGCTGCATCCAGTTCGTCATCATCGGAAGAATCAATCAAAATTGATTTGATATTGTTTTCTTTACCAGATAAATCAATTGATTCATCGAAATCACCTGATACGATTTCATGATCAGACAGTTCTAAAATATTCACATTTGGTATGCTTTCTTGTAATTTAAGTTCAGCTGAATTATTTATACTATCAGATTTTCCAACATCATTTTTCTTTTTATTATTTTCTTCACCAGATGATTCAATTATTTCATCATTATCGTCTGATCTGATTTCTTTTTCATGTTCTAAAATATTCACATTTGGTAGGCTCTCTTGTAATTTGAGTTCAGCTGAATTATTTATATCGTCTGATTTTTCAACATCATTTTTCTTTTTATTATTTACTTCACCAGATGATTCAATAATTTCATCATTATCGCCTGATCTGATTTCTTTTTCATGTTCTAAAATATTCACATTTGGTAGGCTCTCTTGTAATTTGAGTTCAGCTGAATTATTTATATCGTCTGATTTTTCAACATCATTTTTCTTTTTATTATTTACTTCACCAGATGATTCAATAATTTCATCATTATCGCCTGATCTGATTTCTTTTTCATGTTCTAAAATATTCACATTTGGTAGGCTCTCTTGTAATTTAAGTTCAGCTGAATTATTTATATCGTCTGATTTTTCAACATCATTTTTATTTCTATTTTCTTCACCAGATGATTCAATTATTTCATCATTATCGCTTGATCTGATTTCTTTTTCATGTTCTAAAATATTCACATTTGGTAGGCTCTCTTGTAATTTGAGTTTGGGTGAATTATTTATATCGTCTGATTTTTCAACATTATTTTTATTTCTATTTTCTTCACCAGATGATTCAATTATTTCATCATTATCGCCTGATCTGATTTCTTTTTCATGTTCTAAACTATTCACATTTGGTAGGCTCTCTTGTAATTTGAGTTCGGGTGAATTATTTATATTGTCTGATTTTTCAACATTATTTTTCTTTTTATTATTTACTTCACCAGATGATTCAATAATTTCATCGTTATCGTCTGTTCCAATTTCTTTTTCATGATCAGTTTGTTCTAAAATATTCACATTTGGTATGCTTTCTTGTAATTTAAGTTCAGGTGAATTATTTATACTATGAGATTTTTCAACATTATTTTTCTTTTTATTATTTACATCACCAGATGATTCAATAATTTCATCATTATCGCCTGATCTGATTTCTTTTTCATGTTCTAAAATATTCACATTTGGTAGGCTCTCTTGTAATTTGATTTCGGGTGAATTATTTATATCGTCTGATTTTTCAACATTATTTTTCTTTTTATTATTTACTTCACCAGATGATTCAATAATTTCATCATTATCGCCTGATCTGATTTCTTTTTCATGATCAGATAGTTCTAAAATATTCACATTTGCTTCGTTATCTTTTGATTTGAGTTTGGTTGAATCATTCTCATCGTTTGATTTGTCTTCATCGCTTTCTAAAATATCCAGTATATCGTTAATGTAACCTAATTTTATTTGGAAATTACTATCGTTTTGACTAGTGCCACTATAAGAAATCTCGTTATCTTCAACAATCGGTTTTAAATTTTTTTTTTCTGTTGATTCAATTCTTGATTGGTCTTCGCTGGTTGCTGATATAAAAATACTATTTTCACCTTCATTAGAACTTTCTATATTCTGTAATTTTGAATTTAAAGTATAATAAATGCTATTTGTAGACTCTTGGCTCATTTCTAATTCAGCTCTAAAACAAAATTAATCGTTATAAGTAGAAATAAATACAAATTTTAATGAAAAACATACGTATTCTTTACAAAGGTATTAATATGTTCTTCGGTTAGAAAGGGAAAGGTACCTCCTTGTATTTTTAATAAAATAATGTTATGAAAATATTCTTTCAAAGATATCCAATCGTCCTTACCACTCTGAAAATGAATTGAGAATTTTAATCTATATCTATAAAAGAGTTTGTCCTTAACCACTCACTCACTCACTCATATATCAACGTACAGCCAGAGGTGTGCTGGAGCCGGCTCGCGCGAGCCGGTTGTTAATTTATTCCGCGATAAATTAATGAGATTATTCCGCAACAAATTAATTAGAAGTTCAATAAGAGCAATACAAATGCGAAAAAATGATTTTGGAATGCATGAAAAACAAGTTGCAAGTTTAATTACTTCAAATGAGTTCAAATGTATACAGTTTGAAAACAACAATAGATTTCAATCTATTGCGAAAGAAAATAGGGTATAATTATTTTTCTTAGCGAGCCGGTTGTTAAATTTTTGGCAGCACACCCCTGCGTACAGCCTAAACCCCTGGACCTAGAAACGTGAAATTTCGCAGGTGCCTTCCTTTTATGATGTAAGCACCCACTACAAAAGGATTTTTCAAAATTCAACCCTTACGGGGTTAAAACGGGGTGTCAAAGTTTGTATAAAAAAATATTTTTTGTTCGTATTTAATTGAAACTTATCATAAAAACTCTACAACATAGGTGTCCAACCTTTTGAGCTTTGCGGGCCGCAGAGCGCAAAAAAATGGCGAAAAAATTTATTAAGGGCCGCAAAAAAATTTGAAGACCTTTTTTTTGTTGTTGACTTAATTAATTTATTTAACTATTTATATCTCTGTATCTATAGTTATTTCAGCACTTCCCAAAATTTAACCCCTAAGGTGTTAGGGGGTGGAAAAATAAAAATAATTTTTTTTGTATTCACTGAATGAAACATGACATAAGTAGGTACTCTACAAGACAAAAAGCATTTACGAAAATTCAACCCCTATGGGAATTGGGGGGGGGGTAAAATTTTGATATGTTTATATATTCATAACTGTTTATGATTTTAACGTAAATTCAGACAAATTAATATTTCATTAAAAATAAAAGCTCGACATTCAACATTCAACCCCTAATAGCATTGGACAGGGACGAGGATGGTTTTAGATATGTTTATCTGTATACCTGCTTTAGTTATAAAGGTAAATTTGGGTAAAATAATGGCGGGGGTAGACAGTGTGCGTTTTTTATATGTTTATCTGCATAGGTG
The DNA here is from genome assembly GCA_949319165.1 of Sialis lutaria. Classification (NCBI taxonomy): domain Eukaryota; kingdom Metazoa; phylum Arthropoda; class Insecta; order Megaloptera; family Sialidae; genus Sialis; species Sialis lutaria. The sequence continues at coordinate 4,321,161 of OX439244.1, forward strand.
CTTAAGTTATAAAGTGGAGTCGGGCAAAATAATCTGCAATAAAAAAAATCCGATATTCAACCCCTAAAGGTTGGGGTAGGCAGGAGGTGGGTTTTTGCTATTTTTAAATAAGATCCGAGATATTTACGATTTTTTAGATAGTTAAAAATCAATTTAAAAAAATGTAATATGTCATCCCCTATCACGTATGGAGGGTTGTAATTAGTTTCGAAATTTACGCGAGCGAAGCCGCGGGATTCCGCTATGTATATCTAAATTGTGACAATATGACAAAATCCGAACGCGTACAATCTATGCTGTCAATTTACTTAGCCTTAATGAAATACAGCTAGTATACGTACACAAATGCTATCTGCAATTATTTCTTGCCATAATCTATTTCCAGAAATTCTATTATATGCATTATTTTCAACAATATATTTTACTATTTGTTCATCTTCGCATGTATTCGTGTAATGGCTAAAACAATAAAAACATCAATTAAATACATAAAATGTAAACAAGAAATAACATGAATTTCAAGTAAAAAAAAATATATCTTACGTTTGATCTGACATTTTGTTATTCGGTAATGTGTTACGATTATAAAATAGATTGACTGGAGAAACGTATTAAAATTAATACATTGTTAACAATTAATTTTAATTAATTTCCCAAACAAATTTCAAATTTACGTTTCTACGCCAAAATGCACTCAAATGACATAAAACACTGATAAAGCATTATACACATACAATAAACAACTGTCAAACATTTTCAACCTCTATGGGTAATGATATATAACCTAACATTTTACACATGTGTACGTGATGTGTACTAAACTTTTATACATTTTGTTAAAATTCGTCTAAAATTATTTTAGGTATGTTATTTTAAATGTATTCAATGTTTGAAGTGTTATAATACATTATGAAAATAATTGATAAGATGTCATTCACTAAAACTGATGTAAAAGTAATTTATTATTTTGATTTTTAGATTTTTTAAAATGACACGTTTTGCGAGAGCCAAAGGATCTAAAGCATCTAATGAACGGTTGCCAGAAAATCCTACACCATGGAATGTTATGAAAAAAGAACTAATAAATAAACAAGTTGAGAAAGAATTCATGAAAGGTAAAAAACAATTTGATCAACAACGTCAAGCTAAATATGATGATTTCTTAAAAAAATCAGAGACTGTCAAATCAGAATGGTGTGAATTTAAAGAAGAGAATGATAAAGGTAAAATAAAAGAAGCAAAGAAAAGTACAAAGAAAAAGAAAGATGATGAAAATATGAACGAAGATATTGAAGAAGCTATTAATCAATTTTGTGAAGAAGACGAAGAAGCTCCAGAAATGATTTCAAAGTTTGATGACATTGTCGGCATACTTGAAGAAAAATTAAAAACTAATGGTTCCAATAAGAAGCAAAATAAGAAAAAACAAATCAACGGTATTGAAAATGAAAATAAACAAATCATCGATGAAAAAAGTATTGTTGAAAACACAATTACTGTATCTAAAAAGAAAAAGAAAAAAAGATCGCTTGAAAATACAGAAATTAGTGAGAATCCTGTTGAAAAATCAGAAAACCTACATCTAGCTGATTCAGTTGAAAATAATTCTCAGAAAACAAAAAAACTGAAGAAGAAAGATAAAAAATTAAATGGTGTGCAATGTGAAAAAGTTGATAATATTGTTAGTAAATCTGTAAAAGATGAAAATGTAGTTATTAAGAAAAAATCAAAAAAAGTTAACGATTTGCCAGTTAATAAAAATGAAATACAATCGATAGAAGTTGAAGTTAAGAAAAAGAATATTGAATTGGACAATTCATGGAATGATGAAAATAATTCTCAGAAAACATCAACAAAAAAACTTAAGAAGAAAGATAAAAAAACAAATGGTGTGCAATGTGAGAAAGTTGAAGATATCGTTAATAAATCTATAAAAGATGAAAATACAGTTAGTAAGAAAAAATCAAAAAAAGTTAATAATGATAAAAATGAAATACAAACAGAGGTTGAAGTTAACAAAAAGAATATTGATGAAACCCCTTTTGAATTAGACAATTCATGGAATGATGAACCTGATCCCCAAGAAACATTGAATGTTTTTTGTAGCGATACAAACAAAAAAGGAAAGAAAAAACAAAAGAATAAAACAGAATTAAATCAAGTTGATGAAAAACAGAAAGAGGAAGAAACTAGTGAGGGTAAAATAGAAGAAAAATCACTAATATTAAGTAGAAATGCAAAGAGAAATCTTCGAAAGAAAAATAAGAAAAAACAATTGAAATTGGAGAAAAAATTATTGACAAAGGAGAATGATAAAGAAAAATTAAATAAAAACAAAGAAACAAATAATAATAGTCAATCAGAACAAACTCAAAATAATATTACTTCTAAAAGGAAATCCAAAAAAGAAAATAATAATCCTAAAAACAAAAAAATCAAAAAGGATAACAAGATAGAAAATAATAAAGAAGTAAAACCTGCTACAGAAAATTCTGCTAAAAACAAAAAAGTCAAAAAGGATAATACGATAGAAAACAATAAAGAATCAAAACAAATCGCTGCAAAACGAAAATCCCCCATATCTGACGTCGAAAAAGAACACAAACGTCGTAAACCCGACATAGAAAAACAGCACGTCATTATCGACGGACAAGAAGAAGAAGTGATAAGATACGATGGCTTCCCAATCAAAATATCTGACGCAAATCGTCTACATGACCTACGAAAACAGTTAATAAGCAAAGGCATTCCCAGGAGCGAAATTACACGTGTACTAAAACTAGAACGGAGAAAAGCAGAGAAGAATCTAGCTCGTGATCGTAAGAAAGTATGTTTCCACTGCCGAAAATCCGGTCATCTATTATCAGATTGTCCGGAAGTAGGCACAGAAACTATGGAGACTTGTAATTCTGGAATATGTTTTAAATGTGGCTCTACAGAACACACGCACTTCAACTGTAAAATAGTTAAAGGCGAGCGCTTCAATTACGCGTCATGTTTTATTTGCAAAGAGCAAGGACACATCGCTAAACAATGTCCTGATAATCCTAAAGGTTTATATCCACAAGGAGGTGCGTGTAAATTATGCGGGGACGTGACACATTTTAAAAAGGACTGTCCGCAGAATATGCAAGAGAAAGAAGATAATACAATAACAGTGAAAACGTTTAATTCAAACGATTTAGAAGGTCTTGATGATGATAATAAACCAAACCTTGTACAGAAAAGTGTTGTTCGGAAAAATAAAGTTATCAAATTTTATGTTTAACTTTTATTTCTTAGTCCTTTTTCAGGAATTCTTGCAAAATATTGCAAGATAGAGAACATTTCAGCCTCTTCTCACATAGATTGAGACTTGAGTGCATTCTGAAATTAAAAGTGCGGTTAAATTAGGGAAACGTAAGTACATTTACCTTTTATTTTTATAATACTCTTTATTCAAACAATTATATACATTATTATAATTAAACATTTAAAGTTTTTAACTCTTGTGGTAAATTATGGTTAATTAAAACTATTGTAAATTAATATTAATATATAAATTTGATTTACACATAATTATAATATAAATATGTATACGATAATGCAGTATTAACACAATTTTTATTTATTGATAACTCTCAAAATATATTTTGTATTTTAATTGTATAATTACTTAAAAATAATCTTAAAATTTTAGAGATCATTACAAAATCATTTATTATCAGTCTTATAATAATAAAATAAATAGAAAAATATACCATCCAAAAGTGGATCTTTTTTGGACAGCCTGTATATATAAAAATCCAATCTATCATTAATCCTGCATTATGCATATAATTATATACTGGGTGTTAAAAAAAAATTGAATTTGTAATGTTTTTTTTTAACACCCAGTATATACAGAAAATTAAAGAAAAATCTTACATATAAACCCTTTATTGATTTTTAGTAAAAAATGTAATAAATGCATGTATATTAAGAAAAATTAATTTTGGTTTATAAACAAGACTTAACCTAAATTAAATACAATAATGATTTCAACGAACATATTTATAAAATAGTTTTATTAGTCCATTGAGATCAGAATAAAATATTTTGATATATTACAATAATTATTTTTATATAATTAAAAAGTGCACTATATAATTCAAATCAGAGCTGTCGCAAGTATTCTTTTAAAGTACTTTAAGTACAAATACAATAGAGATAGTTTACATAAAGGTGTGCACTTGGTATAAGTGGAAGCGACTTGTAAATAGTTAATAAGAGAAAGAAAACAAGTGGAAGTAAGAAGGAAGTACGTCTGAACATATGTTAAACAAAGATGGAATAGGTCACCATCCTTTCTTTCTCTTTCTACCAAAGATTTGCTTTTTCAGCTGCCTCACCTAGTCTATGTTATATTATCTCTATGAGTATTATGCACTATTTTCAAATATACTTGAAGTATCGAGTACTTTTGACTTTTTTTTGACAGCATAGTTTATTAAATGTACTGATAATTTTATACAAATTCAAAATCGTTTCAGGGAAATCAAAATAAGGCCAAGTATAGAAAATTAGTCACTAAATACAAATACCCTCATTTCAAAATTATATTTTGCTTCAGGCATTTGAAAAATTGATTGTACCTAAATGATTACCTAACGGATATAAAATAATCAAGAGAGTGTAAAAGGGGGATCAGTAAAATCTATTAAATCCTTACTTAAAGGGGTACAAACAACTCAGTAATTATGTATTAATTAATTATATTCAAAATAATGTAATTCAATATCGATTATATAAAATAATCAAATAATCTGATAGGTACCGATAAGTATTGTGTATATAAAAACAAAAATGATTGTATTGTGATAATAAACACGCAGCTACAAAACCTTGAAATAATAATCTGCAAACCAATTGCAAAAATAATTATAAATTACATTTTAAATATTGATTCTTATAAATATTTTAATAAAGTATGGCGATGTTTTAATATTAAGAAATGTGCATTAACCCAATAATATTTTCAGTGTACGATCAAAATATGAAACTGCGAAATATTATTTGTATAATATAAAATTAAATTTATTTAAAAAGAGAAATAATTTTCTCCCATTGTCAAATTTTTAAAAATATCCTCTATATTATTTTTATTACTTTTAATTTTAACTAGACTTCTATTTATTTAATACAAATCACACACCTTTACCAATAAATTGTATAAATCACTGGAAAAAAATATCAAACGCATGCAGTAAAATGAAAAACGGGGGTAATTACACATTAAAGGCCCCAAACCGAACAAATTACATCCTACTACAAGTGTATTAGGTTTAATTTAGCCAAACTCTTTTTTTTTTTAACAAATAAGAGCACTGTCACTTCCACTATACTAATAACCATAGGTGGGCACAGTTAATCAAAAAGTTAACTTCGTTAAGCGTTAATCCGTTAATAAAAAAGTTAACTTCGTTAACCGTTAAAGCGTTAAAATTCCGAAAATGTAACGAAAGTTAAAGTTAACCGAAAATTTGAGAATTTAACGAAAGTTAAAGTTAATCCGTTAAAAAGTTAACCATCCAAAATGTTTGTAGATCTTTCTTTTAGCTATTTCGACAACTTTGTTATGTACTTTTCATCAAACAATCAATGTAACGGACTAAAGTTAACGGAAGTTAACAAAAGCGTTAACATTTTTTTGAGTTAACTTAAAAGTTTATCCGTTAACCATTTTGTTAACTTCGTTAATTAACGATTAACGGATTAACGAGTTTATGCCCACCTATTTAATAATTATGAAAGTGAGGTTATGTAACCAAACACTAAAATGGAGTAAAGCTTCCCACAGACCGATGCGAATTATTCGCAGCGGCAGCGAATAAAGGCTCTCCGACAGACCAACATATATATATTTTCAAACGAAAAAAAAGACGATGGTGAGATAAACTACGCGTTTTTTCGGAAATTTTTCACGTTTTTTTCGGGTAAAAAAATCACAACTCGAAAACTATTCATGATTAAGAAATGTAACTATTGTAATAACTCCAGAAAGAATGAAGCTACAAAATGGCGAAAGCTACAGCAAAATCGGTTCAGTAGATATTTAAATATGTAATAAATTATAAAAACAGACTTGTGAATTTCGCCGTCGCAACAAACGCGTTTTTATTCGCACCGCAGTCGCTACGAATGTTTCGTGTTGGTCTGTCGGAGCCTTTATTCGCTGTCGCTGCGAATAATTCGCCTCAGTCTGTGGGAAGCTTAATGTATTTTATAAACGTAATAAAAACAACACGCATGATTTGATAGTTTTACACAACTGTTTTCTTTTGAACAAAAAAGAGAATCGTCACTTCCACTGTACTAATAATTATGAAAGTAAGGTTATGTAACCTCACACTAAAATTGAGTCATGTATTTTATAAACATGAACTAAAAGTAATAAAAACAACACACGATTTGATTGTTTTTTTCTTCTTGTTATTGCCCTTAAACACCCCCACTAAAATTACACACATAAATACATTGAACACACTTATTATTAAACTAAATAATATCTCTAGAAGAAAAAACGCTATCATTTTTTTACAGCACATTTATATATTTATACTAATATATTGCTGATATTTTAAATATATCTTACATTTGTACATAAATATATTTATATATATTATTAGTAATTAAATCTTTAAATAAAACATTTTTTGTACTAAATTAAAACATCTATGTCAATCGTTCAATCACATTTTACTTAGAATAATTAAAAACTACGTTTATCGTAATATTAAAGTAAATAAAATTCAAAAGGCGAAAAGTTTTTATTATAAGACAAATATTAAAAAAAAAAACATTATTAAATCTTAACTTTCCGATGATTTTTTCAAATTAAATCTTGCGTATATATTTTTTTGTAAGGGTGCTCAAAAAAAACCTATTGAAAAATTTAAACGAGTTATTTGAGATTTAAATGAAAAATCCATCGTACGTCAAACAAACGTGATATTTATTCAATTATTTAAAGATGTAAATACCAATCATAATATTTTCTTATGTAAACATTATATTGTACATCTTAATCAATAGCGATTAAGTCTATTTTGTATAAAAATAACTATTTATAATAATCAATAGAACACACACAAGCGAATTATAATTTTTTAAAAGATTTACACAAAAACTACCACGACGTATCATTAAAATAAATTACGTTACGTAGTCTCTGTTTGTGAACAATGTATAATTTGTACCAAACATCGACCAAATTCCTCTAACACTTGCCTTTCTGCCTGTTCATCTGACACCATGTTCTTCTCTGCCTCGTCAGCCTGCGCCAAAAGACAGTGGCACGTAGCTTCTATAACTTCTTGGGTCATAAACGCCATAGCTTGCCTGTAGAGAAATATTTAATTATTTATATTAACTTTCGTAAAAATGACCACCAAAAAATGTAATACATACTTATTCAATGTATCTCCCAACTTTGGTCTGAAATCCGTAATATCTGACTGAAAGAATTTATTTTTCTGTTGGGATAGAGAAGGTATTGCAACTTTCTTTCCGCTCATTATCGTGCTTATGATTCCATGCTGGCCTAAACTCGAGTTCGGCGAGTCACTTAGCGATATCAGTGGAGCCAAAGGACGTAAAGTCTTCTTTTCCATCGTATCTTCGATATTACGACATCCAACGCACTTACAATTACTGGAACATGCAATTTTCGCCTCGTAGCATTCACAATAGTTTTTCAGACAACCTGACCGTTTACAATTACATCCTTTGGTATGTTTGCGTACAGAATTATCTCCTGTATCTCTTCCTTTGCCGATTTTCGGCCTGAAGGCATTCGGGTTTCTCTCCAAGCAACTTCTAATAGCCCTCTGTCTTTCTTCCTCGTTATCCAAGTTATTAAAACAATTTACGCAGTTGCACATGTGACAGAACTCACCATTTGCAAAACAATCACAATATAACTTCAAGCATTGAGATTTTGTGCAGTTGCACGGTTTCCTTGGTCTCAAACCGTTTGGTTCTATATTAGAACGGTTTGTGATGACACTGTGGAGCGATTCAGGAGGAGAATCGTTAGGTAAAATGTATTCTTGTTTCGGTATAACGATAGGACTGTGTACTTTTGATATTTTCGATGTAACTGATATAGATTTAGCTGAAAGTTTCGGTGTTGAATTTCCCTGACTTTGAACTTGAACGTACTGAGTTGGTACCATCAAGATGTTATTGTTATTCGGTATTATTGTTCCTGTGAATTAAAAATTACCTGTGTTTTTAACAAATCAAAAAAAAATGTACTCGACTACAAGTACTTTATACAAAAAAATTACTTAATTAAGTACATTTATAAGTATTTTCTGTAATTATAGATTCCCTTTAAATAAAAACATCTTTATTTAAGAAGCAATTGATCAAAGACAATTTGGGTACTTGACAATAGACTTGAGTACTATTCTGCCGTGCTAAGCACAAAAGCGGTATCTCAGTAAAGGCGAGTTTCGAGAAAATCGACGTTTTGTTAAAATAGTTTTATTTTTACTTTACAGATTGTTTTTTTTGATTTATTAAATGGAATTTATTCATTATATTGGGAATTTTGGTGGTATCAAAATATACAGTTATTCGCCTACGTATTATTGATATACCTCTAATTCTCTTAGTAATTTAAGGTAAACCTGAGATAGGAAAAACTTTTTCAAGGGTTTTTTCATATGTTTTAAATAAGATATCGCTATTTGGCTTAGTTCATTGGATTCGTATTTTTTTAAGCTATTCGATGCCATAAAAATCAACTTTATGATTTTTTTTGAGATACCGCTTTTGTGCTTAGCACGGCAGTATTTTACATTTAGTTGCCACACTGGGGTACCAGGCGCCCCACATTGTTTCAACTTCAATTTAAGCTGTTTAAATTTTTGAAATTAGTTTTGGTAGCAACCCCTAATGTTAGTCCAAGAAAATATCTTCCTTCTAGAGTACCTAGTATAATTTTAATAGCGTCAGTCTAGTTGTGGTCATCATGACAAGCGGAGTGGTGCCGTCGGAGACCCCGGTGTGTCAGCAACAGTGAATTTTTTTCATAATTTTGTTTTGTGTTTTATTTCATTTCTGTTTGTGTAAAAAGGTAAGTAAATGATATTTCACAAGGTCAGATTTTTTTTCCGATAAAAAGCAATATTATTTGTGTTTATAAGATGGCGTATAATTTACGTTCACGGGTTATACGCAAACAGTTAGCTGAAGAAGATGGTGAAAGTGATTTTGAAGTAGGCGAATACAATAATGAAGTTGAAAATGCTACAGGGATTCTGATTACTCCGAATCTGAAGAAGCGTCAGATATGGATGTCGATTTGGAGGAGCTTCTTTTGAACTCTCGTGCTCATGGCAGAAAAAAATGTTTTTCCAAAATATTGATTTTGTTGTGTTAAACTTGTAATTTTATGACGAAAAACAAGGGAAATAAATTTTTATAAATAAAAAATCATTTATCAGAGAATGGTAATTGTAATTTTTTTAATACGCACCTGGCCTATAAATTAATTTTGCATAGTCCTGAAATTTGTTAATTCTTAATTTTTCCATATTCTTTTTATTCAATTTTATTAGAAACTATTAATTTTAAATATTCTTAATACGCCTCTGTCAAAAAAATATTTTTACAAAATATTGATTTTGTTGTATCAAAATTATAATTTTATGACGAAAAAACATTAAAACAAAATTTTTATAAATAAAAAACCCATTTTTTTACCGAGAAAGTAACATGTTTTTTTTCATTGACATCCGTCTCTTCAAATGTCAAAATAAATACATTTTTTCGAACGGCTACTTCTAAACTATTTTTTTCCTTAAAGTGTCATATCTCAAGAGTATCAGCCTAAAATTTTAGATTTTTAAGTTAAACATTAAAACAGTTATACATTTTTATGTAAAAAAATCCATTTTTTCGACTTTTACAAGTTTTTCAATTTTTTAAATATATTAAATATTATATATTTTTTAAATAACTGATTTAAGTGCATTCCGCATCGTTCAAAGATGATAGAGGAATTTTATTGAATTAAAATATTCAATAGCTTACGAGTAGTTAGCATTTTAGTGCTGGGGTACGAGGCGACCCCAGTGTGGCAGGTATGTGATTCTGGAGAATTGGAGTAGCTAAGGGTTAAGTATATTTTTAAATACATAAGTACAATTACTTTTCCACAAATGTAAGTACAAGTATCTGTATTTGGTAAAGTACTTAAGTACAATAGGCATGATGATTAATTTTAAAAAAACTATTCTATGATCTTACGTGTCTCCTATTTCCAAAATAATACTTATTTCTGCAGAAAATAAAAGTTTAATTGCAAAAATTGACTCTTTTAAAACTAATTTTGAATTTGACGTCAAAACGCTCGCAGATGACATCACACTCCTTGTCAACAATAATCAAACATTCAGAGTTAGACAATAATTTAATTATTTTGTGTGTTAAAAATGAATTCCAAAGTATAGAAGTTCTTAAAAAAGGTATGTACCTAATAATCTTGTAAGAGGAATTAATATTTGTCTAAAATAAAAGACGTTTACTGATGCATGACATCATTCGTTCTGATTGATATACCATTTAACATGGTGGATTGCTGTATTTTGTATTTTTATTTTAACAAAAATTATATTAATCTCACTTTTAATATAAAAATAAGCATCTTTTTACCCTATTTCATTGTTTAAAATCATAATTTTAATGATACTTTGTTACTGGTATCATTATTATTTAAATACAGCTCTGGGACAAATCTACCTAAAGTAAAATACAATATAATCCTACCTTGCAACTGATTGAGAGCAGACGCTGGTATAGTCGTGATAGTCTGCCCCGGCAGTATCTTGCTCTGTACAGAAGCACTGCTAGCCGGCACTAAAATCCTCTGAGCTGTTGTCGCAGTCCCCAGCTTTGGCACGACCGGTCTGACTGACTGACCAGCGACAAGCTTCACCATGCTCGGCGACGATGTCACAGCCGTTGTGCTCCTGTTCCCAAGCGCCACCGGAACGATTGTCTGGACCTTGGCAGGCTGCGTTGTCTGTACAGGGGACGTCGTGGTCGTTGTTGTCTGCGACGAGACGGTGCGTACGGTAGAGTTACTCGCAGTTGTCGTTACGGCTGCGGTACTGGAAGTTGTTGATGTCGTTGCGCTCACAAGACGCACGTACTGGATCTGAATAAAGAAAAATAGACATAAAAATATAGATCGGAAAAAATTTGTAAGGGCAGCCATACACGTTGCGGTATACCGGAGAGGTTTACCTGTACAGTTGAACTGCGCAGGTAAACCGGAGCGTGAGTGGTACCTCTATCGATGAACCTGTACAGGCGACCAGACCTATTTGCGCGGTTGAACATAATATTGTTCCCATACACGTACAGGTATACCGGAGAGGTATACCTGTACAGGTGACCTGCGCAGGTAAACCGGAGCGTGAGTGGTACCTCTATCGATGAAATTCAGACCTGAACAGGCGAGCCAGGAAGAATTGAAAAACAATTCTTTCAACCTGCGCAGTTTTACCCGTTGGTTTTTAAATAGAATACTATAAAAAACACGTCAAACCGAAGACGAACTCAAGTTATCGATGACTTTATTGATTTGTACAAATCTGAATCTTGTCTGCGGCGTGTGAAGACCAACATTTTAGGGGGGGGGGGCAAATTTTTTTTATGTAACATATTTTCGTTTAAAAAATCAGGTCAAAATTAATTTCCGTGGATCTTTTTAAATTAACAGCACTTTAACAAAACAACTAGAATGTTGGGTAGTTACTTTTGTGGGTAGTTATTTTAACACAAAACAAAGTTTTCACTGTTGCCACCACTGCAACTTTTGTCTTTATATACCGGGTGTTTTTTTAAAGACTTTCCAGCGGATCATTTCCAAAATTTTTCAGACAAAAGTTTCATGGCTTTGAAGGGGCTAAATATTGACAACATGGGTTGACCTTGAAAAGGTCACCATTATGGGTTTTTTAGTTTCAACTTTTCTTTTTCAAATGTTTTTTGTTACAGATTCGTAATGAACTAGGGAAAATAAGTAACTTTTGTCAAAAATATTTTTTTTGAAAATGTCAATTTTTTTATGATATGGAGCAAAACAAACAGTGATTTCTGGATTTTAAATAATTTTTTACTCGAAAACTACCAATTTATAAAAAATATTACAAGAGAAAAGAAATGTTTAGATTTCGGCAAGGATTTCAAAATTTTTTTTAAAGTAATTATTAATTTTAAAGAAATTATTTTTAAAGAAATTTTTCGAAATAAAAAAAAAACGAATTACAAATAAATAAAAATTCTCTGATAATTCTTGTTGAAAATTAAGCACCTTTTGCTTCTTGCGATTATTTAAAAAAAAAATAGTTTTCGAGTAAAAAATTATTTAAAATCCAGAAATGAATGTTTGATTTGCTCCATATCATAAAAAAATGACATTTTCAGAAAAAAAGTTACTTCTTTTTTCTAGTTTATTACGAATCTGTAACAAAAATATGGGTTTACATTTGAAAAGTTGACCTTTTCAAGGTCAACCCATGTTGTCAATATTTAGCCCCCTCAAAGCCATAAAACTTTTGTCTGAAAATTAGTTATTTCGGAAATAATCCGCTGGAAAGTCTTTAAAAAACACCCGGTATGGTCTTTATTAGAGGTTTTTATTTTATTTTTAATTTTCCCTGAAATTTTAGTTTACATGTAAAATCAAAAGATTGTGATTAAAAAAAACTTTGATATTAGATTTTCTGGATCCAAAATATAAATTTACGTTCAAAAATCCAATGGACATCAAAGAAATCTAGAAATATCCCTGTTTAGACAATGTACTGATTTACTTATTACTTTTTGTCTACAAGAGGGAGGGGAGCAAGCCATTTCTTCGAACATGGAAGTACATTAATAGAAAATATCGAGAAATAGTGTGCTATCCAGATTTAATAAAACACAAACAAGTGATACAAAATTTTTAAAACAATAGTTTCAGGTTTTTATGTTACTTGTTCACAAATTTTTAATATTTTTGAATTTAATTGATAAAGAAAAAATTATTTATTATAATTAATTATATTATTTTATAAATAATAAAAAAAACGTTAAAAATCTGCGAAATAAGGCACAAATGCATACGTTGCGGTTTACCTGTACGTGTGTGAGCTCGTCGCCTGTACAGGTTTGCCTTACAGGTTTGCCTGTACAGGTAAACCTGTAAGGCAAACCGCAACGTGTATGGCTGGCCTAACGGGCTAAATTTTTGCATACACCTTAGTATAAATATACTTAGTATAAATTTATACTTAGTATAAATGTACTTAATAATGTGTGAAAGTTCCTCATCGATTTGACATGTGCAAGTATCAATTTTGTGGGGTCAAAGTTCACGAAAACAGTATTTATCAAATATCACGAAAACGATTATCTTTTCGAAAAAAAATGTATCTTACTAATTTGTAGCCGAGATAATTTACTGCAAAAACGAACCACGGGTTTTTATGTAGGAGAAATCGTTCATGAATTATAAAGAGTTATTTATAACTCCGCGTACTTTTCCATAGCATACGATATTGTTCTATGTAAAATGTAATATAGAGCTGCAGCTTAAACATATATATTCCACATAACCAGCAAGATCGAGATAACTCTTTCTGTTTCATAAGAATCGAAAGTTCATTAGTTGACAATACTTTGGACAAAAATTAACCAAAATTACTACGTCGGAACAGAGCAAAATGGGGTCTACAAGGTGGGCGACCCTCGTGCGATGTTTTAAGCACATTTTCCACTTATCTATTTTTAAAAATTCAAATCTATTGCAATATAATCATTTGGCAGACATCCGTCTATAAAAATACATGAAAAATATTATTACAAATAAAGAAAACGGCACTTAAAGGATGATTTCTGAAGATTTTATATTTATTTTTTTGTTTTACGGTTGATTGTATTTACTCTAGATGCAATAATTATTTAATAATAAGCATTGAGGATAGTGAAACTCTCAAATTGTTTATAATACTTACACCTTGCCCTGGAATATTAATCTGGTGTATCTGTCCCGCAGCTGTCTGTATCTGATTAGCTGAAATCCTCAAGAGCTGCTGTCCGGACGTACTGACTGTTTTCAGCTGGTTCCCCTGTCTTATATACACTTTCTGCTGGCCAGGTTTCTGTATCGCCTTTGGTGCAGGCAGGATCTTAGTAGGGGACTTCAGAAATTGGGCCGCTGTGGCTTTTATCACTTGCGTCTTCGATGGCACTTTACTCTGCACGATAATCTGCTTTCCCTGGGCTTGTGGAATCAGCTGTTGGATCTGAGCAGCGGTTAACAGCCCCATCTCTTGGGCTTGGGCTAAGCTGATTGTTTTCGTAGGACTCGTGATAACAGGCGACGATGTTGAACTCACAACTTTTATCAATTGGGATGGCGAGTCACCTGTCTGATTTCCACTGATAATAAACTTCTTCTGCTGTCTGGCCGGTATGACCCTCTTCAATGTAGCTGTTGGTGTTTTAACAATACTCGCAGTCGTGACTTTCGGTGTCGTCGTTCTAAAAATCACATTTTTATCGCTTGTTTTTATTCCCTGCTGACGGACGGCTTGCAATTGAGGTAATGTGATAGGTTGCCCGGTCTGTGAGACTAACTTCAAAGGTTGGCCCGTTGTTAGACTTACTGCATTTGCTGTACCACCTAGTAATAAGATTACATAACCGTTAATATTTATTTTAAGGATTTGAAAACTGTTTTAGAATTTACCTGGAGATTGTATCAAGACAATTTGTTGTCCACCTGCACTTATAACGTTCGCTTTTGTTGCAAGTTTTGGCGATGTAATCAGAGGTTTCGGAGCTATAGCTTTCAATGTTGTAGTATTGGCTTTAGGCTCTTGTCTAACTTCCGTAGCACTGTCTGATTCAGTTTCAATTTCAACTTCCACTATATTACTATCAATAAACACGTCGTCCTGACTTTCAAGCTTGACGTTTTGTTCTGAAATATTACAAATTAAATATTTTAGTATTTCAAATATATGCAAATAATATAAATAATTACCTAAAGTTTCAACTTCCTCTTCGGTGTCCATACTCTCTAACTGAGATTGAAATCCTGTGATTTGTTCAAGATCTTGACTACTTATTGAACCTAAATTAGATTCGGAAAGTGAAGACACTTCCATCGCTACTGAATCCATTACTGACATATTAGTCTGAGCGTCAGGATCTAGAAAAAATCATTAATATATGTAATACAAACCAGAAGCCATAAGTGTAATATAAATAAAAAGCAAATTAAATTGAATTTATTTTTACATTTCATTATGTAAAAATTTCAAAACTAATTAGTCTTGTACTTATTTTTTCAGTTTTATTATAAATAAATTAGATAAGTTAAAAATATAATTATTGATATATGTTTAGATTTGTAGATTTAAATTTTACACCTAATTTAAACTAAATTCTTTAAAATTAACGAAAATACTTCCAACAATAGATAAAATATATAATAGCACGTTTTAATAATTAATAAATTATTAACACATTAATGTTATTACCTTTTTTGATTATTTAACTACAATTGAAATATATTTAAAAATACAACAAATTACATACATTAACGAGCAACTATTAAAATAAAGCATAAATGTACTCGAATTACTTCAAATAATTTTAAGATTTCGTAAAATAAATTAATTTCTTATTATTGGTAACACTGAATAAATGAAAGCTACTCTGCGAAGCAAATTTTAAAAATAACTATATGGCATATTCCTTCAAAAAAGAATACAAGTAATGACTTTATGATTTATAATTTATATAATATATTCAATATTTGATTTTTACCATTTATAGCTTGATAGATTCCTTATGTAAACCATTTTAATTCAAATTTTCAAATCACTAAACAATATGGCTGATCACAAACAGGCGCCATAATTGACAACTTAACAGCATTATACTATTCAAATCAAAAATGAATAGTTGACATTATTGGAATTTACTTTTCTATTTTTTAAAATCTACCTATCCTACTTTACTTGTAAACATTTCACGTAAATTGGATACATTGATAATCATTATTCACCAAACAAAATTTTGACAGCTAAATAAACTATATAATCATTACAACCAAATTTTAATTCTCTGAGCTGCCAACAAGACATAACACACACAAGAACATAGCGTCAATTTAAATAATACGTATTTATATGCACTTGAACATTAACATGAATTCCAAATACATAATATCCACTTCCTAGTAAAAGTCTATTTGAAAATAACTTCAAATACCTAACCTATGCTTTCTCAGTGTCCTAGATTATGACAAACAACATTTCAATGAAATTTTAATTTAAAAAGAATTCCAATATGCAAATACTTAATAAATGGAGATAATTAAATTGCACAAAGCAAACAACAAAATTCTTACCGTCAGAATGGGGCATATTTAAAAAATGTTCAAAATAACGCGCCCTCCATTAAAAATTTCAAGCAAATATGAACTATATACTTTTGATTTTATAACCTTATTTAACACGACATTTTAAATATTTTAGTTTATTAATACACCTTGTACACTCTTGTATTATTATTAAAAATTTTAAAACGTATATGTTAATACAAAATATTAAAAAACTGGCTACAAAAATTGTGTTGATTCTTCGTAACTGCGTTAAATAGTTACATTACCAATCTTTTATATTTAAAATATCCTACGTCAAAATTGTATATATGTTTATTGTCTATGTATGAAAATGATACATTTTTAAAAACAAACTATTTTAATTAATCCACATTCACATCAATTTTTCTGTTATAATACTTTTCCACAAAATAACAATTATTTATATGAAGTAAAAAATACTAATTTAAAGTGGTTTTTTAAATAAATACATTTTTCGTAAATGACATTTTCATAGATAACACACGAACGTGAAGCGAGTAATAAACGTAAATAAACGAATAATTTTTATAAAATCTGCTTTATAATAAAAATACATATTATTTTAATATTTTAGCATAAATTTTTACGTACATAAGTACAAATGTTGATTGTCTAACGAATTTCATATTTGCTAATTAAGACTGTCAAATTGGATTACAACCTATAAATATGGCTATCACCGCGAATTCTGTCCGTCAACAATTAGCGAATATCATCAATTCTGCAGGATCTCATAAGGATCAAGCTGAAAAGTATGATACTCACTTATTTATTTAATCTTAATTTCTAACTGTTATTGTATTTTATTAGATATAGATCCACTTTAGAATCAATTCTTTCAAGTGCCGGAGATGAACTTGTTGAAGCACTACAAGTATTTATTGAAGCTAGTAAGTTATTATACCATTTATATAAACATATTAATATAATTAATTGAATATTTTTTAGTTGTTAATGAAAACGTAAGTTTGGTAATATCACGTCAAATACTCACAGACGTCAGCACTCATTTAACGATTTTATCAGATGAAATGTCCAAAGCTGTTTCTCATTATACATTAGATAAAGTACAGCCACGTGTTATTTCATTTGAAGAACAAGTTTCAAGTATCCGTCAGCATCTTGCTAATATTTATGAAAGACAACAAAACTGGAAAGAAGCTGCTGTAGTCTTAGTTGGAATTCCTTTGGAAACCGGACAAAAGTAAGTTAGAAATAAAATACCTTTAATTCTTTATACATCATGTTTAATTTTCAGACAATATTCGGTAGATTATAAACTGGAAACATATTTAAAAATTGCACGTCTTTATCTAGAAGACGATGATTCAATACAAGCTGAAGCTTTTATAAATAGAGCTTCGTTATTACAAGCCGAATCTAAAAACGAGAAACTGCAGATTTATTACAAAGTGTGTTACGCCCGCGTACTAGATTACCGGAGGAAATTCATTGAAGCTGCACAAAGATATAACGAGCTATCATATCGTAGTATAATCCACGAAGATGAACGAATGACAGCATTAAGGAATGCATTAATTTGCACAGTTCTAGCATCAGCTGGTCAACAACGTAGTCGCATGTTGGCTACACTTTTCAAAGATGAAAGATGTCAACAATTACCTGCTTATTCAATTTTGGAGAAAATGTACTTGGATAGAATAATTCGTAAATCAGAATTACAAGAATTTGAAGCATTACTTCAACCGCATCAAAAAGCAGTTACTATTGATGGCTCTACGATCTTAGATAGGGCAATAATAGAGCATAACTTACTCTCAGCGAGTAAGTTATATAACAATATAACTTTCGAAGAGTTAGGTGCACTTTTAGAAATTCCTCCAAGTAAAGCAGAAAAAATCGCAAGTCAGATGATAACCGAATCTCGGATGAATGGATATATCGATCAGATCGATTCAATTGTTCATTTTGAAAGTAAGTAGTAAATATTAATGTAGTTGTTTTATGTATTTATATTTATTTTATTTTTAGCACGTGAGATTCTTCCACAATGGGATCGGCAAATTCAAAGTCTTTGTTATCAAGTTAACTCAATTATCGAAAAAATATCCAGTTCTGAACCAGATTGGATATCACGACTTGTTGAAAATGAAATGGTTCATTAAATTTTTGTACGTTTGTGTATTACAGTGGTAATTAATAAAATGTTTGTAATCTAGAATCTATTAATACAAATTTAACGGGGTTCAGACAAAAGGCAGACTCCCAAAAAACCGACATGGACAAAAGGCAGACTCACAAAAGACTGGGCCAAGAGGCTGACATGGACAAAAGACAGACTCCCAAAAAGCTGACATGGACAAAAGACAAACTCCCAAAAGACCGACATGGACAAAAGGCAGACTCACAAGACTGACATGGACAAAAGACAGACTCCCAAAAAGCTGACATGGACAAACTCCCAAAAGACCGACATGGACAAAAGGCAGACTCACAAAATACGGAGCAAGAGTCTGCCTTTCGGGATTTTGTCTGTCTGTCTTTTGTCCATGTCTGCCTTTTGTCGTAGACCCAAATTTAACCCTCGGACCGACACCCGGGTCCAGCCAGACCTTTTTCGTTTTCAATCGTAAATTAAATATATTTCTAATTAAGCTAGCGACTTGTACTTCCAGGTAGCTTCCTAAAATTTTATTGGCTATCGATTTATAAAACAATTATCACGAAAAGTCCTTAGAAAGGACATATAAAAAGTACACCTTCGGACCGACACATGGTGTCTGGCTGGACCCCTATACATTTTGCATGGAAAACGCATAGAATGTGATATATTTTTGTCATTCTACCTGGTTTTTTTCTAGTTTTTCATAGAAATTATTTATCCAAACTATTCGCATATATTCAATATTTACAATAAATCTATGTTTTTACCCCCCCCCCCTAAATTTATATTTAAAATAAATTTCAAAATTTAAGACATGTATACCCCCACCCCCCCGAGAAGTGCTACCCCCTCTAATTTTTCTAACTACGCCACTGCGTATCATAATTCATCATAAAACTCATTGTTAATCTTTTTTTATTTTTAAATAACAAAATAAAATACAAAAAAAAATGAATAAGAAAAACAGTTTTTTTTCATAATCCAAAAGGTTTTAAATTTTTTTTTTCGTTCACATGTAGAAAAACATATGCCGAAACCTCTGAGAAAGGTAAGAAATTAAAAATATTTGCCTACTTGTGATATAAATGAGTTTAAAGGTATGTTAAATTACCATATAAATGCATGTAAATGCATAAGGGTCCAGCCAGACACCATGTGTCGGTCCGAAGGTTATTGGAATAGGTGTCGGTCTGAGGGTTAATATAACCTAAGTTTTTCTTCTGCAGGTTTTCTTTATCTTCACTGAAAACTATACGCAACTATTTCTTGTAAGCATTTCTAAGATTAATTTAATTTCTATAAAATAAAGACGTAAATCAATATTTTTATTTGTCTTTATTCAAAAAAATCAACAATAAGTAGGGATGTAACATTGCCATTACAAGTAATTCATATTATATACGTTTCGTTTAAAACTAATGACCAATATACCCAAATTTCACAACATAGATATACTTTAGAACTTACAACACTAAGCAGTAATAACAACGCTTTCAAACTATTGTAAGAAGTGGCCATACATTACTTAATAACAATTTTGTATGATAATCTTTTCATCAGACGTCAAGTCGGGAAAATGTATCAAACTCTCACTCGATATTTGTTTAGCTGTAAAGAAATCCTTGTTTTTGTTGATGCTCGGTTTTCTTTCAACTTTACCGTAAAGCTGAAACTCAAGGATTTCTAGACTTGAAAAAAATACTTGACGCCCGATATAATATGGAATATTGGCCTAATTTAACACGCGTTTATAATCAAACCGTTTTTTTACCTACAAACCCTACCGTTATATAAATGTTGGAACAATAATCAATAATTTACAAAGTAAATTATCAAACATGCATAGAAGCAAAAATATAAACTAAAAAACGTAAACTTCAAAGTACTTTTATTGACTAAAATTTCATTTTTTTTTTAATCATATATGTATATATTTTATTTATTAAGAGACATATATTCTACATGTCTGAAATCGTGTGTATATATTTATAAATATGCGGCCATGTTGAATTGTGACAAAAATATTGTTTTCGAGCAGTCGCACTGCACTGGTATGAAGATAGAGCCAGACACAAACAACTAATATATTTAGGCTTCAAGTTCCAAAGCCATACCCAATTTATGACCACCGTTATTGAAGTTCTTGCCGTCTATATTCGCAGAAAGAGTCAATGTGATACCTGAAATAATAAACGTCATTTAATTACTCCGTTCGAATAAAATACTTGATTAAATTCTTACCGTCTTTAATCTTTTGTTGATAACCAAGACCGATTTGGCTTTGGTTGTTTACTTTTGTTCTAATGCACGCTGTATCGTCCAAGTTGTACTTGCAGCCAATTCCGAAGCGAGTATTGTCGCTTCCTGCAGACCATGCGAGCGTAATTCCTGTTTCTAATTGTGAGTTTACTTTCTGGTAGATGCTACCGCCGAATTCTTGGCCATCATCGCTGTAAAATCATACATAATTGAAGTTATACTTCTTTAGACACGTTGAGGGTAAAAATTTAGTAATGTAACGGTAATGAAAAGTATGTAACAAGTGTTACGCGGTGGACCTAGGTAGGCATGGTATATTGTACATATGACATCACGACATCCATAGACATAATTAAAAATTTTACACATTACTACAGAATAAAGATACAGAAGCGACACTTCGTGTTAAAAACAGGCAACTGTTTTTAGTTTTTACATACACTCTATGGATATTGTGACGTCATCTGACATTTGATTGATCAAACATTATCTGCCTTCTGATCTGATTGGTTGATTATTACATCATAATATTCAAATTTCATGATTTATAAATATGGACTTTATATACAGGGTGGTCCGGTTTGGAATACAGATATTTTAGGAGCTGATTCCCTGACTCAATTGTGCGGGAAGTGGGGGTCTATCTTTAACACCCTCTGAGTTACAGGATGTTTAAAAAATTTCCTTCAGAGTAGTTCTTACAACAAAGATTATCTCATAACTTCTAAAGTAACGTATCTAGAGCAATCAAAATGAGTCAGTTTCATAGGTAATTAACTAACATATTTTCAGTATTACGGTTATTGCTACCCGTATTTCTATTTCCGAGTTATAGCTCATCAAAGTCGAAAAATATTATTTATGAAATAACATTTTTCTCCAAAAGTACCCCTAACATGTATTTTTTATCATTATTTTGGTACATCATAATGTTACTTACAAATTCACTATACAAAGTTTGGACGTGGTCTTATAGTTTTCCAGTTATTACTATTTTGCTACCTGCCCTATTAAATGAAACAGTCAATAAATTTATTTGTTTATAACTACATAATTTTATTATTTATCATAAAAATAATTCTTTTCCGGAAAACTGTAAGACCCACGTCCAATCTTTGTATAGCGAATTTGTAGGTAACATTATGATGTACCAAAATAATGATAAAAAATACACCATGTTAGTGGTACTTTTGGAGAAAAATATCATTTTCATAAAAAAATTTAACAAAAAAATATATTTTTCGACTTTTATTTATTTTATTCGTTTAATCAAGTTAAAAATGAGATTATTCGTAGTCGTTTTTTCAATCACGCCAAAGATATATAACTTCTAACGCGTGTACATAAGTACACGCGTTCAATGTTGTTCTTTTTTTTTACTGTAAATTACTTAAAAATCACTTACACGTTAGTGTGGAGGACAAAGTCTCCTGTTGTAAAACCAAGTGCGAAATTGTTTTTAGTGAGTTTTCCTTTCTGTGAGTCGAAAGCGGTTTGGTAACCGGCGAGCCAGCCTTGGTATTCTACAACGGCTGCTGCGTTTACAACTGGTCCTTGTGTGTCCAAGTCCATGCTGCTGTTGATAGCGACTGTTTCATTCTTGAATTCGGTTTTTAGTCTACCAGTCTTGCTTCTGCAATATAATTTTTTAATATAATAAATTCTAATTATAAATCAACTATATTAAGGGGGCAGACCCAGTTAGAATTTTGAAAAAAATCAATTTTTTTTAATTGCATTTTCTCAAACTAGAATATTTCAAAAGTATTCTCTAAAAATTTCAGACAAATCAGACCGTTAATTAAGGAGATATATAACTTTGAACGGAGCCGTCTCTAATGCATTCAAATGGGCAGGTAACGGCAGCCGTGTGCTTTTTCTCAAAACCATGTTTTTGAAGTCGGTGATCACTGTAACTTGAGAACGTGTTTGCCGATCAGTTTGAAATTTTTCTAACTTATTCTATACATAATTGTCCTCCGGATGGACGAAGGATTTTTTTTATTTATTTTTTAATATTTTGCGATAATAAAATTATAACATTTTCTGTAAATACATATCTTCCATATTGAAAAACATTTGTTATTAATTATTTAAATGCGTGGCCAAAAATTAATCATAAATTCAAGAAAATTCAATTTTGCAAGTATAAAGTTAGCCAATAAATTTTAGTATTCAGATAAATTTCTCTTAGATTATAATTGTTTTGGTCAAACTTTATTATTGATTAATTCAAGGCTAATGATGTTTATTTTATTAATACTGATAATACGGACATTTATGGGCGAACAACAAAATATATGTTACATTAATCAATAAAGTAGGCAAACATTAAAAAATACGTCTGCCAAGTAAATGCACAGTGCTTCCTCGTGCTAAATTCGTCAAAGGTAGTTAATTGTTTATAATTTAAATAAAAAATATTAATTTGACATTTTTCTTAATACGCGCCTCCTTATTATGTCGTATATTTTGAATTTTTTGACAATTTTAATCAAAATCATTATTTTTCTGTTATACAAACGTCAAAATGACATTTAATATGTCAAAGTAAATAGCAATTTAAAAAAACAAATGACGATTCTTTTAAAGCAAATTAAGATAAATCTTTCTAAGGGAATATTTTACAACAAACATAGGTGACCTATATTATAGAAAATTGAATGCTCTACAAAAAAGGTTCTATAAAATTTTCACGTAACATGTGTCTCTCTTGAGATATCTTCAAATCAAAAAATAAATATTTTGGGATGTCACCCCTCCCCCTTACACACGATTTTAATACTTTTGAAATGGGACCGTCCTCAAACCAGACCCAACCAACCAACCAAGTTTCATTAATATTGGTTCAGTGGTTAATGAGTTATGCGTGTGACTAGGATTGGGGGACAGACAGACAGACAGACACGGAACAAAAAAGTGTTTGTCTTGACCTGAAACGGATAGATCCGGTAAAATTTTTAAAATTGGAGAACAATTTTTTTTCTCATTTTAAAACGATCACAAAGCTTATCGTATCTTCGATATTACAAGGAAGCAAAATTACTGAAATATAAGTATTCTAAAAATATTAATCATCAGATTTTATTTTTTAATGTAGATAAAATAATCTTAAAAGTTTTAATTTATTTTAAAAATAAACATGTAACAGATAATGCAATACAAAATATCACTCATTACATTTTGTAATAGCTATTTTAGATGTTCTAATTGTAACAGTGCCAAACAATAAGTAATTCACCTGTTTGTCAACATTTACCTTCAGATATAAATTTAAAATAGCCCTTTGATAATATAAATAACTTTCATCCAATAATAATTACAAAATTAACAAAAACTTACCCAGTTTGTGGTGCAAAGGAACAATCTGCTGAAAGTTTAAGACCCTTGACCATCTGATCTTGTAAACATACTTCTGTCGCCAGTGTATTGTCGGTATTCCATTTCTCACTGAATGTTAATCCGTATTCTTTAATTTTGTATTTAGTTTCAAGATTACCAAATACCTAAAAGAGAAAATTAAATTGTCAAATTCATATTTAAATGCATAATTAATCGGCACTTACTTTGCCGGTATCTTGATTAGACACTCCACCGGAATTAAATTCTACACCCGAATTGGTAGTTGTTTTACAGTCTAACTTAATGAGGCCGTAATGATAGCCTTTTCCAAAGACATCACGGGCCTGTTTTCCCAAATCACTGTACAGTGGTGGAGCCATTATCTGTTAAGAAATACAATTAATTGAAAATTCCGTGTTTTTTTATAAATTATTGATGTTATTTTGAATTAAACAACAATTACGAAATATTTAAAATTGATTGTTATAAACAGTTGTAATGAAGTGTGAAATTTTTTTATTTCAAGCACGTGAATATGACGTAACACGAGATAAAATACACGAGTGGTGTAGTAAGTTACATAAAACTAGGTTAAATAATTTTTTTTAGCAATTATGTACATTTTATTAGCAATAATGATAGTTTTGATCAATAAAATGGTAATATTATGTTATGTAAAAAAGAATCACATTGAGAAAGTACATTTATTGATATCCCTTCATAAAGTAAAGGCAATATACTTTACAGAAAGTAATTAATTATTTTACTTAAGCCGGTTAACGAGACACTTGGCTATTAATAAGATAAATATAATATTAAATTAAGTCACATTCTCAGCACATACATAAATACAATATAAATAAAACACAATACACTTACTAAAATATATTATTATATATTATAAAATAAGATTTTTAAGATAAAAAGACGTATTGCTATATGCCAATACGAATACCAAAACGGGTGAAACGTGAACTGAAGTTCACTTCGTCGTGGACGTCGCAGAAGTTTTTTGGTTCACCATCGCATAGATAGCAGCACTTACATTTTATAAACTATTGTTATTTATTTATTAAATTTACAGTGAATTTAAAAAACAGGTAGAATTTATGGAATAGAATTATACAGAGAAGAAAAATATATAAAAATATTATTAAAAACTATTGTATTTTTTTAATTAGAATATTTTAATCTCGACATCATTTCATCATATACTTATTCTATTCCGGTCATTATTTGAAAAACAGCGGGGAGATAACATTGACGTGTATGCATATCGTTATAATTATTTGTTTTATTTTCGTAATTAAATATTATTACAAAATTTGATTTATCGTAGTATTTTCTTATTTTAACAAATATTAAATACATCCATTTCATTTATAAAGTCATGTAGGTATATGTGTATTACACACATAAGAATATACATATATATTTATATATGTATGTATGCGTGCATACAAATTAAACTTCATATTAAATAACACTTGTACTTTGTCATATTTATCTTCAATAATCACTTCAAGTTTTCAAGGCTACCATAGTCAGTATTGTGAATACTGACACCTACATTAATTAATCATTCAATATTTAAGAATCCTTATATATTTAATGATTATCATTTCAATAAATCAATTCATTGATGATTTTTGTGTCTTTTTTGAGATTTGACCGTTTATGATTTTCTGTATTATGTAATAGAGATAAATGTTAATTTTTCAGATTTTAAATAAATGTGAATTTATTAAGAATGTATGCATGAAGATTAATGGAAATGTATGCTAACAATAAGAAAGAAATGATTATGCAATTCTGCTTTATTAATTGTTATTGTAACTTATTAATTAAGTTAAAAATAGACATTTTATTAATGGTCAGGGATGCACAATGCACAAGATTAAATCTATTTGTCAGAAAATATAATATTATTGATTTATTTATTCAAAAATTTTTTTAGAACCCTTTTCCATAAAATGAAAAGTATTAAAAAAAATAATTCACCTACCACATTGAGTGGGGTGTCGTTAGAAAAGTCTTCTAAAATGTAACAAAAAATGTATCAAAACTTTTTTATTTTAACCCGTCAATCACGATGTATTTGCTTTCCAAAGTCATTAAAAAAGCGCGCCCCCCTCTATTTTCTAAACTATCAATTCAAAAAATCTGAAAAAGTTACAGAATGTAGCTTTTGATTATAAGTACTTTCACTGAAAATTATAACGAACATTGTCAAAAATATTTTGGACCCCCCTACTTTAGACTGAAAAGTGAACTCATATTTTTTTCCCATTTACTCCCTTGAGTGGGGTGTCATTTAATAGGTCTCTAAAATGCAATAAAAAATGTCAAATAACTTTTTAATTTTAACCCTTCAGTCACGATATATTTGCTTTTTAATGTCGTTATCAGAGCACCCCCCCCCCCCCCTATATTTTCTAAACTATCGATTCAAAAAATCTGAAAAAAATTCAGGATGTAGCTTTTAATTAATACTTTCACTGAAAATTATAACGAACATTGTCAAAAATATTTTGGACACCCCTTTCATAGATTGAAAAGTGAACTCACATTTTTTTCATTTACCCCATTGAGTGGGGTGTCATTTGATAGGTCTCCTAAAATGCAATGATAAAAGTCAAATGACTTTTTGATTTTAACCCTTCAGTCACGAAAATTTTGAAATAACTCTTTTTTTATAAATCGTAGTGAGAATGACTACGGAACCCCATCATGTGTGTGCCCAGCACGCACTTGCTCGGTTTTTATTTTAGTATAAAATATTTTTAAAATTAGATTACATTATATAAGTACAAAAACAATTTTCAAATAAGCTGTTTAAATATAGTACTTTTGGCTATATTTACTCATATTAATAATGTACAAACAATACATACAATCTCGTAAAGTGTAAAGAATTCAGCTACAGAATTTCAGCAAGAGGAAGGAAAATTAAATGTACACCTACATAAATTAAATATTTATTTTGGAATTATAAAACTCTTACATAAAATATACATTAATTTAAAATGTTCACAATTTTAATTCAAAAAATATTTCCGCATTTACCATTTTTATAATAAAATAAAATAAAGGTAAGCATAATTTAGATTGTTCCCTAAATTGTCTTAATTAACGTAAATGCGTCCCAGGCCAGGCGCGTATTAAGAACAATTTAAAATTGATATTTAATGTATAGTTAAAATTAAATCAACAATTTAGATTAAATAATTTTAGGCCAGGCTCGTATTATAGATAATATTTACAATTGATGTAATTTTTTTAAATAAAAATGTATAAAAATTAAAAAGATTTAAGTTTATAATTTTCTTAAAGCATGATGTAAAAAAAGTATGAACATAAATAAATATAATCTAAAAATATATGTAATTACATTTATTACATATACAAAAGCTGTGGCGTCCGTAGAAAATTTTCCGGCAAGAAGGGGAAACTTTAATATACAAAATCGGTTATATCAAATGGACCGGTCATACTATTAGGTCGTAAAAGCCGATAGTCGTAAAAAACGTAAAAAGGTAAGGTATATGGGATTCAGTCGGACTTTTATTTTGAATCATTAAAACTGATATATTGTATTAAACGATATCGTTATAAGTTATAATCGGCTTCGACTGTAGTTATTTTTAGGGTTCCGTAGAAAACTAGGAACCCTTATAGTTTCTCCATGTCCGTCCGTCTTGAAAAATTTTGAGATAATAAGATGAAATTTGGTATACGGTCGTAGATTAATGACTCAAAAACAGAAATGATAAGATTTAAAAAAAAAAAAATTTTTTTTTGGGCCCCCTTTTCATAAAATGAAAAGTGTTTTAAAAAAAAAAATCACATACCCCATTGAATGGGGTATATTGAATATACCAGAACCTTTTGATTTTAACTCTTCAATCACGATGTATTTGCTCTCCAAAGTCATTATAAAAGCATCCTCCCCATCTATTTTCTAAACTATCAAATTCAAAAAATCTGAAAAAAATCCAGAATGTAGCTTTTAATTAGTACTTTCTTCACTGAAAATTATAACGAATATTTTCAAAAATGTTTTGGACCTCCCTTTCATATACTGAAAAGTGAACTTTTTTTTCATTTACCCCATTGAGTGGGATGTCATTTGATGGGTCTCCTATAATACAATAATAAAAGTCAAATGACTTTTTGATTTTAACTTTTCAGTCACGAAAATTTTGAAATAACTATTTTTTTATAAATCGTAGTGAGAATGACTACGGAACCCTATCATATGCAGTGGCGGATTTAAGGGAAATGAGCTAGGTGGCAAACGTACCAGGGGCCCTTTTATTGAGTAAAAAAATTTCACTTAAAGAATTGTTTGATTGCACCAACTTAAAAATTGATTGACGTGAAAAAAACATTAGGTAATTCATTTAGAGCTACAAATTAATTATTAATAAAATGATAAAATTTTAGTTTTTTGATTTCCTAATTAATTTTTTATTGCGGCAACCAAACATTTTGAATTGTTATTTATTTATTATTTATTGTATGATTCGTTATTGACAATCTCACTTATAAATTTCGACTTATACATTTAACTCTTGTTTACACATATAGTATATGTTAAGTTACATTGTTTTAAAACCCCGTCTCGTCTTTTGTTGTGCAAATATTTCGATTGTCGAAATAGATCTATTTTGTTAGCCACGTCTCTTTCAATGTACAAAATACTGAAATTATTGAGTGTTTCCTCAGATAAAGTGGCATGACGATAGTTTTTGATTCTTTTCAAAGAACTCATTCCTCGGCGCTTGCACTTGTGACTGGCAATGTAATTTTATTTCCGCACGCAAAATTATTGGAGGGAATCAAAATTTTTTTACACAGCAGGATTTAAACAGGCTCACATACAAGGGCTCTTATCTGAAGGGGCCCTTGGGAGCATTTTCAGACGGGGGCCCAGGCGGCAACTGCTCATTTGCCACCCGTTAAATCCGCCACTGATCATATGCGTGCCCAATACGCACTTGCCCGTTTTTTTCTTTATAAAATACCGTAGGTATCACATTAATTTACTCGACCCCATTTAACCCCATCTACAGACGCCCATATACACACAACGCTTTTCCCGAAAGTTCGCGAAAAGGAATAAATAATACAAACAAAATAATATTGCGTCAACTTATTTTGGCGTTGGTAATTTTAACGCAAATTCGTTATTTTTCCACTGCCAACAGAGCCATCGCGAATATTCTGGCAGTTTATTTTCAGACAGATATATTTCAGCCGCACGGCGTACAACTTCATAGTGAAAACAGAGAAACCAGAGCGAAAACATTTTACAATTTATTAATAGACGCGTGCATTTGTTTTGAAATGGGCCCTGACAGTGTGATTAAAGTTCTGAAGAACGAGCAAGTTGGTAGATATACGGTAACCACGAAAAACTTGGAACCTGGTGAAGTGATTTTTACAGAAACGCCTTTTGCTTTCGGGCCTAAAACGGGTAAATGTTTTAAACGTGTCATGTGGATTCTTATTATAGTGATTTTTTAATCAATTTAATTTATATACTAACATCAGTTCGGTTTTAATAAGTGTTATGCCGTGTTTACACCGAAGAAACAAAACAACAACATCGTGTCTTTTTACAAAAGTGCAATAAACCCCTTAAATACGAAGTGTTTTAAAACACCGTGTTGCTGTTTTGTCTTTTTCGGTATAAACATTGCATTACAATAAGTATCGGACATTTTAAAACGGCAGCTGATTAGGGCCCACAATGTCCAAATTTTCAAGTGTTCTACAGATATTAATGCGGACAGTTTTTAAAAAATTAATTTATTAAATTTGCTTAAAAATGTATTTGTTTTTAACGGGGCCCGTATTTGGAACGTTGCATATGGCTCTATTTTTCCTTAGTCCGTTCCTATTTCATAGATGCTTATGAATAAATTTCTATCAATAATATTAAGTAAATAGGAAATTCATAAATTTTCATAATCCTTATTCACCTTTCTAAAATGTCGAGGCCCTTCTTTATTCTTAATAGTTTCAGATATTACTTACACTGAATATTGACTGTATAGTTTATTAAAACAAAAATTAAAACGGGCAAGTGCATGTTGGCCACGCACATGATAGGGTTCCGTAATCATTCTCACTACGATTTATAAAAATAGTTATTTCAAAATTTTCGTGACTGAAGGGTTAAAATCAAAAATTCATTTGACTTTTACTATTGCATTTTAGGAAACCTATCAAAATATTTTTGACAATGTTCTATATAATTTTCAGTGAAAGTACTAATTAAAAGCTACATTCTGGATTTTTTTTAGATTGTTTAAATTGATAGTTTAAAAAATAGAGAGGCGGGGCGCGCTTATAATGACTTTGGAGAGAAAATACAACGTGATTGAAGGGTTAAAATCAAAAGGTTCTGTTAAATTTTTTGTTGTATTTTTGGAGACCTTTCTAACGATACCCCACTCAATGGGGTAGGTGAAATTTTTTTTTGAAAACACTTTTCATTTTATGAAAGGGAAGGCCTAAAAAAATTTTTTTTTTCAAAAATATTATCATTTCTGTTTTTGGGTCATAAAATCTACGACCGTTTACCAAATTTCATCTTATTATGTAAAAATTTTTCAAGACGGACGGACGGATATGGAGAAATTTTAAGAGTTCCTAGTTTTCTACGGAACCCTAAAAAACGTGTAAATGTTTTTGATCTATTTTATTATTGATTTAGACACACCTCCAGTATGTTTGGGTTGCTACACACCTGTGGATGGAAGCTACTTGTGTTCGAAATGCAGTTGGCCAGTATGTGGACCTGATTGTGAAAATGCAATTGCTCATGCATCTGCTGAATGTAAAGTGTTCAAAGAGGCCGGAGTAAAATGGACCACACCGGAAGATCTGTCTGAGCCAAGTCCTCAGTATGACTGCATTACACCTTTGAGGTAATTTTATTTAAAAAACTACTATTTACCCCCACCCCCTCCAATTGTTTCTGTTAAGATGAGAGTCTAATTACTACGACTGAAAAATAATTGTATTTTGTAATATTTTTAGGGTGTTGTTAGCAAAAGATGAAAATCCGGAACGTTGGGAAAAAGAAGTCAAGATTATGGAGTCCCATAATGAAAAACGGAAACAACAAGAGGCTATGTGGAATGCGAATAGAGTAAATGTAGTTGAGTTTTTGAGGGGGCCTTGCAAACTTGCTAAAAGGTAAATTTTATAATAAAAAATAAGTATATATTATTATTAAATAAAACGGGCAAGTGCGTGTTGGACACGCACATGATAGGGTTCCGTAGTCATTCTCACTACGATTTATAAAGAGTTATTTCAAAATTTTCGTGACTGAAGGATTAAAATCAAAATTATTATTGCATTTTATGAGACCTATCCAATGACACCCCACTCAATGAAAAAAAATGTGAGTTCACTTTTCTGTTGCATTTTAGGAGACCTTTCTAACGACACCCCACTCAATGGGGTAAGTGAATTTTTTTTGTTGAAAACACTTTTCATTTTATGGAAGGGGGGTCTAAAGTTTTTTTTTTCAATAATCTTATAATTTCTGTTTTGGATTATCAATCTACGACCGTATACCAAATTTCATTTTATTATGTCAAATTTTTTACAAGATGGACATAACTATAAGGGTCTATATTAGGGTCTATAATATATAATAAACTATAAGGGTCCTAGTTTTTTACGAAACCCTAAAAATATCAGTGAATACAGCGCCGTAACTACTATAGAGGATCCCCATATCAGTGTAAAAAAAGGTTACAATTAATAATATGTATAGTAAAAATAGTAAGGTGTCAACAAAAAAAAGTAATTATAATTAATACTACTTAAATTTTATTTTGCGGTGGCCCCCTCACATACACTCTGCTCCGGGGCTCCCGAGCTTCTAGTTACGGCACTGAGTGAATATATCAAAATTTACATTTGACAGTAAAATTATAAAGGATTCGTATTTAAATGTTCAAGCCCCCCCCCCCCCCCCCCTCCCTCTGCCTGTAACTATAATTGTTCTATCTGATTGAAGTCTTTTATATTTGTTCTAATTTCATTCAATATACTAATTGACTTATATAAATGGAAAATATTATTTAAGGCCAAAGTAAGTCAATGCTAATACGATGATGCTTCAGTATTTTTCTGAAAAATATATATGGCTTCTTTGTCACGTTGACTGCATGTAAACTCTTCAGTCAGCGAAGTACTAATAAAATAACAAATTTGCAATTTTGATTGAAATATTTTTCTTATATTCTTTATTTTTGAAGAAGACTGTGCAAAAAAACCATATATTCTAACTAAAAAGAATTCTACAATTTCCAATACGTGACGAAACGTTGGAAGAATTGTAAACCAAATAAATGCAACTTACATCTGGTATAATATTTTTAAAAAATTATCAAAACCCATACGTGGGTGTTGCCGCGCAACCTACTTGAACACAACTAAAAAAGTGCCCTTCCCAATCGATTCGTGTATCAATCCCGAATCCGACGAGGTACATGAAGCGATATATGAAAATTTTTGAAGGGGAGGGGTCATGACCGGAAAATTCCTAAAGTGGGCTAAATTAGAACCACAGACCTATCATTTAGCAAACACCCGAGGTTTCTATTTGGTCAGGGGGCCGAGATCTCGCGATGGAAGACGGACGGACGGACGGAAAATCGAGCATATAAGCGCTACCACTTTGTCAGTTAAAAAACATTTCGTCGCTTATCTAACAACACCGCTCAAGTCGAAAATTAGCGGTTTTTACATTTGAATGTCATTGGATAGAACTACTCATTGCGCGTCGATCTACCAATCACAGACGTTTCGACCAATAAGAACCAGAATTAAAAAAATAGTGACAGCGCGCAAGGGTTAGCCTATATAAAAAATACACGGTTTTTTCGCTCTCCTGTAAAGTTGGTCAAAATGACTTGAGCGGTGTTGTTAGATAAGCGATTAATTTATTAAATAAATTGATTTCTTAACAGATTCGATGAAGAATTAATTCACACAGTTTGTGGAATTCTAGAAGTGAATGCTTTCGAAGCTAGAACTTCCGGTGGTGACAATATCCGAGCTTTGTATCCATTTATAGCTATACTATCCCATAACTGTGTACCAAATACAGCTCACTCGATTAAACCAGGGCCGACGAACGATGGGGACGATTTCAAGTAAGTTTTTGTATTATTTTTTTATATCCGGGTGTCCCAGATAACTTTTCCAGCATGGGGATCTCAGTATCTATAAGAGATACAGGTTTGGTTAAATTAGATGAATTATATGTATGAAAGGGGTGAGTATTATTACACCAAAAAATATTCATAATTTTATGTGGTTTAGGCGGTATACCCAAAAAACAGAAAATTCGGAATTTCTTTAAATGGCTATAACTTTTTTGTTAAAATAGATAGGTACTTTTTGTTTGCGGTTTCTTAAAGCACTTTTTTGTGTAGAATTGTTTGGTGTATTTATAATTTTTATATCTCTTTTAGATTCCGAGTTACAAGCTCTAACTTTAGTTTTTCTTATAGGTCACTTAGTTGAATATATCATATTTGAACGTGTTTTTTACTCTACTTTACAATGATATGTCACTTGCCATATTTATTATCGAAAAAAAGTCGAAATACTAAATATCAGTGATATTTATGAAGTATTTTATTACAAACTTTTAAGTGAGCCATGAAAAACAAAAATTGTAAACAAAAATCACAATAACAACAATCAAAATAACAAATGAATATTTGAAACAATGAACTATTTGAAAAAATATATTATAATTTTTTTTTCGATAATAAATATGGCAAGTGACACATCGTTGTAAAGTAGAGTAAAAAACACGTTCAAATATGCCATAGCCAACTTAGCGGCCCATAAGAAAAACTAAAGTTAGGGCTCGTAGCTCGGAAACTAAGAGTGATAGTTAAAATCTAAATACATCAGTCAATTCTACACAAAAAAGTGCTTTGAGAAACCGCAAACAAAAAGTACCTATCTACTTTAACAAAAAAGTTATAGCCATTTAAAGAAATTCCGAATTTTCAGTTTTTTGGGTATACCGCCTAAACCACATAGAATTAAGAATATTTTTTGGTGTAATAATACTCACCCCTTTCATACATATAATTCATCTCATTTAACTGCACCTGTATCTCTTATAGATACTGAGATCCCCATGCTGGAAAAGTTATCTGGGACACCCAGTATTATCAATTATCAAACTAACGGAGTCGCCTGTGGCTTCACCCGCGTTGAATTCGTTTTTATATAGACATTTATATAATTACTAGCGGAATCCCGCGGCTTCGCTCGCGTAAACTTCGAAACTAATTACAACCTTCCATATGTGATAGGGATGACATATTACATTTTTTATATTGATTTTTATTCATTACCTATACAAAAATATAAATATCTCGGATTTTAGTTAAAAATTGTAAAAAAATAACCCCTTGTCTACCCTCACCATATTTTTAATTTTTTTATTGTAGATAATTTTGCTCCACCATTATAACGTAAGCAGCTAATGTAGATAACCATATCAAAAACACAGACCCTGTCTACCCCCGCCATTAGGGGTTGAATGTCGAAATTTTTATTTTAAATATGACTTTTTTGCCCGAATTTACCTTTATAAGTAAGGCAGGTTTGCAGATTAACCATCCTCGTCCCCGCCCCATGCTATTAGGGCTTGAATATCGAACTTTAATTTTTAATTGAATATTAACAATTATGAAGATAAATATATCATAATTTTACCCCCCCCCCTCCATTCCCATAGGGGTTGAATATTCGTAACTGATATTTGTCTTGTAGTGTACCTACTTGTGCCATGTTTCATTCGGTGAATACAGAAAAAAAATATTTTAGAAATTTTTCCACCCCCTAACGCGTTAGGGGTTAAATGTGAAATGCTGAAATAATTGTTTCATTATTTATTTTGTAGAGTATGTTCGATAAGTTTCAATTAAATGCAAACAAAAAAAATATTTTTTTATACAAATTTTGACCCCTGTTTTAACCCCGTAGGGGTTGAATTTTAAAAAATTATTTTTTAGTGGGTGCTTTCATCATAAAAGCACCTACGAAATTTCACGTTTCTAGGTCCAGGGGTTTGGGCTGTACGTTGATATATGAGTGAGTGAGTGGTTAAGGACAAACTCTTTTATAGATATAGATTAAATCTAATTCTAATACCATCTATAATGTTAGCTTGGAACAGATTTTTTACCCCTATTAAGTTTGAACATAATACACGTGTATTTTTATTAAAATAAAAGAGAATTTTGCATTCTTACAGCCCTTCACTGGTTGAATTTCGGAAAATTCATTCTTACAAGATGAACGTCATAAAATGAAAATACTCCCAATATCCCATGTTTCTTGGTCCAGGGATTTGGGCTGTTGATGGGATATTGAGATTTTCAAATGTTGAAATAATTGTGTTATAATGATTTTAAAAATATTCCCAATATCCCATGTTTCTTGGTCCAGGTATTTGGGCTGTTGCTGATGAGATTTCGAGATTTTCAAATGTTGAAATAACTAAACATTAGGGATTGTTAAACTTTTTAGGTGATGATACAATATGTTTTTTCATCATTTAAGGAAAAATGTATTTATTTAAAAATCTTTCTATAAAAATTACGCTTTTAAAAAAATATTATTTTGTTATAATAATCAAAATTTATATCTACATTATATTTTGGATATTTTTAATAACCTGTTTAAGATTTTTGCATAACAAGCTTTGACATATAAATATATATAAGTATTAGATCAATAGCGAAGGCCAAAAACAAAAATATAAATATAACTTACTCAGTTTCAAAAATGCTGAGTAATGCACTGATAAAATGGGATAGTTTTTTAATATTAGTAAGATAATGAATAAAAAAAGTAATTCATTGCTAATAGAAGGTTAAATGTCTCTTGTTTTGGTATTTGAAAACAAATTACGCTTCTATAGTTTTTCTATTATTTTAATAATATAAGCAGTGACGCGTTATACAGTAGGACCCTGAGGTAAGGGGGGGGGGGATAAGTAAAATAATGTATGTTTGTTTGAAGATCTAGGTATTCGCTGGGTGCAAAGTAGGTAGTGGGGGAAACGAAATCGATCACAGCGCACAACGTGGCAAAAAATAACACTTTGGGTGGACTAACTGTCATTTTTAATAGGCTCGTTTTTAACTGAAAATAGAAAGGTCAACATCGTTAATCCCACTATAAACTATGTGCAAGGGGGTGGAGTTAGAAATAATGTCGATGCGAGTGTTCGTGGTGAGCAATATTGTAAAATTATCGGCGCCAAAATTTGAGGTTATGCTGTCAATGTAAACGAATTAACTATTTCT
The DNA here is from genome assembly GCA_949319165.1 of Sialis lutaria. NCBI lineage: Eukaryota > Metazoa > Arthropoda > Insecta > Megaloptera > Sialidae > Sialis > Sialis lutaria. Next base: position 4,357,714 of record OX439244.1, read on the forward strand.
CTATTATACATCATAATTAAAGAGAAAAAGATACCCAAAATAAATAATTTTCACGTACCTTTTATGCTATACTATTTATATTATATGCAAACAGCTAAATTAAATGATATTTGTTTAATAAAAAATTTCACAGTATTAAACAATGATAAAAAGAGAGTTGAATCCATTCAATCCTTCTCTATTACCCACTAGCGGCGCTAATCACTTCGTGCACATAGCCAATAGTCATAAATAATCGTCTAAAATGTATATATTACGATATTTTATTGAAATTATTTGTTTGTTAGTACGTCAAAGTCCACCCAAGTTGCTACTAAAGTCCACCCGTTAGTTGGCGCTGTCATCGCGCACGCTGCGAATAATCAACAATCTCGAAAAATTAGTGTGTTATGAGATAAGGTCGTTGTGATTGTTCAAAAACTGTATTTTCTGTTCCAGTTTGAATTTTAAGAGGAAAAACCTACTTAAAATTAGTCATCCTGTATATTTATTACTTTTGTTTTAAGATCCCGAACAATTGAAGAACGATCTGTCACCTCACAGAAAGTTTTTGATCTTTTGCTTCATCGCCATATCGAAGATACGAGAAGCTTTGTGATCGTTTAAAAACATTTTCTCCGATTTCAAAATTTTAACTTGATCCTTCCGTTTTAGGTTAACAATAAGGCAAACACTTTTCATTCAGTGTCTGTCTGTGTCCTGACTCCTTGTCACACGCATAACTCATGAACCACTGAACCGATATTAATGAAACTCGGTTAGTTGGTTAGGACAAAATTAAGAGTTTGTCCTTAACCACTCACTCACTCATTCATCAACGTACAGCCCAAACCTCTGGACCTAGAAACGTGAAATTTCGTAGGTGTTTTCCTTTTATGATGGAAGTACCCACTAAGAAGGGATTTACAGAAATTAACACCTCTAAGGGGGGTAAACGGGGGTGTAAAAGTTTGTATGGAAAAAATATTTTTTTGGTCGGATTTACTTGAAACTTAGTATAGATACTCTACAATATAAATAACTAGCTGGTACCCGCGACTTCGTTCGCGTGGAATTTAGGTTAGTGAATATTGGTACATTAAGTTCAGTTGGGTAAATAATACAGATAGATAATACAGATTTTTGTATGATAATTAATCAATAAAACAGGCCAAATGTTGCGCACCCATTTTTTTTATCTAATACATGTTTCGGGATATAGAGTAGCTTATGTCCTTCCTCAGGATGCAAGCTATCTTCCTGCCAAATTTCATTAAGATCGGTTCCGCGGTTTAGCCGTGAAAAAGTAAAAAACAGACAGAAAGACAGATCCACTTTCGCATTTTTATAATATTAAGTATGGATACAAAATCGTAAATGTCTCGGCTCCTTAGTAAGATAGTTTTTCCCCCTAAACCCCGAACCCTCGTAGTGTTTTTCCTTTCGAATCGATTAAAAATAATTACCACCCTTCATATGTGGCAGGTGGTGAAATATTTTAACCAAATTTATTTTTTTCCCACACAAACATTTCCACCCCCTTGAAATTTCTTATGGGATAAAATTTTTGGATTCGAAGTAGCCTATGCCCTTTCTCAAGATGCAAGCTATCTCCCTGCCAAATTTCATCAAAATCGGTTCAGCGGTTTAGCAGTGAAAAAATAGCAAACAGAGAGACAGATCCACTTTCACATTTATAATATTAAAATCTTAAATATCTCGGCTCATAAGTAAGATAGGTTGTTTTTTTTCCTTATAACCCCCACCCCCATGATATTTTTCCCGTTAGATCGAATGAAACTTATTACAACCCTTCATATGTGAAAGGGGGTGAAATATATATATTTTTATTTGTTTTGGTTTACATTCATTATACAAAATTGTAAATATCTCGGTTCCTATGGGAGATAGGGGGTTGTTTTCCCCCCTAGGACACCCCACTCCCGTAGTATTTTTCCCGCCGGATCGAATGAAAATAATTGCAGCCCTTCATATGCGACAGGGGGTGAATTATAAAAAAACATTCCCATGCAAACATTTCCACCCCCTTTTAATTTCTTAGGGGATGAATTTTGGAATTCGAAGTAGCCTATGCCATTTCTCAGGGTGTAAGCTATCTCCCTGCCAAATTTCATCAAAATCGGTTCAGCGGTTTAGCCGTGAGAAAATAGCAAACAAACAGAGAGACAGATCCACTTTCGCATTTATAATATGTATTAAATCTTAAATATCTCGGCTCCAAAGTAAGATAGGTTGTTGTTTTTTCCTTATAACCCCTCACCCCCATGTTATTTTTCCCGCTAGATCGAATGAAACATATTACAACCCTTCATAAATGAAAGGGGTTGAAATATATATATTTTCATTTGTTTTGGTTTACATTCATTATACAAAATTGTAAATATCTCGGTTCCTATGGGAGATAGGGGGTTGTTTTCCCCCCTAGAACCTCCCACTCCCGTAGTATTTTTCCCGCCGGATCGAATGAAAATAATTGCAGCCCTTCATATGTGACAGGGGGTGAATTATTAAAAAAAAATCCCATACAAACATTTCCACCCCCTTTTAATTTCTTAGGGGATGAATTTTGAAATTCGAAGTAGCCTATGTCCTTTCTCAGGGTGTAAGCTATCTCCCTACCAAATTTCATCAAGATCGGTTCAGCGGTTTAGCCGTGAACAGGTAACAAACAGACAGACAGACAGACAGACAGACACACTTTCGCATTTATAATATTAGTATGGATGAATCACGCATTTAAGCATTTTTTAACCGTTAAAGAGTTGCAAGGGGATGGAAAAGTTTTTATGGGAAAAAATTATTTTCAGTTTAATTTACTCGAATGAAACTTGGTCAAAGTATAGGTAATGAATAAAAATAAATAGGGGGTGATCCCTGTCACATATGGAGGGTTTTCATTTGATCCGGTATAAAAATACCACGATGGTGGCGGTTTTAGGGTGAAAAACAACCCGCATAGGAGCCGAGATATTTACGATTTCGTATAATGAATAAAAAACAAAACAATAGACAAATTTAATATTTCACCCTCGTTGTAATTATTTTCGAAATCCACGCGAGTGAAGCCGCGGGAATCAGCTAGTTAATAATATTATAGTAACATTAAATGATTAATCAATGACAGGCAGATCATCGCAATACTTTATCGTTGTTTATTAAAATTTTTCAATAATTAAGGGAGCAGACCCAGTTAGAATTTTGAAAAATCTATTATTTTTTGCTTTTTTCAAAGTAGAATATTTCAAAAGTATTCTCTGAGAATTTCAAACAAATCGGACCGTTATTTATCTATAGAGATATATAACTTTGAACGGAGCCGTCTCTAATATATTCAAGTAAGCAGGTAGCGGCAACTGTGCGCTTTTTCTCGAAACAATGTTTTCGAAGTCGGTGATCACTGTAACTTGAGAACGGCTTTGCCGATCGGTTTGAAATTTTTCTCACTTATTCTAAGCATAATTGTCCTCCGGATGGATGAAGGATTTTTTGACGATTATTTTTTTAGCCGAAAATGCGAGTGAAATTTTAGTCGAATAAAGAACTTTGACTTTCAACATCCGCCATTTTGTGAAAATTCAAAAATTTTCAAATCCCGTCGTCCATCCGGAGCATTATGTCATTAACTAATGATCCCTTTTTTTTATTTCTGATGATCTAGTGACGAATAGCAGTGATCACGGTAAAACACTTTTTTTGGATCCCTCCCAAATTTGCTGTATCCCACTTATTTTTTAATATTTTGCCATAAAAAAATATATATAACATTTTCTGTAAATACATATCTTTCATGTGGAAAAACATTTATTATTAATTATTTAAATGCGTGGCCAAAAAAAATCCTAAAAAAAATCTTTTTTTGGAAAGACCCAACTGGGTCTATTCCCATAAATTAACTGCATTCGATGGATTTCAGTACTGTGCATTTATTTGGCAGATATCTATATGTATCTATAAAAGAGTTTGTCCTTAACCACTCACTCACTCATATATCAACGTACAGCCCAAATCCTTGGACCTAGAAACGTGAAATTTCGTAGGTGCCTTCCTTTTATGATGTAAGCACCCACTATGAAAGTATTTTTCGAAATTCAACCCCTACGGAGTTAAAACAGGGTGTCAAAGTTTATATAAAACAAATATTTATTTAGGAGAGTAGGGGGATTTTAAAATACTTTCAGTGGCGTAACAATAGGGTGGCAGAGCGGGCAAAATGCCACGGGCCCCCGGCCTGAAGGGGCCCCTGGCCCGAGAGACCGTGAGAAAAGGAGAAACCTAACATTTATTACGAAATTTTATAAAATTTATTAATTATGAATTTAATAATAAATTTAACTTAGGTACACTGTCAGAAAAGTATTCTTGAATTTAGTATATTTTCGGGATTTTTGTGATATGCTTTAAATCAACTCTAATTTTATTCTTGAAACAAGTAAAAAATTATCTTAAAATAAGCATATAATTGATTTAAGCCGAAAAAATACTACATTCAAGAATAATATAAAATTTATTAATAAAATTAATAAAAACTTATTTAAGAAATTCTATGGGACAAGAAAGACTAAGCAACTTGGCTATTTTATCCATCAAAAATTCTATAGCTCGTAATTTGAACTTTTATATTGTAATTGACACATTTGCTGAACAGAAAGCTCGAAAAAAAGATTTTTAATAATAAACATTTTAATTTTTTTTATATAATACCTCCCACGTTCCTCAAATTAAAATTTACTACATGGATAAATTTTACTTTATTTCACCCAAAAATGCACACAATAGTTTTAATAGTTAGTAAGTTTACATATCTTCTTTGCTTAATGATATACAGGGTGTCCCATTGTAATCTATCACCCCCCTAATTTTTTTTATCTATCAATTAAATCAAAAAATGCTTCAAATAAAAGTTGTTTGGTTTTGAGGGGGACCCAAAATGGCGTTATTAATTTTTTATTTTTTGGACGTCTTCATGGTCAAATAGGCCCAACTTTTTTTTTCAAATAGAAACCTATATTTTTTATTACGGTATCTTATTGTTTGGAAAAAAACAAGTAGCTTTTGTTTCAAAAAAATTTTTGTATGACTTCATTTTTTTTAATATTAAACAAAATAATTTTAGATTTTTACTAATTTTTTACTCGAAACCCATTAACTTTAGAGGAAAAATGTAAAAAACAAAAAATGTTTATTTTAATCTGATATAACTAGGATAATTTTATCAGGATTTTTTGATAACTTTTGCTCTTCAAAATATTAAAGCAAATAAAAAATAAAATAAAAAATCTGAAATAATTTTGCTAGTTATATCATATTAAAATAAACATTTTTTGTGTTTTACACTTTTCCTCTCAAGTTAATGGGTTTCGAATAAAAAATTTGTAAAATTCTAAAATCTAAAATTATTTTGTTTAATATTAAAAAAATATGAAGTCATACAAAAATTTTTTTGAAACAAAAGCTACTTGTTTTTTTTCCAAACAATAAGATATTGTAATAAAAACTATAGGTTTCCATTTGAAAAAAAAAGTTGGGCCTATTTGACCATGAAGACGTCCAAAAAATAAAAAATTAATAACGCCTTTTTGGGTCCCCCTCAAAACTAAACAACTTTTATTTGAAGCATTTTTTGATTTAATTGATAGATAAAAAAAATTGGGGGGGGGGGTGATAGATTAAAATGGGACACCCTATAAAAATTTAACTAAAACTGCAAGCTTTTTTACATTAGCGGGGCGGGGGCCCCATTCGATGGATTTGCCACGGGCCTCAGATGGTATAGTTACGCCGCTGAATACTTTGTTTGTATTCACCGAATGAAACATGGCACAAGTAGGTACTCTACAAGACAAATATCAGTTACGAAAATTCAACCCCTATGGGAATGGGGTAAAATTTTGATATATTTATCTTCATAATTGTTCATGATATTAAGGTAAATTCGGACAAATTAATATTCAATTAAAAATGAAATTTTAATATTCAATTGCTAATAGTATGGAACGGGGACGAGGATGGATTTAGTTATGTGCTTTACTCATAGAGGTAAATTCGGGCAAAATAGTCATTTATTAATATAAAAATTTCGACATTCAACCCCTAATAGCGGGGGTAGACAGGATATGTTTATCTGCATAGTTGCTTACGTTATAATGGTGGAGTTGAGCAAAATAATCTGCAATAAAAAAATTCGATATTCAACCCCTAATGGCGGGGGTAGACAGGGGGTTAGTTTTTACAATTTTGAACTAAGATCCGTGATATTTACGTTTTTTTATAGGTAATTAATAAAAATCAATATAATTAATGTAATATGTCATCCCCTATCACGTACACTGGTAGAAAGGATTTCTCAAACCAAGTAAACCTTGTTTTGTATATAACGAAAACAATATTTTCTTAAGATAAGCAATAATCTCTTAAACCAACTATAGTATTCTTGAACGAAGGAATAACGTAGTTGGATTAAGAGTATGTTTCTTATATTAGGAAAATATTGTTTTCGTTATATACAAAACAAGGTTTTCTTGGTCTGTGTATGGAGGGTTCTAATTAGTTTCGAAGTTTACTCGAGTGAAGCCGCGGGATTCCGCTATTTCTTTATAAAACCCTTTTTCCTTCTAGACTGACGATCCGAGCGACTGTAAAGATTGACGCTGGAAGTGAACTGTTCTGCACGTACACATACACGCTCGCGCCGACGGTGACGCGTCGTGAACACCTCCTGCAGAGCAAGTACTTCGAGTGCACGTGCTCGCGGTGCAGTGACCCTGCCGAGCTAGGCACGCACAGCGGATCGCTCAAGTGCAACAAATGTGATCCGGGACTTATCGTGGCTGCCGACCCGTTAGGTATGTTTGTGTCTCTGTGTGTGGTAATGTGAGAACGGAAACTGTATCACGTGAAGGTGGTGGTGTTGTTTACAATAACAACATGTTGTTGTGGCTGGTTTTATGTAAACATTGTTTAGAATTTAGATATTAAGCGTTGCACCCAATGGGCTAATTAAAATATGCAAGTATTATGAACTATGAAACTGATTTTTAACCATAGGTGGACACAGTTAATCGAAAAGTTAACTTCGTTAATCGTTAATCCGTTAATAAAAAAGTTAACTTCGTTAACCGTTAAAATTCCGAAAAAGTAACGGAAGTTACAGTTAACCGAAAATTCGAAAATTTAACGAAAGTTAAAGTTAATCGTTATAAAGTTAACCATCCAAAATGTTTGAAGACCTTTTTTTTATTTGCTTTTTCGACAACTTTCTTATGTATTTTTCATATCAAACAACCATTGTAACGGACTAAATTAACGGAAGTTAACAAAAGCGTTAACATTTTTTTGAGTTAACTTAAAAGTTAATCCGTCAACCATTTTGTTAACTTCGTTAATTAACGATTAACGGATTAACGAGTTAATGCCCACCTATGTTTTTAACACATTGCAGTTTATATTTGGCAGAAAAGTCACTATAGAGTTTAGTTATGGTTTTTCTTCTGATATTTCTCTGAAAAATTGAAGTTGTTGCATGGAATTTTACTAAAATTTTTTGAATTTTAGATTTCATTAAAAGTACGTTTATTTGATAGAAAATGGCGTAAAAAGTTGAAATTTTCAAACCGCAGGTCTGTATCTCATCACGTTCTCGAGATATGGCCTCTCAAAGTTTTAGTTTTTTCAAAATTTTGGAGAAAAATGGCCATAACTTTTGAATGTATGGTCGGATTTGATTTTTGTCGACGAATTTGAAATCAGCGTGTCAAAATCTATACAGTGGCATGTATAAATTTTTTTTACGAAAAATCGAAAAAAATCAAAAATATCCATTTTCAAAATCAAAAGTTATGGCCATTTTTCTCCAAAATTTGGAAAAAAATTAAAAATTTGAGAATCCATATCTCGAGAACGTTATGAGATACAGATCTGCGGTTTGAAAATTTCAACTTTTCACGTCATTTTCTATCAAATAAACATACTTTTAACGAAATCTAAAATTCAAAATTTTTTAGCTAAAAATTTCATGTTGACAGTCATACATCTTAATAATAAGAAAATGTTAAGAAAACCATATCATAATAAATAAAAACCTCTCCTGGAGTCGACACTTATGTATGAGCATAACAATCAATTCAGACCACTTACCATTCTGTATATATTTTTATTGAATAACCACCTCTTTAACTATTACCTGTTAACGCCAATGTAACCAACAGTCATACATCTTAATAATAAGAAAATGTAAAGAAAACCATATCATAATAAATAAAAACCTCTCCTGGAGTCGACACTTATGAGCATAACAATCAATTCAGACCACTTACCATTCTGTATATATTTTTATTGAATAACCACCTCTTTAACTATTACCTGTTAACGCCAATGTAACCAACAGTCATACATCTTAATAATAAGAAAATGTAAAGAAAACCATATCATAATAAATAAAAACCTCTCCTGGAGTCGACACTTATGAGCATAACAATCAATTCAGACCACTTACCATTGTATATATAATTTAATTGAATAACCACCTCATTAACTATTATCTGGATACGCCCTTGTAACCAACAATTTCCACAGACCCATCAACCAGTTGGAAATGTACCCACTGCGATTTCAAAACCAGCAATTCGGCCGTCAGCAGGGTCGTTCAAACAATCCAATCCGAAGTAGACGCCGTGAACGCTATGGGTCCGTGCCCGGAAGCAGTAGAAGCCTGCGAGACCATCTACAGGAAGTACAGATCAGTACTGCATCCGCGCCATGCTCTCTTCTCGCAACTCAGAGTGACCCTAACACAACTATACGGAAGGGCAGAAGGGTACCAATTGAACGACTTACCGGATATCTTATTGGAGAGGAAGATCGACATGTGCCATGACCTCTTGAAGGTATTGGATGTGGTAGAACCTGGTTATACCAGGCTTAGAGGTATGTTGATCATTAAGTTTCATCTGTATATATATGTTTTAGATTAATTAATTAATTAATAACACACATAAAAAACTCGATTTTATTGAAAATTTGAAATGGAAAAATGCTTAATTTTAACTTGTTAATATAAGAATTTTCCGTCAATATAATAATAAAATAATCTGCCGTGTGCCACAGGACTTTCTTATACGTAATAATGACAGTGAACAGTGTACGTGATTTTTATTTTATTGAAGGATATTTCAGACAAACTAATAAAAGATAGAGTAAAATGAATGAGACATAAACTATAGAAATATTATTTTATACATTATGTATCGAACAAATTTTGTTTAACATAATTACTAACAATAAGATGGAAACGGATGTTTGCTCTTGTCATTTTTTAAATTTTTTTTAATAAGACAAAAATGTTTCAGATAAAAAATTCCGAGTATGTTATTATCTATAATTTATTCCCCATACATTTTTTTCCAACACTTATGATTTAGCCAGAAAGATTTTTTTAAAATAATTATTTAGAATAATCTATACTAGTTGTTGGGTGATTTGACAGTACGGATCACGACTTAAACCGTCATGTCACCCGGCGACCACTGCGAACTAAATGAAATAGAGTTTACAGTGTTTATTCTCAATTTTACGTATAAGAAATACCCATGATACCTATGGCAAAAAACGTACAGTCTCTGTGATACGTATAAGAAAGTCCCATGACACTCATGGCAGACATTTTTCTTATCTGTTATTCTTCTCTGTTATGAACCATTTGAAATGTACTTAAAAACGAACACTTGGTAAACAAAAAAAAATGTTTTTTCGAAAAAATGAATAGAACATAAATTATAGATAATAATATTACCTACAATTTTCAACTTGGCAATTTTTCTCTAATTCGCACTGTTTCAGTGTATTTCGAAAAATTCAAAAATCGATGTAGGTAAACATCCGTTTCCGGTTGAATGATCGTTTTCAAAAATAGGAGGTTTTCTTCCCAGGCAAAAATCAATCTTAAGTATAAAATTCCACCTTTCTACGATTTGTCGTATTTGAGTTACAGCGTCTACAGACAGACCGGCAGACAGACCGACAGACAGACACACAGACATCATGGCGAAAATAGTCAGAATGGATTCAGGGACGGTCAAAATTGATAATTCCATCAAAATCCGGATTTCGAAAAAAATCGCGTTTACTATACTTACTTATACTATATGTATATTTCATATACATTGGTATAAGAAAGTAAAAAAATCTTATTGAGGATATTTTATTAATTTGAAAAATATATCTTCTGTTTATCTAAAAGTATTTTCATTTGTCAAATTAATAAATAACTTATTACACCAACTAACGAAACTCTCAAATAAATTAAACATAATGGTTGTATTAATAAATATTTATCAGTGTGAATATTTTTTCCACCACCCAACTAATGAAAGTGCAATTTTCGATATGGTAAATTCAGTGATGTCATTTATGAATTATTTTTTTGTATTTAAAATATATATTAAACAAAATTTTCACCATGATAAGAACATTGTTAATAATAATATACATTTATCAATAAGATAAACGTGGATATTTCCATATTGGTATAAAAATTATCATATTAACAAACAACCTCTATCGGAGCCAAATCGATCACGGATTTTTTACATTGCTCACAATTTTTAACCCATTATTTTTTCTGTTCATTTATTCCAGGTATGACCCTTTATGAATTGCACGCAACAATATTAACATTAGCTCGTAGCCACTTCCAAGCGGAGATAATAGACAAAGACAACCTAAGGAAGAAGCTTAACGAGGCTATATCTCTGTTGGAACAAGCGGCTACGATATTATCTCTGGAAGATCCTTCCTCTCCCGAAGGAATTATTGGCGCTATAGCTTGGACATCTCTTAAAGAACTTAAAGATAATATAGAAGCCTTGATTGAAGCATGTTAAATTTGTTTAATTTAGAAGTCAAATGCCCGGTATTATCAACCAATTTAAAGCTCCTTTAGCGCTAAATGCTCCTTTAAAGTAAATTTGGTGTATTACAATCGTGATTTCAATCAATATTTAAGCTCTTAATGAAAAATTAACATAATATACGTTGTAAAGAAATACTGCAGAAAATTTAAAATCTATTTAATTAAATGTAAGTATTATGCTTGGATCTGTTGATAATATGACAGTTAGCTAAATGAGCATTTAGTTAAACTTGATAATACTGGGTGAAAGTGACTAACAGAGCTTTTTGTCGATTTTCTAAGCAAGTTAGTTTTAAATATTTATTTACCAACTGTACTGAATTTTTTTAGAAGTCTGTTTTATATATAATAAGAGGAATTGTTTGACGTTTATTTCGTAAAAATCGGTACAGCCATTTAGGCGATGGCAATTTTTTTTATTGTAATATTTGATTGATTTAATTATTTATATTTTAATTTATGTATGTATATACCTATTTTGTACTGCTATTGATAATTAATTAATAATATATTATTATTTATTATTGATGTATTTTAATTTTGACACGACCTTGTACCTTTTAGAATAATGAATTAATTTATATTTGTATATATAGATAGTAATTATTATAATAATATTTAAACGACTATTAAATTATCTGTATACAACTTAAAAAAACTACTATGGCCACCATAAGATTTTTTGTATAAATTATTATACAGAAAAAAATATCGTTTACTGAAAAAATGGGTAGAACATAAATTGTATATAGTTAATAATATTTTATAAAAAACATTTATTACGCACCGTTTAGAACATAATTAGAAAAAAATAAAAATCGACAAGGGGAGTAAACATCCGTTTCCGGCATATTTATTGCACCTATACGAGAACTAAAGTTCAAAAAAATAATTTAGTATCAAAGTTAATTTGATACTTGATAATGTCATTTGTAGTACTTGCGGATTCTCAGTGTTTAATAATTGAAAAGTAAATAGAATCTGTTGATAAGATAGGTACCTAATCTTATTTACATTTTAAATTTAAATAGCTTTTATATGTCATAATTATTAGCACGATAAAATAAAATATCCTTTCTAATTTTATTTTATTATTCAAATCTATATATAAGAAAAATTAACGTAATAATATGATCTGACCCCCCCCCCCCCCATCCCATCTAAATTTTATATCCTATTTAAAAATGTTATTTTTCTCCCTTTTCACGCAGGACTTTTCAGATCCCCCCACTTTTTAGGGTTCCGTAGAAAACTAGGAACCCTTATAGTTTCTCCATGTCCGTCCGTCCGTCCGTCCGTCTTGAAAAATTTTGAGATAATAACATGAAATTTGGTATACGGTCGTAGATTGATGACCCAAAAACAGAAATGATAAGATTTTTGAAAATAAAAATTTTTTAGACCCCCCTTTCATAAAATGAAAAGTGTTTTCAAAAAAAAATTTTCATCTACACCATTAAGTGGGGTGTCGTTAGAAAGGTCTCATAAAATGCAATAAAAAATGTATTAGAACTTTTTGATTTTAACTCTTTAATCACGATGTATTTGCTCTCCAAAGTTGTTAAAAAAGCGTCCCCCCCCCTCTATTTTCTAAACTATCAATTTAAAAAATCTGAAAAAATTCCAGAATGTAGCTTTTAATTAGTACTTTCACTGAAAATTATAACGAACATTGTCAAAAATATTTTGCACCCCTCTTTTATAGACTGAAAATTGAACTTACATTTTTTTCCCCACTTACCCTATTGAGTGGGGTGTCATTTAATAGGTCTCGTAAAATGCAATAAAAAACGTCAAATAACTTTTTAATTTTAACCCTTCAGTCGCGATATATTTGCTTTTTAATGTCGCTGTCAGAGCGTCCCCCCCCCTCTATTTTCTAAACTATCGATTCAAAAAATCTGAAAAAATTCAGAATGTAGCTTTTAATTAGTACTTTCACTGAAAATTATAACGAACATTGTCAAAAATATTTTGGACCCACTTTTCATAGATTGAAAAGTGAACTCACATTTTTTTCATTAACCCCATTGAGTGGGGTGTCATTTGATAGGTCTCCTAAAATGCAATAATAAAAGTCAAATGACTTTTTGATTTTAACCCTTCGGTCACGAAAATTTTGAAAAAAATATTTTTTTTATAAATCGTAGTGGGAATGACTACGGAACCCTATCATGTGCGTGCCCAACACGTACTTGCCCGTTTTATTTTTATTTAGCACTGATTCTAAGACAATGTTTCCCCATAGATCAAGAATGTAATAAATATTTAACATAGGTATGTACTTCCGTAAAAATAAAATACAATTGGTTAAATGATGTTTGGCAGGAGATTAAGTATAAGAAAACATCTACGAAAATAAAAATTCGGTTCTAGTTAATTTGAAAATACATACATACATACATACCGACTTTATACACATTTTAGTTAAAAAAAAATATTTTGAGAGTGAATTAATTTTAAAAATAAAAAAAAATACCCTTTAGGGATAGAATTTCATAAAATCTCTTTATAGTAAGTGATTACGTCATAAAAGAAAGAAATATCTAAAATTAAAAAAAAAATTGGGCTCTGCGTTGATGAGTCAGGCACTCAGAACTTCTTTTTTTATTGATTAATTTTTTTTAATAAACTTATATAAATAAAATTCTAATAGAACAAATTTCTGGATAATTCTGTCATTTTTCATCATGTAACTTGCATAATAAAATTATAATTTATAATTTTATCCACGACTTATATCTCTCAGAGGGAATAATGAAAAAAGAACTTTTCTGATTGGTGCATCAGAGGGAATAATGGTCATTATTCCCTCTAAATGCACCAATCACAAAATTTCTCAAATTAAATAATACCATGGAAACAAAATACACAAATTCTAAAGTCTAAAAAATTTATTTGCGACTGTCAAATAAAACACCTAGTGTTTGTGTATTTGTATTGAGATGGATAAAAATGAAGAGTCTATTACTTGTACACCTCCCGAAATTGTACTACAAGCTGCAGCTACTGGAAAAATCAAAATGCATAATTTATAATAACAGAGTTTGTATTTTGTTTCCATGGTATTATTTAATTTTTATTAATTTGAGATTAGAAGAAAAATTTTTGTATTGAAGCTTGCATTCCTTGTATTCAGTTGTGTTTATGAAAGTAAATAAAATAGTCGTAGATAAAGTACAGTATACTACTCGCAATAATGGCTATTATAACCTCGGAATTTTTTTTTCTCCCTCGCCGCTACGCGGCTCGGTTCGAAAATTATTCCTCGGTAATAATAGCTATCATTATTGACTCGTGGTATAATATACTATTATAAGTTCGTACCGCAGTGATTCTCAAACTTTTCTCATCACGGCCCACTTTCATTAAAGTATGTATATACTTTAATAGCCTACTATTGCACACCCCAAGCAGGCCCTGCTTGGAAGTGTGTTCTACTCTCGTCCTAAAAATTTTTTTCGTATATAAATTGATAAAATGAGTATTATATCTTAAATTTCTTCAGTATCTCACTTACATTTTTACATTTTCTGATAGAAAACATTACAGTCTCCATTTTTGCTTAGTTTAATATCGATCGGTTTTAATTTTCTGTTATAAAAATATAAATAAAGTTCAATTTGTCGATTTAACCCGCTTTTTTGATAGAAACGCCGAACTACAGGTCACAATTCGAAATAAATTTGCACCAATCCTTTTGAATTCACTTCATCTATTATCAGAATAGAACCCTATTAAAACTCAACAAAATTGGATAACTAGAAGTAACGAAATTTGCAGTTTATTTAAACAAAAATTCATATTTTGACAGGAAATTTTTTTACAAATAGAGTAGTTACTATTTATAATTTATTAATAGTAGTAGGCGCTATTTCTTCATATGTCACTTGTGTGTCACTTCAAATTCCATAATTATTATATTGTGTTAATTAATATATAAATACATGTACAAATGTACATCGATACGTGCTGTATTTTAATTATTTTATTCAAAGCCAATCAATCTTTTTAATCAAGATAAAATCTGGTAAGTTTGCATTTTTAAAACAAATATATTATATATGTCATATAACCTATAAACGTTACATTGTTGTTTCATTTTAAATGCTAGACATCAGGTGAACACAGCTGTTATCGCTGCAATATGTGGATGTATTTATCTTTTTAATTATTATTAGATATTAATTAATTTATTTACTTTATACATTTTACAAAAAAAATATGTTATATAAAAATTGTAAATTAAAATGATTGTTGTTTTATTACAATACATCCTAAATTTAAATAAAAAAAGGTAATAATCGATTGATATCAAGATTCATTGTTGATTTTTTAAAAAATCTTAATGAGTGATAAACTTCATATTATATATTTATATAATATTAATTAACTCCAATCTTTTTTTCAAACATCCTTTTAAGTTTCACCAATTATATTGTACCTGTACCGTATTTATTTGATATTATAAGTTAATACATTTTTTTATGTTTAAGGGGTGTGCATTTTATGGCCTAGCCATAGTATTTCTTAGTATATTTAAGAAATATATTATGTCATATTTTAGAAAATAGGCGGCCCATTGGTGAACCGGGAACAGCATTTTGAGAAACACTGAGTAAATAATATTAAAACAAGGCATAATAAGTAATTTTGTAATTAAATCTCCCCTTTTTAATATCGTCTAACATAGATATAGGTACTGCAGTAAATGACCATGACTTGTAAGTCTTGTAACAAATATTCATTTAGTCCAATGTTCATCAACAATTAGTTAAGGTGTTGATCAGTGGCACCAGGTAAGAAAATTATCAGGGCTGTGTTATTTTATTAAATAATTTTAGATAATATAATATCATCATTTTTATAATTACTATTTTTTTTAGCTGAAGAATAATTAAAATAATTCTTATTCGATGAATTAGAGGGGGGGGGGGGGGATTCAAAATTAAAAATACAAACTTTAGAATAGATTAAAAACGGTTCAATAATTTTAAATATAAATATGGTGAGGATTTCGTAATTTTTGAAAAATCGATTTTCGAAAATCTGTCTAAAATATTTCATACGAATTTTTAGACTTATTGTATACATACGTAAATGTCTACAACACCCGCCACTGCTTTTTATAGACAGACGGTATAGTTGAGGTACAAGCTAAATATAACTATATCCAGTGGCCAAAACTTTCTATAAGATCAAGTTGTCTCACATATACACTTATCACTAACTAGATAATATTTATTTTTAAATAATTCTTAACACCTAACCCACCATTTTAAAACCAACGAAATACACCAAATATTAATTCAATAAAAATGGTATTAACATAAAGTACAACAACTTAAAAATCAACATGTGTATATAGTGAACCTTAATAAATAAAATAAATAATAATAATTTAATAAATGTTGGTGACATCTAGTGAGTAAAAATAATACTGTTTAAATTGGTATGTATGTGATTTTTAAAAATGTGTAGAATTTTTTATAAAAAAAATCAGTCGGAATTTTCAGCCGGAAAACAATTGTCGATTGCAACAATGGATAATCGGTGTGAAATTTGTGATAAACAAGGAAGCCAGGTTTGCTCAAATTGCGGAAATGCTTCGTATTGTGGGAAAGATCATCAAAAAGAAGATTGGAGAAGACATAAAATTATTTGTAGACCCTATAAAATTGTATCGAATGAAATTTTCGGCAGGTACAATTTTTTTTATCAATTATTACGTACTTTTAAAAGTTACTGTTATAAAAAATTAATTTTGAAATAGTCAACAATAGGCGTTCTCAAAGGAAAGCAAAGAAGATTTTTTTTAATTACTTAACTAATCCCCCCACAAAAAAAAATCGTTACACCACTGAAACGAAGGTTATTATTTAATTTAAATCTTGTTTTTAGATACTTGATTGCATCAAGAAATATTAAAGCCGGTGAAATAATATTAAAAGAAAACCCTATAGTCGTTGGACCAGAAATAAGTACCCCTTCATCGAAAGGAATATGTTTAGGATGTTACGCACAACTATCAAAGAAATACAGCATTTGTGATACTTGTAAAATAGCCCCGCTATGTAGCTCAAAATGTCCAAATATTACAAACCATACGTCAGTCGAGTGTGATACTTTTAAACAATCTAAATTAACGGTACAAGAGTTATTGGAAAACATGCAAATAATAATGCCTCTTAGATGTATGTTACTTAAGAATTCAGATGCGAAAGCATGGGACGATCTGATAAAACTAGAAGGACATGAAGACAAAAGAAGAAACACTGCGATTTGGGTTAGTCATGAAAAAAAAGTATTGAAGGTATTATATAAAAAAAAAATAACCATACAAATAATAAAAAATAAAACAAATATTATTTCAAGGTACTCGAAGAAAATAAACTAGTAAACCAAACAGAATTTACGCCAGAATTACAACAGAAAATCAACGGAATATTAGACGTAAACACATTCGAACTGAGGTTACCTGGAATAGAAGATCTGACAAATTTTCCTGACTGTTGTTTACGTGGTTTATTCCTAGAGGCAGCCCTGATGGCACACGATTGCATTGGAAACACTCACATATCTGTAGATGACAACTTCACCATGACGATACATGCTAGTGTACCGATAAATAAAAACCAAGAGATATATTTTAACTATACCAATGGCTTACAGGTAAAAAAATGTGTCAAGCCTTTGCTCATTAGTGTAGTTTAAGGGGTTATTAGGTGTACTCAGAATTTTCAAGAAATTGATTTTTGTTTATTGTATTTTTGGAAGCTGCTACAACGGCTGAAGAACTATTTTATGGCCCAGGAATAGTTGACTCGGTGTAAGTAATTAAATAATACGTATATTACTTTACGTAAATTGAGTGTAAAACTTTAAATGCGTTTTTTTAAAAACTATGTTTTTTGAACTGGTGACCACTGTAGCTTGAAAACCGCTCGGTAGATTTTAATGAAATTTATACAGCTTTTTGAAAACATGAAAAACTAGTGCCTGATCGAAGGATTTTTTTTTTTTTTTAAATTTCGATTTGTTATAAACTATGTTTTTTGAACTGGTGACCACTGTAGCTTGAAAACCGCTCGGTAGATTTTAATGAAATTTATACAGCTTTTTGAAAACATGAAAAACTAGTGCCTGATCGAAGGATTTTTTTTTTTTTTTAAATTTCGATTGTTGGTTTTTTCCCCGAAAATCTTGAAAAAAATTTGGATGAATCTCCAAGGGTAAGTGATGGTCACCGCAAAGAGCTTCGGTTGAAACTGGATCAACACAAACAGCCATTACTTTTAAAATTATTAATTTTTTTTTCTAAAATTTCTGTCAAGTCAAGTCGAAACCTTATATAATGATGCTGTTTTTACTTTTATAAAATAAAATAATTTACTGGCAAAAAAAAATTATTTAAAATTGTCATTTTTTCATGTCTCTGAGTACACCTAACCCCTTAAAACCTTTAGCAAAGTTAAGAACCAAATATTAAAAAAAAAAAAAAAATTGACAGTGTTCCTTTTTGTGATTTTGGAGCACTAAAAAAACAAATTTTTAAATTATTCTTGCATTTAACATTATATTTTCAGGGTACCTTTGAACGCCAACAACATCTACAAGAAGGCAAATACTTTGAATGTGATTGCGAACGCTGTTTAGATCCAACAGAACTAGGAACGTACATGAGTTCATTGTTATGCACACACTGTAAAACAGGGTTCATATGTCCCCCAGCGTACGACAGAGATGTGTCTAACTGGTACAAACATAAAATGAAATGGACGTGCAATGAATGCGAACGCAAATATAGAGGGACACTTGTAAATACTACTTTACAAGTGATTAAAGATGAAATACAAAGTTTAGGTAATTTAATCTTTTGTTTGACAGACAGACAGACAGCGTAAAATCTTATTTATTTCAGATAAATCTGATGTACGAGTGTTAGAATCAGCATTGAAAAAGTATCTACGAACTTTACATCCGAATCATACGTTAATATTAGATTTAAAACAAGGTTTAATAGGATCGTTACGATATGTTCTTCGGGTTAATCCAAACCCTGGAAAAAAGGTTCTCAGTAGAAAAATGGAACTGTGTAAAGAAATATTGCCAATATTAGAAATAATTGAACCTGGTATATCAAGACTCAGAGGTAAATAATTTGATATATACATAGGTGGGCACAGTTAATCCTAAAAGTTAACTTCGTTAATCGTTAACTCGTTAATAAAAAAGTTTACTTCGTTAATCGTTAAAATTTCTAAAATTTAACGAAAGTTAAAGTTAACCATCCAAAACGTATACTGCTTTTGGCGCCTTTTGGGATGGGATACATAGGTAAATAAAACAAAAACAAGTAGATAGATTAATTAATTTAATTATTACAAGCGACAGTAGCGACCCGCTCTGGTTTCGCATGGATAGCAGAGCATATACACACCTAAGCTAAACCTTAATGAATTAAATGATCTTTTTATCTTTAAACCTTCCTCATGCTTACTTTAGTTACTATACTAATATGAAATATGGAAGAAAATGATAAACTCTAAATGAAGTCGGTTAAAAATGGTGCAAACGCTAAAAAGTCATGTTATAATATCTTGTATTCACTGGCACATAGCAAGTAATCAACAAGGCCGTTTTATTTTTAAGAGTTTCTCAGCTCTGGATTCTTGCTCTTTTGAGCAACAGCGCAGCGCCGGTGTGCCCGCGTGGCACGTAATTCAAACAAATAATGACAACATGTCAACAAACAACCAATGTAACGGACTAAAGTTAACAAGAGCGCTAACATTTTTTTTGAGTTAACTTAAAAGTTAATCCGTTAAGCATTTTGTTAACTTCGTTAATTAACGATTAACGGATTAACGAGTTAATGCCCACCTGTGGATATATATGTATTATTATCCTGTTGAATTTTAATTAACTTTTAGGAATAGCATTATATGAAATGCACATACCGATGGTAGTATTAGCAAATAAGGAATATGATGGGGGACAGATAAAAGCCGAGGAACTACTCAAACAAATGTTAGAAGCTGATTCAACTGCTCGTGAAGCAATACGGTTACTTCTCCATGAGCCTGCAGCTTCACCTGAAGGCCGTTTAGCTAAACGAGGTGTCGCAGAGTTGAAAATGCTTTCAGAGAGTATTGCAAGTGTACGGCGACTTGTGGATAATGAAAATAGCCTGAAGAAGGGCAAAACAAGAAAAACACGGAAATGAATTTTCAAATCGATTGAATAGTCAATTTAATTAATAATTGTTTTAATTTAATAGGAACTAAAAATACTTCTAATGTTAAACTATTGTGATTTTTTATTGTATTTAACAAAAATTATTACTATCAAAATTTATCAAAAATATTTATACAGTGTGTTGATAAAGTAAGGAACAAAATTCATAACTGCGTCATTTAATATTTTCAAACAAAACGCTCGGATACGTCGATTAGTATTTTTAGTTGCGGATTTTTTGACATAAGAAAATTTTATACAGGTTGTCTCAAAAAGAACATACGCAGTCATAAATGAATTTTTTTAATGGAACACCCTATATATTATACCATTTTTGAATTATATGATAAATTTTGAATACTTTTTGTACAGCATACCATATCTCTAAAATCAGCGGTTTATGGAATAATGACGTTTGAAATATGTCTCAAGATGAATATATGCAGTCATCATTGATTTTTTTTAATGGAATATCCTGTAAATCAGGCTTGTCCAACCCGCGGCCCGCGGGCCGCATGCAGCCCCCGAGCACATTTCGTGCGGCCCGCATAAGATTTAATATAAAATATAAAGGTAAAAAATATAATATAAAGATTCAAAAAGGTCTTCAGATTTTTTGTTATAAAGTAGTATAGATAGTGTATATACTACAGATATATAAATAAATTAATCAAGTCAAAAAAAAGGTCTACACATTTTTTTGCGGCCCTTAACAATTTTTTTGCTATTTTTTTACGCTCTGCGGCCCACGAGGGTCAAACGGTTGGACACCTATGCTGTAAATAATACCATTTTTGAATTGTACAGTAAATTCTGAACACTTTTTGTACAACTTACCACAGCTCTAAAATCAGTGGTTTTTGAAATAATTTTATTTCTTTTGTATATTTTATGGTATCCGGAAAGTTTTTCGAAACACAATTTTTCGAAACACAATTTTTCGAACACAATTTTTCGAAACACAATTTTTCGAAAACAATTCTTCGAAACACAATTTTTCGAAACACAATTTTTCGAAATACAATTCTTCGAATGAACAATATTTCGAATGAATAATTTTTCGAAAAAAAAATAAGTTTTGGATTTTTTAAGTTAGGTAAGTTTTACACAAAATTTGATAATGGTAGAAATGAAAAAGAATAAAGAGTTTAGGTTAGGTCAGAATAAATAAGTTTAGTCCCGGTTAGGGTAAGTTACTTTTAGTTAGGTTTGCTTAGAGTAGATTAGGTTAGTGCCCGTTTAGGTTAGGTTATATAAAGGTAATATTTAATTTACAGGGATCCAGCATAGTTTTCAATGATCACAAAAAACTTAGGTATATTATTTTAAATAATAATAAATAAAAAAATGTTTTTTAAAGTAGTTTTTATTTAAAATGTACTGAAAAGTCAAAAATAAATATTCAGTTGTCACTTCATTCTTAGGTTTTAATGACTAAGACCATTAAAAGAGTGGGGCGCTTATAAAGGCATATGTATAGCTTTAAATGAATTAAAAAAAAATTATACCCTTATATATTTTATCAATTCATACACAAGATATTTTTCCATGCATTTGCCTCTATAGCGTCCCGCGCTTTTATAAATTTTTCGAAAAATTGTTCATTCGAAAAATTGTTCACTCGAAGAATTGTGTTTCGAAAAACTGTGTTTCGAAAAATTGTGTTTCGAAAAATATTGTTCGAAAAATTGTGTTTCGAAGAATTGTGTTTCGAAAAATTGTGATTCGAAAAATTGTGTTTCGAAAAATTTACACCTAACCATATTTTATTATTAAAGTTCATTAATTTTCTATTTATTTATAACATTTTTAACGTAATTATTCCAAAAACCACTGATTTTAGAGCTGTGGTATGCTGTACAAAAAGTGTTCAGAATTTATCGTATTATTCAAAAATGGCATAATATACAGGAAGTTCCATTTAAAAAAATCAATGATGACTGCATATATTCATCTTGAGACACATTTCAAACGTCATTATTCCATAAACCGTTGGTTTTAGAGATATGGTATGCTGTACAAAAAGTGTTCAGAATTTATTGTATAATTCAAAAATGGTAGAATATATAGGCTGTTCCATTTAAAAAAATCAATTATGACTGCGCATGCTCTTCTTGAGACACCCTATATACAATTTTCTTATGTCAAAAAATCCGCAACTAAAAATACTAATCGACGTGTCCGAGCGTTTTGCTTGAAAATATTAAATGACGCAGTTATGAATTTTGTTCCTTACTTTATCAACACACTGTATGTACTTATCTACTTAAAAACATAAATTATTGTATTTATTCAAAAATAAATTTATTATATATAATATATTTTATTCATTTGTAATTTATTTATGTATTATTAAATTAATTAATACTAGAGATATAAAGTACAAACAATCATATATAAAAATATAAACGAAAAAATTATTTAATCATATAGGATACATGTATCAAGTAAAACAAAATTGACTTATGATAAATAATTATGACTCAGACACAGCACTTCGTAAATCATCTAGTATAGGGTCTATATATTCTTCTAATGACAATATATGTCCCGTATTACAAGAATCCGCAGCAAGAAAGTTTATTACTAAGGGCAATTTATTCATTTGTATCACTTGATATTTTGAGTACATACAAATAATTGTTTTATTTTTTCCAAGACCTAATTTACTCCCTTGATCCGAAGCGAGTCCAAATGTTGATAAGAAGTTAGGACTCGTGGCTAGTTTTGGCATTGTACCATTCGTAACTGCATTTAAATAAATTTGTATTAAAATATAAACGTTACTCGATTGTTATTACTTTTTATACCTTTTAAAACCGGAACACCATCTCGATCCGTTATATAAATACCATATAATCCATCAACTCTATAAATAAAAGACAGAAGATAATGGTAAAGTAATTTAAATAAAGACAAACATTTTACCTTACAAGAAGTTGTTGTAAATAGGTTCGAAGTTCCTACAAGAAAGAAAATAATAAAATAACTTTAAAATCTATTGTTAATATGCTACTCACTTTTGCCATTTTATTTAATATTAATTTACTTTTTGCACTACTTAACTCGTTAAATAAAATAAAGGAAATAAGCAGGTATTAATTAATTAAAATAAATATAAATATTATTTTGACATTTGTCAGATGATTACACATAGATGAAACAATCATGAAAAGTATTTTTAAATACCATTGATTACAATCATTCTGACAGTTAGTCCTTTACGTATTCAAAAATCGAGGGGTTTGCAGCAACAACGAGTTAACTCCATTTTTAGGCCAAACAGAGTTAACAACACAGTTAACAACCGTTTCTTGGGGGAAAAAATCATTCTTTCGTTTGGTTCAACAAAGAGTTACCTACCGTTGATAGTTCTCAAGGTATCCGCTAGAATGAGTTAGCTGCTTCATTCGCTTGGGTCAAAATGGAGTTAACTCCAGGAGCTGACTCTTTGTTTTTGGGCTTAGAATTTAGTTAGCAGTGTTAATACACTCGTTACTGTGTTCTTTCTTGAAATAAACAAATTTTCTTGAAAATTGTTCTTATTCAATGCTTCCTTACTTCAAAATGAAAATAATTTTCAACTATTTGGGCCAAAAAGGAGTTAACTCCAGAATAAAATTGACTCTAGAATTGCGAATTTGACAAATTTCTCAATGGAATTTATGGCTAAAACATGTGGTCGGTGACAAATAATAATTGGACGAAGACAAAAGCGATTTAAATACATTCTCCATTTTTTAAACAGTTTTTTTCTATTTTCCCACAAATTATAAAAACTGGAGTCAACTCCTTGTTGCTGCATATGCATACCCCTCAATTATCATTGTCAAAATTTAATAATAATTTAATTTTGCCCCAGGCAAGTGTAATATGTGTGTTAATGAAATAAAAAATGTTTTATTCGTATCAATAAATTTTATTCAATCATTTAAACAAATAGTGCAACAAAGAATGAAATAATGGAGACAATATTGTATTCAGTGACAAAACATCAGATGAAAACTACATCAACAATTAAAAAAAAAATACCTTCAACAATAACATCACTTAAATTATATACGAAATACGAAATAACTGACAGTGTATATAAAAACACTAGTACGTTATATTTACAAACACTTATAAAAGATATAAAAATACATAACATTCTTATGACATCAAAATACAACCACATTTTACATATTTTCAATACATTCATTCAATGTTTAGTATATTTGTTTTATTTATACTTCTGTTTTAGACTAGAAGTGGCTTTATTGAAAAAAAATAATACTTATTTCTATTTACAAAAATAATCTGTAAACTACAACAATTAAAATCACGATTTCTTAACGTCAACTTTACTCTTCTCTTCGATTGATGACGTCATACAACCACCCTGTAAAAACATAGTCGGTATATCATTTCCGTAGTAAATCTTATTATTTGTCGCTATGGCTTCGAATTTCTTTATTTCGATGTATTTATTGGTTAATAACAATTCGTTTGCTTCGGCTTGACGTTTTGCATGATAAAAATCAGCATCAGAACGGCTTTTCTGTCTTGCAAGATGCATCTCATCTTCAATATTAGCCATTCTTTGCAAAGATTCCTTTTCCATAATCTTTTGTTCAAACTGAATCTTCGCAACTTGCGCTTCTTTTTCTGCCTCGATTACAGCTTTCTTTCGTTCAGTTTCTGCATCTTTTTCTACAACCTAAACAAAACCAATTGTATTTGACATTTTTGAAGTTATACTTCTTTAGGCACGTTGGGGGTAAAAATTGAGTAATGTAACGGAAATGAAAAGCTATGTAACGAAACGTTACACGGTGAATTAGGTACTATGGTATCAACAATACTGTAGAAATTGTATCTTTTACTTAAATAACACAACTGTAAAGAGTATTGCCTATATTAAAAAAGAACTATTTTTAAACTCGATTTAATACTGGTGCTGCCATCTAGCACTAGTTGAACCAACTAAAAGCGACATTTACATTGATTATTACATCATGATATTCAAATTTCATGATTTATAAAAATGGACTTTGAAATAATACACAGTTAAATTTTAATTTGATTAAATAGTATAGTGAAATAATGTTACGAATTATCAAGGTATGTAAAGTATAAGGTAGCCTCATGGCTCAGCTCGAGAGAGGGAAATACATCATCTGGGGTGCCAAAATGAGGAGAGAGGGAATAATGTGATCAATCATAACATGTGTAGCCTCGGATGACGTCATTTGGGGTGCCCAAGCTGATTGGTCAAAAGCTCATGAGGCAACCTGTGTATTTACTAACCTTGACGAATTATTAAATAAAATATTAATGTTCTTTATAAATTTATATGCATTTTACATTATTTTATTCATTTAATCAAGTTAAAATTGAGATTATTCGTAGTCATTTTTCAATCACCCCAAAGAAGTATAACTTCTAACGTGTGTACATAAGTACACACTCATTTCTTACATTTTAAGCTGTAATTTTAACTTTGCTTTTTTGCTGATACTTTTAGTCCAGTGCCAATCCGACTTTTTAAGACTAAAAAACAGAAAAATTCTCTACAGGCTGGCGATAGTGGGAATCGTTGCTAAAAATGATTACAAACAGAGGAAAAATAAATGCACCCTTGCACATGAAGCGGTTTCGAAGGGGGGTGGTTTTTAAGGGTTGAAAACGGTTTTTTGCGATTTGCGGCAAAGTTTGAATTTCTATCGAAAAATGGTCTACAGTAAAGTTGTAGATAATAAATAAATCTACAATTTTGTTTCAAACCAATTTACAACATAACCTCAAAATTTCCGAGATAATAGCGAAAAACCGTTTTTTTGAATATTCGAGTTTTTTATGTCGAAAAAATTGTCAAAATACTTGAAATTTTCATGAAATGTATATTTTGAAGTCCTTTAATTTTACTGAGCTGTCCGGAATTTCAAAGTTAAATATTTCCTGAAATATTAACGTTTTTCGAAAAAAATGAAATTTTTTCAATCGAAAAATTGATCGTAGAAATTTTCGATTTTTTAAGTTTTAGGGTGCTCATTTTTCTCGTCTTGAGTTGTACTTTAAGATAGATAAAAAATTAAAATACCTTTACATTTAAAAATTCTGTGAAAAATTAGAAAAAACAAAAATAGTGATTTGTAAAAAACGCAATTTTATTTTTCAATCGCTCTAAAAATTTTGTACTAATCATGAAATTTTTGTGCTAAAATACAAAAATAAAATATATTCAATTTATTAAAAGGATAATTTACGAAAAAAAATGTAATACAGTGTAAATTGATAGGAATAGGATGCTGTAATTAATTAAATAAAAAAATTTAACATAATAATAAAAAACTTTATTTAAAAAAAAATAATAGTATATTGATTTTTTGTAAAATTAATATAAGTACTATGTAATGGAACTTTCTTTTATTTGTTAGAACAAAGTTATTTTAAATAAATGTAAAAAAAATTCAATTTATGATGCTTTTACGATTTATTATCGAAAAATTACTTATTTACAGCATCCGATTCCTATCAATTTACACTGTATTACATTTTTTTTCGTAAATTATCCTTTTATTAAATTGAATATATTTTATTTTTGTATTTTAGCACAAAAATTTCATGATTAGTACAAAATTTTTAGAGTGATTGAAAAATAAAATTGCATTTTTTACAAATCACTATTTTTGTTTTTTCTAATTTTTCACAGAATTTTTAAATGTAAAGGTATTTTAATTTTTTATCTATCTTAAAGTACAACTCAAGACGAAAAAAATGAGCACCCTAAAACTTAAAAAATCGAAAATTTCTACGATCAATTTTTCGATTGAAAAAATTTCATTTTTTTTCGAAAAACGTTAATATTTCAGGAAATATTTAACTTTGAAATTCTGGACAGCTCGGTAAAATTAAAGGACTTCAAAATATACATTTCATGAAAATTTCAAGTATTTTGACAATTTTTTCGACATAAAAAACTCGAATATTCAAAAAAACGGTTTTTCGCTATTATCTCGGAAAATTTGAGGTTATGTTGTAAATTGGTTTGAAACAAAATTGTAGATTTATTTATTATCTACAACTTTACTGTAGACTATTTTTCGATAGGAATTCATACTTCGCCGAAAATCGCAAAAAACCATTTTCAACCCTTAAAAACCACCCCCCTTCGAAACCACTTCATGTACAAGGGTGCATTTTTTTTTCTTCACTTTGTTATCATTATTAGCAACGATTCCCA
The DNA here is from genome assembly GCA_949319165.1 of Sialis lutaria. Classification (NCBI taxonomy): domain Eukaryota; kingdom Metazoa; phylum Arthropoda; class Insecta; order Megaloptera; family Sialidae; genus Sialis; species Sialis lutaria. The sequence continues at coordinate 4,385,082 of OX439244.1, forward strand.
CTATCGCCAGCCTGTAGAGAATTTTTTTTCCCCAAAAAGGCTTTGGCACTGGACTATTTATGTTAATAGTATTATAAAGTTTAATGTTTTTTTAAAATTAAAAAAAAAAAACATACCTTTTGATGTTGAATAGAAATCAGTAATTTCGTCTTTTCCCCTTCCATCATTTCGTAATTCTTTCGTATCACCTCTGGTATCTTCGGTTTGGTTACACGGACAGCCTGTATCGTAATTCCTGGTGCCATATCATTTAAACTACGTTGCAGAGATTGTTTTAAATTCTCATCAATTTGGTCAAACAAATCTATGTATACCTCGTGTAAAGAATGAATACTACAAAATTGGTTCAATTCATGATGTACTTTATTGAATATTAATGTCTTGTCATAATCAGCAGTGAAGTTTTTAACAATATCAGACACTAAAAGAAAAATAACCAATAATATTTGATAACATTTAGATAGATTTTTGATATTTACCACTTTCAGAGTTTAATATATTTACAACTTCTATACGATCGAAATAAATCATAACACCTCCACTTGTACCACATGGTACGTTTTTTACTTCATCTGTTTGTAGCGTTACCTAATACAAATATACATATTCGTGTTAATTTTATACATTTTGAAAATATATTATAAAATATACCTGAACTGATCTATATGAAGTTAAAAATGGTATCATCATATGAAAACCTGGTTGACTTGTAACAGGCAAAAGAGCTCCTCCCTTTAAGTAAATTATTAATTAAGTTAAATCATAATTAATAGTATGTTGATCAATTATCGTACCCGAAAGTATACACCTACATGGCCCTCTTCGACTCTATGTAAAGATGAATGAAATAAAAATGCAAATATTGCTAAAGCAAATGCAATATTGTATGCTTCAATCATATTGAAATTGGGTAAAATAAAAATATAGATACTTATTTTAAAGGTTATGTAGGTATTAGATATTTACTATTTAAATTTAAAAAGATAATATTTTAATAACAAAAGTAAAATTATATCACTTGAAACAATCCACAATAATAATTTTAACTTATATTTAATTTATTTCATTATGTCGTATTTAATTTTCATTTTCTAATCTATTACTGTACCGGTAGAAATTTAAAAATGGAGTCTTGTTAATTTAATTTATTTATTTAAAATCTATATTTAAACACCGTTTCGGAAATTTAATGATAAGGAAACAATTTTAAGTAGTTTATAAAAATTATTATTTAAACATTTGATAAGAAATTCAAAATTTTTTAATTAAATTTTTAGCATTTATGTCCAGTATCGAATTTCGGATTTCAGGAGGGGTAATTGGGGCCTCTAGAAAATACAATTTTACAAAAAAAATATTTTTTTTAGATTTTGCGAATATAATGGCAAAAACTCCCAATTTTTTTCTACCAAAAGCCCTTAACGGCCATAGTCCGCCACTGTCTTTAATAATTAGTCTAGTTTGATACAGTACCGACTTTAGGGGGGGGGGGCGAACCAGGGCAAGCGCCCGGGGCGCCAAGCCAGCAGGGGCGGCGCGCGGAAGGCCAATAATGAAAGAAATAGATAACAACGAAAAAAAGTCATCAGATTTTTTTTTGTTGAAGGGCGGCAAAAAAAATTTCGCCCTGGGCGCCGGGATTGCAAAGATCGGCTCTGGTGTAAAATAATTGTATAAAATGCTTTAATATAAATACAATTAAATTTACAATAAAAAATTGTACTAAAACAATATAATTTTATTTGTTGTAAACATTCATACAGGGGTGAGTAAATCTTTATATTCAAAAGCAGCAACGATATTTTTTGCAGCCAACATAGCCATGTCATTTGTTGTTTTTGTCGTTGAACTTCCAAGATGTGGTATAACAACTGAAAAATTAAAAATATTCACACCCAAAATTTCGATGAGTAACAAAAAAAAAAAAAAAAATACGAACCGCAATTTAAAAGTTTCAAAAGTTCGTGATTCGGTGGTAAAGGTTCAGGAGTCGTGACATCTAACCCAGCAGCAAAAATCGTATTATTTTTTAACGCTTTAATCAAATCGTCTTGATTTACGAGTTTTCCGCGAGCGACATTAACAAAAACAGCTGTTTTTTTCATTTTAGAAAATGCAACTTCGTTGAACATTTCCGTTGTTTCTGGCGTCAGGGGGGCCGTCACAATTACAAAATCACTTTCTTTTAATAAAATATCGAACGGTACAAATTCTGCACCAAGTTCTTTCCCTAAGAAAAAATGATATCGTATAACTAATACCTATAACACTATTCAACAAAAAATACTTTTGTAATATAACAGAGATCTGAATAGAAAATTTAAGAGGCTTTTGGCATGCCGAAACCGGATTTGTTGCCCAATTGGTTTTATCACGTCGTAGGGTTTTGAGATATTCTAACCTAAAAGTCCCAAAAATAACTATATTGGCAAAGTTAAAGAATTTATTATCAAGTAGGTAATTTTTTTCTAAAGTTTTCGGTCACGATAACAAATAGTATTATCTTTCCTCTTTAAAATGAGTTTTAACTTTTTACTATACGATTTTTTTTAGCCGAGATATACTTGTTTAAAGATGTGATATTTTTGTTAATAGAGTGTAGTATAGTAGATACAATGAACTTCACTACATATATCTTCAAAGTAGTATATTTCGCTAAAGAAAAATCGCATAGTAAAATGTAAAAAATTAAAGAGAAAAGATAGTACTATTCGAAATCATGAAAGAAAACTTCAGAAAAAAATTACCTACTTAGTAATAAATTCCCCAAAATTGCCAAAATCGTCATTTTTGGGACTTTTAGGTTCGGATATCTAAAAAACCTGACGTGATGGAATCATTTGGGCAACGAATTCGTTTTCGGCATGACAAATACCTTCTAAATCACCTATTAAAATTTCTGTGAATTTTTTTGTTGCACAGTGTATAATGTATAAAGACCTATAAATAAATTTACCTTCTTTCTTTTCGCTATGCCCACAGTACAGAATTTTTCCGACTTCGAATGCTTTCAAACGTTTTGCCACAGTTTGCCCAATTTGACCTAAACCGACAATCCCTATAATCGAATCCGTTAATTCTTGCCCCAAAACCCATTCGGGACTATACGTCCATTCTTGGCTATAAAAGACAAATAAATAAATTATATTAATATTTTCATAATGTTAAAAATAAATATTACTCTAAAATTTTTTGGCGCCCTTCATGAATCCGTCGACCGGCGGCTATTGCCAACATGACGGCTAATTCCGCAACTGCGTTGTTCAGTACTTTCGGTGTATTTGTTACCTTAATTCCACGTGATTTTATCAAATCTACTTTAATATTATCAACACCAACTGTCAGTGCTGCGACTATACGTAAATTTGGCCCTAAAAAAACAATCTAAATTTTTACGTAGTGCAGGAAAACTCGTATGAAGTTAGACCATCAACCACCATAAAGCTTTCACTATTTAAAATAAAAGCAGCCTAAAAATAAATATTTTATTTTTTGTACAAACCTGCAGCATTTAAAATTGGTTCATCTAATGTAAAATTTGAGGTCCAAATAATAGCATTGACCCCACCGGCTTCTTGAAGTTTTTCTATCATTTGTTCCCGAGAAGGATGGGGTAATTGTGGGCACCATATTAATTCATAGCCCAAACTAACGGACAAACAAAAAATGTATACAAGTCAATTTGATTTTTTTTTAAATTATACTCATCGCTTGATAAACCGACGTTGTTGGTAATTCAACCGCTTGAATTGCCGACGTCGAGAGGGGCCCCCACCACCTTGCCAACCTTAACGTCGATTGGTGAATTTAAATTTCGCGCAGAGATAGTATTATGGTAGTATTATGGAGTATTATGGAGGGGATAGGAGAAAGTCGGAAAATCGCGTGTTTGGCCCGTCGGTTAATCAAGCTGCCGGTAAATCAAAGGTCGGTTAATCAAGCGATGTGTGTAATCTGATGAATTTTTGCCACCTATAATTCCAGGTTAAATTAATCATCCTGTTTTAAATTGAATCGGTGAGTGAAAGAATAATACAAGTGCCAAAAATGGCAATTTTAACTGAGATAGGCAAAATGTTTAAAATTCATAGCTCTATCACATAGCAAAATAATAATACATCGACCAACATCGTACGTGCGACGGGGGGTAGTTCAATTTTTTTTACAATTACTTTTACCTTTCTTTTCTGACGCAATCCTCGAATTTTACTACCATATTATTTCTTGGAAAGTCAAAAATGAAGATTCTGAGTAAAAATTACAAATAATTTTTTTTGTAAAATAATAAAAAATAAAATAATAAAGCCGAAAATAAAGCAATAAAAAAAATTAGCAATTTTTTTTTAATTGAGTGAAAGAACAGTATAACTGCAGGTTATTTTTTTTCAAATATCTTTTTTTGCAATTTTATTTTTATTTATGTACGTATTATTATCGGTTAACATAAGTTCTATATTGTCACAATACATAATTAGACCAAATAACCCATAGTTCTCCTTTAAAACAGTTTTTTTCGTTTTTATCAAAATGGTCATTTTGGAGATATATCGTTCTTTCACTCACCGATTCAATTAATCTGATGAATTTTTGTCACCTATAGGCACATTTGCAATAAAAAATGTATACCTAATAATATTATTTAACTATATTATTAATATTATAACCGAAGAAAATGCACCCTTTCAATTTGCCGCTCTAGGCCCGGATCTATTTCGAAATCCGGGACTGATTTTGACAACCCCGAGTACAGCAACTAGTTAACAATAATTTAAATATTCATTGTTGCGAATTTTTTTTTACTATTCAAATTTTACCATTACAATAAAATCGCCGGGCATGACCTAATAAGTGGAACGACCTACATTATTTATAATTAATAAAAAAAACAAGTGTCTTACCTTTGCAAATATTCTACTGCAACAATGGGGATTTCAGAATGGGTCATAAGAACTTTTTTGCTCGCCATCGTTCCAAATTCAGGCACCTAAAATCATAACCAAAAATTATAAAATAATTATAATTTTCATTCATTAAAATAAACCATAAATACAATTTTATCTTATCGGACGTTTTTATTTAACGTTTTTTTTATTTTGCTTTTAAAGTGTGGCTTTTTTTTATTAAAATTTTACTAGCTGTATTTCATTAACGATAAATAAATTGCCAGCATAAATTTTAATACACGTTCGGATTTTATCGTATTTTCCGAAATACAGTTCTTTATCGAACCGAATAATTTCAATGAATTTGATCTTAACTTGAACTGCTAGATTCAAGGTTGTTATAAAACGGTGTCACTAAACAATTTAGATATATTTCTAATAAAGAATTACTTACGTTAGTAGGTACTTAGATGATAGAATATAGTTATATTATATTCTATCATCTAAGGTTAATACAAATGAAACTGTAGAAAAAGTTGAAAGAATATTATCTTACTTGCTATATTCCATATTATATTAATAGATCATAGGTTCAGACAGGCCCGGCATCAGAAATAATAGGGCCCATTATTTTTTCCTGTAGAAAACATCAATTTTGATTTTTATGTCATAATAATTTAGACACCCCCCCCCCCACTTGATTTAACATTAATTTATAATAATAAAAAAATATTTTTCGTATAAAATTTTTTTTTAATTGAAAATCACATTGTTTGAATATAATAATAAATATATAATTTATAACAATATACATTTTTCAATTTTCAAAATAAATAAACAATATTTTTATAAAGGAGTATATAATTTTTTATTTTCTAAAGCAGCAACGATATTTTTTGCAGCCAATATAGCCATTGAATTTCTTGTTTTAGTAGTTGCACTTCCAAGATGTGGTATAACAACTGAAAAATAAAAAAAAATCAACCAAAAATTCGATGAACAAAAAAAAAAAAATACGAACCACAATTTAAAAGTTTCAAAAGTTCGTGATTCGGTGGTAAAGGTTCAGGGGTCATGACATCTAGCCCAGCTGCATAGATCGTATTATTTTTTAACGCTTTAATCAAATCGTCTTGATTGACGATTTCTCCCCGAGCGACATTCACAAAAACAGCTGTTCTTTTCATTTTAGAAAATGCAGTTTCGTTGAACATCCCCTTTGTTTCTGGCGTCAAAGGGGCCGTCACAATAATAAAATCACTTTCCTTTAGTAACGTATCGAAAGGTACAAATTCTGCACCAAGTTCTTTCCCTAAAAAAAATGTTATAAGTCATTTTTTTAACCTCTAGAGGGCCGGAAACCCAATATTTTGGCGCACCAGAAAATCTTTAATTTTTGTTTTTGGATATTAACGTATATTTGCACTTCCAAGCAAATAAAAATCGTTCACGCGAGGCAAAGGGGTTGTTTTTACCCTATTATAGTTTTTTTTTGGAGGTTTACTGTATTTTTGACGTCAGATTTGGATTCAACGTCGAAAAATTCATCGAAAACGTATATTTGTATAATGAAAAAAGGTTATGTACTATTTAAAATAATATTTTTTCGAATTTGAAATTTTTAACACGGGCGGAAAGTCAATATATTGGCTCACAATGTGATAGACACTTTGCCTTTGATCAATCAATGATATAAGATACTTTTTATACCAGTTTTCTGAGGGCGAAATACCCCCTGAAATCCCGGCCCTCTAAAGGTTAATAATCGATTAAATTTATAACTTTGTATACATGTGTCCCAAAAGTCATTACCTATGTGGTTCAATTTCAAAAATCAATTTTCTTAAAATATATTTTGTGTATTGAAAATAAATTGTCAGAGACTTCAGGAACGGCCTGTATGTATGTATATGTCTGTTTCGTAATGTCGCTATACATGTTTTTTACACGCTTAATGTATTATCGATATACATAATTTACGAATATTTGTCAAACAATTTGCTTTAAAGAAAAATGTAAATATATCTACTATACTGCTACTAACAATATTTTTTGTATTGTATTTGAAAAGTTATGAGTTCAAATAGGAGCTTAAATTCTACAAATGTCTCTTTAAATAATATGTCCATAGGTGGGCATTAACTTGTTAATCCGTTAATCGTTAATTAACGAAGTTAACAAAATGGTTAACGGATTAACTTTTAAGTTAACTAAAAAAAATGTTAACGCTTTTGTTAACTTCCGTTAAATTTAACTTCCGTTAACTTTAGTCCGTTACATTGGTTGTTTGATGAAAAGTACATAACAAAGTTGTCGAAATAGCTAAAACAAGGTCTACAAACATTTTGGTTGGTTAACTTTTTAACGGATTAACTTTAACTTTCGTTAAATTTTCGAATTTTCGGTTAACTTTAACTTCCGTTACATTTTCGGAATTTTAACGCTTTAACGGTTAACGAAGTTAACTTTTTTATTAACTGTGCCCACCTATGAATATGTCGGTTATTATTATAAGGTTATGTACTATAATAAATATTTTTTCGAATTTGAAATTTATAACACATACTGTTTCCTTCCGGGCCGGAAAGCCAATATATTGGCTCACTCCGTGATCGACACTTTGCCTATGATCAATTAATGATAATAAGATACCTTTTATATCAGTTTTCTGAAGGCGAAATACTCCCCTGAAATCCCTGCCCTCTAAAGGTTAAACAACTCTATATTTTAAACATTAAACACATGCATAGGCGCCGACTTTTCATTTCACCTGGGGGGGGGGCGAGATTTTCATAAGTTTTTTTGGGGAGGGGGTCAAAATTAAAAAAAATATGCAATATCCAACTTTCGTATTAACGACCAAATGATCTCAAATGTTTTTTTTTACCTAAAAGTTTCAGAAATACAACTAATAGTGCGTTGAGTGTAAAAAAAATATTTTTTTTTCATCAAATTATTGGAGATAGCGGCTAAAATCATCGTAAAACGGACCATGCAACATCCACTTGGATAACGCTAATGCCGACGATACAACATTCATTATTTGTAGTGTAGTTTCGGTAAAAATCGATCAAACTTAAATTATTTGAAATAATTGAAAAGTTATTTTTTTTTTCTTAGTTTTTTTAATTTACAGGCTCACGAAACGAAAACGACGATTTTAGCTGAAAACTTCAGTTACTTGGTACAGAAAAATCGTAGAATTTTTTTTTAAAGCCGATGGTCTGGAAATAAAGAAGATATTCAATATTAATTTCCTTTTTGAAGAAATTTTTAGTCAGTATTTGAATATCGCGCCTGTTTTTAAAGAAAAAATCTTATTGACAAATGTATCTTTAATTTAAAAGAAACTGTGAGTGCAGCTTCACAGGGGGGGCTAAGCCCCCCTGATATAACATCTAGGGGGGCGATCACCCTTCCCCCCCCCATAGTCGGCGCCAGTGAACACATGCATATTCAATTTACCCCCCCCCCCCCCCAATAATATGGAAACGACTATTAATTTACCTTCTTTCTTTTCCCTATGCCCACTGTACAAAATTCTTCCAACTTCGAACGCTTTCATACGTTTTGCCACAGTTTGCCCTATTTGCCCTAAACCGACAATCCCGATTGTTGAATCTGTTAATTCTTGCCCTAAAAACCATTGGGGACTGAAATTCCATTCTCGGCTATAACACAAAAACATTTTTACTGATTTCGAATTTTTTCGAAATTCGAAAAAAATTACTCTAAAATCTTTTGGCGCCCTTCATGAATCCGTCGACCGGCACCTATCGCCAACACGACGGCTATTTCCGCAACGGCGTTGTTTAATACTTTCGGTGTATTTGTTACATTAATTCCACGTGATTTTACCAAACTTACTTTAATATTATCAACCCCAGCGGACATTGCTGCAACTATACGTAATTTTGACCCTAAAAAATAAAAATAATATTTTTTATAACTTCTTAAAGACAAACAAATATTTTTTTCAAACCTGCAGCATTTAAAATAGGTTCATCTAATTTATATTTCGAGCTCCAAAAAATAGCATCTACCCCACCGACTTCTTCAAGTTTTTCTACGATTTGTTCTGGGGATGGTTGGGGTAATTGTGTACACCAAACTAGTTCATATCCCAAACTAACGGATAAATATAAAAAATTAGGAAAAATAGTTCACAATAATTCATTACAAGCAGGGCCGACAAGAGGGCGATGCAGGCGATGCAAATCATCGGGGCTCGGGACCCAAAGGGGCCCGGGCTGAATCTATTCTTAAAAAAATGTAAATAATAATATTGAAAATTATTTGAATGATGAAATTTTAAAGTAGTTCTATTGATGGCAGCTATTATAGCTTCACCATAGTTAAAGGTTGATATAAATTTAACATAACAGGCCCATTGTTAGAGAATAATTTAATTTTCACAAAAGAAGCAGATGATATAGACCTTCCTCTGAAAATGTTATTTAAACCAAAGAAATTAAATATAAATATAGAAGTATGTATGGAGAAAGATTTAACATTAGAGCTCCAGGGGCCCGGCCCTTTGCATTTTGGTAAAAAAATTTACCTAAATGATTTAAATTTGAGTAAATTTTGAATAAAAGAGGTTTAAATTATTTTAATGAAATACTTCTGGAAAAATATTAGGTAATCCATTATAGAAAAAAGCGAGAGGCCTCCCCTAAGAAAATCTAATTTAATTTATATGATAAATAGAAATTCACAAACTAATTAACTAACTAACCAAATCATATGATATTTACGTTATTTTACAAAAGGGGGTTGTTTTTATTTTGGCAAGTGTATAATTTAAATTTTATTATTAATGCTCAATGTCAAAAATACGTTTCATCCATTCAATTTAGTAACTACATAAATAATATTATTTTTTTTTACAAATTTGATAAATTTCTGAATTATATTTCTTCTTGTGATTGAAGGGTTAAAATCAAAAGTGTCTAAAACTTTTTTATTGCATTTTAGGAAACCTATTTGACACCCCACTTAATGGGGTGAGTAAAAAAAAATGTTTATGGGGGGGGGGGGGGGGGTCCAAATTTTTTTTTGCACCGGGGCCCGGTTTGGCTCTCGGCGGTCCTGATTACAAGTTATAAAAACTTGTATAGATAATTTATTCATAACTAGAGAAGTAGATTCGAATGGCTGGTATTATGTGCATATAATTAATACAAAAATATATTGCTTACCTTTGCAAATACTCTTCTGCAACATGGGGTATTTTAGGATGGGTCATAAGAATTTTCATTTTGTTTGCCATCGTTCCTAACGTACCTAAAATTACAACTAAACATTGTAAAATAATGAAGATTTTCATTTATAACAGTAAACTATAAGTGCTATTTTATCTTATCGAACGTTTTTGTAAGTAATGTGCACACATACTGATTTATAAAAACAAGATTCTTGAGTGCTTGGCTGCTGTTTATATTATTATTTCACAATAATTAATTTTTTTTTCGTTGATAAATTGGAATAAATCAACAATATTTTGTATTTATTGTGTTTAAAATTTAAATATAAATAGAATAAAATTAAAACCAGAAAAGTTAGAACTTTTATATTGTACTGAATAATTAACAAAGAATACTGTTGCTTCATGTAATAGTTTATTACTATTATTACATTACAAGTATGTACTTAAGATAGTGCAGTATTTTAATTTGTTATAATTATATATACGTAACTTCAACATAAATAAACATGACAAGAATCTAGAAAGGGTTTTGTAGAATGATATTAGAATTTAATTTATAAGAATAGGGAGAATATATTATTATTTTAATTTTAATGATTGTTAGCTATTTGAATGTTATAAAAATATACACGGTGTTCAAATGACGAGTTTAAATAAAATGTTTTTGCAGCCGAAATTTTTTTCATTGGGGTGATTCTTTGAAGTGTTCCGAGTGTTTTTCTATAAAAATCAAAAAAATCCATAGAGCAGTTTTTGAAAAAATTAAAAAAAAAATTTTTTTATTTTTTTTTAGCAATTATTAAATAAAATATATTGTATGCATATCTAAATACATAAGTTTACATTTTTTCCATAAATATATATGTAGAGAGTGACAACTTAAAAGAAAAAAATACAGTAGACGTTCCATACTGTGAACCGCGTTGGCTTAATTAATCAGTTAATTAAGCCAGTAATTACACTGGCCGTTAGCCATTTTGCTGCAGGGTATATAACTTTTTAAGGGTAATTTAGGCACACTGAATCCAAAAATGACCACCATTTTGCTCAATCAGTTCTTGTTTTAGCGATATTGCAAAAAAAAGTTTATTTCGATATACAAACATTCAAATTCGTATTTATATATGATATTTTTTAAATCAAATACTTCAACCGAAGATCATTCAAAATGTAGCTATGGGTCCTAATTGAACTAAAAAACCTTAAATTACACACATTCATATAGTTGTTCTCTTCGAAAATCATATTTTTATTCGCCACGAGTGGAAATGACCGAATTACCAATTTTGACACGCGTGGTTAATTTTAGTACCATTTCGCCAATTTCAATTTGATTACATTAAAATTTTAACACAATAAAGAATATAGATACAGCTATTAATTTAGTAAATTGCATTAAAATTGGGTAAGAATTGTTGGTGGAACAGTGCTTTGAATTTTGAAAATTGCGTAATTTTTGCTAAAAAATCGATATTTCTTCGTTTAAAACATAATTTTCGAAGAGAATAACGTTCTGGATGTATATAATTTAAGGTTTTTTAGTTCAATTAGGACCCATTACTACATTCTGAATGATCTTCGATTGAAGTATTTGATTTAAAAAATATCATATATATACGAATTTGAATGTTTGTATATCGAAATAAACTTTTTTTTGCAATATCGCTCAAAACAAGAGCTGATTGAGCAAAATAGTGGTCATTTTTGGATTCAGCGTGCCTAAATTACCCTTAAAAAGTTATATACCCTGCAGTAAAATGGTTATCGGCTAGTGTAATAGTACTGATTAATTAAGCCAACGCGGTTCACAATATGGAACGTCTACTGTATTTTTTATCTTTTATGTTGCCACTCTCTACATGTATATTTATGAAAAAAATATAAACTTATGTATTTAGATATGTATACAATATTTTTTTAAATATTTGCTAAAAAAAAATTTTTTGTTAATTTTTTTCAAAAACTGCTCTATGGATTTTTTTGATTTTTATAGAAAAACACTCGGAACACTTCAAAGAATCACCCCAATGAAAAAAATTTCGGCTGCAAAAACATTTTATTTAAACTCGTCTTTTGAACACCATGTATAAAGTATTATAAGGTTATATTACTAGAAAAAGTAAGGTTTTGTTTACTTATCAATTTTTTACTAATAAATTTTTGTAAATATTGTATGAATCATAAATAAAAACTGAATAAATGTAGTAATTAAATAAGTACTTACCGATTTTTGTGTATTTACTAGCAGTGGAACTGTAATTCGTGTAACCTTTATAACCTACAATTATATTTTTTTTTTTAGTTATAACGTTAATGAAGGTTATTGATGTACGAAAAACAGTAATCAAGATGTTTTTGAATGTATTAAATTGATTAAATTATTTAAATTATAGTACTTTCGTTATATTTATAATTTTTATTATCAGATAATTTTTAGTATTGAAAGTTTGTACATCCCTGTACCCCCTGTACCTGTCAAAAGATATTTGTTGATTTTATTGCAAATAAAATGGAAAAACTGCATTAAACGAATAAACAATACTTCTTTTACACATAAAATATAAAATTTAATGTTATAATAAATAAATTATATCTTTATTTCAATTAGAGCTAATAATTTTTGTAATGTGCTGACTTATAATATTGAAGGTTAAGTTATAAAAATGTCACTACTGAAGATTTTTAAAAATTGGAAACAATTTAGATGTATTTCTAGAGAATTAGGAACACTTAGTACAAATGAAGTCACAGAAAAAGTTGAATATCCACCAATTGAAGATTTATCATACTACGGTAGAAAAAATAGACAACGTATTGAACGAGAAAAAGAATTACATAATGTAGAAACGATAGAAGAAAGGCTGATCAAATTAAATATGCCACGATACTATGGCTGGAAAGGTTTAGAATTAAATGATAACATTCTATTACCGTATGATCCGCTACCTTTCATACAATATTGTACACGTACACATTTTATCGAGCAATCTGAGCTACCGAATTCTTATAAGAACATAAATGTTGACAATAATGTGAGACAGAAAGTACAACAAGCTGTAGAAGATGTGATTCAGTTACATTTAAACACAAAACAGACAACGACAGCCATTTTAGTACGACAACTAAATAGGGCGATAATTAATAGTTTAGCTGCATCTTACCCTCACATGCTGAATGTTCAAGTTAGTATAATATATACTGCCGTGCTAAGCACAAAAGCGGTATCTCAAAAAAAATCATAACGTTGATTTTTATGGCATTGAATAGCTTAAAAAAATACGAATCCAATGAACTAAGCCAAATAGCTACATCTTATTTAAAACATATGAAAAAACCCTTGAAAAAGTTTTTCCTATCTCAGGTTTACCTTAAATTACTAAGAGAATTAGAGGTAACTATATCAATAATACGTAGGCGAATAACTGTATATTTTGATACCGCCAAAATTCCCAATATAATAAATAAATTCCATTTAATAAATCAAAAAAACAATCTGTAAAGTAAAAATAAAACTATTTTAACAAAACATTGATTTTCTCGAAACTCGCCTTTACTGAGATACCGCTTTTGTGCTTAGCACGGCAGTATATGTTTTAAAATTAATTGATTTGATTTTAATATTTTGTGTTATTTACAGATAGATTTAGATCCAAGGCATGAAGCATTTTGGTTTCTAGGAGGCATTGATCCAAGTGCGGTAACTTTAAATAGTAAAAAGAAGAATTGGTTAAAGGTAATTTAATTTAATTTAAGGTTTTGTTTTTTGCATTTTCTCAATCCTTATACTTTTAAAAATCACCCCCAATTTTTTTTTTTATTAAATTCGAATTCTAACATAGTGAAATTAGTGAAAGTGTTCGCGCGCTTCCATTACTCCGTACTTGCTGACTCTGTTTCAGGCAGCTGTTTCTCGAAACTACTTTTTTTCAAATGGCGGACAGTTAATCTCCTAAACTACTCGGCCGATTTAAATGGTTTTAGTCTTGTTTTGTTCACTGAGATGTTTTGTATGCCAATTTACCACATTTTGCCAAAAAAAATTAATTATAACATTTTTTTTTAGCAGAGAATAGTGAAAAACAGAGGTGTTTCAAACATCCACCATTTTTTATTTATTTTTATTTTTAGCAAATTGTGGTAAATTGTCATGTAAGCGACCTTTTTTCAAATTCACCAATCCTGAGATTAACTGTCCGCCGTGGGACACCATTTTTTTGAGGCCTCGACTTTGGCGCCTCCTGGATAGTTGTTAAAAATTAAATTTAAAAAAATCAAGTATTTTTGTATTCTAATAAGCTTGAAATAAAAACTTAAAAAAAATCATTGTAATATCTTATACAGGGCTTGAAAAAAAAATTATTGAAAACGTTGTATTTTTTAGCTTTCCAAGTACGTTAACATATGTACAAGATCTCTAGATTTATAATTTCTTACAGGATTATGCAAACGACCCTATAGAATGGCCAATCCACTACTCCGGACAACCATTATTATCGTTACGAGGCACAGGTGTTCTAAAACCTATAACAACTCCAGATCAAAGCCAAGCAGCCATGTCTGACGTCCCCGAGTGGCATTTTGACCCACGTGTTCAAGGATACGCATGCATCCGTCGTCCAGCCATTATAACCCCTGGCTACTGGCCAGGCGAACAATCACCAACCGGTCTACTACAAATACTGTCAAGTTTCGCTGAAGATTGTGTGGAGAAAAGTCACGCACGTGCAATACTAGCTGCGTTTGCGTGGTCTGCTGCGCAGGCATTTTATTCAGGCGCTTCACCTTTGATGGATCCTGAAGTGCCAGTCATTACACAGAGTATAGTTACTGATGGGGAGCAGTGGAAGTTCTATACGTACCAGTTAAACGCTACGGCGTTGCATAAAAACGGAAATGTAGCGAATTTGTGTTGGGGTACGAGTGCGAGACCTTTATGGGAGAAGAAAATGGGCGAAACCGGTGAAATTATAACTCTCAATCAAGATGTTTTAAATCATTTAATCTCATATTACTGCAATGTACCGGATACAACAATTGAACTAAAGAAAGAACGTATTGTTGCTGATTTAGAAGATGATGAACGTCGTGTTTGGTTAGAAAATCGTTTTAAACAACTCACGAGTAATAGACCACGACATTTATTGCCTTACGAGTTGTTCCACTGGGAGAAGATCTATAAATTGGATCATAATACACGTCCCATGGAACCTAGAAGGCGTCCGTTTGAACTTGGTATTAATCCATTCCGTAGAAAGCTGGATGAACATTTGCCACCGTATGTACCGAAGGCGATAAGACCTAATTTTAATATCAAGAGGAAGAAGTTTAATAGATGGGCGAAAACTTATTACCCGTAATATTTTTTTTTTGTAGGAAATATTGATTGTAATATTTTTTTTATTTATTAAATTTGAATTTATTATTATTGTTGTTATTTATTTTTTCTTAGGTTAGAATCTAGGTGTCAAGATTATTCTGTGGTGTCAATAGGTGCCGACTTTTTATTTTGCCAATGGGGGTGCGATTTTTATTGAAATCAAATTGAAACCGCGTATGGGGGGGGGGGGGGGTGATAAAAAGTCAATTATTCAATAATTTTGAGAATGGTGATGCTTAAATCTTACTGTTATAAAATATCTCACAATAATGTTAAAGCGTTACCATTTTCCAAAAAAATGAATAATTGATTTTTTTATGATAGCAACCGCTTATATAAGATTTTCAGAACCCATATAAACAATTGTGTAAAAAAAAGTTTATAGAAAAACTTTTACTGTTAATCAAAAGACAATTTATTAACAGTTTAATAAAACAATAACAGTTCAAGATATCAATCCCAAATTTACGATGAATGTGCTTTACTATAAAATGATTATTTTCGGGGGGTAACAACTTAAAAAAAACATAATTAATTAGATATTAAAACTTAATAATGTGTGATTTTAGCCACTTTTGTTAGCGTTGCGGATAAACAAATGAAATTTAAATAAAACGGGCAAGTGCTTGTTGGGCACGCACATGATAGGGTTCCGTAGTCATTCTCACTACGATTTATAAAAACAGTTTTTTCAAAATTTTCGTGACCGAAGGGTTAAAATCAAAAAGTCATTTGGCTTTTATTATTGCATTTTAAGACACCTAACAAATGACACCCCACTCAATGGGGTAAATGAAAAAAATGTTACTTCACTTTTCAATCTATGATAGGGGGGTCGAAAATATTTTTGACAGTGTTCGTTATAATTTTCTGTGAAAGTATTAATTAAAAGCTACACTCTGATTTTTTTTCAGATTTTTTGAATCGATAGTTTAGAAAATAGAGGGGGGGGGGACGCTCTGACAGCGACATTAAAAAGAAAATATATCGCGACTGAAGGGTTGAAATCAAAAAGTTATCTGACATTTTTTATTGCATTTTAGGAGACCTATTAAATGACACCCCACTCAATGGGGTAAGTGGGAAAAAAAATGAGAGTTCACTTTTCAGTCTATAGAAGGGGGGTCCAAAATATTTTTGACAATGTTCGTTATAATTTTCAGTGAAAGTACTAATTAAAAGCTACATTCTGGAATTTTTTCAGATTTTTTAAATTGATAGTTTAGAAAATAGAGGGGGGGACGCTTTTTTAACGACTTTGGAGAGCAAATACATCGTGATTAAAGGGTTAAAATCAAAAAGTTCTGATACATTTTTTGTTGCATTTTAGGAGACCTTTCTAACGACACCCCATTCAATGGGGTAGGTGAATTTTTTTTTTTAAAAACACTTCATTTTATGGAAAGGGGCCTAAAAAAATGTTTTTTTTCAAAAATCTTATAATTTCTGTTTTTGGGCCATTAATCTACGACCGTATGCCAAATTTCATCTTATTATCTCAAAATTTTTGAAGACGGACGGACATGGAGAAACTATAAGGGTTCCTAGTTTTCTACGGAACCCTAAAAAGGTCAGAAGTATTTTTTTGTAGGACTAAAATGAACTACGCGTTATGTAACAGTTTTTAGGTAAAAATGGTCACTTGGTGGTTACGTAACGAGGGGTAGGGGGGATACAGAAAAACGTTACGGCGCGTTACATGGGGGGAGGGGGGTCAAAAATCTCAAAAAATTGCGTTACGTAATACTTGAACGCTACCTTATGGGTGACCACCGGGGGTGCCAGTTCAGAAGGGGCGGTATATGGGCACATGGAGAAAAACTTAGCTTAAATTCTAGTTTAATGTTTTTTCTCTTTAAAAAAGTCAAATTCTTGAATACTATCTTAATTATCATATTTGTCGTAAACCGTTGATCTTATGACAAATTAACAAAGTATATTTCTATGTATTTTGTGTTATATGACCTTATAAAAGTGCCATACATAGGAAAAATTTAAGAATATTACTGATAAAAATTAAAGGACCCTAGACATTAATGACCCTACACATCCTTGGTCTAAAAAATCATTAGTTGATACTGGAAATTGATAACAAATGTTAATTAGTATATTAAACTGGGTATCAAATTTAATTACTCTATCGCAATGTGATCTCAAAATATTAAATAAAAACCAATACAAAATATTTGAGAGTCTGTACTTGAAGCTCCCTCACGAAGAGTTTCCGGACACGTATTCGTAAGAGCTTTATTCCTTGAAATATTTTTCCCAATCAACTGTCCAAGTTTGTTCCACCTGATATGACTCATCCTGTATAAGCTAAAATTGAATAAAATAAGCTAAATAAAATAAAATTATGAGCTAACAAATAACAAACTCAACTTGAAATTAGTTAAAAAAGAGGAACTTTTTTGAAAAAGGGTACTTTAGGACCGTATTTTTTCGTCACTAAAATTTTGCTGCCCTTTATTGCATTTCTACAAGATTTTCATAAAAAAAACTTTGTTTGTTAATCGGCGCTCTTATGCGGCGTTTACACCGAGAAAACAAAACAGAAACACGATGTTTTTATGACCAAAAAGCAATAAACCCTATACATTTTTAAATACGAAGTATTTTAAATACACGAGGTTTCTGTTTTGTTTTTTTCGGTGTAAACACCGCATTACAACACCATTTTTCTGCCCGGGGAGGAGGCCACTTTAATCATCTCCTAGCTACGCCTCTGAAAATTACCCTCACCGAAATTATTACAAAAAATAAAAAAATATGATAAAGGACCCCGCAGAATCCCTTATGGGAAAGGGGTTTCGGTCAAACTCTTTGAAACTTTGGATTCTGATAGTCCTTGATGAGTAGATTAAAAGTGTCAATGGACACTAAGTCCTTAAAACTCAAACTTTTAAGATATAGCCCTCTAAAGTTGGGGATCATGCTCGCCTTTAATTTGCAATAAAAAATTTTGTAGAACCTTAATTTTCGCGCAACTTTTTGTATGTGTTGCCAAAGACTTATATAATCGATTGTCACCATAAAAAAGTAAACTTTTAAATTCTTTAGCCAGTGGCAGTACTTACAGGGCCGCGCCATCCATATGTGCGAAGTGTGCGGCGCACACAGGCGCCAGGGCATCAGGGGCGCCGCGAGGTGCCTTTTGGGTTTAATGAAATATCAGCGCCAATCATTAAAATTAAAAATTAATCGAAATAAATAGAATAAAATATTATATCGTATCGATCTTGTTTTAAAAATTAAACAATGTTGTGGTAAAAAGTTTAGTAGCAAATGCAGGAAGGTCGTTTTCTAAATTAAAACTGATATACAAAATTACCTGCGGTCAACTATGAGCCAGAAATGGTTAACAAATTTAGCAACAATATCTATATATAGAGAATCATATTGAGTACATAGATACCTATACGAACACGAAACTATTATTTTTTACTATTTTTGCTTTCTTTTGCAAAATATAACAAATATATTAGGCGCTTAATGCTGAAACAATTTAACCCGCACATATTGAAAAAAAAAAGTTTTACATACCGTTCTAAACGAAATTACCAATTTTTAAGAAACTAAAATGGCTTAAGCATTTCAAACTACCATTACGCTATAAGAATCAAAAACATTTTTTTCCTTACAAGATATTTACAAAAATATTTTATGCCAAAATGGTATAAGCAGCAGGCCAGAATTAGTTTTATAAACTGAAAAGCTGCGTGGTACATTCTGGATAGTTTAGAAATTAGAGGGGGGGGGGGGTGGCTCTGATAATGACATTGAAAAGCAAATTTATCGTGACTGAAGGGTTAAAATTTTGTCGCAAAAAGTCAAAAACTAAAAAAAAATGATTTTTTTCGGAACTCTAACAAAAAGGCGCTTCATAGGTTTCGCACACAGGCGCTGCCGAGGCTCGGCGCGGCCCTGAGTACTTAAATCTTATTATTACGTTTTTTTTTTATAATAAACCAATTTTTTATTATAAAACAATTGGATTTGTTTATAATTAAAAAAACGTAACAATAAGATTTAAGTGTTGTCATTTCTCAATGAATTGAAAAGTTGACTTTTTTATGGTGGCAATCGATTATAGATGTCTTTGGGAACACATACAAAAAGTCGTGCGAAAATTAAAGTTCTACAAATTTTGTTATTGCAAATTAAAGACAATCATGATTCCCAACTTCAGAGGGCTATATCTTAAAAGTGTGAGTTTTTAGGACTTAGTGCCCATTGACACTTTTGATCTACTCATCAAGGACTATCATAATCCAAAGTTTCAAAGAGTTTGACCGAAACCTCTTTCCCATAAGTAGGCCCAGACAGAGGGGGGGCTAGGAGGGCCATATGGCCCGGGCCCCCTGCGTCTCAGGGGCCCCGGCGCCTTGAAAATTATTTGTATTTTACATATTTTTTGATACTTATACTATTTTTAACAGCTAGGTTATTTAAAAAACATAAATATACTGCAAAAAAGATACATCTTGTTGTAAAAGTTTAAGTAGAAAGCAAAATTTTCTTTAAAAACCCCTGATTTTTAATACTAAAATAATATCAGAAAATTATTAGAATTTTACCAGTACGAAATTTATTTGGAATGTTCTTATGCTCGGTGGGGGGGGGGAGTATGGGGCCCCCAAAATGTGGGTTGGCCCGGGCCCCGTTGAAGCTCTCACAGAGCCTGCCCATAAGGATTCTGTGGGGTCCTTTAAAAAAATATTTCAAAGTAATTTTTATAGAAAAAAATTAGCTGCAATTTTTATACAGGGGGGGGGGGCACTTTAACCACCACCTATCTGAAAATTTCCCTCACCGAAATTATTACACAAATTTTTCGTGAAAAAATATCAGAAAAATTTTTCAATAAAAATTAAATGCATTTTTTATACACAGCGCACGTTGCCAAAATTATAAAAAAATGCTTGGTGTTATATAACCACAAGACTATCAATTTGTCTGTCGCCCTAAGCACTGGCCCGCATTCGCTAATTCATTTTTAGACGAGTATTATGAATGAACCACCAGTGTTAAACTTTTGATGGCCTAACGGATTTTTCTGGGCAGTTATTAGACGTCATACGTGCAAAAAAACGAGCTGCTATATGATTAAATAAATCATGCAATTTTAAATTACTTTACATCATAATATAAGACCGTATTGAAAATATTTTTTCATTATCCACCACCCCCCCCCCCCCCCCCGCCAAAAAAATTAAAAATAAACGTATGTACATTTATATTTCAAAGTGAATTATTGCTGATCTAAATAATTTAATTAAAATAAAAAATATATTAATTATGTAGGTACATACATTCACTAATGTAAGAAAATGTGGCACGCGTATAGGTAGATATAATATAAAATATAAATACTGACTGCAGGTTAAAAGAGGGAGATGCATATTAAGTGCAAACTGCAATAAAATAAAAGCTGCATCTTCAATTCAACCAGTGCCGTACTGGCAAAAAATATTTAATATAATGCAAAATTATAAATTATAAAAATCAATAACTTAAACGCATTGACTTTTAAATCACTTATATTTCAATATAGATAAAGCTGCTGGAACCAGTTATGGGTATTTTAAAAGTATAAAGTATACAGTTTGTTGGGATTGGTAATTGGTTGACTTCATTTTTTTAATTTTCATGAACTCATGTTACTAATAAAACAAGTAACTCTTTATTAAGGTAGTTGGTCCGTAAACATTGTTTTCGTCAGATTTTGTTTAAATTGCACAGGAATATTCCCTAGATTAATATCTGAAAAATAGCCCATTTTTATTAAAATTGATCATCTCAAAGTCATGAAAAACGATCTCAAAGTTTATATTTTTAACACAGCTTATATGGACTAACCGTACACTAACGTAACGTTTTATTAGATAAAATTTAAACGTAGCGTCAGTTTTTCATAAAAAACTGATATGTTGTATATTTATATGAAAGAAAACAGTATACAAAAAATTGGAATTATTGACCATCCCGTTATTAAGATTTAACCAGATTTAACTACCAAACCATCACATAAATTACAGTATTGTTGACAATGTGGCAACAACGTATTCATTTGATTATAATACACGAAATAATGGAAATACACGAAATAATGAAATAATTTTTACAAAATATGATAAGTGGATTGAAGGGAATTATAATCGATTTCATTAATTATTAATATATTCTGTGGTAGTTTAGATGATAAAATATAATCATTTGACAAGTAGTTAATAGTAGATAATGTACAGCGTTGCCATGATCATTTCTCTAAATTAAAAATATGTATTCATGGCCTAATGTGATCACATTAAGATGGACCAACTACCTTAAATCAATTTAATTATTAAAGTTTTTTTTTCCCAGTAATGGACACTTAGTGATGGATATTTGCTAATGATTCTAATTATAAAATGATAATAACTACAACACAAAAGTTATAAAATAAAGATTAATAAAATTTAAAACAATGTAAAGCATTTACATAAAAAAATACACTTTTCTTGATAGTGTGTCGAACCGCGACAATTATTTGTTATCATCAAATCACACTGTAAGACAGTTAATTGTTTACATATAGATTAATATTCAGTTATGGTAATAATCAAATATCAACAAATACTTCTAATTCGGTATATTTAATTAAAAATGTATCAAAACCCACACGTGGGTGTTGCCGCGCAACAGACTTGACACAACTCAAAAAATACCCTTGCAAATCGATTCAAGTCCAACGAGGTACATGAAGCCATATATGAAAAATTTTGAGGGGTGGGGGTATGACCGGAAAAATTCTTAAAATGGGCTAAACTAGAACCACCATAGAACCACTAGAACCATACCATTTAGCGAAAATCCGAGGTGTCTAGGTGATCAGGGGGGCGAGATATCGCGGTGGAAGACAGACGGACGGACGGAAAATCGAGCATATAAGCGCTACCACTTCGTGGGTTGCGCTAAAAATAGTGCCCAAAATTGATACCCAGGCCCTGTGAGAGCTTCAACGGGGCCCGGGCCACCCCACATTTTGGGGGCCCCATACCCCCCCCCCCACCGAGCATAAGGACATTCCAAATAAATTTCGTACTGGTAAAATTCTAATAATTTTCTGATATTATTCGTACTTAGCAGGAATAAGGGAACAACTTTTTTCTAAAAAGTTTTTTGGAGGCAAAAAATATATTTTTTTAATGTAAAAAAGGAAAAATAAATGACCTTCAAATTGAAGTTTTTTTTTTTAGACAAAAGTTGTTCCCTTATTCCTGCTAAGTACGAATCTGCAAAAAAATAAATAGGTTCCCATTTGAAAAAAATTAGTTGACCCCTAATGACCTTAAAACATCCACTCAAAATCAAAATTGTTACCTCCATTGGTTTTCCCCCTCCAAATCCTGAAACTTTTGTACCAAACATTTTCCGTAAAAATCCATAGTTTTCCAGATATTAAGCAGTCTCAAGTTAAAAAACTCACCCGGTATGTACCTAATTGAAATATTATTACAATGGTTTTTCAAGATGGAAACAATTTTACATAATTATAATAAGTATTTTTCAGTTCAATCAGTTCAATGTTTTTGTAGTTATGGTATGGACAGAAACAGATAGACAAAAAGAGTTTACCGTTTTGACGGAACCATAAAAACTACTCTATAGTTCTTAAACATTAAAAATTTATCTATATACAAAAAATCATCAACTTAAAAAAACTCGTGGCTTCCATTCAAAACATCTACGAGTTCTATGACTTCCCTATCTCCCCCCTCGTCTGTTGAAAATTCATTCTATACTTTTTATAATAATTCATTTCATACGCAGATTTCCCGGTAACAATACAAAGAGAACAACATATAACTTTCACATACAAAAGCAGTTACAATTTCAACAACTAACAGGTCTACCCATAGAGATAATATTACATAGAGACAGTAACATAGGTGGGCATTAACTCGTTAATCTGTTAATCGTTAATTAACGAAGTTAACAAAATCCTTAACGGATTAATTTTTAAGTTAACTCAAAAAAAATTTAACGCCCTTGTTAACTTCAGTTAAATTGAACTTCCGTTAACTTTAGTCCGTTACATTGATTGTTTGTTGACATGTTATCATTATTTGTTTGAATTACGCACCACGTGGGCACACCGGCGCGGCAGTGTTGCTCAAAAGAGCAAGAATCCAGAGCCGAGAAACTTAAAAATAAAGCGGCCCTGTTGATTACTTGCTATGTGCCAGTGAATACAAGTTATTATAACCTGACTTTTTAGCGTTTGTGCCATTTTTAACCGACTTCATTCTTTTTCTTCCATATTTTATATTAGTATAGTAAGTAAAGTAAGCATGAGGAAGGTTTAAAGATAAAAAGATAGAATTTAGGTGTATAATTTTATTGATTAAGGTTTAGTTTAGGTGCGTAAAAATAAATTAATTAATCTATCTACTTGTTTTTGTTTTATTTACCTATGTCTCCCATCCCAAAAAACACCACAAGCAGTAATCGTTTTGGATGGTTAACTTTAACTTGCGTTAAATTTTCGAAATTTTAACGCTTTAACGATTAACTTTTTTATTAACGAGTTAACGATTAACGAAATTAACTGTGCCCACCTATGGACAGTAGTTAACTTGATACTACCTCCCCCCAAAAAATGGCGAACGACAAAAAATCAGTGATAATTTGAAAAAGAAAATATTTATTAAAATGAATGATTAAACAATGTAAAGAGTTGAGAAATCAATGTTGTATGCATATGTATTACCACTGAAAAAAAATATTATGGCGGAATGATACATACATAATATATATTATAACAGCAGTGGCGTCACTAGGGTTGGTGTCACCCAGTGCGGTAAATCATGGTGTCACCCCCTGAGCAGTTCAATTCTGATGACCTTTTTTTTTTTTTTTTTAAATTACAAAAAATGGTGTCACCCCTTGTGAGATGGTGTCACCCCCTGACCGCACAGTTAAATTCTAATTACCTTTTTTTTAGTCATTTCCAAAAAATATAATAGAATACTAGTACTAAAGTGATGTTTTACATTTGGGTGTCATCCCTTGTGATGGTGTCACCCGGTGCGGTCCGCACCCCCCTAGTGACGCCACTGTATAACAGTAAAGATAATTACAAAAAAGGTAATTTAATTCGCATTTTTTTTGCGGCGCGGTCGTTCATCAGAAGAGTACCTATTGTTTTAACTAGTATATCTATTGGCGGCATTAACTTCGTTTTTATAAATTTTACACTCCCTTTCGATTACACACTTTTAATTGATGAAGAAGAATATTATTGGATTTTAAACTTATTTGAAGAAGCTATTGTGAGCTTCCGCCGCCCCTCTCGGCCTGGCGCCCCGAGCGATCGCTCTATCCCCTAAAGGCGTCCTTGTGCATGTTGATAATGCAGTTTTTATTTGAAACTTATAGTTCAAGAGCTGATAACATATTTTTCTGCCCCATCTGAGCACTAGGCAGACTTACGGAAAACATGAATTCATGTGTTGTACATTATGGGAAAAAAAATCCCAACCTCGACACCCGGGGATAAAGGGGTTAAATTCCTTAGTGAACATGTAAAGAAAAAGTGTATGTTTGCCCCATGTGAGCACAAATAAAATGACTTCAGGGAGTTAGTTTATGAAAAGTTAGATAGTGAAAGTGCAATGGGCAGACGCGTAGGGTGGGGATAAGGGGTAGGCAGACGCACTCAAACATGCAATATTTTTTTTGAAAATTGCCCCATTTGAGCATTGCTGATTTTTTTAGGGGTGGCAGTTTTTGATCTGTAGATGATCGTAAAACAAAGGCAGACGCGTAGGATGGGGATAAGGGGTCGGCAGATGTCCTTAAACATGCAATTTTTTTAATGAAAATTGTCCCATCTGTGCATTGCTGAATTTTTTATGGATGATAGACTTTGATCTGTAGATGACCGAAAAAACACAGGCAGACACGTTGTGTGGGGATAAGGGGTGGGCAGACGCAATTTCAGTGGCAAAAGATTGTAACAAATTTAAAAAATGTATATCTCCGGTACTAAATATGGCACCGATGATAGCAAATATGTTTTAGGATCCTCTAAGTAAGAGGGAAATATTATGTCCCTTGTAATTTTTTGATTTAAAGTACCGTTTTGCTGTAAATTATAAAATTACAAAACTCAAAATGCCAGGGTCCTGAGTTCAAATCCCGGAGAGTTCTGTTTTATTTTTTTATTTTTTGTTTTTTGTTTATTACAAAGAATGAGAACTACATAGTCAAAAAAATTTTTTTTTTAAATTCAGCGCCGTCTTTTTTACACGTTTAATATTTTTTTTTGCATTTTTATATTGAAGAATGTTGTCTTTACCGCGTTGGTTGGGGGTCAAAAATTTTTTTTTTAAGAATTAATGTGTTATTCAGAGAGTCATTGTGGACAACTTCCAGCAAAAAAAAATAATTACAACACAACCCAGTTAAAAAATATTCTAGGTCTAATTTTGAATTTTCAATTGCGTCTGTCCACCCCTTATCCCCACACTACGCGTCTGCCTGTGTTTTTTCGGTCATCTACAGATCAAAGTCTATCATCCATAAAAAATTCAGCAATGCACAGATGGGACAATTTTCATTAAAAAAATTGCATGTTTAAGGACATCT
This sequence comes from Sialis lutaria, assembly GCA_949319165.1. Taxonomy (NCBI): domain Eukaryota; kingdom Metazoa; phylum Arthropoda; class Insecta; order Megaloptera; family Sialidae; genus Sialis; species Sialis lutaria. Next base: position 4,411,183 of record OX439244.1, read on the forward strand.
GCCGACCCCTTATCCCCATCCTACGCGTCTGCCTTTGTTTTGCGGTCATCTACAGATCAAAAACTGCCACCCCTAAAAAAATCAGCAATGCTCAAATGGGGCAATTTAAAAAAAAAATATTGCATGTTTGAGTGCTTCTGCCTACCCCTTATCCCCACCCTACGCGTCTGCCCATTGCACTTTCACTATCTAACTTTTCATAAACTAACTCCCTGAAGTCATTTTATTTGTGCTCACATGGGGCAAACATACACTTTTTCATTACATGTTCACTAAGGAATTTAACCCCTTTATCCCCGGGTGTCGAGGTTGGGATTTTTTTTCCCATAATGTACAACACATGAATTCATGTTTTCCGTAAGTCTGCCTAGTGCTCAGATGGGGCAGAAAAATATGTTATCAGCTCTTGAACTATTACTATTATTCCAGTGTGTTCAAACAAACGTCACACATAAAGATTGGAAATTTCGTGAAGTATTTTTGATATTAAGCATTTTATTAAGTAAAATGAATTATTTTGCAGAAAAAACAAAATTATTATTAAAAAAATATGCAAAGCTTAAATTTGGCACCCTAGAACAGAACATAGAAAATAAGTTTATAACAATTGGCGCCCCCACGAAATTGGCGACCCAGGCGACAGCCTGGGTCGCCTGGCCGTTCGGCCAGCTCTGACTCTATGTAATATTTTCTCTATGGGTCTACCATACGCATCTGCCAAGATAGAAAGAGACTTGGATGCAAGTACATGCTACTACAAAATCCCCACTTCGGGTCAACGCTTGCTTCGATTCCTATACCCAAGGTACATGTTACATGACATACATAGGTATACTCGCATTAGCAAATGTGCCGATATAACCTTGACATCAGAATGATAACTACTGAAGAATTATGTGACAAGTGTCTGTGATCTCAAGATGTCTATGATAAGATTTATATGTTACTGTGAGGTAGTTAAGTTGTGTTGTATATTGTTGTATTTGATTGTTGTTAATGTTTGTGTGGTAACGTCGAGCCCTTTGTTACCGACTTTTGATATTTGGAGTGATGGTAGTGTAGGGAATAGGACTGGAGGTAATTCGGTTAATTATAGTAGTTTGGATTTACAAGAAAGAACAGCTAGAGGTGAGTTTGTTTACGATTGTTAAAGTCAAACGATCGATAATTTTTAAGATTTAAATAAATTTCCTATTTTTTTGGATATTTAGGGATGGGGTATTGTCTCCCCCGTGAATAGAATATATTATAATAAATGTAATTAAAATGATTTTGTCATATTTTGAATTTTCATCCAGCTATAGAAGTCGAATTTTAAATAAAATTCGAATAGTTAATAATATATAGATGGAGCCTTGTTTTTGAAGGAACTGGGGGGGGGGATGTACTAACGATAAAAACGTACTAACGAAATATTTTAACATGGGATTTTATTAAAGAATTTCGAGACCTAAAAAAACGTATTAAAGAGGTCCTACTATGTATATTAAAATAAAAACTTTAGTATTTTTTTTTGTACGAATTTATCTCGAGTCATAGAAGATCGACTGTATGTATAATATACATTGTTATGGGAATTAAAGAATGCTCTCGTTACTACGTTTTTGAGGGGGGGGGGGGCACGTACTAACGAACAACATGGGATCTTATTAAAGAATTCCGAGACCTGAAAAAGAGGTTCCACAATATAAAAATAAAAATTTGAATAATATTTTTTTTGTACAAATTTATCTCGAGTCATAGAAGATCGACTGTATGTATAATATACATTGTTATGGGAATTAAAGAATGCTCTCGTTACTACGATTTTGAGGGGGGGGGGGGCACGTACTAACGAGAACAACGTACTAACGAAATATTTAACATGGGATCTTATTCAAGAATTCCGAGACCTGAAAAAGAGGTTCCACTGTATAAAAATAAAAATTTTAGTAATTTTTTTTTAAAGAATTTATCTCAATTTGAGAAGATCGACTGTATGTATAATAAACATTGTTATGAGAATTAAAGTATGCTAAAAATAAATATTTATATGCAATATTACAGTTATATGTTACTGATATCGAAACAGGTTTCATATTTTAAGGATTGCAATATTTTGTATATACAATATACAAAGCAGGGCCGCCGAGAGCCAAACCGGGCCCCGATGTAACATGTAAAAAAAAATTTTTTTTTTGGGCCCCCCTTCCGTAGACTGAAAAGTGTACTCAATTTTTTTTTCACTTACCCCATAAAATGGGGTGTCTTTAGATAGGTCACCTAAAATGCAACAAAAAAGTTATAATTTTTTTTAATTTTAACCCTTCAGTCACAAGAAGGAGTATTACTTGAGAATTAATAATAAAATTTAAATCCTACACTTGCCTCAAAAAAACACAACCGTTTGAAAAATAACGTAAAGATCAGATGATTTGGTTAGTCAGTTAATTAGTTTGTGTATTTCAATCTATGACATAAAATAAATTAGATTTTCTAATGGGGGGGCCTCTCGCTTTTTTTCTCTATGATGGAATACCTAATATTTTTCCAGAAGGATTTCAATATAATGATCTAAACTTCTTTGATTCAAAATTTACTCAAATTTAAATCATTTTGGTCAATTTTTTTTACCAAAATGCAAAGGACCGGGCCCCTGGAGCGCGAATGTTAAATCTTTCTCCATACGGTGTGTTCTTCTATATTTATATTTATTTTCTTTGATTTAGATAAAATTTTCTATATCTTTTGCTTCTTTTGTGAAAATTAAATTATTCTCTAACAAGAGGCCTGTTATGTTAAATTTATATCGACCTTTAATTATGATGAAGATTTTTATAGCTGTCATCAACAGGGCTATTTTAAAATTTCATCATTCAAATAATTTTCAATAGTATTATTTACTTTTTTTTATGATAGATTCAGTCCGGGCCCCTTCGGATGCCCCTTCGGCATCGCCTGCATCGCCCTCTTGTCGGCCCTGATACAAAGTACACGATTGTATTACTACTGTATACAATATGTATTTCCAATACAAAATGTTTGAAGTATTAATTAATAAATGTGAAAAAAGAATGTGAAAATCATAAACATTAAAAATAGCAAATTTTTAATTCTATTGATGAATTTAATTCATTATAATTGCCTTGAATTGACCAAAAGAGGGGAGACGGGGAGGGGGGGGCAATTGTCATTATTATAAATGTAAGTACCTAATTCTGTTATATTTCCTGCGATTAACCAATTTTCTTTAGCTCATTTTCTAGATTGTTAAATCGAAATGCTTTTATTATGTGGGTTATAAAACATTAAAAAAATGTAATTTTATAGAATTGAGAATAACTATTTCTAAAATTCATTCTAGACTTCTGGGTGTAAGTCTTATTTTTGTTATGTCAACTGTAGGGTTTTCAGAAGCTCAAGGTGTGATAAGACAACTAGTTCATTGAAAAAAAGTGGACAAATTGAAAAAAATATGTTGTGATTTTAATTTGTATTGTAAAGCCGTAAAAATAAAAAAAGTAATTGAATATTTTTTTTTGTTCGTATAATTGTAAACGACCTTTTTTTAGTAATTTTGACGAAATTATTGAAAATATCGTTTCTACGTTAGCATTATGGCTAGATACTTATTAGATATCGAAATAAAATATTAATATTAATATGTTTAAGTGATGTAACGAATATTCGCACATTTTTAAACATTCGTATTCGCATTCGCAGGTAAAGTAGCGAATATTTTTGCGAATATACTATGATGTATTAATAAATAAAAATATCGTGTTTTAATTTATTTAATTAGAAGACTTTTTTTAAAATTTTTTTTAGCTTTTTTCAAAAAGTAAAAGTCAATATTCGCATTCGCATTCGCGAATGTTTAAAATCATACATTCGTTACATCACTAATATGTTATAATCCAAGATAAATAACATGTTCTCTTTAAAAGAGACATTCTGGCAACCCTAATTAACGGTCGTACGCTTTTCTGGGTTGAATTTTATACCCAAAAACCAAGAATACATTTAAGATGAATTATTAATAATTAACATAATGTTTCAGTGTTAAACTTTTTTCCTGTCCCCGTCGATGACGAATGTTTATCTCGAGATGGACGTAGATCAGGTAATTGTATCTCTATTATAACACATTAACATAAATAAAATAATCTGCCGTGTGCCACAGGACTTTCTTATACGTAATAATGACAGTGAACAGTGTACGTGATTTTTATTTTAGTGAAGGATATTTCTGACAAACTAATAAAAGATAGAGTAAAATGAATGAGACATAAACTATAGAAATATTATTTTATACATTATGTATCGAACGAATTTTGTTTTACATAATTACTAACAATAAGATGGAAACGGATGTTTACTCATGTAGTTTTTTTTTAATTTTTTGAAATAAGACAAAAATGTTTTAGATAAAAAACGTCGAATATGTTATTATCTATAATTTATTCCCCATACATTTTTTTCCAACACTTATGATTTAGCCAGAAAGATTTTTTAAAAATAATTATTTAGAATAATCTATACTGGTTGTCGGGTGATTTAACCGTACGGATCACGACTCATACCGTCAAGACACCTGGCGACCACTGCAAACTAAATGAAATAGAGTGTACAGTGTTTATTCTCAATATTACGTATAAGAAAGACCCATGGTACCTATGGCAAACACGTACAGTCTCTGTAATATGTATAAGAAAGTCCCATGACACTCATGGCAGATATTTCTTCTCTGTTATGAACCATTTGAAATGTACTTAAAAACGAATACTTGGTAAAAAAAAAAAAAAAAAATAAATTTGTTTTTTCGAAAAAAATGAATACAACATAAATTATAGATAATAATATTACCTACAGTTTTCAACTTGGTCATTTTTCTCTAATTCGCACTGTTTCAATGTAATTCGAAAAATTCAAAAATCGATGTAGGTAAACATCCGTTTCCGGTTGAGTGATCGTTTTCAAAAATAGGAGGTTTTCATCCCAGGAAAAAATCAATCTTAAGTATAAAATTCCACCTTTCTACGATTTGTCGTATTTGAGTTACAGCGTCTACAGACCGACCGACAGACAGACAGACAGACAGACATCATGGCGAAAATAGTCAAAATGGACTCAGGGAAGGTCAAAATTGATAATTCCATCAAAATCCACACGAGTATAAGAAAGTAAAAAGTAAAGAAATAACTATATGATTTAAATATAGTAATTCAAATCATTTGGACCGACTTAAGGGGTTATATACAGTTAGAATTTTTTTTAAATTGATTTTTTTTATTTCATTTTTGCAATGTACATATATGTACATTGTACACACATAGAACACGCATATTTGTAAAGACGTCTCAGAGCGTTTGAATGTAGGAGGCCGGAGCTTTAACGCATTTTTCTCAAATCTGTGTTTTTAAAGTCGGTGACCAAGATTTCTCGGAAACGGCTGAACCGATCAGTCTGAAATTTTAATACAAGTTTCTTAAGTATATTTTGTAGTAATTAATTGAAGGTTTTTTCTCACCGAAAAAAATTTTTTTATAAACAATTTAAGGTCAAAATTTTTGTAAAAATCGATTTTTTTTAGACACCGCCATTTTGTCAATAAATTTTATTTTGCTTATTTCTTCGATTAAGTACAAGATTATACATTGCTTTAACGAAATCCGTTTGGATTTTTTATTTTAAAATATCCAGTACAGAGATATCGTGGTCACCACAAGGCGCCTTTTTTGAGAGGACCTCCTGGAGAATAGCTGTAGCAGCTTTCAAAATTATTATTTTTACAAATAAAAAATATTAAAATACAATTAAAAGTTACCATAATATGTGTACAAATTTTTACATTAATTTATTTAAAAGTCTTCTCTTTAAAAATTCTTGAAAAACCCTTTTTTTACACTGGTAGAAAGGATTTCTCAAACCAAGTAAACCTTGTTTTGTATTTAACGAAAACAATATTTTCTTAAGATAAACAATAATCTCTTAAACCAACTATAGTATTCTTGAACGAAGGAATAACGTAGTTGGATTAAGAGTATGTTTCTTATATTAAGAAAATATTGTTTCGTTATATACAAAACAAGGTTTTCTTGGTCCAATACAGTTTTTTTTCTGTGTACTCAGAAATCACTAACTTGAAAAAAAAAATACTACGAATAAAAAATGTTTATTTTGATCTAATAAAACCATGGTAATTTGTTTGTTTGTTAATAATTTATTTTTCTCTGCAGGTATTTGTCTCAACACATATGAGTGTCGAATTCAAAATGGGGCATCTCATGGACCATGTGCTCTTGGATTTGGAGTTTGTTGTGTGTGTATGTTATTAAAATTATAATATTTTAATATTATTATTAAGTTATTCCAACAAGGTTAGCTATATGATAGAAAAATAAATAAATATTGCGCGATTCGGAATACTAAAACGAAAATGAAGAATAACCCTGAATTTTATAAATATCTAAACAAATATTATAAGAAACACATTTTAAAAAATGGATAGATCAAGTAAAATTTTTAAAATCGAAAAACATTTTTTTTTCTCATTTTAAAAGAAAGCAAAAGTGTGAGCAAAAATATCGTCAAAATAAAATAAAAAAAGTGCTGGATTTTTTTCTTCGACCCTTTTTAGTCGAAAGCAAAAAAAAATTAAACAGAAAAAAATATCAATAGACCCCTGAAATACTTTAGTCCCTTTTTAAACTTCACAGACTACCAGCAAGTCCCTATTGGGAATCCCTGATTTATAGAATAAAATCAAGAAGGTATAATTTATAAATAAATAAATCTTTTTTTGTTTCAGTCACAGCACACTGCGATATGGAGGTCCATAATAATATCACGTACATCGTGAGCCCTAATTTTCCAAACTTATCACGGGGGAAAGTGACGTGTGTTCATCAAATCAAGAAAATTGATGCAGAAATTAGTCAGATTCGTTTGGATTTTATACATTTTCATGTTGTAAGTTAATATTTAGTTACAGTTGTCAAATGATTTTTTTAATATTTAAAAAAAAATTTAAGGGCCAACCAAATAGAAAAACCGGAGTATGTGAATCGGATGTACTCATTATGTCCGGAGGAAGTAGTCGAGATTTGAAAATGTGCGGTTTCAACAATGGACAACACGGTAATCGATTGTTGGATTTAAATCATTTATCAAAAATAATAATGGGCACTTTTTTTTAAATTAAATTTTTTAGCATGTTTCTTTTGTTCTAGATTTTCTATATTTGTATTATTTTTTTCAGTATATTATGACGTAGAAAATACAAAAGACCCTATATCTATAACGCTAAAAATGACAAGAATAAATGTTGATCGAATTTGGGAAATAAAAGTAACTCAAATTCCATTTACCCAAAGGGCCCCAGCTGGATGTTTGCAATATCATACAGGAACCACAGGTACTGTAGTGAAAATTATTTATTTAAACAAATTCAAAGTAGTTTTTCACCGAAAAAAAACTTATCAATTCTACAATATATATTTTTTTTGTATGTTCGGCCATAACTTCGACAAATATGCACCTTATTGAACGAATTTTTGTTTGTTTGAAAGAGCATACTCTCGAGGTGGTCCCATATAAATTTTATCAAAATCTGACAATGGACGTCAAAGATACGTTACTCAAAAGGGAAAAATAAAAACTTTAAAAAAATGACGTAAAAATTTTAAAAACACAAAATTTACCAGTTGGTGCCAAACCAATAAATAACTGTTTAAAAAAAATAAAAAATAAAACTGTTTTATTTCTCCTTATAAAATTTATTATTCAAAATCATTAATAGATAGTAATAAAAGTGCTGCTTGACTGTTTACTTGCATAAACGAATCAAAATTACCATTAAAATTCAAAATCATTTGATTAGGTTTTGCTTTGCTCTAGATCGATTTTTTTTATAAACCGGGCATAACCAATTAGGTTATACCGGGTGTCCCAGATAACTTTTCCATTCATTTGTTATTTTAATTGTTGTTATTGTGATTTTTCTGTACAATTTTTGTTTTTCATAGCTCACTTAAAAGTTTGTAATAAAATACTTCATAAATATCACTGATATTTAGTATTTCGACTTTTTTTCGATAATAAATTTGGCATGTGACATATCGTTATAAAGTAGAGTAAAAAACACGTTCAAATATGATATATTCAACTAAGTGGCCCATAAGAAAAACTAAAGTTAGAGCTTGTAACTCGGAAACTAAAAGTGATATAAAAATTCTAAATACACCAATCAATTTTACACAAAAAAGTGCTTTAAGAAACCGCAAACAAAAAGTACCTATCTATTTTAACAAAAAAGTTATAGTCATTTAAAGAAATTCCGAATTTTTAGTTTTTTGGGTATACCGCCTAAACCACATAGAATTATGAATATTTTTTTATGTAATAATACTCACCCCTTTCATACAAATAATTCATCTCATTTAACCAAACCTGTATCTGTTATAGATACTGAGATCCCCATGCTGGAAAAGTTATCTGGGACACCCGGTATATAATATATACATTTTTTACAGGTTTGATACAAACGATGAACTTTGCTGATAACGGGCGCCATCTTGCGAATCAAAACTACATGATTTGCATTCGACAAGAAACCGAAATGTGTTCTATAGCATACGAACCTTGCGATGAAAATTCATTTCGAATCGGTTCAGCTAATATCGGAGGACCCCCATCACCAGTCGGAGGACCTCCATCACCAGTTGGAGGTACATGACCCTCTCTTAAACATCTAAAAATAAAACAAACCTTAAATCTTATTTTGTCTATTTCACAGACCCCCCCCCCCCCCCGTAAACTGTAGATATATATTTACGCCTGTTCACCATAAAGTGATTGAAATCAGAAACAATATAAAGGTACCTTTTCATGAGTCGCTCGTCGCTGCGATAAATTTTGTCACGTGACCAATTTTGAATTTTGAATGCTCATAATGTTATGCTTATTGTTAGTTTAACTCACGATTTCCAAAAAAGTTATTAATTAAAATAGTATTATCTTGATATTAATGAAATGCTGAAAAAATTGTCTTTCTTTTTTATATGAAGTAAAAAAATGATATTGGGCACGAAAAAAAAGTTATATAACAATTTAGTTCGTAAGAAAAGTGAAATTTTCAAAAGTTGTGGAAAACACCCGAGATTTAGAGAAAAATGAATAATGACAAAAATAATCTTCTTAATAAGAACTATAAAATAAACAAAATAAAATTGAAATTGGATGACTAGGAGCTGAGATAAAGCTAATTTTATAACACCGATAGGGGCTATCTTTGATAGCCCATATAACAGTGTTCTACACGGATTTTAAAGTGGCTCCCTATCTGAAAATCTTCTTTTTGACCTGGTGTATGTCCACAGAAAGTGGCATAACCCAATCAAAAAGTGCAGCGTTTTGGCTTTATTTGCCACGTACCAGACGTACTATACCTACCACAAAATATAAACTGAAAACTAGCTGTCGGATACAATTTTACCCGGGGATATAAAATTAAACTATATAACGTATAATGCTGTGGGGTGCGATCCTTTAGGTCCACACAATCAACTTCCCAACATGGTATGACTAACAATACTTGAATACTGATTATTTATTGTTTCCATAATTAATATTACTATGTTATAGTTTGTGAATATTTTTTTTAATATGTATATGCAAAATTTTAATGGAATTTGTCAGAAATAAAACTCACCTTTTCTTTATGAATATTAGTTTTCTAATATCCTAATAATGTCAATAATATAATGTACATTTTTAGAAAAACTAATCTGACAATTTGAATAATATTTGAATTTTGAATTGCGTTTGTTTCCATGCCAACATGAATTATTAAACGTCTTTATTAGTATAAAATTCAAATTTTGATGGTGGTTTTCATCCCTTTAATGGCTGTTTGGACCCATATAAAAATAAATACTGAAATAGTCGTTTTATTATTTGTATTGTATAATATTTATTCTAAATTTTGACTAAATCCGATCAAGAAAAAAAATAAAAAATAAAAATTTTTTTTTCGAAAAATCCTTTCTTTCAGATCATATTCACGTCAAGATGCTTCGATTAGCACCCCAACGAAGTCAATAGCATTTTTTGTTCGCGAGATTTCGTCCCGGAAAAAATGACACGTACGTTCGTACGTACATACGTACGTACGAACGTACATACACACACACACACACACATACACACAGACATTTTTCTGAAAATAGTGTAAATATACTCTAATGCCCTTGAAACATGAAAATATGTTAAAATTTTTGATTTCGATTTTCGGACCAATTACAATAACTTCCTATTGGGAAGTTAAAAAACGTTTTTCAAAAATCTATTCTTCTGAGTACCCCCCCCCCTCTCCCAAGTGATGAATCAAATTAAAGCTAGTGCCAGGAGGAACTTAAATATATAAATAAATTTTTTTATAACATATATGAAAAAAAAAACTGTTTATTTAGGTATTTCTATTGTTGACAACATCCCCAGTATAGGCGCAGGAGGGGTTGGAGGAGAAGAAGGTGGTGGGGGTGCTGGGGTAGTAAACACTCCTACACTAACCTCCGGAGGATCTAGTCCTTCTAGTACCATTCTTAACGACCAAGTACCGGCGGCAGATACACCCGAAGGGGACGTAAATAACGATCAAATAGAAGAATTAGGGTCTGGGGCTTCAGCTTTGCTTCTTGGAAGACAGGACGATTATTGTGACGATAGAATATTGCTTCCTTGTGATTCAGAGGATTTGATATTGGTATGTATGTAATTGTGTCTGGGTTTATAGATTTAAGGGGCGTTTTTTTTAAAACAATAATTTTTTTTAGAGTGATTACTTTTTCTAGTAGGTTCAATGGTTCAAAGCAAGACTTTGGACCAACGTGTAGGGCCAAAGAATATGTTTAAATTGACACATTTTAGGGGAGGGTATTTACAATCTTGTTGCTTATTTAGATATGTTTCAGTGTTAATTTATTGAAGAACACAAAATTTAGCAAAAATATTTTATTATTTTTAGGAAAAAAATGTTAGATCAGATTTTTTTTTAAACCGCAGGTACACCTAATTTTGTTTTTACACGATAGATACGTTCCAGAAAAAAACATGTAAAAAAAGACATGGAGTACATAAAAAAAGTGGATTAGTTCCATATCCTTCAACCTTGTAAAAAATAGGTAAAATGAAATGATTCATACAAAAAAAATATCGGTATGGAGAACCATACATGACTTCCATGTTCTATAATATCTTTTACAATAGATAATTGTTAATATAAAACTCACCTTTGTATTATAAATATTAATTTTCTAATATTCTAATGTCAGTTGTAGAATAGACATTTTTGTAAAATAATAATTATCTGACATTTGAATTTAACTGCGCTTGTTTCCATGGCAACATGAATTTATTAGTATTTAAAATTAAAATTTTGAGGATGGTTTTCACCCCTTCAGTGGCTATCTAAGCACGTTTATGAAATAAGTGCCCCTTAGATTGGATTGAACTACAAGTGTACTAAGTCTTATCAAAATTGGTGAGATAATACTCACTTTTCAGACGATAATAAGTACAAAATTTCGAATATTTCGGAAACCCCTAATCCGATTAGCACCAAAATCAATAGGTCTGGAGTACTCACTGAGGCAAACATTTTCCCCAAAAATAATTCAAATCGGTGCATATCTACAGTAGTTATGGTACACGGAAGAAAATTCTACATCCAGACACACACACAGACACACGCATAGCCGCCATGCGGAAATTAACTTTTCTTTACGTTTTGAAGTTAGTACAATCAGAATCTGCTTTTTTTCGGACATGATTTTTTGACGGTATTACAATACTTCCATTTCTTCGAACATGGAAGTAAAAACGATCAATTAAATTTTTATGTGCATTCATGCACAGTTTATTTCATAAAAATAAAAGGAAATTCAATTCTTAAAGTAAAAGTAACATAAATAGAAAATAAATTAGAAAGGGGAATTCCTTAACTACATACAAATAAATCAGATAGAAAAAAAATCCTAGAAGATTACGGTTAGTAAAAATATTTTTCTTTAAAATTTAAATCCAATAGCTTTTTTAATCGTGCTAAATCGAATGAAATCGTGTAAAAACGGAATCAACTTTTTTTCTAGACCGTGTTAAATCAAAAACGTGTAAAAAAGGACCGTGTGAAAACAGAATTGGGTGTATTTATCTAATTATGGTGTAAAACACTTCGAAATTCTTCAAAAAATTTTACATCAAAAATCTACTTTCTTGAGTTGTGTTTTATTTTATTTTTGCGTTTTTTTTTGCGAATATTAACTTTTTATTCATGCCATTATGATTCCAAAAATATCATTAAAATTAAAATCCGATGATCGGGTCAAAAATTACAGCTACTTTAATCAAATAATTTATTCCAGCCAGGAGCTATATCGACCAGTTTCTGTGACATAGCTCATTGCGGTAACTCTCTATGCTCTGCCGGTGAATGGCCTTGTCGTTTAGAGAGCTCAGTAACTCCGTTCAGAATTGAGGTACAATTCGGGTCCCCTCGAGTTGTTGGATCTCCTGAAGACAACATTGGAATGTGTTTGAAATACGAACAGCAAACATGTTCTGTTTAAAATACAGTGGAACTTAAACAAGTCGAACTTCAAAGGCATTGAAGATATCGATACTAATAATAAGAGAAATTGAGGAATAATTTTAAGAAAACTTAATTTTGTATATATAATTATATTTTATTATTTACTCATAAATAAATAAAAGTTTATATAGAAAAAAATTGTTATTATTTAATTAAAATATCGGTATGGAGAACCATACATGACTTCCATGTTCTATAATATCTTTTACAATAATTTTTAATATAAAACTCACCTTTGTATTTATAAATATCAGTTGTATAATACACATTTTTATAAAATAATTATTATCTGACATTTGAAATTTACTGCGTTTGTTTCCATGGCAACATGAATTTATTAGTATTTAAAATTAAAATTTTGAGGGTGATTTTCACCCCTTCAGTAGCTATTTTGGTACATTTATGAATTAAGTGCCCTTTAGATTGGATTGAACTACAAATGTACCAAGTCTTATCAAAATTGGTGAGATACTAATCACTTTTCAGACGATAATTGGTACAAAATTTCGAATATTTCGGAAACCCCTAATCCGATTAGCACCAAAATCAATAGGTCTGGAGTACTCACTGAGGCAAACATTTTCCCCAAAAATAATTCAAATCGGTGCATATCTACAGTAGTTATCGTACACGGAAGAAAATTCTACATCCAGACACACACACAGACACACACACAGACACACAGACACACAGACACACGCACAGCCGCCATGCGGAAATTAACTTTTCTTTACGTTTTGATGTTAGTACAATCAGAATCTGCTATTTTTTCGGACATGATTTTTTGACGGTATTACAATACTTCCATTTCTTCGAACATGGAAGTAAAAACAGGACTGCAATATCTTATTGCTTCCTCGCAATATGGAAGATACGAGAAGCTTTGTGATCGATGCCATTTTTTTGAGATGTATGCTTAATTAAAGTAGGTATTAATCTGAAAATTATTGCGTATGAATAAAAAAGATGTATTGGATAAAAAATAATATACATATTTATGGACTACAACAAAATTAAAAAAACAAGTAAAATAAAAACTATTGCTTCCTCGCAATATCGAAGATACGAGAAGCTTCGTTATCGTTTTAAAACGAGAAAAAAAAATTGTTCTCCGATTTAAAAATTTTTACCGGATCTATCCGTTTCAGGTCAAGACAAACACTTTTGTTCCGTGTCTGTCTGTCTGTCCGTGTGTCTGTCCCCCAATCCTTGTCACACGCATAACTCATGAACCACTGAACCGATATTGATGAAACTTGGTTGATTGGTTGGGTCTGGTTTGAGGACGGTCCCATTTCAAAATTATTAAAATCGTTTGTAAGGGGGAGGGGTGACATCCCAAAATATTTATTTTTTGATTTGAAGATATCTCAAGAAAGACACATGTTACGTGAAAATTTTATAGAACCTTTTTTGTAGAGCATTCAATTCTCTATAATATAGGTCACCTACTTTTGTTGTAAAATATTCCCTTACAAAGATCTATCTCAATTTACTTTAAGAAAATCGTCATTTTTTTTTTAAATTGCTATTTACTTTGATATATTAAATGTCACTTTGACGTTTTAAATGTTATTTTGACATTTGTATAGCAGAAAAATAATGATTTTGATTGAAATTGTCAAAAAATTCAAAATATACGACATAATAACCAGGCGCATATTAAGAAAAATGTCAAATTAATATATTTTTTATTAAAATTGTATGAAAATTAAATGGTTAGCCAATGACAGCAGTTCATCTGAATAATTTATCGGTTTTTATTTAAATTGTTCAATTTTAACTACCTTTGATGAATTTAGCACGAGGAAGCACTGTGCATTTACTAGGCAGAGTATTTTTCTATATTCATCTATATCTCTAGATATGGGCAGTAGAAACCATGTAATAAAGCAATAACAATATTTTTATCAATAATATCTGGCTCCTTCATTTATCTCGTACAGACACATTTGTTAGACTTGCAGTCACCACCGGTACGGGCAACCTTTACGCAGAGACGATGGCACTCGACGATGGAACATACTCCACGTGTTTCTCGATTAATGGGGACGTCTTCGGCTATAATAAATAATAATAATTAAAATCAATGTAGCTGTGGAATAAGTCTAATCAAAAAGGATATACCGAGTGGCACAGATAACTTTTCCAGCATGGGGATCTCAGTTTCTATAAAATATACAGGGTGTCCCAGGACTGTGTCAAAGCTCAATATTTCATTTAATATAAGAATTGGGAGAGAACTTTAAATGCAAAAGTTATCACGCTAGAGGAGCGGCATAATTTAAAAATAGTTTCAATTTATACAGAGTGTCCCATAACTGCGTTACAAACCAAAGTTATGTTTTTTTTTAAATACAAACTATATATTTTTATTTGATAATCTAAAAGCATTCATTTTTCTGAGTATTTTGATGTATCAAGTATGGAATTATACAGATGGGTTTAGAAATAATGACCAATTTTGTAAGAAAATACGAACATTTTCAACACCTTGTAATTTTCTAATTACAAAAAAAAAATGTATTCTCTGCTGAAAGTTGTTTTGGTATATTCTCTATTATTGCGATATTACGTTAAACACTTACAAAATTGTATTATTTGTACAGGGTGTATCAAAACACTGAACTTCGTTTTTTTCAAAATTTTCAAATGGAACACCCTATATATTTTTTATAATTTCGAATTGCCTGTTCAATTCTCAACACATTTTACAAACCATGTTCTATACCTAAATCCAGCCGTTAATAAGGTATTAATTTTATATTAAAATCTTAAGATTTTTTTAAAAACAATACAACTTTATTATATTCCATAAAATAATTAAATTTTTATGTTGTTAAAGTTTGTACGTTCTATTAGTTTGTTAAATTATTTTCAAGCGAACTGTTTTATTGATTATAATAAAGTTGTATTGTTTTTATAAAACATCTTAAGATTTTAAAGTAAAATTAATAACTTATTAACGGCTGGATTAAGGTATAGAACATGGTTTGTAAAATGTGTTGAGAATTGAACAGGCAATTCGAAAATGTAAAAATATATAGGGTGTTCCATTTGAAAATTTTGAAAAAAACTAGGTTCAGTGTACAAATAATACAATTTTGTAAGTGTTTAACGTAATATCGCAATAATAGAGAATATACCAAAACTACTTTCAGCAGAGAATACATTTTTTTTGTTGTAATTAGAAAATTACAAGGTGTTGAAAATGTTCGTATTTTCTTACAAAATTGGTCATTATTTCTAAACCCATCTGTATAATTCCATACTTGATATACATCAAAATACTCAGAAAAATGAATGCTTTTAGATTATCAAATAAAAATATATAGTTTGTATTTAAAAAAAACATAACTTTGGTTTGTACCGCAGTTATGGGACACTCTGTATAAATGTAACTATTTTTAAATTATGCCGCTCCTCTAGCCTGATAACTTTTGCATTTAAAGTTCTCTCCCAATTCTTATATTAAATGAAATATTGAACTTTGACACAGTCCTGTAGATACATTTGGTTAAATTAATTATTTGTATGGAAGAGGTGAAATAGATATTTCTATACCTAAAAGAAATGAAAAAATCTACATTGTGGTAAAAATTAAGAATTTATTTAAATTTAATATGAAATTAATGTAATGTAAGAAGTTATGCGTCTCATTATCATTATTAAAAGTGTTCCATTAAATTTAAATAACATACATTTAATTGGTGTTAACAAGCTACAGGTTTAGTCCAGTCAATATAAAATTATAATTTATACGTTTTTCGATGACTACAGAGAAGACCTTCTACACCGAATAAAACAAATTCCAACTAGGAATCCATAGAAAATTTAATGCCCTAAATAATGGATTCTGTCCCATCACGATCACTTTAAAATTGTTAAAGTTATAGGTAAATATATGGACTAATTTTCATAACAAAAATTTGTAATATACACTGTTTTTGAATACCGTTGTGATAATTATAATTTAAATTATGTACTTTATATATTTACCTATAACTTGAACAATTTAAACGTAATCGTGGTTGGACAAAAACCATTATTTAGGGCAGATTCCTGGCTGGAAATTGTTTTATTCGGTGTAGAAGGGGTTCTCTGGGGTCGTCGAAAAACATGAATAATTTTATTTAAAATTTTGTAATATTTAGAGTGCTTATAACTCAAACATTTTTCGAGACTCCGACATTGGGTGCCGAGCATTATTTAGGGTACTCTATTATAATTTAAAATTTTATTTTTAAATTCAATTAAATACATATTAAATAAAGCGGTCGTACGTAACTCTACATTTTAGGCGTGATTTCCAAACTCGACGTCGCTAAATTATTTTTTCGCGGGCTATATTTTAATAATTAATTAAGGTACATAATTTTTGAAAACACTGTTTTGTTCGTAATTTTATCAGCTTTAATATTTATTAAACCTAATTTCTTCTAAAAGTGACAGCCCCAGTGGTATACCCAAATTACTGATTTTAGACAGCATTGTAAGCCCCTTGAAAGTTATGCACCCCCTGTGAATGAGGGGGGGGGGGAAGTTATCACCATGTTCTATACATCGAAATGTACCAATTTTTTGAAAAAAATGTACTCCGTCATTTTTTTCTAGCGCCACCCCTATACGAAATTGTCTATTGACTGGACTAGTTGGCGAATGTAACTTACTTTAAAAAAAAAGAAAATATTGAAAAGAAAAATAATTTATAAATTACAATATCTAATAAAAAAAGTATTTTACTTACGGTTAACATCTCTGTCTTCAATTTCACCATCATCAATCGCCTTGGCGTTAACTTGCAACAGGCAAACGACTGCGACCAGCAGGAATAATAGCACCTTGAAGTTCATCTTGAAATAATATTATATATATTATATTATTTTATATATTTTATAAATATATTTATTTGAACTTTTTTATTTTCTACACCACTGAAATTTAGATAAAAACATCAATAAAACAAATTTTTATCAACACCCAAAAGTCAATCACTTTATTAACTTATTTAGATTTTAAACTTAGTAAATACCCCCATTCGTAAATGAATTTAGTTCCTTGGTGCTATAAAAGAAAACATTATTCTTCCAGTTTTTATAAAGAAATTAACTTTGAATACTACTTATTATAATTAATTCAAGATGAACTTCAAGGTGCTATTATTCCTGCTGGTTGCAGTTGTTTGTTTGTTGCAAGTTAACGCCAAGGCGATTGATGATGGTGAAATTGAAGACAGAGATGTTAACCGTAAGTAAAATACTTTTTTATTAGATATTGTAATTTATAAATTATTTTTCTTTTCAATATTTTATTTATTTCTAAAGTATGTTACATTCGCTAACCCTTAGTGGGCTCTCACACTGGAGTTGTGT
Source organism: Sialis lutaria (assembly GCA_949319165.1). Classification (NCBI taxonomy): domain Eukaryota; kingdom Metazoa; phylum Arthropoda; class Insecta; order Megaloptera; family Sialidae; genus Sialis; species Sialis lutaria. Next base: position 4,429,183 of record OX439244.1, read on the forward strand.
AGCAATATAGCAGCAGAGCAATAAAGTAACTAACAACTAGCAACGTCTTTCTTAACAACAATATAATGTCTGTTATTGAAATTTAATTGAACGCATAGCTTCTTACATGTCGATTTTTTCAATTTTGATTTGAACAAAAATTAATAATTTTTGAGATATTTGCAAAAAACTAGAATCAGGCCCCCATTTACCCCCTAAAAAATAAAAACCCGCCATCCAAATTAAGGGGACTTTTTAGGGTATGTTTAGGACAACAAAATAAAAGTCTCCACCAAAATCCAGCTTGGTCGGAATTTTTTCTTAGTTTGACCGTTTTTTTGAGTCTAATGCCTGGGCTATAACCTTTTTGATTAGACTTATTCCACAGCTACATTGATTTTAATTATTATTATTTATTATAATAATAGCCGCAGATGTCATCACTGATAGACAAATCAACAGACGTAGTCCACGTACAGAATGTGACACATTTAAGTGCGTTTGTCGCTGCGTAAAGACCGGCCATCCCAATGCTCACTGCAGGTCCGGCATATGTGTCTGTACGGGATAAATGAAGAAGCCAGATATTATTGATAAAAAATATTGTTATTGCTTTTTTACATGCTTCTACTGTCCATATCTAGAGATATAGATAAATATAGAAAAATAGTTTTTATTATTACATGTTTTTTAAATTTTATTGTAGTCCATAAATATATTATTTTTTTATCCAAGACATCTCTTTATTTATAAGTTAAAATTTTCAGATTAATTAATACCTACTTTAATTAAGTAAAATATAGCAATACTGAATATTATTCTTTGACATGCCGCGCCGTAGTGTTTAGTCCAAAAAGATGAAACATAACACGGTGTTTTAAAAGTGTGGCAAAACGGTGTTTTTTTGGACAAACGTTCGTATATCCTTCAGTTTAACCGCAAAAAATATGAAAAAATTATGGAATATGCCTCATTAAATGTCCAATTTAGTTAATAAAAAATATCTGAAAAAATCTTGAAAGAAGTCCTGAAATTTTTGTTTAATTTTTTAAATTTTATAATTCAGTTATGTTAAAAATCTGAAAAAATTATGGAACATACCTTGCTAAATTCTTAATTACATTTAAGAAAAAAATACTGAAAAAAATCCTGAAATTTTTTTTTTATTCAGCTACACAAAAAAATCAGAAAAATATGAAGATGACCTACTAAATCTCTAATATATTTATCCAAAAATTCCTGAAAAAATCCTCATTTATTTTTTAGTTTTTTATTTAGTTTTATGAATATAACAAATAAATAATAATAATTGTAATTAATATTTTATAGTGTAATTTAATAACTTTATAACGAAATTTGTAAAATAAAAAAAAAATTATTTTTTAAATATAATTTTTTTTTCAAATTCTTCAGAATGTATAATATTTTTATATTAAAAAATTATAAATGTGGACAAAATATGTAATTTTTACAATTAGAAAGCTCATTTTTTTTAAACTACAGTACAATCAATTGGATATTATGTTTTATAACAATTCAAGTAAAATATCAACAAAATATCAGTGCCTCTCTTCGAAAAATTATTAATACGCACCTGAAACATACAGGATGTAACTATTTTTAAATTATGCCGCTCCTCTAGCCTGACAACTTTTGCATTTAAAGTTTTCTTCCAATTCTTATAATAAATGAAATATTGAGCTTTGACACAGTCCTGGGACACCCTGTATGTACGTTGAAAATAAAATCAAACTTACCGATAAAAACCTAACTCCGAATTTTTTTTGTAATATTTTATTTTTTACAGAAATTTTTGATTTTCAGGAAAAATGCTCGTGTACAAAAAACGGCAAAAACCATGGTTTTCAGATGCCCTAATTTATAAAACGTATATAGTTTTAATCCCGGCCTCCCCCGGGATCACTACTAAAAGTTTACGCAAAGTTGAAATATCATAAAAATTTGGGTTTTCCAAAGTGCATTCAAAAATCTCCTCGAAATTCAATATATTTCATTTCAGTATTATACATGTTCTTAAGAAAGACATAAACAAACATAATTACTAGTTGAAAAGTCAAAAAAGTTCCAACCGTTTGTATTTTCACCAATGTTAAAGTATACTATAATTTTTGCAACAGTTGAGAAATCAAATGCAATCAACTTTGCCACACTTTTATGATACTTTTCCGGCAGAAAATATATATTTTTTTGCATGTTCTTGATTCTTTTAAGTGTTTTAAAAGAGAATCCTTAAGCAAAAACATTCAGAAAAATACTTTGAAAAAATGCATTTGTCCAACTCTGCCACACTGTGCGACGGGTCAAAAAATTGTCAATGTTTGGGATTTATTTTCACAGGTATAACTTATTATTTTACGATCTGCATTTTATTAAGTATATATTCAACTTATTCAATACTAATTTTAATTGAAAAATATTAAAAATTTACAGTCGAGAGCCTCGATGTCACGACTAAAAAAATATTTTTCTCCATAGTTCTATTGAAATTTCAGTATGAGTTATCGAAAAAAAATTCCAAAAATCGGCTACGCACGACTTATCTATCACTGCGATCACAAAAAAAATAATTAAACAATTCATTAATCTTTGAGGAATCGCTGGAACGCGTTTGAGGTCATAACCGACCATGCTATCTGTTCTCGCTAAATTGACTGTTATTAACCCAAGCAATTTTTGGAATTTTAACTTATTTTTTTACATTTTATCGAATATGTAATATGTACTTAAAAAAATGCATAAAAATATTTTTTTCTGACACAGCGGCTTAGATATAGGTTATATGTTGCTATTTTGACAAAAAAACATTTTTCTCGTTTGGTGTACCTATACACGGCATATAAAATAATCATTTTATTACTTGTAATACTGACTATTGATTTTTTGCAATATTTACATTGTTGGGAAATAAAATACAATCAAATGAACTATTGATATATATGTATAAGAATAAATACATTTTCCTTATTATATGGAGATAAAAAGTAATAGGTAACAATTCAGAGAAAACAGAAGAAATTATTTTATTATTTCATAGTTGCATCTAGATAATCATAGACGTACGTAGCCGAGGTAATTAAAAAAGAGTAAAATTATTTCCACCCACCTAATAGCGAATTAACAAAATTGGGGGTGGGGAGGGGGCCTAAAATAGACAACCACATCATGTGTAGTAAAATAAATGCATTAGACGTTTGCATCAGTGAGCCATAGCACTTTCTGTAAGTGGAAGATAATTGTAAATAATAAGAGAAAGAATAACACGGGCAAGTGCATGTTGGGCACGCACATGATAGGGTTCCGTAGTCATTCTCACTACGATTTATAAAAAAAGAGTTTTTTCAAAATTTTCGTGACCGAAGGGTTAAAATCAAAAAGTCATTTGGATTTTAGTATTGCATTTTAAGAGACCTATCAAATGACACCCCACTCAATGGGGTAAATGACTTCACTTTTGGGGTCCAAAATATTTTTGACAATGTTCGATATAATTTTCAGTGAAAGTACTAATTAAAAGCACATTCTGAATTTTTTCCAGATTTTTTGAATCGATAGTTTAGAAAATAGAGGGGGGGGGACGCTCTGACAGCGACATTAAAAAGCAAATATTTCGTGATTGAAGGGTTGAAATCAAAAAGTTATCTGACATTTTTTATTGCATTTTTAGGAGACCTATTAAATGACATCCCACTCAATGGGGTAAGTGGGGTTCACTTTTCAGTCTATAGAAGGGGGGTCCAAAATATTTTTGACAATGTTCGTTATAATTTTCAGTGAAAGTAGGTACTTATTAAAAGCTACATTCTGGATTTTTTTCAGATTTTTTAAATTGATAGTTTAGAAAATAGAGGGGGGAGGGGGCGCTTTTTTAACGACTTTGGAGAGCAAATACATCGTGATTAAAGGGTTAAAATCAAAAAGTTCTGATACATTTTTTGTTGCATTTTAAGAGACCTTTCTAACGACACCCCATTCAATGGGGTAGGTGAAATTTTGTTTTTGAAAACACTTTTCTTTTTATGGAAAGGGGGTCCAAAAAAATTTTCAAAAATCTTATCTTTTTGGGTCATTAATCTACGACCGTATACCAAATTTCATCTTATTATCTCAAAATTTTTCAAGACGGACGGACGGACGGACATGGAGAAACTATAAGGGTTCCTAGTTTTCTACGGAACCCTAAATATGTGAACCTACTTGTGTCTCTCAACAAACTGATTTGTTTGACAAAGATAGATAGCGGTTGACATTTTTTTTTCTCTTTCTGTATCATTTAGTATCAAGTTAGTATTTTAGGCTGGCTTACTGTTTCTATGTATATTATCTCTATATGGTTTGCATTTTGCATAGCTGAAAAATTCAGATTTAGATTGAATTTTGTGAAAAAAGTTAAAATAAATGAAAAATTAACCAGGCGCGTATTTAAAAAAAACGAATTATAATCTATATTTATAAAAGAGTTTGTCCTTAACCACTCACTCACTCATATATCAACGTACAGCCCAAACCCCTGGACCTAGAAACGTGAAATTTCGTAGGTGCCTTCCTATTATGATGTAAGCACCCACTAAGAAAGGATTTTTTGAAATTCAACTCCTACGGAGTTAAAACAGGGTGTCGAAGTTTATATAAAAAAATATTTTTTTTGTTCGCATTTAATTGAAACTTATCGAACATCCTCTACAAAATAAATAATGAAACAATTATTTCAGCATTTCCTAAAATTGAACCTCTAAGGTGTTATGGGGGGTGGGGGAATTTGTAAAATATTTTTTTTTGTATTCACTGAATGAAACATGGCATAAGTAGGTACTCTACAAGATAAATATCAGTTATGAAAATTCAACCCCTATGGGAATGGGGAGGGGGGTAAATTTTGATATATTTATCTTCATAATTGTTCATGATATTAAAGTAAATTCGGACAAATTAATATTCAATTAAAAATGAAAGTTCGATAATCAAGCCCTAAGAGCATGGGACGGAGACGAAGATTTAGATATGTTTATATGCATGCCTGGTTTACTTATAAAGGTAAATTCGAACAAAATAGTCAGCTATTAAAATAAAAATTTCGACATTCAACCCCTAATGGCGGGAGAAGACAGGGTCTGTGTTTTTTATATGTTTATCTGCATAGCTGCTTACGTTATAATGATAGAGTCGGGCAAAATAATCTGTAATAAAAAAAATCGATATTCAACCCCTAATGGCGACGGTAGACAGGGGCTAGTTTTTACAATTTTTAACTAAGATCCGAGATATTTACGTTTTTTTATAGGTAATGAATAAAAATCAATAAAAAATGTCATCCTCTATCACGTATGGAGAGTTCTAATTAATTTCGAAGTTTACGCGAGCGAAGCCGCGGGATTCCACTACTTTTATATAAAATTGGATAAAAATTAAATGGTTAACCAATGACATTAGAATATTTAATCGTTCCGCATTAATAATACAAAATAATATAATGTTAGTATAACATTATGTAACAAATTTTTGTTTAAATTGATATATCTATTACACTATTATCGCCTTTTATGAAACAAAAAATAGGATAATAAAAGTTATTTTAAAATTAAGTATCACATCTACATAAATTATTATCAGTGTTGTAGTAAAATATGTAACTTCTTAAAATGTAGTTAATTTTTATATTCAAAACATGATATAAAAAGGTTGATGGACATCATACATTACTTGTATTACATACATACAGAAACTGTGGTTTCTAGTGACTTAAAGAATCCTGATGAGGACTTTTTGTGAAATCAAAACACGTATCGGGTGAAATTTTATTGTGGCTAAATGTAAGGTGCATATATTTATAACAAACAACAGACAAAAACTATGGTTATGACTTATCAAATACAAATCACCTAACCATAAAAATTGTAAGAGTTTATAGACACTGTCTTTAGGACTCTGATGATGATAGCATTGCTATTGAAACATAGGTGTCCAACCTTTTGACCTTCGTGGCCCGCAGAGCGCAAAAAATAACGCAAAAATTTGTTAGGGGTCGCACAAAATTTTTTTTTTTTAAATCTCATGCGGGCCGCACAATTTTAATGGTTAGGGGATTTGAATTTGATAATGCATATATGTAGACAAATATGAACGAAAAACAGCTGTTAAAAAGGAGAGTCGTTTATAAGAATTGCAAAAAAATAATCAATGATTTATAAGCAATTTGATAAATTTTTTATGTAATTTTAGTAATTTAGCTTAACAACTTTGTTTTTTTCTACACCACTGTAATTCAGATTAACATATTAATAAGACAAATAATTATCAACACTATTTGCAGGAGTGTACTTACTCATGTATTACACAATTTTTTTTACCCCCCCCCCCCCAAAAAAAAGAATAAAAATTACTAAAACATTTGTAAGGTTAGGTTACTATAAAACTGATTTTTTTATTTCAGTACACCCCTTCCGCCTTCCTCTCTACCCCAAGAACCTAGATAGTTGCCTAATTTCAAGTTTTTTAAGAAATAAATTTAAAATAAAAACATTACTAAAAATTTTTAATAAATAAAATAATTTGCAACAGAAAAAGTCATTTATATCAAATAAAGTGTAAAAACAAAAAAAAAAGGATTGTGTGGTTTATGAAACCACGGTAAAAGTGAAACTTTTTTTCACATTATAGACATTTAACTAAAAATTTTCGGAATAATAAATTCAAGCACTCAAAATTGAAATAAATCCATAAACAACAACATGCACCAGCAAAAAGTTCTAATAATTCTAATAAATTCTATATAAAAACCAAGATCTTTTTTCCTTTTTCTATAAGCACGTGCTCTGTCGGCGTTCTGTTTTTTACGGCGTAAAATTAATTCATCGTCATTCATTTTGCACTATTCTTTGCTTTTTCCTCGTTGATCAGTTTTTTGGACTCACTAGCTGTGTCGTTGTTTACCAAAAGCAAATAAATAACAACATTTACATTAAACACTGACAAATTACAATACAAACTTACTAAATATGTATAATAGCACACAGTACATAAACTGTCATACAATGAATGGCTGCTTGTTCCACGCATGCGCAGTCCAAACGTCAGCGACATGCAACACACAGACCAAAAAGTTTGAGACGATGCCGATGTAATAAGTTTCACTTTAAAAATTTATTAAGAAAAATTATCAATACAAAATTTGCCATTTTCTCACGTCCCCCAGCTAGCGCCTATTAATAAGTACAGCCCTGACCAATGGGGAATTACATTACTTTGTTTATGTTTAAAATCTTATAATAACAAAAGAGATAATACATGTAATGTAATTTGTAAATACCCTTCTTTTATCATGAAATAAATTACTTCTAATTTCCTCATATCGCCTCTATATAAAAGAAGTATTTTTACTCAAACGATCAGTCAAATAAAGAGATACAATATCAACTACCTACATTACTATAACAAGTACAAGATGAACTTCAAGGTGCTATTGTTCCTGCTGGTTACAGTCGTTTGCATGATGCAAGTTAACGCCAGGGCATTGGTTGAAGATGAATTTGAAAATGAAGATTTAAATCGTAAGTAAAAAAAATAATAATTTTATATCCAATAAATTACAAATAGTGTATCAAACATATATGAAATCTCCCTTGGAGTTTCATGAAGACTTTTGACAAGTTTTACGCACGCGCGGTAAGTTAACACCAACGGTATTAAAACAGTGGTGATATTATGAAGATTATCTCGTACAATAACATTATTATGTACTTAATTACACTTTCTGGGAAAATTAGTTGTACTTGTACTTTTTTTGTACATCTGTACAATTCTGCCAGTAAAGTCAGTATATATGGAACACCATTCATGTTTTAGGTAAGAAAACTACGATAATATTATTTAAAATCAGCCCTTATCATTTCATTGGACAGAGAATTTAATCTTTTAACGAGATCGAACAGGCAAAAATAGATTTCTTAAATTAAAACAAAATAAAAATAAAAAATCGAAAATCAGTCTCTTAAAAAATGTGCGTGTAATTTGGTCCACAGTAGTCTATATATTACACTCTTGTTATCATAATACAGGATTATTTATATAAGGTGGTTAAAATGTTTGTATTTTAAATTTGTTGTTTTTATTTAAAACTATAATGTTGCCACTGTAAAAAAATAGCAGTGGCGTAGCAAAGAGTACCTACGCGAGCAGAACGCGGCAACCACTGCATTCTTAAATGAAATAGAATATAGGTAGTAGTAAATTGTGTTGTGAAGTATTAATTAATAATCAAAATTAATGAGTAGTTAATTATTTCCCTTCTTTTTCTTCTATCAAGGGAAAAAATTGAAAATTGATTATGATTGAATTTCTTATTTTAATAAAATTCGTTATTTTACAAGTCAATTTCTTATTATTTGCCTCACAAATATTTTTTTCTTACAATTTTTAAATTAAAAATTGTAATTTTTAAATATCCGGTATCCGGCCGGATAATGCGTTACTATCCGGTACTAAACCGGATAACAAAATAAGGTCGGATACCAGATAGTTACCGGATATCCGTTTCATCTCTAATTAATATACTTTTCATACTATTTGCCACGATTCTGGTTAATTATTAAACTTCATAGCCATATAATACCCCATAGTCTATAATACCAGCAACCACATGTATTAAAAAAATTGCTATCGCCAAGGTAATAATTATTACATGGATTAAAAGCACTGTTCATACGGATAACCCTTGTACCTGCATGTTTGAACAGCAATATAATTAATTTAATACAATAAAATAACATAAATAATCAAAAATGACAAATTTCATTAAGTTGCCCTTAATGACATACCGATATTCCAAACACTGTCATGTCAACTGACGCAGTTATTTAGAAGTGTAAGCTTAGATACATATTAATTTTGTCTTTATAAAATGTAAAATGGAGCAACAAAAGGAGGTGTCCATATTACCCGCTTGGTCCATATATACCGACTTTACTCTAACCATTGTATTCTAGCCGAAGAAGTTCCAGTTGTCGAAGAACGTGCCAATAGAATGCGTCGAGTTACTTGCGACCTTTTGAGCGTCAACACTCCATTTGGTTCCTTGAACCATTCTGCATGTGCTGCTCACTGTCTCGCTATGAGGAGAGGCTTCCGCGGTGGTCGCTGCATCAATGGTGTTTGCAATTGTAGAAGATAAATGGGGGAGCTGGTCGTAATATCTCATTATATTAATTTAGTATTATTATTGTATTATATTTGTTTTATTAATGTTTCTGGTGATTTTGTTTATAAATAAATGTATTACTTTATTATGCAACATTTTCAATGTTTTTTTTAGTATTATTCCATGACTATTTTTAAAAAAGGTGTGACAATTTTTTTTGCTTCTTTGGCGTATTCGAAAGAATAGGGGAAACTACACTCAAATCTCTAAACGACGACCATCCTATTAACGTAAGCACCGAGAAACGATTGGCTAACCGCTCCATGTAGCGACCTTTTTCTATCTCTACTACAATACTACCGTGACTGCTATATTTTTGCGCGAAATTTAAATTCACACTTCCCATGTTTGTGTGTTTGTCCTCTAAATCCTTGTCACATGTATAACTCATGAACCACTTAACCGATATTGTTGATACTTTGATACTTGGTTAGTTGGTTTTATATAAAAATTATTAAAATCCCAAAATTATTTTTTCAGAATATTTCAGGAATTACGAAATTTTATAGAACCTTTTTTGTATAGAATTAAATTTTCTTAAAGAAATGTTATTACAATTTTTGTAAAAAAAGTTCCTTTACGAAGTTATATTAAAATATGTAATTTTTGACGTTTGTATAGCAGAAAAATTTAGACTTTAATTCCCTTTGGTGAAATTAGCACGAGGACGCACTGCCAAATCACTTGGAAGATGTTTTTTAAACACTTTGTTGTCCGGTATCATAAATTAGCTAGCTATTAAATGAGGAATCAAACTTACATATATGTCAGTTCTTTTGCAGTTTCATGAAGACTTTGACAAGTTTCTCGCACGCGTTGTATGTAAACACCAACAGTATTAAAACAGTGGTGATATTATGAAAATTATTTTGTACGGGCAGTGTCGCCAATCCATAGAATATAACACAAAATCCATAGAATATCCATAGAATATAACACAAAATTAAAACGTTATTTGTGAATGCTCGCTAAATAGCAAATTTTGTTAGCCCCTTTACAATACCGGGCACATGAGTTACATTTTTAAATTTAACGATAATTTATAAAGAAAATTCACTTACTAACCTCCTGTTTTTTATATTCTAGTTGAAGTTCCAACTGCTGAAAAACGTGCCAATAGAATGCGTCGAGTTACTTGCGACCTTTTGAGCGTCAATACACCTATCGGATCTTTGGAGCACGCTGCATGCGCTGCTCACTGTCTCGCCATGATGGCAGGCTATCGCGGTGGTCGCTGTATTGACGGTGTTTGCCACTGTCGAAGATAAATGGCGAGGACCTGATCATTATATCCATCATATGGATATAAAAAATAATATAACATGTTATATCACGCTTATTTTTTAAATATTTTATATGATTTTGTATACAAATAAAGTATGGCAATAAATATGTATATAATTTAAAATTGGAAAAAATTAAAGAATAAAGATGCCAAGCTTTAAAACGATTTTTGAATGATTATTCCTTGATTGTTATGCTCCTGTATTTAATGGTTGAAATATGGAGGGTTAAAATCATAGACTTAAAGAATGGATTGAGTATTCCTTATCCAACTGTGAAGAAAACTGGCGAAAAACAAAGCGATAAAGTAGCCAATACCTGTCTCTTTCTAGAATTCTAATTGGTCACGTCACAGGTTAGCAGTCATTACAGACCTACAGAAAAGAGGTATTGGCTACATATTCGCTTATTCTCTTTAAAGAGAGTGGTCAATTTTGTGAGGCTATTACTCAGTCCATCCTATAAGTCTATGGTTAAAATTAACTTTATCATAAAATAGATCAGACCAGGTAAACTAGGATCCTTCATTATGGTGGAATGGAACGGCTTTGAAATTATCTATAGACCATGGATTCCCAACGGGGTCCAGATTGACCCCTTGGGGGTCTATGAAAGTTTAAAAAGGGTTTATAGTATTCAAGGGGTCTATGATAAATTTTTCTGTTTTAAAATTTTAAATTACAATGTCATTTATTGTACTATATTTATGTTTTATATAATCTAAAATTGTAAGGGCGTCTATAAAGAAAATCATTCTTTTAAAAGGGGTCTATGTAGAAGGAAGGTGGGAACCACTGATTTATATAGTAATATATGATTTTCCTTTTTATTTTCTTATCTTAAAGTCGATATTTGAATGACAAATTAAAATTTGGTGCATGAAAATTGCTATAAAATTTTGAAATTTAGATTTTGTTGAAATTATGTATATTTTATAGAAAATGACGTGAAAAGTTGAAATTTTTAAACCGCAGATCTGTATCTCAAACCGTTCTCAAGATATGACCTTTCATTTTTTTTTTTTTTAAATTGGAGAAAAATGGCTGCAACTTTTGAAGGTTATGTCGGATTTGATTTTTGTCGACATGTACCTATAATATTTTAAAATTCGACAAAATTTTTTTTGTGAAAAATCGACATTTGAATTTTTTCGATTTTTCGCGAAATTTTTTTTTTCGAATTTAAAAATATTATATACATGCCTTTATATAGATTTTGACACGCTGATTTCAAATTCGTCGACAAAAATCAAATCCGACCTCACGTTCAAAAGTTATGGTAATTTTTCTCGAAAATTTTGAAAAAATCAAAACTTTAAAAGGCCATATTTCGAGAACGATTAAAGATACAGACTTGCGGAAAATTTAAACATTTCACATCATTTTCTATAAAATAAACATACTTTTAACGAAATTGAAATTTCGAAATGTTATAGTAATTTTCAAGCACCTAATTTCAATCGACTTTAAGTCTTAAGATAAGAAAAAAAAAATAAAAAAAAATCATATATTACTATATACAATTAGGGTGGTCCTTATTTTTGAAGTTTTTTTTTTTCTTGAAATAATATATTTTTATGCACTTTCGCATACACTATTATGCACTCATATGAGCCTTTATTAATGCATAAACTTGTAATTTACGTTAAAGCATACATAAAATTATGTTTTAATCATAATTTACAATTTTATTAAAAATGCGGTGCATTTTAGTGTGGAATTGTATCCGTTCAAGTGAATAAATATTTTTTGAGAGGGGCTCATTTTGTTTGTATATACAAATCAAAGATATTCACGTTGATTTTACTAAAAAATATTCAACCGTTATGTTTTTAATTAAATTTTAGTAAAATGGAAATTTTCCAAAAATTTACGTCACTTACCATCAAGCATAAACAATTTTCATTGTTTAAACTATTAATATTTTATTTAATTATAGTTTATCATTATTCTTTTGTATTTCAGGAACAATTTGGGACCAATTTCGAGTCATTTGGATGATTTTAACGGAAGTTATTAATTTTTAAACTATTTTCACCAAAAATAAGCATTTTTACCTATATTAAACATTATAGAAGGGGTATTTTTGGGTCAAATTCAGTACATTTGGTCTCAATCGATTCATCTCAATATCCCCAACAAATTTCAATCATAAAAATACCCTATTGTCGCTTTAGATTTTGAAATAAATTGAAAATACACATGGAAATGGGATTTCACCCTTCAACCCCATTTTTAAGGGTGTTGCATCACTTTTTTCTAGTCCAGGTTATTTTTTTCGAATTCTCCGCACCAAAATCTATAATAATCATTGCTTGTTCCTTAAAAGTTCTTGTCAAAATGCTTCCTTTACTGGACTACCATTCATAAAATATATTTACGTTACCGTCAACAAATAATTTTTTTCAAATAAAATTTATTCTTTTTCATGGAAAATAATAGATATTCGTGATACACTTTGAGGACATTATTATAATATACATATTTATGCTAATTGCTTTATTTTTTAATTAAACGCAAAAAACAATAAATCTACCCTATTTGGATTTTTTTCAACCCTAAGTCGGCACGGGAAGGGGTTGGTTGATCATGACCAAATTTAACAGAAATTTAAGTTTCATGATAAGGAACAAATTTGGGGGGTACGGAGTTTAAAATATCCAAAAAAATTTCCTTCACCTATTAATAAGGACCACCCTAATATACATCAGGGGTTCCAAACTTTTTTCCTACATAGACCCCTTTTAAAATAATGATTTTCATTATAGACCCTCTTACATTTTTAGATCTTGTCGAAAAAGTACAAGTAAAAGCAAAAATAGGTCTTATATTTCTTCAACACGACTGTAGTATATTTATATTTTCTAGAATCTGAAATTGTAAGGGAGTCTATAAAGAAAACTATTCTTTTAAAAGGGGTCTACGTAGGAAAAAGGTCGGGACCCCTTGCTATTATTGAATATTATCTTTAAAAGTGGGTCATAAAATGTTGTAGAGAATATTATCATCTGTAATTTATATTCTAACCTATTTTCAGGATATTCATATCTGAAAATCGATAAGTACGTATTATAGGAATGGAATAAAATGGTGTTTGTAATAAAAATTAATAATTGTTCACCATAAAGTGATTGAAATCGGAAAAAATATAATATTTGTACCACAAACATAAACTGAAAAAAAAAGTTTTCCAAAAATCATCTTTTTTTTAATTCCCCCCCTCTTCAAGTGGGGAATCAAATGAAAGCTAGTGACAGTAGGAACTTAAATATATAAATAAATATCAAAAATAAAAATAATATTGTTTATTTAGGTATTTCCATTGTTGACACCCTTAGTATAAGCGTAGGAGGGGTTGGAAGGGTCACTTCCGGAGAATTTAGTCCTTCTAGTACCATTCTTTTTGCAATTAAACATTTAAACCGCAGGTACCTTATGTTGGCTTTAGCATATTTGAACGTGTTTTTTTACTCTACTTTACAATGATATGTCACATGTCATACTTATTATTAAAAAAAGTAAAAACCTTTTTTTTTGTAATAGTTTATTGTTTTTAAATATTCATTTGTTATTTTCATTGTTGTTATTGCGATTTTTGTTTAACAATTTTTGTTTTTCATGGCTTACTTAAATGTTTGTAATAAAATACTTTATAAATATCACTAGTATTTAGTACTTCGACTTATTTTCTATAATAAGTATGCCATGTGACATATCGTTGTAAAGTAAAGTAAAAAACACGTTCAAATATGCTATAGTCAACTTAGCGGCCCATAAGAAAAACTAAAGTTAGGGCTTGTAACTTGGAAACTAAAAGTGATATAAAAATTCTAAATACACCAATCAATTCTACACAAAAAAAAGCCTTAAGAAACCGCAAACAAAAATTACCTATCTACTTTGCCAAAAAAGTTATAGCCGTTTAAAGAAATTCCGAGTTTTCAGTTTTTTGGGTATACCGCCTAAACCACATAAAATTATTAATATTTTTTGATGTAGTAATACTCACCCCTTTCTTACAAATAATTCATCCCATTTAACCACATCTGTATCTCTTACCGTTTAGGATATCCCCATATCCCCATGCATTGCACACTTATCTTGGACATAATGATGATTTAAAACATATTAAAAATATTAAGTCAAAAATCAAGTCGAGTTTTTATTTTATTTTGAGCTCTTTTTGGCGAATATTAAAGATTTATACATGTCATTGTATAGTTTTTGCCATGTTCATTCCAAAAATATCATTAAAATTAAAATCCGACGACTGGATCAAAAATCACAGCTATTTTACTAAAATATTTTATTCCAACCAGGAGTTATATCGACTAGTTCCTGTGATATAGCTCATTGCGGTAACTCTCTTTGCTGTGCCGGTGAATGGCCTTTCGTTTAGAGAGCTCAGTCAGGGCCCGATCTAGCTTTTCCGCCGCTCCAGGCAAAACGAATTTTTGCCGCCCCTTATAAACTCATTAAAGTAGTACCAATTGGCCAATTATTAATATTTGTTAACTCAGGAAATAA
Organism: Sialis lutaria; assembly: GCA_949319165.1. Classification (NCBI taxonomy): domain Eukaryota; kingdom Metazoa; phylum Arthropoda; class Insecta; order Megaloptera; family Sialidae; genus Sialis; species Sialis lutaria. The sequence continues at coordinate 4,444,183 of OX439244.1, forward strand.
AAATTAAAGGAAATGTTATCTTCTTTTTGAATTCGGGGGTATTTTTGAGTTATTAAACCTTTGGTTATAACCATATGGTACCACAGTTGGATAAAAAATAAAATATTTTTTTTTAGCAATTTTTAAAGTTGCCCACGGGGATGTCTAATTTTTAGTACAAATTTCTAGATGGTCATTTATAAGGAAATTTTCACAGCTGTAAAATGCTTTCTCTAAATAAAACTTTTCTCTAAAACAACCAACTTTTGAGAAATATTACAAGAAAAAAGTTTAATTTTTTTTTGTAAAAGAATATTCATATTTTTTCAGATGGTTTGTATCCAAGGTTAGTAAATATACAGGTTGTACCATCAGCTTGTCAAAATCAAGTAAGTAGAGAGGGACTACGTCATTTCGGGTGCCCAATCATAACAAATTTGCAAGCCACTTTATTCTATTACATTTGAATGTCACCCGGTGTGACGTAATTTCGCGCAGTTGCTGATTGGTCAAAAGCGATGGTACAACCTGTTTATTCACTAACCTTGGTTTGTATCTATCAACATTTTTGGATCAAGTTTATTTTTATTAGTGTACTTTTTTCATTCAAGCTTAAATATCTCAGCACCAAAAAAACTCTACAACCATTTTTTTTTATGAAATCCAAAAATTACAATATGAATATTTCAAACTAAAGGGAAAATCAGTAAAAGAAATGTTTCGATTTATTTTTCTGCACTTGTGAACAATTACCTAACAATGCACTAGTTCACAGGTGTTCAACCTTTTGACCCTCGTGGGCCGCAGAGCGCAAAAAAATAGCGAAATTTTTTTTAAGGGCCGCAAAAAAATTTGAAGACCTTTTTTTTTTTACTTGATTAATTTATTTATATCTTTGTAGTATGTACACTATCTATACTACTTTATAACACAAAAAATCTGAAGACCTTTTTTTACTTGATATCGTTAATTATTTTTATATTTTACTTTTTTTTAATCTTTATATCATATTTTTTATCTTTATATTTTATATTAAATCTTATGCGGGCCGCACAAAATGTGCTCGGGGGCCGCATGCGGCCCGCGGGCCGCGGGTTGGACATGCCTGCACTAGTTAACACAAACCACTTTAAACATTACAATAATTATATTTTAGAACCAATTTTAGTTTTAGAACCAATATAAAAGTAACAGTTTAAATATTTAAACTGTTACTTATATATGCACAGAGCAGCTAATTTAAGAGGCGACAAAATTGTCTTTCTATCAATTTTGCCGCCTCTTAAATTAGCTGCTCTGTGCAGTTGCTCCGGTTGCGCCCCCCTAGATCGGGCCCTGAGCTCAGTAACTCCTTTTAGAATCGAGGTACAGTTTGGTTCTCCACGAACTGTTTGATCTCCTGAAGACAACATCGGAATGTGTTTGAAATACGAACAGCATGTTCTGTTTAAAATACAGTGGAACTTAGACAAATCGAACTTCAAAGGCATTGAAGATATCGATAATAATAATAAAAGAAATTGAAGAATAATTTTATGAAATTTAATTTTGTATATATTTTATTATTTACTCATAAATAAATAAACATTTATATAGAAAAAAAAGTTATTATTTAATTAAAAATCGTTTGAATGAATTCAGGGAAGGTAAAAATGGATAATTCCATCAAAGTCCGAAATTTCGAAAAAAATCGGCTATACAATACTAACTTATACTATATGTATATTTCAAATAGTGTATAAGAAAGTAAAAACAGAACTTTAATATCAGTCTTATTGGTCTAAACTTTTAAACACTACGTTATGTTGAAGAACAACATTCAGTACCTATTGCCATTTTTTTTAAAAATTATGTATACTTAATTAAAGTAGGTAATAATTAATCTGAAAATTATTACCTATAAATAAAAAGATGTCTTGGACCAAAAATAATATATTTATGGATTACATATAATTAAAAAATATATAATAATAAAAACTATTTTTCTATATTCATCTATATCTCTAAATACGGACGGTAGAAAAATATAAAAAAAACATTAACAATATTTTTATCAAAAATATTTGGGTCCTTTATTTATCTAGAACAGTAACATGTGTTGCCCCAGCAGTAACCATTGCGGAAGCCAATCATTCTGCAGAGCCGAAAGCACGCGACGTTGGTACAGTAACTACGTGTTTTGATTTCTCCATCAATGGGGACGTCTTCGGCTAAAATAAATAATAATAATTAAAATCAATCTTCCAGCATAGGGATCTCAGTATCTATAAGAGATAAAGATTTGGTTAAATGAATTATTAAATTATTATTAAACAATCTACGTTATGGTAAAAATTCGGAATTTATTTAAATTTAATATTAAATTAATGTAATGTAAAGATGTAGTCCAGTCAGTAGACAATTTCGTATAGGGGTGACGCTAGAAAAAAATGACGTAGTACGTTTTTTTCAATAAATTGATAGATTTCAATGAATAGAACATGGTGATATTTTTTCCCCCACTTCACAGGGGGGTGCATAACTTTCTAGGGGCTTACAAAGCAGTCTAAAATCAGTTATTTGGGTATACCACTGGGCCTGTCAGTTTTAGAAGAAAACAAGTTTGATAAATCTTAAAGCTGATAAAAATACAAATAAAATAGTATTTTTTAAAATTATGTAACATAAATAGTTATTGAAATAGAGCCCGCGAAAAAATCATTTAGCGACGTCGAGTTTGGAGATTATGCCTGAAATGTAGAGTTACGTTCGACCGCTGTGTTTAATATGTATTTAATTGAATTTCAAAATGAAATTATAAATTATAATAGAGAAAAGAGTGCCCTAAATAATGCTCAGCACCCAATGTCGGAATCTCAAAAATGTTTGAGTTATAAGCATTCAAAGTTCTAGATAGTACAAAAATTTAAGGAAAATTATTAATGTTTTTCGACGACCCCAGAGAAGACCTTCTACACCGAATAAATTAAATTCCAGCTAGGAATCTATAGAATTATTAATGCCCTAAATAATGGTTTCTGTCTGACCATGATTATTTTAAAATTATTCAAGTTATAGGTAAATATCTGAAGACAAATTTTTATAACAAAAAGTTTTAATATATACAGTTTTTGAATACAATTGTGGTTATTACAACTTAAATGATGTGCTTTATATATTTTCCCATTATTTGAACAATTTTAAAGTAATCATGGTCGGACAGAAACCATTAATTAAGGCATTAAATTTTCTATGGATTCCTAGCTGGATTTTATTTTATTCGGTGTAGAAGGTCTTCTCTGGGGTCGTCGAAAAACATGAATAATTTTCCTTAAATTTTTGTAATATCTAGAACTTTGAGTGCTTATAACTCAAACATTTTTCGAGATTCCGACATTGGGCGCTGAGCATTATTTAGGGCACTCTTTTCCCTATTATAATTTAAAATTTCATTTTGAAATTCAATTAAATACATATTAAACACAGCGGTCGAACGTAACTCTACATTTTAGGCGTGATCTCCAAACTTGACGTCGCTAAATGATTTTTTCGCGGGCTCTATTTCATTAACTATTTACGATACATAATTTAAAAAAATACTATTATATTCATATTTTTATCAGCTTTAAGATTTATTAAACCCGTTTTCTTCTAAAACTGACAGCCCCAGTGGTATACCCAAATAACTGATTTTAGACAGCTTTGTAAGCCCCTAGAAAGTTATGCACCCTCCTGTGAAGGGGAGGAAAAGTTATCACCATGTTCTATACATTGAAATCTGCCAATTTCTTGAAAAAAACGTACTCCGTCATTTTTTTCTAGCTCAAATATTATATTGACTGGACTAATGCTATACGTCCCATTATTATCATTAAAATGGTTTAATTAAATTTAAATAACAGACATTATATTGTTGTTAACAAAGGCCTAGCTAGGAGTTGACGAATGTAACTTACATAAAAAATAAATAAAATCTTGAATAGGAAAATAATTTATAAATTACAAATCTAATAAAAAAAGTATTTTACTTACGGTTAACTTCTCTGTCTTTAATTTCACCATCATCAATTGCCTTGGCGTTAACTTGCAACAGGCAAACGACTGCGACCAGCAGGAATAATAGCACATTGAAATTCATCTTGAATTAATTATAACAAGTAGTATTCAAAGTTAATTTCTTTATAAAAACTGGAAGAAAAATGTTTTCTTTTATAGTACCAAAAAAACTAATATTGATTTGTGAATGGGGGTATTTACTAAGTTTAAAATCTAAATAAGTTAATAAAGTCATTAACCTTAGGTGTTGATATAATTTTGTTTTATTTAAATTTCAGTGGCGTAGAAAACAAAAAAGTTAAAATAAATAGAACTAAACGTATTTTATATAATTGTTCCATGAAAAAATAATGTTGCACGTACATACACGGAGAGAATATTCCTTTAAAAATTAACAGAAAATGCTGTGAACCTGAGGACAGAATCAACTTCTGAAAAAAATTAACTGAAAAGTCGGTAGAATTTAAAATAAAGTAAATGAAAAATTACAATGCCATACTAATAAATTTTAACATACTACCTATTAAAATTTATTTACTCTGAAAAAAGTAATATACGCTATTCTTTAATTTAATTTCTTGCATATGAAAATTTAATGTTTCTATATTACTTTTCATATCTGGCCTATCGCCGACATAGAAACTGCTATACAGTATATTGAATTTTAGTAGACGTTCTTTTAAATTTTACCATGCCTGGTGTTATAGGATCAAATTTTTTTTATCAATTAATGGAATTTTTTCCCATTCCTACGCATCGCAAATAAATAAAAATGTTAATGAAATTTTTTTAACTGACTATTAATAACTTGTTAAAATTAATTATTTAAGTTTTATAATTATTTTAACATACGGTATAATAATTTTTTAATACTGTTGGTATGAAATATTATTACGTTATCGATTAATTTTTCACAGAATGAAATTTCGTCCTCCCGTTAATATGTTTTTTATGTTAAAATTTAACATTGAATTTTTTTAGTGTAGGTACCTGCACTTTAAAATAGATTATATTTAATACTCACAATTCAATTATATTATTGATGGGCGAAATAATAATATAAATTAATTAAGAGTATATTTCTTATATTAAGAAAATATTGTTTTCGTTATAAACAAAATAAGGATTTTTTAGCCTAATTCATTTTTTCAGTGTATAAAATGACGTGAAAGTGTAGGTACCTACGTGCAACATTATAGGGTTCAAAATCCTTTATGTCTGTAGGTAGTTTCTTTAATCTTTTTTTAATTAACAATAAAATCAATGTTTTTCTAATATTTTTGTACTTCCGTGATTGTATGTACTGTTAAAATGTCAAAAAAATACGAAAACAATAATAAATTTAGGTAAGTATGTTTTTGCAACTATACATTTATAACATTTGAATACATCTGCCAGTGACGTTAATTCCCGCGCCAACGCTGATTGGTCAACGACCGCATGGCACTACCTCTATATTTATATATCTTGCAATAAAATACAATAAAATAAATTCAGATTCAGTTATACACCAAGCAAACAGATTTAAATGAACACATAGGCGCCGACTTTTCATTTAACCTGGGGGGGGGCGAGATTTTCATAATTTTTTTGAGGGGTGGGGGGGTTCAAAAAATTTCCTTAAAAAATGTGCAATATCCAACTTTCGTAATAACGACAAAAATTTCAGAAACGCAACTAATAATGTGAAAAAAAAAACATTTTTTTTCATCAAATTATTGTAGTTTCGATAAAAATCGATCAAACTTTAATTATAGTTTTTTTACCTCTAATTCAAGTTTTTTCATTTCAAATTAAATTTTTTTCATTTCAAATTAAATTTTTTCCATTTCAAATTCAATTTTTTCCATTTCAAATTCAATATTTGAAAATAAATTGATATATTTATTTTTTAAACTGAAGAAACTATGTATTTTTAAACAATTAAAAAATAAATATATCAATTTATTGTCAAATATTGAATTTGAAATGAAAAAAATTGAATTTGAAATGGAAAAAATTGAATTTGAAATGAAAAAACTTGAATTAGAGGTAAAAAACCTATATTTGAAATAATTGAAAAGTGGACATTTATATTTAATTTACAGAGGCTCATGAAACGTAAACGACGATTTTAGCTGAAAATATTGTAAAGTGTAGAAAAGTCATAGAATTTTTTTTAAAGCTGTTGATCTATCTAAGCTTTGTAAAGGAAATAAAAGATGTTTTAGTATTAATTTCCTTTTTGAAGAAATTTTTAGTTATCATTTTTACTCAAGTGACAAGTATTGAATATTTACACCTTTTTTTAAAGTAAAAATCTTATTGACAAAAGTATCTTTAATTTAAAAGAAACTAGAGTTCAGCTGCACAGGGGGGGCGAAGCCCCCCTGTTATAATATCTGGGGGGGCGATCGCCCCCCTCGTCCCCCCGTAGTCGGCGCCGGTGAATGAACACATGAGGTTTAAAATCTATTTACTTTTTTTAAATACAATAATGCCCGATATCTTCTATTTATAATATGTTACCAGATTCTTTGTATCGACAGCTTGGTACACATCTGTTAAATACCAAATGCTAGATTCTGACTGGTTCATTTAGACAATTTAGAGCAAGATTAGTAAATGAACAGGTTGTACCATAACTTTTGACCAATCAGCGGCCGCGCGAAACGCGTCATCCGGAGGAACCTTTATATAGTAAACGAAGTTTGACAACTATTTTTAACGTTAGAGGATTCTTCATGATGACGCGGTCTCCCCTCTCATGCGTCACCCTACCAGAGTTATGGTACAACCTGTGTTTTTTATTTACTAACCTTGCATTTAAAGATTTACATAGCTGGTACCATAGACATAGACTCGATAACAGTGTCGTGTTAAAAGAAAGAGATAGCAAATGGTTTGGGATATATTTGTCCTTATTTAAACAGGAGTGTTAATTCCATTCTTCTTTAAAACAGAAATCTAGATATATCCCAAACGTGAAGAAAAGTTACACGATTATGTTAATACAGAATACGCGGTCCATGCTCTGTATCTATAGGTGATACCAATAACTGATTTTGATAAAACTGGGTTTCAAACTATTTATTTTTACTTTTTTGTTTTCTACACCACTGAAATTTAGATCAAAACATAAATAAATCAAAGTTATATCAACACCTATATAAGGTTAATGACTTTATTAACTTATTTAGATTTTAAACTCAGTAAATACCCCCATTCGTAAATGAATTTTAGTTTCTTGGTGCTATAAAAGAAAACATTTTTCTTACAGTTTTTATAAAGAAATTAACTTTGAATACTACTTATTATAATTAATTCAAGATGAACTTCAAGGTGCTATTATTCCTGCTGGCGACAGTTCTTTGCCTATTGCAAGTTAACGCCAAGGCAATTGATGATGGTGAAATTGAAGACAGAAAAGTTAACCGTAAGTAAAATACTTTTTTTAGTAGATATTGTAATTAATAAATTATTTTTCTATTCAAGATTTGATTTATTCTTTAAGTATAGTATATTGTTTCAGCCCGTGTTACACACGCTATTTTTCATATCACATGCATTGAAACAACGAGTTTTGATTTCTGCAGCCAGTCGAAGTAAGACTATTTTAGACAAATAGCGCAGTAATATCTTATACTATTTTAATAATAAAATAATTCAGAAATAAGATTCGCTTTTGTTTATTACAAATTCGATTCTGACAGATTTAAAAATTAATTGTATTGATTGAATTTTTAAAATTATATACGGTTTGTTTTAAGGGACGTACTACGTTGCCGGCGCCGGCAACGATTCACGTTGCCGGCAGTTGATATGAATTTTTGCCGCTAGATGACTTTACAAATAATGAAATTTTCGAATTTATATTTAATGAGGTTCATGTGTACTTACCTACTGTTGTGCATTGAAGGAATAAAAACCTTCTTAAATATTTTTTTCTAGATTCTCTAATTTTGTTAGCATTCAATGATAATAAATATCTTAACCTAACCGGGACTAACCTAATTTACTATAACTTAACCTAACCGAAATTAACCTAATCTCCTCTAAACTAACCTAACAGTAATCTAATAAATAATGATATTTGTAATTTTTTATTAATATTTATTTTAAATATTTAATTAGACTGTTGTTACCACATTCCTCTATATGAACATTATATCAATTGAATCATATCTTATGAAGGGGTGCTCTGCCCCCTAAATTTCTTAAAAAACAGTATATTAATTATAATAGACGAGTTAGAATGTTGTGTTTACTATCATGTTTGAGGCTTCGCCCCATATACATCTTCTTTCAAAGACACGTACTATTATGTTTTAAGTTTTATTTTAAATGATCTAAAATAATATGCAAATAAATTAAACATACTACTTTTCAACATTTTATGAATTTAATATAAAAATACAAAAAATAATTTGAATTACATAGATATAACATCAATAAACGTCAAATAACATTTTTGAATAAATGAATCTGGTCTTACGTGGTATACATCTAAGAAAGTACGTGATTTTTGACAGTAGTGACAGCTTGTACCCATCTTGTACCCCTATTCTCCATATCAACCCAAACATGTGCTGCTAGACTATCTGGAAATCTACGAGATTGAATTCTTAATGTTCTGCTGTCTCGTATCCAGTAATTGTTAAAAACCAATTGCTCATATTCCTAGCTTTAAATTGAGATATTCAAAGCTATTGAATCTATTTCCAATTATTAACAGCTACAAATAAATCATAACGTGAATATACTGATTTTTTTATTTTAAATTCACATACATCGAAATTATTAGAATTCTAGTTAATTTTCAGTAGAAAATGTACGTCGCTTTTATTCAAAAGAAAATTTTATTCAACTTTGTTTACAAAAAACAAAACACAATAAATAATAATCAAATATAAAATTTGGAAACCCAGATACCTGTGACATAAGCGAGTGCCGGCAACGATTCACATTATATTCACGTTGCCGGCGCCGGCATAGGAGACAGTTCCTTGTTTTAATGTTACTGTATCTGTCGTTGATAAATTAGATTCTTCAGTTTTTGTAGAGAAGCTAGTTGTCACTTCTAATTTTTTATAATTATTAATAAATAATAAATTAATGAATTTGCTAGTCAGGAATAACGTTGTTTCTGCTCTAGGGCAGAAACAACGTTGTTTATTTGTTTCTGCTCGGTACAATCGCATTGGTCTGAAATTGGCTTGTTTCTACTGTCAAAACTGGGTTCAAAACTAGTTGTTTCTATGCATGTGATATGAAAAGTTACATTCGTCAACTCCTAGCAAAACCTATGTTAACAACAATACAATGTCTGTTATTTAAATTTAATGAAACCCTTTTAATGATATAATAATGGAACGTATAGCATCTTACATTACATTAATTTAATATTAAAAAATAAATTCCAAATTTTTACCACAACGTAGATTGTTTAATAATAATTTAATAATTAATTTAACCTAATCTGTATCTCCTATAGAAACTGAGATCCCCATGCAGGAAGCTTGATTTTAATAATTATTATTTATTATAGCCGAAGACGTCCCCATTGATGGAGAAATCAACTCACGTAGTTACTGTTCCAACGTCGCGTGTTTTCAGGTCTGCAGAATGATTGGCTTCCGCAGTGGTTACTGCTGGGGCAACACATGTTACTGTACTAGATAAATGAAGGACCCAAATATTATTGATAAAAATATTGATAATGGTTTTTTATATGTTTCTATCGTCCGTATTTAGAGATATAGATGAATATAGAAAAATAGTTTTTATTTAATTACATATTTTTTAATTAATTGTAGTCCATAAATATATTATATTTTAACCAATACATCTTTTTATTTATACGTAATAATTTTCAGATTAATTAATACCTACTTTAATTAAGTAAAATATGGAAAAAAATGAATATTATTCTTTGACATGACGTAGTGTTTAGATCAAAAAGATAAAATAGGCAACATGGTGTTTGAAAATCAAATCGTATTTAAAGTGGGGTCGTCGAAAAACATGAATAATTTTCCTTAAATTTTTGTAATTTCTAGAACATTTTTCGAGATTCCGACATTGGGAGCCGAGCATTATTTAGGGCACTCTTTTCTCTATTATAATTTAAAATTTCATTTTGAAATTCAATTAAATACATATTATACACAGCGGTCGAACGTAACTCTACATTTCAGGCATAGACTCCAAACTCGACGTCGCCAAATGATTTTTTCGCGGGCTCTATTTCATTAACTATTTTAGTTATATAATTTTTAAAAACACTGTTTTGTTCGTAATTTTATCAGCTTTAAGATTCATTAAACCTGTTTTCTTCTAAAACTGACAGCCTCAGTGGTATACCCAAATAACTGATTTTAGACAGCTTTGTAAGCCCCTAGAAAGTTATGCACCCCCCTGTGAAGGGGGGTAAAAGTTATCACCATGTTCTATACATTGAAATCTACCAATTTCTTGAAAAAAACGTACTCCGTCATTTTTTTCTAGCTCAAATATTATATTCACTGGACTACTACGCACAGACTTATATAACCACTGCGATTACAAAAACAATTGAACAGTCCATTAGTCTGACCATGCTATTTGCTCTCACTAAATTGACTGTAACCCAAGCAATTTTTGGAATTTTAACTTATTTATTTTTACATATTATTGAATATGTAATACATAAAAATGTTTTTTTCTGTCACAGTGACTTAGATATAGGTTTTGTTGCCATTTTGACAAAAAAACATCATGTTATTTTGTTGTTGTTTTGGTATACCTAAATACGATATATCAAAAAATCATTTTATTACTTGTAATTGTTGTAATAGTGACTATTGATTTTTTGCAATATTTACAATGTTGGGAAATAAAATACAATCAAATGAACTTTTGATATATGTATAAGAATAAATACATTTTCCTTATAATATGGAGATAAAAAGTAATAGGTAACAATTCAGAGAAAACATAAGAAATTATTTTATTATTTCATAGTTGTATCTAGAAAATTTAGATAATCATAGACGTACGAAGCCGAAGTAATTAAAAAAGATTAAAAATTCATAATAAAATGGTGAATTTACTAAATTTGGGGGCCCAGGTGCATAAAATAGACTGCCACATCATTTTTGTAGTAAAATAAATTATAAAGGGGCTAGCAAATTTGGAAGCTAGCTGGCACTCTCAAATGAGATATCAAACTTATATGACAGTTCTCTTGGAGTTTTCTGATGACTTTGGCATCTTTCGCGCACGTGTTGTATGTAAACACCAACGGTATTAAAACAGTGGTGATATGAAAATTATTTTATACGGTCAGAGTCGCAAACTGTGTTACAATACGTTGAAGTATCACTGCTCTAAATTCCGTAGCAAATCCATAGATACTATCACAAAATTAACATCCTCATTTGTTGTAGTAAAATAAATAACTTTTTAAAATTAATTTAATTGATACATTTCGAGACATGATATATAAAAGTGTGGTTTCTTAGTCACTTAAAGAATACTGATGAGAACTTCTTGTGAAGTCGAAACACGTATCGAGTGATATTGTTTTACTGTGGTTAAGGTGTATATATCAATTAGTCTATTTAAATTGAGACAAGCAAATATCTCGAAAACTAAGGTTTTTAAGACAAAATGTTTGGTATAAAAATTTCAATATTTAATTTAATAGTAAACTAATAGACAAATATGAATGAAACATAGCTGTTAAAAAAGAGAGTCGTTAATAAGAATTACAAAAAAAAATAATCAATGATTTATAAGCAATTTATTAATAACATTTTATGTAATTTTAGTAATTTAGCTTAATTATGTTGTTTTTTTAAATAACCAACTTTATTTTATTCTACACCACTGTAATTCAGATTAACATATCAATAAGACAAAGAATTAAAACTTAAAAAATAATTAAACACTATTTACAGGAATATACTAACTCATTTATTACACAAAAATATTTTTACCCTTCACCCCCAAAAAAAGAATAAAAATTACTAAAACATCTGTAAGTTTAGGTTACTATAAAACTGATTTTTTTTGCTTTTCAGCACACTCTTTACCCCGAGACCCTAAACAGTTGCCTAATTTCAAATTTTTAAAATAAAAACATTGTTCAAAATTTAATATAAATACAATAATTTGCAACAGAAAAAATAAAATAAGGTGTAAAAACAATAAAATTTATTAAGATGTATATTCGAAAAATTATCAATACAAAATTTGACTTTTTCTCGCGTCCCCCAGCTAGCGCCTTTTAATAAGTACAGCCCTGACCAATGGGGAATTACATTACTTTGTTTATGTTTAAAATCTTATAATAACAAAAGAGATAATAAATGTAATGTAATTTGTAAATACCCTCTTTTATCATCGTATAAATTACTTCTAATTTCCTCGTGTTGCCTGTATATAAAAGAAGTATTTTTTTCTTAAACGATCAGTCAAATAAAGAGATACAATACCAACTACCTACATTACTATAACAAGTAGAAGATGAACTTCAAGGTGCTATTGTTCCTGCTGGTTGCAGTCGTTTGCATGATGCAAGTTAACGCTAGGGCATTGGTTGAAGATGAATTCGAAAATGAAGATTTAAATCGTAAGTAAAAAAAAAAAATTTTACGTCCAGTAAATTACAAATAGTGTATCAAACATATATGCAATCTCCCTTGGAGTTTCATAAACAAGTTTCGCGCACGCGCGGTAAGTAAACACCAACGGTATTAAAACAGTGATGATATTATGAAAATTATCTCCTACAATAACATTTTTATGTACTTAAGTACACTTTCTGGCAAAATTAATTGTACTTTTTTTGTACATCTGTACAATTCTGCCATATAGAGTAAAGTCGGTATTTACGGAACACCATTCATGTTTTAGGTAAGAAAACTATGATAATATTATTTAAAATCAGCACTTATCATTTCATTGGACAGAAAATTTAATCTTTTAACGAGATCGAGCAGGCAAAAATAGATTTCTTAAGGTAGTTGGTCCGTAAACATTGTTTACGTCAGATTTTGTTTAAATTGCACAGGAATATTTTTTAGATTAATATCTGAAAAATAGCCCATTTTTATTAAAGTTGACTATCTCAAAGTCCTGAAAAACGATCTCAAAGTTTATATTTTTAACACAGCTTATATGGACTGTGTACACCAACGTAACGTTTTATTAGTTAAAATTTAAACGTGTCGTCAGTTTTCCATAAAAAAACTGAAATGTATATTTATATGAAAGAAAACAGTATACAAAAAATTAGAATTATTGAATATCCAGTTATTAAGATTTAACCAGGTTTAACTACCAAACAATCACATAAATTACAGTATTGTTGACAATGTTGCAACAGCGCATGCATATAGTAAAAAATACGCGAAATAATCAAATATTTTTTTTACAAAATATAATAAGTGGATGGAAGGAAAGTCTAATTATTATTTTCATTAATATTAATATATTATGTGGTAGCCTAAATATAAACTGACGCAGTTATTTAAAAGTGTAAACTTAGATACATATTAATTTTGTCTTTATAAAATGTAAAATGGAGCAACAAAAGGGTGTCCATATTACCCGCCTGGTCAATATATACCGACTTTACTGTAACTATTGTATTCTAGCCGAAGAAGTTCCATAGCTGTCGAAGAACGTGCCAATAGAATGCGTCGAGTTACTTGCGACCTTTTGAGCGTCAACACTCCATTTGGTTCTTTGAATCACGCTGCATGTGCTGCTCACTGTCTCGCTATGAGGAGAGGCTTCCGCGGTGGTCGCTGCATCAATGGTGTTTGCAATTGTAGAAGATAAATGGGGGAGCTGGTCGTAATATCTCATTATATTAATTTAGTTATTGTATTGATATGAGTATTATTATTGTTTTATATCTGTTTTATTAATGTTTCTGGTGATTTTGTTTTTAAATAAATGTATTATTTTATTATGCAACTTTTCCAATGTTTTTAAAAGCTTTTATTTAACTTCACTTGTTTGTTAGTTAGTTAGTTAAGATCAAATTTTGCAATCAAAATTTCGACTAGTTCTAATTAAGATAGAGCTTTGAAATAATGTATACATATACGAGTTATTTACGAATACTGAAAAATTTATAGGGGGTTCCATTTAAAAAAATGTTTGTTTTTGTTACAGCGAAAAAATGGGACAGTCTGTATTATTGAAAATAATTTTACGACGTCGATCTTTTCAAACCAATAATATTATGTACCAAACTTTTTTTTCTATCTCTTACGGGAAGTGCGCTAGGAATGCCGAACGCACTATTGGAGGACCCTGTATAATTATATTTTATTATTTACTCATAAATACATACATTTTTTTATATTAAAAAAATTGTTATTATTTCATTAAAAATTTATCAAAACCCATACGTGGGTATTTCCGTGCAACCCACTTGGACACAACTCAAAAAATACCCTTGCCATTAAATTCGTGAATCAATCCCAGTCCAACGAGGTACATGAAGCCATATATGAAAAATTTTGAGGGGTGGGGGGAATGACCACAACAATTCTTAAAATGGTCTAAACTAGCATCACAGACCTACCATTTAGCGAAAACCCGAGATCTCGCGGTGGTTAGGGGGCGAGAGGCGAGATCTCGCGGTAGAAGACAGACGGACGGACGGAAAATCGAGCATATAAGCGCTACCACTTCGTGGGTTGCGCTAAAAAAATAGGACTGTAATATCAATCTTATTGGTCTACTAAACACTATGGCATGTCAAGAACAGCATTCAGTATTGCCATTATTTTTTAAGTGTATACTCTCTTAAACTGAATCAGTGAGAATTCCACTGATTCCATCAGTGAAGGCAGAACTCACTGGAAAATCAGTGGTTCTCACTGATAACCAGTGACTTTTTTGCGCATGCGTCGTAAATGTCACCTGGCATCCATTTTACGTTAAGAACGATTACAATGTGTTATAGTGGTAATTGCTTTTATCGTGATTAATAAGGTAAGTTTACATTTGTTTTTCTAATTATTAATATCATGATATGGTTTATATAATATACAATAATCCCAATAAAATAAAGATATGACATACTTATGATTTAAACGCGAAAATAAATTCTAACCTCATTTGTGTATTTCAAAATTTTCCATATACAATACATACATGACAATAGTATCTATGTTTATGGAAATTATATTAGAATTATTATTAAAAATTATGTTAAAGTATTAAAATTTCTGCCTGCTCTTCAATGTAAATAAACTAGAATCTTAAGAAGAATTGGCAATTTATGTGGGCTAATAAACAACCTAACCTCACTTTTATTCTAATTGTAAGTAATATGCATTACTTACAACTTACAATGACTCTCAGTAAGCTTATATCTTTTTACCATACTTTTCTATTTTGTTATAGTTTATATGTTGTTTTTAGATAAATAAATATTAATAATTTTTTTCAGTTATCCACTCTCTAAACCTGAAATAGTGAATTATCACTAATTCACAGTGTATATTCACTATTTGTCACAGCTAAAAGTCGGCCACTTGGAATTAGTGCATATACACTTATGTACCCAGTGAAATGATGCACTTATGAAAACAGTGAATTTCACTGGGTACATAAGTGTATATGCACTAATTCCAAGTGGCCGACTTTTAGCTGTGGCAAATAGTGAATATACACTGTGAATTAGTGAAAATTCACTATTTCAGGTTTAGAGAGTACCTGCTTAATTAAAGGTATTAATCTGAAAATCATTGCGTATAAATAAAAAAGATGTCTTGGATAAAAAAATAATATATTTATGGACTACAGTTAATTAAAAAATATGTAATAATAAAAACTATTTTCCTATATTCATCTATATCTCTAAATATGGACAGTAGAAACATGTAAACAAAGTATTAACAATATTTTTATCAACAATATCTGGGTCCTTCATTTATTTAGTACAGCGACAAATACATCTACGACGTGAGTTGATTTGTCGACCCATGGGAACGTCTTCGGCTATAATAAATAATAATAATTAAAATCAATGTAGCTGTGGAATAACTCATCAAAAAGGACATACCGGGTGCTCCAGATAAGTTTTCCAGCATGAGGAACTCAGGTTCTATAAAAGATACAGATTTGGGTAAATTAATTATTAAATTGTTATTAAAAAATCTACGCTGTGGTAAAAATTCGGAATTTATTTAAATTTAATATGAAATTAATGTAATGAAGATGCTATACGTCCCATTATTATCAAGGGTTCCATTAAATTTAAATAACATACATTATATTGTTGTTAACAAGCTACAGGTTGGCGAATGTAACTTACTTTAGAAATAAATAAAATCTTGAATAGAAAAATAACTTATAAATTACAATATCTATAATTAAAATAAGTATTTTACTTACGGTTAATATCTCTGTCTTCAATTTCACCATCATCAATTGCCTTGGCGTTAACTTGCAACAGGCAAACAACTGCGACCAGCAGGAACAATAGCACCTTGAAGTTCATCTTCAATTAATTATAATAAGTATAGTATACAAAGTTAATTTCTTTATAAAAACTGGAAGAAATATGTTTTCTTTTATAGCATCAAGACACTAAAATTCAAAGACGAATGGGGGTATTTACTCAATTTAAAATCTAAATAAGTTAATAAAGTCGTTTTCCTTAGGTGTTGATATAACTTTGTTTTATTGATGTTAAATTGTTAAATTTCAGTGGTGTAGAAAACAAAAAAGTTTTAATAAATATGTATAGTTTGAAACCCAGTTTTATCAAAATCTGTTATTTGTACCGCAATGTAAATCTCTAGATGGACCGATCAGAATCCAGCATTTACTATTTAACAGATGTGTACCATTAAGCTGTCGATACAGATAATCTGAAAAACATAGATAGAAGATATCAGGCATTATTGTATTAAAAAAAAACAAATACATTTTTAAATTCATAACTACATCTATTTCATGGTGCATTTAATATTTATTGTATTATATGTTAATTAAAAAGAAGGCTAAAGAAAGTACATACTAAATACATAGAGGATTTTGAATCCTATCATTTTTAATCCCTCGTGTTCTGCCACTGCTTAAGGTACATATTATGTTTAAAAATACAATTCATTTTAACAATATATTTTGATAAATATTATAATACTTACTTATGTTATATAACTGTCCTTTTTCTTATTTTTGTTCCACGAAAAATGATAACGTTGCACGTAGGTACCTACACTTTAAAATTGATTATATTTTTGTTGGGCGAAACAATAATATAATGGAATTGAAAGTACATTTTCTATATAAAGAAAAAATTGTTTTCGTTATAATAATATATAAAATAAGGATTTCTTGATACATTTTTCAGTGTCGAAAATTACGTGAAAAGTTGAAATTTTTCAAACCGAAGGTTTGTATTTTAAACCGTTTTTGAGATATTAAATAATTGCAATTAATTTATTAAAAATTTATAAGAAATATTTTTACCTAATTTAACATTTTGTTTAATATAAAATTAAAATTAATCTTTTTATATACAAATACAGAAAATATCATCAAATGATAATATAAAATAATATTAAGGTAATATACCTACATAATTAATGCGACATTAATTTTAAAAAATCAAAGGTTATTTAAATGGTGCAGTAATAATTACCCATTCTTTTTCTCAGGAAAATGGAGTTGTGGTTTAATATTCTTAAAATCGAATGTTTGTTTTAATTCCTAATAATAATATAAGATGTATTAGTTCTACTAAGTACACAATAGTATATATTAAAATATGTATTTGTAAATATGTACCTACGACCTACGTGCAACATTACCTTTCCCGTGGAACCAAAAATAGAGTAAGAACAGTTATATATACATAAGTAAGTGTAATAATATTTATCAAAATATGTTGTTAAAATGAAATTTATTTTTAAACTTATTATGCACTAAAACAAGTGGCAGGACAGGGGAGAGGAGGTTCACAGGGTCAAAATCTATTCTGTCTGTGCTTCCTTTAGTATTTTTTTTTATTTAACAAAATAGATAATCCATGCAGACAACAGATTTAAAGGAATACATAAGGTTTAAAATTGATTTACTTTTTTTTAAATACAATAATGCCCGATATCTTCTATCTGTTAATTAAATAGTAAAAACTGGGTTTCGATTGGTTCATTTAGACATTTACATGGCTGGCACAAAAAAACACCACTGAAATTTAGATCAAAACATAAATAAAACAAAGTTATATCAACACCTAAGGTTAGTGACTTTATTAACTTATTTAGATTATAAAAGTTAATACTAGAGATGAAACGGATAGTGTTTTGGCCGGATACCGAATAACGAATATCCGATGAGCTGTAAGGCCGGATGGCCGGATATTCGGCGGCCGAATATCCGGCCTGTTTTGACGGTAAAATGCACGATTCGTACCGTCAAAACCCCGGCAACCACTGCATTCTTAGATGAAATAGAGCATAGGTGTCCAACCTTTTGAGCTTTGTGGGCCGCAGAGCGCAAAAAAATAGCGAAAAAGTTTGTTAAGGGCCGCAAAAACATTTGAAAACCTTTTTTTTCGTTGTTTACTTATTTAATTTATATAACTATTTATATATCTGTATCTATAATTTATATTTTATTATATAGATTTATTAGAAATATTATATTTCTATACTTTGAAAAAATCTGATTTTCATATTTCACTTTTTTTTAATCTAGTGCGGGCCGCACGAAAAGTACTCGGGGGCCGCATGCGGCCCGCGGTCCGCGGGTTGGATAAGCCTGAAATAGAGTATAGATAGTAGTAAATTATATTGTGAAGTATTAATTAATAATCTAAATTAATGAGTAGTTAATTGTTTCCCTTCTTTTTCTTCTATCAAGGGGAGAAAATCGAAATTTGGTTGTGATTGAATTTCTTATTTTAATAATATTCGTTATTTTACAAGTCAATTTCTTATTATTTGCCTCACAAATATTTTTTCTTGCAGTTTTTAAATAAAAAATTGTAATTTTTAAATATCCGGTATCCGGCCGGATAATGCGTTACTATCCGGTACTAAACCGGATAACAAAACAAGGCCGGATAGGCCGGATACCGGATAGGTACCGGATATCCGTTTCATCTCTAGTTAATACCCTCATTCTTAAATTTTAGTTTCTTGGTGATATACATGAGAGTGATTCTTCCAAACGGAAAGCAGTGAGAAGAACGATTGAAGTTAAAAAAGAAATCATTTCAAAGTTTGAAGGTGGGACTCGTGTGACAGACTTAGCTATACTCACTATGGAATGGCTAAGTCAACAATATCGTCTATATTAAAAAATAAAAACGTATTAAAAGTTAATTTAAATAAAGAGTTTGGAACCGATTAATGTAATTTACATTATATCTTATGCGAAAAAATGATTCGCCATTAGTACAAATCGCCATTCGAACTGCTTGCTAGAACGAATTGTGTACGAATAGCGGGGTTCCACTGTAAAATAAAACATTTTTCTTCCAGTTTTTATAAAGAAATTAACTTTGTATACTACTTACTATACAGGGTGATTTACAACTAGTGTAAAAAAAGAACACTAGATCGAGGACGTTTCTTTACGCAAAATAGTTTGTAAAAACATGTGTCCGAAAATTCCTCGTGAGGGAGCTACAGCCTTTCAAAGATATTACTCAAAATTAGTGTTTATTTAACAACTAGAGAATCCTTTATGGTAATAAAATTTGATACCCAGTTTATCAAACAATAATAATTTAGACTAGAGGTGTACTGGCCCAATGGGCTCGCCGATTTTTATCAAGTATTTTTTTTTGTTCTTTAATATTTTCCTGAGTTGGGTATTTGTAGAAGATTATATGACATAAAACACACAAAAATATACTTTATTATTTTGTTATAAGACCTAATGTTTTTGAGAAATATTGAGCAAAAGAAAGTATTTCAGAATTTTACTTAATACGGATGCTTCAAACTATACAAAGTAAGCTTATATTCTTGTTCTATGATTAAAAATAAGATACAAAGTTAATATAAATATACCTCTAAAACTGCATTTTAATCAATTAATAGTCATTTATAGTTTCATTTAAACATGATTTTTAACAGTTAAAACCTGCTATAAGTCCATGATGACAAGAATTTGGAGTTTTTTATTATTATCTTTTTTTTTATTTTTAATCATAGAATAAGAACATAAATACATTTTGGGTATTTTGAAGCATCCGTATTTAGCACAATTCTGCAGTACTTTATTTTTATCAATATTTCTCGAAAACGGTTGGGCTTACAATAAATGAACAAAGTATATTTTTGTGTGTTTTGTGTCATATACTCTTTCACAAGTACCCAACTCAGAAAAAAAATAAAGAACAAAAAAATACTTGATAAAAATGGCCTCATACACCCTTGGTCTAAATTATTATTGTTTGATACTGGAAATCGATGACACTTATTAATGCTAAACTGGGTATCAAATTTGTTACTCTACCATAAAGGGTTCTCTAGTTATTAAATAAACACTAATTTTGAGTAAAATCTTTGAAAGGCTGTAGCTCCCTCACGAAGAATTTTCGGACACATGTTTATGCAAACTTTTTGCTTATAATAACGTCCTCGATATAATGTTATTTTTTTACACTAGTTGTAAATCACCCTGTATAATAAATTCAAGATGAACTGAGACAGGAGGATTTTATATTGGTATGTAATTGTGTCTGGGTTTATAAATTTTAGTTTTACGTTTTTTTATAACTTAAGTTTCGATTTACTTGAAAAACAGAGAAACTGTGGTTTCTTAGTCACTTAAACTAAAATTGCACCTTAACCACAAAAGTTGTCATTCGACACGTGTTTCGACTTCACAAAGAGTCCTCATCAGAAGCCTAACGATTTCTTTATTCTAAAGATATCAAATTTTGATTCCAATATCATTAAAATTAAAATCCAACGACCGGATCAAAAATTACAACTATTTTAATAAAATATTTTATTCCAGCCAGGAGCTATATCGACCAGTTTCTGTGACATAGCTCATTGCAGTAACTCTCTATGTTCTGCCCGCGGTGAATGGCCTTGTCGTTTAGAGAGCTCAGTAACTCCTTTTAGAATCGAGGTACAGTTTGGTTCTTCACGAGCTGTTGGATCTCCTGACACTCCTGAGGACAACATCGGAATGTGTTTGAAATATGAACAACAAACATGCTTAAAATACAGTGGAGCTTAGACAAGTCGATTATCGAAGGCATTGAATATATCGGTACTAATAATAAGAGAAATTGAAGAATAATTTTATGAAAATTTAATTTTGTACATAATATAATTATATTTTATTATAACTCATAAATAAGTAAATGTTTATACCAAAAAAAAAAAAATTAATGTTATTAAGTATTTAATATCAGATTTTAGGTTGGTCAGGCCAGATCGATTATATATTTCTTTTGAATTGATTTTTGTTTATATTTACATTTCTTTAAAATATAAAATGCACCATTAGTTGAAGATATCAAAGGTAATTTAAAGGGTACAATAATAAATACCCTATTTTATTTTTAGATAATGGAAAAATGATGAGATTTGGTTTAATAAACAGAAAATCGAATGTTGTTTTAATTCCTAAGTACTCCCAAGTATAATAATTAAAATATCACACTATAATATAAACGTGCAATATATATATATGTATATATGTATGTCCGGACGAAATGTTTTTTTTATAGACTCTGGATTCACCGGACCGATTTTGATAATTTTTTTTTCGTGATGTAGCTTGACTCTTTTTCCAGTCAATAGGCTAGATTTCATTTCTTAGCTATGAAAGGTCTCTGAGCTGTGATTTTTTTCCGAAAAAGTACATCGAAATTTTACTGAAAAAACGATGAATTAGCTGGTTCGAGCATCGGCTTTTGTTTTTCAGACAGTGTGATTGTCGTTTGAAAAATACTATTTTTACGATAATTTGCTAAATTACAAGATATCACTGTTGTATTTTGTTTATATCTGTCAAATATGACATTTATAAAGAAGAAAACACATGGATTTTTATTGATATTTGAATAAAAAACACACTGATAAATTACTTGATTAATTTTAAAATGTTAGATTTGTGAATTTATTATAATTTCTACGTAAAATAGATTTTGATTGATATTGTTAAACGAAGAAATTATAAACAGCTGTTTTTTATCTTATATACGTCAGGAGCGTGGAAAGAAATGTTATTTTGTACATATTGATTAAATTGCTTATAAATTATTTTTTAACCAAAATTGATTGGTAATTTGATGTAATTAGTATAATTATCTATAGATAATATTAAAAAGTTTTTGTTAACTATAATGTCAGGAGCGGCGAATTATAAAATATTTAAAATCTTTTTTTCTAATTAGTTTAAATTTGACAAATGACAGATGACAGGGAATGTTCTAGAAGGTTTTCTATCCTTTTCTATTAGGAGTGAGAAAATTTTTGATGACGTTAAATTTGATAGTTCCAAAATTACGTGGTTTTTTACATGTGACATATTTTTTATGTTTGTATAAAAAAATTATTTTGAGTGAAATTGTTGAATTTTTTTTAATTGTTGAAATTATTCATTTAAATCAGGGACGGTGTTTCAAATATTTTTAAATTTGTGTTTTTTTAATGAAATTGTATAAAAATATAATTTTTAATAGTTTTGTTGATGCAATTTATTCAAAATTTCACATTTAAAAATAATAATTAAGCCAGGGGCTGGTGTCGTTTTAAATATATGAAATTTTTGGGAACTGTCACATTTCGTAACGTTTGTAAAAACTTAAAAAAACATTTTTTATTGTTCAAAAATAGAAATTTCAGAAAAATATGAAAATTATAATATAGATCACTAGCGCCTTAAAAAAATTGTTTATGAATTATTATTTTTTTGAAAGTTTTGAGATTGATATATTAATATTTTTTTTTTAAATTATAATTTAGTCAGGGGCGTCGCATGAAAATAGTTAAATTTGCTATTTTTTAAAAGTACTATTTTTTTAAAGTTATTTAATAAATAACAGTACATTTTAGGTTGGGTAATTTATACATGTTTCATTTAAATCAGAGACGGCCTTTCAAATATTTTTAAATTTGTGGTTTTTTTAATGAAATTGTATAAAAATATAATTTTTAATAGTTTTGTTGTAGGTGATTGATGCAATTTATCCAAAAGTTCACATTTAAAAATAAATAAGTCAGTAGCGTCTCAAAATTTTTTTTAATTGTTAAAAAATTAGAAATTTCAAAAAAATATGAAAATTATAATATAGATCAGTAGTGCCTCAAAAAAAATTATTTATGAATTATTATTTTTTTTGAAAGTTGAGATTGATATATTAATCTTTTTTTTTAAATATAATTAAGTCAGGGGCGCGCATGAAAATAATTAAAATTGCTATTTTTTTAAAGTGACGTAGACAAATTAATTTTGATTAAAATTGAACAAAAATTAAAAACTTCAGGAATATATAAAAATAAAAAGTTTACCATTTAATAACATAATAATAAGTACATTTTAGGTTGGGTAATTTATACATGTAATATTATTGAAAATTGTAATATTGATAAGTAATTATCACCGCTAATTTAAGAAATAAAATGAGTATCAGCAAAAAGAATGGAAAATTATTATAATATACACATACGAGGGTCGCAGCCGAAGGCTGGAACCCGAGTAAATTTGTGATTAGGTAATTTGTACATGTAAAATTACTGAAAATTGTAATATTGATTATCTCCGCCAGATGAAAAAATTAACTATCAAAAAATAGTGGAACGAGTATGATATATACACATACGAGGGTCGCAGACCCGAGTAAATTTGTGTAAAAAATATGGCGTGAAAGGGGGTTGGGGCGCGAAGCGCCCAGGGGCACAGCCCCTAGTTACTTAATATGAAATCTATTTTAAAGTGTAAGAACCTACGTGCAATATTATCTTTTTTCGTGGAACAAAAAACAGAATAATAAAAATTATATATACATAAGTAAGTATACTAATATTTATCAAAATATATTGTTAAAATGAAATTTATTTTTAAACTTTTAATGTACCTAAAGCAGTAACGGACGCAAGGGGTTCAGAATTATAGGGGGTCAAAATCCTCTCTATACGTACTGTCTTTAGCCTTTTTTTAAAGTAACAATATAATACAATAAAAATTAAATGCACCATGAAATAAATAAACCAAGAAAACAACAGATTTAAAGAAACAAGTACACGAGGTTTAAAATCTATGTTACCAGTTTGTTTGTGTTGACAGCTTGGTACACATCTGTTAAATAATAGGTAAATGCTGGGTTCTGATTGGTCCATTTTGTATGGCTGGTATCAATAATAGATTTTGATAAAACTATTTTTATTTTTTGTATTCTACATCACTGAAATTTAGATCAACACCTCACCTCGACTTTCTCCAGAGAATGTACGAAAACTTTTAATAACATCTACTATTGGAATGTTAAAAGACAAAAAAAAGTTATTCCATCATAATACACTACGGGCTAGTGTGATTGATAATAGACTGATGGGTCCGCTCTATCTTCCGAACACATTAAATTGTGAGAATTAGGGGAAGGTGGGGTAAGACGGGCACCTTAAGGTATTTCATAAATAAAACCCTTTGTTTTTGATTGCACATTGTTGGAACTTTTATTAAAATAATCAGCCTTTCTTCCTTAAATTCTAATCAGTAAAAACAAAAAAAATATAATTCTTCTTATAGAAATATCAACTTGAAAAAAATAACTAATTTACCCCATCTTGCCCCACCTATAGGGCAAGATGGGGTACCCCTTTGGGTAAGATGGGGTACAGACTCATAATACAAGCCGTGGCAGTACAGACATTCTGTATCTTCGTCCTCAGAACTCATCAGCTTTCTTGGTTCTTTTAGATCTTTTATTTGTTTTTTTTTCAGTTTCTTTTTATTTGTTACCTTTGGTTTTGGTTTCTTACTGTTTTGTCTTTCCTCTAACTCTGTTTTATACGGAGACGCAGTAATAATAGCTGTTTTTCCTCTTCTTCGAACTTGTCTTGGCCTTTTTCGGAAATTCGTGGATATGGCATTAACTGTTTTGGGTTAACCAGATCGAATGTTGTGTTATCCAAAGAATCATACCTACCCCATCTTACCCGCAAGTAGGTACCCCATATTTCCCAAACTGGATTCCCAAGTTGTATTTTTTTTTTGAGGTTATAAATCGAAGCAAACCGGAACGAGTTAATGTCATTATAATAGTAAAATAAACAAATATCAATAAAAAAATATGACATACATTTTGTACACCATACATTTTGAACAGTCACGCACTTTATATATCTCAAAAATTAGATCTAACCACTAAAAATTTTAAAAAATACTTACAAAATCACAACGTGTACACCTTCGACCAAACTATTTGTGACATTAATAACTTCTGTTAAATACCGTCACATGGCGATAGAAGAACATTTCTAGCTACATTGTATCATCAGTTTTATTACGGTCCCCATCTTACCTCGCTACCCCGTCTTATCCACCTTCCCCTACCTAAAATTTCCCAAAAACGACCATTGATTAAATATTTAACGAAGAATGATCTTCCTCTTCTACGAATTGCCTTCTTCGATATCTTAATTTACCAAAAACCGACAAATAGTCATCATTCGTCTGACAGGATCATCATTTTCAATCATTTGCACATGAGTAGCTGTTACACTGTCCAAGAAGTAGAAAAAAAATGTTTAAAAAGTATTGCATTCCATTTTTTACGACTTATTAGGATTAGCATACTAGGATCAACTCACTGGAAAAATGAAGAAATCGTTCTTATTTTCGGATAAATGTATGTTTTTTTCACAAAAGTAGCCCGTTCATGTAGGTAATACGGCAGGTTTTTCGAAAGGGTATAAAATAGAGCAGTTTTTAAAACCATTTGAACATTTGTAAGTGTGCTAGATTATATAAAATAATTTTTTAAAGAATTAATATTATCCAAGTTTTATAAGTTTTCAAATGTTAACTTGCAGCCATTTTTTTGTTTATGTTATTAATCAATTTTATTTTGATCTGATAGTGTAGCATAGACATTTACGTAATATTAAAATCGTGTTTGAAAAAGATGGGCACTCTAACATTTGAATTATTGCCGTTAACATGTATAAATCGGGGTTTTCTCAAAAATTTATTAAAAAGGACGATATAAAAAAACTGTAGCACTTTGTATATAGGTATATTTGCTTAAATCACTTCCAAATGACTTATTCTACCTTCCTTCAAAATATTCGTATCGCCGAACCAAATATATGAATATAGAAAAATAGTTTTTATTACATATTTTTTAATTTATTGTAGTTCATAAATATATTATTTTTTATTCAATATTTATTCATATTTTTATTTATGTCATAATTTTCAGATTAATACCTATATCTACTTTAATTAAGCATATATTTAAAAAAATACAATACTGAATGTCATAACCGACCACGCTATCTGCTCTCACTAAATTGACTGTAACCCAATTTTGGAAATTTTAACTTTTTTTTGTTATATATTTTTGAATATGTAATACTTAAAAAATGAATAAAAATCGATTTTCTCCGTCACAGTGGCCTTTTCCCTTAAAAATATATAGGTTTTGTCGATATTTCGACAACAAAAAAAAAAACATCATGTTATTTTTTTCTCGTTTTGGTGAACCTAAACATGGCATATCAAAGAATCATTTTACTTGTAATAGTGACTATTGATTTTGTGCAATATACTATACAATGTTGGGAAATAAAATACAATCAAATGAACTATTGATATATGTATGTATAAAAATTAATACATTTTCCTTATAATATGAAGATAAAAAGTAACAATTCAGACAAAATATAAGAATTTAATTTATTATTTCATAGTTGTATTTAGAAAATCTAGATAAGCATAGACGTACGTAGCCGAGGTAGTTAAAAAAGGGTAAAAATATATCCACCTACAAATATCTTCACCCGAATAAACTAAATTTGAAGGCCCAGGCGTATAAAATAGATTATCACATCATTTGTAGTAAAATAAATGCATTTAGACGTTTGCATAGCTGAAATATTTAGATTTAGATTGAATTTTGTGAAAAAATTAAAAAATACACGAAAAAATAACCAGGCGCGTATAAAAAAAACGAATTCATATTTTTAAGTAAAATAGGATAAAAATTAAATGTTAAACAAATGGCATTAGAATACTTAATCGTTCTGTATTAATAATACAAAATAATCTTAATATATAAAACTCTTGGTGCTGCGTATGTATGTACGTATTCACACCATATTCACACCATATGTTCGTTTGGTGCTCTGTTAGGTTTATATCTTTTTTTAACCCGGTAGGTGACTCTGGGGTCGAGATAATTTCGACAATGTGAAACATATTATATCATGGACATTAGGGTGTGTCATTTTTGAGCAACTTTTTTTTTCAACTAAAAAACAGGCTAAAAATTTTCTAGAAAGTGAAAAAAGAAGCCTCTAAAAATTTGAGCTCTTAATATTAACATCAAGTGGTGCCTGTTCCTAACTTTCCATTTCCCATTTAAATAACATGAAAAAAAAAATTTTTTTTCTTATTTTTGTAGCTTGACATTTAAGCATTGTAAAAATGATCTGAAAAGTTATTTTAGTAGGAAATTGAACGCTCTACAAAAAAGTTACAATTTATTTTTTTTACAGAGTGAGCCGTTCTGAAGATATTCTAATTTAAAGTTTCAAATGTATGAAATTATGACTTTTATTTTATTAAACTAATACTGAGGACTTTTTTTATATCTTAAAAATTATTTTCATGAAAAAATAATTATTTTCGTATAGAAAAACAATAATACTTACATCTCAATTTTTTTTTTTGCATTTTATTTTATTTACTATCAATAAAAGTCATAATTTCATACATTTGTAACTTTAAGTTTGAATATCTTCAGAACGGCTCACTCTGTAAAAAAATAAATCGGAACTTTTTTGTAGAGCGTTCAATTTCCTATTAAAATAACTTTTCAGATTATTTTTACAATGCTTAAATGTCAAGCTACAAAAATAAGAAAAAAATAATAATTTTTTTAT
Organism: Sialis lutaria; assembly: GCA_949319165.1. Taxonomy (NCBI): domain Eukaryota; kingdom Metazoa; phylum Arthropoda; class Insecta; order Megaloptera; family Sialidae; genus Sialis; species Sialis lutaria. The sequence goes on from OX439244.1 coordinate 4,472,274, forward strand.
TTTATTTTATTTACTATCAATAAAAGTCATAATTTCATACATTTGTAACTTTAAGTTTGAATATCTTCAGAACGGCTCACTCTGTAAAAAAATAAATCGGAACTTTTTTGTAGAGCGTTCAATTTCCTATTAAAATAACTTTTCAGATTATTTTTACAATGCTTAAATGTCAAGCTACAAAAATAAGAAAAAAATAATAATTTTTTTTCATGTTATTTAAATGGGAAATGGAAAGTTAGGAACAGGCACCACTTGATGTTAATATTAAGAGCTCAAATTTTTAGAGGCTTTCTTCTAGAAAATTTTTAGCCTGTTTTTTAGTTGAAAAAAAAAAGTTGTTCAAAAATGACACACCCTAATAGGAACATATTTCTATGTCCATGTATTATATGCACTGAAAAATTATAATTATTGGTGATAGCCGCATTGAAATCGGTATGTTTTGTTGTATTTCTTAAATTCAATTGTGTTCAATTTAAAGAGATATATACTACGTAATTTTATTATTTTATTTTATTCAATCGGTACGTGGGACACGTGTTTTTAACCTAACCTACGATAAAGTTTATTTTTATTCTTAAAATATAGTGAATACAAAAATGCATGCACGACGATGTTTAAACATCGGTCGAAATATTCAAAATAGTCAAAATACACAAAATAACCCTAACAAATTTAACACCATAACAAAGAGAAAGAAAGAACATGCAAATTATCTTTTTGTAAAACAACGTTTGCCGGGGTAGCTAGTAAAATATAAGTATAATATTATGTATTAAAATTATTTGTTTAAATTAATATCTATTTTAACACACGACCACCATTATCGTCTTTTATGAAACAAAAAAAGGATAATTTAGTTATTTAAAAAAGTTATTTTAAAAATTAAGTATCACATATAAAAACTATCAGTGTGTAGTGAGATAATTAACTTTTAAAAATTAATTTAATTGATATATTTCAAAACATGATATACCTACAAATGTTGATTGACATCATACAGAAGGTAGAATGTACTTACTTATTTATTACACAAAAATATTTTTACCCCCCTTCCCCCCCAAAAAAAGAATAAAAATTACTAAAACGTGTACAGTTAAGTTACTATAAAACTGAAATTTTTTTGTTCTTCAGCACACTCCTTTTCCTTTACCCTGAGACCCTAAACATTTGCCTAATTTCAAGTTTTTTTCAAGAAATATTTTTAAAATAAAAACACCGTTCAAAATTTTATATAAATAAGATATTCTGCAACAGAAAAGTGTAAAAACAATAAAATTAATTAAGATGTAGGTATATTAGAAAAATTAATTATCAATACAAAATTTACCTTTTTCTCACTCCCCCAGCTGGCGCCTATTAAATAAGTACAGCCCTGACCAATGGAGAATTACATAACTTTATTTATGTTTAAAATCTTATAATAACAAAAGAGATAATAAATGTAATGTAATTTGTAAATACCCTCTTTTATCATCGTATAAATTACTTCTAATTTCCTCGTGTTGCCTGTATCCTGTATATAAAATAAGTATTTTTTACTCAAACGATCAGTCAAATAAAGAGATAGATACCAACTACCTACATTACTATAACAAGAACAAGATGAACTTCAAGGTGCTATTGTTTTTGTTGGTTTTCGTCGTTTGCATGATGCAATTAACGCCAGGGCATCCTTAGTGAAAAGAGCTCATAGAATCTCATAAAATTTTATAGTGAATACTATAGATTTCTATGAGATTTTATGAGCATGTCATATTTCTATGAGTATTACAATATTACCTCTAGAAATTTCTATGAGATTTTATCAGTAAAATCTGTGCTTATAAAATCTTATAAATATCCATTATTTTTGTTTATCAGAATTTATGAGCATTCTCTAAAATTTCTAAACTGTATAAGATTCTTTGAGCATCATGTTTATGAGATTTTATAAGAAAAATCTCAAATGGTTACACTTATAGAAGATCATAAAAGTATTTATAAGTAATTATTGGGTATAATTTTTATGAAATTTTATCAGTATTTGTATTTCCCACGTCTTTTTTGGACAAATACACATCAATATCCCATAAAATACCTATGAAAATACCTATCAGTTTTCCTAAAATAATTTATATGATATAAATCTGATAAAAACTCAAATCAAAATAAATTCTTCAACTTACAAAAATTAAATTTCATTGACTACCGTAAAACGGGGTTACTTTGATCATTTTTGAAATTTAAAGGTAGGTAAAATCTAGAGTATGGTGAGTAAAAATTTGCAAAAAAAATGAATTATCGGTTTTTTTCATACTATCGATATGCCAAATAACAAAAAATTAGGCCCAATAGTTTTTGTAAAAATTAATAAAAAGTACGTGATCAAAGCTAAACTGAGAGTGGGGTTATTTTGATACCCCCTATTTTTATTGCAGAAATTGGAAGATTAAAAAAAAATTGTCAACAAGATTAAAAGTTACAAACGTTTTTATATGTTAATATAGGGTTACTTATCTTATAGGTAGAAGGCATTTTTTGAAAAAAATATGTTATAGTTCAGTCAATCTAGCACTAATGAAACAACAATTCTTTACTACGTATTTGTGAGGGATAAACATAACTTTGAAATATCATATAGGTTGATCGAATTCGTTTATCTACTTCAATGATGCTAAATTGACTGGACTATTAATAAATAATTGAAAACAATTGACAAAAAAGTTAAAATAACAATCCGTGATTTAGCAGGGGATTGGCGAAACAGGCTCTCAACGGGTGCGCCAAGCCTAGGGGGGAAGCATAGGAATGAAGTCTATGAGCAAGTATAGAGGAGGGAGGGGGGGGGGCAAAATGGACCAAAATGACACTATTGGGATTAATGTGACATGAGGACTAAAAAAAAGGTCATCAGAAACTGAAAGAGGGCGCAAAATAAATTTTAAGGGTAGAAAAATCATGATGACAACGAAAAATAAGTTCTTTAGTACACCAGAGGGGAGCATGCTATTTTCAGTTTTCGCCGAGGGCGCAGCGACCTCTAGGTAACTTTGACCGCTTGATCAATTAAAACACTATAGTTGATCAATGACACCCCAAGTACATTATTCTTTAGCCACGTTGCCATTTTTGAGGTTAGAATTTCTTAAATTTTTTATAACAATTTTCGATAAAGACCTGCTGACATGATGTGCTAACATTTTTATGATTATTATAAATAAAAAAGTTATCAGTAAAGTTTTGCAACCTTGAAAATTCATTAAAAATTGTTTACATAGGTACTATTTTTTTTTCTCAAAAAATATCGGTGCATTCGCATGGATTTTCAGGTCGATAGTAACGTAACTATCAGTGCTGTCAACCATAAAAAAATTGCAATAGATGTGTTTTTCCTTAAAATGCATATGTACAACAAGTAGAAGTTGTTATCAATGTCACCCCGTGAGTGAAAGTAACCCCGGTTGACGGTAGTGATAAAAGAGCTGCTCGACTGTTTACTTGCATAAACGAAACAAAGTTACCATAAAATTCATTAAAAATACTTTAGAAATAAATAAAATCTTAAATAGGAAAATAATTTATATATTACAATATCTAATAAAAAAAGTATTTTACGTACGGTTAACATCTTTGTCTTCAACTTCACCATCTTCAGTTGCCTTGGCGTTAACTTGCAACAAGCAAACAACTGTTAATTGAAGTTCATCTTCAATTAATTATAATAATAATGTTTTATTTGTTTTGTTGTACTGATATTACAGTGTAAAACAAGTCAATACAGTATTATAATAAGTATAGTATACAAAGTTATTTCTTTATAAAAAACTGAAAGAAAAATGTTTTCTTTTATAGCACCAAGAAACTCAAATTTATTTACGAATGGGGGTATTAACTAAGTTTAAAATCTAAATAAGTTAATAAAGTCATTAACCTTAGGTGTTGATATAATTTTGTTTTATTTAAATTTCAGTGGCGTAGAAAACAAAAAAGTTAAAATAAATAGTTTTAAATGCATTTTTATCAAAATCTGTTATTGGTACTACCCATAGACATAGAGAATGGACCACGCATACAACATTAACATAATATTGTAACTTTTCTCTATAATAGTGAGAGATGCAGTGACGTTTGGGATATATCTAGATTTATTTTTTAAAGAAGAATGAAATGAACACTTTTTGTTTAAATAAGGACAAATATATCCCAAACCATTTACTATCTCTTTCTTTTAACACGAGTCGTCGATACAAATAATCTGGTAACATAGATAGAAGATATCGAGCATTATTGTATTTAAAAAAAGCAAATAGATTTTAAACCTTATGTGTTCCTTTATTAGATCTGTTGTCTGCTTGGTTTATAACTGAATCTATTTCATGGTGCATTTAATTTTTATTGTAATATGTTGTCCATTAAAAAAAGCTAAATAGAGACAGACATAGAAGATTTTAAATCCTACATAATGATTAAAAATAAATTTCATTTTAAGAATATATTTTGATAACTATTATTATACAGGCTGGTCCGGTTTGGGTTACAGATATTTTAGGAGCTGATTCCCTGACTCATTCTGAGTAAGAAATTGTGCGGGAAGTGGGGGTCTATCTTTAACACCCTCTGAGTTACAGGGTGTTTAAATTTTTTTTTAAAGAGTAGTTCTTACAATAAAGATTATCTCATAACTTCTAAAGTAACGTATCTAGAGCAATCAAAATGAGTCAGTTTCATAGGTAATTAACTAACATATTTTTCAGTATTACGGTTATTGCTATCCGTATTTCTATTTATCATCTCATCTCTATTCAAATTCGAAAAATATCTTTTTTTGTTGAATTTTTTTATGAACATGACATTTTTCTCCAAAAGTACCCCTAACATGTTGTATTTTTTATCATTATTTTGGTACATCACAATGTTACCTACAAATTCACTATACAAATTTTGGACGTGGGTCTTACAGGTTTCCGGATAATAATTATTTTTATGGTAAATAATAAAATTATGTAGCTATAAAAAATAACTTTATTGACTGTTTCATTTAATAGGGCAGGTAGCAAAATAGTCACTTTGGGGATTAATTAATAACTGGAAAACTATAAGACCCACGTCCAAAATTTGTATAGTGAATTTGTAGGTAACATTATGATGTACCAAAATAATGATAAGAAATACAACATGTTAGGGGTACTTTTGGAGAAAAATGACATTTTCATAAAAAAAATTCAACAAAAAAAGATATTTTTCGAATTTGAATAGAGATGAGATGATAAATAGAAATACGGATAGCAATAACCGTAATACTGAAAAATATGTTAGTTAATTACCTATGAAACTGACTCATTTTGATTGCTCTAGATACGTTACTTTAGAAGTTATGAGATAATTTATGTTGTAAGAACTACTCTTTAAAAAAAATTTTAAACACCCTGTAACTCAGAGGGTGTTAAAGATAGACCCCCACTTCCCGCACAATTTCTTACTCAGAATGAGTCAGGGAATCAGCTCCTAAAATATCTGTATCCCAAACCGGACCACCCTGTATAGGGTGAGGCAGTAACTATTACCACCGTAAATATCTTCGAATCTATAAGATCCAGAGAAAAATTAGTGCAACCAAAATTGTACGGTACGAAGGGGGCTATCATATAGCAATAATAATTTTTGTCCAGAGGGAGGCGCTTCGGAGATATCAAGGTCATCTTCATTTTTTTAAATTGATTCGGTACATTTTTTTCCAAAATATGATAGAGGAACTGAAAACAAGTTCAGAACTCATCACACGAGATCATTGAGCAAGATTTAAAATTAAGAAAAAACGATTAAAAAATACATTTTTTTATTAAATGAAATTTACATTTAAAGAAGATGTGCAAAGTGTTAATAACATATGATAGAGGAGCTGAAAACAAGTTCAGAACTCATCACACAACATGATTGAACAAGATTTAAAGTGAAGAAAAAATGATTAAAAAATACATTTTTTTTATTAAATAAAATTTACCAGTGTTACATCGATAATGATGGCCACAACTTCGAACATATTTAAATGTAAATTTCATTTCATAAAAAAATGTATTTTTAATCGTTTTTTCTTAATTTTAAATCTTGTTCAATCATGTTGTGTGATGAGTTCTGAACTTGTTTTCAGCTCCTCTATCATATTATGGAAAAAAATGTACCGAATCAATTTAAAATAAAACGGGCAAGTGCTTGTTGGGCACGCACATGATAGGGTTCCGTAGTCATTCTCACGACGATTTATAAAAAAAGAGTTTTTTCAAAATATTCGTGACCGAAGGGTTAAAATCAAAAAGTCATTTGGCTTTTATTATTGCATTTTAAGAGACCTATCTAATGACACCCCACTCAAAAAATGTGACTTCACTTTTCAATCTATGATAGGGGTGTCCAAAATATTTTTGACAATGTTCGTTATAATTTTCAGTGAAAGTACTAATTAAAAGCTACATTCTGAATTTTTTTCAGATTTTTTGAATCGATAGTTTAGAAAATAGAGGGGGGGACGGTCTGACAGCGACATTAAAAAGCAAATATATTGCGACTGAAGGGTTAAAATCAAAAAGTTATTTGACGTTTTTTATTGCATTTTACGAGACCTATTAAATGACACCCCACTCAAAAGGGTAAGTGGGGACAAAATGTAAGTTCAATTTTCAGTCTATGAACCCCCCTTTCATAGACTGAAAATTGAAGTAGGAGTCATCTAAATACAGTTTTTGGAATAAATTTTTTTTTCCATTTTTTTTAGTAAATCGCAAAAATTAGAGAGAAAAAAAGAGCTGACTCGCAAAAAATAGTTTTTTTACCAATATTTAATGAATTTACAGCCATTTTTAGGCCTTAAAACGCAAGAAATTGATGACTCCTACTGGCGAACCAGTGTGAGTTACAGAAAAAAACACTAAGGCAATTTTAAAGAGCGTGAAATTTCCCGTAAGGTCCATCAAACCGATTCCCAATATGATAAAAGGTGTCTAAGCATTAGAAATTTGAAAAAAAAAAAAAAAAATTTTACATGCATTTTAAATGGGAAAACCTCATATTTAAATTGCAAGTACTTAAAATAGGAATTAAGAGCTCAATCTTGGTGAGAACTTTTTTTTCTATATGTAGATTAAAATTTTGCTTGAGGACCTTGAAAAAAAAAATGTTTTGCGGAAATGAATCACCCTAGTACATACATATATTATTAATGCGACATTAATTAAAGAAATCAAAGGTTATTTAAATGGTCCAGTAATAATTATCCTCTCTCATTCTCAGAAAAATGGTGAGTTGTGGTTTCATATTCAGAAAATCGAATGTTTGTTTTAATTCCTAATAATAATAAAAGATGTAGACATAACTTCTACTCCTAAGTACAATAGTATTTATTAAAATGTTTGTAAATATTAAATCTATTTTAAAGTGTAGGTACCTACGTGCACAATTATCTTTTTTCGTGGAACAAAAAATAGAATAAGAACAATTATATTACATAAGTAGTGTAATAATATTTATCAAAATATATTGTTAAAATGAAATTTTTTAATCTTATTATGTACTTAAAGCAGTGGCAGGACACCGGGGGTTCTGAGAATCAAAATCTATTCTGTCTGTAATGTCTTTAGTCTTTTTTTTTATTTAACAAAATAAATAATCCATGCAGATTTAAAGGAATACACCCATACCTCACTTTGCGTCGTGGTTACGTTCCAAAAAAAACACGACGCAAATTGAAACGACGCAAAGTGAATTATTTAAGTTACTTTCGTTTTAATTAAAAAAAATTAAAGACTCGAACCCAAAACAACGCAATTTCGAAAATTTAACGACGCACAGTGAAAATTAGTACTAATTCAGCAGCGACACAACTTCGAAACAAAAGGAAAACGAAACGATGCAAAGCGAGGTATTGGTGTACATGAGGTTTAAAATTTATTTGATTTTTTTTAGGGTTCCGTAGAAAACTAGGAACCCTTATAGTTTCTCCATGTCCGTCCGTCCGTCCGTCCGTCTTCAAAAATTTTGAGATAATAAGATGAAATTTGGTATACGGTCGTAGATTAATGACCCAAAAACAGAAATAATAAGATTTTTGAAAATAAAAATTTTTTAGACCCCCCTTTCATAAAATGAAAAGTGTTTTAAAAAAAAAAAATTCACCTACACCATTGAGTGGGGTGTCGTTAGAAAGGTCTCCTAAAATGCAACAAAAAATGTATTAGAACTTTTTGATTTTAACCCTTTAATCACGATGTATTTGCTCTCCAAAGTTGTTAAAAAAGCGTCCCCCCCCTCTATTTTCTAAACTATCAATTTAAAAAATCTGAAAAAATTCCAGAATGTAGCTTTTTATTAGTACTTTCACTGAAAATTATAACGAACATTGTCAAAAATATTTTGGACCCCCCTTCTATAGACTGAAAAGTGAACTCTCATTTTTTTCCCCACTTACCCCATTGAGTGGGGTGTCATTTAATAGGTCTCCTAAAATGCAATAAAAAATGTCAGATAACTTTTTGATTTCAAACCTTCAGTCACGAAATATTTGCTTTTTAATGTCGCTGTCAAAGCGTCCCCCCCCTCTATTTTCTAAACTATCAATTAAAAAAATCTGAAAAAAATTCAGAATGTAGCTTTTAATTATACTTTATAACGAACATTGTCAAAAATATTTTGGGCCCCCCTATCATAGATTAAAAAGTGAAGTCACATTTTTTTAATAAACCCCATTGAGTGGGGTGTCATTTGATAGGTCTCGTAAAATGAAATAATAAAAGCCAAAAGACTTTTTGATTTTAACCCTTCTGTCACGAAAATTTTGTAAAAAAACTATTTTTATAAATCGTAGTGAGAATGACTACGGAACCCTATCATGTGCGTGCCCAACAAGCACTTGCCCGTTTTATTTAAATACAATAATGCCCGATATCTTCTATGTATGTTCCCAGATTATTTGTATCGACAGTTTGGTACACTCTGTTAAATAGCAACTGGTACAAATAACAGATTTTGATAAAAATGCGTTTAAAACTATTTATTTTAACTTTTTTGTTTTCTACGCCACTGAAATTTAGATCAATAAAACAAAATTATACCAACACCTAAGGTTAATGACTTAATTAACTTATTTAGATTTTAAATTTAGTAAATACAAATACCCCCATTCGTTAATGAAAGAAAACATATTTCTTCCAGTTTTTATACAGAACTAATTTTGTATACTACTTATTATAATTAATTCAAAATGAACTTCAAGGTGCAATTGTTCCTGCTGGTCGCAGTTGTTTGCCTGTTGCAAGTTAACGCCAAGGCGATTGATGATGGTGAAATTGAAGACAGAGATATTAACCGTAAGTAAAATACTTTTTCATATCACATGCATAGAAACAACTAGTTTAGAACCCTGTTTTGCCAGTCGAAACAAGACAATTTCAGACCAATGCGATTGTACCGAGCAGAAACAAAGAAACAACGTTGTTTCTGCCCGGCACATTCATTTATTTATTATTTATTTCAAGTCTGTCAGAATCGCATTTGTAATAAACAAAAACGGATCTTATTTCTGAATTATTCTATTATTAAAATAGTATAAGATATTACTGCGCTATTTGTCTGAAATAGTCTTACTTCGACTGGCTACAGAAATCAAAACTCGTTGTTTCAATGCATGTGATATGAAAAATAGCGTGTGTGGCACGGGATGAAACAAAGACGATTTCAGACCAGGGCGATGACAGCCCTCGCTTCGCTCGGGCAGTCAACTCTCGCCCTCGTCAGAAATCGTCTTGTTTCAACCCTTGCTACACAATATACTATTTTTTATTATATTAGATATTGTAATTAATAAATTATTTATTTTTCTATTTCTATTTTATTTATTTTTTAAGTAAGTTACATTCACCAACTCCTAGTTAGGCCTTTGTTAACAACAATATAATGAAACCCTTTTAATGATAATAATGGGACGTATAATTTTTTACATATTACATTAATTTCATATTTTTAAATAAATTATAAATGTTTACCACAACGTGGATTATATCAATTTTTTAACCAAAACTCTTATAGAAACTGAGATCCTCATGCTGGAAAAGTTATCTGGGGCACCCGGTAAATCCTTTATGAATAGAGTATTCCACAGCTACATACATTGATTTTAATTATTATTATTTATTATAGCCGAAGACTTCCCCATTAATAGACAAATGAACACACGTAAAAGCTGTAGCGATGACAACGAGTGCTTTTTGTACTGTTACATCAGGTCGTGGGGCTTCCGCGGTGGTTACTGCCGGTTAAGTCCGGTAGTTAAGTACAACATATGTTATTGTGTACCGAAAAAAGATCTTCGATCTTCTTAAAAATTTGAGATGTAAAAAAGCTTAACAAATTTATCGTATAGAGTATAGACAATATTTTATTCCTGCGAAAATTTTTATTTGTTCTTATCTAAAATGTAATAATTTTTCAAATTAATAATAGTATATTATACCACGAGTCAATAATGATAGCTATTATTACCGAGGAATAATTTTCGAACCGAGCCGCGTAGCGGCGAGGGAGAAAAAAATATCCGAGGTTATAATAGCCATTATTGCGAGTAGTATACTGTACTTTATCTACGACTATTTTATTTACTTTCATAAACACAACTGAATACAAGGAATGCAAGCTTCAATACAAAAATTTTTGTTCTAATCTCAAATTAATAAAAATTAAATAATACCATGGAAACAAAATACAAACTCTGTTATTATAAATTATGCATTTTGTTTTTTCCAGTAGCTGCAGCTTGTTGTACAATTTCGGGAGGTGTACAAGTAAAAGACTCTTCATTTTTATCTATCTCAATACAAATACACAAACACTAGTGCCCGGTACAAGGTAAGTAAATGTCAAGGTATGCTGACTTGCCTTGTGACGTCACTCCGAAGTTCTTTTCAACACTCTAGATTTCAAATGGTCGCCAACGCTGTCAAACTGTCATAATATAAATTTGATCGTGATTGATTTATTATTGTGTTATGTGTTTGTGCTATTCATTTATTGCTATAGTGAAGCTTTACACATGATATTAATTATATTCATTATAATTATTTGTGTTTAATATTATGACAGTTAAAATAATAAAAAAATTAAAAAATCAAGAAGGTAGAAAAGAATTTCGGGGTGACGTCACAAGTCAGCGAACCTAGACATTTACTAACCTTGTGCCCGGTATTATAAAGAAATTGCATGCAAGCAAATTTGTTTCCATGGAAATTTGCGATTTGCAAACGCTATCTACTAGGAGTCAAATGTAAATGACAACCAATCACAGATTGTAGCTTTAAAATATTAAGACAATTTGACTCCTAGTAGATAGCGTTTGATTTGCATGGAAACAAATTGCTTGCATGCAATTTTTTTATAATACCGGGCATAGGTGTTTTATTTGACAGTCGCAAATAAATTGTTTAGACTTTAGAATTTGTGTATTTTGTTTCCATGGTATTATTTAATTTGAGAAATTTTGTGATTGGAGCATTTAGAGGGAATAATGACCATTATTCCCTCTGAGAGATATAAGTCGTGGATAATAGTATATTATACCACGAGTCAATAATGATAGCTATTATTACCGAGGAATAATTTTCGAACCGAGCCGCATAGCGGCGAGGGAGAAAAAATTTCTGAGGTAATAATGGCCATTATTGCGAGTAGTATACTGTACTTTATCTACGGCTATTTTAATTACTTTAATAAAACACAACTGAATACAAGGAATGCAAATACAAAACAATTGTGAATTTGTATTGAAATGAATAAAAATTCTAGTAAAGTTGTTGATAGTACAAAACTTGTTCAGTTTATTAATTGTAATATTACTAATTTTAATATTTTTGGACACCACAGAGTTTATGTATTTTGTTTCCATGATATTATTTAATTTATATTAATTTGAAATTATAACAAAAATGCTTGTGTTTTGTATTTGCATTCCTTGTATTCAGTTGTGTTTTATTAAAGTAATTAAAATAGTCGTAGATAAAGTACAGTATACTACTCGCAATAATGGCTATTATAACCTCGGAATTTATTTTTTTCCCTCGCCGCTACGCGGCTCGGTTCGAAAATTATTCCTCGGTAATAAAAGCTATCATTATTGACTCGTGGTATAATATACTATAATGCACTAACAATAAGACTTTCAAATAGATTAAACATAATGGTTGTATTAATAAATACTTAACATTGTGAGTATTTTTTACACCACTCAATTAGTGAAAGTGCTATTTCCAATATGATAAATTCAGACATATTTTTTATTATTATATATTTTTTAATTTTATTGTAATTATAAATATATATATCATTTTTTTATCCATGACACTTTTTTTATTAGATTAATTAATACCTACTCTAATAGTGTTTAGACTAAAAATAGAAAGTAGGCAACACGGTGTTTTAAAAACAAATCGTATTTATGGGAGAAAGCTACTATGAGGGGTCAAAAAATGTCAATGTTTGGGAATTTTTTTCACAAGTATATAACTTATTATTTTAGGATCGAGTAGAGAACATTTTATTATATTTATATTCAACTTATTCAATACCAATTTTAATTGAAAAAAAATTTAAAATTTACAAAGTTATAAGCCTCGATGTGACGACCAAAAAAAATATATTTCTCCATAGTTCTATCGAAATTTCAGGATGTGTTATCAAAAAAAATATTTTATCAATATAATATACATTTATCTTGAGACAAAATAATATCTCGGTTAGACTCGATCATTTCGAAAAATGTTTCAGGCAAAAATTGTAGGGCACCAAAGGGGCCATTGAATGGTCTATAATACGACTTCCGTTCTAGACCGGAAGTAGTATTTTTTAACCGGAATTCACTTTTCTTAAATGGAAATCTCCATTTTTTACCACGGATTTCGATTGAAAAATAAAAAATAAATACTTTTTGTTCTTAATATTTTTTCGATTTAACCCATATTTTGGTCATAAACAGCATCTCATTTAACGTAGGATTCTGATTATTTAGATTAAAAATCATCACCCCACAAAAAAGTGGTCTGTACCTACTTTACATGTGACATATGCTACCCAAAGTGTTTTGGCCTTTTGAACATGAATCTGGGGTCAGAATCGCTCATACATCCTTCAGTCTTCAGCAAATCATAAAAATCTTCAGAAATTTGAAGAAATTTCATTTCATTTTATGGGTTGAATCGAAAAAATGATAAGAACAAAAAGTATTTATTGTTTGTTTTTCAATCGAAATCCGTGGTAAAAAATGGATGTTTCCATTTAAAAGGAAGTGAATTCCGGTCAAAAAATACCACTTCCGGTCTAAACCAGAAGTCATAATATAGACCATTCAATGGCTTCTTCGGTGCCCTACAATATTTGACTGAAACATTTTTCGAATTAATCGAGTCCAATCGAGATATTATTTTGTCTCAATATAAATGGGCCATCCTGTATATGCAGGCCCGGATTTACCATGCAGGCAGTGTAGGCACGTGCCTATAGCGGCAAAAATTTAGGGGCGGCAGATTTGGAAAAAATAACCTAAAAAAATTTTTTTGGCAACGAAAAAAAAAAAAAGGTAATTCATATGAAAAATATCCATTTTTCTAATTTTTATTCCGTGAAAAGGGCGGCAATTGTCGTAACTGCCTACGGGCGGCAAATTTGTAAATCCGGCCCTGTGTATATGTATATGAATGTAGCTATGGTTGTACGTGTGTATAGTGCAGGAAGAATAGACATAAAAAATAAAATTACAAAAAATACTTTTAAAAACAAGCTTTTATTAAAAATGCACTAAAAAGTAAAAAATAAATTTTCAACTACCACAAAAATTTAAGGTTTTTAAGACTAAAACCAATAAAAGCGCGGGGTATGTATATAGCTTTTTATTAATTATTTATTTCATTATAGTCTTTATAAAATTGTTAATTTGTTTTATTTTATATATTTATTTGAACTAACAATTTATACCTACTTCATTTCTTATTTTACATAAACGTTTTTATTCATACATTTACCTTTATAGTAACCCGCGCTTTTATTGGTTTTAGTCATAAAAACCTTAAATTTTTGTGATAGTTGAAAATTTATTTTTTACTTTTTAGTGCATTATTAATAAAACCTTGTTTTTAAAAAGATTTTTTTTTGTAATTTTATTTTCAAATTTTTAGTTACTGGTTGACTAACTAACTAACATACTAACAGGTAAAACTCGTCAAACTCTTTCATTTGATACATATATCGGGAGGTTGTGACGAAAAAGGTAATCCGCAATCTTGAGTCGTCCGCCATATTAAGTTTAGAACGACGTTATGTAGCTTATTGTATTTTACTCATTAAACCCTTTCATTTGATACCTATGACAAGGGGATTTTGAAGAAAAAGGTCATTCTGGGGCGACCGCCATATTTAAGAATGATATCATATAACTAATTGTATTCTACTCGTCAAACTCTTTCATTTGATACCCATATCAAGATGGTAAGGAAGAAAAAGGTAATCCGCCATATTGGATTTAGAACGATATTAGATATATTATATTGCGTTGTCAACGGACTCATACACGTATACAAAATTTCAAAGCTCTAGCTTAATTAGAACTAGTCGAAATTTTGATTGCAATATTTGATTTTAACATACTAACTAACAAGTGAAGTTAAATAAAAGTTTGTAAAAATATAGAAGATCGGATAAAATTTGTAACAGGCTAAATTTTTGCATACACCTTAGTACAAAGGTACTTAATAATGTGTGAAAGTTCCTCATCGATTTGACATGGTCAAGTGTCAATTTTGTGGGGTCAAAGTTCACGTAAACAGTATTTTTCAAATATCACAAAAACGGTGGCCTTTTCGAGAAAAAACGCATCTTACTAATTTGTAGCTGAGATAATTTACTACCAAAACGAACTTTATAACTCCACGCACTTTTCCATAGCATACGATATCGTTCCATGTAAAATGTAATAAGTATAGAGCTGCAGGTTAAACAGAAATATATTCCACATAACCAGAAATATCGAGATCTCTTTCTGTTTCATAAGAATCGAAAGTACATTAGTTGACAGTACTTTAGACAAAAATTAACCAAAATTACTATGTCGGAACAGAACAAAATGGGGTGGGTTTTCAAGGTACGCGACCCTCGCGTGAGGTTTTAAGTTTTAAGCACGTTTTCCACTTATCTATTTTTAAAAATCTAAATCTATTGCAATACAATCATTTGGCAGACATTCGTCTATATAAGAATATATAGGTACATTTATACATGAAAAATATTATTACAAATAAAAAAAAAACGAAACTTAAAGGATGATTTCTGGAGATTTTTTTATGATTTTAAAGAACTTTTTTTCGTTATTTATAATATTGTGTGAAAAATATGAACCTTATAAAAAATACTTCAAGTAAAATTTGTAAAATACATATTTTTGAAGAAAATGAACGATTGCGCACAATCATGAGATAAAAATTATTGCACCTAGAGTAAATACACTCAACCGTAAAACAAAAAAAATAAAATTAAAATCTCCAGAAATCATCCTTTAAGTGCCGTTTTCTTTATTTGTAATAATATTTTTCATATAAAAGTGTATATATTCTTGTAGACACATTATATTGTAATAGATTTCGATTAAAAAAAATAGATTAGTGGAAAATGTGCTTAAAATATCGCGCGAGGATCGCGTACCTTGAAGACCCCGTTTTGTTCTGTTCCGACATAGTAATTTTGGTTATTTTTTATCTAAAGTATTGTCTGACTAATGTATATGTATGTAGTTTCGATTCTTATGAAACAGAAATAGTTATCTCGATCTTTCTAGTTATGTGGGATATACTATATGTTTAAGCTGCAGCTCTATATTATTACACTAAAAAAATTGTTGTTAACAAATAAATATTAATTGGTTCAAATAAATATTTATTTGATCGAAATATTTTGCTTTAATAGAATCAAGTTCAAAATTATTTATTAGAATTACGAATTATTCAAAGCAATGAATCGATTTTCCCCAAGTCGATTAGAGTTTGGCTATCTTACACGCATAGGTGGGCATTAACTCGTTAATCCGTTAATCGTTAATTAACGAAGTTAACAAAATGGTTAACGGATTAACTTTTAAGTTAACTCAAAAAAATGTTAACGCTTTTATTAACTTCCGATAAATTCAACTTCCGTTAACTTTAGTCCGTTACATTGGTTGTTTGATGAAAAGTACATAATAAAGTTGTCGAAATAGCTAAAAAAAGGTCTACAAAAATTTTGGATGGTTAACTTTTTAACGGATTAACTTTAACTTTCGTTAAATTTTCGAATTTTCGGTTAACTTTAACTTTAATTTTAACGCTTTAACGGTTAAGGAAGTTAACTTTTTTATTAACGGATTAACGAAGTTAACTTTTCGATTAACTGTGCCCACCTATGCTTACACGTACCTATATACGAAGCAGAAACACACTTCCATAGTGAGAGGTAAGTTACGTAAATATAGATATAGGTTTTGTTGCTATTTTGATAAAAAACATCATGTTATTTTTTTTTCGTTTTTGTGTACCTAAACACGGCATATCAAAGAATCATTTTATTTGTAGTAGTGACTATTGATTTTTTGCAATATTTACAACGTTGGGAAATAAAATACAATCAAATAAACTACTGATAAATGTATATAATATATGTATAAATACATTTTCCTTGTTATATGAAGATAAAAAGTAATTAGGTAACAATTCAGAGAAAATATAAGAAATTAATTTATTATTTCATATTTGTATCTAGAAAATCTATATAATCATAGACGTATGTACGTAGCCGAGATAAGTAAAAAATTTGTCAAGACATACACCAGTGTATGCCATAAGGGTTCCGAAGTATATACTACGTGGACTGTTTGGAGCCATTTTCAGGTGCATATTTGAGTTAAAAATAAATATAAAAATAGGATCATATTCTATTAATTCAGATCTACATTTTGACACCCCACAAGCCTAGATATGAAAATAAAAAAAATTCCATGACGCCCCTTCCTATTTTTTCAAAATTTGAAATGATATTGTTGATTTTAGTATTTGTCGTTACTAGTATTATAAAAACCCCATTACCAATTTTTTTTCAGATTTTTTGAGTCAGTAGTTACCGAGCTAGAGAGGGGGTGGACAAATTTTTGTTTACTTGAAGCCCCCTGCAGGCGCCATTTTTAATTTAGAAAAAAAATAAAAAATAGTGTCATATTCTACTCACTGAGATCTACATTTTGACACCCCACATGCCCAGATAAAAAAATAAAAATAAAAAAATGTATGACACCCCTCCCCTTTTCTCCAAAGTTTGATATTATATTGGTGACTTTAGTATTTGTCGTTGGTAGTCTCACCAAAGCCTCATTACCTATTTTTTTCAGATTTTTCGAGTTAGTAGTTACCGAGTTAGAGGGGGAGGGACACATTTTTTTTTGCTTGGAGCCCCCTGTAGGTGCCATTTTTGATTTATAAAAAAAATAAAAAATAGTGTCATATTCTACTCACTGAGATCTACATTTCGACACCCCACATGCCCAGATAAAAAAATAAAAAAAAAAAAATGTATAACACCCCTCCCTTTTTCTCCAAAATTTAAAATGATATTGGTGACTTTAGTATTTGTCGTTGGTTGTCTCACCAAAGCTTCATTACCTAATTTTGTTCAGATTTTTCGAGCCAGTAGTTACCGAGTTAGAGGGGGGGGGGGCAGACAAAATTATTGCTTGGAGCCCCCTGTAGGCGCCATTTTTAATTTAAAAAAAAATAGTGTCATATTCTACTCACTGACAATGAGATCTACATTTTGACGTCCCACACGACTTGGAATACATTTTTTTGTTTTTTTGAATTTGCTTTAAAGCCCCCTGTAGGCGCCATTTTTGATTTATAAAAAAATAAGAATAATGATCAAATTACACTAGCTTGGTTACACATTTTGATGTGCCACTTGCCTTGGTATAAAAAAAATTATTTTTTTTGGCTGTCTAGCTTCTTAGCACCCCCCCTAAAAAAATATTTTTCCAAAATATTTGTACATATTTTACTAGAGGGTGTCATTTTACATATTCAGTAAAAATTTCAAAGTTCTAGCTTATATAGTTTACGAGCTATTGAGCTTTGAGTGAAAAGGACGGACGGACGGACGACAAAGTGAGATTAATAGGGTTTCTTCGGAACCCTAAAAAGTAAAAAATATCTCCACCCACTTAATGGCGAATTAACTAAATTGAGGGGAGGGAGGCATAAAATAGACTACGACTTCATTTGTAGTAAAATAAATGCATTTAGACGTTTGCATAGCTGAAAAATTCAGATTTAGATTGAATTTTGTGAACATTTTTAAAATACATGAAAAATTAACCAGGCGCGTATTAACACTAGAAAGACGGGAGCAGTCATTTGACGGTATTTTCAATTTCAATATTAAATAATTCACAAACTATTTGACTTACCGTAATGAGAATTTGTGACTTTTATTAATACTAGTAGTTAAATGAAACTATGTATCAAAATAATTCACATCTATTTTCTTTATTGTTTGAAATGTTGATATACCGACAAAGATGGCGGCGGTCTTTTGATGGCTATGATCTGATAAATATGTTTTTAATTGTTGTATGAGAGGGTACAACAATAAATACGTATATGAATTGTCAGTCAAATAAGCCTGTAATTGTGTATCGATATTATTGTGAGTAATTTGTGAAAAAAGCCCAGGAAATTCGAAGAAGGCGAGAATGTCTTATTCAGAATTGTAAAAATAAAACTAATAAAGTATGCGATACTTATACTTGTAAAAAACCGCTTTGCGGCTCTTGTAGCATGTAAAAATTGTGTATAAATATTAAAATTAATCATACATTACATCTACTTTTATTTCTTTACTTGACATTTATTAATTACCTACCTACTCATAAAAAAGATATTTAGTAAATTTGTAGTCATTTGACCGGTCGCCGTCTTTGTAGGTAGGTAGATTTTCCCGTCTTTCTAGTGTTAAAAAAAAAACGAATTAATATTTCGAAATAAAATTGGATACACATTAAATGGTTAACCAATGGCATTAGAATATTTTATCGGTGTTTATTAAAATTGTTCGATAGTTAACTACCTTTGGTGATAATTTAGCACTTTGCATTTACAAACGCAGTTACCAATGTAGAAAATACCTCCCAAGCTTGGCCCAATATGGCCAAATATGCTTTTTGATATTGGTTCCAGTCATGAAGATAGAACCAGGAGATGATACTCAAGTGGAGAAGGTAAGCCAAAAAACGGAGTGTGGAGTGTGCAGTCTGCATTTTATGGACCCATACGCAGAAGTAAGAAATTTAGTTTGTGCACATTCAACACGGGGATGACCTCTGTTGGTTAAACTTGGGTTAAGGTTGAGCCAACTTTGGACCATCTTCGGTACGACAAGTCTTGAATAAACTTATCATTTGTATCTTGGCCCAGTGCAGCAAGCCAAACCGTGGCGTGGCCCCTTTGTAATTCCCTACACGGGTATTAGTGATTAATTAAAACAAAATTTGGAACAAACAATGCAGCCTAAGCTCAGACTTCACTATTTTCATTAAAAAAATTAAATTTTTGATTTAATTCCTGCATTAATTAATAATACAAAATAATAAAATTAAGTACTCGTTTACGTATAAAACACTATTATGTATTAAATTATTTGTTTAAATTGATATCTATTTTTACATAATAACACTATTATCGCCTTTTATGAAACAAAAAATAGGATAATAAAAGGTAATTTTAAAGTTAAGTATCACATCTACATAAATTATCAGTGTTGTAGCGAAATAAATAACTTTTTAAAATTAATTTAATTTTTATATTCAAGGCATGATATAAAAATGTTGATGGACATCATAAAAGGTAGAAAATAACTACTGAAAACTCTGGTTTCTTAGTCACTTAAAGAATCCTGATGAGGATTTCTTGTTAAGTCGAAACACGTATCGAGTGACTTTGTTTTATTGTGGTTAAGGTGTACATACCAGTTAGTTTATTTAAATTGAGATAAGCAAATATCTCGAAAACTAAGGTTTTTAAGGGGAAATCAGTGGCGGCTTTAGGGGGGGTTGGGGGCGACCGCCCGGGGCGCCAAGCTAACAGGGGCGGCGCGAAGAAGGACATAATGAGAGAAGCAAATAAGATATTTAAATATAAGGTAGTAACTAAAAAAAAAGGTCTTCAGATTTTTTTGAGTAAAAAAAAAAGGTCTTCAAAGGTTGCAAGGGCGGCAAAAAAAATTCGCCCGGGGCGCCAACATTGCAACGGCCGGCCCTGGGGAAAATGTTTGGTACGAGTATAAAAGTATCAATATTTAATTTAATAATAAACTAATAGACAAATATGAACGAGACACAGCTGTTAAAAAAGAGACTCGTTTATAAGAATTGCAAAAAAAGATAATTAATGATTTATACACAATAATATAACATTTTTGTGTATTTTTAGTAATTTGGCATGTGTTGTTTTTTAAAAAGACCGATTCAATTGCACTTTATTTTTTCCTACACCACTGTAATTTAGATTAACATATCAATAAGACAAATAATTATCAACACTGTTTGCAGGAATGTACTTACTCATTTATTACACCAAAATATTTTTACCCCACCCAAAAAAAAAAAAAAAATACTAAAACATGTGTAGAGTTAACTACAGTTAGGTTACTATAAAACTGAGATTTTTTTGGCTCTTTAGCACGCCCTTTCCTCTTTACCCCGAGACCCTAAACAGTTGCCTATTTTCAAGTTTTTTTTTTCAAGAAATATTTGTAAAATAAAAACATATTGTTCAAAATTTATATAAATAAGATAAAAAATCATTGATATAATTTGAGTATAAAGTATAAAATAAAAACAATAAAAATTAAGAAAGATACAAATTATATAGGTATTCGAAAAATTATCTGTACAAAATTTGCCATTTTCTCAAATCCCCCAACTAGCGCCTATTAATAAGTACAGCCCTGACTTATGGGGAATTACATTACTTTGTTTATGTTTTAAAATCTTATAATAACAAAAGAGATAATACATGTAATGTAATTTGTAAATACCCTCTTTTATCATCGTATAAATTACTTCTAATTTCCTCGTGTTGCTTGTATATAAAAGAAGTATTTTTACTCAAACAATCAGTCAAATAAAGAAATAGATACAATACCAACTACCTACATTACTATAACAAGTACAAGATGAACTTCAAGGTGCTATTATTCCTGCTGGTTGCAGTCGTTTGCATGATGCAAGTTAACGCCAGGGTATTGGTTGAAGATGAATTCGAAAATGAAGATTTAAATCGTAAGTAAAACAAATATATAATTTTATATCCGGTATATTACAAAATTAGCTAACAAATAGTATATCAAATATATATGAAATTTTCCTTGGAGTTTCATGAAGACTTTGACAAGTTTTACGCACGCGCGGTAAGTTAACACCAACGATATTAAAACAGTGGTGATATTATGAAAATTATCTCGTACAATAACATTATTATGTACTTAATTACACTTTCTGGCAAAATTAATTGTACTTGTACTTTTTTTGTACATGTGTACAATTCTGTCGGTATATATGGAACACCATTCATGTTTTAGGTAAGAAAACTATTATTTGAAATCAGCCCTTATCATTTCATTGGACAGAGAATTTAATCTTTTAACGAGATTGAGCAGGTAAAAATAGAATTCTTAAATTAAAACAAAATAAACATAAAAAATCGAAAACAATCGAAAATCAACCTCTTAAAAAATGTGCGTGTAATTTGGTCCACAGTAGTCTATATATTACACTCTTGTTACAATAATGCTGTATTTTAAATTTATTTTGTTGTTTTTATTTTACACTTACATATATGTTGTCACTGGAAAGAGTGCGCGGGCAGAACTTCCTTAATAGCACCCCATTTAGTGAGCACCATCATGAAGATTTGTACTAAAATAAAACGGGCAAGTGCATGTTGGGCATGCACATGATATGGTTCCGTAGTCATTCTCACTACGATTTATAAAAAAAAGTTATTTCATAATTTTCGTGACTGAAGGGTTAAAATCATAAAGTCATTTGACTTTTATTATTGCATTTTAGGAGACCTATCAAATGACACCCCACTCAATGGGGCAAATAAAAAAAATGTGAGCTCACTTTTCAGTTCATAGACTGAAAGTGAACTCACATTTTTTTTTTCATAAAAGGGGGTCCAAAATATTTTTGACAATGTCCGTTATAATTTTCAGTGAAAATACTAATTAAAACCTACATTCTCAATTTTTTTCAAATTTTTTGAATTGATAGTTACGAAAATAGAGGGGGGGCGCTCTGATAACGACATTAAAAAGCAAATATATCGTGACTGAAGGGTTAAAATCAAAAAGTTATCCCCACTCAATAGGGTAAGTGGGAAAAAAATGTAAGTTCACTTTTCAGTCTATGAAAGGGGGGTCCAAAATATTTTTGACAATGTTCGTTATAATTTTCAGTGAAAGTACTAATTAAAATCTACGTTCTGGAATTTTTTCAGATTTTTTTTAATTGATAGTTTAGAAAATAGAGGGGGGGGGGGCGCTTTTATAATGACTTTGGAGAGAAAATACATCGTGATCAAAGGGTTAAAATCAAAAAGTTCTGTTACATTTTTTGTTGCATTTTAGGAGACCTTTCTAATGACACCCCACTCAATGGTGTAGATGAATTTTTTTTTAAACACTTTTCATTTTATGAAAGGGGGTTCTACAAAATTTTTATTTTCAAAAATCTTATCATTTCTGATTTTGGGTCATCAATCTACGACCGTATACCAAATTTCATCTTATTATGACGAAATTTTTCAAGACGGACGGACATGGAGAAACTATAAGGGTTCCTAGTTTTCTACGGAACCCTAAAAAAAGGATTTTTGCGGAAATGAATAGTTGTGAAGTTATACTGGATTATTAATATACTTTTCATACTATTTGCCTCACCACGATTCTGGCTAATTATTAAACTTCATAGCCATATAATACCCCGTGGCCCATAGTCCATAATACCCGCAACCAGATATATTAAAAAAAAATGCTATCGCTAAGGCAATAATTATTACATGGATTAAAAGCACTGTTTATACTTCATACGGACAACCCTTATGTCTACATTTTTAAACAGCAATATAATTAATTTAATCAATTTAATACAATAATAGTATATTATACCACGAGTAAATAATGATAGCTATTATTACCGAGGAATAATTTTCGAACCGAGCCGCATAGCGGCGAGGGAGAAAAAATTTCCGAGGTAATAATAGCCATTATTGCGAGTAGTATACTGTACTTTATCTACGACTATTTTAATTACTTTAATAAAACACAACTGAATACAAGAAATGCAAACACAAGCATTTTTGTTATAATTTCAAATTAATATAAATTAAACTATACCATGGAAACAAAATACACAAACTCTGTGGTGTCCAAAAATATTAAAATTAGTAATATTAGAGTTAATAAACTGAACAAGTTTTGTACTATCAACAACTTTACTAGAATTTTTATCCATCTCAATACAAATACACAAACACTAGGTGTTTTATTTGACAGTCGTAAATAAATTTTTTAGACTTAAAGTTTGTGTATTTTGTTTCCATGGTATTATTTAATTTGAGGAATTTTCTGATTGGTGCATTAGAGGGCAATAATGACCATTATTGCCCTCCAATGCACCAATCAGAAAATTTCTCTTTCGTCATGGTATCCTCTGGGATTAATATATCGCATTATATAGTAAAAACTACGTATGTAATGTATGTATTATATATAAGTCGTGGATAAAAATTTAAATTAACTTACCTTAACATAAATAATCAAAAATGACAAATTTCATTAATCAATTACATACCGGTACTACAAATACTGTCATGTCAACTGACGTAGTTATTTAGAAGTGTAAGCTTAGATACATATTAATTTTGTCTTTATAAAATATAAAATGGAACAACAAAAGGGTGTCCATATTACCCTCCAGGTCAATATATACCGACTTTACTCTAACTATTGTATTCTAGCCGAAGAAGTTCCAGTTGTCGAAGAACGTGCCAATAGAATGCGTCGAGTTACTTGCGACCTTTTGAGTGTCAACACGAAATTTGGTTCTTTGAACCACGCTGCATGCGCCGCTCACTGTCTCGCTATGAGGAGAGGTTTCCGCGGTGGTCGATGCATCAATGGTGTTTGCAATTGTAGAAGATAAATGGGGGAGCTGGTCGTAATATCTCATTATATTAATTTAGTATTATTATTGTATTATATTTGTTTTATTAATGTTTCTGGTGATTTTATTTATAAATAAATGTATTACTTTATTATGCAACTTTTCCAATGTTTTTTTTAGTATTATTCCATGACTATTTTTAAAAAAGGTGTGACATTTTTTTTTGCTTCTTCGGCGTATTCGAAAGAATAGGGGAAACTACACTCAAATCTCTAAACGACGACCAATCTATTAACGTAAGCACCGAGAAACGATTGGCTAACCCCTCTATGTAACGACCTACCCCTATCCCTACTACAATACTACCGTGACTGCTATATTTCTGCGCGAAATTTAAATTCACCAATTAACGTTAAAGTCGACGCTTTTGTGTATGTGATCATTTATGAAAGTAGAATACATTTTGTTCTCTGATCTTAAAATGTCTACATGATTTTTCAGTTTCAGGTCAAGATAAACACTTTTTTTTTGTCCCATGTTTGTGTGTCTGTCCTCTAAATCATTGTTACATGTATAACTCATGAACTATTGAACCGATATTGTTGATACTTTAATACTTGGTTTGTTGGTTTTATATAAAAATTATTAAAATCCCAAAATTATTTTTCAGAATATTTCAAGAATAACGGATGCTATGTGAAAATTTTATAGAATCTTTTTTGTAGACAATTAAATTTTCTTTAAGAAAGGTTATTACAGGTTTTGTAATAAAACATCCCCATACGAAGTTATATTAAAATATGTAATTTTTGACGTTTTTATAGCAGAAAAATTAAGATTTTAATTCCTTTTGGTGAATTTAGCACGGGGAACCACTTGGCAGATGTTTTTTAAACACTTTGTTGTTCGGTATCATAAAGGAGCTAGCAAATGAGGTATCAAACTTATATGACAGTTATTTTGCAGTTTCATGAAGACTTTGACAAGTTTCGCGCACGCGTCGTATGTAAACAACAACAGTATTAAAATAGTGGTAATATTATGAAAATTATTTTTAACGGTCAGAGTCGCCAA
Organism: Sialis lutaria; assembly: GCA_949319165.1. Classification (NCBI taxonomy): domain Eukaryota; kingdom Metazoa; phylum Arthropoda; class Insecta; order Megaloptera; family Sialidae; genus Sialis; species Sialis lutaria. The sequence continues at coordinate 4,497,595 of OX439244.1, forward strand.
CTGTGTTATAACAGGTGGCCAGTATTTCTCTGGAACAAATTTCCCTGACTTTTCTCGGTTTTCCAGGTGAATTTTTCAGTTATCCCTGTTTTTTATTAAAAAAAAAATTAAGCATATTTTACACGATATATTAAAGAATATACGAAACTTTAAAAACGAACTTAAAGTATGATCATTCGCAATGATACTTAATTGTAAGTATCATTGCGAATTTTGTCGCAATTTTTTCCAAAATGTGATTTCAAGGTATCAAAATTCTCTACTAAATGTGTTAATATATGCATTTTTTTATTACATAAAAACGTTAAAAAGGGAAAAGACGTTGAGGAACGAATTGCACTATCATAAAGCAGAGTAAATTTTCAACATTCCAAAAAAAAAAAAAGATTTCAAATTGGTTAATTTTTGACAGGCTATTTTTAGGTATCCCCTTAATTAATGTGCAGAGAGTACGTGTATACGTAAAATAAATCAAATTTCACGAAATTATATTTAATAATAATAATATCTTCAATACCAAATTACATAATAAATTAATATCACCATTGTTAAAAACCATTAATATATTCAATAATTGAACAAATTACATGAAGTGTAATACCTACACTTCTGAAAGTACTAAAAATAGATCACGTGATAAAACAGAATTATTTCTTGACAGAACTTTTTTGAAAATTCTGCATGTTTTTTTTAAATTTATTATAAAAATATTTGCGGGAAATTACTTGACGTGAAGTGATTTTTGCATTTTTACAGAAAATTCCCTGACTTCCAACCATATTCCCTGACATTTCCCTGTCTAGCAAAATTCCCTAAATTTTCCCAGTTTTCCAGTAGCTGGCCACCCTGTATAATAATTTGAAGTATCACTGCTCTGAATTCCATAGAAAATCTATAGATACTATCACAAAATTTAGTGCTCGCCAGCTAACAAATTTTGCTAGCTCCTTTACAATACCGGACATATTAAAGACGATTAAGGCCTATTTCACACATATACGGTTTCATTTGGTTCGGTTCGTTTTCGGTCGCTGCCGACAAGTGTGAAACGATGATTCAGTTTGTATTCGGTACCTTATAGAAATCGTACAGAACTGAATACTCCCTCCACACGGACAGATTTCATCAGGTGTCCAGGGAACACAAACCAATGAACGCGTTCACACATAGTCGCGTCATTATAATATTTTGAAAAAAAATTAATTAGAGCCCTTTATATTATTGATGGAATTTGTGTGGGAAGGTGTAAGGAGTAATTTCTCATCAAATGAGTCAATTTTTTTTCATTGGAACATTGTTTATTTTTAAACAATTTGGTTGGAAAATCGATTTTTCTGATATAGTGGGAAAATTGTGGGTTGTAGAGAAAAGTACAGCACAGACGAAATATGCGCAATCAAAAGATCTATAATTTGGTGCCTGGTAGATTAAAATCCGATAATTGGTTCAAAAGTTATTGCAAAAAAACCGCTAAAAAACGTTGAAAATTAACTTTTTTTAAATTGTTTATAATTTTTTTATTATTTATTAAAATTCAACGAAAATACCTAAAAGTTATGAGCATTAATATGTTTCAAAAGTGAGCGAAAGATAGGTGCTGTAGGTCGAATAGTTTTTGCAAAATTCTATTTGTTTATCCGGTTGAGAAAAAAATAGCTAAATTTCAAACGCGGGGCCTGATAAAAGTTATTAACCAAAAAGGATTCACAACCCCGATTTTTAAAGGCCAAAGCCTAACTTAACTTTGTATTTTCGTACAATATCGATTTATTATCGAGAACCCTTTTGAAACGTGCAATAAACAAAATATTTAAAAAATTGCACTAAAAATGAATAATTTTCAATATTTCGACTTAGCGGTGAACAATGTTATTTTACAATTTAGAAAACTCTCTTATTGTTATTTTTTCGTCGCGTTACCCCAGATTAAAAAAAGAATGAAGGTTCTACGATCATTATAAGCCGAGATATTGCAAATTTTTCAAGCGCGGATCATTTTGAACTTCGACTTTGCCCGCGAGATACATTTCTCAGTCGTCGAAGTTCAAAATGATCCGCGCTTGAAAAATTTGCAATATCTCAGCTTATAATGATCGTAGAACCTTCATTCTTTTTTTAATCTGGGGTAACGCGACGAAAAAATAACAATAAGAGAGTTTTCTAAATTGTAAAATAACATTGTTCACCGCTAAGTCGAAATATTGAAAATTATTCATTTTTAGTGCAATTTTTTAAATATTTTGTTTATTGCACGTTTCAAAAGGGTTCTCGATAATAAATCGATATTGTACGAAAATACAAAGTTAAGTTAGGCTTTGGCCTTTAAAAATCGGGGTTGTGAATCCTTTTTGGTTAATAACTTTTATCCGGCCCCGCGTTTGAAATTTAGCTATTTTTTTCTCAACCGGATAAACAAATAGAATTTTGCAAAAACTATTCGACCTACAGCACCTATCTTTCGCTCACTTTTGAAACATATTAATGCTCACAACTTTTAGGTATTTTCGTTGAATTTTAATAAATAATAAAAAAATTATAAACAATTTAAAAAAAGTTAATTTTCAACGTTTTTTAGCGGTTTTTTTGCAATAACTTTTGAACCAATTATCGGATTTTAATCTACCAGGCATCAAATTATAGATCTTTTGATTGCGCATATTTCGTATGTGCTGTACTTTTCTCTACAACCCACAATTTTCCCACTATATCAGAAAAACCGATTTTCCAACCAAATTGTTTAAAAATAAACAATGTTCCAATGAAAAAAAATTGACTCATTTGATGAGAAATTACTCCTTACACCTCCCCCAACAAATTCCATCAATAATATAAAGGGCTCTAATTAACTCTTTTTTGTGGTATTATTTCAGCTATAATGACGCGACTAACATACTCGGTTTAGTTTCGGTTTTAACCTGATAGCGAGTGTTATTTTTTTTAAGTTTTGTCGCGGATTTTCTAATAAAATGAGCGGTTTTCTAGATGTTGATGTGGATCGTCTTCATGCTCTTTAGCTTCGAGAAAATAGTGTAGAATGCTCCAAATTCCCGCTGTAAAGTGATGAGAGGGTGCTCGCAATGAATTCTAGTATTCCTCCTTCATTTTTTAATTTTTTTTATAGAGAAACAACATGGCAACAACTTGCTTTCTCTCCATGATAACTACTGAATTTTCCGGAAAAAAATAAAACCTAATATGAACTGTATGAGAACCGTGTATGTGTGAAAGGGTTTGATTCGTTTTCGGCTGAAACCGAAAACGAACCGAACCGAATGGAACCGCGTATGTGTGAAACAAGGCTTATAAATAAAATTCACTTATTTACCTTCTATTCTTTATATTCTAGCTGAAGTCCCAACTGCTGAAGAACGTGCCAATAGAATGCGTCGAGTTACTTGCGACCTTTTGAGCGTTCATACACCTATCGGATCTTTGGAGCACGCTGCATGTGCTGCTCACTGTCTCGCCATGATGGCAGGTTATCGAGGTGGACGCTGCATTGACGGCGTTTGCCACTGTAGAAGATAAATGGCTGGGACCTGCTCATTATATCCAATATATGGATATAAAAATACTATAACATGTTATATCACACTTATTTTTTAAATGTTTTATATGATTTTGTATACAAATAAACTATATGGCATAAATGTGTATAATTTAAGGTACTTGACCACCTTATAAATTTCAAAACATCAATTTTTTGTTTTTTGCATTTTGTCAATACTTTTAAAAATCACCCCAATTTTTTTTAAATTCGAATTCTAAAGGTGCGGTTACATCAAGCGCGCCGTGCCGCGCCGCCCGCGCTGCGCCGAACACGCAAAATGTTTATGTTTATCTGATGGGGACGGCAAATCGCGCACGAACGCGCATGTTTGTGTACTAACACTACTAACTAAATTCTAAGCCCAAAAACAAAGAGTTAACTCCATTTTTACCCAAGCGAATGAAGCAGCTAACTCATTCTAGCGGATACCTTGAGAACTATCAACGGTAGGTAACTCTTAGTTGTTGAACCAAACGAAAGAATGATTTTTTTCCCCCAGAAACGGTTGTTAACTCAGTTTGGCCTAAAAATGGAGTTAACTCGTTGTTGCTGCAAACTGTGCAAACCCCTCAAATTTCAAACCGCAGGTCTGTATTCAAACCGTTCTCGAGATATGGCCTTTCAAAGTTTTCGATTTTTGAAAATTTCGGAGAAAAATGGCTGTAACTTTTGAACGTGTGGTCGGATTTGAAATCAGCGTATAGGCTGTGTGCACGATGACAACTAGCGCTGCTAGCGGGCGATATAGACAATTTTCAACTATTTTATTAGTATTGTTTTTTATTTAATAAATATAAAAAAATAACAAATATCATTTAATCTAGCTGTTTGCATATAATGTAAATAGCAAAATATGAGAGGTACGTGAAAATGATTCATTTCCGGTATTTTTTTTCTTCAAATATGACAGAAAAATAATTAATTCGTTCACATTGACAGCATAACCTAAAAATATTGCACCGACGATCTTGCGGACCGAGTTTGAATCTATCAAACACTCAATCTCTTTTACTTTCACAGTTTACTTTTATAATTTTCAAATAAGTCGTTAAATATCACCTAAAAAACTATAAAGTCCTAGTCAATGTAATATTTTAATTTCGCCTAACCTAAAACTGTACACAAGTTGACAATTTTAAAATGTTATAATTTCGGTAAAATTCATTGTTTACAACGATATACAGGGTCCTCCAATAGTGCGTCCGGCATTGTTTTACGCCCAAACTATTGAAGATAGAGAGTTAGGATAAAAATTTTACTATATATATCGACCCTAAAGAATTTTAGGAAAATATTTTCAACCCCCTAAAACCGCTCCTTGGGGGCTAGTTTGAGGGGTACATGCCCGTTTCTCAGTAAAATCAAATGGAATGGTATATCAAAAAGTACATATTTGTAAAGATAATAAAAAAATAAGAAACTTTCGTAAAAAAAATTTTTCATACTTTCAATTGTTTAAAAAATATGGCGACTTGTTCTCAAATTTTAGGGTTTCACTAAAAGTGTTATAATTTCGTTAAATATTAATGGAATTTTATTATTTTTTCAAATTTAGAAAGTAGAAATAATGAACTTTGTAAAGATGTATCACTATTTGTGATTTTGATAGTTTAAAGTGTCATACGCGATATATCAAAAATTCAAAAGTTCAACTAGGGATAATTCGAAATTTTCAAATACAACGGTATATCAATTAATACTTTTTCTTAAAAAGGATATGTAAATAAACAACTTTTGTTAAGAAAATTTAAAATTTAAAATTATAATTTTAAAATTGAAAACTGAAAATTAAAATTTTTAACTTTAATTTTTTTTTTCAAAAGTTGTTTATTTACATATCTTCTTTAAGAAAAAGTACTAATTGATATACCATTGTATTTAAAATTTTTGAATTATCCCTAATTGAACTTTTCAATTTTTGGTATGTTGAGTATGACACTTTAAACTATCAAAATCACAAATAGTCATACATCTTTACAAAGTTCATTATTTCTACTTTCTAAATTTGAAAAAATAATAAAATTCCATTAATTTTTAACGAAATTAGAGCACTTTTAGTGAAACCCTAAAATTTGAGAACAAGTCGCCATATTTTTTAAACAATTGAAAGTATGAAAATTTTTGTTTTACGAAAGTTTCTTATTTTTTTATTATCTTTACAAATATGTACTTTTTGATATACCATTCCATTTGATTTTACTGAGAAACGGGCATGTACCCCTCAAACTACCCCCCAAGGAGCGGTTTTAGGGGGTTGAAAATATTTTCCTGAAATTCTTTAGGGTCGATATATATAGTAAAATTTTTATCCTAACTCTCTATCTTCAATAGTTTGGGCGTAAAACAATGGCGGACGCACTATTGGAGGACCCTGTATATGTATAATAATGTATATACATACATGTATATATCCTGGATATACAGTTTATGGCATTCCACGTCAAGTTTATTATAGATATGACCATTTTTATGATATGTCAAAATTAGCTTTTTTGAAGAATTTCGTTTAACAAAACCTTTAGTAACTGTACAGTACCTTTGCTAGCATATTTGAAAATATAGTACCTAGATTATTTTTATGACACGTTAGTAGTATTTCTTGTAACTATTCTAAAAAAGTACAACAATAAAATTACTTCAAAATTTCATATATCTGTTACATTTTAATAATGAAAAATAACAATATTTTCTCTTCTGGCGTGTAATTTGCTCCTCTATTTTTTCGCTTTTGATATTTCTATATATTACTGAATATTTTTGTGTGTAATTTAAAAACTTTCGGAAATTATAATTATTTTCACTTTTTAATAACAATGACATACGAAAAATGTAGTTGAGTTGTTACAATAAAACTCACCACGAGCGCTGACATCGATATTTATTTTAACCCCGCCCCCTTGCACATAGTCTATACAATTCTATCACACTATAATATAAACGTGCAATATATATATATGTATATATGTATGTCCGGACGAAATGTTTTTTTTATAGACTTTGGATTGGCCAGGCCGATTTTGATAATTTTTTTTTCGTCATGTAGCTTGACTCTTTTTCCAGTCAATAGGCTAGATTTCATTTCTTAGTTATGAAAGGTCTCTGAGTTGTGATTTTTTTCCGAAAAAGTACATCGAAATTTTACTGAAAAAACGATGAATTAGCTGGCTCGAGCATCGGCTTTTGTTTTTCAGACAGTGTGATGGTCGTTTGAAAAATACTATTTTTACGATAATTTACTAAATTACAAGACATCACTGTTGTATTTTGTTTATATCTGTCAAAATATGACATTTATAAAGAAGAAAACACATGGATTTTTATTGACATTTTCATAAAAAACACACTGATTATATTTACTTGATTAATTTTAAAATGTTAGATTTGTGAATTTATTATAATTTCTACGTAAAATAGATTTTGATTGAAATTGTTAAACGAAGAAATTATAAACAGCTGTTTTTTATCTTATTAATGTCAGGAGCGTGGAAAGAAATGTTATTTTGTACATTTTGATTAAATTGCTTTTAAATTAAATTTTAACCAACATTGATTGGTAATTTGATGTAATTAGTATAATTATCTATAGATAATATTAAAAAGTATAATGTCAGGAGCGGCGAATTAAAAAATATTTAAAATCTTTTTTTCTAATTAGTTTAAATTTGACAGATAACAGATGACAGGGAATGTTCTAGAAGGTTTTCTATCGTTTTCTATTAGGAGTGAGAAAATTTTTGATGACGTTAAATTTGATAGTTCCAAAATTACGTGGTTTTACTTCCATGTTCGAAGAAATGGAAGTATTGTAATACCGTCAAAAAATCATGTCCGAAAAAAAAGCAGATTCTCATTGTACTAACTTCAAAACGTAAAGAAAAGTTAATTTCCGCATGGCGGCTGTGCGTGTGTCTGTGTGTCCGTGTGTCTGTGTGTCTGTCTGGATGTAGAATTTTCTTCCGTGTACGATAACTACTGTAGATATGCACCGATTTGAATTATTTTTGGGGAAAATGTTTGCCTCAGTGAGTATTCCAGACCTATTGATTTTGGTGCTAATCGGATTAGGGGTTTCCGAAATATTCTGTACCAATTAAATTTTTTTTTGTACCAATTATCGTCTAAAAAGTGAGTATTATCTCACCAATTTTGATAAGACTTGGTACACTTGTAGTTCAATCCAATCTAAGGGGCACTTATTTCATAAACGTGCTTAGATAGCCACTGAAGGGGTGAAAACCACCTTCAAAATTTTAATTTTAAATACTTATAAATTCATGTTGCCATGGAAACAAGCGCAATTAAATTCAAATGTCAGATAATTATTATTTTACAAAAATGTCTATTCTACAACTGACATTAGAATATTAGAAAACTAATATTTATAATACAAAGGTGAGTTTTATATTAAAAATTATTGTAAAAGATATTATAGAACATGGAAGTCATGTATGGTTCTCCATACCGATATTTTTACATGTGACATATTTTTTATGTTTGTAAAAAAATTATTTTGAGTGAAATTATTGAATTTTTTTTAATTGTTGAAATTATTCATTTAAATCAGGGACGGTGTTTCAAATATTTTTAAATTTGTGTTTTTTTAATGAAATTGTATAAAAATATAATTTTTAATAGTTTTGTTGATGTAATTTATTCAAAATTTCACATTTAAAAATAATAATTAAGTCAGGGGCTGGTGTCGTTTTAAATATATGAAATTTTTGGGAACTGTCACATTTCGTAACGATTGTAAAAACTTAAAAAAACATTTTTTATAGTTCAAAAATATAAATTTCATAAAAATATGAAAATTATAATATAGATCAGTAGCGCCTATAAAAAATTGTTTATGAATTATTATTTTTTTGAAAGTTTTGAGATTGATAATTGATATATTAATTTTTTTTTAAATTATAATTTAGTCAGGGGCGTTGCATGAAAATAGTTCAATTTGTTATTTTTTAAAAGTGCAATGTTTTTAAAATTATTTAATAAATAACAGTACATTTTAGGTTGTGTAATTTATACATGTTTCATTTATATCAGGGACGGCGTTTCAAATAATTTTAAATTTGTGTTTTTTTAATGAAATTGTATATAAATATAATTTTAAATAGTTTTGTTGTAGGTGATTGATGCAATTTATCCAAAAGTTCACATTTAAAAATAAATAAGTCAGTAGCGTCTCAATTTTTTTTTAATTGTTCAAAAATTAGAAATTTCAAAAAAATATGAAAATCAGTAGCGCCCCAAAAAAATTATTTATGAATTATTATTTTTTTGAAAGTTGAGATTGATATATTAATCCTTTTTTTTTTAATTATAATTAAGTCAGGGGCGCGCATGAAAATAATTAAAATTGCTATTTTTTTAAAGTGATGTAGACAAATTAATTTTGATTAAAATTGAACAAAAATTAAAAACTTCAGGAATATATAAAAATAAAAAGTTAACCATTTAATAAATAACAGTACATTTTAGGTTGGGTAATTTATACATGTAATATTATTGAAAATTGTAATATTGATATGTGATTATCACCGCCAATTTAAGAAATAAAATGAGTATCAGCAAAAAGATTGGAAAATTATTATATTATACACATACGAGGGTCACAGACCCGAGTAAATTTGTGATTAGGTAATTTGTACATGTAAAATTACTGAAAATTGTAATATTGATTATCTCCGCCAAATGAAAAAATTAACTATCAAAAAATTGTGGAACGAGTATGATATATACACATACGAGGGTCGCAGAAACGAGTAAATTTGTATAAAAAATATGGCGTCAAAGGGGGTTGGGGCGCGAAGCGCCCAGGGGCACAGCCCCTAGTCATATGTATAATACTCAAAAATTCGAAAAAAAAAATTAGTTAAAAATCGACATTTTTTAAACTCAGTTTCAGGATTACTTCTGAAGAAGACTCCGACAAGAGTCGAAACGTCAAGTATAAGTATACGACAACGTGGACAACAGAAAAGTTAGCTACTATAGACATATCGTTTTTAAGATAAGAAAATAAAGAGGAAAAAGGTATGCAAAGATAGCGACGGTACAGCAACGGTAGGGTTACCAACTTAAAGTAAAAAAATCAGTAAAATGAAAATCATTAATTAAACGTTAATTAGACAATATGTACAATGTTAATTAACGTTATTAAGATAATAAAGCAATTATCTTGCCAAATATAAAGCAAACATCAACGGTTTGACATCTTTATCAACCATAACCTCACTTTTGGCAGAAAATAAAATTTCTTGAAAATATAGGTAATTTAAGTAAATAAGATCGTTTATCAACAAACTATACTTGCTAATATGTTGTACGATTAATTATTCAAATTATTTAATTGTATATTGCACACAGTAAGTTAAATATTACGAAATAATGACTGATATCGAACAGCCCGTACCCGTACTGAAAAATAAAATCCTCCGTAACTTCAACAATACAACCGTGATATTGTTGAAACCTATACACATTATTAACAATACAATAGTGTCTTAGAAATAAATAAGAGTGTTTTGCTATCACCCCCTCGTTTTTAGATATAACGCATTTTATAGTCACTATTGAGATTTCGATGAATTTAACTAACTATCATTTAAAAATTATCAAATAAAACAATACGAAATTATTACACAGAGTCAAGGTAACAAAAAGGCATGTATTAACGTTTGTAGCAATTAATTAAAATGCATATATTCTTCAAACGAGCAAGTTGATAAATCATGTAAATGCAGCCAAAATAAAAACTTTTGCAAATCCCTATTACAGCTGTACATCCGTAAAGAAATAGTTAATCACATCTGCAGCATATTTTTTGGATATAACCTCCAGGTTTTACGAAATTAATAAAAAACCAAAATTTACTTAACATGAAACAAAAAGTTAATAATGCGCATGCGTAGACAGACGCAACATTCAAAGCGTTTGATTTATGGCGCCGTCGCTAAGAAAATTAGATATGGGTTTATGCTAAAATACATCTCAACAAGATGCCGTTGTTATCGTGAAAACTTCACAAAACGTAGCAAATTATGTGCCGCATCTTTTGTATATTTCACTTTTTTGATATCTCCCCCTCGTTTTATTTTATTAAAGAAAAACTTAAAAAATACAAAAAATTTATATCATTTAAATGCGTATAACTCTTGTAAAAATTGCGTGATTTTTGCGAGATTACAGTAAAATACGTAGAAATACAAGCTTAACAAAATGGCAGTATCCGATATTTAATTAGACAAACAGAATTTTTGAAAACGGTGAACAAGTGGTATACAAAATTTGCACACTGCATAAAAAAGCCAGCGACGAATGATTTCACGGTCACGAAAAAAATGTTGCAAAATTAAAAAATACAAATATACATAGAGAAACTAATGCCGATCAATATTTTTTTTGGGGTTTTTCGCTACGACTTCTATATTTTTCACAATCTGCAAAAAACTGAAAAATGGGGTGAAAAATACTCGATTCACAAATACCTGTGATTTATCTATACTGTCTATGGTAAAATTAGATCAACAATGATTATTACGTTCATTAGAATCGCGATAAATCGCGACTGGACACCGTTATAATTATGAAAATTTCACAAAACATAGCAAATTATGTGCCGCATCTTTTGTATATTTCACTTTTTTGATATCTCCCCCTCGTTTTTTTTTATTAAAGAAAAACTTAAAAAATACAAAAAATTTATTTCATTTAAATGCGTATAACTCTTGTAAAAATTGCGTGTTTTTTGCGAGATTACAGTAAAATACGTAGAAATACAAGCTTAACAAAATGGCAGTATCAGATTTTTAATTAGACAAACAGAATTTTTGAAAACGGTGAACAAGTGGTATACAAAATTTGCACACTGCATAAAAAAGCCAGCGACGAATGATTTCACGGTCACCAAAAACACGTCGCAAAATTAAAAAATACAAATATACATAGAGAAACTAATGCCGATCAATATTTTTTTGGGGGTTTTTCGCTACGACTTCTAGATTTTTCACAATCTGCAAAAAACTGAAAAATGCGGTGAAAAATACTCGATTCACAAATACCTGTGATTTATCTACTGTCTATGGTAAAATTAAATCAACAATGATTATTACGTTCATTAGAATCGCAATAAATCGCGACTGGACACCGTTATAATTATGAAAATTTCACAAAACATAGCAAATTATGTGCCGCATCTTTTGTATATTTCACTTTTTTGATATCTCCCCCTCGTTTTATTTTATTAAAGAAAAACTTCAAAAATACAAAAAATTTATATCATTTAAAAGCGTATAACTCTTGTAAAAATTGCGTGATTTTTGCGAGATTACAGTAAAATACGTAGAAATACAAGCTTAACAAAATGGCAGTATCCGATATTTAATTAGACAAACAGAATTTTTGAAAACGGTGAACAAGTGGTATACAAAATTTGCACACTGCATAAAAAAGCCAGCGACGAATGATTTCACGGTCACGAAAAAAATGTTGCAAAATTAAAAAATACAAATATACATAGAGAAACTAATGCCGATCAATATTTTTTTTGGGGTTTTTCGCTACGACTTCTAGATTTTTCACAATCTGCAAAAAACTGAAAAATGAGGTGAAAAATACTCGATTCACAAATACCTGTGATTTATCTACTGTCTATGGTAAAATTAAATCAACAATGATTATTACGTTCATTAGAATCGCGATAAATCGCGACTGGACACCGTTATAATTATGAAAATTTCACAAAACATAGCAAATTATGTGCCGCATCTTTTGTATATCTCACTTTTTTGATATCTCCCCCTCGTTTTTTTTTTATTAAAGAAAAACTTAAAAAATACAAAAAATTTATTTCATTTTAATGCGTATAACTCTTGTAAAAATTGCGTGATTTTTGCGAGATTACAGTAAAATACGTAGAAATACAAGCTTAACAAAATGGCAGTATCAGATTTTTAATTAGATAAACAGAATTTTTGAAAACGGTGAAAAAGTGGTATACAAAATTTGCACACTGCATAAAAAAGCCAGCGACGAATGATTTCACGGTCACGAAAAAAATGTTGCAAAATTAAAAATTACAAATATACATAGAGAAACTAATGCCGATCAATATTTTTTTTGGGGTTTTTCGCTACGACTTCTAGATTTTTCACAATCTGCAAAAAACTGAAAAATGAGGTGAAAAATACTCGATTCACAAATACCTCTGATTTATCTACTGTCTATGGTAAAATTAAATCAACAATGATTATTACGTTCATTAGAATCGCGATAAATCGCGACTGGACACCGTTATAATTATGAAAATTTCACAAAACATAGCAAATTATGTGCCGCATCTTTTGTACATCTCACTTTTTTGGTATCACCCCCTCGTTTTATTTTATTAAAGAAAAACTGAAAAAAATACAAAAATTTATATCATTTAAATGCGTATAACTCTTGTAAAAATTGCGTGATTTTTGCGAGATTACAGTAAAATACGTAGAAATACAAGCTTAACAAAATGACAGTATCCGATTTTTAATTAGACAAACAGAATTTTTGAAAACGGTGAACAAGTGGTATACAAAATTTGCACACTGCATAAAAAAGCCAGCGACGAATGATTTCACGGTCACGAAAAAAATGTTGCAAAATTAAAAAATACAAATATACATAGAGAAACTAATGCCGATCAATAATTTTTGGGGGGTTTTTCGCTACGACTTCTAGATTTTTCACAATCTGCAAAAAACTGAAAAATGAGGTGAAAAATACTCGATTCACAAATACCTGTGATTTATCTACTGTCTATGGTAAAATTAAATCAACAATGATTATTACGTTCATTAGAATCGCGATAAATCGCGACTGGACACCGTTATAATTATGAAAATTTCACAAAACATAGCAAATTATGTGCCGCATCTTTTGTATATCTCACTTTTTTGATATCTCCCCCTCGTTTTTTTTTATTAAAGAAAAACTTAAAAAATACAAAAAATTTATTTCATTTTAATGCGTATAACTCTTGTAAAAATTGCGTGATTTTTGCGAGATTACAGTAAAATACGTAGAAATACAAGCTTAACAAAATGGCAGTATCAGATTTTTAATTAGATAAACAGAATTTTTGAAAACGGTGAAAAAGTGGTATACAAAATTTGCACACTGCATAAAAAAGCCAGCGACGAATGATTTCACGGTCACGAAAAAAATGTTGCAAAATTAAAAATTACAAATATACATAGAGAAACTAATGCCGATCAATATTTTTTTTGGGGTTTTTCGCTACGACTTCTAGATTTTTCACAATCTGCAAAAAACTGAAAAATGAGGTGAAAAATACTCGATTCACAAATACCTGTGATTTATCTACTGTCTATGGTAAAATTAGATCAACAATGATTATTACGTTAATTAGAATCGCGATAAATCGCGACTGGACACCATTATTATTATGAAAATTTCACAAAACATAGCAAATTATGTGCCGCATCTTTTGTATATCTCACTTTTTTGATATCTCCCCCTCGTTTTTTTTTATTAAAGAAAAACTTAAAAAATACAAAAAATTTATTTCATTTTAATGCGTATAACTCTTGTAAAAATTGCGTGATTTTTGCGAGATTACAGTAAAATACGTAGAAATACAAGCTTAACAAAATGGCAGTATCAGATTTTTAATTAGATAAATAGAATTTTTGAAAACGGTGAAAAAGTGGTATACAAAATTTGCACACTGCATAAAAAAGCCAGCGACGAATGATTTCACGGTCACGAAAAAAATGTTGCAAAATTAAAAATTACAAATATACATAGAGAAACTAATGCCGATCAATATTTTTTTTGGGGTTTTTCGCTACGACTTCTAGATTTTTCACAATCTGCAAAAAACTGAAAAATGAGGTGAAAAATACTCGATTCACAAATACCTCTGATTTATCTACTGTCTATGGTAAAATTAAATCAACAATGATTATTACGTTCATTAGAATCGCGATAAATCGCGACTGGACACCGTTATAATTATGAAAATTTCACAAAACATAGCAAATTATGTGCCGCATCTTTTGTACATCTCACTTTTTTAATATCACCCCCTCGTTTTATTTTATTAAAGAAAAACTGAAAAAAATACAAAAATTTATATCATTTAAATGCGTATAACTCTTGTAAAAATTGCGTGATTTTTGCGAGATTACAGTAAAATACGTAGAAATACAAGCTTAACAAAATGACAGTATCCGATTTTTAATTAGACAAACAGAATTTTTGAAAACGGTGAACAAGTGGTATACAAAATTTGCACACTGCATAAAAAAGCCAGCGACGAATGATTTCACGGTCACGAAAAAAATGTTGCAAAATTAAAAAATACAAATATACATAGAGAAACTAATGCCGATCAATATTTTTTTTGGGGTTTTTCGCTACGACTTCTAGATTTTTCACAATCTGCAAAAAACTGAAAAATGAGGTGAAAAATACTCGATTCACAAATACCTGTGATTTATCTACTGTCTATGGTAAAATTAAATCAACAATGATTATTACGTTCATTAGAATCGCGATAAATCGCGACTGGACACCGTTATAATTATGAAAATTTCACAAAACATAGCAAATTATGTGCCGCATCTTTTGTATATTTCACTTTTTTGATATCTCCCCCTCGTTTTATTTTATTAAAGAAAAACTTAAAAAATACAAAAAATTTATATCATTTAAATGCGTATAACTCTTGTAAAAATTGCGTGATTTTTGCGAGATTACAGTAAAATACGTAGAAATACAAGCTTAACAAAATGGCAGGATCCGATATTTAATTAGACAAACAGAATTTTTGAAAACGGTGAACAAGTGGTATACAAAATTTGCACACTGCATAAAAAAGCCAGCGACGAATGATTTCACGGTCACGAAAAAAATGTTGCAAAATTAAAAAATACAAATATACATAGAGAAACTAATGCCGATCAATATTTTTTTTGGGGTTTTTCGCTACGACTTCTAGATTTTTCACAATCTGCAAAAAACTGAAAAATGAGGTGAAAAATACTCGATTCACAAATACCTGTGATTTATCTACTGTCTATGGTAAAATTAAATCAACAATGATTATTACGTTCATTAGAATCGCGATAAATCGCGACTGGACACCGTTATAATTATGAAAATTTCACAAAACATAGCAAATTATGTGCCGCATCTTTTGTACATCTCACTTCTTTGGTATCACCCCCTCGTTTTTTTTTATTAAAGAAAAACTGAAAAAATACAAAAAAATTATATCATTTAAATGCGTATAATTCTTGTAAAATATGCGTGATTTTCGCGACATTACAGTAATATACGTAGAAATACAAGCTTAACAAAATGGCATTATCAAATTTTTCATTAGACAAACAGAATTTTTGAAAATGATTAACATTTATGTTTATAAATGTTTGTGTATTATTCATACAAGTTTATATTTTTTTACTATAGTTTTTATAATATATAAGCAAATACGAACAAATTCTATCAGAATGTATATATACAAAATGTCGATAATGCTTAGTAGCTATATTTCCAATATAAACCCTAAGTTTTTGAGAAATCAAGAAATACTAAAAACAAATTTGAATTACCCGCCACGTAGAAATCATAACCTAATTTTTTTTCTGAATTCGATCAAACTGCGATATAGCGCGATTGTAAAACGGTATTGATGCGGAAATTAACCAATAAATGTATTAATTTATAATAAAGACGAGTATGGATTCAGTAAACAATATTTTTAACTGATTACATGCTATGCAGCGCACTCCATTCAGAAATGGTTTAATGACATCAACAAACTTATTGAAATTCGTACACCTTGGATGAACATAAATAATGAATGTCAATCTCACTGTTAATACAGAATTGTACATCAGTAACATATATTTCAAGACGTTCCTGTAAAAGTTTACGTACTGTTTGATATTTGGTTGTTGAATAAGGTGTCCAGATTTCAGATTATGTAAACCCTGATTTTTAATTACGTTTACCCCAATTAACACTGAGACAAAAAAAATTACCTGCCTTAATACATGAAGACCATATTTTTTAAAATATATCTATCAAATTTTTGGTTTTGCAAGACAAAAATCAAGGTATTTTTTCGCAAACATTACTGTTGCGCCCTTTTTTTTAGTATCCTTCATTTTTACTAAGCCTGGAGAAACAGTATACAAAACCAGAGACCTGGTCACTCTATCATTGAAATAAAACACTGCGATCATATTGAATGTTTGTTTATTAATTTATTATAGATTTATTTTATAGACATTTTAGTATAATTTTCATTATGTATTTAACAATTATAAAAATAAAATTATAATATAAATAATTATCACTATAATTATCACTTGTTAAAAAGGCAATATGTTAACTAATTTCACTGCTACGCCTCTTCTATAGTCACCGTCCATTTATTTATGTTTGTGGCAATTATCAATCTTGGGTCTTGTTTCTTCTATTTTATTTAACTTTTTAGAAAATGATGAAATGCAGCTTTTTCCAAAAACTTATTTTTTAACTAATAATAAAAAATATGATAGAAATATTCGATACATCCTTATCGCTTGTTTCATACACATCCATACTGAAACGTGTATCCACCTCGAGTCTATGATGCAATGACTTCGTATCCTCTTTTTTGATAAATTAATTTGTTAATACTTTTCATTTCATCTGATGTGAACTTGTCTTGGCCCCTACCTTTAAGAACGATCTGCAAGATAAGATTCTAAATGTATAG
The DNA here is from genome assembly GCA_949319165.1 of Sialis lutaria. Taxonomy (NCBI): domain Eukaryota; kingdom Metazoa; phylum Arthropoda; class Insecta; order Megaloptera; family Sialidae; genus Sialis; species Sialis lutaria. Next base: position 4,514,916 of record OX439244.1, read on the forward strand.
TAAATTCGGAATACTCTCAAGAAATATTAGAATGACGTACTGACCTGTGTTTTAATTTATCTATAATAAACTCGTGTTATGAAGCATGGTAGAGAATTTCTTGCTATATTTTTAAAATCATCAGCATCTTTAGCATTATATATTACCTAAGAAAATTGCCAAAAGTTCAATATTTATATTTGTCTTCTGATAGTTCATTATACACTCTTGATATTAACACTATATATAGATAATTAAACTATAACACTAAAATTAACGAATTAATAATAATATTAAAACTTAATACATATTATGTATGTTACAAGAAAGCACATAACAAACTAATTAAAAATAAAATCTATTATCGAAAAATTTCAAACAATTAACTTTTAAAATCAACGAATCAGATGATTTTTACATCCTTTCCATTATCAAAATTGAAACATATTACAAGTGATCTGATTGGCACTATAGCATTTTGATTATTACGTATTTTTGTTATTATTGACTCATTTTAATATTATTAAATAATTAAATTAACACTAAACATATATGTGTATGCTATTAAAAATCACATAATATATAAATATGATATAAATTTATAAAAATTTCAAATAATGGAATTTTTAAACGAACGATCTTATTACAAGTGATCTAATTGGTAGTACATATTTTTAATTATTGCGTTTATTGCGTATTTGAATTAACGAATCATATACCTTCTTTCAATCGAATTTGATTGAGTTCAGAAATATTTTTAGGTTATGAATTCTACGTGGCGGGTAATTCAAATTTGTTTTTAGTATTTCTTGATTTCTCAAAAACTTAGGGTTTATATTGGAAATATAGCTACTAAGCATTATCGACATTTTGTTTATATACATTCTGATAGAGTTTATTCGTATTTGCTTATATATTATAAAAACTATAGTAAAAAAATATAAACATAAAAATATAAACAGGTATTTGTGAATCGAGTTTTTTTCACCTCATTTTTCAGTTTTTTGCAGATTGTGAAAAATCTAGAAGTCGTAGCGAAAAACCCCAAAAAAAATATTGATCGGCATTAGTTTCTCTATGTATATTTGTAATTTTTAATTTTGCAACATTTTTTTCGTGACCGTGAAATCATTCGTCGCTGGCTTTTTTATGCAGTGTGCAAATTTTGTATACCACTTTTTCACCGTTTTCAAAAATTCTGTTTATCTAATTAAAAATCTGATACTGCCATTTTGTTAAGCTTGTATTTCTACGTATTTTACTGTAATCTCGCAAAAATCACGCAATTTTTACAAGAGTTATACGCATTAAAATGAAATATTTTTTTTGTATTTTTTAAGTTTTTCTTTAATAAAAAAAAACGAGGGGGAGATATCAAAAAAGTGAGATATACAAAAGATGCGGCACATAATTTGCTATGTTTTGTGAAATTTTCATAATTATAACGGTGTCCAGTCGCGATTTATCGCGATTCTAATGAACGTAATAATCATTGTTGATTTAATTTTACCATAGACAGTAGATAAATCACAGGTATTTGTGAATCGAGTATTTTTCACCTCATTTTTCAGTTTTTTGCAGATTGTGAAAAATCTAGAAGTCGTAGCGAAAAACCCCCCAAAAATTATTGATCGGCATTAGTTTCTCTATGTATATTTGTAATTTTTAATTTTGCAACATTTTTTTTGTGACCGTGAAATCATTCGTCGCTGGCTTTTTTATGCAGTGTTCAAATTTTGTATACCACTTTTTGACCGTCTTCAAAAATTCTGTTTGTCTAATTGAAAATCTGATACTGCCATTTTGTTAAGCTTGTATTTCTACGTATTTTACTGTAATCTCGCAAAAATCACGCAATTTTTACAAGAGTTATACGTATTTAAATGATATAAATTTTTTGAATTTTTTCAGTTTTTCTTTATTAAAAAAAAAACGAGGGGGAGATATCAAAAAAGTGAGATATACAAAAGATGCGGCACATAATTTGCTATGTTTTGTGAAATTTTCATAATTATAACGGTGTCCAGTTGCGATTTATCGCGATTCTAATTAACGTAGTAATCATTGTTGATTTAATTTTACCATAGACAGTAGATAAATCACAGGTATTTGTGAATCGAGTATTTTTCACCTCATTTTTCAGTTTTTTGCAGATTGTGAAAAATCTAGAAGTCGTAGCGAAAAACACCAAAAAAATTATTGATCGGCATTAGTTTCTCTATGTATATTTGTAATTTTTAATTTTGCAACATGTTTTTTGTGAATTTTTACAAGAGTTATACGCATTTAAATGATATAAATTTTTTGAATTTTTTCAGTTTTTTTTTAATAAAAAAAAACGAGGGGGAGATACCAAAAAAGTGAAATATACAAAAGATGCGGCACATAATTTGCTATGTTTTGTGAAATTTTCAGAATTATAACGGTGTCCAGTCGCAATTTATCGCGATTCTAATGAACGTTATAATCATTGTTGATTTAATTTTACCATAGACTGTAGATAAATCACAGGTATTTTTGATTCGAGTATTTTTCACCTCATTTTTCAGTTTTTTGCAGATTGTTAAAAATCTAGAAGTCGTAGCGAAAAACCCCAAAAAAATTATTGATCGGCATTAGTTTCTCTATGTATATTTGTAATTTTTAATTTTGCAACATGTTTTTTGTGACCGTGAAATCATTCGTCGCTGGCTTTTTTATGCAGTGTGCAAATTTTGTATACCACTTTTCCACCGTTTTCAAAAATTCTGTTTGTCTAATTAAAAATTTGATACTGCCATTTTTTTAAGCTTGTATTTCTACGTATTTTACTGTAATCTCGCAAAAATCACGCAATTTTTACAAGAGTTATACGCATTTAAATGATATAAATTTTTTGAATTTTTTCAGTTTTTTTTTAATAAAAAAAAACGAGGGGGAGATACCAAAAAAGTGAAATATACAAAAGATGCGGCACATAATTTGCTATGTTTTGTGAAATTTTCATAATAATAATGGTGTCCAGTCGCGATTTATCGCGATTCTAATTAACGTAATAATCATTGTTGATCTAATTTTACCATAGACAGTAGATAAATCACAGGTATTTGTGAATCGAGTATTTTTCACCTCATTTTTCAGTTTTTTGCAGATTGTGAAAAATCTAGAAGTCGTAGCGAAAAACCCCAAAAAAATTATTGATCGGCATTAGTTTCTCTATGTATATTTGTAATTTTTAATTTTGCAACATGTTTTTTGTGACCGTGAAATCATTCGTCGCTGGCTTTTTTATGCAGTGTGCAAATTTTGTATACCACTTTTCCACCGTTTTCAAAAATTCTGTTTGTCTAATTAAAAATTTGATACTGCCATTTTGTTAAGCTTGTATTTCTACGTATTGTACTGTAATCTCGCAAAAATCACGCAATTTTTACAAGAGTTATACGCATTTAAATGATATAAATTTTTTGAATTTTTTCAGTTTTTTTTTAATAAAAAAAAACGAGGGGGAGATACCAAAAAAGTGAAATATACAAAAGATGCGGCACATAATTTGCTATGTTTTGTGAAATTTTCATAATTATAACGGTGTCCAGTCGCGATTTATCGCGATTCTAATGAACGTAATAATCATTGTTGATTTAATTTTACCATAGACAGTAGATAAATCACAGGTATTTGTGAATCGAGTATTTTTCACCTCATTTTTCAGTTTTTTGCAGATTGTGAAAAATCTAGAAGTCGTAGCGAAAAACCCCAAAAAAATTATTGATCGGCATTAGTTTCTCTATGTATATTTGTAATTTTTAATTTTGCAACATGTTTTTTGTGACCGTGAAATCATTCGTCGCTGGCTTTTTTATGCAGTGTGCAAATTTTGTATACCACTTTTCCACCGTTTTCAAAAATTCTGTTTGTCTAATTAAAAATTTGATACTGCCATTTTGTTAAGCTTGTATTTCTACGTATTGTACTGTAATCTCGCAAAAATCACGCAATTTTTACAAGAGTTATACGCATTTAAATGATATAAATTTTTTGAATTTTTTCAGTTTTTCTTTATTAAAAAAAAAACGAGGGGGAGATATCAAAAAAGTGAGATATACAAAAGATGCGGCACATAATTTGCTATGTTTTGTGAAATTTTCATAATTATAACGGTGTCCAGTTGCGATTTATCGCGATTCTAATTAACGTAGTAATCATTGTTGATTTAATTTTACCATAGACAGTAGATAAATCACAGGTATTTGTGAATCGAGTTTTTTTCACCTCATTTTTCAGTTTTTCGCAGATTGTGAAAAATCTAGTAGTCGTAGCGAAAAACCCCAAAAAATTATTGATCGGCATTAGTTTCTCTATGTATATTTGTAATTTTTAATTTAGCAACATGTTTTTTGTGACCGTGAAATCATTCGTCGCTGGCTTTTTTATGCAGTGTGCAAATTTTGTATACCACTTTTCCACCGTTTTCAAAAATTCTGTTTGTCTTATTGAAAATCTGATACTGCCATTTTGTTAAGCTTGTATTTCTATGTATTGTACTGTAATCTCGCAAAAATCACGCAATTTTTACAAGAGTTATACGCATTTAAATGAAATAATTTTTTTGTATTTTTTAAGTTTTTCTTTAATAAAAAAAAACGAGGAGGTGATATCAAAAAAGTGAGATATACAAAAGATGCGGCACATAATTTGCTATGTTTTGTGAAATTTTCATAATTATAACGGTGTCCAGTCGCGATTTATCGCGATTCTAATGAACGTAATAATCATTGTTGATCTAATTTTACCATAGACAGTAGATAAATCACAGGTATTTGTGAATCGAGTATTTTTCACCTCATTTTTCAGTTTTTTGCAGATTGTGAAAAATCTAGAAGTCGTAGCGAAAAACCCCAAAAAAATTATTGATCGGCATTAGTTTCTCTATGTATATTTGTAATTTTTAATTTTGCAACATGTTTTTTGTGACCGTGAAATCATTCGTCGCTGGCTTTTTTATGCAGTGTGCAAATTTTGTATACCACTTTTCCACCGTTTTCAAAAATTCTGTTTGTCTTATTTAAAATCTGATACTGCCATTTTGTTAAGCTTGTATTTCTACGTATTTTACTGTAATCTCGCAAAAATCACGCAATTTTTACAAGAGTTATACGCATTTAAATGAAATAATTTTTTTGTATTTTTTCAGTTTTTCTTTAATAAAAAAAAACGAGGAGGTGATATCAAAAAAGTGAGATATACAAAAGATGCGGCACATAATTTGCTATGTTTTGTGAAATTTTCATAATTATAACGGTGTCCAGTCGCGATTTATCGCGATTCTAATGAACGTAATAATCATTGTTGATCTAATTTTACCATAGACAGTAGATAAATCACAGGTATTTGTGAATCGAGTATTTTTCACCTCATTTTTCAGTTTTTTGCAGATTGTGAAAAATCTAGAAGTCGTAGCGAAAAACCCCAAAAAAATTATTGATCGGCATTAGTTTCTCTATGTATATTTGTAATTTTTAATTTTGCAACATGTTTTTTGTGACCGTGAAATCATTCGTCGCTGGCTTTTTTATGCAGTGTGCAAATTTTGTATACCACTTGTTCACCGTTTTCAAAAATTCTGTTTGTCTAATTAAAAATCTGATACTGCCATTTTGTTAAGCTTGTATTTCTACGTATTTTACTGTAATCTCGCAAAAAACACGCAATTTTTACAAGAGTTATACGCATTTAAATGAAATAAATTTTTTGTATTTTTTAAGTTTTTCTTTAATAAAAAAAAACGAGGGGGAGATATCAAAAAAGTGAAATATACAAAAGATGCGGCACATAATTTGCTATGTTTTGTGAAATTTTCATAATTATAACGGTGTCCAGTCGCGATTTATCGCGATTCTAATGAACGTAATAATCATTGTTGATCTAATTTTACCATAGACAGTATAGATAAATCACAGGTATTTGTGAATCGAGTATTTTTCACCCCATTTTTCAGTTTTTTGCAGATTGTGAAAAATATAGAAGTCGTAGCGAAAAACCCCAAAAAAAATATTGATCGGCATTAGTTTCTCTATGTATATTTGTATTTTTTAATTTTGCAACATTTTTTTCGTGACCGTGAAATCATTCGTCGCTGGCTTTTTTATGCAGTGTGCAAATTTTGTATACCACTTGTTCACCGTTTTCAAAAATTCTGTTTGTCTAATTAAATATCGGATACTGCCATTTTGTTAAGCTTGTATTTCTACGTATTTTACTGTAATCTCGCAAAAATCACGCAATTTTTACAAGAGTTATACGCATTTAAATGATATAAATTTTTTGTATTTTTTAAGTTTTTCTTTAATAAAATAAAACGAGGGGGAGATATCAAAAAAGTGAAATATACAAAAGATGCGGCACATAATTTGCTACGTTTTGTGAAGTTTTCACGATAACAACGGCATCTTGTTGAGATGTATTTTAGCATAAACCCATATCTAATTTTCTTAGCGACGGCGCCATAAATCAAACGCTTTGAATGTTGCGTCTGTCTACGCATGCGCATTATTAACTTTTTGTTTCATGTTAAGTAAATTTTGGTTTTTTATTAATTTCGTAAAACCTGGAGGTTATATCCAAAAAATATGCTGCAGATGTGATTAACTATTTCTTTACGGATGTACAGCTGTAATAGGGATTTGCAAAAGTTTTTATTTTGGCTGCATTTACATGATTTATCAACTTGCTCGTTTGAAGAATATATGCATTTTAATTAATTGCTACAAACGTTAATACATGCCTTTTTGTTACCTTGACTCTGTGTAATAATTTCGTATTGTTTTATTTGATAATTTTTAAATGATAGTTAATTAAAGTCATCGAAATCTCAATAGTGACTATAAAATGCGTTATATCTAAAAACGAGGGGGTGATAGCAAAACACTCTTATTTATTTCTAAGACACTATTGTATTGTTAATAATGTGTATAGGTTTCAACAATATCACGGTTGTATTGTTGAAGTTACGGAGGATTTTATTTTTCAGTACGGGTACGGGCTGTTCGATATCAGTCATTATTTCGTAATATTTAACTTACTGTGTGCAATATACAATTAAATAATTTGAATAATTAATCGTGCAACATATTAGCAAGTATAGTTTGTTGATAAACGATCTTATTTACTTAAATTACCTATATTTTCAAGAAATTTTATTTTCTGCCAAAAGTGAGGTTATGGTTGATAAAGATGTCAAACCGTTGATGTTTGCTTTATATTTGGCAAGATAATTGCTTTATTATCTTAATGACGTTAATTAACATTGTACATATTGTCTAATTAACGTTTAATTAATGATTTTCATTTTACTGATTTTTTTACTTTAAGTTGGTAACCCTACCGTTGCTGTACCGTCGCTATCTTTGCATACCTAGAGGAAAATTATAAATTAATATATAAATCAGGAGTTCCCAACTTTTTTCCTGCATAGACCCATTTTAAAAGAATGATTTTCTTTATAGATCCCTACTTTTATTCGATATTATCTTTAAAAGTGTGACATAAAATGTTGTAGATTGTAGAGAATATTATCATCTGTAATTTATGTTCTAACCTTTTTTCGATATAGTAGTCCATTTTCAGAATATTCGTATCTGAAAATCAATAAGTACGTATTACAGGAATGGAATAAATTAGGGTGTGTAATAAAATAATCATTAATAATTAAATAGTATGTTTTATTATGCAGATATTATATAGATTAAGTATGTATAAGATATACAATTTAAAATAAAACATTTGTTATCAGATTTCTATCATTTATTACATAATGATATAATAGAATCATGTCAAATGGAAATAATAATATTTTTTTGATGCATAAAAATAATTTTGTAAAATTTATGTTAATATACTTAACAGTAGATGTAATAAATTAAAACATAGAGTGGCAGTATAGTTGAAATAAATTAATATAACTATTATATTATTGATGGTATCGTGTATTAAATATTTATTTTAATAACACGACTGAGCAGAAAATTAGGTGTAGCAAAAAAATCGCAACGTGTAGAAGTCTTATATTTTTATATATTATTATGGAAGACATTTAAATATTTTTTCTTTTTAAATATTGAATTAAAAAAAGTGGACATTAGGTTATAATTACATTGCTAATTTCTTTTATTTGATGAAGACTTCTACTTGCTTTCTGGCCAATTTTAAAAAACGAAATAATAATAAAATAAATGCATTTTAATATTTTAATTTAATTCAAAAAGTGGGGTTGTCGAAACATATTTTTAAATTTTATCTGATAATTCCATTTTCCGATTGTTCAAATATAATTTAAAAATATATATAATATCCGATTAATTTTTTTTAATTTATTTCTGATTGATTAAAAATTAAAGAAACTTTCTAAAAATATACTATGCCAAGATAGATAATTATTTTTGGTGCTACAATAGCATGTTTACTTGAAAATCTATTTTAGGATCTAAATTCTAAATCAAAACCCCAACAATTAAACGGGCGAAAAATTAGCGGCATATTTTGAAATTAGTATTGTTGAGATATTCATGTTGGCAATTGGCAAAATCCAAATCGTGTTAAAAAATGAAGCTTGCATTTTTTAAAATTTGTAAAGCTAATTTCACCTTTTGTTGGGTTAAAATTTGGTATATTTATAATCTTGGATGACATTACACTTTTATATAATGAATTTAAGATGGCGGACGAATTTTGTCATTATTAAAAAAAAATACGCCCGATAAGTATGTTTTTTAATAGATAAAATTATGAGGGTAAACTGGGAATATTTTGATTATTAAAAGATATAAAATGGTGAATATTTTTTAAAAAAATAAAAATAAAAATAAATAAAGGGCCTTATTTTTTATTTAGAAATTCGTAATATGTATGTAGATACTAAAATAGTGATTTTAAAGTAAATATGGAGGTAGATAACTCGCTAAAGGAGCACCTTAATTGTAAATTTTGATTATATATAAATTTAATGAAACTAATTTAAAAAACAAATGTGTGCATCACTTTACAAATTAATTATTAAAATTGCTAATATTATACGTTTTGGTAAAACGAGACAAAATACAACTATATTGAGCATAATAAAAATCGAAAGCTAAATAATTATTTCCCTAGATAGAATTACTTCTAAATAACAGGATTCGACCATCTCAAACCGACGGTCATTACCAATGATACGAGGTTTCATACATTTCATTTAAATTAAATGTATATTTACGCTAAGTCCTAATTAAAATATATATTTACAAATTTTATTTAGTTTTCTGCCTAGCATTTAAAATTATTCGCACATTGTTATACAAAAGCTATTTGAATGATCTGATTTTTTTTTAATTCTTAAGCTCAACGCACACAACTGAAACTTTAATGTCTCGCGTGTGCATTCGGCTTTGTAAGTACTATGAGATAACAAATACCAGAAACGGCATAGAAGCTCGATTAAAGAGAAAGATGAATGCCCAAATTACAAAAGCCCATCGTTCGCACGTGAATACTCAATTTGGTCACCACGTTATTACGGAAATAACAATATTTGAAAATAAATTTAATTAACACACATAAATATTGCTTCGACAAATTGCAGACCTCTTTCTCTTTTATTTATTTATTGTATATTTGAAAAATAGTACTAAATATTATATTAAATAATTGAATTAAAGTTTTGAAAAAAATTAAATGATTTATTTTGTTTAATCCTTACGCTTACGAGAATATGACAATAAATATATGATAGAACGTACTAATTGTATATATATCTATATCGAACCAGTAGTCTTCAAATAAAACGCTTGCGCCAGATCCTTCGTAATTAATAATCGTTTTAATTTTCGAAATGAAGGACTTCAAGGCGCACGATTTGAAGAACACGGTTTGAAATGTAACAATACAAATCTTTAATTCATTTTATTATTTATATAACATTTAGAAATATTCATGGAAAGGCGACGGCTTACAAAAAAATGAACGTTTTCCATACTTTTACTAGACAAAATAATTATTATAGTTTTGCAATACGCTGTTCTTCGAAAGTAAAGTACACCAATATATTATTACATTTAGAGCCACTGAATTGTAAAGTGGTCTTGTAAAAAATAATTAAAATAATTTTAAAAATACAAATATCAATTTTAATAATTCTTATTATTTAAATCATGCAAATACAATATATTACGTTACAAAAATTACCTTACATAAAAGCCATTCCATGTTATATATTAAATTGGTATTTAATATTTCTTATTACTTAAAAATATTGCATATATTTTATTTGGCAGTAACAATGAAGTAATATAAAACACAAACAATAACCTTTTTTTGACATTTGTTGAATTTATAAAACATGTTTGAATAATAATAACAAGTAAATTATATTTTTCTAAGGTTTATATTATTATACGTTTTGTATTATCTGAATATGTCTATATTACTAGAAAAAGCAATGTTTTGGGATCCCAATTGAATTTTGGCACTCTCAAAAATTGAATTTAATATATTAATTTAAAAGTCTGTTTATATTATTTAAAACACGAAAATATAGACATATTCATAAATGCACAAAGAAATATATTTTCAACTGGTGATATCTGATTAATAAATACCAATTATCATTATAAATAAACAATCTTCCACACAAAAAACAATAATAATTATTCTAGTCTTTATTCCATTAAAATACGTTTGCATTATAACCTCACATTCTACATGTGTCATTTTAAAATAAGCTTATTTCCTAACAACATTCATTTATTTAAATTTATTATACCTTACAACTATTGATATAGTTTTAAATTTTACTAACCGTCTGTGCAATTTTTATATGTGTCGCATTAATATACTATTAACTACTTATTCATTAAAATTATTTTAATAATGTAATCATAAAATATTTTACTTATAAAGGCAAATGTGTGTGTGTGAATATAATTTGAAATAATTATGTTGGCAACCATTATGAGATAAAATTGTTAACACATTCGATCGAATGTATTAAATCATAATAAATTAAAAATATATTCACAATAAATATTAAATAAAATAATGATTGTAACGTTGTCGATATTTATTATTTTCCAATGATTTGTTCCGATACAGTTAAATTTGAATTTGTTTAATATATTGTCCGTTTTCGTTGTTCACTATATAAATGGTTACCAACCTCGTGATGTTAAATTTCAAATTAAAGTAGAGGCTATATACTATTTTCATTATATAGTATGATATTAATATACTATAATTTTTACGTTGCAAAAATGTGAAATATTCTTTATAAATACATATCTTAAATGGATTTAGACACGTAAAATAAAAAAATATGCTTGAAATTTGTTTGTATACTCTATATCTGAAACATTACATGTTTTTTTTGTTTTTTTAATGATATCTTCATAAATATCGTAATAAAAAACATTAAGTTGCAACAAGATATCGAAAAAATATAGCTGGTATACATATGATATTATATAATTATATTTAAATATAGTAATTATACTATTTGGTAAAGTATTCAACTTGTATGTTATTTACATAATAATAAAATAACAAAATAATAATAATAATTAAATGTAATATAGGAACATGCACATTATATTCTAAACAATTATACTGCGCAATCAGGGAATCGAAAACTGATTTTATTTTTAAAAATAAATACTATATAATTATAACAGGAACGTATTGTTTGGCTATTGCTGATAATAATCAGACTAGGTAATATTTTACAATCAATTGTTAATATCAATTCAAAATGGACTTATTCCCTGTTCAAACACACAAACAAAACTTTACTTATAATTTATTACTTACGAGTACTTTACTTACTTACTCAAGTAACATTTCAAATATTTAACAAGAATCGACTGTAATTCAATTGTGTTTTTATTTTATTATTTCTAGCATTTCAGTATGTATAGTCTCTCAACTACTGGACCACTTTAATATTAAATTATACAATAAATATTGCTTATATTAAAACAAATTAATTTCAAAACAACAATAATTACAAAATTCAATCAAAGTATTATTTTTAAACTACACTAACAATTAAGTAAAATTGAGCACAATATATAAAAATTATACAGTAAAATGAAAAATAGTAACATATTAAAATGTGAGTCAAGTAAAAAATTCTGAATACATATTAATTTTAGCTGCCATATACAGGTGACTAGAAATACATGAATAGCTAGTTGATTTTTTTTTTAAATTTTTTAATTATAGTATTCATTTTGACAATGACGCGTTATACAGTCGGTAAGTTAGGCAATTGTCTAACCACACTTTTTTTTTTAGAAAATTAAATCATAACACGCCACTGTTTCTTAACATAACAGTGTATTACAAGTTAAACCATAGGAAATTTAACACTGGGGGAATTAGAAGTGTTGTATCATAGTAGCCTTTGGACAGATATAAGGATGTACGATTGGTGCATTTTGAAATTCCCGCCTCAAAATAAAGTTTAGTCAATAGTTTTGTTTTTAACTTTAAGACCACTACACACTGGCGATTCAGCAACGCGGTTAAATCGCAAGGCATGCGATTGTAAAATACAACAGTGCGCTTGCATAATTGAAACAATACTGACGACCATCGAGAGGAACGGGGGTGAAAACACGCGGGTGTATACTAAGGATAATCGCGATTGAATCGCTGCGATTTTTCGTGGAGTCAAGTTGCTCAAAATGCACCAATGACACGTCTTTATTTTTATACAGAGACTAGTACTACAACACTTTTAATTCTCCTCATGTCAATTTTCCTACAGCTTAATCAACTTGGAATAGACCGAGCTAGTTATATATATTTTTTTGAATGATTTTTTAAAAAGACTTAATACACTATAAAAATAAAAAAACACAAATGACTTACAGTGTAAAGTTTTTAACCATTACTTCCACTTACATTTATAAATAATCACAAACACACATATTAAAACGAATATAAGAATTATTGGCAAAATATTAATGCTTCACTTTGGCATTCTGAACTACAGATGCTGCCGAACTAGCATTCTGTTTTAGTTCATCAGTTGCGATAAAGTCTATAGACGAATACGAGAACTTAGGTTCCGATTGAGAGTTGCTTCCTGGGCTAGGACTACCTGAAGTATCAGGAGTTAGCGGGAAGTTTGGTGTCTTGGGCGCGCGGAAATTCTTACCTTCGTCATGGTTCAGAGTGATGTAATGTAACTCACGCTCAGAACTGACAGATGGCGGCCTTGAACCTACCAACGTCGAAGAGGATGAATTTAAATCACTCGATGATGAGCTAGGTCTCGACTTGCTTAAACTGCTCTCACTTGATACTGAAGATGGTCGATTGGTTGTAAACTTCTCACTGTTTACTGAGGAAGGTCGCACAGCTGCAGATATCTTCTCACTGTTTACAGAATTCGGCCGTGAATCTTTTAATGGTAAACTTTCAGAACTTTTAAGAACATCTGGTTGCTTCTTATCAATCGATAAACCAGATAACTGTTTTGTTAATAAATTATCAACAGTTTTCGGTGAGACTGATTTCGGTTTGTTAGAATCGTCATCTAGTTTCGAAAGATTCGCGGTTATCGGTTTGAAACTAGATTGCGGCAGGTTTGTAATAACGGCACCTTGTTTGACGATCTGAACTTGATTTGATGTCGATGATTTTGGTAGAGACTGTCTAGAAAATATCGACCTCGATGTTGTAGGATACTCGAGTGAGGTAGACTTTTGTGCTGCTGGTGACATAATTCTTCTTGACATTGCAGGTTTCATGATAGCATATTCACGGCAATCGTCATCATTAGAAGCGTTATTCACCAACGGTTGTGATTGGGTTGATGTAGGATTAAACATCATATAATCAGAATCCGTATTGTTGACGTTGATATTTGTGTAAATATCATTATTTGAACATGTCATTCCAGTGTGGGCGTTATTTACTCGGTGATTGTGTTCGGCGTTTGAATTTAAATTTGAGTTTAAAAAAGCCGTCCTTGCACTTAGACGAGGGCTTGATAGACTGATAGAAAATATCGATCCAGTAGGTGTTGGAGTATCAGGAGTCTTGCGGTTTTTGTTTCTTTGTAAACTCGAATACGGGCTTGAGCTTGGACTTGAAACCGAAGTATTCTGTAACGGTAAATAACTCGGCGGTCCTATTTTAGGTGAAGCGCAACTCTTAGCAGTTTGGATTGCAATCGGCTTAGAACGCACTTTCTCCTTGCGTTGATTACTTTTGTTTTTACCGTTTGTTTGTCCTGTCATAATGACATAATCATCTGAATTATTTGAACTCGTCGATGTCGTAGGTTTACGTGGATATTTGCGTGTCATTTCCACATAACCTTCACTGATTTTCTTATTCTCAACGGACAACTGCCTTGGAGTCATAATCATGTACCCGTCTTGCTTTGGAGACGAGCTTTTGTACGTTTTAGGTGAAGTGCCGAGCTGTTTATTAGAACCACTCATATCTACGTAAGGCATATAGTTTATGACTGGTTTTACAGGAGACGTGCTCAAAGGGCCTCCCATCTCTACATATGGTGCCACTTCTTTGATCGAAGAACCCGGCCGCATGTCTACGTAATCTGAAGGTGCTTCAGAGCCAACTGATTTCATTTCTACGTAATCGCTCGGCTTATAAGGTCTGTTTTCACTGAAGTCCATTTCCATGAGATCTCCCATCGGAGACCCAGCCACAAGAGGTGCAGGAGCACTTGAGGCTTTCAAATTTCGTCTGGGACCACTTTTGTTGTGTGATCCGACTGAAAACGCCCTCGTCCGAATGTTATCTGTTAGTTTAGGATACTCGGAACGTTGAGGTTTCGATCCCACACTGTATGTTCGCAAAGGTCTTCCTGAATCTTCATCATCTATAGGTATGTAAGAGCTCACTTTATCGAGATGATACTCCGAGAACCTCATATCTGTAGATGGGGTGCCAGATGTGATAGAGCAGTTGCTTGCAGCAGGAGACATTCGCATATCAACGTAACCTGTATCTCCTCTACCCATAATAACGTACTCGGAATTATTATCTCTAGGTGAACTGCCACAACTTGCACCTGATGGTGATTCAGAATGGATACCGGAGCTCATATTCGGTGAGTTTTTGGGAATAGTCGGTCTATCCCATTCGTCGTTTTCCTCAAATATAACTGGTTCTTCTGGAGTGAGAGAGTGCCCGTACCTGACAGAGATGCCTTCGTTTGCGGCGACTTCGGCTGCCCATTCTGTTTCATCGATGCTCATTGAGGAACCGGCAGAATCTGTAGAGCAAGCTGATTGTGGGCTTGCAGGGCCGTCGTGACCGTACATGGATCTTGGTCGAAGGTGATGTGCAGCTGTACGAGACATCTGACTTTCGCTGGTGGTCCTGGCTCGTGAAGGAAGACTGTCACAACGTTCACGACCTGCAGCTGAACCTGGAGGGTTAAGAAAGTATAGTTTTAGTTATCGAAAAGAAGTGTGTAAGTGTTGAAAGTAAAAGAATGATTTTATATTACAAGAGATTTTGGTAATTGTAATTTGAAGAACCCAGCTCTCAAAACTATTATGTACACTTTCTTTTATTTTATTTATTATATGTCAATAAATATAAACAGCAATTAGACTCTAAGTAAGTCCGTATTTTAAGTACTTATACATAATTATTTTGAGTTTTTGACTCATCTTTCTTGCATAGATATATACAGTGTTTTGGATTTTGGTACGGTTTGGAAGAATATATTATATCTTTATAAATATTAATTTGTTTAAAAAATATACATATATACATACGTGTAGTTTATTCAAAATTGTCGAAACACTTAAATAATTTTTAACCGTAAAAAATTGCTTTACGGTTTAAAAAATAATCAGAATTTCCAGTAATTTTGAATCATCCTGTATAAACAGAACCCCCATCGATGATATTACATAATCTTGTGGAAATACAATATTAATAAAAAAAATTATTTAAAAAATATTCTACTGGCTAATTAGTCTTTTTATTATTTTTCAATTTAAAAATCGTTACAAAAATTATTAAAACAATATCGACAACCTATAAAAAATAAATTGCAATAATAAATAAAAAAATATCCTCATTACCAATATTTAATTATCCTAATAATATTAATAGTAAATGAACTATACCAGTGGCGCATCCAGAAAAAAACCGGAAGGGTAATTTTTGTTTGTTAAATAAAATATATATTGACAAATTCATGGGGGGGGTTTAACCCCTATTACTCATTGGATGCGCCAGTGAACTATAAAATTGTTATTAAAATACAATTATGAAAGAAATAGGTTGCCGATTCCAGAGTTAATATTGTTAAAAAAGCTCATTATATTTTTAGTAAAAGCATAGAAAGGTTAGTGCTGATAAAAGTTTGGTGCATGAATATTCATAGATTAAAGATATTATATACATACTCATCACAAAAAAATCTTTTTTTTTAATATTTAAAACTCTTTCTGAGTTATATAACCATAAAAGGATATGGGTCAAATAAGTACCTTACTTTATGGTTATATAACTTTAATCTTCGTTATGATCTTTTAATCTTTTCATCACAATTTACTAAAGTAACCCTTAATATTTTTGATAAGGGTTTATTTTTAATAAATTATGATATTCATGAATATAAATCCTGTTATTTGTTACAATATGCACACACCACGTATTCATGTGAATAAATATTTTCATATATATGCGTTTGATGTTTGAGAAAAAGAACTGTCGACAGAAAAATAATTTCAATTTTTTTTAACAACTATGAAGCGAAGCAAAAAACAAAGCCAAAATATCCATTCTTAAAAAATACTAGTAAAAAAAGAACAACACGCAACAAATTGTAGTCGTGAGTGATACATACTTCGTAAAATATTGTTTCTTTTAGTGAGCCTATTGCCAATGCTTCCTCGCCTAGATGCATAACAATCATTGTCGGTGACCGAGTTATGTTTGAGACCCATCTGGGCATAGTTGTTGTTCTCATTGAGGACATTTGAGTTTGTATCAGGACTAACTGGCAGTGAATGAGTACGTTGATGTGATGGCGGTCCAGTGTATTGATGACTGCCGAATGTACTACCCACGGCTGCAAACCAAATCTAACCTCAAGCGGGCGATAACAATGACCCACACGCCAAGCAACAGCCATAAGGGACAACATTGTCACAAACAGACACTACAGAATTGTTGTCAATGTGCCAGTCTACTGACATTCACATAAAGAATCTGTGTTATGTTACTCATCAATAGACCCTTGTGACTCATCCATGAGGAAATGTATCTCTTGCCAGATATTATCGAGTAGTTAACAGTATTTACAAATCGCATTTAGATTCGATAGGCTAATTATATTGGTTTGTCCTATATATTGACAACGGCATTTTTTCAGGGTAATTTATAAACGTTCTATGTTTCATTTTTTTTTTAAATCTGGGTGTAGTTTAATTCTAGATTCTAGAAGGTATATTTGAATTATTATTTGTTTTATTTATTAAAAAAAAACATTTCAATTGTTAGATTTTTTTAACCCTTAGCTGCCACGGTGGGGTACCAGGTGTCCCATGTTTAAATTTTACAAGGTTTTCAATTTTTTAAATACCTATATTAAATATTATATATTTTCTTAACAATTGGATGATAGAGGAATTTTATTGAATTAAAATGTGCAATAGCTTACGAGTAGTTAGCATTTTAGTGTCTGGGGTATGAGGTGACCCCAGTGGGGCAGGTATGTTGTTCTGGAGAAGTGGATCAGCTAAGGGTTAAATTTCATTTTTAGTTGACCTAGGAAAGCTAAGATTTGGCATAATTATAGTAGATAATGTGGACCAATAATGGACCTAAGTTACAAAAAAATTTTTAGGGGGACAATGGGTCACTAAAAATGTTTTTTATTTAATTCCGGCGAATGGGGTATCAAATGAAAGTTGACAATTCAAGAAATACAAATATAGTTCCGAAAGTAATAGTGAGAAAAAACTGAAAAAAATCGGGGATATGAAAAATGATCATGACTTATTGTACTTCCGTATTTTTTCAAAAACAATACAAATCTATACAATACTATTTTATAAAAGAAGGACTATTTAAAATAACTAGTGGTTCTTAATTTAGTTAAAATTTAATTTAATTCACGTCATCGAATAAAAAAAACTATACAGTACGGTACACTAGTACGTGAGGCTCGACTTGCATTTGACAAAATTTTCAAAATTGATAGAGGAATAATAATATAGGACAAACCAATTATATGAAATAATTCTATATGTATTTGGGTTTATTTAAAAAATGCTTACACGCGTCGAATAAAAAAAAAATATTTTACAATTTGTAAGTTCTATGGAGATAATAACATCTTTATAATACAGTAAAAAATTATTACAATTAAATATTATTATTGAAAGTGTCTGTTAATGACAATATTGTTAATAACTGAATTTATAAATTATAAAAAATGTTGGTACATGTAATAAAATACATAAATGCACAGCTTTAAATAAATAAGGTAACAAATATTTCAAATGTGCACAGAATATTAAGATGGATTTACACCTAACAGACCAATTTTTCAAATAAACAAAACTTATATACTTGAAAAACGGAGAAACTGTGGTTTCTTAGTCACTTAAACTAAAAATACACCTTAACCACAAAATTTATGTCACTCGACACGTGTTTCGACTTCCAGTCTGGAATCGTTAGGCTCCTGATGAGGACTTCTTGTGAAGTCGAAACACGTGTCGAGTGACATAAATTTTGTGGTTAAGGTGTATTTTTAGTTTAAGTGAAAACTTATATAGTCGATACCACCAAAGAAGACCGGTTACGAATTGTTATATCGATCATCTTTGAGGTTACAAACAATATAAATTTATGATTGTTTTAAAAACCAATTGTTGCTGTTTTTGTCTGCGTGGTGTAATACCACCATTAGAAAAACGAAAGCGTTAATTATTAATGATTTCGATAATGTAGTTGGTAGTTTGCAAAATATGAGTGAAATGAAAATATGAATTATTAATTTACAGTTTCTCAAATATTTCTTTTAAGTAAATATTTACAAATGAAATATTTGAGGTTATGAAAGTGATATATTGTACAAATTAAAATAAAAAGTATTGTGTAGATACCACCCTTTTAAAAATGAATGAAGGAATTTTGACAGATAATTTTTGCCCCGCTTCAATTTGAAAATAACCACCATGCTTTTTATAACCATCATGTATGTACTCATTTTACATTTTATTTAAAAAAAAACACGTATTTTGCAACAATATACAAAATTTAATATAAATGGAAATTGTTAATTATTATTTGAGATAAAATTTTAATTGCATTATGCAATATTTTTATAATTAACTTTAATTATAATTTTGATTATTTATGGTTTTTGGGACTAAAATGTAAATTTAATTAATTTAATCCAACTTTTAACAAATATAACTTAATGTAATCGACTATAGGATGGGATACGAACTCCAAAATAGTCTGTTATGATTTTCCATTTTATTTTCTTATCTTTAAGCTAATATTTCTATGACAAATAGAAGTTTAATGCATGAAATTTTACGAAAAAATTTCGAATTTTAGATTTCGTTAAAAGTATGTTTATTAGATAGAAAATGATGTGAAAAGTTCAAATTTTCAAACCGCAGGTCTGTATCTATAAATGTTTTCGAGATATGGCCTTTTAAAGTTTTGATTTTTTCTAAATTTTGGAGAAAATTGGCCATAACTTTTGAACGTGTTGTCGGATTTTACTTTTGTTGACGAATTTGGAACCAGCGTGTCAAAATCTATATAATGACATGTATAAAAAAAAATTATAAAATTTTTGTCGAATTTTCAAGTATTACGCATGTCATTATATAGATTTTGACACGCTGATTCCAAATTCGCCAACAAAAATTAAATCTGACAACACGTTCAAATTATGGCCATTTTTCTCCAAAATTAAAAAAAAAAAAAAAAACTTTAAAAGGCCATATCTCGAGAACGATTAAAGATGCAGATCTGCGGTTCGAAAATTTGAACTTTTCACGTCATTTTCTATCTAATAAACATACTTTTAACGAAATCTAAAATTCAAAATTTTAAACGCGAGAAAGTAAAAATATTTGTATTGATTAACCAACAAATGTACTTAAGTACATAAAAAACTGCCAATAAGACATGACTTACACCCAGAACCAACGAATTTATATATATTTTTAATATTACATTTTAAGATATTGCTGCTAAATACATGTGACCATTTTTGAAAGATAAAGAGAGTAGTAGATATTATTTTGGGGGGTACCTGATACAGAGTGTCTGCGTTGCGACGCTCTCTGCAACGGAAACCACTGGATTGCAGACGGGAGCAGTCGATCGCAGAACGCTGTAAAATAACAAGGCCCAGCCCCGGGACACGAAAAACATAAATGAATGTGAAATACACAAATACAATGATCAGAATATTAGTTTAATGTATATGTATGTATGTATATATGTGTGTTACATGTATTGGTGTCAAGTGGGATATGGGCGTAACTAACTGGGGAGCAGAGGGGTATATCCCCCTTTCGTAGTGTGAGAGTCTAATGTCCGATATTATAAAGGAGCTAGCAAATTTGCTAGCCCCGGATATAAAACTAGATATTTTAAATTTTTAAACATATACAGGATGATTCAGCACTGTCGTGCCAAACTTGAACGGTAGATTGAGAAAAATATTTTAAGCAAAAAACTTCCAATAAACATGTGTCCGTAAATTTTTCCTTAGGGAACTACAGGCTTCCAAAGATTTTACTAAAAATGTGTTTTAATTTAATATCTAGAGAACCCTTTGTGATAGAATTATGAAATTTAGTATTTGGTTTAGTAATAATATGTGTTATCGATTTCTAATATTAACCAATTATATTTTAGGCCAGGGCTGTATGGGGCCAGTGGGCCCATAAATTTTGATCTAGTAACTGTTTGTTCCTTAATTTTTTTCTTGAGTTGGTACTTTTATAAGATTATATGACACAAAATACACAAAAACATACTTTGATTGTTTATCATAGGATTAACCGTTTTCGAGAAATATCGATGGAAAAGAAAGCATGCAGAATTAACGTTAATACGGATGCTTGAAATTATAAAAAATAAATTTATATTCTTATTTCATGATAACAAATAAGACAAAAAGTTAATATAAATATACCTCCGAAAATGCATCCATATCAACAAAAAGCCATTTTTAGTTTGTTTTTTTAGTCATGTTAATAAAGTTCATGTAACAGTAAAAGAACTGGCTATAGATCTTACAGGATTTATATTAGGAGGTTTATTTAAATGAACTTTATTCTTACCTTTAATCATAGAAAACGAATATAAATTTATTTTTTGTAATTTGAAACCTCCGTATTAAGTTAAAATCTGCATGCTTTATTTTCCATCGATATTTGTCGAAAACGGTTTATCCTATGATAAACAAACAAAGTATGTTTTTGTGTATTTTGTGTCATATAATCTAATAAAAGTACCAACTCAGGAAAAAAATTAAGGAACAAACAATTACTAGATCAAAATCGATGGCCTCACTGGCCTAAAATATAATCGGTTAATATTAGAAATCGATAACACATATTATTATTAAACCAAATACTAAATTACATAACTCTATCACAAAGGGTTCTCTAGATATTAAATTAAAACTCATTTTTAGTAAAACCTTTGGAAGCCTGTAGTTCCCTAAGGAAAACTTTCCGAGCACATGTTTATTGGAAGATTTTTGCTTAAAATATTTTTCTCAATCTACCGTTTAAGTTTGGCACGACAGTGCTGAATCACCCTGTATAATAAGTTGTATATGTAAATTACCCCCCTCCCCCTCCAAAAATAGTTACGCCACTGTCCTGTGATTGAACAAGTTGGCGTTTGTAAATATAAGTATCGTTGCTTGTAAGAAAGCTACATAGACATTTATTTTGTTCTTATGTTAGTTTAAGAAAAAAAATATCATTATTTAATAAAACTTTCAGGGAATATATGATTCTAAACAATAGGTATAAAACAGGGATTAGTAAAAATAAGTTTTAGTGTCGTATTTTATAATAAAATTTAACATGAATAAATTTATTGAAACAATAAGTTTTGTACCTAATTAAAAAAATGGATAAAACTTAGGTATTTGATATTTTTATAATAATTCTTGACTACTGAGTATAAGTAACATCTTATTAGCTTTATTTAAAAAAAACTAAAAGACGTTATTCAGATATCAAGAATTATATAAAATATTTTTCCCTTCAATTTATTTACGTCTGTGGGACCCCCTGACCCTCTAATCGGCCCTGAATTATCAACGCATATCATGTATATAGTATAACAAACATTATGTCTAGACTGTAATTCTACATCTAACTCCAAGGACATTTATTGTTTTTATGCAATAAATATTAGTACAATATGAAATGGATTAAAAAAACAACAACTAAACTTTGGAAAAAAATAATGAAAATGAAAGCCGATTTAAAAAAAGCACAAAAATTCTTCTACACATAATCCATATAATGAGCTTAATTATAACATTTAAAAAATAATACACTGCAGTCCTAAAACAATTATTCGTATAAGCAGAAATATTTGTTTAATAATAAATAACATTTACAAGCAAAATAAAATCTAGCGTTAATTTGGCATTGAAAAAAATAATAATATGCTTACCGTTGGTGCAAGGGGCCTCGCTAATTTTGGAAGCGAGAGTTTGTCGCCTGTTGAGAATAGTTGATGGTTTACTTGATTCAGTGGCTGAACTGGATCTTGACCTTTGTTTTGGTACCACGTCATCTTTGTTACTATTACCCATAGCTCTGTAAGAAAATGGGCAAGTGAATTTGGGTTTATACTTATCTGGGATGATACAGGATGGTTGTAGCTGGAATTTCTTACATCTAAATGAAGCGATTTATTTAAAGAAACAATATAAATTTCTTGTACTTAAAGTTCATAAAAAAACATTTTCTTTTTTATATGGTACCCGGGGAAAAAAATGTAGATCTGTAGAGATCTACTCAGATCTCGACAGATCTACATTTTGAGACATATCATATTTTTCACTGGTTTTTGATCTGTGGACTTGCAAAGATCTACAATGATCTACAAAGATCTCTAAAGATCGTTGTAGATCGTGATATAGATTAAAATGTTGATTCAGAGATCTTTTGTAGACCATTGTAGATCTTTGCAAGTCTTCACAGATCAAAAACCAGTGAAAAATATAATGTTGTCTCAAAATGGAGATCTGTCGAGTTCTGAGTAGATCTCTGCAGATCTACAATTTTTTTCCCGAGTAAGCAAATAATTTACCAATGTTGATCGTTTGTTTGGGCCTTTAGAAATATTTTTAATTTAATTATTGACACATATGTATAAGCTTAAATAATAGAGTATTTGACAATATTAACAATAAAGACTAAAATGTTCTAAATAGTGTAGTATATAGTATATATTACTATAATTTACATTTGTTACGTAAAATAAGTCAGTATTTTAATAATAAACCTATTTGTCACGTGATCGCAAACATGTCTAGCAGAACGTAGTTACTTACTAAAAACGTCTGAATACTCAATCCCTATTGGTTGATTTCAGTTAGTTTAGAAAACAGTTATATCACAGGACATACCACGTGACTGAATGCGTGTTTTGGCGGGAATTTTTTCATTTGAATAGAAAAATAGTATTTTCAGCGTTTTTTTTTTCGGTATTATTTTGGAAAAAAATACTAATTTACGATATATTTTAAAATATAGTCAAATACCCTATTGAATAAGAAAAATAGATTACGAAAATACTCTAGTAAAATTTTGATTTTCTTTAAGGAGTACCGCAATGTTTTATGTTAGAGTATACACAAAAACATTAAACTTACTGTAAAATAATATCATGCATGTTTCGAGTAATATTGATATCTTCAGTGTTCATAAAAATGTCACCTGCCCCGGTAACACTGGACCGGCCGACCTGCAAAATCATAAAATATAAAATTAAAACAAAACTTACACACTAACTTAATCTATTAATTAAATTCATAGCCGGTATCATAATGACATATAAGCACTCTCAACGAGGTACCAAAAAGTTCCATATGGCCAGTCATCAACTACACTGGTAGAACGGATTTATCAAACCAAGTAAACCTTGTTTTGTATATAACGAAAACAATATTTTCTTAAGATAAGCAATAATCTCTTAAACCAACTATAGTATTCTTGAACGAAGGAATAACGTAGATTATGTTTCTTATATTAAGAAAATATTGTTTTCGTTATATACAAAACAAGGTTTTCTTGGTCCAATACAGTTTTTTTTTGTGTACGTAATTTTTTTTTAAATACAGTAGAAACCGGTTATAACGACATCGAAGGGAACGGTCATTTTAATAAACCGATAATTCGATTTTTTAAGGTATTTATCGGAAAAACTAAAAATTTGCTGAAATTTTGTGAAATTCACCGTCTGTGAGCAAAGAAATCGTCAAAATAAAATCAAAATTTTAAGTACAGAATAATAAACATGTACACTACTGATCAAAAAAAAGTGGACAGCATGAATTTAAGCACAATGATTAAATTTATTGTCTTCTATCATAATATTCCGTTAATATGAAGGGTAGTTTAATCAATAGATTGAATTAGTATAGCATTGGCATCAATATGTTGTATAATTGAGGAATAATCAATGTATTTTTAATATTATTCTTGCAATATTGTTTGATTTGTGTTTACGGTTACAAAAATTCGCATATTGTTAAGTAGTGTTAAATCGCAATTTTTAATACTTTTTGAAGTTTTTATGAATCAATATCACCAGTTAAGCGACAAGCATTAATTTTATTACATTTTTATATAATTCAACCAGTTCTCAAAATGTTTTTATCATGAATTTAATAAAAAACAAAAAAATCATATTATTCCGATAAAAAAGATTGTAGAGTGATTTTAAGCAAATTTTATAAAGTTAAATCAACTATTTTGAACTTAAATTAACATCAAAGTTCATATTTTATGTACTTATTTACTTTTATTTTAAAATAGAACGACGTAGCTATCAGAAGAAGAGTGTGGAATAATTATTGTTTTTAGAAAATCGGGGAAAGCAAGTAGAAAGATTGTTGTTGATAAGTAAAAACAGGGAGTTAATGATACTAAAAGTGCTGTGCATTAAATAATTTATATTTATAAAACACTGAGAACTGTTTGACGTGCTCCAGGTTCCGGTCAATCACGGAAAACAACAATGAGAGACAATCACGCGCTTAAGAAATTGGCACTCAAACATAGAAAGTCTTCATATAAACAGATCGCGGATGATTTTGAGACTTCCAGTGGTCTTAAATTAAGTCAGAATACGGTCAGAAGACGTTTAAAAAACAAAGGAATAAAAAGTTATAGGTGTAGAAGAGTTTCTCTGCTTTTTACATAACATATAAAGAAGAGGAACCCATGGGTGCAGAAATATAAAAAATGCAGATTGGAATAAAATAATATGGCCCGATGAATCGCGATTTTGTTTGGTATCAGATTGTCCTGAAAGACGTCTTTACAGATCTGGAGAACAGTTTTTACCAGAGTACACAACTAAAACAGTTAAAAAATCAGATGGGATAATGATATAAGGTCGTTTTAGTGCACAGAATGAGGGAAAATTGTACTGAATGGAAAGAGATGTAAAAATTAACACTACCAAATACAAAAAAAAATTACAAAAAGGGTTTCTTCCAAGTATTAGAGTATTTAATAAATGTAGAATTTTAATTTTTATGCAAGATAATACCCTCTGCCATACGACAAAAAGTGTTTTTGATTGGATTAATGACCACAACATAAATTTTAAGGATGATTGACCTCCACAGGGCCCAGATTGAAATTAAATTGAAAATTTATGATACCCTATTGACAGGGAGTTACATTAATGTGATAATAAAAATTTGGAACAATTATGGACAAATATAAATAAAATTTGGAGTGAAATCAGCATCGAAACAATAAATAAACTTATATCGCTAATGCCACGAATATTAGAAGCGGTCAGAAAAATCAGTGGGGGGACTACAAATTATTAAAATTGTTTGTAATTATATATTTAATAATTAAGTAACAATATATATTTTATAATAACTACACAGATTTATTTAGTTTATTTATAAATTCCCTTTTATTTCCATTTTACGTTAATTTTTCCACTGTCCACTTTTTTTTGATCAGTAGTGTACATACCACATACGATATACAGAAAAGCGACACTCAACGTTATTTTACTGGAAACTTAGTTTGACATTATGAGATGAGACGGTTCTGATTGGTTGAGTATTAATTAACTCTCCACCAATCATGTACCAGTATACGAATATTTGAAATCCACATCTGTTTTCTGTTTATTAGAACTAAACTTAACCTTTACAATCCATGATGTATTATTATATCAAACAATTGTGCAAAATATATTTAAAAAAATGGAAACAAAATACGGTCCGTCGTTAAACCGATAAAATTCTCCGAAACTATTGTAAACAGAAAGTCGTCCGTATTAACCGATATCGTTATAACCGGTTTCTACTGTATATACTTTTTTTACATAAAATAAAGTTAGTCGAATTTGCATCTGAATTAAATTATAATCTATGCAGGTTGTCTACTTATCATTTCACGAAAACTATATTAGTATTTTTTTTTTTTAGATACTGCCATAATTTTTAATTAATATTTTTGATTTATTCCTAAACTAACCTCGATATAGAAGAATGTATCGGAGAATCCACATCGCCTGATTCCAATAAGCGAAAACTCCAACGTATCGTGCGCACTGAACGGGTCCGGGACCAGACTAAGTGTTTTCTCAGTCAAACAAAGTCGGTAGTTTCCTTGAATATTGCGATGACCTCCAAGACCTTTCTCCATTACTTTGACCTGCCATATGTGTTCTGTAACAAAAAAAGAAAGAAATCATAAATTAAATGTTTATAAGACCGAACAAAAAATTCTAAGCGTTCGGCTTTTGTTGGTTCTTTTAATACTATATCTAATCATAATTGATGGCAAATGCCGAATGTGTAAAATTTCTCTTTCGGCTTTTTTTAATTAAACTAGGCCATTTTTAATATATTTTTAGAAATAGTGAGATACATTATTAATTAAGTCTATTTATAAATATAATTTAGAGGCTTATATTTATAAATTGATGACGTCTGATGTAAAAAGAACTACAAGTGGTTATTAAATAACAATTTAATAATTACTGTAATTAAAATACAGTTGAGTTGTTATTTATTGCGCATATATTTTAATGTCTGTACATAAATATGTTATTATTTTATTTAGATATTTATTTAATTAAATATAAAATATTATTATATAACACGCATATTATATAAAAATACATAAAGTTAAAAATAATAGGTTTTTTTATAATTAATGACTTCAGGCCATTACTCATTATTTTTTTTATGACGTCAAAGAAATAAACGAATATTAGTTTGGATTCCTGAAAACGAAATTTGTACATTTTTTTTTCAAAATTAAGAAGAATGCAATTTTCATCAAACCAATTTATTTTTTAAATAATTTGCGAACTCAAAAATCTTGTATATTTATTTAAAAAAAGGTACCATGGGTGCCACAGGACTTTCTTATACGTAATATTGAGTATAGCTTCTGGCTAGCTGATAAAAAATATAAAAAAATGAATGGGAAATCAGTTATAAATAATACATTTTTATCAAAAACATTTTTTTCTAATACGCACCGTTTCAAAAATAATTCAAAAAATGATAAGAGTACTCGTAAACATCCGTTTCCGGTTGTAAGATCGTTTTTAAAAATAGGATTGATCCTAAATATAAAATTTCACCCTTCTACGTCATTTTTGATTTATAGCATCTACCAACAAAATTTCAAAATTCGTAAAATTGCACCCCTCCAAGCGTCGATAAAATCATTGTATATACTTTTAAATCATTATTAGCTTCTTTGAATTCTAAAATGATCAACACTAATTTACTGTAGGTATCAATAAATCTATAAATAGATCACTAACATACCGTGTGAACATTATAAGGAAAAAAAGATAAAAATAAAAAAAACAAAAAGACTTATTGAAAAGTTAAACCAATAGTCAAATCAACAACCTTCAGATAACACTTTTTTTTATAAACAAAAACATGGTTAATCTAAATCAATGCAATGATATTAACAATTCAATCATTACAAAAATAAGAGAGATTTATTTTTTCAAGCGACCAGTGATTCTAGACTAAACATAATTTTCGTATTGTTTTGGTGTGTATACAATTACATAATGGACTTTATTCTTTGCGAATATTATTTATTGATAAATATTAATTAATGTTGGTGGTCCGGTCAGCCAAATGCGTTATTCGATTCTATTAATACAACAAACAACTTTTAAATTGGATAAATAAAATAAATAGTGTACACGACTTTACCATGAACTAATGCCATTGATACGTTGTCTTTGTTGAATTTGAAACGTTTATTATTGTTATAGTGGAGGCCCCGAAATATAATTTTTTATTCGGTTCGTTTGAAAGCGTTTAAAATATAAATTTTTTTGGTTCTATTTATAGAAAAATGTATTAACTTGTTTATTTTTATAGTAGAGACACTAAAGAACGAACTCAAGAAGAAAGAGATTACAGTCCTGGTTCCAAGAATTAACCATAACTTATGGACTACAATTAATATTAAAAAAATTGTGTAGAACAGAAATTGTATTTTATTTTATAAAACAGGGTGGCCAGTATTTCTCTGGAACAAACTTCCCTAACTTTTCCCGGTTTCCCAGGAGAATTTTTACGTTTTTCCCTGTGTTTTTTATTTAAAATTTAGATAAAAAACCGAAAAAAGGTCACATGTTTATATATTTGCGAGAATTTGTGTGGTTTTTGCATTTTTATAAAAAAATCCCTGACTTCCAAACAAATTCCCTGACTTTCCCGGTTTTCCAGAAACTGACCACCTTGTAAAAAGATGAACTTTAATATTACTTAATATGACTGCCATTTTTTTCATGCAATGATTGCAGTTGACAAGATATGTAGCTTAGGGTGATTCATTTCCGCAAAACATTTTTTTTTCAAGGTGATCAAGCAAAATTTTAATCTACATATAGAAAAAAAAATTCTCACCAAGATTGAGCTCTTAATTCCTAATTTAAGTACTTGCAATTTAAATATGAAGTTTTCCCATTTAAAATGCATGTAAATTTTTTTTTTTTCAAATTTCTAATGCTTAGACACCTTTTATCATATTGGGAATCGGTTTGATGGACCTTACGGGAAATTTCACGCTCTTTAAAATTGCCTTAGTGTTTTTTTCTGTAACTCACACTGGTTCGCCAGTAGGAGTCATCTAAATACAGTTTTTGGAATAAATTTTTTTTCCATTTTTTTTTAGCAAACCGCAAAAATTAGGGAGAAAAAAAGAGGTGACTCGTAAAAAATAGTTTTTTTACCAATATTTAATGAATTTACAGCCATTTTTAGGCCTTAAAACGCAAGAAATTGATAAATACTAACTAATAATGCTGCATTATTAGTTAGTATTTAGATTACTCCTACTGGCGAACCAGTGTGTTAGAGAAACAAAACACTAAGGCAATTTTAAAGAGCGTGAAATTTCCCGTAAAGTCCATCAAACTGATTCCCAATATGATAAAAGGTGTCTAAGCATTAGAAATTTAAAAAAAAAATTTTTTTTACACGCATTTTAAATGGGAAAACTTCATATTTAAATTGCAAGTACTTAAAATAGGAATTAAGAGCTCAATCTTGGTGAGAATTTCTTTCTCTATATGTAGATTAAAATTTTGCTTGAGCACCTTGAAAAAAATGTTTTGCGGAAATGAATCACCCTAATGTAGCTACTAGTGAGTTGTAGGTCTCCTAAAAATTACAAAACTATCGGACTAACCATTATGAAGATAGTATTTATAAAAAAAAAGATTTAAAAATAATTTTCTCTAACTCGGTTTTTTTACCTTTTCACGGTTAAACTGCTGAACCGATCTTGATGAAATTTAGCAGGGGGATAGCTTACATCCTGAGGTAACAGCTAGTAGCTATTTTTTTTAAATCTATGTTTTTATACAAAAAGTGGCTTACATCAGTTCAATTTTTCGATGCTCTACAGTATTTTATTATGAGTTGCAGGAAAAAAATACACGTTAAGAAAAGAATGCCATTATTTTGTTTTGTTTGTATATTAATCTACCATATCGGTTTACAGTTAGTTCTTTTTAAGGCAATTCTTCTGAATGATCGTGCACAGTTGCAATTTACTTTTGCAAATATAAACGGTTGAGAAAAAACATTATTTTTTTATAATACTATTCGCAGCGTGCGCGATGACAGCGCCAACTAATGGGTGGACTTTAGTAGCAACTTGGGTGGACTTTGACGTACTAACAAACGAATAATTTCAATAAAATATCATAATATATACATTTTAGACGATTATTTATGACTATTAGCTATGTGCACGAAGTCTATTAGCGCCGCTAGCGGGTAATAGAGAAGGATTGAATGGATTTAACTCTATTTTTATCATTGTTTAATATGTTTAATACCGTGAATTTTTTTATTAAACAAATATCATTTAATATAGCTGTTTGCATATAATATAAATAGTATAGCATAAAAGGTACGTGAAAATTATTTATTTTGGGTATCTTTTTCTCTTTAATTATGACGTATAATAGAGAAATATTTAAGTCGTTTACATTGACAGCATAACCTCAAATTTTGGCGCCGATAATTTTACAATATTGCTCACCACGAACACTCGCATCGATATTATTTCTAACTCCACCCCCTTGCACATAGTCTATAGTGGGATTAACCATGTTGACCTTTTTATTTTCACTTAAAAACGAGTCTATTAAAAAACGGGCAAATGCGTGTTGGGCACGCACATGATAGGGTTCCGTAGTCATTCTCACTACGATTTATAAAAAGTATTTTTCAAAATTTTCGTGGCTGAAGGGTTAAAATCAAAAAGTCATTTGACTTTTATTATTGCATTTTAGGAGACCTATCAAATGACACCCCACTCAATGGGGTAAATGAAAAAAATGTGAGTTCACTTTTCAATCTATGAAAAGGGGGTCCAAAATATTTTTGACAATGTTCGTTATAATTTTCAGTGAAAGTACTAATTAAAAGCTACATTCTGAATTTTTTTCAGATTTTTTGAATCAATAGTTTAGAAAATAGAGGGGGGGGACGCTCTGACAGCGACATTAAAAAGCAAATATATCGCAACTGAAGGGTTAAAATCAAAAAGTTATTTGACGTTTTTTATTACATTTTACGAGACCTATTAAATGACACCCCACTCAATAGGGTAAGTGGGGAAAAAAATGAAAGTTCAATTTTCAGTCTATGAAAGGGGGGTCCAAAATATTTTTGACAATATTCGTTATAATTTTCGTTTAAATTACTAATTAAAATCTACGTTCTGGAATTTTTTCAGATTTTTTAAATTGATAGTTTAGAAAATAGAGGGGGGGGCGCTTTTTTAATGACTTTGGAGAGAAAATACATCATGATCGAAGGGTTAAAATTAAAAATTTCTGTTACATTTTTTGTTGCATTTTAGGAGACCTTTCTAACGACACCCCACTCAATGGTGTAGGTGAAAATTTTTTTTTGAAAACACTTTTCATTTTATGAAAGGGGGGTCTAAAAAAATTTTATTTTCAAAAATCTTATCATTTCTGTTTTTGGGTCATCAATCTACGGCCGTATACCAAATTTCATCTTATTATCTCAAAATTTTTGAAGACGGACGGACGGACATGGAGAAACTATAAGGGTTCCTAGTTTTCTACGGAACCCTAAAAATGACAGTTAGTTCACCCAAAGTGTAATTTTTTGCCACGTTGTGCGCTGTGATCGATTTCGTTTCCCCCACTACCTACATACTTTGCACCCAGTGAATAAATAGTATGCTAAAATCCATAGATAATAACTCAACTGTCAATAAATATAAATAAAAACAAACGAATCGTCAAATAACAAACATATTTTCACACCAAAGCATAAAAAATTCAAACAACATAACATAACCTCAATTAAATCAAATGTCACAATTAATGTAGTTCCCGATATGACCGACAGATGCACTCAATCGATCTTTCTCACATCAATTCAATCGTAACGAGTTCCCGTCTCTCTTGTTGGCAAGAATGTAGATATTTTAAATGGCGTTTTTAATAAAGTACAATCCATTCCCAAGCACATGTTTATAATATCTTTAACGTTTCGATGTGAATGATCTTGAGAGATGATTATAATAATAATAATATGTATTTACCTAGAGGCTGTTGTTAGTTATAAGTCGTGACGGTTGGCATACATTTAAACCGTTCAGAAGCCATTATGAACAGCTTAATAAAACAAACAAATGAGGGTTAAACTTTAATTTAATTTTGTATCGTTTAAAGGGATTTTAAATATATACAGGGTGGTTCAGTTTGGAATACAGAGCTGATTCTTTGTCTCATTGTGAGTAAAAAATTGTATAGAAGGGGAGGGCCTATCTTGAACAACCTCTGAGCTACATGGTCCTTAAAAAAGTTCCTTCAGGATAGTATTTAAAACAAAGATTATTTAATAACTTCTAAAGTAATATAACTAGAGCAACCAAAATGAGTCAGTTTCATAGGTAATTTAACTAACATATTTTTTGCTAGCCAGGTTTCCAGTTCAGAGTTATTGTTCATCAAATTCGAAAATAATTATTTTGTTGAAAATTTTTTATAATTATTTTGGTGCGTCATAATGTTAACTATAGATTAACTATACAAAATTTGGTATTATCTAAATGAATCCCCAACATTTTGAGTACCAATGCGCAGAAGGTTTTACTGTGGTTTATCTTTAAGCTACTTATAAATAAATTTACTATTGAAATGAAGAAAATTGTATTTTTTGCAATCAGATTAATATCGAAACATGCTTGAGTCGTGGTGGTCCAGATTTCGAACATTTTGAGTACCAATGCGCAGAAGATTTTATCGTAGTTTATCTTTAAGCTACTAAAAAATCAAAATAACTATAGAAATAGAGAACATTGTAATTTTTGCAATGAGATTAATAACGAAAAATGCTCAAGTCGTGGTGGCACAGATTTCGAACAGTTTGAGTACCACTGAGCAGAACCACATTCCGCGAATGTTTTTGCCTTGTACAAGTATGGCCGCGCTGCAGTTAGGATTTGTAACGGCAACATTGAAAATAAATTACAGTAAGAATGTGAACTGTGGAATTTTATTTGCCATCAACCTCTTCGGAATCGGCTGCCGATGTTGATGCTCTTATGTTCTTAACCCTCAAATACACTATCGCTTTGTTATTGTGTTATTTGCGTGTGTACTTTTGCCAAATAATCTTCCCAAAAAATGTACAGATCGAGATAGTTTTTATTAAGCGATTTCAAAAAAGCAGGAGCTTGTCAATATATTGATATATAAGTAAAAATATATATCTATTGACGTATACGTCAATAGATATATATATATTTTTACTTCCATGTTCGAAGAAATGGAAGTATTGTAATACCGTCAAAAAATCGTGTCCGAGATAAGACCAGATTCTGATTGTACTAACTTCAAAACGTTAAGAAAAGTTAATTTCCTCATGGCGGCTGTGCGTGTGTGTGTCTGTGTGTCTGGATGTAGAATTTGCTTCCGTGTACGATAACTACTGTAGATATGCACCGATTTTAATTATTTTTGGGGAAAATGTTTGCCTCAGTGAGTACTCCAGACCTATTGATTTTGGTGCTAATCGGATTAGGGGTTTCCGAAATATTCGAAATTTTGTACCAATTATCGTCTGAAAAGTGATTAGTATCTCACCAATTTTGATAAGACTTGGTACATTTGTAGTTCAATCCAATCTAAGGGGCACTTAATTCATAAATGTACCAAAATAGCTACTGAAGGGGTGAAAATCACCCTCAAAATTTTAATTTTAAGTACTAATAAATTCATGTTGCCATGGAAACAAACGCAGTAAATTTCAAATGTCAGATAATAATTATTTTATAAAAATGTGTATTATACAACTGATATTTATAAATACAAAGGTGAGTTTTATATTAAAAATTATTGTAAAAGATATTATAGAACATGGAAGTCATGTATGGTTCTCCATACCGATATTTATGTATGTTCGGGAATAGCTTCGATAAATATGCACCGATTCGGTTAATTTTATTTATTTGAAAGAGCATACTCTTGAGGTGGTCCCATATAAATTTCATCAGAATCTGATCATAGACTTCGAAGATGCGCCACTCAAAAGGGAAAAATACAAAACTTTAATAAAATAATAAAATTAAAATGAAATTGACCTCAATGGTTTAAATTTTGAGAAAGAAGATGAGCTTAAAAACTATTATAATGAATTTGGTTTAAATTAAAATCTAATCAAAAGTTTTTTATATGGTACCTACTGAATTATATTATGTTGTCTATGGATTTTGGTCTGTTTAGAACCCTCCATAGACAACATAACTTAACTGTCAACCGATTTTGCGAAAGTAACTCTCTTTGTTACTTTTTCACGGCTTAACTGCTGAACCGATCTTGATGAAATTTGGCAGGGAGATAGCTTACGTCCTGAGGAAGGACATAGGCAACTTTGCAGCCCGATTAGATAAAAAATATACAAATTTCACGCGAACGAAGTTGCGGGTAACATATAATGGTTTCAAATAAAATAAAAAATCAACATACATTTTTATCTGATGCATATAATTATTAATTCATATATAATCATATTTACATATTTTGAAAATAAATAGATTCATAATTTTAATATATTTTAATAAAATTATGCTGTGAAATTTTTATCACTATGCAGTTTTATGTTTAGGATAAGATTGTATTGACTTTAATTATTTTGTCGTGGTTTTTTATAACAATTGTTGTTTTGTGTATAATTGCAGATTCCAACACAAAGGTCAGAGGCCCGCTAGGTGGACTACTTTTGATTAAATATTTATACATAATTTATTATTTATATACGAAACATTCGATGAATTTTTTTTTATATTTTTTGAATTATCGTTTGACAAATGTTATATTTATAAACATAAAACCATGAGCGTCTGCAGGATTTAATTCAAGGGTGGGGGAGTATAGACAGTATTTACACAATTAAATGAATAAGTAACACTACCCAAGTGCCACTCGTCGATTTTCTTGAAACTTTGCACACACGTAGTACATCGAAAAACATTAAACACGTTTTTTTATTTTGGTTAACAAGGCGTTTTAAGGGTAGAAAATACATTCGAAAGTTTAACTCCATTTAGCACAATGCTAACTAACGCTATATATGACTGTCATTCCCGAGTAAAAATTTTTATATATAATTGTATATAATTATATACAATTATATATAATTGTATATATATAATAAATATATATATTGTATATAATTATATATAATTATATACAATTGTATATAATTATATATATATCTATATAATTATATAAAATTGTATATAAATATTTTTTAATCTATTATACATCCTGGAGTCCCCCCCCCCCCTAAACGGTCAATTATTGTAAATTTTTATTTCAACAATATGGGCCTCAAATATTACTTAATACGCATCTAGATTATTTTTTTTAAAATGATTCAATAATATCCGAGTACTTTATATATGTAATAGTTATATATACTATCTGCTAAAAAGAGCTGTGATTTACTGTGTAATTAATACATTCCCGTTTAGGGGGGGGGGGACTCCAGGATGTATAATCGATTTAAAAATATTTATATACAATTTTATATAATTATATATAATTGTATATAATTATATAGTTATATATATATATAATTATATATAATTATATACAATTATATACATTTCTATATAATTATATACAATTATATATAATTGTATATAATTATATACAATTATATCGGGCCAAATCTCCGATATAATTGTATATAATTATATATAATTATATACAATTATATATAAAAATTTTTACTCGGGTTCTCTTACAATCATAATTTCATTGTCTGCGTGTTTTTGAGATCGTAAACTTTTTAACATCCTTCTTTCAGATGACGAAAACAATAAGCAAATCACGAAATTTAAAGAAATTGAACCTTATGAAGACATGATTATTAGATCTTTTTAATGTTTCCAATAATACAGTTTGCCCACCGATATTTGCCCAGATTCTGTCATTTGGATGCGTCATATTAAATTTTTCATCCACCATTTCTAAATTGATATAACTATTACCAAAAATCGTAATTATGTATTTAATAATGTTTTTGAAACGTCATAAGCGATCTCAAAAAGACGCAGATAATGAAATTATGATAGAGAAATGTCGTAAAAACTGTAAGAGAATGACACTCATAAGTATTTCTACCCTTAAAACGCCTTGTTAGCCAAAATAAAAAAAACACGTGTTTAATGTTTTTCGAAGTACTACGTGTGTGCAAAGTTTCAAGAAAATCGGCGTGTAGCACTTGAGTAGTGTTACTTGTAAGCGAAAATTACAACATTGCTGAAATTCAAAAAAAAGAACCAAAATAAATATACCTGATATGAATTATATTTCAATCTTAAAAGCCTTCTTTATATTTTTAACATAAAATACAGAATAATACAGTTCATCTTTTTTTAGAGCATGTGAAAAGAATTGAATGAGCATTATTTGGGGCAGGTGGTGAGTTATTATTTTTACCTGAGGGCGCCCATGTTGTTTTTGAAAAAAAACATGTTAGATGGAGATTGTGACGTACATAAGAGGCCGGTTTATGAAATTAAATACTTTGCTTCAATCAATTGATTGCATATAAATTATCTTTGGCTAACTCTTGTTCTATAAAACATGCTATTAAAATTATTTTTCGCATTCCTTTGATTGTTTTGTATTATAAGTTCAATGTATTAAGCCGGATTTAAAATTTATTTATGAAATTTTTTTTTTGGTATAAGCTAGATACGTCTTCTGTAGATTCTAATTTTCTTAGTTATTGTTTCATAAAATAACATAAAAAATTCACGTTTTTTTCAGTACGGGACACTAATACGCGAGATTTGACTAGTATTTGACAAAATATTTTATGAAGACCCTGCTTTTTTTTTAAATTACATAAATATTTATAGCCATAGATTAAATACTAAAAAATGTATTATAAGTTCAATATATTTAGCCGGATTTAAAATTTATTTATGAGATTTTTTAACTTTTTTGGTATAAGCTACGTCTTCTGTAGATTCTAATCTTCTTAGTTATTGTTTCATAAAATAACGTAAACAATTCACGTTTTTTTCAGTACGGGACACTAATACGCGAGATTTGACTCGTATCTGAACAAAAATCCTTTATGAAGACCCTGATTTTTTTTTAAATTACATAAATATTTATAGCTATAGATTAAATACTAAAAAAATGTATTATTAGTATTTAAAATTTATATAAATTGTTTTTCTTGTCTTTTTGGTATTACGTCTTCTGTAGATTCTACCTAATTTTCTTAGTTATTGTTTCATAAAATAACATAAACAATTCACGTTTTTTTCAGTACGGAACACTAATACGCGAGATTTATATCGCATTTGACATTTTTTTTTGAAGACCCTGAATTTTTTTTAAATTACACAAATATTTTATAGAGGTTAAATACTAAAAAAAATAAATGTGATTGTA
Organism: Sialis lutaria; assembly: GCA_949319165.1. Taxonomy (NCBI): domain Eukaryota; kingdom Metazoa; phylum Arthropoda; class Insecta; order Megaloptera; family Sialidae; genus Sialis; species Sialis lutaria. The sequence continues at coordinate 4,552,629 of OX439244.1, forward strand.
AAACTTAATAATACAGTCCTTTGCTGTGTTCATAGATAACGGTAAGTGGGGCAAAATTTATGCGGGCGCCCTAGATTCAGGGGCGATATCATAATCAGTTAGTAAGAAAAACAATTCGTGTTTTAATTGTATATTTTATTTAGTTACGTGATATACATTTTTAAGTTCACTTTCATTTTTTCTAAGAAAATGTACATTTCTCTTTTTATTTATTGTTAGTTTATTTATAAAAAATACATAAAATCGATTTTTTAAAATGTATAAATTTTAAAACTGTATCGATTTAAAAACAACAAGGCTTCCGCGGTTATCTGAATATAGATCTTGGCTTCTGGGTGTAAGCCATGTCAAATTGGTCGTGTTATCGGCCAACGTTTCGCCACACATTGCAATGGATATTTTCACAAAGATAACACAAAATTGACGCGGCTTACACCTAGAAGCCAAGATCAATTTAAAATAGTTCTTCTGTACGTGTATTTTTTTTAATAAAAAATAGGTACAATTTAATTCGTCGTCATTTTTTTTTTAAATTTTATTGGATTTAATTCGAGAATATATTTTTTTTAATGTTTTCCCTGTTTTTTTAAGTCCTTTTAGTGTAGTTGCAGTTTTTAATATAGAAATTAGATTAATAGTTGTATAATTGCAATTTTTTTAAATAATCTTTTTCACTACATTTTTTTTATAAATTATTTAACAAATAAAAATAAATAACAAAACAAATGATAATAATACCGTTATTTCGTACACAATCACTGTATAAATACATAACAATTATATGTTCTGATATAAATAAACAAGTTCATGAAATTTTGCGCGAATATTTTTCCATAAATAAATGCCCTATTTATAGCAATACACAAATGTCACAAATAATAATGGCATATTGTAATTACCATCTGACACACACTCGTAGCGAGTGTGTATATGTATATTGTATGTATACACAGTTTCAGAAAGGTCAATACATATTTTGAAATGTAATTATGTATAAGAAAAAAAAAATTTTGATTTTTATAAAAACTAGAGCTTAAACCACTTAAGTCATTTTTTATTTGTTACCTTCATGAAATTTGGTAGATATGGATATTTATCTATTAATTAACCTCTAGAAGGCCGGAAAACCAATATTTTAGCGCACCAAAAAATCTTCAATTTTTGGTTTTAGATTAAAATACATCAAAAACGTATATTTGCACTCCCAAATAAATAAAAATCGTTCATGCGAGGCAAAGGGGTAGTTTTTACTCTATTATAAGGGTTGTTTTTGGGTTTACTGTATTTTTGACGTCAGATTTAGAATCCCAGCCCTCTAAAGGTTAATAATAGATTCTATCAATAAATTTGTATACATGTGTCCCAAAAGTCAGTACCTATGAGGCCCAATTTCAACAAAATTAATTTTCTTGAAATATATTTTGTGTATTTGAAAATAAATTGACAGAGACTTCTGGAACGTCCTGTATGCATGTATGTCTGTTTCGTAATGCCACTATACATGTTTTTTTCACGCTTAATGTATTATTGATATACATAATTTACGAATATTTGTCAAACACAATTTGCTTTAAAGAAAAATGTAAATATATCTGCTACTAACAATATTTTTTGTACATATAAATAGTATTTGAAAAGTTATGTGTTTAAATACGAGCTTAAATTCTTCAAATGTCACTTTTAATAATATGTCTGTTTTTTTTAAATAAATATAAATATACAATAAATCAATAAGCAATTGATATACTACTCAAAAATGGTTTATATAAAAAAACAACGTTGTCTCGAATTTAATGGCCAGTTTCACTAATGATATATATCTAACTAGTTTTCAGTGAGACGGACGTGCTAATTTCTATTTTCTGGAAAAAAAATAAAAAAGTGGAACATTAAGTAGGTAGTAATTGTTTAATCTTTTTCATGTGATTGTGTATATTGCATACTTTCTCTACCAATACATCTGCTAAATATTTTCTTGTTCATTAAAAATCGTGTATTTATATGTTTTATTTCGAAAATCACAAAATTTAAAAAAATAGTTATCGAAATAACCTAATTTATCAAATTATACTTTATCTTGTGACAGAAAACAACATACGATATTTAACATTTATTTTAATTGTTACAAAATAAATTTATTCATAACAAAACATGAATTATTTTGATTGGTTTCCACAATCATTAAAAAATTATAACGGCATGAAAAAAATATACGCACGTAAAATTTTTATTGGCGCTAGCTACTACAATCGTTAAGATAGTAACTCTAATATAATATTGTATAGAGGTAATAAACAAATAGATATACAATATATGGTATACATATACATATGTCGTTTACAAATCATATATGTGTGTGTGTACACTTCGTCACTAACTAATCCATTAAAAATAGTTAATGGCGTCATATTGCTGTAATTCCTAAAGCCGTGAATATGTATTGGTTTAATGAATGTATGTACGCATGTGCAGGGGTGGACTACAGGTATTTTACTATGAAAAATATTTTGTTAAGGTATTTCTCGGAAAAATACAAAAAAATCAAAAGTAAGCCCAAATTTTGTAAATAACTAAAAATAAATTATAAGAAGCTACATTCAAAATCTGCGAGCAAAGATACAATAAAAAAAATCAATACATTTTAGCATTAAATTTATTGATATTATTTTGACAATATATTCACTTGTATTTTTTTTGGTGAAACTAAAAAATAAAAATTTATGGGAACTGGAGATGTTATTTCCCCGATGCCAAAATTTTAAAAGAATAATACAAAAAGAGGAATTTTTCTTGAAAAAATATTTCTTAACGTTTAATATAGAAATATATTTTTTTACATTTTTGTGCTATTATTTCTTACTATTAAGTACAAAAAACATTCCAGAAAATATTAAGGACCTAAAAGACAACAAGTTCTGGGTATTTTATAAAAAAAAATTATTTAATAAAACTACTATATTTTACCATAATATTATCAAAATTTTACTTTTCTGTCTTCGCGCTTTTCTTAAATCGAACAATTTTATTTTTTAAATAAAATTATAAGCTAACAAATAACAAACTCAACTTGAATTCAGTCAAATAAGAGGAAAGAGCTTTTTTTGAAAAAAGGGTACTTTAGGGCCGACTTCCCAAAAATAGAGGAGCGCTAGCATCCCTGCACTCTATTTGATTCGTTATAACTCACGATATCACACTAAAATACTTCGACTATTTAACTAATTGTAAGAATATACAAGGAAGTGTTTTTAACAACTACACAAAATGGCGTATTAATTGTAACAGTTTTTTAAAAGAGTAGTTTACGTCAAGGTTAGTAAATACACAGGTTGCCTCATGAGCTTTTGACCAATTATCTTGGGCACCCCGAATGACGTCATCCGAGGCTACACGTGTTATGATTGGACACATCATTCCCTCTCTCCTCATTTTAGCACCCCAGATGATGTATTTCCCTTTCTCGAGCCGAGCCATGAGGCTACCTTATACTTTACATACCTTGAGTATTATATGATATCCGCACGCCTAACGGAGGGTTAAAAATTTTGTAAAAAAATATATATTTTTAAGTTATTTTAGTACAACCCTGTTGCAAAGTACTGAAATATATCGTAACGGGCCTGTAGAAAAACAACAAATACACACTTACGTATGTATAACTGAACATAGCTTCTGAGAATTAGGAAAACGCATATCATTCTGAGGCCTTTCTTAAAAGTGTATAATAAACATATATATACATATACATACATAAAACATCTCATATCTAATCAGTGGCGCACCTAATGATGATGTCAATGTTCTATTTTGATCAATTATTATACGATATATATATATATATATATATTTTAATAACACTTTATTAAAATTGACCCAAATTATTAAAAGTCAATTTTTGTACTTCAATTTCAACAGTAGAAAAATTGGTCACCATCAAGTTTACCTTATATAAGGCTCTTTAAAGTACTGGGCCCCTATTCTCGAGTTCGTTCGAATTTTTCTCATTCGATATTATTAAACTAAAACTAAGTCACTAAGATATTTACTAAAATCTCGATTGTGTAAATTATACTGTATTCTCGAATCTCGGGCTGACTTTTTTCTACAAATGTCAAATGAAAAATCTCGACTGCTCCTGGGCATGCGAGTTTTAAAATCTCGAACGAAAAACTCGAATCGACATATTCTCGAGTGAGCTCGAGAATAGGGGTCCTGGTACATATCCCCAGTGTTGGACATTTGTTTAACCCTCGGAGCCTCTGATGGGTCAATTTGACCCATACACCGACTTTGAACGTGAATAGCGCTCAGGTATTTTAAATTTTTCGCGATTTTTTTTAAGTATGTTGAATACTTCAAAGGTATTTGTAACACTTATAAATTCATTTACCATGAATCAAAGTATACCTTTGAATTTTGGTAAGTCAAAATGTTTCGTAGTTGCGGAATTATAGGCGATCAAAAATAAGCAGGGTCAAATTGACCCAGAGTGTACTAGTAGGTTGAAAAAATAGGTGTGTACTCCGAGGGTTAACTTAATGTACTAAATTAGAAATATTTATTGATATTTGATATTTGAATCTATAGACACTTAATTGTAAAACAGCTTAATTTGATGTAAATCAGCCAATGGGTGTTAAAATGGTGGACATTTAAACTAATTAGTACTGTAATCTATTTATTAATTATTATATTAGCATAGCATCTGCTTTACATTGTTTCAAATTTTAAGATTCGAACTTTTGTGTCGTAGAACTTACAGCCATGGCCAAATGTATTAGGCACCTAGTGATTTTAGACACTTTGCTTAAATTAACATATTTCAGGGGAATTAGGGATAATAGGTATTTTTATTAGATGCCTTAATGACTTTTGGGAAGATAAATCGAATCAAAAGTGGCCAAAATTGAAAAACCAGTGCAATACAGAACCATACATATTTTGGAGCAAATCTCTCTACAAAATTTTTCATAAAAAAATATTTTGCATGTTTTTGTTTTTTTTTTTTTTGGCGTTAATGGGTTAAAATAATTTGAATCCTTTGAATGTAAAAAAAAATTTAAAGTTAAAAAAATCTCTAAATATTTACATTTGATCTCAATGTCTACTGACGGTTTCTATAAAAGCGAGCTAAGAGCACACGAGACTCGTTCATATATATTTCGTTAAATAATAATGTATGTAATAAGTAAGTTATTACCTATATATATTTTTACCGATAGCTAAACAAAAACAACACGTCTGGACGCGTAGATGACGTCAATCAGAATATCTCGTGCTCACGGTGCGGTTGTTAGCTAACGCTATCACGCGCTCTTGTCTGTGACGTACCCGGACGTCCCACGGGATAAGTTACACCAATAACAACAACAACAGTCACAGTGTGTGTGTGTGTGTGTGTGTGTGTGTGTGTGTGTGTGTGTGTGTGTTATACAATATTACCCCGCAGCAAAAACGCCACTGTCGTTGATTACATTTTCAACCTATTATATATATATATATAATATACAAACAGTGACGGATCATATTTTCAAGTAAAGTAATTAATAATCGAGAAATGAACAAGAAAATACATACATTCATTTTCAATAAGTTAACCGAATTTTCCTGATATTAATCATTTTTATATGAAATATTTATTTTCACATTAGCAACTTCTCTATTTTATATTATTTAAAATATTAAAATTCATATAAAAAAATGTATCAAGTGCGAATTGAATCTCGCGTATTAGTGTCACGTACCGTACATTTTTGCTTCCTCGCAATATCGAAGATACGAGAAGCTTTGTGATCGTTTTAAAATAAGAAAAAATAATGTTTTCAAAATTTTAACTTGGTCTTTCCGTTTCAGGTCAAAAAAAACACTTTTTGTTCCGTGTCTGTCTGTCTGTCTGCGTGTGTTTTTCCCCTGAATCCTTGTCACATGCATATAACTCATGAACCATTGAACCGATATTAATGAAACTTGGTTGGTTTATTGGGTCTGGCTTGAGGACAGTCCTATTTCAAAATCATCAAAATCGTGTATAAGGGGGAGGGGCGACACCCTAAAATATTTATTTTTCAAGGTATCTCAGGAACGACACATGTTACGTGAAAATTTTATAGAATCTTTTTTGTAAATGGCATTTTGACGTTTTAAATGTCATTTTGACGTTTGTATAGCAGAAAAATTTAGCTTTAGATTGAAATTGTCAAAATATTAAAAATATCCGTCAAAATAACCAGGTGCGTATAAAGAAAAATGTCGAATTAATAACTTTTAATAAAATTGTATGAAAATTAAATGATTAACCAATAGTCCAAGTAAATTAGATATTTAAGGAGAAGAAAATCATAAAGTTTTGATATTTTGTACATGTACTCTCAGAAGGGTTCGGAATAAGAGCCCGAAAAGTTCCCACCTAAATCGTGGATGGAACATCCCCTTTTACGTGAAAAACTACCCCTGGAGTGAATTTAATTCCAGTTTTTCCCATTTTTCATCCAAACTACCGCTCGGAGAAAAAAATATTATAGGATTTAAAGATTAAACATGAAATTTTACGTAAAAAATGTCATATGCACTATTCGGCTAATCCTCAGCCTACTCTCGCATTCAATGTTCAAAGTGAAGGGTAGTTTTTGGAGCGCAAGGAAAAATCGGTATGACAAGATTTTTCACCGTAAATATTTCCATAACGGTTAATTTTACCAAAAAGTTGATAAGGATAAACATTGTAGAACTGAATCTCCTCTATAAGATCTAAATATCAGAATTTTGTTTCAAACGTTTTTTTTATTGATTTTTTACACAAACGTAAATTACATTATTTTGAGATATTTTCCATAAAACCCATTGAGACAACATTTTCGCGCGTTTTTTTTAGTGATTTACCATCGTAAGTCTATTCTACTAAAGTCTTGTATATTTTTGCAAATTTATTCCTGTTTTTGGTGTACAAGTAGCTTTAAGTATGAACTACCTGTTTATTCATTCAGAATTTAATTATTTTATACAGGATATCCGTGAAAAGGACTTAAGGGACAAGCACATACACACACACATTGGAAACATAGTTTTTTTTTAATATTAATTGGAGTTGTCCCACTTTTTTTTATTATAAAATTATATTCGTGTAAAATTATGGTATATACATTTGTGAAAAAAAGGGGAAAAATCAATAAAAAACGTCCGAAAAAAAATTGTGTTACATGAATTTCATAGAGGAGATTCAGTTCTATAATTTTCATTATAATCATTTTTTTGGTAAAATTAGCCATTGTGGAAATATTTACGGTGTAAAATCTCGTTATACTGATTTTTCGTTGCGTTCCAAAAACTACTCTTTACTTTGAGCATCGAACGCGATAGTAGGCTGAAGATTAGCCGAATAGTGCACATGACATTTTTAACGTATAATTTAATCAGGTATATTTAATTCTTATTATATATTTTGCTCAAAACGACGGTTCGAAAACAAAATACTGTATAAGACTTTACGAAAGGAAATATTTTTAAATCCATAAAAAATAGTTCGTTTCGTAAGTTGGTTGTCCAATAGAAACACGCCGCCATTTTATTAAAACATATATGCAGTTTGTCGACAACATTACTATTGAGTATTACACTAAAGCAAATCTTAACAGACAGTTCTTATAGGTGCTACAAAATTTGGTTAAAAAAATGTTGAAAATTTTGATATTTATTTTCAACGCAGAGGCACAATTTATAACTTCCATCCTCAAAATTTTATATCACAACTGCCAAATGGGTTGTAGGAAACGATACAAATGTGTTAAAATTAGGTTGCGCTGCTGAACTATGTGTTTCTAATACCATACAGAAGGTTGCCTTAATTCACCAACTGAAGAGGAATTAATTCAAGAAGCCACCACTGACCAATAAAAATGTACAAGACTTATGTGGAATAGACTTACGAAGGTCAGTCACTAATTGAAAAATGCGCGAAAAGCTGAACTCAATGGGTTCTATGGAAAATATCTCAAAATAATGTAATTTACGTTTGTGTAAAAAGGTAAAAAATCAATAAAAAACGTTTGAAACAAAATTTTGATATTTAGATCTTATAGAGGAGATTCAGTTCTACAATTTTTATCCTTATCAACTTTTTGGTAAAATTAACCGTTATGGAAATATTTACGGTGAAAAATCTTATCATACCGATTTTTCCTTGCGCTCCAAAAACTACCCTTCACTTTGAGCATTGAATGCGAGGTAGGCTGAGGATTAGCCGAATAGTGCATATGACATTTTTTACGTAAAATTTCATGTTTAATCTTTAATTCCTATAATATTTTTTTCTCCGAGCGGTAGTTCGGATGAAAAATGGGAAAAACTGGAATAAAATTCACTCCAGGGGTAGTTTTTCACGTAAAAGGGGATGTTCCATCCACGATTTAGGTGGGAACTTTTCGGGCTCTTATTCCGAACCCTTCTGAGAGTACGTGTACAAAATATCAAAACTTTATGATTTTTTTCTTCTATTTGGCAAATTTTAATCTAAATACCGTGGACTACAATGACAGGCAGTTCATCTGAAAATCGGTTTTTATTTAAATTGTTCAATAATTAACAATAATAAACGATGAAGCACTGTGCATTTACTTGTCAGTTGTTTTTCCTTTAGTTTAATTTAATTTTTAGTAAATTTTAAAACCATTATCGTTTGTCTAAATATACTTTAATAGTTGAATATGTTAAACTGCTTTTTACTAATAATATGTATTCTTGGTAGAAAATTAATCAACTCAACGCACACTTGATAATAGTATTTTCCTAAACAACAAATATCCTTAACAACTGTTTACAAACGATACAAGATAAAATGTCTAATCACAACAACATAATTCATAGAAACGACGTTATCACGAGTTCTGGGAAATATGGGGTGTCGAGGAAGGGGGAGGTGGCGGGGGGGGGGGTTGTCCACCCCTGTTTCGCCCCGTTCTGTAATCAATATCAACAGTAAACACTGTGTATATTGACGGGCTAATTGGTTCAGAGTGATTGACTGTTTATAACGTAGATGTATGAATCTGGTCAGGGTATGTGACGGTTAATCAGTCATTAGTTAGTTTGAGGTTATCTTTTATTAGATCAATCAGTTTCAGAAGCTAGAGGGACTAAATCCACATAGAGAAAAATGATGTTTTGTAAATAGATTATTGTGACAATAAAAAAGTTTTTTTTTATTCTGTTGGGGGGGGGGGGGGGGCTGTCAGAGCTATAGTCTGAGGGGGGGGGTCGACGAATCAATAAGTAGTTTATTAATATTATAAATAAATTTTAGTTCAGATGTTAGAAAAAAAAACTATCTAAAAGGTACAATAATGTTTTAAAAATTTTAAAATTGATGTGTTTTGATGGAAAATACAGTTATAATAAAATTATCTGATTGATTTAGTATAATCGTTTTCTTGGTGATTTTATGATACATTATATTTTATTATCGCCGTTCTTTAAAGGTTAATTATTCAATTTAAAATATTACAATGTAAATCATTTTCATTTAATTTAATTAAAAAAAATGTATGATGTAAATATTATAACACGTTATGTTAAATATTTTAAACAATAATATTTTTACAGAAAATTTTTATAGATATGTATATTTCAAATGTCAATTTCTTTTGTCAAATTTACTTGAATTCATACATACTTATAGATATATTCGCTTTACAAGAATCAAAATAAGATTTGATATAAATAATGTTAAATCTAATATCATTTTTAATGAAAAATTCATGTTATAATAAATTACGGAAAATACTGAACAATTACAGTTTTTTCCTGTACATCCCGAATACTAAACGACAACCTATCATTATAAAAAAAAAATTTACAGTCTGAAACTGTAACAATATAAATTGTTGATAAACTGCAAACATTACAACCTAAAATTATATTATTACAGTTTCATAGGGTAATATGTATTTTATAATAGTCGTTTACTATCCGGGATGTACAGGGAAAAACTGTAATTCTTATGCGAGAAAACAAAACAGAAACACTGTGTTTTTATGACAAAAAAGCAATAAACCCTAAAGGTTTTTAAATACGAAGTATTTATACCGAAAAACAGAGCCGGCCGAACGGCCAGGCGACCCAGGCGACAGCCTGGGGCGCCAATTTCGTGGGGGCGCCAATTGTTATAAACTTATTTTCTATGTTATGTTCTAGGGCGCCAAATTTAAGCCTTACATATTTTTTTATAATAATTTTGATTTTTTCTGCAAAATAATAAAATAAAAAAATGCTTAATATCGAAAATAGTTTACGAAATTTCCAATCTTTGTGTGTGACGTTTCTGAACACACTGGAATAATAGTAAGTGTCAAATAAAAACTGCACTATCGACATGCACAGTGACGGCTTTAGGGTAGGATGGGGGGGGGCGATCGTTCGGGGCGCCAGGCCGAGAGGGGCGGTGGAAGACCACAATAGCTTCTTTAAATAAGTTTGAAATCCAATAATGTTCTTCAGCAATTAAAAGTGTGTAATGGCAACATTGATTACTCAACTCTTTACATTTTTTAATCATTAATTTTAATAAATATTTTTTTTTCAAATTATCACTGACTTTTTTTGTCCGTCAGACTTTTTTTTGTCGTTCGCCATTTGGGGGGGGGGGGGGGGGGTCAAAAAAAATCTCGCCTGGGGCGCCAGAATCGCAAAGGCCGGCACTGCCGAAAAAACAAAACAGAAACATCGTGTCTTTTAAACACCGCATTGGGTTTATTTTTTTTTTCGTGTAAATATGTAAAAAAACTTATATTAAATTTGATAAATGTCATAGTATAATACTGAGATCCGATATCTGATTTCGATTGAAAAGAAACATTAATCGGTTTAGTTTTCTGCCCACTTATATTTATTGTAAGCCGCCCCTGCACTGTCTGGCGCATTTTCATTTGGTTTTCCAAAACAACAACAACATCAGCAAACATTTCTCATTTATGTTTTTCCAGCTATATGACTGTGTACAATGAACCAATATAAAATAAAAATAAGTTCAACGAATTCCAATTGAATCATCGCATGTATTATTTTTCATATTAAACGAAATGAATTTAAATTATTTCTGTGAAAAATGAGCCGTCTCTATTCTTGGCGAGACACTCACTCACACACACACACCAACACCTACACACTTTTCACACAAAAAACATAGAAGCCAACGCGATCAACTAAACTTTTTTTTGTTTTGATATTTCATCCATAATATAAATTATATAAAAGCGAAAAAAATAACTGTTTGTTTGTTACCTTTTCACGGCTAAACCACTGAACCGATCTTTATGAAATTTTGCAGAGAGATAGCTCAACACACCAACACCTACACACTTTTCACACAAAAAACATAGAAGCCAACGCGATCAACTTAACTTTTTTTTGTTTTGATATTTCATCCATAATATAAATTATATAAAAGCGAAAAAAATAACTGTTTGTTTGTTACCTTTTCACGGCTAAACCACTGAACCGATCTTTATGAAATTTTGCAGAGAGATAGCTCACTTCCTTAGGATTGATATAGGGTACTTTGAATCACGAAAAATTGAATAGATAAAAAAAAGATATTTTTTTAGCATTTCATTTTGAATGTTTCCTGACTTCTGGGTGTAAACCGGGGTATCAGTGGACTATTTTATACCAAGAATCATCCTTATAATTATTTTTTTGCCTGATTTCTATATTCAGATAGTGTTTTCATATTTGTCATACATGTTAATACACACATAAAAGTGTTTCGCGTGTAAACAATTATTTTATGAACTACTGACGTCATTACAACAGTAACATCTATTTTTTTCTCAGACGACCGTGTTTTAATATTAACTTATTTACCTATACATAAATACAATAACTGTAACGTTTTTTGTATAAAAATATCAAAAGGATTATTATTAGGATTTTTTTCTTGATACTTGTCTCGTTTATGAGAGAGATATATACATAGTTCATCTCGTGTTAGGCTCTATTGTTCATTAATTGAAATAAATAATATAAAGGGTTACTTACTTACATATATGATATTTGGGTATGGATCAAAATAAAAACAAAACAAAAAATTAAATGACTGGTAAAAAAAATCGATTAAAAATTGAACGGAATTTTTCCGAGTAATTTTTTAAATACTATAGATTTTTTTTCGGAGTAAAAGTTTATGTTGGCATGACACGTATTGGTAGCTAGTTTCGGCCAGTAATTGTTTACAAAAAATGTTGTAGGATGAGACTACGAATATTAATTTGTCTTTCAAATATTGTAAAAATAGATATATTTGTCTACTATTTTATTTTTAACTGACGATACTTTTTTATTTAAATATTTATTGTATTCAATACCAGTGGCGTAACCAATTTTTTTGAGAGGGGGGGATTTGTTTATAAGAATAAGCACTTATAAATAATATTAAAAGAGTAGGGTTGAATCTCTATATATTTTTTTCTGGTTGTAATAAAATTAATCAACTAAAATCAAAAATACGTAAACAGTTTTCGGTGAAGTGACTTTTGGGTCAACTATATAATTGAACTGATCATATCTTTAATTGATAATAAATGTTTATAATAATAATTATAAAAGTTATACAAGGTTTCAATTTACGTCTTTGAAATTATTATTAATTTTCCATTTTACTTGTATTTTTTACTTTAATTAATAAAATTAATAGTAAGCATATATCACGGATTATTATAATTATTAGTATTTTATTATATTAATAAAATAAATGTGACAGAATATCGGCCATGGGTGCCCCATTAATATTATTTTTATAAATATATCTTTATAAAATGAAACCTATACACATAATAATTAGTTATAATAAATAAAAACGGTATTCATACAAAATTCTTAGCATTCTTCATTATCAGAATGGTAACATATTTTTTGACATTCAAAAACGTGTTTTTTTTCACATATATTGACTTTTGACATTAGCTTAAAGTACTTTCTAGCTAGAGAATTATATATTAACTCATTTGTCAACATCAAACCCAAACCACGTTCTCATAAAATGCTAAAGTAAGAAGAGTTATTTTAAATTAAGATTTTTTCAGGAATAACCCCAATTTGAATAAAATAAAATTTCTTTCACATCTTTTTGATTCGTTGGTTAAATTTTCGATTAAAAACGAACCTAAAAGAATAGAATTAAAATACAAAATATCTGTAAATGCATTTTTTAAGGTTATACGTCTAGCACACTGTAAATAAAGATTTGGTTTCGAAAAAAATGTTTTTAATTTATATTCAGAACACATGTACCTACATTTAATGGAATATTTTACTTTGTTAATTATTATAAATAAACAAAGTTTAAATTAATTTGAAAATTGAAATAGACAGAACGGTATATAATACTAACACGTACTGATTTGCTGTATTGGCAGAGCTAGTTTTTCATTATTTTGAATAAATTACACGTGAATATATTTGTTTCATAATTTTTATAGTATTTAAAAGGGTTGAAATTTCAAATAATTAAAACGTCTCTATATAGCCAATTGTATAGAATTTCAATAAATAAAGCACTTTCGGCAAGTTCTCTCATGCATCGTGTGTTTAAAAACTCTATTTTTAATATCCAATTACTCAAAAACCATACGTCCAATATTTTAACTAAAAGTTAGTAAAATATATGAGTTATCCATAAATAACATATTCAAATTTTAAACTTTTATCTATACATTAATCTAATGATCGAATAACCTTAATATTACGATAGTTAAATTTTAATAAATAATCATTTTTTTCAATTTTGGAAATATGTACCTAACTCAAATTGATTTTTCAGTTCAAATACATTCTTGTATCATATATATATATATAAAGTTTATCGACCCCACAATTGTTATATATTAACAATTATATACTAAAAACAGTAAGGTTTCCAGAACATCAATTTTATGCAAGGTATAATTCTTTAATTAGCGCAACGAATAATTCTTATAATTATTATGTATGCATTACATTACGTGGCAGTGTCCCCCTCGTGTGTCTAGTCATGGTTCAAGGACCGCTATTCTTACAGGGGTTACTCCTGTCTTATCTTATTTATTCATTAATTAAACATACCTAAATTAAAAATATATACAGTCGAAATCTGTTGTAATGATATCGAGGGAATCATTTTAGGTCGAAAAAACCGATACGTTGTATTAACCGATGACGTTATAACCGGTTTCGACTGTAGTTTTAATTATTTTAATTAGTATGCCCAGAAAAAAAAGCTTAATAATTTTATCTTGTTAATATATAGTATATTGTGTAGCAAGGGTTGAAACAAGACGATTTCTGACGAGGGCGAGAGTTGACTGTCCGAGCGAAGCGAGGGCTGTTATCGCCCTGGTCTGAAATCGGCTTTGTTTCATCCCGTGCCACACACGCTATTTTTCATATCACATGCATTGAAACAACGAGTTTTGATTTCTATAGCCAGTCGAAGTAAGACTATTTCAGACAAATAGCGCAGTAATATCTTATACTATTTTAATAATAGAATAATTCAGAAATAAGATCCGCTTTTGTTTATTACAAATGCGATTCTGACAGACTTGAAATAAATAATAAATAAATGAATGTGCCGGGCAGAAATAACGTTGTTTCTTTGTTTCTGCTCGGTACAATTGCATTGGTCTGAAATTGTCTTGTTTCGACTGTCAAAACAGGGTTCAAAACTAGTTGTTTCTATGCATGTGATATGAAAACAATATTTTACTCAATATAATATTTAAAAAAAAATCTTATTGAGAATATTTTATTTATTTGAAAAATATATCTTCATGTTTATCTAAAAATCTTTTCATTTATCAAATTATTAAATAATTTATTACACTAACTAACGAAACTCTCAAATAGATTAAATAAAATGGTTGTATTAATAAATATGTATCAGTGTGAATATTTTTTACACCACCCAACTAGTGAAAGTGCAATTTTCGATATGGTAAATTTTATTGTATTTAAAATATATGTTTTCAATACAAAACAAAATTTTCACCGTGATAAAAACATTGTTAGTAATAATATACATTTATCAATAAGATAAACGTGGATATTTCCATATTGGTAAAAAATTAACAACCTCTATCGGAGCCAAATCGATCACGGATTTTTTACATTGATCACATTTTTAACACATAGACAAATTATTGTTTTCTGTGTAACGAGGTTATACTGTATATCTACACTTTATTTATAATCACCTGTATACAATGATTAAATACAAGACATATTTATAATTGCCAGTACGACAATAATCATGGTCGTTCGCTCGAAGCATGACGCGCTAATAGAGTACTCTGTTAATTAAATTTTATTATATTTAAAAATAAAAAGGAGCAATATTATATACAGGTGCATAGTCTGTCTGGACCCATTCATTTAATTATTTACTAACGAGCTGAGGTCCGCTGAACACACATAATGCATTACGAGTACCGATATCCTACAAGTACTATAATATATGTGTATAGTTTATATAAGGTACCAACAACGGTGTAGTACTGTACACAGTTTTTTTTACCACGTGAATATTTTTATTACAAATGTACAGACGTGAGATTGGGGCCCGAGAGAAATATAGTTCGAGGCCCCACTATGAAAAAATAACAAGGAATAATACACAGAATAAAACGGGCAAGTGCGTGTTGGGCACGCACATGATAGGGTTCCGTAGTCATTCTCACTACGATTTATAAAAAGTATTTTTCAAAATTTTCGTGACTGAAGGGTTAAAATCAAAAAGTCATTTGACTTTTATTATTGCATTTTAGGAGACCTATCAAATGACACCCCACTCAATGGGGTAAATGAAAAAAATGTGAGTTCACTTTTCAATCTATGAAAAAGGGGTCCAAAATATTTTTGACAATGTTCGTTATAATTTTCAGTGAAAGTACTAATTTAAAGCTACATTCTGATTTTTTTCAGATTTTTTGAATCGATAGTTTAGAAAATAGAGGGGGGGACGCTCTGACAGCGACATTAAAAAGCAAATATATCGCGACTGAAGGGTTAAAATCAAAAAGTTATTTGACGTTTTTTATTGCATTTTACGAGACCTATTAAATGACACCCCACTCAATAGGGTAAGTGGGGAAAAAAATGTAAGTTCAATTTTCAGTCTATGACAGGGGGGTCCAAAATATTTTTGACAATGTTCTTTATAATTTTCAGTGAAAGTACTAATTAAAATCTACGTTCTGGAATTTAATCAGATTTTTTAAATTGATAGTTTAAAAAATAGAGGGGGGGACGCTTTTTTAATGACTTTGGAGAGAAAATACATCGTGATCGAAGGGTTAAAATTAAAAATTTCTGTTACATTTTTTATTGCATTTTAGGAGACCTTTCTAACGACACCACACTCAATGGAGTAGGTGAAAAATTTTTTTTGAAAACACTTTTCATTTTATGAAAGGGGGGTCTAAAAAATTTTTATTTTCAAAAATCTTATCATTTCTGTTTTTGGGTCATTAATCTACGACCGTATGCCAAATTTCATCTTATTATCTCAAAATTTTTGATGACGGACGGACATGGAGAAACTATAAGGGTTCCTAGTTTTCTACGGAACCTTAAAAAAAGAAACCTAAATAATAACAGTTTTTCCCTGTACATCCCCGGAGAAAAAATGTAGATCTGCAGAGATCTATTCAGATCTCGACATATTTTTCACTGGTTTTTGATCTGTGGAGACAATGATCTACAAAGTTCTCTAAATATCGTTGTAAAAATCATTAATTTTCAACGTTACAATGATCTTTAGGGATCTTTGTAGATCGTTTTAGATCTTTGGAGACTGTTGTAGATCTTTGTAAGTCTCCACAGATCAAAAACAAGTGAAAAATATGATGTTGTCTCAAAATTGAGATCTAAGTAGATCTCTGCAGATCTACAATTTTTCCTGGGAAGCGACAACCTATTATTATAAAATATTTTTTACTCTTCGAAACTGTAATAATGTAATTTTGGCTGTAATATTTGTAGTTTATATATCAATTTATATTGAGTATCTGCAAACATTAGTAAAAAAAAATTTAGATACATTTGTTCCCGAGAAACCTGTCGATCTAACTTATTTTATAATAAAATTTTGGCTAATATACGACGAAACAGAACGACCAAACTGACGCAGTTTGTACCTAGAAGCCAAGATTCATATCAAGATCAGAGTGGAAGTTTTAATTAAAGATTGTGTACGCAGTTAATATCAGTAAACAAATAAAATTCGTCGGGTCAGTTATAAATTCGTGAGAAGAATAAATAAAGTGATATTCGACGTAGTAAACAAACTGAAATGTAGAGCTAATTAGTAAAAATGAACGAATTGAGATATTTGTAAACACAATTATAATGCAACCTACTTTCCTAAAAACATAAGTTGCATAAGAGCGCAGACGTAAATAAAACTATATGATAATGTTTGGGTATTCTAGATGAAATTATACAAACAAAACATAATTTTTAAAGTTCAGTTAGCAAAATTATTAACTCTACAAAAAAATAAATTTATTATAGATTTTACAAGTAATTACCTGTGACTTTGTTCGCGTAGAATTTAGGTTAGGTAATAGAGATTTCTGTTAGTCGATAGTTATGCATTTGGATGCAAGATGGCTACACCAAAAAAATATAACTTACACCCATTTTTTATCTAATAAATTTTACAGAATACAAAGTAGCCTATGTTTTTTCTTAGGATGTAAGCTATCTTCTTGCCAAATTTCATCAAGATCGGTTCAGTAGTTTATTATTTATAACACTGATTGTAAGTATTAACTTTTTTTATTTCATTATTTCAGATTTTTATATTTGAAAATAAATTTGTTGATTTTCATAATTATAATATGAGGTCATATTAGAAGTGAAATTTAATCAATATATTTATCAACATACTATTATTTATTACTACATCATAATAATTACCTAAAAAGAATTTAATTACACATAAAAATGTAACCTTTCAACGTTCTTTTGTTCCAAGTATAAATAGCCATCTTATTTTTAATTCAACAAAACAAACAAATATAATAACAATAAATATTTTTATCGAATTTAACCTTAGTTATCTTCTCGTAAACAATATTTAAAATCTATTCATAACTATAAAATGTATCTACATTTTTACTTTCTTATTATACATTAAGCCAATTTTGTTCGATTCATTTTTTACTTTTTCCTGTGAATCCATTTGATTTTGATGAATACATTTTTTTAATACGTTTTATTTTTGAAATGGTGCGAATTAGAAAATAATGTTTTAGATAAAAGTTGTAGATAATAGTATTATCTATAACTTATGTTCAATTAATTTTTTCTATCTTTTATCAATTCGTCAAAATTAAAAAAAAATCTCAGTACTATGTATAAGAAAGCACTAATCATCCATGGTACTTTTTACTTTCTTATACTCATGTATATGAAATATACATATAGTATAAGTAAGTACAGGTATAGTAAACGCGATTTTTTTCGAAATCCGGATTTTGTTGGAATTATCAATTTTGACCTTCCCTGAGTCCATTTTGACTATTTTCGCCATGATGTCTGTCTGTCTGTCTGTCGGTCGGTCTGTAGACGCTGTAACTCAAATACGACAAATCGTAGAAAGGTGGAATTTTATACTTAAGGTCGAAACGCACTAGAGCGGCTCGACGCTTCACTACACTACACTACGCGTCGCAACAAAATATTCTATTTAATGTTTTAAATGAACCTAGTCGCACATGGGCGACACTACGCTGCACGATGCGTTACGTGCGATTGGTTAAAAAAATGAAGTGTAGTGTAGTGAAGCGTCGCGCCGCTCTAGTGCGTTCCGACCTTTAAGATTAATTTTTTCCTGGGATGAAAACCTCCTATTTTTGAAAATGATCACTCAACCAGAAACGGATGTTTACCTACATCGATTTTTGAATTTTTCGAATTACATTGAAACAGTGCGAATTAGAGAAACATGACCAAGTTGAAAATTGTAGGTAATATTATTATCTATAATTTATGTTCTATTCATTTTTTCGAAAAAACATTTTTTTTTTTTACCAAGTATTCGTTTTTAAGTACATTTCAAATGGTTCATAACAGAGAAGAAATATCTGCCATGAGTGTCATGGGACTTTCTTATACATATTACAGAGACTGTACGTGTTTGCCATAGGTACCATGGGTCTTTCTTATACGTAATATTGAGAATAAACACTGTACACTCTATTTCATTTAGTTTGCAGTGGTCGCCAGGTGTCTTGACGGTATGAGTCGTGATCCGTACGGTCAAATCACCCGACAACCAGTATAGATTATTCTAAATAATTATTTTAAAAAAATCTTTCTGGCTAAATCATAATTGTTGGAAAAAAATGTATGGGGAATAAATTACAGATAATAACATATTCGACGTTTTTTATCTAAAACATTTTTGTCTTATTTCAAAAAATTAAAAAAAACTACATGAGTAAACATCTGTTTCCATCTTATTGTTAGTAATTATGTAAAACAAAATTCGTTCGATACATAATGTATAAAATAATATTTCCATAGTTTATGTCTCATTCATTTTACTCTATCTTTTATTAGTTTGTCAGAAATATCCTTCAATAAAATAAAAATCACGTACACTGTTCACTGTCATTATTGCGTATAAGAAAGTCCTGTGGTACACGGCTGATTATTTTATTTAAATTAATACTAAAAAAACATATATTTTTTCATATAGACTCTAAAATCAATTGTCCATACTTTATATTCATCTTGTAGATAGAAATAAACATACAATGTAAAGAGCCTCAATATAAAATGTACTGTGCATGATTTCAACGGTTATTATTGTATATTTATATTATGTACTATCTATGCAATGGTGAGTCAAGCATGCTATCTAGTTACCTGTTGTGTCTGGACAATTTGAGAGGACGGGTCTATAAAGGATTGATTTACAAAATGTAATCACATCAGCAAGATTGCTATGTTTTGTTTAGACTATAACATCTAATCCGATTAGATGCTCATATATTGGGATAGGTTACAAGTTACATTATAATAGACATGTATAGAAACATGGACTACGCATTTTTATACCCACAACTGCCCCCCCCCCCCTTAAAATGTAAAAAATAAAAAAAAATAGTAATCACAAGAAATGCGTTATTTAACGTCAGGTTTGACGTGTTAAACCGCAATTAACCAATTGGCTAGGTAACACGTAATGTTTTCTTCTACCCAATACCCCGCCCCCCCTCTTTAAAATGTAAAATTAAAAAAATAGTAAACACAAGAAATGCGTTATTTAACGTCGGTTTTGACGTGTTAAACCGCAATTAATCAATTCGCTAGGTTACTCGCAATTTTTTCTTGTACCCAATACCCCTTGCCTCCCCTCTTTAAAATGTAAAATAAAAAAAAATAGTAGACACAAGAAATGCGTTATTTAACATCGGTTTTGACGTGTTAAACCGCAATAAACGAAGTTGCTAGGCTTCACGTAATTTTAACTTGTAAACAATTACTCCCCCCCCCCCCTCTTTAAAATGTAAAATTAAAAAAATAGTAATCACAATAAATGCGTTATTTAACGTCAGGTTTGACGTGTTAAACCGCAATTAACCAATTTGCAAGGTTACAAACATTTTTTTCTTGTTCCGAATACCCCTCACCCCCCCCTCTAAAAATGTAAAATAAAAAAAATAGTAGACACGAGAAATGCGTTATTTAACGTCGGTTTTGACGTGTTAAACTGCAATAAACGAAGTTGCTAGGCTTCACGTAATTTTATCTTGTACTCAATACTTCTCACCCCCCCCCCCCCCCCTTAAAATGTAAAATAAATAAAAAATAGTAATCACAAGAAATGCGTTATTTAACGTCGGTTTTGACGTCTTAAACCGCAATTAACCAATTCGCTAGGTTACACGCATTTTTTCTTGTACTCAATACTTCTCACCCCCCCCCCCCCCCTTTAAAATGTAAAATAAATAAAAAATAGTAATTACAAGAAATGCGTTATTTAACGTCGGTTTTGACGTATTTAACCGCAATTAACGAATTCGCTAGGTTACACGCAATTTTCAGTATTGTTAGTGTGTCGTGTGTGACCTTTACAAGCACGTGCGTCGTTGTCTGGCCCGCCAGTGAGTTGCAGTGTCAGCGCCTACTGTGTTGTGTAAACAACGCGCCCTATCGTCTTACGACTAGGTTGTTGGGTTTCAATTTATTAATCGACTAGTAAATTGATTAAGGTAGGTATTTCTCGGAAAAATAAATAAAATTCAAGGGTAAGAACTATTTTTTTAAACAGGAAAAAGCAAAGATATTGTTAAAATAAGTTAAATAAATTATAGCATTGAGAGTAAATTTGGGCTTTTCGTTTTAATTTTCCGGAAGGATTTCATTAAGTCTGGGTTCATTGACATAAACAGTTGCTTTTGAATTTTGAAAGTATAGAAAAAGCAACCCACGTAGTAGCAAGAGTCATTACTTCTACCTTTCTGAATAATGTAATTTTTTGATTATTTTTAAAATTTGTTTATTTTTCAAACTAACTCAAAAACTACTGAACTGATTTTTATGAAACTTTCACTGTTAAAAAATTTAAGGCTGTTTATTATTTGAGGTCACGCTCGTATTAAGAAATGTTCAGTTATTTTTAATAAAAAAATATTCATAAGAAGGTGCCATACAATTTTAACTTAAAAATACTTTAAAGATAGTTTTCGGTCAAGTTTTTGTCTTGAAGATTTTAATTATAAACAAAAAAAAATCTAACAAACAAAAAAAATCTATTTTGAATTTTGGCCAGGGTGCGAAAGTCACTTATTTGAGAATATCCGTTTGTCGCATATTATTTCGATATCAGGAAATGCCTTGCGTTTTATTTACTCAACTAAATGTTATTTTGGTACCTAACTTATAAATTCATAACTATGTACGTCAGTTAATGTAAATTTTATAAACTGTATTTAATTTATCCTGAATTTTCTATTTGACGATCTCCGAGCGGGGAGGGGGTTCTCTTGTCCTTAACCCCATTTGTTAAAAAAACACTGTTATTCGCAATGAATATCAAAAATAGTTTATTTAATATTTGGAAATTTAAATTAAAAAATCATTCTTTGTATTTTTCCATTTCAAAATTTAATTTTAATATTTTTATATCAGAGAAAAATAATATACAAGTCTACTAATATGCAAGTTCTCCTGTCCCTTACCCCATATGAACCACTTTTGTTAAAGAAATTGTTTATTTAATATTTGACAATTTAACAAAAAAATACATGGGGGGGGGTAATTATATTCAAAACAAAATTTTTCAATTACAAAAATTAATCTTTTTATTTTATTATTTAGGAAAAATAATTTACACGTGTAAGAAGGTAAAAAAGATTTGTTGTTACTGCACTGGTGTAATTGACAGCCCAAAAATAGTATAGATACTGCTTCATTATAATCAGGAAACAAGTAAGTGATATTTATACAAAATAATTATCTGTCTGTGATACCCCACAAATGAAATAATAATTTATAGTCTTGGAAACATTTTGTGTATCTATGTATTTATATAGTTATCACATTCAATAACGGTAGAGTTTTTTTTATTTATTTCTGTTTCACTTTCTATTTATAAACACACTGTAAACAACTGAAAGTCGAATCCGCTATTATGGTAATAAATTTTATACTGATTTATCAACTTATTGCAAATTATAATATAGCCGTGATATTCGTGAAACTATTTATAGAAAAATATAAACAATATTGTTACGGAATTAATGAGATTATACATATACCGGGTGTCCCAGATAACTTTTCCAGCATGGGTATCTCAGTATTTATAAGAGATACAGGTTTGGTTAAATGAGATGAATTATTTGTATGAAAGGGGTGAGTATTACCACACCAAAAAATATTCATAATTCTATGTGGTTTAGGCGGTATACCCAAAAAACTGAAAATTCCTAATTTCTTTAAATGGCTATAACTTTTTTGTTAAAGTAGATAGGTACTTTTTGTTTGCGGTTTCTTAAAGCACTTTATTATGTAAAATTGATTGGTGTATATAGAATTTTTATATCACTTTAAGTTTCCGAGTTACAAGCCCTAACTTTAATTTTTCTTATAGGCCACATAGTTGAATATATCATATTTGAACATGTTTTTTACTCTACTTTACAACAATATGTCATTTGCCATATTTATTATTGAAAAAAAGTCGAAATACTAAATATCAGTATTATTTATGAAGTATTTTATTACAAACTTTTAAGTGAGCCATGTAAAACAAAAATTGTAAACAAAAATCACAATAGCAACAATCAAAATAACAAATGAATAATTGAAACAATGAACTATTTAAAAAAATATATTATAATTTTTTTTTCGATAATAAATATGGCAAGTGACACATCGTTGTAATGTAGAGTAAAAAACACGTTCAAATATGCCATAGCCAACTTAGCGGTCCATAAGAAAAACTGAAGTTAGGGCTTGTATCTCGGAAACTAAAAGTGATATTAAAAATCTAAATACACCAATCAATTCTACACAAAAAAGTGCTTTAAGAAACCGCAAACAAAAAGGACCTATCTACTTTAACAAAAAAGTTATAGCCGTTTAAAGAAATTCCGAATTTTCAGTTTTTTGGGTATACCGCCTAAACCATATAGAATTATGAATATTTTTTGGTGTAATAATACTCACCCCTTTCATACATATAATTCATCTTATTTAACCAAACCTGTATCTCTTATAGATACTGAGATCCCAATGCTGGAAAAGTTATCTGGGACACCCGGTATTATTATAGAGATTGGACATATTTACTACTCAAAATGGTGAGGGGGGGATACAAAGGAACAGAATAGTTGATTTTTACAACCGTTTTATTTGTGCTATATTTTTTTATTTACAAACGTTATTTTCAGGCATTAGAATCAATTTTTTAAGGTTATTCGATCATGTATAGATAAAAGTCTAAAATTTTAATGTTATTTATGGATAGTTAATATATTTTAATCATTTTTATTTAAAATATTTGACGAATGGCTTTTGAGTAATTGAATATTAAAAATAGAGTTTTTAACACACGATAAATGAGAGAACTTACCAAAAGTGCTCTATTTCTTGAAATTCTACACAATTAGCTAATAGAGACCTTTTAAAAACTAATTATTCGCAACTTCAACCCTTTAAAATACTATAAAAATTATAAAACAAATATATTCATGTGTAACTTATTCAAAATAATGAATAACTAGCTCTACCATTACATTGTACAAATTAGTACATGTTACTATTATATACCGTTCTGTCTATTTCAATTTTCAAATTAAATTAAACTTTTTTTACTTTTAATAATTAACAAAGTAAAATATTTCATTAAATGTAGGTACATGTCTTCTGAATATAAATTAAAAACAAAATTTTTCGAAATCAAATATTTTTTTACAGTGTGCTAGGCGTATAACCTTAACACATAAACTATCGGACTGATTTTGATGAGCCTTTTACTGTTAAAAAGCTTACGAAGAAGTGGTAGAATTTACAATTTAAATTTTCTAATACAAAATAGGGAATCCCTTATTTCTTACAAGTTAATATAAAAAAATAGGTGGAATTTGTAATATTTTTTTTAATTTAGTAACCCGCTGTAATATTAGATGAAACGTTGGATATAAAAACGCTTATTACTTTTTATAATAATAATATGTTGAATTATAAATTTTGATAGTGATATTTAAAAAAATATAATTAGACATTGATAATTGAAATCGAAAACAACAAGATAATATTCTAATTTTGTATATAATGCATGTACAACTAACGAAACAAGCTGGTAACAGTGATAAATTAATATATTTTGAGTACTCCTGGAACGTACTTATTGATAAAGAAACGTATATTTTTTGATAAACATGTTTATAACATTGTTCATATTTTTGCAGATTCATTGTAAAAAAATTTATGTGTTTGTGTGTGTGTGTGTGTGCTTGTGTGTGGTTTCTATGTACAGCTGATTTAAAACTAAAGGTCATTATTGCACATAAATAGTTACATCATAATATACATCTTGTATAACTTTAATATGCATTTAAATATTAAAAAAAATACCCGTGGAAGTTTTAAAAATTATTTAATGTACTTTGGTGATGATGAAATAAATTTTATGCATTTTAGTTTTTATTTGTTATAAAAATATATGCAAAAGATAAGATTTTTGCATATTAATATAATATATTAAACATCCCTTATAAAATTAAAAACTTGAGTAATTTTTTTAATTGTTAGCGTATTAAATAAAATTTAAAAAATATATTCGAAAACTGTCAAAATATTTTTTTTTAATAAAAAAAATTAAACTGTTTTAAAGATACCTTACACAGAAAAAAAACTGTATTGGAACAAAAAAAAACTTGTTTTGTATATAACGAAAACAATATTTTCTTAATATACGAAACATACTCTTAATCCAACTACGTTATTCCTTCGTTCAAGTATACTATAGTTGGTTTAAGAGATTATTGCTTATCTTAAGAAAATATTGTTTTCGTTATATACAAAACAAGGTTTACTTGGTTTGAGAAATCCTTTCTACCAATGTACTAAATAATTAGTCATGGGTAATAGTAGTAAAATTGGAAAATAAATAAATGTACTAATAACTTTTTTAAAAAGCCCAGATGTCCACTGTAATGTGTGACGAAACGTTAGCCGATAACACAACCAAATCGACACGACTTACACCCAGAAGCCAAGATTCATACAATGTATTTATCGTTTTAAACAAGTGTTTGTATTTTTTGTTTTATGTATCAAGGAAAATAAATAGATATTATTACAATGTATTTTACTGATTCGATAAGATTTTTTAACTAACATTGTTTACAATAAACGTAAACTTTATGGTTGACCTACAGGACCGAACTTATTGAAAATAAAAAAAGTAAAGATTTTTTTGCAGTAATTGTCTCTGTTGAATTATATTAATTAATTAATTTAATGAAACTTTATCTTTAATGAAAATGCACTCAAAACTCAAAAATTAGATTTTCTGGGTTGATACGTTAATGCATAACAATGTCCATTAATAGAAAATTGAAATTATTTTTTTGACAAGAAAACAATTGCATATTGATGTAGAAGGGATCTAGCAATTTCATTTTGAATGTTGTGGGCTGATATGTTAGTGCATAACAATGTCCATTAATAGAAAATTGAAATTTTTTTTCTGACAAGAAAACAATTGGATATAAGTAGAGTTAAAAGGGATCTAGCAATTTTATTTTGTATATTATAAAAAAATTATTCAGCTTGTTATGACTTCCAACCGGATTTTTTTTTATTTAAGACAAATATTTTAGTTAGCTGATAAAAAAAGTAGATTGATTCAATAATATTATCTATTTGTTGACATGTCTATCTATAAACGTTCACTTAATATAGAAATAAGATTATCAATATGTTTAAGTTAGTGTAAAAAGAACTAAAACCGAGGTAATGAACAAATATTTATTTTTTTAACTTGTTTCACTGCTTTTCAATCAAACATTACTTTCAAATAGTTTCAAATCATCAAAATTAATTAAGAAATCAAAATTTTCATTAAAAATGAAAAATCAAACGGTTTTATTTTTGATTGTTTTATAGCTTCGAAAAAAATAAATAAAACAAAAATTTGTGAAAAGCATTGCGAAGTAGAGACTTCAAGCTTTAAAATTGTTTTTTTATTTATTTCTCTTGTATAACTTACATTAATTTTCATCATAACTATATACATAGAAAGCTATAAAATATTTTGATAAATATACCCCCCCTAAATAATTTTATTTGGGTACACCATTGTTGATGGATATTATATAAATAACAAACATAATATTTATAACTACTATATTACAATAAACACGTGTAAGAAAATATTATATTTATTATAAAGTTTTATTATGCATTATTATATTTCTGTCGTATTATTTTATGAATATATTTTATATTTATAATAACCATTTTATTACGTACATGTGTCACTTTTTCTTTATATTTTATATTGAGTAAAGCAATAACAAAAATGAATGATGAAATACTGCAAAATAAATTTATTTAATTCAAACAATAATATAAAATTGTATACGCATTTTTTTTATTTGGAACAAAATTTGGTAGGTGGTGATTATTTTTTTATGCAAAATAAAATACTTTAACATTTAAAATATATGTGTGCCCTGCAATTTATAACCAAATAACTTATTTCGAAATTAAATTATTAAAAAAATATTTTTCGTTTTCACATTTGAAAATCACATAATTCAAATTTAAAATTCAACAAGCGTTCTAACGGAGGGCTCGAATCCTTCGAAGTTCAGACCTGTACATGTACAATAACGCCTTCATTGTTTTATTGGCGCCAGTTACAGAAATATAAATACTGACATAAATAGATAAAATAAATATTATTGAAAGAAATTGAAAATTGTCCTATATCTGTTTGTTTATTAATACATCACGGCTAAACCGCTGAACTGATCTTGATGAAATTTGGCATAGAGATAGCTTGCACCATGAGGAAGAACATAGGCTACTTTATATATTCCGAAAAAAATATTAGATACAAAAAAAATTGTATGTACGTGTGACCTGTTTTATCGGCTTTAGCAGAAATCTGTATTACCTAACCTTCTTCTTCTTAAGGGGTTAGGTGTACTCAGAATTTTCAAGAAATCGATTTTTGTTTTTTGCATTTTTGGAAGCTGCTACAACGGCTGAAGAACTATTTTATGGCCCAGGAATAGTTGACTCGGTGTAAGTAATTAAATAATACGTATATTACTTTACGTAAATTGAGTGTAAAACTTTAAATGCGTTTTTCTCAAAACTATGTTTTTTGAACTGGTGACCACTGTAGCTCGAAAACCGCTCGGTAGATTTTAATGAAATTTATACAGCTTTTTGAAAACACGAAAAACTAGTGCCTGATCGAAGGATTTTTTTTTTAAATTTCGATTTGTTATAAACAATTAACTGTTGGTTTTTTTCCCGAAAATCTTGAAAAAAGTTTCCTGAGGCTGCCATTTTGTTAATTTAAGAAAGGAAAAAAAAGCTTCGATCAGGCACTAGATTATCTATTAATAAAACTATTTTTTTGTCCGATTGAATTTGGATGAATCTCCAAGGATAAGTGATGGTCACCGCAAGGAGCTTCGGTTGGAACTGGATCAACACAAACAGCCATTACTTTTAAAATTATTAATTTTTTTTTTCTAAAATTTCTGTCAAGTCAAGTCGAAACCTTATTTAATGATGCAATGTTTTTATTTTTATAAAATAAAATAATATACTGGCAAAAAAAAATTATTTAAAATTGTCATTTTTTCATGACTCTGACTACACCTAACCCCTTAACTGGTGATAGTTTATACTTAACCTAAACTCTACACAAACCATATTACATATACTTATCTTACTTATTTTTATTATTATATTATGATTTGTTTATGTTTATGGCACGAATCCCTTACAGTACGACCCTGTATAGTGTTACGCGCAATGTGTTTATATCCGCTGCTTTACACACGAGGCCTTGTACCTAAAACATTGTACACGATAATGACGGTCGTATTATATAAACCTACATTCATCCTCTCTCTGTCTGTTTCATATTATTCGTATACACGCGGTTCGACAATAGGGGTTTTTCAATATGATTTTTTATTGTCAAAAAACATTTTTATCTAAAAACTTTAATTAATTTCTAATATCTATATAAAAAATAATTAACAATTCATTTATTTACTAATAATTTACAGGAAGTCGTTTATACTGTTATTTAAATTTTTAAATTTTATATAGTCATTTATTTCTATATTTATTTTGAACTTGATGAGTAAAGTATATATTTTAGAAAACAATAATTATGTGAAAAATTTATTATTGATTTATTAATGGGCACATTTCGTTTGTTATTATATTTATAACATATATTTATTTCCTATAAGATTGTTTAAATAGAAAATTAAACTTTCTCAATGTAATACGTCAATCATTTTTACATAAGAATTAGTCATTTTAGATTTTATAGCATATGGTAAACATACAACATACTCATAATTACCCTGTTTACCGGCAAAGTATCGATAAAAATTATTAGAAAAAATAAAAAAACAATTAAATTAGAACTTTACGTCGAGACGAAAGTTTTCTAAGTCTCGTCTTATACACTGTACCAAGACCAACAAAAGTCGAAATAATTTATTTTAAATTTATTCTTAAAAATTAAGATTTTCAGAACTATCTATATAATACATCCGGGGTACCTAAATTATTTTTTTTAATTTACTTCATAAAATCCTACACAATGTAATGTATAGATTTCTATACTCGTAATTTTTATATCAATGATATGATCTTGACTCTTTCTACCTCCATTACCTAAATACAGGTGGGAGTGGGACGGACACATACACAAAAGTAAAAGCGACTATTATATACGTACATGGGCGTAGCCAGGGTGGGGCAGGGGGGGGGCGCTTGCCCCCCCCCTAGCTTGTGGACAAAAGTAATAAGTAAATCAGTACATTGTCTAAACAGGGATATTTCTAGATTTCTATGATGTCCATTGGATTTTTGAACGTAATTTTATATTTTGGATCCAGAAAATCTTATATCAAAGTTTTTTTTTAATCACAATCTTTTGTTTTTACATGTAAACTAAAATTTCAGGGAAAATTAAAAATAAAATAAAAACATCTAATAAAGACCATACCGGGTGTATGACTTTCCAGCGGATTATTTCCAAAATAACGAATTTTCAGAGAAAATTTGTCAGACAAAAGTTTCATGGATTTGAGGGAGCTAAATATTGACAACATGTGTTGACCTTGAAAAGGTCACTATTATGGGTTTTTAGGTTCAACTTTTCTTTTTCAAATGTAAACCCATATTTTTGTTACAGATTCGTAATTAACTAGAAAAAATAAGTAACTTTTTTCTGAAAATGTCAATTTTGTAAAAACAAACAGTAATTTCTGGATTTTAAATAATTTTTTACTCGAAAACTATTGTTTTTTTAAATAATCGCAAGAAGCAAAAAGTGCTTAGTTTTCAGCAAGAATTATCGGAGAATTTTTACTTATTTTTAATTCGTTTTTTTTTTATTTCGAAAAATTTCTTTAAAAACATTTTTTTTTAATTAATAATTACTTTAAAAAAAATTCTGAAAATCCTTGCTGAAATCTAAACATTTCTTTTCTCTTGTAATATTTTTTTATAAATTGGTAGTTTTCGAGTAAAAAATTATTTAAAATCCAGAAATTACTGTTTGTTTTGCTCCATATCATACAAAATTGACATTTTCAGAAAAAATATTTCAGACAAAAGTTACTTATTTTCCCTAGTTAATTACGAATCTGTAACAAAAAATACGGGTTTACATTTGAAAAAGAACCTAAAAAAACCCATAATGGTGACCTTTTCAAGGTCAACACATGTTGTCAATATATAGCCCCCTCAAAGCCATGAAACTTTTGTCTGACAAATTTTCTCTGAAAATTCGTTATTTTGGAAATAATCCGTTGGGAAGTCTTTAAAAAATTGTTTTGTTAAAGTGCTGTGAATATAAAAAGATCCACGGAAATTAATTTTGACCTGATTTTTTTAAACTAAAATATGTTACATAAAAAAAAATTTGCCCCCCCCTAAATACAATTCTGGCTACGCCCATGTATACGTACACATATATGTGACGTATTTGAATATTTTACAACTGCGTACTACACACACACACACACACACACACACACACATCAAGTCGCGCGTTGCATACAGTTTGTTTCACCTAAAAACGTGCACACTGGTACTTATCTCAAACATGTAGGTTGCACTTGCACAAAAATACAAACACATATTACAAGCTTGCATTTGTTTGTGGGTTTATGACAAGGCACAAGCGTGCGCTGTGAAATTATATATACACTAGCTGACTCGGCCACGCGTTGCTGTGGTTAACCTATACTTTAATTGTAGGTTATATGAAACGTTTGGAAGTTTGACATAGCGCCATCTATTGAATACTTACTCAATCCAGTCAACAGATGTCACCATCTGTTAGAATCGTTTGGAACTAACAGTTAAAGACAAATAATTTGCAATAAAATAATATTGCGATCATAAATTGAGATGTAAGCTATCCTATATTTCAAGTTGGATCAAACTGCACACGGTGTACAAATTTGATTAAAATCGGTTAAGTAGTTTAGGAATCCATCGCGGAGGAACATGTGACACGTAATTTATATACAGGATGACCCATTTTAAGTGCACACCTCTAATAGCTTTTTATGGTGAAATGTTATCAAAAAACTTTTCAGATAAAAGTTACACGGTTTGGAGGGGGGCATAGACGTACTTGGATGAATTTTTTTTTAGGTGGTGTTTTCAGGGTGATATGAAGGTCAACATCATTTTTTTAAATAGGAACCTATAGTTTTAAACAAGTAATTTTATTTTACGTAAAAAAACACGTATCTTTCATGGAAAACTTTTTTTTAAAACTTAAACCTTTCAAGATATCTAACAAAATAATTCGAGATTTTGAACTTTCAATATTTTTTTACTCCCAAACCATCAGGTTTAGGGAAAAAGTATAAAATACAAAAAGTGTTTATTTTGGTCTAATAAAATTTTAAAAATTATTCTAATTTTTTTAACAATTTTTTTTTGCTTAAATAAAATGAATTGAAAAAGCTTTAAAATGTTAAAATAAATTTTTTAATAAGTCTTATTAGACCAAAATAAACACTTTTTGTATTTTATACTTTTTCCCTAAACCTGATGGTTTGGGAGTAAAAAAATATTGAAGTTCAAAATCTCGAATTATTTTGTTAGATATCTTGAAAGGTTTAAGTTTTAAAAAAAAGTTTTCAATGAAAGATACGTGTTTTTTCACGTAAAATAAAATTACTTGATTAAAGTCTTGGCATTTTAGGACGCCGCGCTGGCCGCTTCGACCGCCAGACACGCAATACTGATGTGTGTTTTTTTAACCTTGAAAATAATATACACACATCAGTATTGCGTGTCTGGCGGTCGAAGCGGCCAGCGCGGTCAGCGCGGCGTCCTAAAATGCCAAGACTTAAGACTATAGGTTCCTATTTAAAAAAATGATGTTGACCTTCACATCACCCTGAAAACACCACCTAAAAAAATTTCATCCGAGTACGTCTATGTCCCCCTCCAAACCGTGTAACTTTTTTTAATGAAAGAAAAATGATGTTGACCTTCACATCACCCTGAAAACACCACCTAAAAAAATTTCATCCGAGTACGTCTATGTCCCCCTCCAAACCGTGTAACTTTTATCTGAAAAGTTTTTTGATAACATTTCACCATAAAAAGTTATTAGAGGTGTGCACTTAAAATGGGTCACCCTGTATATTAAGATTACTTGATATATATACATACTACAGATGTAACGAATGTATGATTTTAAACATTCGCGAATGCGAATGCGATTGCGAATATTAGCTGTCGATATTTGCGAATGCGAATGCGAATATTGACTGGTCGATATTCGCGAATGCGAATATTGACTTTTTGAAAAAAAAGCTAAAAAAAAAAAAAAACGGTCTTCTGATTAAAATAGATATTTTTATTTGTTAATACATCATATTATATTCGCAAAACTTTTACCTGCGAATGCGAATGCGAATATGAATGTTTAAAAATGTGGTAATGCGAATGCGAATGCGAATACGAATGTTTAAAAATATGCGAATATTCGCGAATGCGAATGCGAATATTCGTTACATCACTAATACATACATTGTAATATTCATTCATCGTGACAGAAGAAGCTGGACTTTGTTTTAACCCTTTACCGCATGAATTATGATAGGAAAAAAATGTTTTTATTATTATTAGTTTAGTCAAAAATACGGATTCGTATCGACGATCCAGCTGACAAAAAGCACATAGTAGAAGAAAAAGAAGGAATATTTTTAAAAGTATATATGTGGAGTAAAGGGTTAACTTTAACGTATTGCATAAAAAATCAATAAAATATTTAAAAAATTAATTGAAAAAGTAAAAGTACTTCAATTTAATTCTCTTTCTTATTAATTAATATTTACTTTTACTTTATTTACTAACTGTTATGAAGAAATTGGTCAAATACTTGAATCGGTCGGTCAAATATCGTCTTTTCATAAGAGAGAAATTGATTTTTTTCCAAACACACAAAAATAAAATATTCGATATTAAAAAAATTGGCGCACGCTACTGGTTGATACTGTATAATATACTACTTCAAAAGACAATGGTAATTATAATTCTTTGTTTTGGTTATAAATACAGTTATAGCTTTTGCTGGAATTAAATCGTTATTATTTATTTCTAAGAATACACGATGCTCATTTATTTTCAAATAATTTTTCCAAGAAAACAAAACTGAAAAGCATAAACAATAATTAAATATTTGAAATTCTATCACTGTATTAACAATTGCCAATAAAGAAAAAAACTTCTTTATCCACTAAAAAAAATATAATCTTTTTTTTATATCAGAATAAAATTTTTCTTTATTTTTTTTATTATTATAATTTTTCTTTATTTATATAATTTATTATATTATTGTTTTTTATTTTATTTATATTATGGTAATGATAAGTCGATGGTTACACCCAAAAGCTGAGAATAACTGTATATTTTGAATTAAATAATGAAATATTTGCAATATTTCTTAATTAAAAAAAATGAATTAGTTAATTTAAAGAAACAGTTATTTCAAAACACAAATACCAATTAATGAAAAATTGTAGTAAGCAAAAATACCTGAGTATATAATAAATAACATGGGTCCAATGAACTCGATCTATAAATCCGTTAAAGAGGCATTCCAACTATTAAAAAAATGTAAATAATGATTTTAATTATGTTGTACATATAAGTAATTTCAACTGTAACCAATTATTGAAATATAATAAAATTAATAAAAATAACAATATGATTTACTGCCGATTTAAATTTAGAATTTATATCTGAAACTATATACTGATAACTTCTAATTACAATAACATATGTTTTGATATTTCAAAATAACAGTAATAAAATGTAATAAAATATTGGTACTGTGTTACATAATATACTTATTTATTGATTAAAATTTTATGAGTCGAATTAATAGTATATTGTGTAGCAAGGGTTGAAACAAGACGATTTCTGACGAGGGCGAGAGTTGACTGCCCGAGCGAAGCGAGGGCTGTCATCGCCCTGGTCTGAAATCGTCTTTGTTTCATCCCGTGCCACACACGCTATTTTTCATATCACATGTAATGAAACAACGAGTTTTGATTTCTGTAGCCAGTCGAAGTAAGACTATTTCAGACAAATAGCGCAGTAATATCTTATACTATTTTAATAATAGAATAATTCAGAAATAAGATCCGCTTTTGTTTATTACAAATGCGATTCTGACAACTTGAAATAAATAATAAATAAATGAATGTACCGGGCAGAAACAACGTTGTTTCTCCCCTAGGGCAGAAACAACGTTGTTTCTTTGTTTTTGCCCGGCACAGTCGCATTGGTCTGAAATTGTCTTGTTTCGACTGGCAAAACAGGGTTCAAAACTAGTTGGTTCATTACATGTGTTATGAAAAATATATAAATGTAAGGAAAAAAATTACTTCCAAAAAAGTAAGTTTGAGAGGTAAAATTGTGAAGAAATTATTTTAATCGATTTTTTGGGTCGGAGAATTTTTTCTTTTTTATTTCATTTCGAAATTTTGTAAGTAAATATTTCTGAATTTTATGTATTATACAAATTAGAATTAAATTTCATCAGAATGAAATTTAATCAGTTATACTAAAAAAAATTGTTTTTATTTTCTTGAGATAGAAATAAAATGCTGCAATAATTATAATGTAATATATTTTTCACATAAAGTGAACAAATATATAATATTTTTTGTAAAAATAAAATCAAGAATATTTTATTAACACACCAGATGTGAACTAAATTAAAAAAAATAAGATTTTTTGCGAACTTTAAACTTTTTAACATAATCACAATTTCCGTTTCCTGTTTCCAATCAAGCTAAAAAACAATCATCATTTAAAATGAGAATAGATTTTTTCTCTTGATAACGAATTCCATACTTATTATTTATAGAGATGATTACAAAGTTCGTGTATTCTATAAAAATATTACAAAAAAATAATTTTAATTTATTAATTTATAATGCAAAGGGAGGATCTTACTTTTGCTTTATAATAGAGAAAAAAATTACTTGTATTAGTATTTGATGTTCGTGAATTTAGCCTACCCTAATTATCCCATAAGCTTCTCACGTATCTCAATAATCTTCAAATTATTTTCTCTTTAATCTAAATTAGAAGGTTAACTTTTACTATAAAATTCCAAACCATTACAATTAAAACAAAAATTCTCACAAGTTCAATAAAAATATCCACACAAGAAATCGCATGCCGACTGTTTTTTATTTGCAATTATGAAACGCGAATATAAATAATATTTTCTGTACACGAAAACAACAACAAAGTACTTATTCCAGTGGCGTACATACTTACACAAATAATTCAAGAATTTTATCCTTACAACTTTTTGAACTTTTTTTCTTCAAGACGCATTTTTATAAAAACCCTTTTGAGTGGCGTATCTTTGAAGTACATGGTCAGATTCGGATAAAATTTATATAGGACCACCTTGGTAGTATACTCTTTCAAACAAAACAATCAATTCAAATCGATGCATATTTGTCGGAGTTATACCCGAACATACATAAAAAATAGATACTGTCGAATCAGTAAAAACAAATATAAATATTTAACAAAGTGTGCTTTGACGTAGTGGCATAGGTGGGCACAGTTAATCCAAAAGTTAATTTCGTTAATCGTTAACTCGTTAATAAAAAAGTTAACTTCGTTAATCGTTAAAGCGTTAAAATTTCGAAAATTTAACGCAAATTAAAGTTAACCATCCAAAACGTATACTGCTTTTGGCGTTTTTTTGGGATGGGATACATAGGTAAATAAAACAAAAGCAAGTAGATAGATTAATTAATTTCGTTATTACAAGCGACAGTAGCGACCCGCCCTGGTAGTAGAGCATACACGCACCTAAACTAAACCATTATGAATTAAATTATACACCTAAATGCTATCTTTTTATCTTTAAACCTTCCTCATGCTTACTTTACTTACCTACATACTATACTAATATGAAATATGGAAGAAAAAGATAAACTCTTAATGAAGTCGGTTAAAAATGGCGCAAATGCTAAAAAGTCAGTTTATAATAACTTGTATTCACTGGTACATAGCAAGTAATCAACAGGGCCGCTTTATTTTTAAGAGTTTCTCGGCTCTGGATTCTTGCTCTTTCGAGCAACAGTGCCGCGCCGCGCCGGTGTGCCCGCGTGGCGCGTAATTCAAACAAATAGTGACAACATGTTAACAAACAACCAATGTAACGGAAGTTAACAAGAGCGTTAACATTTTTTAAAGTTAACATAAAAGTTAATCCGTTAAGCATTTTGTTAACTTCGTTAATTAATGATTAACGGATTAACGAGTTAATGCCCACCTATGCGTAGTGGTTACCAGTTATTTTTTTATTATATAGTAACGCCACTGACCTAAACATACGTACATTGGTGTGGATGGTGTAACAGTGAAGAGAAGCATGCTTGCCTTGCATATACGCTTAAGGTTGCAATTTCGATTTCCGCCTATCTGTCATGTGAATCATAAATGTATTTACGTGTGGTTTAGGCTAATTAGTAATTTTTGCACACACCTTATTTATTTCACAAAATAAACATGGTATTTCCCATCTGTTATTATCAGTTATTTAAAAAAATACCGCTAATATGATTTTTTTCTGATTGTTTAATTACAATAATCTCAGAAGTACAGAACCGATTTGAATGTAACATCTACCAAAGTGCTCCTTATGATTTTTTGTATTATTCGTATCGTGCCATCAGAGAGGAAAGCGGTTAAGAAAAATATGACGCAAGTCGGAGATAAATTTCATTCAACAACGAACAAAATATGTTTGATATGCAATCTAATGGTATTTAAACAGATTTGGCGATATTCCGACATCAACCTAAACAACAACGTGTACAATAAATCGTTCCATATGACAGTTCTCTTTGAGTTTCATTAAGACTTTGACACGTTTCGCGGTATTAAAACAGTGATGATATTATGATAATTATTTTGTACAGTCAGAGTCGCCAACTGTGTTACAATGAGTTGAAATATCACTGCTCTAAATTTCATAGCAAATCCATAGATACTATCACAAAATTAAAACCTCATTTAAGAGTGCTTCCTAGCTTGAAATTTTTGCTAACCCCTATGAGTTTCAAGATTTCGGTTTTTTGTAATCTTTTTTGTTGTACGTAAAAGAAATAAATTTGAAAGACCCATTGGAAGCTCTTACTATCGACGTTTTACTGTATTTTATTACAATGTTATTGTGAAATATTATTTATAATAATGACTTATGAAGATTGTTATTAATTTTAATGTATTATAAAATGACGAAGCCTTATTTACTGTGGTCGAATGATACGAACATTGTTTTTGATGGAAAATATTTTGATGATTTGGTATGGAATTTGATAATTTGTGTTTAAATATTATTATATTACTTTGTAAACAAATTAGTAACCGACCAGAGTTTATAGCTGAGTTCATAGACACTTATGGAAAAAATGTACTTTCTTATAATGTTTTTGACATGAAAATATGACAACTTAAAAAAAATTATTCTATGATGATCTTACGTGTCTCCTATTTCCAAAAAAATACTTTTTTCTGTAGAAAATAAAGGTTTAATCGCAACAATTGACTCCTTTAAAACTAATTTTGAATTTGACGCCAAAACGCTCGCAGGTGGCATTTCAGAGTTGTGACTTAACTGGAATCGTTAGGCTCCTGATGAGGACTTCTTGTGAAGTCGAAACACGTGTCGAGTGACATATATTTTGTGGTTAAGGTGTATTTTTAGTTTAAGTGACTAAGAAACCACAGTTTCTCCGTTTTTCAAGTAAAAAGAGTTGTGACGTGACACTCCTTGTTAACAATAATCAAACATTCAGAGTTAGGCCATCCGCACACGGGTCGACTGTTTTGCAACGAGAATCTCAAACCAGTTGCGCAAGCGACCATTTGGTGACTTTGCACGTGTAGTGTAATGGCCCACCGCACACGGCGCAACTGAAACAAAACTGATTTGAAATCAGTTTCCAACTGGTCTCATGCGACTGTGCTTGCAGGTCGAATTTCAGTTTCAGTTGCGTGGTTGCATACTGTTTGAATTTTCATTATTGTAAAAATAAAGTTTATTAACAATTAAAATTATTATTATTCATTGTTGTCACTTATTTACTTCATTCAAAATGAATGAACAGCTAGTGAACTTGTAGTGAACATTAAATTCGTCGAGAATGTGGAGAATCGTGCAGTTTTATATAATTACAACCTATCTGCATATTCGAGAAAAGACAAAACAGAAAAATCATAGCACGAGGTAGCAGCCCAAATAAACATGACAGGTATATTGTACCTAGATATAAACTTTATATATTTATTATGTAATATAACATGTTTGATTTTATTTATAATTATAATTACATACATAATAGTATTAAAATATTAAGATACAGTCGCGCTCGTGTGCGGTGCGAGGAAATAAATCGATTGCAAACCAGTTACAAAATAGTCGCTTGCGCAACTGATTTGAGATTCTCGTTGCGAAACAGTCGACTCGTGTGCGGAGGGCCTTAGACAATAATTTAATTATTTTGTGCGATGTGTTAAAAATGAATTCCAAAGTATATAAGTTTTTAAATAAGCTATGTACCTAATAATCTTGTAAGAGGAATTGATATTTGTCTAAAATAAAATTAAGTCAATAACTTTTGACGTCATTTGCTCTGATTGGTGTTCCATTTAACATGGCAGATTGCTGTATTTTGCATTCTTATTTTAACAAAATTTATATTAATCTCGCTTTTAATATACAAATAAATACATTTTTTAGAATCTTTTAAACCTATTTCATTATTTAAAATCATAATTTCAATGATACTTTGTTACTGGCATCATGCCTATTGTAAGATATTTTCCCTATGTTAAATTAAGAAATCCAGAACTAAAGTATAAATAATATTTTGATTTTTTTTCTCGTTCATTACAATATGAAACTAATAAATTCCATAATATTATGAGCACTTATAATACTTCTGGTATGTATTGGGGAAACCCCTTTCTACTATAAATATGAACTTTGTTTACACAAATAGCAGGATGTATGTTGTATGCAAGATGGCGTTTATTCTGTGAATTAACTAATTTTATTCAATGTCAATTCTGTAGTTAAAATATGTTACCAAAGATAGGTAAGGTTTGCCCTTCTTGAATAATAAATATATCGTGAACAATTATGTTCTTCTATAGGTCTATTTAATGCAAATTAAATAAAATTATTTTATATGAAGGTTAAAAAATACCTTCTGTTAAATAGAATATTTTTGACCTTCATTATATTTTCTTCACCTGCTTCATTTTTTTTTTATTAAAAAAGAACCTCTGGGGGATTACAGTTCAATAAGTCAATATGAGTAACTCTATTTCTTGTTGAATTCGTAATGTAATTTTTTTTTAGTAAATACAAATTTTCAATTTATTTTTTGTTCTAATTTCAAATAATTTTGACTACTCGTTTTTTAGTT
The DNA here is from genome assembly GCA_949319165.1 of Sialis lutaria. Classification (NCBI taxonomy): domain Eukaryota; kingdom Metazoa; phylum Arthropoda; class Insecta; order Megaloptera; family Sialidae; genus Sialis; species Sialis lutaria. The sequence continues at coordinate 4,592,387 of OX439244.1, forward strand.
TATTAAATTACAACCCTTTCGCCCAGTAATATCAAGTTTAACTAAATGCTCCTTTAACTAACTGTCATATTATCAACAGATCCAAGCATAATACATTTAATTAAATAGATTTTAAATTATCTGCAGTATTTCTTTACAACATATATTATGTCCATTTTTCATTGAAAGCTTAAATATTGATTTAAATCACGTTTGTAATACACCAAATTTACTTTAAAGGAGCATTTAGTGCTAAAGGAGCTTTAAATTGGTTGATAATACTGGGCATTTATCAAGTAGATATTGTAAATAGAAAATTTTTATAGATAATATTAAATTTCATCATTTTGAAACAATCACGAAGCTTGTTTAATTTATAACTGGAAAGTTCTATGTCACAAAATTTATTGGAAATATTAAAAAAAAAATCAAAATAAATTTATTAATTTTTTGGCGATATCTTTGCTCACAGATGGTAAATCAGCTTTTATAACCTTCTTATAAAGGCTTCTTATAACCCTTTTTCAGTTATTTAAAAAAATTGGGCTTACCTACTATTGATTTTTATTTGAATTTTACAAATCTCTTTAATTTAAATGATATCTACAGTATATATAGACATAGGTGGGCATTAACTCGTTAATCCGTTAATTGTTAATTAACGAAGTAAACAAAATGCTTAACGGATTAACTTTTAAGTTAACTCAAAAAATGTTAACGCTTTTTTTAACTTCCGTTAACTTTAGTCCGTTACATTGGTTGTTTGATGACAAGTACATAAGAAAGTTGTCGAAATAGCAAAAAAAAATATTGGATGGTTAACTTTAACTTTCGTTAAATTTTCGGTATGTTACTTCCGTAAAATTTTCGGAATTTTAACGCTTTAACGATTAACGAAGTTAACTTTTTTATTAACGAATTAACGATTAACGAAGATAACTTTTCGATTAACTGTGCCCACTTATGTATACAGAGTAACCTTTCTCATCTACCCTAAACATCAAATCAGTCATCTCATGTTATCCAACCTAACCTAACCACACTCAATAATGCATGCAGTAGTAGAGCACACAACCCGGCTAGACAGTGAGACGGTAGCCGGGTCTTGAGTCTTGGTAAACGGATCCAGACACACACACATACATACATATAGAGAGAACCATTTAGAAGATAATTAATCACGTAGTTGTGGCACCACGTGATTTGCACAGGTGTATGTTGCGTACGTGTGTACTTTAGTAGCGGTCTGTGAAATAGACGACGCGTCCACCTGCCCGTCAGAACGTACACGGAGCCACCTCACCCCCCCCCCCCCCTCCCACCAAAAACATGTGTGGATGCGTATGTAGTGACGCCGCACTGTTGCCAAATTAAGGAAAATTTTGACGACGATTGATTTTTGTAACTCGAATTTTATAACTCATTTGTTTACTTAAAGAGGTTGGCACTATAGAGAGCGGGGTTGGTGATGCGGAGAACAGTGAATCTGGAGCATGCGAAAAGCGTTTATATGGTCGATTTTCGGTCTATCTTCCACAGTGAGATCTCGGCCTCCTGACCACCTAGAGACGGGTTTTAGCTAAATGGTAGGTCTGTGGTTCTAGTTTAACCCATTTTAATTAAAAAACGCGGTTCCTAATCATTCTGAAAATGTATAGCAGGGTGGCCAGTTTCTGGAAAACCGGGAAAAGTCAGGGAATTTTGCTATACAGAGATTAGTCAGGAAATTCGGTTGAAAGTCAGGGAATTTTTTATAAAAATGCAAAAAGCACACAAATTCTCGCAAATATTTAAACACGTGGCCATTTTTAGGTTTTCATCTAAATTTTAAATAAAAAACACAGGGAAAAACGTAAAAATTCTCCTGGGAAACCGACAAAAATCAAAAAAATTTGTTCCAGAGAAATACTGGCCATCCTGTATAGATATTTTTGTATGTAAATGAATAAAGAATGTATGTTCAAATTTTCATTCTTTCTGTCACATCACTTTGAAAAGTTCTGCCATGTCTCGAAATTATGCACTAATAATGCCATGTTTACACCGAAGAAACAAAACAGCAACATCGTGTCTTTTTTTATTTTTTACAAAAGTGCAATAAACCCCATACATTTTTAAATACGAAGTGTTTTAATAAGAATGCATGTTATTTGTTTATTTAATATCTGTTTAACTATTCTCCTAATAGCTTTGAAGAGTTGCAAGAATTTTTTTAATATAAATGTTTTTTTTTTCAAAGTTTCATCAAAATCTGTTATTTTTTCTATTGTGTCAACCTTCTTAAAAAGTTTCAAATCTGGAAGATCCCCTCTTCTTTCAATTGTTCTCAAAAATCCCCAACTCCAAATCCATTCAATTACGAAACTAATAAAAGAAAGTTATCCACTGTAACATGTCGAACAGATCGTGACTAATCGACAACCAGCAGTTAATACTTATCTAGTTGAAAGCATGCACTTAAAGAAGCGACTTTTATCCATAGATTAAGACTCATCTAATGCCCTACTATTATAAAGAAATTGCTCCCAAGTTAAAAAAAAAACCATGTTCACGAAGTCCATAATTGTTTTGTTATTTTTAAAACTACTTCGCTAATATTAAAGACAAATAACAAGGCTATTACATGAGACTGGAAGCATTTTTATATATATGTAATAATAAAGATAACATCATACTTAATGAAATAGAAATAGAAGAAAAAATAGACCAACACACCAGATGGTATATTGGTAAACCTGATCAAATACATCTAATAAAAATATAGATGACAAATCTATATCAACTGTGATCAGATCGGCAACGCTGGAATAGTTTGAAAGAGACGAAAGGGGCGTTAGAGGGGGAGGGTCGCGTCAGCCCCGCGCGCGCCCTCCGGCGGCGGTTCAATGTACTTCCGTCTTGTCTGCACAGCGTGCGTTGTCTACAGGAGGTGGTGTGAGTTGGACCAGACGGTGTAATACCAAACGCGCGTGATAATGTTTATTGTAATACTTAATACAGGGGCGGTTTGGGGGGGGGGGTGAATTATAAATCATAGACATACATTCTAAAACGTATCCGGATATAACGACCCTCAAGGGACCGGCGACACTTGGTTGTACTAACCGGATGACGCATTAAACGACCGGAAATTTTTTTAATTTAACGTCCAAGTTATTCTGTCTTTTTAGGGTTCCGTAGAAAACTAGGAACCCTTATAGTTTCTCCATGTCCGTCCGTCTTCAAAAATTTTGAGATAATAAGATGAAATTTGGCATACGGTCGTAGTTTAATGACCCAAAAACAGAAATGATAAGATTTTTGAAAATAAAAATTTTTTAGACCCCCCTTTCATAAAATGAAGTGTTTTCAAAAAAAAAATTTCACCTACACCATTGAATGGGATGTCGTTAGAAAGGTCTCATAAAATGCAACAAAAAATGTAACAGAAATTTTTAATTTTAACCCTTCGATCACGATGTATTTTCTCTCCAAAGTCATTAAAAAAGCGTCTCCCCCCTCTATTTTCTAAACTATCAATTAAAAAAATCTGAAAAAATTCCAGAACGTAGATTTTAATTAGTACTTTCACTGAAAATTATAACGAACATTCTCAAAAATATTTTGGACCCCCCTTTCATAGACTGAAAATTGAACTTTCATTTTTTTTCCCACTTACCCTATTGAGTGGGGTGTCATTTAATAGGTCTCGTAAAATGCAATAAAAAACTTTAACTTTTTGATTTTAACCCTTCAGTCGCGATATATTTGCTTTTTAATGTCGCTGTCAGAGCGTCCCCCCCCTCTATTTTCTAAACTATCGATTCAAAAAATCTGAAAAAAATTCAGAATGTAGCTTTTAATTAGTACTTTCACTGAAAATTATAACGAACATTGTCAAAAATATTTTGGACCCCCTTTTCATAGATTGAAAAGTGAACTCACATTTTTTTCATTTACCCCATTGAGTGGGGTGTCACTTGATAGGTCTCCTAAAATGCAATAATAAAAGTCAAATGACTTTTTGATTTTAACCCTTCAGTCACGAAAATTTTGAAAATACTTTTTATAAATCGTAGTGAGAATGACTACGGAACCCTATCATGTGCGTGCCTAACATGCACTTGCCCGTTTTTTTTAAAAAGACATTCAGCAATTTACCGGATAATTTAAGCTTGTTTTTTATTATGTATACATACATACATAATAAAATTACTGTAATACTTACTATGAAATAATAATATACTATACATAGTGAGATTAATTTCTATTTAAATAAAACAAATATTAAAATTAACAAAAAAATAACTTTAATGGTATTTACTTAAACATTGTACATTACATACAAACATAATGTATTAGAATTTGATCAGAGATACAATGTACCTACATTCTATGCATGTAAATATGTATTTACTGACGTAGAAAGTCTGTAATTTTACTAATCAACAATCAACATACGTAGGAAAGTGGTGAAAGCCGGGACGCGGGGCGGTGAGATGTATTGCTTGTGTGTAGATATTAGAAACATTACACTGCGCATCGATCTAACCGGACAATTTATTCAATTTATTGTCAAAATAGGTCGCTTAAACCGGAGTCATACGGATATGTTTTCATAGTACGCTAAAAACAGTTAGCCGTTATAAACGGAGCCGTTATATCTGGATTCTACTGTAATATTAATATAATAAACTGTCAAAAGTTTATGGATACATATTTTTCAAATACCATTTTCAATTTTAATGTCCAGTTTCACCAACGATCCATTCCTAAATAAAAGTATCTACCTTATATTGTGACTGGTCAAATTTTATATTACTAAACAGTTTAACTTTAACTTTAGATACCTATTGTTCGTGAAACTCAGCATATGATAATTTTGTTTATTATGATTAAAATTAATTCAGAAATGTTTTTCTTTAAAACCGGTACTGCACAATGTTTCTGTTACCCCCTCCCCTTTCTTCACCCCGCTGTCATTATGTAGTCTGAGCAATGATACGTGATGTAACAAAGATATATCTTATGTAATCTAGACGTCTACGAGGTTAAATCGCAATGTTTTTAAAAATAATGCTATTGCACTTTATTTATAAAAGCGACCATGTTAGAGTTATTGTCTTTAGCGTCTTGAGTCTTATATACTTTAGTATATAAGACTCAAGACTCTTTAGAGTATCGTGGTGGTTAAGGTTTTATGTAGAATAGGTTTTTACTGTTTATGGTGAAAAATTTATGACTCTCTTGATATTATTGGAATAAATTGATAGTTAAGGAGGTTTTAGAACTTTAATGGTAAATATTTTCTTTATTTTTCTTTGATTTAATGGAATTTATGGATGTTTTTAGGCGAAGGATTAAAATGAAGGTCCTTAATTGTAAGGATTATTACGAAAGTACGGTTTTAACACAGCCCTAGTGCTGGGGGATTTGACGGTAGGATTTACGATTTGTACCGTCAAATCCTCGGTAACCATTGCAAACTTAAATGAAACAGACTATAGACGATTCTATTTATAAGAAATAAACTGAAATTATTACTTGAAAAACGGAGAAACTGTGGTTTCTTAGTCACTTGAACTAAAAATGCACCTTAACCACAAAATTTATGTCACTCGACACGTGTTTCGACTTCCAGTCTGGAATCGTTAGGCTCCTGATGAGGACTTCTTGTGAAGTCGAAACACGTGTCGAGTGACATAAATTTTGTGGTTAAGGTGCATTTTTAGTTTAAGTGAAACTGAAATTAGTTTTCATCGTTTTCTTTTTTTACAAATTCGTAAAATTCTAAGTCGTTTTGTACTAAAAATGTGAAAAAATGTATTGGCAGGAAAATATAATATTTTTTAAATCTTTTTTCTTATAATTGAAAATTTCATGACAGATTTTAAATTTTTGTTAAAAATAAACAAATAAATCTTATCAGAATATGTAAATATTATTGTATTTTTATCTTAAAAAAAATAATTAACAATTTAAAAATAGTTATTTTGTTATTTTATCATAAGTTTTGCAAATGATTCAACAAAAAAAATCTATCTGTATACCTATTTCATATTTTCTGTATATATATTTGTATTTTACATCTCTTTTTATTTTATCAAAGATAAATCTGGAATAAAATTTCTCTTTATGACGTATAACTAATTATTACAAGCAAACACGTGTTAGTTATAAAAATATATGACTATATATATAATAAACAGTGTTCAAAGATGACGAGATAAAGATAAAAATAGAAATCATTAATGAAAAGTCTGAATGAAGCTACTTAAAAAAAATAATATAATGAATAATATATGCAAAATATGCGAACCTAAATTTTATAAGTTTGATCAATTCTAATCAAGAAATCAAAACAAAACTATTAGATAAATATAAAGTCAGTACCGAACTAGGGGGGAGATGGTAAATATACATTTTGCAAATATAAAAAAAATATATTGTGATATATTTTTGGTCTTGAAAGTAACAAGTTGTTTAATTTCATATGTAAATTTTGAGGAGGGGGGGTACAGATATTCTGGCCTGACCGCAATCTTCCTTAGTACGCCACTGTATCTATTTTTATGATTGTTTACTTGTATTAGAATCAGATATAAGTAACTCCTTGAAATGATTTTGTAAATAAAAAAATCAGTATACACGTGTAGCCGATTTTAAAAGTAGTCAGACAGAAAGATATGAAGACAATAACCCTGTTGTGTTTTTGTAAAATTAATTAATAAACCAATAACTTTCAAGACAAAAAAAAACAAAAAGAAAATACGCGAATAAATAATTTAGAAAATTTTATTGCTGCGAAGTTCGACAAGATTAAAAAAGTTTTTTTATATTAATTTTTCTTGGTATTTTTTTTCGTAGTTGCCAACTGAAAACTAATACCAAAAAAAAGGTAAATACTATATCAAAAATAAAACAGGGGTTCCCAACTTTCTTTGCACGTATACCCCTTATGAAGGAATTTTTTTTGCTCTTTCAACTGTTTTTAAATCCTTGCATTGCATAAAAACATCGAATTTCAAAACATCAAAATTTTCCTATAGACATAAGCTAGGCATCGACGTTTCATCAAAAATTGCAGTGTCTTGAAATTTTTTTGGGAAAATTTAAATTCTTTTATTTGAAATGGAGAAAATGTAATAGGCTCTCGATTTGAACCTAAATTAATATGTTATATTGAGGTTCTTATGTACTTTCAAATCAAGTTACAGAATTTTATTTCGTCGCTATATTCTATACAATATATTTATTTGGTATACTCAAACCTCTAAACAACATTCTTCCCATTAACGTCCGCTCCGGGAAACGAATGGTCAACCGCTCCATGTAACGACCTTCCCCTATCCCTACCACAATACTACCGTGACTGCTATAATTCTGGGTGAAATTTAAATTCACCAATTAACGTTAAAGGCACGATGGTGGGTGCCCTTCTAACTGACGTAAAAAATCGTATAAATTCTAACGAATAAAAAAAATATTTTTTTCTAAAAGTAACCCCTTTTCATTAAACAGATGTGAACAATATTGTTTGTAAAATAAAAACATAATTATTAGCGTGTCGTATGTATTACTATAATAATAATAAAAGCAAAAATTATGGACCAAATTGTATAATATCTAGAACATATTTATATTGTTTAGAAAACAAATAACATTTGTACTCGTATTACATACAATATGTGGTACAATATCATACATACCATTGGCTACATATGGATTCCACATTTGCCTAATCGAAGAATAAAATATACGCATATTGAAAGTTTCCTTCAAAAAAATAAAATAAATATATACAATTTCAGAACGTACCGATTTTTTATACATGTAGATATCGAAAATAATTTTTAATAAATATGTAATTTCATCATTATTCTGAACTTTTACATACTATACTTTAGTACTATAATAGTACATATATACTATTATAAAGTTTCAGTGAAAATACCATCAAATCGGATCAGTAGAACTAACAGATATATATAATTAAAATGAATTCTAATACAAATAAAACGAGACCCCAAATATATCCACAGATAGAACCTCATTATAAATAAGAAAAACAAAATACAGGTGTCCCGTAAGTTAGGGTCCATAGTATTTTCTTAACAAGTAATTTATTTTTATTTTTTTAAAGCAGAATATATAATCTGAAGACTAATTTAATGTCCGGTACAAACCAGCCTAACTAATTATTATTGTACATTCTAGCGAGCCGACATATTTCACCCGTTATAGAAATTAATTGGTCATATTATTATTGTTTTAAACATACCACATATGATACATACATCTTGGGCAGTATCATCTGGTATATAGGTATAAATAACTTATTATCGTATTACGTTCCTAGGAAATACTGTGCAAATCGAAATCGCGAAAAATGAAATGTTTCGAATTTTTATTTATAATCTAACCGACCTTATTCTTATTTTTCTTCTTCTATTTTAAAGGACCGTTAAATAAAATTGGTCAACAAGATATTTGATATTAATATAGTTTTTTGACTTTATGTATAAACTAAAATTTCCAAAAATGACGATTTTGACCATATTTATGAATACTTATATTACATAACAATCAATTGTTTTCTAAATTTTTTATTAACGCGGTAAGAAATAGTAATATTTTTTTTAAGTCCGGTATTATAAAGGGGCTAGCAAATTTGCAGTTTGCTAGTACTCTCAAATGAGATATCGAACTTATATGACAGTTCTCTTGGAGTTTTGTGATGACTTTGACACCATTCGCGCAAGTGTTGTATGTAAACACTAACAACGGTATTAAAACAGTGGTGCTATTATGAAAATTATTTAATACGGTCAGAGTCGCCAACAGTATTAAAATACGTTGAAGTATCACTGCTCTAAATTCCGTAGTAAATCCATAGATAGGTACTATAACAAAAATAATAACCTTATTTATGAGTGCTAGCTAACTTGCAAATTTGCTAGTTCCTTTATAATATCGGACATTAGTTTGTATAAAAGTAGGAAAGGGGGGGGGGTCTTGTTTTACCCGCTCCTATTCTATTTTCAAACATCTTTAAAAAATAATAGTATCAAACGAATTCCATTTGAAAATGAATAGTTATACATATATACAAAAAAACATATGCAAATGGGCATTAAAAAGAAACAATAAATAAAAATATTTATTAGTACATCCGTTATACGACCGATTAAATAATTTTCCCACAAAAACAACACGAGTCGCGGTCAATAGCAAATTCCATTCGTCGAAAACATTTACTGGTAAACAAGATAATATGGACAACTCACACATACATATATGCCAGCCAATGGGCTGAGTCACTGTCACCCATACTTATATAAAGATATTCACACATATAACGAATTGATACATACATACATGGTAAAGTGAATGTGTCGGCCGGTTTAAAAAATAACAACACACTGGCCAGAAACACACTGGATCAAGTCGGCGATGAATAGTTGGGACTGTCGTGTTTTGTCATCGGTGAAATTATTTTATTACGGTATTTGTTGTGGAAATATGAAAAATATTGCATTTTAAGCAGGTTGGCTTCAGAAATAAATAAAATAACTGTCGTGGATGCCACGCGACTTTCTTATACGTAATATTGACTATGAAAATAAACGTGTTAATTGGATTTTAAGCAGGTTGGCTTTAGAAACAAAATATATCTGCCGTGCATGCCACGCGACTTTCTTATACGTAATATTGACTATGAAAATTAACGTGTTTCTGAATTAAAAAGTTTTAACTTTTATTTTCTTTTGAACCGTTCAATTTTTTTATTAAAAATATAATTATTATTATTTTTGGTTAGTTAACCCTTCCTTAGAATGCAAGCGATCTCCTTGCCAAATTACATCAAGATCGGTTAAACAGTTTAGCCGAGAAAAAGTAACAGAGTTCCGACTTGATTTACTATTATCATCACTGCGTATTCCTTATGCTGCCTAACGTAACAAAATTTAAAAAAAACTGTAAATTGAATAAGTAGTTCTCGAGTGATAAGTACACTAACGGACAGACAGACAGAGAGACGTTGCGTTTTATAATAAATATGTAAGGATGGATATAATTTCTACAATTTTTATCTGAAACATTTTTTTAATGTAAAACGTTACGTTTTATTAAAAATTCTTTCTTCTTCAGTATTGGTATAAAATAAGTAATTCAAATTTATGTAAAAAGTATAATTTGCACGGTGTGTGACTGACTTCACAGGTAAACGTTCGCAGTTTGAACAAAGTGATTGTCTATTATTGTTTGGGATTTTTTATAGTTGTTATTTTAAATATAAATATAGCAAAATGTTTAATATTCAACAAGGTTTTTTACTTATAAATAAAATACAAAAACTACCGACAAAACTGAAAACCTGTGGCACGTAATAGTTTTATGTTAAATTCATACCGCCGCCCCCCCCCCCCCCCAGATTTGATTTAACATATACAAAAGATCTAACGAAGAATTTTAGATAACATTTCATTAAAAAGAAATCAAAAATTTAATAAAAAAAATATACTTAAAAAATTTTAATTTCGATATATATAAGTTAATGAACATTTAACTTTCAGATCTAAACTGAAACACTTCTGAAGAAGATTCCGAAATGAGGGCCGAAACGTTAAGAAATACAATATGACAACAGCCCGAAAAGTTAATTCTTTCTACAGAAAAAAATGAACAATTGACTTTCAAATATTTAGTATTGATAATAAATAATACATCAATATAATTACTGATCCAAATATAGCAACAAGACAAACAATATAAGAAAAATAAATCACCCAGCTTCGAAGAAGACTAAAATATAAAAGCACAATTATATTCTAAGAATTGGAAAATAAAATGGAAAACAAATGCTGTACAAAACAATCCTTTATACGAAGAAATGTGTCTGGAAAGTTTAAAATAAATAAAATAATTAATAAAAAATTTCCTCGTTTAAATTTATTTTATAAAATTAAAAACTAACCGTACATTTCAGTTTAGGTTTTTTTGCATTTATGGACCACCCACTAGAAAAGACCACCATCAATTATAATGCCTGTATTTGTTTCGATTATATATTTATCAGATTTTAACTAAATATTAGATGTATAATTAAATTTTGAATTCTTTCACTTATAATTAAAAGTTTACTATCATGAATGTTTTAACCCTTTCAATACAATTTTTTTTATATTTCGACTACATAGTACTCGGGAACTATACAACATAGAATTTTCAAAATTGTGTTAAAATGATCAGATTGTTATAGAATCTAATGCTACGTATTAAAATTTTAAATTATTCCTATAACTAGCGGAATCCCGCGGCTTCGCTCGCATAAACTTCGAAACTAATTTGAACCCTCCATACGTGATAGGGGATGACATATTTTTTATATTGATTTTTATTCATTACCTATAAAAAAACGTAAATATATCACATTTTAGTTAAAAATTGTAAAGACTAACCCCCGTCTACTCTCGTCATTAGGGGTTGAATATTGAATTTTTTTATTGCAGATTATTTTGCCCGACTCCACCATTATAACGTAAGCAGTCTAAGCAGCTATGCAGATAAACTTATCAAAAACACAGACTCTGTCTACCCACGCCATTAAGGGTTGAATGTCAAAATTTTTATTTTAATAGATGACTATTTTGCCTGAATTTACCTTTATAACTCGGGCAGGTATACAGACAAACATATCTAAACCCATGCTTTTAGGGCTTGAATATCGAACTTTCATATTTAATTGAAAATTAATTTGTCCGAATTTACTTTAATATCATCAACAATTATGAAGATAAATATATCAACATTTTACCCTCCCCCCCCCCCAATTCCTATAGGTGTTGAATTTTCGTTTTTCAATTAAGTTTCAATTAAATGCGAACAAATTTTTTATATAAACTTTGACAACCTGTTTTAACACCGTAGGGGTTGAATTTCGAAAAATCCTTTCTTAGTGGGTGCCTACATCATAAAGGGAAGGCACCTACGAAATTTCACGTTTCTAGGTCCAGGGGTTTGGGCTGTACGTTGATATATGAGTGAGTGAGTGAGTGAGTGGTTAAGGACAAACTCTTTTATATAGATAACTTTATTAATAAAATATATTTAAGTAGTGTATCGAAGAATAATTATTTTCAAACCAATAAAAAATAATTGTATTTTTTTTTTCTATTCATAAAAGGTTTTCCATAAAAATATTTGAAAGAGTAAAAAATATCTTTTCATATCTTGAAAACCAGGTTAATTGAAAAAAATATAAAATATATGTTATCTACTCTTTAGAAATATGAAATGTTTCTTGAAAAGAACATGTACATATCTCGAGATAGTTATTTTTTATTCATTTGATATTAGTTACTGTTATTTTCCTTTGCTTTTAGTTTTTTTTTTTATAATCTATATCTATAAAAGAGTTTGTCCTTAACCACTCACTCACTCATTCATCAACGTACAGCTCAAACCCCTGGACTTAGAAACATGAAATTTCGTAGGTGTCTTCCTTTTATGATGTAAGCACCCACTAAGAAGAGATTTCCCGAAATTCAACCCCTAACGGGATAAACGGGGATGTTAAAGTTTGTATGTGAAAATATTTTTTTGGTCAGATTTATTTTAAACTTATTGTTAGTATATACTATATACTCTACAATATAAATAATACATCACGTATATTTAAGCATTTTTCAACCGCTAAGGGGTTGCAAGGGGATGGAAAAGTTTTTATGGGAAAAATTAGTTTTTATTTGATCCGGTATAAAAAATACCACAGTAGTGAGGGCTTTAGCGTGAAAAATAACCCCTATCTCGCATAGGAGCCGAGATATTTACGATTTTGTATAATGAATAAACAGCAAAACAATAGACAAATTTAATATTTAACTCTTGTTACGTTTGGAGGGTTTCAATTATTTTCGAAATCCACGCAAGCGAAGCTGCGGGAATCAGCTAGTAATTTATAAAAATATATGTATTAAAATAATATTTAGGTACTCGTTTTATTAATAATAATAAATAATTTAAATCTCATCAAAAGATTTATTAATATCTATATATAAATATATTCACAAATATTGAAGTGAATAACATTTCATTAAATGGGTGTGGTATGTTTTCGTAGATATTAAACTGTAAACAAAATAATTATTTAGAACAGTCACAAGTTATTCTTATATCCGAGTAATAAAAAATATTTTTTGATATATAAGTAAGGTACCAGCACCAGTTTTGGCCGTTCTAAGAGCCAGTTATATTATTTGTTAGATATAGATTTATCTGCAAAAATCCTGATGCAAGTAAAAAAAATTAACACGCATATTTGATCTTCGTCTTAAATAAATAAACTAGCATCGAATATTTTACGATTGTTCAATATAGTACCAATAAAGTTAATTATTATATACGGAGAGCATGCTGTGAAACAATAGGTTATAATTTAACTTTATTATGGTCAAAGATGACAAATAAGTTTACCTTATATAACAGCTATATAAAGTTTTATAAAAAAAATATATAAACTTTTTTTATACATTAAAAATTTGATCTGAATGAGGGGGGAGTCATGCCATATTAATAAATTATTAAAGTAAAATGATTAAGAGCATATTTTTAATTTTATATATTAAAAAATAAAACAGTCAAAGGGGTAACGCTCTCAATTTAATCTATCAGACAGAAAAGATTTTAAAAATAATTCTCATTCAGTTTTTGTGACATTATAAACTAGCAGGTATTAAAAATATTTGTTATATTATAAATACATGTTTATAAACAAATTTATTAATGTGTTTATATTTGACTTCAAGGTAACAAACAGATAAAGACTAAAATAATAACCTGAATGGAGGTGTGCATGTGTGTGTATGTGTTCACGTTTTTTTCCTATACATCTATGGTACAGGGTTCATCAAAAGTTTTAAAACTATCTGAAGATTTTTGTTCCCTTATTTTAAATACAGACATACCCCGAGTTACGGCTGTTGCTTCGCATTTACGTACTTTTAAAATTACTAATGTATCCCGAAGTTGCGGCGTTTGATTTGATGTTATATTTTTGTAGATATATGCCTATCTGAAGATTTTTGTTCCCTTATTTTAAATACAGACATACTCCGAGTTACGGCTGTTGCTTCGCATTTACGTACTTTTAAAAATAATAATTAATCCCGAAGTTGCGGCGTTTGATTTGTTGTTATATCTTTGTAGAGATATGCCTTTATAATTTAATTTCAATATAAGTATTATCCTAAATTAATGGGGGGGAGGCATTTTAGTCATTCCTAACTAATGAGTTGAATTTAGTAAAAAACTTTTGAATATTAAAAAAATGGCATCCCTGATTATTGTCAAAAATAAATCAAATAAATACGAATTTCGATATTTTTTATTGCCAGACCTAGAAAACTTGGGCGTCCAAAACAAAAAATTACATCTTTACATATTATAAAACGCAGACTCTGTCTGTCTGTCTGTCCGTTAGTGCGCTTATCATTCGAGAACCACTTATCTGATTTACGTGTTTTTTTTTATTTCATAAATATGTTATTTGCCCAGATTTTAGTATATATTTTGTAACATTAGGTTACTTAAGGAATAAGCAGTGAAGATATTAGTAAATCAAGTCGCCAGCTTGTTTTTTTTTCAATATGCTGTCTAACAATATAATGTACATACTTATTGTTAGTAAATAATTGTGTAGAATAAAAATATCTATATTTTTCAAAAATTCTAAACAATAATTCCATAGTACGCGCGAGCGAAGCCGTGGGCACAGTTGATAAAATATACATTTTATTTAATTTTTTGCATTATGTTTGACCAGCCCTGTATAAATTCAGAATCGGTTTGGTATTTTCTGTGCGTTTTTTGTATCATAAATTAGCAAGGTATGCTCGTTCGGTCTTGGAGGCAATGAAAGCATTATGTGACAGTGTATTGGCCGTATATAGACCTCTCTCTCACACATTCGCACACGTGGAGTAATTAATTTGTTTATTATGTTCAGTAAATATCACAACATAATGCAATAAAATCGTATTCAAATTTTTCCTTTGTCAATATTAATTATGTCATTTTATTTTATTTTTTCTAAGAAATTTTTTTTTATTTTTTATTTATATATATTATATGAATATATTGAAAATAGGTGATAAACAAAAAGCAGTGGTGTGTTACCCTATAGGCAAAAGGGGTAACCTCAAATTACCGATGTGAAAATATGATAAATAAGTGACCGGGTTTGAGTAAAAAAAAATCAATTTGTTAAAAGTTTTTTTGTATAAGAAGTCAGAAATACAATTAAAAATTATTATTACAATCGTTTTCAATTAACTGTAAAAGACAAATGAGGGTGAGCATATATATTTACATAATATCTCTATTTACAAGTTGAACACATTGACTCCCACGCCTGGGGTCTGTGACCCCAACAGGGTTAATAATCCAATACATCGTGTATGTTTTAATCAGACTATATTAGGGCGACTATTGGTCATGCTTTCTTGGAAAACAGTTGACATAGGGTTCTCTCGTACATAAATAAAGTACACACAAGTAAATTACTTGCTAAGATAAATGTTCACCCTTTACTACCCTATACCAGTGGTTGTTAATGTTTTTTTTTTATAAGTTCAATGCACCTTCACCATTATGTGATTTTTATTATCAATATTTTTCACTGGAGTAAATCTAACCTTACATTTTACATGTTATTATACGTATATTCACATTTTTGTAATTCATGATCATTGTTTTAAAATTTAAACCAAATTCGATAATTTGTAAATATAATAATGGATATAAACAGTACATTGAATTCGATCAGATTTTACCCCCCATTTTGAGTATTTATTTATTTTAATATCTCGCCAGATGAGTCAAAAATGACAAATTTTACAAGAAAGCGAAAAAACCGTGCTAAATCGTTTATATTCACATTTAAAGAAAAGTGAAATTCAAGTGTGATGCCTGAAATTTTACCCAAAAATTTCGAATTTTAGATTTCGTTAAAGTTAGGTTTTTTATATAGAAAATGACGTGAAAAGTTGAAATTTTCAAACCGCAGTTCTGTATCTCAAACAGTTCTAGAGATATGGCCTCTCAAAGTTTTAGTTTTTTCAAAATTTTTGAGAAAAATTGCTGTAACTTTAGAACGTATGGTCGGATTTCATTTTTGTCGACGGATTTGGAGCTAGCGAGTCAAAATCTATATAATGACATGTACAATTTTTAAAAATTCGACAAAATTTTTGCGAAAAATCGAAAAAATTCAAATGTCGACTTTTAACAAAAATTTTTTTTTTCGAATTTTCAAGTGTTATATAGATTTTGACACGCTGATTCCAAACCTGTCGACAAAAATCAAATCCGACAAGTTCAAAAGTTACAGCCATTTTCGTACAAAATTTTGAAAAAATTAAAACTTTAAGAGGTCATATCTCGAGAATGTGATGAGATACAGACTTGCGGTTTGAAAATTTCAACTTTTAATAAAATAATAATAAACACTTTCAACAAAATCTAAAATTCAAAATTTTTTAG
This sequence comes from Sialis lutaria, assembly GCA_949319165.1. NCBI lineage: Eukaryota > Metazoa > Arthropoda > Insecta > Megaloptera > Sialidae > Sialis > Sialis lutaria. Next base: position 4,608,887 of record OX439244.1, read on the forward strand.
TAAAATTTATGTGTCAAATTTCAATTTGTTATAGAAATATTAACTAGAGATACGAAAACAAGAATAATAATTAGAAATAACTATACAAACAATAAATTTCATTATTTATCATGACATTTTTCCAATTTTGTTCATTTTTTTTTAATTGTCAAGTATTACACTAGTCATTATATAAATTTTGACATGCTGATTGCAAATTCGTCAACTAAAATCCGCAAGTCTGTATCTCAAACTGATCTCGAGATTTTTTATATTTTTTTAATTCTGAAGTCAAAATATCACAATAGAATACCCCTCTTTAGTTACCGCCATGTAAAATTAGTAATGTATCTAAAATGCAATTATTAATAATTATATTAATACGTACTCGAACCTTTATAAATTAAACAAATTTACAAAGGATAAATAAATAAACAATCAAGAAATGTTATGTGCGACACAAAAATATACAGAATATCAATAATAGTTCGTCGTATTAGAGAAATAATCTGCCGTGTGCCACAGGACTTTCTTATACGTAATAATGACAGTGAACAGTGTACGTGATTTTTATTTTAGTGAAGGATATTTCTGACAAACTAATAAAAGATAGAGTAAAATGAATGAGACATAAACTATAGAAATATTATTTTATACATTATGTATCGAACGAATTTTGTTTAACATAATTACTAACAATAAGATGGAAACAGATGTTTACTCATGTAATTTTTTTAATTTTTTGAAATAAGACAAAAATGTTATAGATAAAAAATGTCGAGTATGTTACTATCTATAATTTATTCCCCATACATTTTTTTCCAACACTTATGGTTTAGCCAGAAATATTTTTTTAAAATCATTATTTAGAATAATCTATACTGGTTGCTGGGTGCTTTGACCGTACGGATCACGACTAATACCGTCAAGTCGCACGGCGACCACTGCAAACTAAATGAAATAGAGTATACAGTGTTTATTCTCAGTATTACGTATAAGAAAGGCCCATGGTACATATGGCAAACACGTACAGTCTCTGTAATACGTATAAGAAAGTCCCATGACACTCATGGCAGATATTTCTTCTCTGTTATGAATTATTTGAAATGTACTTAAAATCGAATACTTAGTAAAAAAAAAAAAAAAATTAAATTTGTTTTTTCGAAAAAATGAATAGAACATAAATTATAGATAATAATATTACCTACAATTTTCAACTTGGCCATTTTTCTCTAATTCGCACTGTTTCAGTGTAATTCGAAAAATTCAAAAATCGATGTAGGTAAACATCCGTTTCCGGTTGAATGATCGTTTTCAAAAATAGGAGGTTTTCTTCCCAGGCAAAAATCAATCTTAAGTATAAAATTCCACCTTTCTACGATTTGTCGTATTTGAGTTACAGCGTCTACAGACAGACCGACAGACAGACAGACAGACACACAGACATCATGGCGAAAATAGTCAGAATGGATTCAGGGAAGGTCAAAATTAATAATTCCATCAAAATCCGGATTTCGAAAAAAATCGCGTTTACTATACTTACTTATACTATATGTATATTTCATATACATTGGTATAAGAAAGTAAAAATGGACTTAGCACAATAGGCCAACAATATGTATATATGATTTACTAAAACTGGTATTTTTTAAACAAACAATGATGGAAAAATAAATAACAAAGATTGCAAATTTTTCTGGCAGTACATAGTTTTTCTAGCCTTGAATATTTATAATTAAATAACTTGAAAAACAACACTCACCTGGACAGGTGTTTTTTTAGATTAATAGCTATCTATGTCTAAATTGGAGATGGCATTTCCCTACGTATAAAATAGTGGAAACTTTTTTTTAATGTATACACATAAATATATTTATACTTTGACTTATACATTATTTAATACGCCATACTGTTATATCATCCAATATTTTTACTATTATAAAATCTATACCGTGCGGAAATATATTTTTTAAATTTATTTAAAATTACAACTTCGGAATATAAAGTGGCCTATGCCCTTCCCCAGAATGTAAGCTATCTCCCTACCAAATTTAATCAATATCGGTTCAGCGGTTTAGCTGTGAAAATGTAATAGACAGATACAATTATAATATTAGTATGGAAAATCATAGAAAAATATATTGTCACTGAAAAAATATTTCGTAATATATTTGTTGACCGTTATGAAATAATATATTTGAAAATACTATGGCTAGGCCATAAAATGCACACCCCTTAAACATAAAAAAATGTATTAACTTATAATATCAAATAAATACGGTACAGGTACAATATAATTGGTGAAACTTAAAAGGATGTTTGAAAAAAAGATTGGAGTTAATTAATATTATATAAATATATAATATGAAGTTTATCACTCATTAAGATTTTTTAGAAAATCAACAATGAATCTTGATATCAATCGATTATTACCTTTTTTTATTTAAATTTAGGATGTATTGTAATAAAACAACAATCATTTTAATTTACAATTTTTATATAACATATTTTTTTTGTAAAATGTATAAAGTAAATAAATTAATTAATATCTAATAATAATTAAAAAGATAAATACATCCACATATTGCAGCGATAACAGCTGTGTTCACCTGATGTCTAGCATTTAAAATGAAACAACAATGTAACGTTTATAGGTTATATGACGTATATAATATATTTGTTTTAAAAATGCAAACTTACCAGATTTTATCTTGATTAAAAAGATTGATTGGCTTTGAATAAAATAATTAAAATACAGCACGTATCGATGTACATTTGTACATGTATTTATATATTAATTAACACAATATAATAATTATGGAATTTGAAGTGACACACAAGTGACATATGAAGAAATAGCGCCTACTACTATTAATAAATTATAAATAGTAACTACTCTATTTGTAAAAAAATTTCTTGTCAAAATATGAATTTTTGTTTAAATAAACTGCAAATTTCGTTACTTCTAGTTATCCAATTTTGTTGAGTTTTAATAGGGTTCTATTCTGATAATAGATGAAGTGAATTCAAAAGGATTGGTGCAAATTTATTTCGAATTGTGACCTGTAGTTCGGCGTTTCTATCAAAAAAGCGGGTTAAATCGACAAATTGAACTTTATTTATATTTTTATAACAGAAAATTAAAACCGATCGATATTAAACTAAGCAAAAATGGAGACTGTAATGTTTTCTATCAGAAAATGTAAAAATGTAAGTGAGATACTGAAGAAATTTAAGATATAATACTCATTTTATCAATTTATATACGAAAAAAAATTTTAGGACGAGAGTAGAACACACTTCCAAGCAGGGCCTGCTTGGAAGTGTGCAATAGCTCAAATGATCTAAATACTTCCTATAAATAAAAGAATGATGAGACACTATAAAACGCCGATGTCAATAATATTGTAAATTTGTAATTTATAGAGACAGAAAGGCGCTATTGTCATTAAGATTTTATAGGAGATAAATTTTGTTATATAACATCTTATATAATTTTAATAAAAGCCTATAAAATTTTTATGTTATAAAATTTATTTATATTTATAAAAAAAAAAGATAAAAAATTCTATAAAATTGTTATTTTTGGGTTCACAGAATTCTTATTCAAATATTTAAAATCAATAATATCTTTTCACTAATGAAGTATTCTATTTAATGTATTATTTATTTCTATTTACTTTTATTGTTTCTATGATTTATATTTTATTAATATTTATGAACATGTATTTTTTGTTTTAAAGACAATGATATTGTACTGTTGATTAAAGTATTGATTAAAATACAAAACCTTGTTTCTGTTGTTTTTATATTTAGAATCAGGGTTGGCTCCCAAGTGGGAGGGACACGTGTATTCCTCCCCACGTTTTACACGGCCGTGAGCGATTTTCAATTTTTCGTTTTGTTATAAATTTGTTCAACTGAGAACAATTTAAAGATTTTTATTTTTTTATGTGCCAAAAAATATTCATTTAACTTTTGCAAGGTTTATAATTATAATATTCATATCAAGATCACTGTAAAAACCTTCAAGCTTGGAACAACTTTTTATGCTTTAAGGGTTGAAGGATGGAGGGTTAAACCCAGTTGTATTAAGGGGGCAGACCCAGAAAAAGCTCTTTTTTAAGATTTTTTTGGCCACGCATTAAAATAATTAATAAAAAATGTTTTTCCATATGAAAGATATGTATTTACAGAAAATGTTTAAAAAATAAGTTGGATACAGCTTTGGGAGGAGTCCAAAAAAAAGTGTTATCCGTGCTGCTCGTCACTGGATCATCAGAAATCGAAAAAAAACAAAAGGGATCATTAGTTAATGACATAATGCTCCGGATGGACGAAGGGATTTGAAATTTTTTGAATTTTTACAAAATGGCGGATTTTGAAAGTCAAAATTCTTTATTTGACTAAAATTTCACTCGCATTTTCAACTATAAAAAAAATAATCGTCCAAAAAAATCTTCCGTCCATCCGGATAACAATTATGTATATCGGTCATTCCATAAATAACTGCACACCCTTTTTGAAATTGTCACCGATTTTTTTTATTTTTACATATGTTTTAGTACTAGCTTAGAGAAAATTTTAAACGGTACTTAAAGTTCGAAAAACTTTCTCCCACCAAAAATATCGACTTTTGAAAATTAGACGTACTTTTTTTTGTAAACGAAATATCTCAAAAACTATCAAAGATAGGTTAAAACTACAAGATATCAATTTTATGTAAAAATGTATGAAATTTATTAAAAAAAAATATTTCGCTGCACAAAATTATTATTTAAATAATTTTTTTTTATTTATAAAATTTTAATTGAAAATTTGGGGGACATGTCAACTCTGAATTTTAAAAATAAAAATATATGTTATAGCTTATTCATTCCTGAGTACACTCCACTTTGAAAATTTATGAACATATGAAAACTTTTTGAAATATTAATTTTTTTAGGTGACGGCGCGCGAGTATCACCGCGCTGCGCTCGCGTTGACTTAGGCGCAACGCCACACGACTGTGTTAGAGTGCTCTACATTTACTGCAAATAACTATATTATTGGTTATTTTATAAACATTTTCTAATATTTAACTGATTTCAGTATATTTATGGATATAATTTAAATAATCATATAATGAAAATTTCACTTATGTCGGATGAAAACAAAAAAATAATTTAGTGAAATATATTTCATTTTAAATATAAATTATCTTCAAAATATAATTTCCAAACTTTTTTTTATAAATCTTACATCAAGTAAGTTATTATTGAATTATGAAATTTATTAGTAAAGTAAATATTTATTCTATTTTGGATATTTGGGAGACATGTTAACTCTGAATTTTAAAAATAAAAATATATGTTATAGCTTAATCATTCTTGAGTACACTCCACTTTGAAAATTTATGAACATATGAAAACTTTTTGAAATATTAATTTTTTTAGATGAGGGCGCGCGCGTATCAGCGCGCTGCGCTCGCGTTGGCTTGTTAAGCATAGTGGACTGTACTAGAGGTTTAGCATTTACTGTAATAAGTAGCTATCATCGATTATTTTATAAACATTTTTTATTAATGCTTACATAAGTTAAGTGATTATTAACCTGAGAAAACAATAAATCTTACTGTATTAAGGCATTCAAAGTGGGTATATCGCTTAACGGGAAGTTAAGTTAATAATAACGTGCCTGATGTAAAGATTTATAAAATAGTTTAAAAACTATATTTTTGAAGATAATTTATAATTAAAATAAAATATATTTCACTACACTAATTTTTTGTTTTCATCCGACATAAGTGAAATTTTCATTATATGATTATTTAAATTAAATCCATAAATATACTGAAATCAGTTAAATATTAGAAAATGTTTATAAAATAACCAATAATATAGTTATTTGCAGTAAATGCAGAGCACTCTGACACAGTCATGTGGTGTTGCGCCTAAGTCAACGCGAGCGCAGCGCGGTGATACTCGCGCGCCGTCACCTAAAAAATTAATATTTCGAAAAGTTTTCATATGTTCATAAATTTTCAAAGTGGAGTGTACTCAGGAATGAATAAGCTATAACATATATTTTTATTTTTAAAATTGAAAGTTGACATGTCCCCCAAATTTTCAATTAAAATTTTATAAATAAAAAAAAATTATTTAAATAATAATTTTGTGCAGCGAAATATTTTTTTTAATAAATTTCATACATTTTTACATAAAATTGATATCTTGTAGTTTTAACCTATCTTTGATAGTTTTTGAGATATTTCGTTTACAAAAAAAAGTACGTCTAATTTTCAAAAGTCGATATTTTTGGGGGGAGAAAGTTTTTCGGACTTTAAGTACCGTTTAAAATTTTCTCTAAGCTAGTACTAAAACATATGTAAAAATAAAAAAAATCGGTGACAATTTCAAAAAGGGTGTGCAGTTATTTATGGAATGACCGATATGTAGAATATGCGAGAAAAATTTCAAACTGATCGGAAAAGCCGTTCTCAAGTTACAGTGATCACCGACGAAAAAGCGCAAAGTTGCCGCTACCTGCCTACTTGAATACATTAGAGACGGCTTCGTTCAAAGTTATATATCTCGATAATTAACGGTCCGATTTGTCTGAAATTTTTAGAGAATACTTTTGAAATATTCTACTTTGAGAAAATGCAAAAATTATATTTAATGGTGTTTTATTTATTAGTTCTGGAGATATAGGTTTTCAAAATGTGTCATATTTTGTTATATTTGTGCACACTAAGTAATGATAGAGGTAATTTTCATTCGACTCACAATGCATATAAATAGTTGTACATACGACACATGAAATATTTTCATGAATATGTTTTGAAAATTGAAATATACTGCGATCATTCATAAGATTTAAAAATAGTATTGTTTGTGTCTATTTTATTTTTAAGTGCATTTTTAATATTATACACGTAGAAAAAATTAGAACATGATTCAGATGAACTGTAATCTAAACACTAACACACATACACACATATGTACATCATACATGTATGTATGTATATATAGACAGCACCTGCTACTAGATCTTAAATAACAACATATTTATCTTTTTTCTTCTTCAATGTCATGAAAACGAAAAACGTATTTTTATTTCATCACATCTGTTATTTTACTAATTGCATTATTATAAAAATGCTTGCACATACATATTTCCATGTATGTATGTCGTTTTTATATAATTCTTGTTGTGAAGTTTTTTTTTAAATTTTATTAATTGTGTTGGTAAATAAATAAAACGATTAAGTCAATAAATGGCACCGACAATCATCAAATTGAAAGAGCGCGAAATTAAATTAAAAGCAATATTATATGCAAGTTTCATTAGTAATTAAGGGGTTACATACAGTCAGAAGGCCAAAAAAAAGTGTTTTTTCAAGAATTTTTTAAGAGAAGACTTTTATAATTTATCTATGTAAAAATTTGTAAGTTATGGTAACTTTTAATTGTATTTTAATATTTTTTATTTATAAAAATAATAATTTCGAAAGCTACAGCTGTTCTCCAGGAGGTCCTCTCAAAAAAGGCGCCTTGCGGTGACCACGATATCTCTGGATTGCATCTTTTAAAATAAAAAATCCAAACGGATTTCTTTAAAGTAATGTATAATCTTGTACTTAATCGAAGGAATAAGCAAAATATAATTTTTTGACGATATGGCGGCTTCTCAAAAAAAAAAAAAAAACGATTTTCGACAAAAATTTTGACCTTAAATTGTTTATCAAAAAAATAGTATTTATCGATTAATTACTAAAAATATTCTTAAGAAACTTGTGTTAAAATTTGAGATTGATCGGTTCAACCGTTTCCGAGGTATAGTGGTCACCGACTTTAAAAACACAGATTTGAGAAAAACGCGCTGCCGCTCCGACCTCCTACATTCAATCGCTCTGAGACGTCTTTACAAATATGCGTGTAACTTCGAAAATAATCGCCGGATTGACTTGAAACTTTCTGTGTGTGTATTTAAATATATGTACATTACGAAAATGAAATAAAAAAATCGATTTTTTTGAAAATTCTAACTGTATGTAACCCTTTAACTCTGGCCTCCTACTTTCAAACGCTCTGAGACGTCTTTACAAATATGCGTGTAACTTCGAATATAATCGCCGTATTGACTTGAAATTTTCTGTGTGTGTACTTAAATATATGTACATTACGAAAATGAAATAAAACAAATTAAATTTTTTTGAAAATTCTAACTGTATGTAACCCCTTAAAGAAATTATGGAAAGGACTGGGCTAGAATTTCGAAAGCATTGTGTGTTTAAGGGCATAGGTGTCCAACCTTTTGACCTTCTTGGGCAGCATAGCACAAACTCAGTTTATAAAGGGCCGCACATATAAATTTTGTGTATTTAATATCATAAAAAATCATAAGACTTTTTTTTCATTGTCACTTAATTTCATATATTTTTTTATATAAATCTGATGCGGGCCGCGGGTTGGACAAACCTGTTTTAGGGTTTACGATCAGGACAATGTGGTTGTCACAATTTTTTTACTTGTTCTTGTATCAATAATTTTATATTTCACTATTTCTTTAAAATTTCTAATATACGAGATTTTATTTGAACGGAATTTATAACTTTAATTAAATTTACCCCAACCCCAATTAAAAAGAGTTGGATTTATACTAGTACATGCAAAAGAAAAAGATTTTTCAAGATTTCTGGGTAAGTTCTTTTTCAAAATGTTTATATTAAAAATACTATATTATCATTTTATAAAGTGTATACCCAGTACCTAGAAATCAAGAACAAATCTAAAACTACTTATGTTAGGAAGCCTCAAATGTTCATTGAAAATTATATAATTGAAAAAAATATATAATATGAAAATTTTCCATAGAATAATGTCTCCAAAAACTTATGACTTTTGCAAACAAAACTGCATCGTTTTTTGCAAGGCTGTTTTTTGTTTTTATCAATGTACATAATATATAAACATTTTATTACTTTATGTTAATTAAAAAAAAGTTAAAGGTATTTCAAAAACAATTATTGTTTACAGTTTTACAGTACACGCATTTTTTGTATTTTTTTATTTGATCAGTGATAATTATATGTCATTATCTATGACACTAGAAAATAAACATAGAGAGCTGCATTTTTATCTAAATTGAAAGTGATGAAATACTTGAAAAAATTATTTAATGTGTAGGTAATACAAAATTGCTTAACTGAACAATACTAGAATGGTTTGAGATAGACAACAGTTTATAATTTTTATATATTACATTAAAACAGACCATGCTTTTTAGGGTAATAAAAAAGTAATTTACAATAAAAAAATATATCATTTCTTTTTAACAATTTTAAGGATTTTCATAGGTCATATGTAATTTTTTGCCCCAATGTAATGAGGGTTTTTTATAGGTCAGATTTTTATCTTAAATTTTCATTTTTTTCGTATCACTGTACGGCCATTTTTGATCGAGTTATTTGCAGTCAAAGCAAAGACTATACTTTTATCTAAGAACACTACGGAACAAATTATAGTTGAAAGTATTTTCTGAATAAGTCAAAAATGGTCGTACAGCGATACAAAAAAAAACTGAGAAAATTCTGATCTATAAAAGTTATTCATTAGATTTTAGTTAAAAAAATTATTACGATCTGTGGAGGCTTTCAAAATTTATATCTAAAAAAATTGAGATTAACGACTTTTTTTTATTGTCAAATATTCAGTACGTAATAAAAACAGCCCAGTTAAAAAAGCAAAACCTTTTTTGAGGGGCTAGAAAGAAAAACGTGATAAAAATATTTTCCAAAACAATATTTTTTAAATTTTGATCAATTTGTAATTTATACTAGATTTAAGGTAATGTAAGAAAATAATAAAATGGTTTAATTTTTTTTTATTTGAGGCTTCCACTGTTCGTCACGTCTCCTTGATTGTCATTTTCTCAGTGAACGTTTCACTGTCGAAGAACCCTGAAGACGCCTGCTCACTGCGATGTAGAGTAAAACGTCGGTTGAGAAAAATACCACCAAGAAAACGTGACTGTTGTAAATGCTAAAAGCTATAAAAAAAATACAACGATAATACAAAATACACTGATGTATACATTTTTATATCAAAAAATTACTTTTTCTCTAATTAAAATAAAAATTTACTCACTTTTGTTGATATTAGGGTTGCCAACTACCACCATTATTTAAAATTAGATATTTTGATATTCAAATGTTGGCAACTCTAAACGGAGTACGTTAAAATAATTAAAAAAATGTATAATTTTGTAAATTTATCGGAATTTAGAAATTGTATTAAAATTACATATGTTAATATAGATTCTAAAGCTCAATACACATTACTCGAATGCGTGTTAGTCGTTCGTGTAGTGTGTATGTAGCTTAATTAAAATGTTATAAAAGAAAAAAAATGTTATTGACTTACCGATGTCGAAATCTGAAATTTTATAGTTCGTTAAATTAATAAAAATTGTAAAAAATTTGTTTGTTATACTAAATAAACTTATTCAATTGTATTAAAAATGTATACTATTCTATTACATATTAACACATTCATCATATGGCTCATTCTGTCATTTTTGTCGGTTTCTTGCATTAATTATTCAATCATTTATTTATAAACATTGCAATTTTTAAAACTGCAAAAAACTAATTAAAAAAAACACAATGTTCCATATATTAAATCTATCAATATGATTACACTTATTACTTATTTCAAAAAATACATTTATTTTAATTAATTATTGTTTTTTTTACTGTACCTGAATTAATTTTAAATCTATTTAATAAAACATAAATACAGGTGTAACCATTTTAAATAACGCATCAAGATGTGTTTAACTTCGTATAAAAAAAGATGGTGCAATGTTTGACACCCCCCCCCCCTTCCCAAAAAAAATTATTTAATAATAATCTAACCAATCACTTTAATATCAAAAAACATTTTGTATAATACAAAGTTCAATTTTGGAGATATCCTAATGCAGTGGTTTCCAAACTGGGAGGCGCGCCTCCTTGGGGAGGCGCGGACTAGTGCAAAGGGAGGCGCGAACAGAAATTTAATTTTCATAACATCACATTAAGTTATATAAATAAAAAATATATACAATATACATATAAATAAATATAACATAACATTATTTGTGTACACCTATATACATATGTATGTATATTATCTCTTTCTGAAAGGGACGTTACTGTGTATAGTTTTAGACTGACAACTATTATTGAAAAAGCAAAACTGATAGAATTATCATGCGATACTTCTAAAAAAAATTCTGAGTGAAAGCACTCCCCTTTATAACACCTAGATTTAATGAAGATTGTGCTAATAAATAAGTACATTCATCGCACACAGGTAGAAAGGTTTACTTGAGCCAAGTAAAACTTGTTTTGTATATAACGAAAACAATATTTTCTTAAGATAAGAAATATATTCTTAAACCAACTAGTATTCTTGGACGAAGAAATAATGTAGTAGGATTAAGAGTACTTTTCTTATATTCAGAAAATATTGTTTTCGTTATATACAAAGAAGATTTTCTTGATCCAATACAGTTTTTTTTTGTGTGCATTAAAAATAAATTTTATAAGCAAAAAAAATACATTTTTAAAATATGTCTGTATAATTTTATAAAATAAGGGGGGGGGGCGCAAGAGATTAAATTTTTTTAAAGGGAGGCGTAGTTACATAAAGTTTGGAAACCGCTGTCCTAATGTGTCATTAATATTGGAACATCCTCTATATAATTAATTTTTAAAATGTAATAATAAACCAAAATAAACACATCTTATTTATTTGTAAAACAGATAAATGCAAGTTAAAAAACAATAAAAGTATATTTATTGTTAATTTATCAATAGTTAAATTTGAAACAATAAATCCAAGAATAAATTTCAAAGAAACAATATAACAATAATAATAAATGTATTTTTTGTTATTAATATCAAACCAAAAACTGAATGGAATAACACAAATGTAATAAATAATATTGAGTTATTTTTAAGAATGAATATATTTTTTTGCCAACCCTCTAAATGCTTGGATGTTTATAACACAAATTATAATGTGAGGTTTTTTAAAAAGAATAATGACAATCACAAGTGTTTGAGGAATATTTTTACACAATACGCCCAAGTTTAAATACGTACATACTATCAACCAGTGGCTCTAAAAGTTTTTCTTTTGGTCAAAACTATTTTGATGTAAATACAGTGAAAACAGTAATATATTCGTATTTAATATAGGGAGGATTTTTTTCCTATTTCGTATTAAGCGATAACCACTGTATGTATACACTGGAACGTCTATAACTCGAACGAACGAATTAATAAATTAAATCATTTTTATATTACTTATTTAAATAAATTTCTAAACTCCAAAATATTTTTATTACCATTGAGGTTCGACTTATAGAAGTTCTACTATTAAGTCTTTTGTTTAAAATCATCCATACTATATTTATTTATAATATATATTTTTTACAATTAAATCAAATGCACTGTTCATAAGCCAATACAACTAAGTCCACAAAATAAGCATTAAAAAAAACATATCAAATTAAAAATAGGTACACGAAAAAAATATAAACTTAAAGAATTACAGTTTTTCCCTGTATGTACAATCCTGGATAGTAATCGACAACGTATTATTATAAAATATTTGTTACTTTCTGAAACTAATAACCCAGGAAAAAATTAAAGATCTGTAGAGATCTACTCAGGTCTCGACAGATCTACATTTTGAGACATGATATTTTTCACTGCAAAGATCTACAATGATCTAATTCATGAATTTTCAACGATACAATGATCTTCAGAGATCTTTGTAGATCGTTTGAAATCTTTGTAGATCTTTGAAAGTCTCCACATATCAAAAACCAGTGAAAAATATGATATTGTCTCTAAATGCAGATCTACAATTTTTTCCCGGGAATATAATTTTAGGCTGTAATGTTTTACAGTTTATACATCAATTTATATTGAGTATCTGCAAACATTATTACAGTTTTAGACTGTAAAAAATAATTTATAATAATAATCGCTTACTATCCAGGATATACACAGAAAAAAAACTGTAATTCTTCGGGTAAGTAAGAGATACAAAAAATTAATTTTTCATATTTAAAAAAAAAAATACATTTTAATTTAGTTATTAGTGTGCTATGAGTAAATAAATCCATAGCTGAGGTCAAGGTTGGTAAATGACTAGGTTCGCTTACTTGTGACGTCACCATGAAGTTCTTTTCTACCTTCTTGATTTATTTATTTATCTATGATTTTAACTGTCATAATATTAAACACAAATCACAAATAATTATAATTAATATCATATGTGAACAGTGGCGTAACTACCGCCGGTCTGGCCGGTTAGATTGTCCGGGGCCCCGAGCATCTAGGGGACCCCCAAAAAGTGCTGAAATATATATTTTTTTAATTGCTGTGTTTTTTTTAGAATCGAAACAATCAATAAAGTTTTTGGTGAAAATGCTGATTTTTCAGTTATTTTATTTTAAAATTCTAAAAATAAATATCAAAATCTCAAAAACTTAAAAATTTGGCGTGTTATTGACTGTTTTTGATTTTAGTATTGTATTTTTTTTTACATATATCAATTTTTCTTGAACGTTTCCGTATCCATATCTAAAAATTTTATGGATTTTATCCCTTCAAAATTCTAAACAATAATTATTATTGTGGGGGGGGGATAGTGTAAAAAAATCATGCCAAGGGCCCCCTTCTGAAAAATTGTCTGAGGCCTCCATTTCTATAGTTACGCCACTGTGTGTGAAGCTTCACTATAGCAATAAATGAATAGCACAAACACAGAACACAATAATAAATCAATCACGTCAAATTTATATTATGACAGTTTAACAGCGTTGGTGACCATTTGAAATTTAGAAGGTTGAAAAGAACTTCATGGTGACGTCACAGGCAAGTAAGCATACCTTGTCATTTACTCACCTTGAGCTGAGGTTACCAAAATGTAGATAATTCGTACTGGCAACTGAACAGTGCATACAATATTATTTGCATAATAACAAATATATTTAATATATACAGAGTAAATATCAATTTCAAATATAAACTGATTCGATATCATTTGTTTTGTTTAACACCTACACGCACGCACGCGCGCCCAAACCCACGCTATTTGTTTGAGAGTCCCTGTAACAACGTATTGTAAATATATACGTACACAAGTACATATTATTTTGCTTGCGTACATATATAAGCATTTTAATAGGTTTTGTTACACCGCTTACTATGTTGTAAGAATTCGAAATTTATTAATGAAATTTATAATAGGTTATAGCATTTTAACATCAATGAAGACGGGCATTTTGTTATGACGTCATCATATTATCTTCAAAATTATTATTTTTTTGTAATTTAATATTTTATTTATGATATCACAGTACAGTAAAACTTCGAGTATTCGATTAAATATATTTAACCCATTAACGCCCAAAAGAAAACAAAAATACGACACGATTTTTTAATATTTAGAAAAAAAAATAACAGTGTGTACTCAAGCGAGTAAATTAGGCAGATTCTAGTATATTTTGTGTGAGAAAAAAAGTCATGATATATGTATATTTAACTTATTTCATATGATTTGAACAAAATTCGTAATCACATGCTCTAGTTGGATAAAATATATTAGCATACCACGTACCTCATTTCATATAAAAATTATTCAGAACAATTAAAACACGTTTGAACACTTATGAAATTAATAACGTCAAAAGATTTTGTTTGTTGCACTTCTACCAACTAAGGAAATATTGTGAATTAATAAATAATAAATAATTAATAAATAAAATCATTTTTAATCAACTATACCCCCTCCTATCCCTTCTTAAATCATTTCAAAAAGAAATATTTTTTTGTTTCGGATATTCAAAGTTCTACTGTAATTTTCAGAATTATTTACTCGCTTCCTTCGAGTCTATTTATAAAAATAACGTTGGTTATCTCAACTGGAGTTAATCGCATTGACTTTGGAATGGTTTATGTTCACAGTAATAAGTGATTTTGTTGTTCTATTTTAATAATAGATGTTTTCGTAAATTTTAAATCAGCATTCAGTACACTGTGGGTTGTAAAAAACCTTGAGAAATATGTTGATAACGGTATATGTCATATTTAATATACTGTACTAGTTAACAGACACTCATATGACTCTTGGCTTTTGGTGTAAGCAGTGTCTTTATTATATTTTAAGATTTTGTGTAAATTGAACATAATATGAAAATATTTAAAATTTAAATTTAAATTAAACTATGCCAGTCTTACTGCAGAAAAAAAAATGTATGTCTTTTAAATATGGTAGATGTGCACCACATATTTTTGGAGAGCATCACTAAATCGTTGTAATTAAAAATAAAATATTTTTTAAATTACGTAAAAAAATTTAATATAATGTATAAAAGTTATGTGGTGGTCACATCGTTTGAGGCTTTCGCGGTGACTTTATGTTTCATTATGTAATACATATGTTAACTTTTTTTTTTTTTTTATAAAAAGGGGGTTTGTCTATGAAACCTGCTGGTCTCTTTAACTTCTTAAAATATAGTACATAAAAAAATTCCATTGAAATTTTTAACCATAGTGTTATGCCATGAAAATTATTTAACCAATTTTGATTTTCACCGTTCAAAAAACATAAGACTTTAAACATATTAAGCTGTATGTTGATTGAATTACCGCAGGAGCGTATTAAGAAGAAAAAAAAATACAAAATATAAAAAAAAATGATTTTGAATAAACGCGGGTGAAACCGCGGGAAATTTTATAAAATATAGAAAACGACTTGATAAATTAGATTATTGGATTTAAACACAGCAGTAATCGATTTAAAATATAGTGAATCACTACATGAACTTAATCGCCAATAAATACCTATCTACCATATAACTGTCATTTGAATTTGACACCCTGCAGTAAGCTTTTGGTTCAGTTCTGGCCTAAACCAGTGATTCCCAAACTTAAATAATCGCGGAAAAAAATTACAAAACGTTCAATGAAAAAAACATTGAATATTCAAAAAACATGTAAAACTTCAAAAATTTTCCGTGGAACCCTGGGGTCTGGTTAGGTTTTGATCTCAACCAAATTATTTATACCACTGGGCATAAGGCAGTTTATTTATTTTTAAAAGATTTAATCGTTATGGTCCCAAAATACATTTTTGTATCGCTTATTATGATCAAAATTCGATCAATATTTTACCTGCCTTAACGGCAACATACATACATGATTTTTGTGGGTGCACATCTATGGTACAGTACCTTTCGAATGATATAAGTTTCATTCCCCTCCTTTTATAATATACAGGGTGATTCAGCACTGTCGTGCCAAACTTGAACAGTAGACTGAAAAAAATATTTTAAGCAAAAAACTTTCAATGAACATGTGTCCGGAAATTATTCCCTAGGGAACTACAGGCTTTCAAAGATTTTACTAAAAATGAGTTTTAATTTAATATCTAGAGAACCCTTTGTGATAGAATTATGAAATTTAGTATTTGGTTTAGTAATAATATGTGTTATCGATTTCTAAAAAAGTATGTTTTTGTGTATTTTGTGTCATATAATCTTATAAAAGTACCAACTCAGGAAAAAAATTAAGGAACAAACAAATACTAGATCAAAATCGATGGGCACACAGGCCCCATACAGCCCTGGCCTAAAATATAATTGGTTAATATTAGAAATCGATAACACATATTATTATTAAACCAAATACTAAATTTCATAATTCTTTCACAAAGGGTTCTCTAGATATTAAATTAAAACTCATTTTTAGTAAAATCTTTGGAAGCCTGTACTTCCCTAAGGAATAATTTCCGGACACATGTTTATTGAAAGTTTTTTGCTTAAACCATTTTTTTCAATCTACTGTTCAAGTTTGGCACGACAGTGCTGAATCAGCCTGTATACAAAAAAAGTTACGATAATTTTCGATGTTCACCTATTATTAATAAATAGTTACTACGCAATATAGAGGCCATATTTCAAGAATAACTGTATCGTCTCTTGAAAGGATTAAGTATTAAACGTTAATTCTGCGAAAGCGCAAACCATGCGTCTTATATGGAATGCAACAAACAAAATGTACGTCATCGTATATACAATAATATAAATATCATTGTCTTTATGAATTCTATTAGTTTTATTAATCGCATCAAATATTTGAAATACTTCACATAGCTGCTTGTTGTTAAGTAAGTAAATAAATAATGCAGACTATATTGAAATATAAAGTTGAGTAATTATTGATTTTAATATTAATGGGACCATGAAATATTTATTGCGTGTATACACGTCAAAAAAAGAAAATTCAAATTATGCTTTTATGTTTAAAAAAAAATGTTTTGTTTTTTGAAAAACTTGTCAAAAAGTCACTCAATTTAGAAGGTTAAAACTTGATAATAGAAGCTCTAATCTTCTAATTCTAATTCGAAGAAATGGAAGTATTGTAATACCGTAAAAAAATCGTGTACGAGATAAGGGCAGATTCTTATTGTACTACCTTCAAAACCTAAAGAAAAGTTCATTTCCGCATAGCAGCTGTGCATGTGTGTCTGGATTCTGGATATATAATTTTCTTTCGTTCACGATAACTAATGTAAATATGCACCGATTTGAATTATTTTTGAGGAAAATGTTTGTCTCAGTGAGTACTATACCTATTGATTTTGGTGCTAATCTGGTTAGGGGTTTCGGAAATATTCGAAATTTTATACCTATTATCGTTTAAAAAGTTAGTATTATCTCACCAATTTTGATAAGACTTGGTACACTTGTAGTTCAATCCAATATAAGGGGCACTTATTTCATAAACAAGCGCAATTAAATACAAATGTCAGATCATTATTATTATACAAGAATGTTTATTATACAACTGACATTAGAATATTAGAAAATTACTATTTATAATACTAAGGTGAGTTTTATTTTAAAAACTATTGTAATAAAAGATATTATAAAACATGGAAATCATGTATGGTTCTCCATACCGTTTTTCATTTTATTTTTCGAAAAGTATCGTTTTCTATATAAACTTTTAAGTAAAGTTACAAAAAACAAAAAAAAATTGAAACTAAAATATCATGCTCGTGCATTTTAAGTTTCACAAAGTTTTGAAGAAAAAAAAAAGATTTTTTTATCAAAGAGGAAAATTCCTTTAATATTTTTCAAGAGAGTGTTATATTATTATTCAATAGAAGAAAACAAAATGCATGTTCAGTTTCTTCAGACATTTCTATTTTAGTGATACTTAAAATTGGAATGTAGCATTATTAGCTGCTTAAGATTTTTCCACTAACAAAAAGACAAAATAAAAAGTCCATTGATTTTTAAAGAATTCTTTTAAATCAAACCTACCCAAAACAAATAATCTTTTATTTTTGGAATAACTTATTTTAATGATATTATATTAAAATACATAACAATTTTAATTATATGCAGATGTCAGGGCTGTCCAAATAGATTAAACTTTATGCTATTTAAAAGTCATAAGTCAAATGAAACTCTATATTTTGCCAAGTGTAAATAATGTTAATATCATATTTCTCCAACTCCTACGTCTTGTTTTTCGTTTTGAAGAAAATGAAATATTACAGAAACATAAATAAATATTCATTTCAAATGTATGTGGGTATAATACATAATTGTACTGAATTTGTTTAAATATGAGATTTATTATTTGACTAGCTGGGCTTGCGCGGTTTCGCTCGCGTCGACTACGGAATTATTGTTTAGGATTTAAAAAATATATAGTTGAATTAAGTATAAACACGATTAGTTATTTTTCTAATAAAAACCAAACAACACTTAAATTACCTACCTAATAAAAGCGAATCAGAACAAAAAGTAAAAATAATTTTTGTTCTATTTAAAAGTTAATTATTGAAAACAAAATAAACGACTGCTAGCCGAGCGCAGTATGTACCTCTCTCCTCGTGACACTTTATCAAAGTTCGCGCGAATTGTCACGAATGATATGTTATTATATGTATATTTCACGTTATTTCCTAAACCAAAAGACCAAATTGGATTCTGTAAAAGACAAATTATATCTACATTAAGTAATTATGACGACGAAATAATTTATTTCGATAAGGGTTAAAGTTTTGCAGGTCATAAGTCCATGTAAACAGAACCCAAATATTTTATGTTTTCTTTGTAACATAAAAGCAGTCATTGTGGCTTAAATATAAAAGTTAGACATATGGTGTCGCGGACTTTATTGTAGAACTTTTGATTCTACACAATTCTTTAATACATTATTTTGTTCTATATTCAACGGTTTAGGCAGCGTATTGCAAAATAATGCACCGACGGCAAAAAATTTTCCGACTTGATTTACTATTATCATCACTACTTAGTTATGTTACCTAACGTAACAAAATATAGCCTATAACCTGGCCAGAGATTGTACCTATGAATTAAAAAAGAAACCATGTAATTCGGATAAGAGTGATAAGCGCACTAACGGACAGACAGAGACGTTGAGCTTTATATATAATAAGGATGAGCATTTTGCAAAATTTCAATTACCCAGTTAGAACAGGGATTCCTAACGGGGGACTATGGATAATTAAAAAGGATCTATAATATTTCAAGGGTTTATTTGGGGTCGATATAATTTTATAAGAAAATAATAATTTGGTATTTTCTGATACAGAATTGAATGCTCTAAAAAAATTTTTGTCGTGCACAACTCTGAACCGATTTTAATGAAACTTGGTGTGTTAGTTAAATTTGCTTAATAGATGATCTCATAAAAATCAGATGGCAGTAAAGGAGGCAAATAGACCGCTAGTTTCATACTTTTTGGCAGTTAAAGAGACGTTACTCCGAATCACGTGCCGTAACTTCGAGGTATGGGTTTTAAATATACTTAAATGATTTTAATGTTAAGTAATATAAGATTAAGATAAGTAATTCACAGTACACATGATTTCCTTATACATTTTTAAAATAAATTTGGTGTGAAGAATTAGGAAGCGAGCAATGTGTTTTTTTTTTTGGTACGCCTATGTTGAACAGAGAAGATGTTTGTTTATCAATTACATTTATTCAGTACACATTAATAACAATAAAGATATGTCCGCTCGTATTATATTTTGATTACCAATCTCAAAATGTCGCTAAGAATAATAACCTTTTTTGTACTTGTGACCAAGGCAGGGATGGTAAAGCAATAAATATGTAAGTATGCATTGGTTATCAATTTATCAAAATTTACAAGTATCCATTATTCATTAAAATATAAAAAAATGTAGAAAATAATTAATTTTTTTATTAATGAATTAAAGACGAAAAAAAAACTTAAATGACTAATAACAAAATTCACAAGCTTGCAATAAGGTTTAAACCAATCTCTTGAAGTTTCATGAAGTGTTTGACAAGTTTCGCGCACGCGTTGTAAGTAAACACCAACAGTGGTGATATTATGAAAATTATTTTATATGGTCAGAGTCGCCAACTTTGATCACTGATCTAAATTCTATAACTAATTCATAGATATACCAACACAAAATTAATACTCCATTTGCGAAGTACTCCTTTATAAAACCGGACATAAGATCCCCCCCCCCCCCCTTCAGCGCAGATATATTTATAAATTAAATGGAAAGTAAAATCTTTGTTTTGATTTTTCATTATTACTCATATTTATTTTCCCATCCCTCGGTCAGCTGGTCCTCATCAACAGCATCCTTTTTCTGCGTACAATGACGCTGAAATTTATAAACTATTTAACAAAACAACCGGATAAACAAGTACGCATATGTTTGTGTGTGTGTGTTTTTTTTCTCTTAATTTTCCCCTTTTTGTCTTCAGGTAATTCCCACTGCCAGTTATTTATGTTTTGTTATATGCGAGCAGTTGTTGATTTTGGGTTCAACTATACCCGCGTGGTGGAGGTTGATGCACCTAATCAGTGGCGTGCACATGTATTTGTTTGAGGAGGGGGGGGATATAATAATATATACCATACCATAATCTTAATGTGCTTTTTTGTAAAAAAAAAAATTATTAATTAGGCTGAAAATTTTTTTGAGTATTTAAATAAAAATTACTTCCACGTATAATTAGCGAAGAACTTTTGCCCATCACACTGCCGTGCAAAAGTCTTTGAACAGCTGTGATTTTGAATGTAAATATACAGATTTCAGTCAATAAAAAAAAACCAAAATAGCGAAAAGAATATGTTTACTCGCATCAAAATAGTAAAAAAATAATTTCTCGTTAGTTTGAAAGACACTGTGCGACAATACTTTCAACTTGAGTAAACCTGACCTTTAAAGCATATAATTCAAAAGTTGCATTTTCGTAACTAATATTTGTCATGTAAAGTACCTATTTGTGCCATGTTTCATTCGGTGAATACAAAAAAAATATTTTACAAATTTTTCCACACCCCTAACACCTTATGGGGTTAAATAAATGCTGAAATAATTATTTCATTATTTATATTGTAGAGTATCAATTAAATGCAAAAAAAAAATATTTTTTATATAAACTTTGACACCCTGTTTTAACCCCGTAGGGGTTGAATTTCGAAAAGTCATTTCTTAGTGGGTGCTTGCATTATAAAAGGAAGGCACCTACGAAATTTCACGTTTCTAGGTCCAGGGGTTTGGGCTGTACCGTACAGCCTGTACGTTGATATATGAGTGAGTGAGTTGTTAAGGACAAACTCTTTTATAGATATAGATTTAGGTAATGCATTTTTTATACTTGCTAAAAAAATATATAAATGGATTTTTGAATAAATCGAGTCACATCCGGTTTGGCTAAAAATGGCGACGCTATCATAACTTTTACTGTAAACAATATAAAAAAAAAATTTTTTCGCACAAGGCCGATACCTATTCAAATTTTGACGAAACGAGACTTATCTTAACCTAGTCTCGTATCGTGTGCCGTCCTAGATAGAAAGATCTATCAATTAAATATTTTAATTTTTTTTAAATGTCACAATTTTTGAACTTAACGACAGTTTTTTTTTGTTAATTTAAAATTCCTTCGTTATACAAATATAATTCGCACGTGTGTATGTTTTTTTTTAATACAGCACTTGATTGATCTGGCCAATGAATTGAAATGACCAGTCGCAGGTGTTAGACAAGGAAACGCTTCTTAAAATTAGCATTCACATTAATTCCATACGTGCCTATAATGTGTGGCTCTCTAACAAAATAAACATCTTACAGAAAATCCGGTTTTCCGAACTCATATCTCTATTTTTTTCTGGTCGCATCTTTCAGAAAAATAAAAAAAGTTTAAGAGTAAATCCAAAAATTGTAAATAAGTAAAAAAATACTATTATAAGAAGCTCTATTCAAAAATTATGAGCAAATATATCGTTAAAATAAAATCATCTACACGGAGAAAAAAAACATTATTTTTCGAGATTTAAAAAAAATCTAGGTTTCAAAAAAGGCTAATTTTGAAAATATGTATGTATTATACCTATTAAAAAGTTATTTACCCGTGAAAAGTGGCCATGGGGTTGATTTTTTAAATAAAAATTGCGGTTACTGATTAAAAATTTCAATTTTGTATCAAAAAATAGTATCAGTTTTAATTGTTTTAACATGTCAATTTTAACTTTTATACTAACTACATTGTAATTTTTATAATACGCAATTTTTACTGTATTCGTAAATATCATTTATTAAACTTATTATTCTTAAGTTAAATTATTTGTTAAGTGTTATACAAATTATTTAATTTAAATTAAAAGACAATACTATAAATACAACGATTGTGTAAAATTATGTATATTTTTTATTGGTATAACAAATTAAACTATACGAATTATTTATAAATTTCGATTCTGGGTCCCTATTCTCGAGTTCGTTCGACTTTTTCTCATTCGAGATTACTAAACTAAAACTAAAAGTCACTAGTTATTTACTAGAATCTCGATTGTGTAAATTATATCGTATTCTCGAATCTCGATGCGATTTTTTCTATAGAAATGCCGAATGAAAAATCTCGACTGCTCCTGGGCATATGCAAGATTTAAAATCTCGAACGAAAAACAGGAATCAACATATTCTAGAGCAGTGGTTTCCAAAGTGGTCCCTACGGACCCCAAGGGGTCCCTTTCATCGTTCAGGGGGTCCGTGGAAAATTAAAATCGAGTTGGGGGTCCCTGAACAACGTCAGGGGGTCCGCATTTTTATTAATATGGAAGTTAAAATAAATAACAATGAATAAATTACACTGGCCGACAGCCATTTTGCTGCAATTTCGATATGCAAACATTCAAATTCGTATATATATTTTTTGAATCAATGACTTCAACCAAGATCATTCAGAATGAAGCTATGGGTCCTAATTGAACTAAAAAGCCTTAAATTATATACATTCATAAAGTTATTCCCTTCGAAAATCATTTTTTAAACGAAAAAAAAAAACTATTTTTTAGCAAAAATTCGGCATTTTTTAAAATTCAAAGCGCATTAACACAAACAATTTTTGTCCAATTTTAATGTTATTCACTAAATTAGTAGCTTTATCTATCTTATTCATTGTGTTAAAATTTCAACGTAATCGAATAAAAATTGGTGAAGTGGTACTAAAATCAACTGCGTGTGTCAAAATTTAGTAGTTTTTCACCCAGGGCCCGTGGGAAAGTTTTGACTATGAAAGGGGGTCCGTGGGCAAGTTTGACTATGAAAAGGGGTCCGTGGGCCAAAAGAGTTTGGGAACCACTGTTCTAGAGTGAGCTCGAGAATAGGGGCCCTGCAAGCAAAAATTACAATATTTTGGACCGTTTTAAGATTAATAATATTTCTTTAAAAATCGACTGATTATTATGAAATATTTTTCTCCGTGTGTAGAAAATACAAAAAAGAGCAAATTAAATCACTTTATTAATCCCATATCTTTAAAATGGAAAACAACAACAATTTTAAACAATAAAAAATTATCTTATTTAATTATGGTAATAAAATGTATGCAAAAAACACATAATAGCAACAAGAAAAAAAAAACAATTATAATAATAATGCGGGGTTAAAGGTTAAAAACGAGATATCTAATTCAATATTCAATCCATTCACATCATGTACACTTGCATTATTTAAATTAAATTGTAGTATAATATATTTACAACATTTAATTTCATTCTTAAAAAAAAAAACTATAATCAAGCCATTATGAATTAAAACGATAGTAAAACATTATAAAATATCGGTATGGAGAACCATACATGACTTCCATGTTCTATAATATCTTTTACAATAGATAATTGTTAATATAAAACTCACCTTTGTATTTATAAATATCAGTTGTATAATACACATTTTTATAAAATAATTATTATCTGACATTTGAAATTTACTGCGTTTGTTTCCATGGTAACATGAATTTATTAGTATTTAAAATTAAAATTTTGAGGGTGATTTTCACCCCTTAAGTAGCTGTTTTGGTACATTTATGAATTAAGTGCCCCTTAGATTGGATTGAACTACAAATGTACCAAGTCTTATCAAAATTGGTGAGATACTAATCACTTTTCAGACGATAATTGGTACAAAATTTTGAATATTTCGGAAACCCCTAATCCGATTAGCACCAAAATCAATAGGTCTGGAGTACTCACTGAGGCAAACATTTTCCCCAAAAATAATTCAAATCGGTGCATATCTACAGTAGTTATCGTACACGGAAGAAAATTCTACATCCAGACACACACACAGACACACAGACACACGCACAGCCGCCATGCGGAAATTAACTTTTCTTTACGTTTTGAAGTTAGTACAATCAGAATCTGGTCTTATCTCGGACACGATTTTTTGACGGTATTACAATACTTCCATTTCTTCGAACATGGAAGTAAAACACTATTACTGGATGCCGGAATGTCACCTCATCTAATCATAAATTTAAGGTACTGGCACAAATCTTGAATGATTGGTGGGTTATTTTTTTGTTGTTCTTTTTTGTTACTAATAAAATTTTTATTTAATAAATCTTTATTTAATGAATTTAATTATCAAAATCTCCAAATATAGTTTCTTTTTTAAAATTAGGTATAACCTTTTATATTGTATATATTTTTTCTCCCCCGTAAAACCAGTTGCTAATGATTATAAAATGATAAGTACTACTATACAAACGTTATAAAATAAAGAGTCATAAAATTTAAAATAATGTAAAGAATTTCCACAAGAAAATACAATTTTCTTGATAGTATGACGAACCGCGATAATTATTTGTCCACACTGTTTTTAAGGGGTTACATACAGTCAGAAGGCCAAAAAACGGTTTTTTCAAGAATTTATTAAGAGAAGACTTTTAAATTTATTAATGTAAAAATTTGTACACATATTATGGTAACTTTTAATTGTATTTTAACATTTTTTATTTGTAAAAATAATAATTTCGAAAGCGGCTACAGCTGCTCTCCAGGAGGTACTCTCAAAAACGGTGACCACGATATCTCTGGACTGGATCATTTAAAATAAAAAACCCAAACGGATTTCTTTAAAATAATGTTTAATCTTGTACTTAATCGAAGGAATAAGCAAAATAAATTTTTTTGAGAAAATGGCGGCTTCTCAAAAAAAAATTCGATTTTTAACAAAAATTTTGACCTTAAATTGTTTATAAAAAAATAAATATTTATCGGTGAGAAAAAATCTTCGATTAATTACTAAAAAATATACTTAAGAAACTTGTGTTAAAATTTTAGAGTGATCGGTTCTGCCGTTTCCGAGGAATCGTGGTCACCGACTTTAAAAACACAGATTTGACAAAAACACGCTGCCGCTCCGACCTCCTACATTCAAACGCTCAGAGACGTCTACAAATATGCGTGTAACTTCGAAAATAATCGCAGGATTGACTTGAAATTTTCTATGTGTGTACTTATTTAAATATATGTACATTACGAAAATGAAATAAAAAAAAAATGATTTTTTGAAAATTCTGTATATAACCCCTTAAACAAAATGATCAAGTATTATCATCAAATCACGTTGTAAGACAGTTAAATATATATAATATGTTGATTATAATCCAGCAAAGGCAGTAATCAAATATCAACAAATATTTTAATTCATAATGAATTTCTAATTCAGTACATTTATGTTAAAAATGTTCAGATGTTGTCCACGACTGGTGTCAGTCCCTTAGTTTTTTTTATACATATTATATCACAATAATCCTGACCGAAATTTTCTCTGATTTGCGTCAAATTTTTCATTTCGTAAACCAGAGCCTAAATCAAATAAACATACGTAAACATATGCTCAGCTCCCAATAAGATAGCGTGATTATACATATAATGATTATACAAAAAAATATTTTAATGAAAAATTCAAAAAAATCGGTTCAGTAGTGATTGAGACAAGATTATATTTAAAACTTAAACTTTTTCTCTTCACGTGTAAAGTCCTAATTAAAAATAGTCCGTAGATGACTCGAAAAAATTTTAAAAAAATGTACTATTCGTATAATAAATAAATTAATCTATAATTAAATAACTATAAATATAATTGATAATAATCTACTTCCTAAACAAACGCGTCAGTATTTATTTATCAAGAAGTAACACGTGCCGATTTAATATCATGTTTACACCAAAAGAACCACAATTTCCTTATAAATATAATAATTTACAATATAACAGAAAAGAACTAAATTTAGGCACACATATTTTTTGTAGCTTATTTATTTATATTGTGGTGTATAAATAACATTATACAAACAAATATTAAAAATAGAATTAAGGCGTAATTAACATTTAGAAACTAACAATCACCCAAATATAAAACATTTGTCAAATGCGAGTGGAGCCTCATGTATTATTTTTCCGTATCGTATAATTTTTTTAAATTAATTTCAGTTTTCTAGAGACAGAGTTCGAGTTATAGAGGTTATACTGTACAATACTTGAGCTTTGATGATACTATGTATGTCATATTTTATTATTGAAAAACACCGTGAATTAATTTTGTTATCAATATTTTTTTCTATCTGTTTGTAAATTCGCTGATAAAATAAAGTGACCTTTAAGTATTTAATGAATATTTAAAAAAATAAAAAAAATATATGGGTCGTATCGTAAAATCAGTTTTTAAAATATTGTATTATGTCATTCTTAAATTATTTAATAATAATCATAGTTATGGGGGGGGGGGCTTTAGATAATATTATTTTTAAGTAGCGATTAAACAGAAAAACATTATTTGAAATTCCTATTGTGATAAAATAACCAATGTTTTTTAAATGCGTGAGTTCATATTTGAAAAAAATAAATAATTTCTGTTATTAATTTGCATATGTAGTCAATAATTTGAATTATGTTATGGTATGATTTCATTTGATATTAATTTGAATCGTTTACATTCCATTTTTAATAATATTTTTTTTTAATTCATAACGCGTAAGTATTATTGATTTAAATTTAAAAAGAATGTCTATTGTATTTTGGAGTTTAGAAATGTACGTAATTACAGTGGAATTTCGTTAACTTATATTTATTGTTTGTATTATTTTATTTTCAAAACAGTGTTTATGCTATAAACATATTGTAAGATATTTAGTAGCATAACATCACTGTGAAATTTATATATATATCGTTAACGAACGCCACTGTTATGATATATTTGTTACTTAATTATCAAAATTCTCTATAATTAAAGTGACCAGATTTTCTACCCATTTTTTTTTATTTTAATAAAATCAGTATAGAGTTCAGTAGATCTGGTCATTTTAAAAATATATACCAGGGGTGGCCACCAAGTCAATTGGTACGAATATAATAACTTATTATTTTTGAATAGATTGTGTTGTCCGCCCCTGATGTAGGTATACAGTCTACACTGTACGCATTTAGTGCAATGTGTTTGTTTTCTAGAGAGTGTGAATGAATGTGAGATAGATCGCAGCGCGTGAAAGTGTTGACAACGCCCCCAAACACGCCCGCATGAGTTAACAATAACAACAATAATAATAACAGCATCACACTTACCGAATATAGGCTTCGGTGGTTCCCCATCAAGATACTCTTCACCATGCTGCAAGAACAGCATAGGTTTCAGCCACTCCTCCAACTCAGCTTCCGTATCGTAAATAACCGAGAAACAATCGTCTTTAGTATACAAGTCAATCACATGTTTCGGTTTAATATCGTGTCTCCGATGACGGTTAATATTAAAGCATGTTTTAAGGATAACCATCCTCTTGGGCATCATATACTTCCTGAACTTCTTCTCGTCATCGTAATACTCTAGACGCGACGTGCCACGGGGCGTTTCACTTCGTAGCACGAAGTACTTTTTGCGCATCGTTTTCAGTTTCTTGAGGTAGCCCATTTTGATGATGTCGGGGCCGGGGCCGCCGTAATTTGGCAGCGGGAATTCGTTATTCACTGGCGCCGACATGTTTGGCGCATGCTGCAGAAGACACAACCACGTAAGAGTCACCATTCATGCATTGCGACAAGCCACTCCGGTTTGTTGTGGCTGATATTGATTACAACACGAGCCGACCACGCTGCGCGCACACATTCGCTCCGTCGTCTCGTATCTGCCCTTTCTCCACTGCCGCCGTTGTTGTCTCTGTATGCTCTCTCACGCACACACTAGCGCACGTTAAATGCACATATACAAATGCAACAACAACAACTATA
Organism: Sialis lutaria; assembly: GCA_949319165.1. Lineage (NCBI taxonomy): Eukaryota > Metazoa > Arthropoda > Insecta > Megaloptera > Sialidae > Sialis > Sialis lutaria. Next base: position 4,637,520 of record OX439244.1, read on the forward strand.
GCTCAACAACACTAGGCATTTCCTGCCTGCACGAGATGCTATTATTTCACTTATATATATACTGTATGTACTCAATATTCGATACACTGTACTCGCTAATTAACTAAACTGTTTTGCAGCACGATTGCTACTACACACATAGCCGCATCCTGCCTGCCAATCTGTAAATAGCTGAGGCCGCCAGACATAAAAACAACACAACACACCAGCAGACTATGTCTATCTCTTTTCATGCAGACGAAAAAATCCAGATCAAAACAATCGACTATTTTGTATAGTTATTTACGAATATTCGCACAACACACAATGCCTCTAGTGCAAACGGTTTATAAGAACAACACGCACTAATTGCAATTGCGACTTGCTGCGCCAACTGCGACTAAACAACAAACAGATTGAACGCGCTCGACTCCGTACATAATATGACGTCCATCTTGAAAGGTCGCTCATGTGTTGTATAGACAGAGAACGGGCACGACGTACGCGCTACGCAGCGAGCGCGAGATAAAACAAGATAGAGAGTTGGTACGTAGCGCGTAGTACTTCACGGCGTACTCACTACACACAAGCTAGTTTGTAAACAAGAAACGCGCATGCGCCGACATAGAGTAGTGCTGTAGTATTCGATACCTAGCTATACGTCACACGTACGAGATCGTTGTATTGGCGGGTATTTGGTATATTCCACTTCATCACTAATTACTGTACAACTTCTTGTACCAGATTAATGAATTTTTACCTCATTACTCTATACGTACTTACTACCATTACTGTTCATTCAAATAATTACGCATTTGTTTGTCTTAATGATTTTTATATCTGTCAAAGTCTAATAATGTAAACAACAAATCATAACAATTAATATTAATAACGGATGTTTATTATTAATTTCTAATATATTAATTATATACATATTTAACATTTTTTAACTGATATCATGCAGGTGAAATCAACGTAGTCGATAACGTTAATTTTAAACAGAAAACGCCATTATTTTCAACTAGAACACGTGGTATGGGCAGCTACAACCTATTTCAAATACGTAGTTCATTAATAAAGATACGTCAATAAAAACAGAGCCCTTATAATAGAACAAAAATAAATTGCGCAATATTGCAAAACATTGAACCAAAGAGCAATTAATATTAACTGCAGTAGCAGCAGTGTTTTTAAAGAGGGCTTGGTTTTGATGAGAAAAGAGAGCAACGTTCTAGCTAGCAGGGCATTCATGCCAAACACCGACCTTCCGTCCCCCGGCCCCGCTGCCCTACAGTCTGTGACGTCACTACTGCGTCGTAACTAATATAACATACATACTTGGGTATTTGGAGAGGTATTTTATAGCAGCGGAAATGCCTTTTTTGTATACCATTATCTTTCTCACAGTATAAATAGAATCGATCTTAATTGTTGATAAAAACACAATAATGACTTTAGCACGTTTTTGAATTACGTTATATTTATATATTGTTGTAAATATAGTAATTTATTACACTAAAAATGTAAAAACTCCTTAATATTATAAGATTAATCTTAAATAATGGAAAACTCCATCAAATTGTGTAAATAATTAGTAAATAGAAGCCTGTATTACTTATATTAGTTCAGAATAAATATTTGATGATGATATTACAGAAAAATATACGTATAAAAAACAATTAGAGAAATGATTATTAAATATAACAAATAACGTTCCAACAATAAATAATTGCTAGTAGAATACTATAATAATTATAGTAAAATAGTATTTTGTTTTAATGAAATAATTTCTTTCAGTGATGATTATTGTAAATAATAATTTTCTTTATCATGTTTTACGTAGATAGTGATGTGCAAAAAACACAATGAAATAAATTGCGTCATTATATTTTGTTATGTTTGTGAACACACTGTTTTTATACGCATGGAAAATACACAAATATTGATTTTTATATGCATGCAAGTGTATCTGTTCAATACGTAAATAAAATAAACTTTTTTAAAATACACTTTTTAATAATAAAAATAGATACTTCATTTTTATTTGTAATATTTATTAAAATTGTTAAAAAATATATTAAATTGTTATATTATTAAAAATAAAGCAGATAATATCGCACAAAGACATCTGTTGGTCGTTACGAGAACTTAACGTAAGATCTCCATTACCGACCTACTGAGGTATTGTAGGAATCTGTAATTTTTCAACAGTAATAAAATTAGAAATCTATTTTTATATAGTAAATACGAATAAATAAATAAATATAATATTTATTCATTTTAAATTCTTCGTGAATCCGTTCAATAAAGAAATAAAATACACTTGTATTTATTTAATAATAAAAATAGGAACTTCAATAATAATTAATAATTAATAATATCACGCAGATACATCTGTTGGTGGCTACGAAAACTTAACATAAGATCTCTATTGCCGACCTACTGAGGTATTGCAGGAATCTGTAATTTTTTAAAAGTACTAAAACTAGAATTCTATTTTTTTACTATAGGAAACATAAAGAAATAAATAAATACAATATTTAAGGTTCAAAATCATTATTATTTACTAATTAATGTATGTTAATTGCGTGTTGAGTGTATGAGAAAATCACTGCCATCCCGTGTATTTAAATAGAGCGCTTCGACGAGGATAATGCAGATTTCTGTAATACCAAAATTCAAACACTACATTCGTTTTACGAGCATTACGAGTTTTTCCTCTATGTTTTGTGTGTGTGTTTAAAAACGGAGTTCTAGCTTGTGTGATAATAAAATGCAATTTTACCTAAAAACTAATAATAAATATAAACTATAAACATGTATAAACTAAAACTGAATGTGTTGTGTTGAATTATGGAGGTTTGCAGGCGAATCTGTGCTCTATGGCTGCTGTCATTAAGGTTAGTTTTGCATTGTTTTCATAATCATTGTAATTGTTGAATTATATTACATTATTTACATTTCAACGAGAACGAAACGATAGGGACATAACGTAATTAATTCATACAATTTCTAAATAAATTGATCAAACATTTATCATTGTAAAAATCTTAATTATTGCAGGCAAATTATGCAACTGCTTATTTTATGCGCCATGCCGAAAATTAGTGGTCTTGTTGAAACAAGATTATTATTTAATTGAATGTTTTATTATTTTAAACGTTTGTCTTCTCTCTCTTACAAAATGGTAATTAAAATAAAAACGAACGAAAATAATTTCATAAAATAATTTTATTTGTTAAGTATAAGCAATATACAAATTATAAAATAGCAAAAAGTTATAATAAAATAAATAATATACTGGTATTAAAATATAATAGTTACGTATCGAATTAAAAATATTGCCACTGATTTTAAAAATAACAATTATTATAGTACATATTATATAGAAAATACACACTTGAAACATTTTGTGAAATGCAAAATGCAAGTTTTATATTGTATTTGATACAATGACGAAATCGGAAAATATTCCACTCCCTCAAGAGGCAAGGGGGAGGGGTCAAGTGATATACATAAATATATTAAATTATATACATAATATATAATTTAAAAAAATATGGGGTAAATTCTTGACCCATAGAACCCCCCTTTGGGTACGCCTTCGATTTAATATGATATCCTTTAGTAACAATATCTATATATTGAATTAAGGATTTTGTAATCATACTGTTATAATAAATAATCGAATATTTCGATTATTGTTTATATTTTCCACGTTTTCAGTGGAAATATATTTGTAAATTGTATTTTTTATGGGTTGGTAATATGTATACATTAATTAAATGTACTTATTATTGTCTATTAGGTTACATTTAAATCATTTAAAAGGAAAAATAAGTATCTCCGCGAAAAATTGAATTTTTATAAACAGTCTTATCAAAAGAGAGGTAAGAAAACATTTTTATATTTATTAAGAAATTAAAATATTGTCTTTTTTGTATTTTATAGATAAAATAATTATTTGGAGTTAATCGCTTCTAAATGAATCTATTATATGTTTTCTATTTTTTATGAATGTAAAAAAATAAAAATAATTAAACTATAGTCTGTATCATTTAAGTTTGTAGTGGTTCCCTGGTGATTTGACTGTATGAATCGTGACTCGTACCGTCAAATCCCCTGGCAACCACTGCAAACTTAAATGAAACAGACTATACATTTTCTCTTTTATACAAAAGGCCTATATGCAAACTATAAGATATTTTTTTACATTGCATTAGCCTTATTTTGAATTAAGTACAAAATATATTGCACCTATATTTTTTTGTTCTTTCGGTATTTTAAAGAATTCATTCATAAGAAAAAATAAACTAAAATCTTTTTACAGGGCACTTACTTAATAATTATATTGTCTATGGATTTTTCCATAGATAAAGCATTGGAAATACTTTAAAAAAAGATTTTAGATTATTTTTCCAAACTATAAAGTACATTTGTCAGTGTTTGTAATATTACACGTCAAATAAATAAGTTGCAAGCAACGGAAAACTATAGTTTCATGAAACTTTAATTTCATGTTGTATCAAACTAACCACCTGAACAATCAACAGATAGATCTTTTTCATTAAAATTATTAAACATCTAATTGTAATATTAGTACTAATTCTAATAAAATACAACTATTTATCAGTGGCATAAGTTTTAAGCAAAGCCGACTTGAAAATTATACGCGATCGGCTTTTGCCGTATCTGTTGTAGCCTATAGTGTACTGTAGCTTATGGCAAAAGCCGAACATTTATGATTTTGTCGTCGGTTATGTTTAAAACTTACCACATAACTCCTCATCTACTTATATTTAAATTTGTGTATAATTTTATGAGTAAAATAGGTTTCTAATTTTGATATATTAAAAAAATAGTAAAAAATTTAAAATTTGGTACAAAATACTTGAACCAATTGAAAGGACCCCGCAGAATCCTTATGGGAAAGAGGTTTCGGTCAAATTCTTTGAAACTTTGGATTATGATAGTCCTTGATGAGTAGATCAAAAGTGTCAATGGGCACTAAGTCCTAAAAACTCAAACTTTTAAGATATAGCCTTCTGAAGTTGGGGATCATGATTGTCTTTAATTTGCAATAAAATTTTTTGTAGAATCTTAATTTTCGCACATCTTTTTGTATGTGATCCCAAAGACATCTATAATCGATTGCCACCATAAAAAAGTCAACTTTTCAATTCATTGAGAAATGACAACACCTAAATCTTATTGTTACGTTTTTTAATTATAAACAAATCCAATTGTTTTATAATAAAAAATTGGTTTATAATAAAAAAAAACGTAATAATAAGATTTAAGTACTGCCATTGGCTAAAGAATTTAAAAGTTTACTTTTTTATGATGGCAATCGATTATATAAGTCTTTGGGAACACATACAAATAGTTGTGCGAAAATTAAGGTTCTACATTTTTTTTATTGCAAATTAAAGGCGAGCATGATCCCCAACTTTAGAGGGCTATATCTTAAAAGTTTGAGTTTTTAGGACTTAGTGCCCATTGACACTTTTGATCTACTCATCAAGGACTATCATAATCCAAAGTTTCAAAGAGTTTGACCGAAACCCCTTTCCAATAATGATTCTGCGGGGTCCTTTAGTACTTTGGATAGGAAATGATTTTTTTAAAACCTATTTTACTTTTTTTATTATATCACAAAAAATTATAAAATAAAGTCATATTTATATATCTAGGTATTTTTACTTATAATTATATGAATATAATGTAATTTTCTTTTCCTCCAATACATATAAATTTCTTAATTATTTGATATTGCTAAATCATATGAATAATCGATTTTTATAAAATATATAATATTTTTTTTTGATAGCAATATCAGATAATAATAAAAATATCGATCAAAATCAAGACTAGATGTGTGTTGTAAGTAGTCATCGATCTATTATTTGTTTTATTTTGTAGTTTGTGGAGTTGCTTTGTAGAATTTGAGGTTAGATTTTAGTAAAATTGTAGCTCAATAAAAATATACTTTTTGGGGGCATAAAACTTTGAAGTTACGAATTACATAAATTTTTAAATGGTCTTAAAATGCGTGTAACATAATGTATTTTCATGTGACAAATTTTCAATTTTTTTCGATAAGTCATTTAGTAGCCACATCCTTTATAAAAATATATTTAAAAAAATTATTTTAATAAATGTCACATGTAATGTTTTTTTAACTCTCTAATTTTAAATAATTTATAAACAAAATTGCTGGCAATTGAAAGAATTTTATTTTTTATTTAATTCGGGCTGTTAGCCTAACTTCAGATGAATCACAGCATTGGGTAAAAATAAATCTAACAAATAAGTTCTATTCAGTTAACTCTTTTGAAGTTAGGCTGTGGCTACACACATTTCTGTTCTACTCACCTTGCTTCTAGCTGTGTAAACTCTTAAAGAATGAAGCAGGTATATTTATGTAGTATATGTAACAACTTTAAAAAAATCTAACCTCTTTTGTTTAAAATCTTAATATAAAAAATATATAAATCGGTAAAAATTGGCTTTGTTAAGATACGATTAAAGTACTATAAACTAAATGAAGCAAATATTACTATTTACATACAAAATATTAATAATTTGGCAAGTGGTATTTCTAATTATTTAACTCTGGCTATTTATTTTCTATTATTATTTATATTTATATATTAAAATATATGTTATATAAGTGTAAAATTATGAATCAGTATCTTGCAAATGGATCGTAGATAACTCTGCCTGTTGGGTCGTGGAAGGATCTAGAAAATAATAAGAAGAAATAATTATTAACTTTCTTTCACATATATTTTTTAAATTGTAATATTTCAGATTTTTTTTAAATGCATGTATTCCTGTCAACCAACTGCCACCATTTTGTTTAAATTTAGAAAAAATATATTTGTGATTAGTAAATATCATATACCAATTGTAATTAGTTTATTTTGTACAAAAAAATCACCAATTAGGGTTAATATAAAATTGTTAGACGAATTTTGTAAAAATCATAAAAATCCTCTTCAAGCAGTGTGTTTGACTCGAACGTAAATCCGGTTGCATATCTAAAATATGTGTGACAATGTGGCAACACTATAAATGCTTAATTCTTTACACTAGTGTATATAAAGTTGCCTATGGTACAGGCGTTTTATTGTAAATTCAAGTAGCTGGCCACATTAAGTGTGTTACCGTTTGTTTTTTATATGCTTTAATGTATATAAAAGATTAATTATAAGATGTGCTTACTGTTAGATCGATCACGTGGGTTCCCCTTCTTGCCTCTCACCGCCAAACACACTGACTACATCTACAATAACAATAATACAAATATATTAGATATTAATGTTGTTATGAGAAATTATTTTATATAACTTATATATTTATTTGTAATGTCATGTACCCTGACCATTAATTTATATGTGTGTAATTATAAAATACCCTTCAAATATCAGTAAAATACATAATTTTTTTTTATATATTTACAAAAAATGTTAGTTTTTTTTTTTTAAATATTTACATATTTTTTTTTATACATTTAATTTTTTTAACGTACCTTTTGTGATTTTTTATAAACAAAACTGGATCTAAAATATCTGGATTCAAAAATACTTACGTATAAACAATTTTGAAAATATAAATGGTAAAAATACATAATAAATATAATACGAAAATTTGAAAATAGTTTCGATAAAAACTACATTTTTTGTAAAATAAATATTCTAAAGGTGGGGTGATAAATATTCATCAGAGAGGAGATTTGATAATATAAAAACAAACTAGTAAATTTTATTTTGGATATACAGTCTTCTAGGGGGGGGGGGGGTCAAATTCATACAAATACAATATATTATGTATATTTTTATTTTACTATTAACTTCATTTAACTTTTGTTTTGCGTGCATCATGATATCTCGAAATGAACTTTGTATAATTTTGATACATTAATGCATGACACAGTCTGGTTACAGTTATACAGTGTATTCCAAGTTGAAAGCCATAGGAAATTTAACATGGGAAGAAATAAAAGTATAGTAGCCTTCGGTTAAATTTAAATGTGTCATTGGTGCATTTTGAAATGCCTCCACAAAATTTTATAAAATAGTCATTAGTATTTTGTTTTCAATTTGATATGTCGAAAAATATTAATTTTAATGCCCGGTATTATAAAGAAATTGCATGCAAGTAAATTTGTTTCCATGCAAATTTGCGATTTGCAAACGCTATCTACTAGGAGTCAAATGTAAATGACAACCAATCACAGATTGTAGCTTTAAAATATCAAGACAATTTGACTCCTAGTAGATAGCGTTTGCTTTGCATGGAAACAAATTGCTTGCATGCAATTTCTTTATAATAGCGGACATAAGTCCGGTATTATAAAGGACCTAGCAAATTTGCAAGCTTGCAAGCACTCTCAAATGGGGTATCAAATTTATATGACAGTTCTCTTGAAGTTTTTGACAGATAGTTTCATACATAGGAAGTAAAAAAAGGTATGTAAAGTATATTTACTAAAGTGTATTTACTAACCTTGCGTAAAAAATGGTAAAAACCAACTTACTGCGCCTGCAACTATCTGTTAAAAACTCAAAGAGAACTGTCATATAAGTTTGATACCTCATTTGAGAGTGCTTGCTAGCTTGCAAATTTGCTAGGTCCTTTATAATACCGGACATTACAATAATTTACAATCTACTGTTATTATTATGAACGTGAAAACAAAATACTAGTGACTATTTTATCAAATTTTGTGGCGGCATTTCAAAATGCACCAATGGCATATCATTAAATTTGACCAAAGGCTACTACAACACTTCTAATTCTTAATTAACATGGAATACACTGTATATTGTTGCATTAATATAACAATACAGAAAGCAATAAGTTACGTATAGGTAGATAAAAATGTCTATATACATCATTTAGCTACTGCTTGTACTTCATTTTGGTTAAATGAAGATGTCAATCAAGAACAAACGAGTAAATACTAAAGTTTATGAGACGCATAATGCCCCAGTGTTAATTAGAAAGTTGACGTATTAATTATATAGTGTAAGTTAGTGTGTATTTTTACTTAGCACCTCATAGTGTTTAAGTATATTAGATTGACAGACTTAAGCACAACTAACTATGTTTTATAATTATCCATAAAATTTTGTATATTATAAAAAATCACATTTTATACATTTTTTACGACCCACAGTTTGAGTAACGTTGGTTTAAATCAGGGGTTTGCAATCGTTTTCCTACATCGAACCCTTTTAAATAAAATATTTCTTCATCGAACCCCTTACTTTTTTTTCTATAATTTAGTATAGACCCTTTTTAAAAGAGGTCCACCTGGATCTCATTAGGAGTTTTATTCACAACCGTATTTTATGATTTTATCAATCAAATGTTTAATTTAATTTTAATTTTTATATACAAGTTTGCTAAAAATAATATTGTCCATATCATGAAAAATGACCGGAGCGGTAAGGGTAAGAAATCCCAACTGACGTCAGTCCATTGACGTAGTCAAACACAAATACATTTATAAAATATATGAATGTTAGATTACCATTTAAAATTAAGAATAAAAATAATTTTTGAAGTATCCGTCACTGGCTTGATTCAGTGGACTCGTCCAGTTCATTACTCAATAGAACGCCGTAATCTAACACTACGACTTAAGCGGTCGACTATAGCATTTAGTATGCACACAGATATACACTATATTTAAACAAACTATTTTCTAGTAAGAAGCTTCATATGCATGTTGACATGTGATTACATTCCTAAGCCCGGTCTTTTTTCATGATATGGACAATATACCCATAGACATAGATTATGGACAGCGCATTCGTATTAACATAATGGTGTAACATTTGTTCTAAAAGTGAGAGAGAGAGATGCAGTGTAGTTTGGAAAATATTTATATCTTTTTCAAAGAATCTGATTGGTAGTTTACTACAGTTCAGGGTAGTATTTCTGTCGTATAATTATTTATTTACATACAGTCAATATTAGTAATGATAAAAATATAGGTAACGAAAATCATCGCGGAATTATTTCATAAGAAACACGAACACAATATTCCGAGTATTTATGAAAGCATTAATTATGATTACATTGTTGAAATAACTAGTTATGTTTTTGTATTTGGATTTGTAGCAAGGAAAATACTAAAAACAAACAAATGTTTTAGTTGCAACAAATTGCTTATTTCGCAGCAATAATCTTTTTTACTCAATATATAAAAAATCGAGGTAATTTACAAATACCGTCAACTGATCTCATAGAAATTTGTAAAATTAGTGAACGGATTTTCGTAGTGCAAATATTAAATGTTTATTAATAAAAAATAGTTTTAAAGTAATTCTCATGTGGTTGTTGAAAAATGATGAGGTGAATTGCACTAACAATCACAGACAAGATTTAATTAATAAGATTTTTTTTTGTTATTATGTTACATTATGAAGCAACAAAAAAAGATGAACAAGAAATTAGAATTAGGTCAAAAAATACTAAAGTGATATTATTTAAAAATCAGTAATCATTTTTAATAAATAAAATATTTTATAACGTGCTTTTTTATCATTTAACCTCTTTATCCATATATATGAATATTTTTAATGTACGGGGCCAAAAATGAAACAGTTACACTCCTGTATAAGTAAGGACAAGTATATTTCCAAACTACTTTCTATCTCTTTCTTTTGACACGGCTCTGTTTTTGAGTAAGATGACTTTGTCTCAATGTCTATGAGTACACCCGTTTTTTTCACATACTACATTCTATGTAGTTAAATTAAAATTGAAAACTCCCTCCTTTTTTGAAGTTCGTTAAAATCACTCACAGTTAAAACTATTTTTATTAGTTACTAACAAAACAACTCGCATCCTTCTTTGAACTGATTCAACCCTAGACACACACACACACATTCTGACTGAATACCAACCTGTGTTGTTTGAGGTTATCCTGTCTTTTGAACGTCTTTCCACACACTTCACACGTGAAGGTGATATCGGGACTCTTATGCGTACGTTCGTGTATCATGAGGTTATACGGCTTCGTGAACCTCCGCTGGCAGTACTTGCAGATGAACTCGCACTTGGCACGCATTTTCCGTCGGAACTCTCTCCCTCTATCCTCGTTTTCAATTTGCATTATAGCGAACATTTCGGACGCGTATTTTTTCGTTCAGCGTACAACAATTTAATTAACACAAGAATTCTTATCTTTAGATATCCACTTGTGATTTTATATATTTGTTTATTTATTTTTATTAATTAAATATACTTTGTCGGTATGTCACACCTTTGTTTTATTATTGTCCTTAAGGTGCAAGAATGTCTAATATTTAATGTGGTATATAGATAACAATGAACGACACATGTAAACACTTCGACGGCTGTAATGGTGATGAGGTATCTGCAAAAATACAAGAGTTGTGTTGTTAATATTGCGCGTGAGTTACCGCTGGCTGTGGGCCAGCCACGATTGCTGTAGTGGCTGTAAATTTAAAGGGAGGGGGTAGGCATGGGAAATAACATGCGTGTAGATGGAAGGTAATGTTTTTTAATCATATATCGATACAAATTAAATCATTTACCTCGGGTTGCACAAAGAAAATTAATTCACGATTAGTTGTTTTAAATCAATGATTAATGTTTTTTCTAAACTTATTCTCAATTTGTAAATGAACAATTTACTAAATATGACAATTTTTTACCTTATAATATGTATCATAGCCGTGATTGTTTTTTAGAATTCACGTAATAATGCTTTGAAAACAACTGATTAACTAATCGTGAATTATTTTGCTTTGTGCAACCCGAGGTTATTAGTAGAATAGACCGAGGCGAATCGGATCAAAATAGGAAATATATAGAAGAGAATTTAAAAACAAATCGAATAATTCTCGATGTTCAGTTTTTGTCAACAGAAAAAAATATTTAAGTATTACCTATATGAATTTAAGTTTATACAACGTAAAGTAGAATAAAGACTGATTACAGATCAATTTAAAAATTTAATGTTTTTTGTCAGAAGTTTAATTTTTTTAATGTCAAAAGTCAAATTGATCCGATTCGCCTTGGTCTACCCTATATGTAAAAATATTTGAGTATAAGAAATATTGTTGATCACATTTTTTAACACATACACAGGTAGAAAGGTTTACTTGAGCCAAGTAAACCTTGTTTTGTATATAACGAAAACAATATTTTCTTAAGATAAGAAATATATTCTTAAACCAACTATAGTATTCTTGGACGAAGAAATAATGTAGTTAGATTAAGAGTAATTTTCTTATATTAAGAAAATATTGTTTTCGTTATATACAAAACAACATTTTCTTGGTCCAATACAGTTTTTTTTTGTGTGTAGACATTCTGTATATGTTTTTCTCGTACTAACGAGGTTCCACTGTATATAAAACAAATTTTTCTGTATAGTTGTTATATTAAATATATAAAATAAGTATAAAAACGTATTATTTCTTTTGAATTATGATCAGACAAGACTTCTTTATTTGTCTGTGTTAAAAAATGTGATCAGTGTAAAAAAATCTGTGATTGATTTGGCTCCGATGGAGGCTGTTTTGTTAATATGATAATTTTTTTAGTAATATGGAAATATTCACGTTTATCTTATTGATAAATGTATATTATTACTAACAATGTGAAAATTTTGTTTCGTATTGAAAACATATATTTTAAATACAAAAAAATACCTAATAAATGACATCACTGAATTTACCATAACGAAAATTAAACTTTCTCTAGTTGGGTGGTGTAAAAAATATTCACACTAATAAAAATTTATTAATACAACCATTATGTTTAATCTATTTGAGAGTTTCATTAGTTGGTGTAGTAAATTATTTATTAATTTGACAAATAAAAAGATTTTTAGATAAACATGAAGATATATTTTTCAAATGAATAAAATATCCTCAATAGGATTTTTTATGATTATATTAAGGAAATATTGTTATATTAACAAGATAAATTTATTAAGCATTTTCCATCCCATTTTCAATAAGATTGAGTTTTTTTCTGTGTGATTGACCAGTGCAATTATGAAAATAAATTTTAATAATAAAATAAAAAATATTTTTTTAATGTAAATTTGAGTTTTAAATGAGAACCAAAAAAAAATCATGATAAGTAACTCAAATCAAAATAAGTAACTTTTGTTTAAAAAGTACTGTTTAAGCAGTTAAATTTTCGAAATAAATGTTTTATTTGGAAAACCCGGTATAGGACTGTGTCCACTAATTTATCAACCCATACATTATTGCAGAATGCTTTCAAAATAGAGTGTACATTTGTACAATATTAAATTATCATTTTACAAAAACATTTTCTGTAAGTAGGAGAGAATTATTATAAAACATATTTTTTTGATTTGATTTAAAATAAAACCCAATAATATGCAACATAATGACTAATATATTTTAATTCTTTACGCGCATCAAAAACGTTAATATTTCGAAATGAGTTTTGTGTGGGTTGACACATAAGTGCATGACACAGTTCAAATATAAAATTCAACAATAATGAAGTCGGTCACTTTGGTGTAGGTACTAAACCAAATCAATACATTTTTATAACGCCTACTTGCAATGTGCCCTACTATTTATTACTGTACCTATATATAAAAAAAAATATAATTCAAACACATTATTTATAATATTTCAGTGCACATTACAATAACAATACAGTTATTTTTATTGTACAACCCATCGTATCTTCATCCAACTATATATTTATGCAAATTTTATATACAATTGTTGACAGAGCTTACGTCTTATTAGTTCTGTCTTTTGTTCTTCGACGCAAGGGAGCGCCGATGTATTAAAAAGAGATTCATAAAACATGTGGTATTATGTATAGTGTGATAGTTTTCATGACGTTATAACCGAATCTTACTGTTATTGAGGTTAAGTAATACGAATAAAAAGTCATTAAAATAGTAAAATCTATATCTATAAAAGAGTTTGTCCTTAACCACTCACTCACTCATATATCAACGTACAGCCCAAACCCCTGAACCTAGAAACGTGAAATTTCGTAGGTGCCTTCCTTTTATGATGTTAGCACCCACTAAGAAAGGATTTTTCGAAATTCAACCCCTACAGGATTAAAACAGGGTGTCAAAGTTTATATAAAAAATATTTTTTTTGTTCGCATTTAATTGAAACTTATCGAACATACTCTAAAATATAAATAGTGAAACTATTATTTCAGCATTTCCCAAAATTTAACCCCTAGGTGCTAGGGGGGTGGAAAAATTTGTAAAATAATTTTTTTTGTATTCACCGAATGAAACATGGCACAAGTAGGTATACTCTACAAGAGAAATATCAGTTACGAAAATTCAACCCCTATGGGAATAATAATAATAACTGTTCATGATATTAAAATAAATTCGGACAAATTAATATTCAATTAAAAATGAAAGTTCGACTGGGACTAGGATGATTTAATCTGCAATAAAAGAATTTGATATTCAACCCCTAATGGCGAGAGTAGACGGGGGTTAGTTTAAAAAAAAAATTTAACTAAGATCCGGGATATTTACGTTTTTTATAAGTAATGAATAAAAATCAATATAAAAAAATGTAATATGCCATCCCCTATTACTTATAGAGGGTTCTAATTAGTTTAGAAGTTTACGCGAGCGAAGCCGCGGGATTCCGCTAGTAATCAATATACATTCTTGGGAAAAAATTGTAGATCTGCAGAGATCTACTCAGATCTCGATAGATCTGTATTTTGGGACATTATATTCTTCACTGGTTTTTGATCTGTGGAGACTTGCAAAGATCTACAACAGTCTACAATGATCTAAAATGAACTACAAAGTCAATTAAACTAAAATTGCACCTTAATCACAAAAGTTATGTCACTCGACACGTGTTTCGACTTTACAAGAAGTCCTCATCAGGAGCCTAACGATTCCAGACTGATACAGTCTTGGTCAGAACCTATATTTATACTAAAAGGACTTATCACGCTTCAGTGATTCAGACCTCAAGTTCAGAGTCAACGTTTTAATCTCTATCACGATCTACAACGATCTTTAGAGATCTTTTTAGATCGTTTTAGATCTTTGCAAGTCTCTACAGATCAAAAACCAGTGAAAAATATGATTTTGTTCAGAAATGAAGATCTGTCAAGATCTGAGTAGACCTCCGCAGATCTACCATTTTTTCCCGGGTTGTGTGATAGTTTTCATGACGTTATAACTGAATCTTACTGTAATTACTGTAATTGAGGTTGAGTAATACAAATAAAATTTAAAAGTCCTTAAACAGTAAAATAATCAATACATTTGGTCACTTTAGTTAGAACCATTTCGATGTCCTCAAATAGAAAAAAATGCGTGACGGAAAAAAATATTAATAGAGGATGAATTTTTTGTATATGAACGAAAATAGTTTAACACTCTCATGTCCCTCTCTTTAAGGGTTAAATTTAGGAAAATTTGTTCTTAGTGGGTCATAAAGAAGATACTTTTAAAGATGGGTTAGTCACTAAATTTTTTTTTTATAAAATTTAATTTGTAAATATTTTTTTATCTAATGAATTTTTGGAATACAAAGTAGCCTATACCCTTCCTTAGGATGTAAGCTATCTCCGTGTAAAATTTCATCAATATCCGCTCAGCAGTTTAGCCGTAAAACGCTAACAAACAGAATGAGTTATTTTCGCATTTTTAATATTAGTATGGATATACAAATTTTAAATCAAACCAAATTCATAATAAAAGTAGTTTTTTTAAATCGAGAAATATATCTGTGGAAGCCCCTCGTACCCCTTATATTAAAAAAAACACTATTGTACTAGCTAGTATATTCATTGTCAAATAAAAATAAAGTTTGTATGAAATAATTTAAAAATTGTAACAAAATACGAAAAATATTTTTTGATCTGTGACAATTTCACCAAAAACACCGATTAAAACCACTAATTTAACACAATACCTTCTCACTGTAATTATAGCAATGTGACATAAGTTATAATTAAAAAAAACACTACTACACTAAATTCTTGTATGTATGTAATGTCAAAATAATTTTCTCCAGATATTTTTACTTATGTTTATATAAAAATTATCGCGACGAAGAATTTCTGATATTTTTTTACGATGTGGTGTTATAAAAATATTTGTTGATATTTAATTTTTATGACACGTTAGATAAAAAAGGTTCCCCATCACTGTATTAGGCAGATATTTGCGTGTGTTTGTGAGTGTGGATAAGACATATATAAAGATAAAATACGCTTTTATGAAAACCGCACATAATTCGACGGCGATATGAAACGAGAGATACTTTACACAATTAGTTAAGTGACATATTTGCAGTGGCGTATCAAGATAATAACAGGGAGAATGTATTTATATTAAAATATCAAATTTAAAAACAGAAAATAGTATTCTTGATACTACTTTTGTGTATATTTTAAACCAGGGTTTTCTAGGGGGGTCTAAGGAAATTTGAAATAGGTCTATAGTACACCAAGGGTCTATAGGGGATTTATGGAAAAAATTGTATATTTTGAAATTCGTTTTAAACCATTATGTTTAAATAATTGTAATTTAAATGAAAAATTACTTTTAAAATAATAATAAATATTGTTTATGTAGTAAGTTATGATATTCCTCGTATTTTCTTATCTTTATGTTAATGTTTCTATGAAATGTTAAAACTTATGAATTTTAGATTTCTTTTAACGTTCTCGAGATATGGCCTTTTAAAGTTTTAGTTTTTTTCAAAATTTTGTAGAAAAATGGCTTTTTGAACTTGTAATTGGATTTGATTTTTGTTGACGGATTTGGAATCAGCGTGTCAAAATCTATATAATGACATGTATAGGTATAGTGGTGCCTCGATTAACGAATGCTGCGCACAACGAACTTTCTGTTCGTTTATTGCGCGACTCGCACAACGAACCTCGCTTCGCACAACGAACTGCATCGTGTTTAATTTTGACGCCCGAACGCTCCTACGTATCACGAAGTCGTCCGAACTTCCAAGGTCGCACGCAGTCGATGCTCAAACTTGCATGAACATACATCAACGCGTGTCAGTCGTTCTTTTCTGTGCTTAACTCACACACCTGTTTGTTTTAATAAATGTAATTTTGTGTGTCTATATTATGAGTTACAAAAAAAGAAGGAAGGTGATTTCTGTTGAAATGAAACAAGAAATAATGATAAACAGGATTAGACCCTGCAAGCCTCGGTAGACTATTCTAAATCTGATTCTGACTAAAAAATAAAAAAACGTATGTACAATCTTTTTTATGTTACAGTACCATATTTTATGCTACAGAACGAATTAAAATTTTTAACATGTATTGTTATGGGAAAACGCGTTTCACATAACGAACTTTTCGCATAACGAACTTGCTCCCGGAACGAATTAAGTTCGTTATGCGAGGTACCACTGTAATACTTAAAAAAATTCGCAAAAAATTGAAAAAATCTTTAAAAATGTCGATTTTTGACAAAATTTATTTACCGAGTTTTAAAGTATTGTACAAGTTATATAGATTTTGAAACGCTGATTCCAAATCCGTCGACAAAAATCGAATCCGATCATACCATCAAAAGTTACAGCCATTTTTCTCAAAAATTTTGAAAAAACTAAATCTTTGAAATGCCATAACTCGAAAACGTAATAAAATACAGACCTGCGGTTTGAAAATTTATACTTTCCACATCATTTACTATAAAATAAACATACTTTTAACGAAATCTAAATCAAAATTTTTTAGTAAAACATGGTTCGAATTCAAAATACTCATAGAAATATCGACTTAGATACCTACATTTAAAAATTAAAATTTTAACATAAAATAATAAAATGTGTCACGAGTGTGACTAAAAATTCGTGAGTGATCGTGAGCAAAAATTACCTACACCCAACTGGTGAGTACCGAAATTTAATTTATAGAAAAAAACTTCAATAACTCGGTAAAAAAAATCACAAAAAAATGTCTACCCCGAAAATAATTGTCTGAATTCAACACTGTGGATGCGGCACCCAGATTCATGTTTATTATTTTTTGTTATTTATTAATAATTCATATAAATAAAAGTGTTTTTTAAATTATCTTAAATTTTATACGCCACTGTATTTGGTAGAAATATATCCACAGGTAAAGAAGAATTTCAAATATTTTTATTGCAACTACTGTAAGTATACAGGGTGATTCAGCACTGTCGTGCCAAACTTGAACACTAGATTGAAAAAAATATTTTAAGCAAAAAACTCCCAATAAATATGTGTCCGGAAATTATTCCTTAGGGAACTACAGGCTTTCAAAGATTTTACTAAAAATGAGTTTTAATTTAATATCTAGAGAACCCTTTGTGATAGAATTATGAAATTTAGTATTTGGTTTAGTAATAATATGTGTTATCGATTTCTAATATTAACCAATTATATTTTAGGCCAGGGCTGTATGGGGCCAGTGGGCCCATCGATTTTGATCTAGTAATTGTTTGTTCATTAATTTTTTTTCTGAGTTGGTACTTTTATAAGATTATATGACACAAAATACACAAAAACATACTTTGCTTGTTTATCATAGGATGAACCGTTTTCGAGATGTATCGATGGAAAAGAAAGCATGCAGAATTAACCTTAATACGGATGCTTGAAATTATAAAAAATAAATTTATATTCTTTTTCTATGATTAAAGGTTAGAATAAAGTTTATATAAATAAACCTCCTAATATGAATCCTCTAAGATCTATAGCCAGTTCTATTATTGTTACATGTACTTTATTAACATGACTAAAAAACAAACTAAAAATGGCTATTTGTTGATATGGATGCATTTTCGGAAGTATATTTATATTAACTTTTTGTCTTCTTTTTTATCATGAAATAAGAATATAAATTTATTTTTTATAATTTCAAGCATCCGTATTAAGGTTAATTCTGCATGCTTTCTTTTCCATCGATATTTCTCGAAAACGGTTCATCCTATGATAAACAAGCAAAGTATGTTTTTGTGTATTTTGTGTCATATAATCTTATAAAAGTACCAACTCAGGAAAAAAATTAAGGAATAAACAATTACTAGATCAAAATCGATGGGCCCACTGGCCCCATACAGCCCTGGCCTAAAATATGATTGGTTAATATTAGAAATCGATAACACATATTATTACTAAACCAAATACTAAATTTCATAATTCTATCACAAAGGGTTCTCTAGATATTAAATTAAAACTCATTTTTAGTAAAATCTTTGAAAGCCTGTAGTTCCCTAAGGAATAATTTCCGGACACATATTTATTGGGAGTTTTTTGCTTAAAATATTTTTTTCAATCTAGTGTTCAAGTTTGGCACGACAGTGCTGAATCACCCTGTATAATGAATTAAATATATACAACCAAAAATGAAATTTCAAATAAAATTTACTTCGAATAATCTATACTAAAAATGTATACATGTGTATCCTAAATAATCTCAAAAACCAATTGACCAATTTTGGTGAAACCTACACCAACGTTTTCTTTGAAATCACAACTCCTTTAAGGTACATATTATCACGCTATCACTAAAAACAGCTGAGCAGTGAATATTTATATCATTTTAACTACATGTAATACTTTTTTTATTAATGCTACTTTATTTATTTTCTATAAACGTTTCTATAGTATACTGGGTGCATTGTTCAGTTGTACAAAATAGATAGAATAATACTTAATAATAAATTAATAAGTTTACGAATATGTAAACGTATATATTAAACGAGATTGGAGATAATAATAAAATAATAAAACAGTCAGAAATATTTCAATTAAAAGCATTGCAACATGACATCATTAATAAATAACAGTGGTATTTAAATGTTATGTTTATATAAAGATTATGTAGGCTTTATTATGTTTTGTGATCTAGTTATTATATTTTATGTGCTCATGAATAAATATCATATAAAAAATTTATTTAAAAAAAATTATACTATTTGACAATAATATATTTAATTATGTGGGGGAAATGCATTTTTTATGTATTTTCTTTTAATTTATGTCCGGTATTATCAAGGTGCTAACAAATTTGCTTGCTTGTAAGCACTTTTAAATGGGGTATCAAACTTATTTTGACAGATAGTTTCATGTATATGAAGTAAAAACAAAGTTATGTAAAGTATATTTATTAATCTTGAGTAAAAATGGTAAAAACCAATATAATGCGCATGCAGATATCTGTTAAAAACCTCAAAGAGAACTGCCATATAAGTTTGGTACCCCATTTGAGAGTGCTTACTAGCTAGCTTTGTTGGCTAGTTTATAATTAAAATTATTATCGAAATTCGATCATTATTTTACCTGCCTTAACGGCAATTGTTAACTCACACACACATGATTTTTTTATGTGCACATCTATGACACAGTACCTTTCGAATGATATAAGTTCCCCCCCCCCCCTATAATAAATACTAAAATAAAAGTACGACCTATTATTATGTATATCGATATGAATTTTATTAGATGAATTTATTTTTCAGCAACTATAATATTTTATTGTGTCCTTTCTATGTTCATGTCACGCTAAAGTTCCACCTTTTACTATCAATAATAATAAATATACGACAACTAGCGTGAAATGTTGCACTGAAAACTGCAAGTCATCTACTTATTATCATAAAATAATGAGATGGCGATTGTCATTCAAATCGACACATTTTTACTAAAGCTATCTGCCATTTGATCTTGTACCAGCCTAGCTCCGTGTGTGTCTGTGTGTGTGTGTGTATTGTTTAGAGTTGCTCTTTTAAACCGCAGTTTACTATTGTCTTAATGCAGTGGTGGTTATTGTATGAAGTAAACTAGGGTTTATTTTGAAATATAATGCGATAAAATTTATTTTATTTATTTATTAAAAAAATAATACAGAATATAGTTTACTTAAGATTATACGCCTAGCACACTGTAAAAAAAGATTTGGTTTCGAAAAATTTTGTTTTTAATTCATATTCAAGACACATTTTTCTTAGTGTCATTAATTATTAAAAGTAAAAAAAGTTTAATTAATTTGAAAATTGAAATAGACAGAACGGTATATAATAGTAACATGTACTAATTTGTTGTAATGGCAGAGTCAGTTTTTTATTATTTTAAATAAATTACACGTGAATATATTTGTTTTATAATTTTTATACTATTTAAAAGGGTTGAAATTTTGAATAATTAGTTTTTAAAACGTCTCTAAATAGCCAATTGTGTAGAATTTCAATAAATAGAGCACTTTAGGCAAGTTCTCTCATTTATCGTGTGTTAAGAACTCTATTTTTAATATCCAATTACTCAAAAACGTCCAATATTAAAAAAAAAAGTAAAATACCAATATGAGCTATCCATAAATAACATATTAAAATTTTAGCTTTTTATCTATATATTGCTCTAATGATTGAATAACCTTAATTATTTTGATACTAGATAGGTTAAATTAATTTTTTGAAATATTAGAAATATATTTTATCATTTTTGAAAAAAAATATTTTACGAAATACTTAATTTCTAAAAAAATATTTTTAAAATAACATACTCAGCGATTGTTTGTGACCTAACAACAGAGGTAGCGTGCAGAGACTTATAACGTGATGATTACATTTTGACCATTTTCTGATAAACATTAATATCGTTCATTCCAAACTCTCACATTATGACCTAGTGCGGTGTTAACACCGAAAAAACAAAACAGAAACATCGTGGCTCTAAAATACTTAGTATTTCAATTAAAATTAAAAATATATAGGGTTTATTGCTTTTTTTTCAAAAAACACTGTGTTTCTAATTTGTTTTTTTTTTATGTGTAGGTAAACACCGCATAAGATTTGTAATGCGGTGTTTACACCGCAAAAACAAAACAGAAACATCGTGTTTTTAAAATACTTCGTATATAAAAATGTGTAGGGTTTATTGCTTTTTTGTCAAAAAACACTGTATTTCTATTTTTTTTTCTGTGTAGGTAAACATCGCATAAGATTTGTAATGCGGTGTTTACACCGCAAAAACAAAACAGAAACATCGTGTTTTTAAAATACTTCGTATATAAAAATGTATAGGGTTTATTGCTTTTTGGTCATAAAAACACCGTGTTTCTGTTTTGTTTTCTCGGTGTAAACGCCGCATAATATAACACTAACCTGCCTCTGAATTTATGTCACCATTAATCAATGTATACTAAATATTTTTTTCATATTAAAAAACCCAATTTTCTTTAATTATAAACCCTTAATAACTTTTAAAGTTCCACCAATGGTTTTGCCATTTGGACAGTATGAATGTATGTATTTATATTTTATGCAGTATCTTTTTATGACAAGTTATTATTCATAGGCAATCAATACGAATTAAAAAAATATTGTACTGTTGCCATTACAGAGGTTAATTATTTGTAATATATATGTTAATGTTGTGTTAACAATTGTGTTTATTAAGTCGTTTTTGCTTTATTAGAAGCGGTTGTAAATTATACCTATAATATGAAACATATGCTATTTATCATTATGAAGTGTCGATGAGTGGTATAAGAATTTTTATTTTATTGTATATAAAATAATAATTTCTCTGTAGCTTTATTTGTGTATATTTCAAAATCCTTTAAAAAATTAATAATACATAAATTATAGATAATAATACTCTCTACAATTATTACTTGTTAATTTTTTTTCTTATATACACCGTTTTAAAAATAAATCGGAAATTAAACCGATCGTATTAAAGGATGAAAGCTACTGTGACGGAAAAAGTACCATATACATACATATTCATAAATATTGAGTTTAAATTACGAAAATTGACAGATTTACAATCAATTTAGTGAGACGAGGTAGCGCGGCCGGTTATGACATAACAAAAACATTAAACACGTTTATCTCGAAATGACATTTCAAAGATTTATGAACCGATTTCATATTTTTTTATAATTTTCGTAATTGTTGTAGGTATCGTTGCACGTAGCTGATTTTTGAAATTTTGATAATCACTATTTTTAAAACCACTCTAATAAAAAATAGATTTTAAAAATGAAAAAAATTTCAAACGTGAAAAAATAAAGTAAAATAAAAATGGCTTCGTGCATCGATAGCTACATTCATATAGATATTGATAAACAATTTATTTATTTTTTTCATATAACCCTACTCGAAATTTCGAGTGAACCATAGAGAAAAATAGTTTTTTAGTCGTCACATCGAGGCTCATAACTTTGTAAATATTTAATATTTTTCAATAAAAATTGATATTTAATAAGCTGAAAATATACTTAATAAAACGTCCTTTACCTGATTAAAAAATAAATAGTTATATCTGAACAAAAATCCCAAACATTGACAATTTTTTGACCCGTCACAGTGCAGGCTATCATCCATAAGATGTTTTTTTCCCAAATAAATATTAAAATAAATTGCAGCGTTTACAGACCGACAGACACACAAACATTACGACGAAAATAGATTAAAGAAAAATTTAAAAATTTAAAAAATCTAAATGGTCGTATAGGAGGTAAAAATATTTAAAATAAATATAATAAAATTCTGAATGAGCAGACAAAAAAAATCATGGTTGCAATTAAGGACTAAACAAACAAATTATTTCCAAGGGTACAATTTCAGCACCATAGTTTTATATAAACAGAAGAGCCACGAATTCCATTTAGGGGGTTGTTTGGGGGCGCTGCCTGTGATTAATGATGCCCCCCCTCTGTGTTGAGATGATCGATGAAAATTGTCAAATCCACAGGGGGCCTATCGGCCACTTGTCCTTTACTTTGTATAAATTTTGTTGTTTCTTTTTTTTATCATCATTATATTTCTTCAGGTCCTCAATATTGAATAATATAATCTCTTTTTTCGGTGCATTATAAAAGATGACGTGATTTAGTGGTTATTATATTTATGTATGTGTAAGAAAACATATTGCGTTTTTAAGAAAAGGATTTTTTTCGGTAATGGTTTCAGAAAGGAGAATAGAACAGTTTTTTTTTAATTTTATTTATTAAATATTACTGTGCTGAAATTTATATGGATTTGTGTCAGTAGTTAATGAAAAAGGAATGGTTTTATTTAAAATTTATTGATTTTTTATATAATTGATGTCAAAGTAAGAAAAATTAGCCCCTTCCAGTCGAGCTAGCAAATTTGCTAGTTCGTAAGCACTCTCAAATGATGTATCAAACTTATATGTTATAGTTTTCTTGTAGTTTCTGAAGACTTTGACAAGTTTCGTGCACACGTTGTATATATATGTAAACACCAACGGTATTAAAACAGTGGTGATAATATGAAAATTATTTTGTACGGTTAGAGTCGCCAACTGTGTTAGTTACAATGATATACTATAACAAAATTAATACCTCATTTGAGAGTGCTAGCAATTTTTGTTATCCCCTTTATGATATAAATGATGAATATAATATAATAAAAACGCCATTAAGTTCCAAACGGACTGTACTTCAAATATGTATACTTACATACAAAAATTAAATGTAACATTATGAAAAAACATATTTCATAAAAGATTGACATTTATGAATATCCTGAAAGGAAGGACGTTATTTAATTGAAAAGATTCTTTTACTGAATTCACTTTCATTCTCTACAAATTCTGTTACCATTCTCATTGCTCGTTTATTTTTGTCGAGTGACTTCAATGCCCGATCATTATACACAGTTTTGATCGTCGTAAGAGATTTTATAATACAAAAGTTCTTTTATAAGTAACATTACTTTATATTAACATTTTCTGTATATGGCTATACACATATTATTATATGCATCAAGCAGTGGCGGCGAAATTGGGGGTATATATGTTAAGTTCGTAAACAAAATAAATTACATTTAAAAGAAAAATATTTTATATGCTACTGTATTTAAGGGTTGAGGGATGGCTAAAAAAAGGACTACTGGTGTTTTATTTATTGCTCTACGATTATAAATTTTTTAAAGTGTATAGTGACATATTTTGAGTAAAAAACTCACAACTTTTGCGCTCGTGGTTTTTAATCCTTAGCTGGCACTTGGGGTCAGATTTGCCCCAGCTTTTAATAAATAAAAAAACGCGTTTTTAAGCATCTTCCATTTTTTGTTCGTATCTTAATATTGAATACAGGGCTGTGGAGTCGGAGTCGGAGTCGGAGTCGAGGAGTCGGAGTTTTAGTAATTTTGGGTGGAGTCGGAGTCGGAGTTGGAGTCGATAAATAGGTACCGACTCCGACTCCTTTAATTAAATAATGGATTTTACTTCTTTACCACTTAATATTTTTTGTTCGTTTTCAATTTTGAAGTAGAATGATTTGAAATTTTCAATTCTGGCCGGAACCAGAATCGCCGGAATTCACTCAATAAAATTTTGCCCAAAAATGGATTTAAAAAAAAATGTTGTACAGTAAAGAGTCGGAGTCGGAGTTGGAGTCGAACATTAGAAAAATAAAGGTGTCGGAGTTGGAGTCGGATTTGTAGATTTTTGTACCGACTCCACAGTGACAGCTCTGATTGAATATATCCTAAATTTCCTTTTTTATCTATATATGAGAACAGCATTATAAGATTATTGTAATTTTTTTCAAATAAAAAAGACATTAGCTGGCTCGCAGGAAACATTTTTGTGGCCGAGGCCACGTGGACTTTACAGTGCCAGCTATGCGATTTTAAGAAAGTGTACCAGCGAAGGGTTAAATCGAAGCATATTTCAACTATAGACTTATAGAATGAACTGAGCAATAGCCTCACAAAATTGATCACTCTCTTTAAAGAGACAAAGCGAATATGTAACCAATACCTGTCTTTTTTCTGTAGGTCAGTAATGACTGCAAACCTGTAACGTGACTTATTAGAAAGAGACAGGTATTGGCTACATATTCGCTTTGACTCTGTCACACTTTTTCGCCAATATTTACTTTACAGTTGGATAAGGAATGCTCAGTCCATAAGTCTATGGTATCCATATAGGTGGGCAAAGTTAATCGAAAAGTTAACTTCGTTAATCGTATTTTTTTGCTATTTCGACAACTTTCTAATGTACTTGTCATCAAACGACCAAAATTAACGGAAGTTAATAAAAGCGTTAACATTTTTTTGAGTTAACTTAAAAGTTAATCCGTTAAGCATTTTGTTAACTTCGTCAATTAACGATTAACGGATTAACGAGTTAATGCCCACCTATGATGGTATCTATGCCTTTATCTCGTCCTTTAAAAATGCACTAAAATACCATCCTAGAAAAAATTACAGCAACGTCACTCAACACACATTTCTTAATCAAAGTACATCCAACCGCCCGACGTACACACGCACACAAAATGTGTCAAATTCCATAGATAATAATCTGGTTGTCAACTTTCTCTCTTCATATACACACACACGTACACATGTATATACTTATACACATACATATACGTATAGTAACATCGTATTCTTTAGAGGCGCGCAAGATCGCGTAGGCTAATGCTCACGTAAATGTGGTCCAATCATAAAACACGTAAAACCGGTAGCCGCTAATTGAAAAAGGGGTATTTGCTACTGGTCTTTATACCGACCAGTAGCAGCGGCCGATATCAGGTGGTGGGGGTAATGTTGCGAGTACGTAATAATTAGGGTGTGGTGGTTTGATGTTTTATCTATGGAAAACTGTGTACTCATTATTAATTAAGGGGATGTAAGGTTGTTGTTTTAAATATGTAGTGAAGGTAATATATATGGTAGATTTAACAGTGGTTCTTAATGTTTGGTCCGCGAACGTTAAATTTTTTGGTACTTGTCAATTATGGTCCCCATTTTTGAAAAAACTAAAATCACTAGGAACGAAACAAAATTCGTCTATAGATAGGTAAATGTCATGTATTATATATACACGTATGATGAAATCAGCGCCAATGTGACTAAAGTTCGTACTATTAATTTCAATATTTTTAAATAGGTAATTAAGGTAATTTTGGGGCGAAATCGTGTTGTTTACTTAGGGTAGGTTATTAATAAGGGGTTAGGTGGGTTAGTAGGGTTATATACCATACCATATATTTACCATGCAGGCAGTGTAGGCACGTGCCTATAGCGGCAAAATTTTAGGGGCGGCAGATTTGGAAAAAATAACCTAAAAAATTTTTTTTGACAACGAAAAAAAAAAAAAAAAAAAAAAAGGTAATTCATATGAAAAATATCCACTTTTCTAATTTTTATTCCATGAAAAGGGCGGCAATTTTCGTAACTGCCTACGGGCGGCAAATTTGTAAATCCGGCCCTGGTTATATATATTTCACTTCCTACCTCAATTATTATTTAAAAATTTAATTGTCGTATTAAAATTAATAGTGCAAACTTTTGTCACATTGGCGCTAATTTCATCATGACATATGCCTATCTACGCACGAATTCTGGTTCGTTCCTAGTGATTTTAGTTTTTTCAAAAATGGGGACCATAATTGACAAGTACCAATTTTTTTTATAGATTGGTAAATAAATACGTAAAAATAAAATTAACATGTACTGTCAGTTGAGTAACTTGTATAAATCTCCATTGTAATTTTTATAATACGCAATTTTTACTATTAATATCATTTGCATGATTTATTTAAATAATTATTTGTTACGGTTATACGTCTAGCACACTGTAAAAAAAAATTGGTTTCGAAAAAAAATGTTTTTAATTTGTATTCAGAACACATGTACCTATATTTAATGGAATATTTTACTTTGTTAATTATTAAAAGTAAAAAAAGTTTAATTTAATTTGAAAATTGAAATAGACAGAACGGTTTATAATAGTTACATGTATTAATTTGCTGTAATGGCAGAGCTAGTTTTTCATTATTTTGAATAAATACACGTGAATGTATTTGTTTTATAATTTTTATAGTATTTGAAAGAGTTGAAGTTTCGAATAATTAGTTTTTAAATCGTCTCTATATAGCCAATTGTGTAGAATTTCAATAAATATAGCAATTTTGGTAAGTTCTCTCATTCACCGTGTGTTTAAAACTATTTTTAATATCCAATTACTCAAAAACCATACGTCCAATATTTTAAATAAAAATTATTAAAATATATGAGTTATCCATAAATAGCATATTAGAATTTTAGACTTTTTTAGTTAAATTATTTATTAAGTGCTATACAAATTATTTAATTTAAAAGACTATACAATAAATACTATACGATTGTGTAAAATTAATTATATTAATATTATATTTTATATTGGTATAGCAAATTAAACTATACTATTTCGATCCTGCACGGAAAAAATATTGTAATAAAAATTACTATGCTTTATGGTACTGGAAGGATGGTTCAGTATTATGGTAAAAATTGCAATGTTCATTAAAAAATTTTTGTTAGAATATTAGTAAAATTGTAGAGATTACAAATTACATTTTACTATAATATTAATAAAAATTGCAATGAACATTGCAATTTTTACCATAATACATAACCGTCCTTCCAGTACCATAATAACATAGTAATTTTTATTACAATATTTTTTCCGTGTGCATAATTGATATTGTAACTTTAGTAATATGTGACCTATATAGAAAGAATTACAATTTTTGGACCGATACAAGATTACTATGTCAAATAGTAATATTTCTTAAAAAAATTATTGTTATGAAATATTTTTCTCTGTGTAAAATATTAAACTAGGTGGCCCATATGAACAAAAATTTTAAGAAACACTGAACTAGGGTACATAACAGTTAGGGTGTGGTAGAATCTATAGTTCTCTGTGTACCAATTAATCAGGAATTAGGTGATGTATTGTTAACATAAACTGTAGAATGGTTTTTCATTTATATGGACAAGTAGATGTAGGTTATGATATGTTAGATGTGTTTTTGTTAAGTATAGCAATTTATAAAATTATAGAAGTGTTTAGAATAAGGATGTTGATAATGGCATAGAAACAAAATGATTTTTTTAATGTACTTTTTTTATATGTTTATTCTAATAGAACTTTGGGGGATATAATATACAGGGTGGGACATAACTGGTAGAACAAATTGTAATAGTTGATCGAGAAAAATATTTCAAGCAAAAAAGTCTATATGAACATGTGTCCGGAAACTCTTCGTGAGGGAGCTACAGATCCCCTAAAGATTTTGCCTAAAATTAGTTTTTATTTAATATCTGGATACCACATTGTAATACAGTTATGAAAATTGATATGGTTGAGGAAAATATTTCAAGTAAAAAAGTTATATGAACATGTGTCCGGAAACTCTTCGTGAGGGAGCTACAGAATACTACAGATCTCCTAAAGATTTTGCTTAAAATTAGTTTTTATTTAATATCTGGAGACCCCATTCTGATACAGTTATGAAAATTGATATGATTGAAGAAAATATTTAAAGTAAAAAAGTTATATGAACATGTGTCCGGAAATTCGTCATGAAGAAGCTACAGTTCCCGTAAAGATTTTGCTTAATATTAGTTTTTATTTAATATCTGGAGACCTCATTGTGATACAGTTATGAAAATTGATATGATTGAGGAAAATATTTCAAGTAAAAAAGTTTATATGAACATGTGTCCGGAAACTCTTCGTGAGGGAGCTATAAAATCCTAAAGATTTTGCCTAAAATTAGTTTTTATTTAATATCTTGAGACCCCATTGTGATACACTTATGAAATTTGATACCCGGTTTAGTATTAATAAGTGTTATTGATTTAGATCAGGGATATATTGGGCTAGTGGGCCCTTTGATTTTTACGTATAATATATTTATGTTCTTAATTTTTTTCCTATATTTGGCACTTTTATAAGGTTGTATGTCATAAAATATATACAAATAATTTTTTTAATTTATCTTACGAGAAATACGATGGTAGATTATAAAATCAGATATAAAAAAATATATTTGTAATACAGTGTATAGATTCCTAAAAATATACACTTGAAATTTATGATTTATTTTCCCTTTCCCCTTACATTTTCACGATGAAATTTCACGTTCAATTTTATACTTATAATTATTTATTTCTTTTAAAAAGATTTAAATTATTATTAATTCAATTAAAATTGAATGATTTCTTTTTATATGTATAACTAAGAAAGTATTCACATATCAAAGACAAAAAAGTAAAAAGTTATTGCAGTATATAAAATAGCAAAATTTTATTATGTATAGACACAAATAATATTTTGTCAAATATTATTGTTCGAGTATGCGGTTTTGAGAAAAACAACCTATAAAATTTACATAAATTATGCAATGTCTGGAAAGAGGGCGTTAATGACAAGTCATTTTAACATAACCTTGTTTTTGTTGATATATTTTTTATACCAGTTAAAATATATTTGGCGACTGATCTAAATAATATTTGAATTATGTCTGGTTAGAATATATTTTATGATATTTAGAAAAATGTGTGGAAAGGCAACATCAATAGATAGTTCTGTTAAAATTTTTTTTTGAATTTAAAATTGTGCAAAGCAATTTTTAATTTTAGTAAGTATAAATTGATTTTTTTGAAAAACAGTTTAATTTTTAAGGAGAGGGGGGTCAGCTTTATTGTCTACATGGTGCAAAATGGAGGTTGAAGAGGGAGAAGGGTCATATTCAATTGTTACGTATTAACCAATTTCATTATAATGTTAATTGTAAAAATACACACTTAAGGAAAAAATGAAAAGACCACTCGATTTTATCGAAAAAAATGCTCATTTTCAAAGTAATGCCAATAGGCCAAATATGATTCTTTTTTTACTTATAGGTTGTGAAAATTGAAGTAAATTTTATCTTCTTTTTGAATTCATGAGTATTTTTGGGTTATTAAACGTTTTTTTACGGTCAAACAGCGGTTGAATAAAATGTACAAAAATTGAAATTTTTCTGCAATTTTTAAAATTGCACACAGGGATGTTTAATTATTTTTTTCAAATTTCAAGATAACCCTTTTTAAAGAAATTTTCTCGGTTTTGAAACGCTATTTTTAAGTTTGAATGAAAAAAGTACTAAAATGTTTTAAACGACCATAGAGGGCCTATTTTATGTATGGTGTACTGACTGTGTTACGTAACATTAACAAAAAAAAGGGGGGTGGGGTAAAAGGCTATTGTCTATAGGTCGTTATGTGAAGAGAGGAGGGATAAAAAAATTCTAGAATAGTTTAAGGATATTCTCAATAAAATGAATTACAAAAAAAAGTAAAAATAATCGAATTATTAATCAATATTATTTAACCTATGACGTAAAATATACGTCATATAAAAATACACCATCAATGACGCACACTCGTGGCAATCAAATTGTTCAGAACTTGTTTAGGAGGTTCGCCTTTTCGAAACCAAAACGCGCCAGATAAAAAAAAAACTGTTCAGTAAGATTTGACTTCTATACAAAAGTGTCTGTACATTATACATATATAATTCGTAATCAAACCAATATCCTCCTACATAGAAAACTACCGGCTATATATAAATTTAAATTCATTGTCAGTGTCGACAAAATACAATTCATATTATTATACTTCGTCTCTAAAATAATCATTCGATAAAAATTACTTTTTTTTGGACCAGTCTATTTATATCTAAAAATGTTTTTGAATATATTTACATCTTTAATTTAATTGGCATAAATAATATTTTTTTTAAAATTAATAAGGAAGGTACTAGCACCATTCATGGACACTTTAAGAGCAAGGTTTTTTTTGGGATTGATGGGCTTATTTTTGTATATAATTTTTTTTTTGTTAAATCAATTTAATTATTAATGTATGTAAATATAATTTTTTTTAAATTATAGTATTTTATTTTGTTTACGGTTTTTTCTCCAGTACACAAAAAAAACTGTATTGAACCAAGAAAATCTTGTTTTGTATATAACGAAAACAATATTTTCTTAATATAAGAAAAGTACTCTTAATCCAACTATTATACATTATTTCTTCGTCCAAGAATACTATAGTTGGTTTAAGAATATATTTCTTATCTTAAGAAAATATTGTTTTCGTTATATACAAAACAAGGTTTACTTGGCTCAAGTAAACCTTTCTACCTGTGTAATGTGCACTTATTGATTTATCTATATCTATAAAAGAGTTTGTCATTAACCACTCACTCACTCACTCATATATCAACGTACAGCCCAAACCCCTGGACCTAGAAACGTGAATTTTCATAGGTACCTTCCTTTTATGATGTAAGCACCCACTAAGAAAGAATTTTTCGAAATTCAACCCCTACGGGGTTAAAACAGGGTGTCAAATTTTATGTAAAAAAATATTTTTTTTGTTCGAATTTAATTGAAACTTATCGAACATAATCTACAATATAAATAATGACACAATAATTTCAGCATTTCCCAAAATTTAATCACTAAGATGTTAGGGAGGTGGAAAAATTTGTCAAATATATTTTTTTGTATTCAACGGGGGTAGACAGGGTCTGTGTTTTTGATATGTTTATCTGCATAGCTGCTTACGTTATAATGGTGGAGTCGGGCAAAATAATCTGCAATAAAAAAAACGATATTCAACCCCTAATGGCGAGGGTAGACAGGGGGTTAGTTTTTAAAATTTTAACTAAAATCCGAGATATTTAGGTTTTTTATAGGTAATGAATAAAAATCAATATAAAAAAGATGTCATCCCCTATTACGTATGGAGGGTTCTAATTAGTTTCGAAGTTTACGCGAGCGAAGCCGCGGGATTCCGCTAGTTACATTATAAAATGATAAGTACTACGACACAAAAGTTATAAAATAAAGAGTCATAAAATTTAAAACAATGTAAAGCATTTACTTAAAAATAAACACGTTTCTTGATAGTGTAGCCGAACCGCGATAATTATTTGTCTACTGTTTTTAAACAAATTGATCAATTATCATCAAATCACGCTGTAAGACAGTTAAATGTATATAGATTAATATTCAGTAAGTAATGACAGTAATCAAATATCAACAAATATTTCTAATTCAGTACATTTAAGTTAAAAATGATGACCAAAACTGGTGCCAGTATCTTATATGACGTAACGTGGAGTAGGAAAGACTTGGTTTATATTAGGAAGTCTAGATTCGTTTATTTTAAATATATAAGTATATGTTAAAAAACATTTCACAATTATTTTATGAGTAAAAAGTATACATATAGATTCTAAGGACCTGCTAGAACCCTTATATTTTTGCTCTGTGCGTTTGTCTGTGCGTCTCTCTGTATGTCTTTCTGTATGTCGGTCTGTATGTTACAGCCCTCCTATTTTCTAATTTATTTACTTATTAAGATGAAATTTGGTATACATACGGATGTATATTAATGACCCAAAAAAAGAAATGAGAAAAAACCAAACATTTTTTGACCCCCCCTTTTTATATACTGCAAAGTTTATACAAAATTTTTATTTCTTTTTTCGAAATATACTTTTTAATAAATAATTTCAATGAAAAATACAATGAACACTGTACATTGGTAGAAAGGATTTCTCAAACCAAGTAAACCTTGTTTTGTAAATAACGAAAACAATATTTTCTTAAGATAAGCAATAATCTCTTAAACCAGCTATAGTATTCTTGAACGAAGGAATAACGTAGTTGGATTAAGAGTATGTTTCTTATATTAAGAAAATATTGTTTTCGTTATATACAAAACAAGGTTTTCTTGGTCCAATACAGTTTTTTTTTCTGTGTAGCAAAAGTGTTTAAAGTTTGTACTACAATGAATATCATATAAGTTAATTTACCTGAGATCCAAGGTAAGATCAGCGTTCTACATATACACAGTAACTGCTATAATTTTTAAATCACTGCTAAAATTAAATCAGGGCCGCGGTAACGACGTTTCGTCTGGTTCTTATGGAAATGTTTCCCACGTGAGTCACGACGTCACGACGAGGCCGTACAGAAAACATCTCAATAACTCACCGGACGCGTGCGGGGGAGTGAGACGCGAACGGGGGGAAGGGGGGTTCACGGAGGAGGGGGGGGGGTATCTCCCCGCGCGCGAATGTGTTTCTGTATAACCCGTGTGTCAACACTCTTCCTACCTTAAAACGCATCCAACGCGATTTTGTATCATTGTATGTGTAATATTATAATATATTATAATACATGAGTGTAGGATGGGGTTTTTATTTGAGGAGGATATATTTTTTTTATTGAAAGAATTGATCGAAAGTAAAATTTAACTCTTTTGATTTGTTATCTATGGATGTGTTAAAAAAACATATTTAAAAATAAAATGTGTAAGGTTTGTTACACTTTTGTCAAAAAACATCGTGTTGCTGTTTTGTTTTTAGTTTAAACGGGACATTATACATACAGTTAATCGCCCAGTATTATCATGTTTAACTAAATGCTCCTTTAACTAACTGTCGTATTATCAACAGATCCAAGCATAATACATTTAATTAAATAGATTTTAAATTTTCTGCAGTATTTCTTTACAACGTATATTATGTAAAAATTTTCATTGAGAGCTTAAATATTGATTTAAATCACATTTGTAAAACACCAAATTTACTTTAAAGGAGCATTTAGCGCTAAAGGAGCTTTAAATTGGTTGATAATATTGGGCAAATATCTATAAATATTAGACTTGTTCACACTTTAATTGTTGTATTCAGTGCCGTAACTACCGCCAGGGTAGTGTCCCGGGGCCCCCACAGCAGTGTAAAAAAGATTACAAATAAAAATACTGATAGTAGTATAAATAGTTAGGTGCTATGAAAAAGGTCGTTACAATTAATAGCACTTAAATTAGGTAACGAAAAAAAGGTCTTCAATTTTTTATTCTGCGCGGGGGGGGGGGCTTCTAGTTACGGAACTGGTTGTATTTATAATTTATGAACAAATAAAATAAAAGTGGGTGCATGCAGTTACATAATGAATTTTTTTATAAAATCACTTTAAATTATTTATTATAGCATCATATTATTATTATTATAAATGCGAAAGTATGTCTGTCTCCCTGTCTGTATGTCCGTAACCTTTCCACGGCTAAACCGATTTTGATGAAATTTGTCAGGGAGATAGCTTGCATTCTGAGGAAAGGCATATTTGTATCCCGAAAAATATATTAGGTAATCATACAATTACTTTAGATAAAAAATGAGTATGTGACTTTTGTACGCGCGACCTGTTTTATCGACTATAACCTAACACCTTCTTCTTCATCTTCATGGGTTTTATATGTGATAGCTCATATCTAACCTCATTTTACGCGTGCGAAGTTAATGCTAATAAAAGCTATAGTATTTTTTATATCTACAAACTTGTACGACATTTGTTTCTGATATGTCTGCGACATGTATTAGATATGTCGTTTTATTTCCAATACTCAGTGCTTTATGATGACTGGCACACTAAGCAACATTGTCGCAGATAGTTAAAAAATGTGCGACATGTCGTTGTCGTTTCAGAAACAAATGTCGTATAAGATAAGCGCATGCAACGGACTTTAGTCCTTTTTCGTTTTATGATCATGGAATGAATTGAAATTTTCAAATATCCCGGGAAAAGTCCCCACAGATCAAAAACCAGTGTAAACTATGATGTTGTCTCAAAATGAAGACACACAGAAAAAAAAACTGTATTGGACCAAGAATACCTTGTTTTGTATATAACGAAAACAATATTTTCTTAATATAAGAAACATACTCTTAATCCAACTACGTTATTCCTTCGTTCAAGAATAGTTGGTTTAAGAGATTATTGCTTATCTTAAGAAAATATTATTTTCGTTATATACAAAACAAGGTTTACTTGGTTTGAGAAATCCTTTCTACCAGTGCATCTGTCGAGATCTGAGTAGATCTACAATTTTTTTCCCGGGGTGCTACAAGAACGGTTAATAGTTTTGCTATACTTTAATATCATAGGGTAGTTAAAACTACCTGTATAGAAGCTAGATAAAGTTTTTTTAAAGGTTTATTCGCAAATATATGTATGTGTTACTATATCACTAAAAAGAATACTTATTGAAATCTATCTTTACAGTAATATAAGAGACGATAAAAAACAAACCATATTTCAAGTACAGTTTCAAATAAAATCGAAAGTGTTTAAAAAAGTGAATTCAATATTTTCTCGACAATAAAACAAAAAAATACGACTCTCTTGAGCGGCACCAAACTTGCCGGACTTGTTCGAGAGCGCGGCGGCAACAACGTATACGTATCTTAATATCACGAGATTGTTAGAGATTAACGTGCATTTTTTGTGTTTTTACTACGAAATGTATATAACAGTTGGAATTCTACGTATGCGTAAGTAGTTTTGCCCCAGAAGTTTTTATCTTGTTATGATATATTTAATGTGCTACTGCAGAATGTTGTACAGTGTTAGGCTTAAAATTGTGACGGGTTTTTAACGATCAAATTGTATCTTGCGCGGTTTTTAAATGGTTTGGATTAATGTGATATTTTTTGTATTATTTGTTTAATGTATTTTTTAATTGAGTAATTTGAGTGTAATAATAAAAAATATGTGTTATTTTGAGGTTGGTTTTAATAATTAACACTAATTAAATTGAAGTTAAATTTTTTTTAAGGATTTTTTGATTTGTTGATTTTAATTTATATTTTTTTGTATTTGTTTAATATATTTTTTAATTGAATAATTTGACTGTAATAATGGGAAATATGAAATAATATTTTGGGGTTAGTTTTAGTAATTAAAACTAGTTAAATTGAAATGTTTTTAAGGATTTTGGATTTGTTTATTTTAATATATATTCTTTTGTATTTGTTTTTAATTGAATATTTAGGCTGTAATATTAAGAAATACGAGATAATATTTTGGGGTTAGTTTTCATAATCAATATGATTCAATTGGGATGTTTAAATTTTTTGGTTTGGTTTATTTTTATTTATAATTAATATGAATTTTTCTTGATATATTGGAAAATTATTGTAACCCCTTCCAATTGTTTGTAACTGATATAACATTAAAAAATTAATTTGACCTTCTTGAACTGATTTGTAAGGATTTTAAACGCTTATAAAAAGTACATATTTAGTTTATTTTTTGTTAAGAATGGAATTTCTATAATTTCCCGATAGATAGGTCGAATTTTTTTGATTATTTTCAAATGATTAGAGACAATTTAAAAAAATCCACTGAATTTCGTTATTATTATACATACATGCACCCGCATGGGGTACATACGCAAATATAAAAATATAAAACGAGTGCAGAATTATAATAACCCTCCTCTAGTAGGTTCGTATATGTTTTTAAAGCGCACGTACCACGTGCAGTTGCGTACCATGATGAACTAAATAAAAAAATGGAATTAAATTTTAATTTAAACAAATTGAAAATGATTCTATATAATTATCTTCAAGGGAATTTATATAGGTATTAGGTATATATTAAATACAATTTACCAGTTTAAAGATTTTAAATGTCTACAGTTGTATACATATACCTACTTCCTTGTTATTTTTGACATGTTACCTTGATTTTAAGAGCGTACATTTAATATGGCTAATTTAACGTACATTTTTTTTATTACATGATGTATTCCTATTAAGGTAAGGCAAAATGAATTTTAATGATTTAAATTCTAGTCCTTGATATGAGAAAAGCTTCTGAAGATTGTTTTAATTGCGTAATAATAAATAATTAATGGGTATATATGAAAATACATTTATTAATTCCATTTTTTATCGGCTTGTCAATTTTGATTCATTGCGAGGAAAAAAATATTTTTTATTTTATTTTTTTAAAAAGGATAAATGAGATATTTGATTCAATTGATGAATTAATCTTTCAATATAGTCGAAACCGGTTATAACTTATAACGACTAAAAATAAAAGCCCGACTGAATCCCATTTAATTTTTTTTATCGATTTTTACGACCTAAATATGACTGGTCAACTCGATGTCGTTTTAATCGATTTGACTGTATACACTGGTAGAAAGGATTTCTTAAGGTTGTTGTTCACTAAAATCGACCACTACAGAATTTGTTAAAATTTTAATATTGTGTTAAGTAAGCTAGTTCGCATTTGTAAAAAAAATTTCAGGTCAGTTTACCATTTCATTTATTAATTATAAACGTGGCCTCTTATACATTGCAAGCATAGGGATCAACTTGGAATTCGATATTCGTTTAATTCGTGTATTAAAACTAAACGTCAGATTTTAACCAAAAACGGATATGTTATAGATTGGTAATTAAGGAATGTGTATATAAAATTTTAGAATGATTTACCATCTCCTTAAATAATTATTAATTTTTAACTTTGATAAATTCCCACATGACGTAAATATACGATATGGCAACAGCGCATTCGGCGCGATCTTTGAAATATAAAAACGTGGTATTGAAAACTGACGCGCGTTGTAAATATCAAGTGATTATTGATTACATTTAATGTTTTTATTTATAATAATAATAGTTACTATTGTTATTATAATTATTACTATTGTCAGCAACAGTAATAATTATAATATTGTTAAAAATAAATCTTCTATTCTTGTCTAATATTATAAATTGTTGCCAGATCTATTTGTTCTTTTTTACCGACATATCAAAACCCTGTAGTTCATGCTAAATTTCGCTAGATGCCACGACTTTCAGTGAACAAGAACCTTAAACTAAGTAAACCTTGTTTTGTATATAACGAAAACAAATTTTTCTTAAGATAAGCAATAATCTCTTAAACCAATTATAGTATTCTTGAACGAAGAAATAACGTAGTTGGATTAAGAGTATGTTTCTTATATTAAGAAAATATTGTTTTCCTTATATACAAAACAAGGTTTTCCTGGTCCAATACAGTTTTTTTTCTGTGTAGTTATGGTATAAATATACTAAGTTCAACTGTATGTTATGATAACTTTTTGATGGTTGACTGTACATTTAAGTTTTCGTATTTTGATCCTGTGAGATAATAATAAGGTATGGTAAAGACAATTTTTTAGTTTGTAATAATGAATCAGAGTGCTGAGAACTATGAAAAATTTCCGGTGAATCATGATAACTTCTCATAGTACGTGTGTGAAATGACCTCACGAATTTGCAATTAATTGTTAAAACAATTGAACGCCAATGATGCGTCAGATTTTAGAGAAAAGTAAAAAGAGGACACGCATATATACGAAATTAAAATTAGGTAAAATTAGATCATAAGTGGAGTTATGTAGTTTATATATTATCTACCTCATTCTATGTATCTTGACGTTGTTTTTATTCTGTTAACTTTTTTTTGTATGTAGGTACAGGGTACAGTAGAACCTCTATAAATCGAAATTAAAGGGAAATGTTAAAAATCGAAACAAAGAGGGTTTCGAGTTATTAATAAGAAATTGACATTTTTTTACCTAATTTAAACATTAAAATTGATTAACATAATACTATAATAATTTGAAGTATATGTATATTTAATGATATTTCAATTATTGATAAATCGATTCGGGTTGTCAGAACTCTTTTTTACGAGTATCTTTAAGAATGATCACTTTGAGTTATATTTATTGAGTTAAATTTATTGAAAATACCTCCTAAGACAACCGTAGGTATAATTAGTTCGAATTATAAGGGCTTCATATACTTCAAGTAATAGATGTTTTGGGGACATTTTCTTCGAGGTTCTACCAGTGGTGTAGTTAGGGGAGATTAAGGGGATCAATCCCCCCATGAGTATACGAAAGTTATGATGATTATAATATGCGAGCATTTTTTCAATAATAAATACATTTTTGTACTTTGCACCTTGCACCACATAAAAGTCAATTTTCATAATGAAAAATGTAACTATGAGATTTAATACTAAATCATATCCCCCCCATCGCAAAAAGCTATGTACACCACTGGATTCTACTGTATCTTACACAAAACCGCACGTAGAGAAAATTCCCATTTTTATACTATATATATACTCAAGTAAAATAATAAACGCATTGTTACTATCTGTTAAAAGCTATTCTTAAATTCCCAGTCAACAATTTAATGATCATACTGTATAATTCAGTAGTCGTAACTCACTGTAAAGACATCCATATGATCACTTAAGATCTAGAGAATTGTTGTTTGTTCTTCAAATGTTTCTGTTATTTATTGGTTGCTGTAACATTTTTTTTTATTTCTGTTAATAATAAGTATGTATACGCTAATTTAAGTAATAACCGCAAATTAGACGATACAAAAACATTGCTATGATTATAAAACTATCAATACGTTAATTTATATGTATTATTTTAATTGTATGTTAGCTTAACAAACATACCTATATATATTTTCTTAGAATTTTTACTCACTTTTGTATATAAAATTAAAATATTAGCCATTTATAAATATAAAAAAAGAAACAAGATAATAACTTGAATCTGGGCTTCTGGATATAAGCTGCGTTGATTTGGTCGTTCTATCACAGAGTCCTGAAGGCCCTGATGATATCCATACACACAGAAAAAAAACTGTATTGGATCAAGAAAACCTTGTTTTGTATATAACGAAAACAATATTTTCTTAATATAAGAAACATACTCTTAATCCAACTACGTTATTCCTTCGTTCAAGAATACTATATTTGGTTTAAGAGATTATTGCTTACAATTAGCTTAAGAAAATATTGTTTTCGTTATATACAAAACAAGGTTTACTTGGTTTGAGAAATCCTTTCTACCAGTGCAGCAATGTACATTGAAACATTGGCCGATAGAACGATCAAATTGACTCGGTTTATACCAAAAAACCCAGATCTATATCATGCTTGTGTAAATGTACATATCCAGTACAAAAATATGTACGTAAGTACAAATATAAGTATTTTTTACAAAAATGTACTTAACTACTTAAATACCTTTAAAAATATACTTAAGTACATTTGAAAACATACTTAAGTAGATACTTTAAGTATATTTAAAAACATACTTAAGTATCTACTTTAAGTACATTAAAAACTATACTGAAGTAATTTAAGTATATTTAAAAACATACTTAAGTACTTTAAGAACATTTTAAAACATACTTAAGTACTTTAAATACCTTTAAAAACGTACTTAAGTACTTTAAGTATCTTTAAAAACGTACTTAAGTACTTTAAGCACCTTTAAAAAACGTACTTAAGTACTTTAAGCACATAATGTTTTAAAGCAGCATTGCACATATAAGTATCTATAAGTATAAAAATATAACATAAAATTAAAAAATCTAATTTTCTGAGAATATAAGATGTTTTAACATGAAATAACTACCTATTTCTGATGTTACCACGCGTATAGATATTTTTCCGGTTAGTTTTTAATACGATGAACGGTTCTGACGCCCGAGGGCCGCTACCGGAATTACACGAAGCACGGTCCTATGCATTCATTATGCATTATAACAATTTTCTGCACGTCATTTTAGATGCACCAACGAAACAGTTATTATTACTGCATCTGAGAATGCTGTTAGTATATAAGTTGTAAATTGTATAATATAGCGTGTCTTTAGAATTTTTTTAAATGTGTGGGTGTGCCTTGGAATTTTATATTTAGTTGAAATTTTTAAATGGTATATTATGAATATTTTAAATTAAATAATTTTTGACCCTCCCCCACTTTTATAAGGATTTTTTCCCCATCTTTCGTTCTGTAAGGTTTATTTTTATTTTAGTTTAAATTAGGCTATATATATATTTTTATGTATGTATGTTCGGGCATAACTCTGATAAAAATGCACCGATTTGGGCATTTATTGTTTTGTTTGAAAGGGTATACTCCTGAAGTGGTCGCATATAAATTTGATCAGAATTTGACAATGGAATTCGAAGAGAAAAGAAAAACAAATAAACTATTAAAAATTATTTTTTTCAGTGGTTTCAGTCGATTTGATTTTTTTATATTTTATTTTTATATATTTACCCCTTACGTTTTAATGTTAAAAAATATGTATTAACCATAGACATAGAGCATGGAGCACGCATTCTGTATTAACATAATGGTGTAACAAACAGTGAGAGAGATGTGGCGTCATTTAGGATACATCTATCTCTTTTTTATAGAATGAAATATACACTCCTGTTTAAATAAGGATAATTATATCCTAAACTATATTCCATCTTTTTCTTTTGACACGACTCTGTTTTCAAGTCAGATGCGCGGTCCATGTTTTATGTCTATGGATACGAGGTAAATTTTTTTTTTCGTACAGCCAGGCCTGTACTGTATGTTTTTTTATGAGCGCGTGCAGCAACTGTTTCTCCCATGGTTGCTAAATCAGTAATAATAGCTAACTAAAGAGTCATTACAAATATTTAACGATGATACCATAACATTAGAAATTTCTTTCACCGTGCAAGTGTGAATTACACATATGTCGAAATCTCTTTTATATGTTTAAAAAATTGTGTCGTAAACTTTGTGGTTATATTTTTCTTGAATATGACGAATTAAATATATTAACAAAAATAATTGATTGAGAAAATAACAATGATTGGGCTATTTTCGTGTTTTCTTGATTGGTAAACAAAAACAATTATTTTCGTTGCTAAATATTGTGAAATATCGATATAACTACTTATTACAATATTTATCTTAAATAAAAAATAAAATAAAAATTAATCACGACACAAATCAACAAAAAACTTTTAACTTATTTTAGGATGCTTAATTCGAATTTGGCAATAAAAAACCACGGTGTCCCCAAAATCGTTAATAAATAAAATAAATAAAATCAATTGTGAGGACTTCCACATTTTTACCAAATCTTATTAATTACTTTTATTGATCATGCTTTTCTTTTCAATTTGCTGACTTAATTGCAATTAAAAAAAAGAATCGAAGAAGTCGATAAAAAAGAATTAACAACGTTATTAATTATATTTTTGGTATCAATTAACAAATGCAATACTCAGTTTTAACAATATATCTATCATACTATACAAAATAATTATTTTGTTATTTAAAATATTTATAATGTAAAAACAAATCATAGTTGGAATTAATAAGAAAAAATATTTCTTTGTTAAATATTGCATGCATCTAAAATACCATCTATTTCCATATGTCGCGTAGTTGAATTCTATATACCAATAAACAATTGCACGTACGGTGTATAAATAAATACATAAATAAATAAAAGGCAATCTACATGATTATTTATAACAATTATTCAATTTAGATCTAGTTAGCCAGGAGCTTGTATGACACAGTACAAACCATCGATTTCCATATGTCGCGTAGTTAAGTTCAATACAACTAAACAATTGCACGTACGGTGTATAAATAAATACATAAATAAATAAAAGACAATCTACTTAATTATTAATTTATAATAATTATTCAATTTAGATCTAGTTAGCCAGGAGCTTGTTATATATGACGCAGTGCAGAATATCGATTTCCATATGTCGCGTAGTTAAATTCTATATACAAATAAACAATTGCACGTACGGTATATAAATAAATACATAAATAAATAAAAGACAATCTACTTAATTATTAATTTATAATAATTATTCAATTTAGATCTAGTAAGCCAGGAGCTTGTTCTATGACAAATAAACAATTGCACGTACGGTATATAAATAAATACATAAATAAATAAAAGACAATCTACTTAATTATTAATTTATAATAATTATTCAATTTAGATCTAGTTAGCCAGGAGCTTGTTATATATGACGCAGTGCAGACAGACTGGAGCCTTATAGCGCCGGTGTATGGGCTACCGGTATTACGCGCCCGCCTCTCTACGAGTGTGTGAGTGTATGTGTGTGGCTACCGTATTACCCACGCGTTATACCACGTGCTCCATACATAACACGAACACGCCATTATGTATTATTACGTAGGGTATAGTTTATTTTTTATTCGATTTTAAAGGATTGCATTTTTTTTATAAAAAGCATTATTCTCCTTAAACGTATATTTTTTGAGTTTATATATAACAATTATATATTTAATGAGGATGAGTTTTTATCAATAATGTGGGGGTAAATTGGGGAAATATACTTTTAAAATAAGTTTTTACTGTATCAAGAAATTTTATAAAAATGTAAAATCATAAAATTGCGTAGGTATAGTTACTATTCATATAAAGTTAATAATTGTTTTATGTTACCTTCAAAAATCAATTTCGATAACATGTATAATTTTCCGGGTTCATAAATTTGTTACGAGGAAAAAAATGTATCTTTTGAAAATTGTTTACAAATTTTTAATAAATAAATTGCATAATACAATATGTTTTATGGCTCGATATAAATAGAAATAAGTTATCCCTAAAAAGTAATATTAGTAATATTTTATATACAACAAAGTATACATGTATTTAATGATACTATAAAATAAGTAATGAAATATATGATAATCATTACATTATATCAATAAACAAACAACGTATGAGTCTATAAAGTAATGACGAATCTGTCATATCATTAATTATAAATATTAATATAAATACACAAAAAAACAAGGGTCATAAGAGTTAAGATCAACATTTATAATTTAAAATAATATAAATATACTTACATATCAATCACAATTTCACATATAAAATTATAAAAAATACACCCGATAGGACAGGCTGCCACATTATTATAATACAATCACAATTGGTCACTAGCTAATGCAACAATATCCAAGAAACAGTCTGTATTATATTCAAATACTAAATATGATAACAGGCAGACTGTCCACATGTAATAAGGCACGTTAGTATTTCGACACTGAGAAAAGAGAGAGTATATGGTTTGACTGACCTGGTGCGCTTGGTGAAGAGTAAAGTCCAGGTGAAGCGACTTCCGTGCACTAGAGTTGCTAGTAGCCCTGCTGCTGTAGGAATGATTCTCTGAAGACTCTATAAGACATCTCCTTGTGCCTCTGAAGGCGTCATAGGTTAAACTAGTGGCCGTTCTT
Organism: Sialis lutaria; assembly: GCA_949319165.1. NCBI lineage: Eukaryota > Metazoa > Arthropoda > Insecta > Megaloptera > Sialidae > Sialis > Sialis lutaria. Next base: position 4,682,281 of record OX439244.1, read on the forward strand.
CGCCCCTCATAACTACCGTCTCTTTCTACTACATAATCTTCAAGATAGAGACAGAACTATAGTTTTTACGGTATGATTTTTAGGTATGGTTAGGCTGTATATTGTCACTCTATATATGTGTTGATAAAGTATGAAATACTTGAAGTTAGATAAGGATAGAATGCATTGATGGCTTGTAGAAAAGTGAGAGGAACTCAGTGTTGGTACACCTTTGAATCCAGTCGGTCAGATGAGTTGTGGTAGATCGTACCGCGAAGAATGCAGTGTTGATTGTTTGATCGGTTGTTTTAGGTGTACACCCACCGAGGTATATATCTTAGGTAGCCGGGCAACTCCTACTTCACGTATAAGCCCCTATAAGAAGTCGCAACTTGAATTTTTTTTTTGTATTATGGTTCCATTCTTGTCTTGCCGACCGTATATCTTTTTTAACTTCTTCAATTAACCGTTCTCTCTTCTTTCCAGCTCATCGAGTCCGCGCCGATTCCTTTTGTTCATTTAGAGCATCCGCGTTACGCTTTCAGAGAGCTCTTTGTCGCGTGCGGCCTTTGTTCATATGCCGCATGTCTCTTTCTGTATAACGTTGTGCGATGTAATATTGTCTCCGTTTTAAACCTGAATGGGTATAACACGAGCGCTATACGGTTTGCGTAACTGATCAGTTAAATATTTCAATCCTGTGGCATCTGACTTTCACAGGCCTGATGTCTGTGTGTGTGTCTGTGTGTGGGTGTGGGAGAAGGGAGAGGGGGGACTCATGTGTGTGATTATCTACAAGAAGTATTGGTGACTGCTGCCACTTCACAACGGCCAGATTATGATTTGTCTGTTTTTACAGTGTAGCAGTTCGTCTCATGATACTAATTATGTTTTTTATGTGTATTTTTATACACGTATGTTTAGCTACAGTAGCTCAAGATAATATGAACATATTATGTTATGTTAGTATAGGTTTGGATGTAATTGATAGTAAAATGTTGGAACGTATTGTTTATAATATTTAATTAAATTGAATATTTAGGATCAGTCAAAACATGTCTTATTGAAAATTCACAGGAAAATTTTTGTGCACAATCATTAGTTTTTTTTTTCATAAATACAAAGTTATGACGTCATGAAATATTTTAAACAATTGGCAATATATACCTCAATTATTAATTATTATTATTTTTATTTAACTATTTTTATAACGGGTTCAACAGACAAAATTAATATAAAAAAAAAAAACTATTTTTATATTTTATTATATTTCAATTTAACCCTTTACATACATAATTTTATTTTGAAGTAATTGTAACAACTGTCGAAATAACATCTATACGTTTGATGAAAATTAGGTGTAATTACTCCAAAATTATTCAGTGTGTAATTTGAATTTTTTCAAAAGAGTATTTAAATTAATTGAAAATAATTTCGGCATTTTATTTATACGTATTGAAAGGGTCTAACTGGATAAAAACATAATAAAAAAATATCCCAGCTATAACATTTGCTTTAAATTCAAGCTTTCTCTAAATATAAATGAGTCTTCTTTCTTTTAAATAAAGTTTTGTTTTTAATATGTAATTTTATTTAACAGCTAAATAACTATTGACTAATTTGCAATCAAATGGAACTGTGCTGAAATTAATATTTTAAAGTCATTAAAGAATTATTAACATTTTTTTTCTGATGAGGCTATTTTCACATGCAGTATCCCATTTAGGGAATGCCAGCCTTGACGATGGGCCCAAACCTGGCCCAATATTGGATTGCCAAGTCTCGTTTTTTCGATATTGGTCCAAGACTGGGCCAATCTTCAGATATCGAGCTTCGGTTATCTATTCTTTAACCAAGACTGGGCCAACCTTAAGGTACCGAGCTCCTCTTTTGGGTGCACCGCTGCTTGGTACTATATTGGCCGATATGTATTGGCCAAGGCTTGGGCCAGAGCCTGGCTAGACTCTGGGCCAGCATTGGTACTATACTGGTCGCCAAGCCTTGGCCGAGCCTTGAACGAAGTTATCATTTGTATGTTCGCCCAGTCTTGGTTGCCTGGCTTGGCCCAGCGTTGGCAACCTTTGGCGCAAGCCTGGGCCAAGCCTGGCCCAATTGTAATTCCCTATATGGGATGTGCAAGCAATTGGCTATTTGCACATGCAGTATGTGCAAGCAGTTGGCTATTTTTACATACCATATATGCATTTAATTGGCTATTTGCTATTTGCACATGCCGTTTGTGCATGCAATCGGCTATTTAGACTTACCACTAACCTAACATACAGGACATACACTAACCTACCTATACTTAATAACCTAACTTTATTTGGTACAAATACAGTATGTGCAAACAGCCAATTGCTTGCACATACTGTATGTGCAAATAGTCAATTGCTTGCACATACTGTATGTGCAAATAGTCAATTGCTTGCACATACTGTATGTGCAAATAATCACTTTAATTTTTTTAATTAAAAAATCGCCGGCCCTCTCCTTTTTTTATTACAAAAAAAAATGTTGACTCGCCTCACTAGGCCCCAAGTCTAAAGCTCTGTCAACCCCTTTTTATAGAAGCCATGCCATGCTATATCATGACTTATAAAAAATAACAGTTTGTATTATAAAATAATATTTCCTTAAAAATGGGGGATTTTCTACTAAAACCGATACAGGCATTTATTTTTTCTAAATCTTCGTGGGTTATTTCAGCAGGTAAATATATTTCATATAGAGTGTATTGTTTTTGTCATTGTTTATACAATAACTAATACTTCCGGTGAGTGTAAAGTGAACGAGGTGTGTAAACCAAACAGGAAATGAAAAATGTGTACTTTTCTTTGGTATGTCTTGAGTCATACTTACTTAAATATCCGGTAAAAATGGATGTTTACTAAAAAAAAATATTTAATATATTTTCATATTTTCAATCATAAAACCAACGTTTAAAAAAATTATTTTAAATATCTTTAAGAAATATAAGGTACATAAAAAATACACTTTTCTTGATAGTGTGACGAACCGCAATAATTATTTGTCCAATGTTTTTATATAAACAAAATAATCAATTATCATCAAATCACGCTGTAGGACAGTTAAATGTATATATAGATTATAATATCCAGTAATGACAGTAATCAAATATCTATCACACTATAATATAAACGTGTATGAATATATATATATATATATATATGTCCGGACGAAACTATAGCTTTATAGACTCTGGATTCACCGGACCGATTTTGATAATTTTTTTTTCGTCATGTAGCTTGACTCTTTTTCCAGTCAATAGGCTAAATTTCATTTCTTAGCTATGAAAGGTCTCTGAGCTGTGATTTTTTTCCGAAAAAGTACATCGAAATTTTACTGAAAATTAAATTTTAAGGTAAAAAACCATCGGCATTTATTTCTAATTCGAGTTTCTGATTGGTCGAAAATGACGTATGTTCTGTCAGATTCGACATACACGTGCTTCTTGACAGATGACAGCTGACAGGGAATGTTCTAGAAGGTTTTGTATCCTTTTCTATTAGGAGTGAGAAATTTTTTGATGACGTTAGATTTGATAGTTATTGAAATTACGTGGTTTTTTACATGTGACATATTTTTTATGTTTGTAAAAAAATTATTTTGAGTGAAATTGTTGAATTTTTTTTAATTGTTGAAATTATTCATTTAAATCAGGGACGGCGTTTCAAATATTTTTAAATTTGTGTTTTTTTATTGTAATTTTATTAAAATATAATTTTTAATAGTTTTGTTGATGCAATTTTAGTCAAAATTTCACATTTAAAAATAATAATTAGGTCGGGGGCTGGTGTCTTTTTAAATATATGAAATTTTTGTTACATTTCGTAACGTTTGTAAAAACTTAAAAAAAATTTTTAATTGTTCAAAAATTAGAAATTTCAGAAAAATATGAAAATTATAATATAGATCAGTAGCGCCTCGAAAAAAATTATTTATGAATTTTTATTTTTTTGAAAGTTCAGATTGATATATCAATTTTTTTTTTTAAATTATAATTAAGTCAGGGGCGTCGCATGAAAATAATTAAAATTGATATTTTTTAAAAGTGACGTAGACAAATTAATTTTGATTAAAATTGAACAAAAAGTAAAAACTTCAGGAATATATAAAAATTAAAAAGTTAACCATTTAAACAGTAGGTACATTTTAGGTTGGGTAATTTATACATGTAATATTATAAATAAAATTATTTATTATATTACAAAAAAAAAAAATATTTTGAGTGAAATTGTTGAATTTTTTTTAATTGTTGAAATTATTCATTTAAATCAGGGACGGCGTTTCAAATATTTTTTAATTTGTGTTTTTTTTTAATGAAATTGTATAAAAATGTAATTTTTAAGAGTTTTGTTGATGCAGTTTACAAAATTTCACATTTAAAAATAATAATTAAGTCAGGGGCTGGTGTCGTTTTAAATATATGAAAGTGGGAAATGTCACATTTCGTAACGTTTGTAAAAACTTTGAAAAAAAAAATTTTAATTGTTCAAAAATTAGAAATTTCAAAAAAATATGAAAATTTTAATATAGATCAGTAGCGCCTTAAAAAAAATTATTTATGAATTATTATTTTTTTGAAAGTTTTGAGATTGATATATTAATAAAAATTTTTTAAATAATAATTAAGTCAGGGGTGTCGCATAAAAATAATTAAAATTTCTATTTTTTAAAAGTGACGTAGACAAATTCATTTTGATTAAAAATTAAATATTAATAATAATAAATGTTTTCAATGATCATTTTTAGGGTTATAATATAATATACTAATGCATACGAGGGTCACAGCCGAAGGCTGAGACCCGAGTACATTTGAGGTTGGGTAATTTGTACATGTAATATTACTGAAAATTGTAATAATGTGATTATCACCGCCAATTTAAGAAAAAAATGAGTATCAGCAAAAAGAATGGAAAATTATTACAATATACACATGCGAGGGTCGCAGACCCGAGTAAATTTGTAATTAGGTAATTTATTCATGTAAGATTACTGAAAATTTTAATATTGATTATCTCCGCCCAATTCAAAAATTAACTATCAAAAAATAGTGGTAGGAGGATGATATATGCACATACGAGGGTCGCAGACCCGAGTAAATTTGTGTAAAAAATATGGTGTGAAAGGGGGTTGGGGCGCGAAGCGCCCAGGGGCACAGCCCCTAGTCACACTATAATATAAACGTGTATGAATATATATATATATATATATTTATATGTCCGCACGAAACTATAGCTTTATAGACTCTGGAATTACCCGGCCGATTTTAATAATTTTTTTTTCGTCGTTTAGCTTGACTCTTTTTCCAGTCAATAGGCTAAATTTCATTTCTTAGCTATGAAAGGTCTCTGAGCTGTGATTTTTTTCCGAAAAAGTACATCGAATTTTACTAAAAAAACGTTGAATTAGCTGGTTCGAGTGTCGGCTTTTGTTTTTCAGACAGTGTGATTGTCGTTTGAAAAATACTATTTTTACGATAATTTGCTAAATTACAAGATATCACTGTTGTATTTTGTTTATATCTGTCAAAATATGACATTTATAAAGAAGAAAACACATGGATTTTTATTGACATTTTCATAAAAAACACACTGATAAATTACTTGATTAATTTTAAAATGTTAGATTTGTGAATCAATTATAATTTCTACGTAAAATAGATTTTGATTGAAATTGTTAAACGATGAAATTATAAACGGCTGTTTTTTATCTTATATACGTCAGGAGCGTGTAAAGAAATGTTATTTTGTAGATTTTGATTAAATTGTTATAAAATTAAATTTTAACCAAAATTGATTGGTAATTTGATGTAATTAGTATAATTATCTATAGATAATATTAAAAAGTTTTTGTTAACTATAATGTCAGGAGCGGCGAATTAAAAAATATTTAAAATCTTTTTTTCTAATTAGTTTAAATTTGACAGATGACAGAGAATGTTCTAGAAGGTTTTCTATCCATTTCTTTTAGGAGTGAGAAAATTTTTGATGACATTAGATTTGATTGTTCCACAATTACGTGGTTTTTGAGTGAAATTGTTGAATTTTTTTTAATTGTTGAAATTATTCATTTAAATCAGGGACGGTGTTTTAAATATTTTTAAATTTGTGTTTTTTTAATGAAATTCTATAAAAATATAATTTTTAATAGTTTTGTTGATGCAATTTATTCAAAATTTCACATTTAAAAATAATAATTAAGTCAGGGGCTGGTGTCGTTTTAAATATATGAAATTTTTGGGAACGTCACATTTCGTAACGTTTGTAAAAACTTAAAAAAACATTTTTTATAGTTCAAAAATATAAATTTCATAAAAATATGAAAATTATAACATAGATCAGTAGCGCCTCAAAAAAAATTGTTTATGAATTATTATTTTTTTGAAAGTTTTGAGATTGATATATTAATATTTTTTTTTAAATTATAATTTAGTCAGGGGCGTCGCATGAAAATAGTTAAACTTGCTATTTTTTAAAAGTTATTTAATAAATAACAGTATATTTTGGGTTGGGTAATTTATACATGTTTCATTTAAATCAGGGACGGCGCCGGCGTTTCAAATATTTTTAAATTTGTGTTTTTTTTTAATGAAATTGTATAAAAATATAATTTTTAATAGTTTTGTTGTAGGGGATTGATGCAATTTATCCAAAAGTTCACATTTAAAAATAAATAAGTCAGTAGCGTTTCAAAAAAAAATTTTAATTGTTCAACAATTAGAAATTTCAAAAAAATATGAAAATTATAATATAGATCAGTAGTGCCTCAAAAAAAATTATTTATGAATTATTATTTTTTTGAAAGTTTTGAGATTGATATATTAATTTTTTTTTTAATTATAATTAAGTCAGGTGCGCGCATGAAAATAATTAAAATTGCTATTTTTTAAAAGTGACGTAGACAAATTAATTTTGATTAAAATTGAACAAAAATTTAAAACTTCAGGAACATATAAAAATAAAAAGTTAACCATTTAATAAATAACAGTACATTTTAGGTTGGGTAATTTATACATGTAATATTATTAAAAATTGTAATATTGATAAGTGATTATCACCGCCAATTTAAGAAAAAAATGAGTATCAGCAAAAAGAATGGAAAATTATTATAATATACACATACGAGGGTCGCAGCCGAAGGCTGAGACCCGAGTAAATTTGTGATTAGGTAATTTGTACATGTAAAATTACTGAAAATTGTAATATTGATTATCTCCGCCAAATTAAAAAACTTAACTATCAAAAAATAGTGGAACGAGTATGATATATACACATACGAGGGTCGCAGACCCGAGTAAATTTGTGTAAAAAATATGGCGTCAAAGGGGGTTGGGGCGCGAAGCGCCCAGGGGCACAGCCCCTAGTATCTATAAAAGAGTTTGTCCTTAACCACTCACTCACTCACTCACTCACTCACTCACTCACTCATATATCAACGTACAGCCCAAACCCCTGGACCTAGAAACGTGAAATTTCGTAGGTGCCTTCCTTTTATGATGTAAGCACCCACTAAGAAAGGATTTTACGAAATTCAACCCCTACGGGGTTAAAACGGGGTGTCAAAGTTTGTATAAAAAAATATTTTTTTTTGTTCGTATTTAACTGAAACTTATCATACATACTCTACAATATAAATTATGAAACAGTTATTTCAGCACTTCCAAAAATTTAACCCCTAAGGTGTTAGGGGGTGGAAAAATTTGTAAGATATTTTTTTTGTATTCACCGAATGAAACACGGCATAAGTATGTAGGTACTCTACAAGACAGATAGCATTTACGAAAATTCAACACCTATGGGAATGGGGGGGGGGGGGGGGGGGGGTAAAATTTTGGTATATTTATATATTCATAACTGTTTTTGATTTTAAGGTAAATTCGGGCAAATTAATATTCAATTAAAAGCGAAAGGTCGACATTCAACCCCTAATAGCATTGGATGGGGACGGGGATGGTTTTAGATTTGTTTATCTGTATACCTGCTTAAGTTATAAAGGTAAATTCGGGCAAAATAGTCATATATTAAAATAAAAATTTCGACATTCCACTCATAATGGCGGGGGTAGCTGCTTAAGTTATCATGGTGGAGTCAGGAAAAATAATTTGCAATAAAACAAATTCGATATTCAACCTCTAATGATCGGGAGTAGACAGGGGTTGGGTTTTTGCTATTTTTAACTAAGATCCGAGATGTTTATGATTTTTTATAGGTAATGAATAAAAAAAATATAAAAAATTTAATGTCATCCCCTCGAAATTTACGCGAGCGAAGCCGCGGGATGCCGCTAGTTAACAAATATAATATTTCTAATTCAGTTTATTTAATTTAAAAATGTTCAACACGGTTTTTTTATAACATATACCTACAACTTTACATTTTCGTTCATAACAAATCAAAAAATGCATTAAAAGGCTTATAATTAACGTTAAAGAATCAGTATTCGTTTATGATGATACATGATTTTTTTCAGAATTTTTGGTTAATATTTAAATTGTTTATTTCAATTGTTTATTATGCCTGCGCGCTCGGTTGATTTCTCGAGTCGCGTGAAAAACGCATTTGATTCGAGCATCTCTCATGCCTAAACTAAAAAAAATAGACATTAGCTTTCGCTGACTTTTTAATAAGAGATTTTGAGATCCACAAGTAAGGTTCAGAGGCATTTTTTCGTACATTGCTTGGTTCTTGCTACGTAAACAGGTTAAATATCGGTATGGAGAACCATACATGACTTCCATGTTCTATAATATCTTTTACAATAGATAATTGTTAATATAAAACTCACCTTTGTATTTATAAATATCAGTTGTATAATACACATTTTTATAAAATAATTATTATCTGACATTTGAAATTTACTGCGTTTGTTTCCATGGTAACATGAATTTATTAGTATTTAAAATTAAAATTTTGAGGGTGATTTTCACCCCTTAAGTAGCTGTTTTGGTACATTTATGAATTAAGTGCCCCTTAGATTGGATTGAACTACAAATGTACCAAGTCTTATCAAAATTGGTGAGATACTAATCACTTTTCAGACGATAATTGGTACAAAATTTTGAATATTTCGGAAACCCCTAATCCGATTAGCACCAAAATCAATAGGTCTGGAGTACTCACTGAGGCAAACATTTTCTCCAAAAATAATTAAAATCGGTGCATATCTACAGTAGTTATCGTACACGGAAGAAAATTCTACATCCAGACACACAGACACACAGACACACACACGCACAGCCGCCATGCGGAAATTAACTTTTCTTTACGTTTTGAAGTTAGTACAATCAGAATCTGCTCTTATCTCGGACACGATTTTTTGACGGTATTACAATACTTCCATTTCTTCGAACATGGAAGTAAAAACACTATGTATGAAACTTTGTCAATTGTTTATAAATTGCTTAAACAATTGAACAAAGTTTCATACATCGCACTCCCGAAAAAAAGTGTCACAACTCAAAAAATGTCATATTTGAGATAAATATGTATTATAGAATGATTCCTAATTACTATATATTTCTACTAAAAATTGTCATTAATGCTCTTCGTGTACCTACCATCAAAACTAGCATATTCTAAAAAATGTCACATTTTTTATTTTATTTTTTAAATACTTAATCGCTAAGCGTTTTAATAGTTACTATTTTTCACATCACAGGAATACTGAAATATTTAAATTAAATACTGTGTATCAGTCCTTTTCCTATACTACCTTTACAATTTTGATTTATCAAAATTGTTATAATTAAATTTATTCTTATTTCTTCAAAACTACATTTTTTGAGTTGTAACACTTTTTTGCGGGGGTGTGATATGCACAAATGTTCTTTCTGACCCAATAAATAAATTTAATCCAACCAAATATTTTTTTTCACATGCATATACACTAATATACAGGGTGTTCGCGGGAACCGAGTGATCATTGCTAACTTTGTTATTATTGGAGCTAGAAGATCGATTAAATGGACAAAGTATCAGTATTTTTTCCGGGATGAATAATGGCGGTGTCAAAAAAACAATTAAATGTCAAATTTCAGAGATATATTGAAATATAACATTTTTTTAAAAGGAACACCCTGTATATTATTATTGAATTTTGTAGCTGAGGATGTTCTCTTTATAAAAGTGTAATACATGTATGATGGTAAAATTGATAGAAAACAAGTTATAACAAGTATAAAATTAATAGAAAATATCGAAAAATAGTGTGCTATGAAGATTTAATAAAATACAAACAAAAGATAAAAAAATTTAAAACAATAATTTCAGATATTTGTGCCTTATTTCGCAGATTGTTAATATTTTTGAGCATTATTCATAAAAAAATAGAATTAATTATAATAAATAATTTTTTTCGTTATTAGTTAAAATCAAAAACATTTAAAATTTGCGAACAAATGACATAAAAACCTTAAACTATTGTTTTAAATGTTTTAATCATTTGTTCTCAATTTATTAAAACTTCATAGCACACTGATTTTCGATATTTTCTATTAATTTTATACTTGTTATAACTTGTTTTCTATCAATTTTACCACCATACATGTATTACACTTTTATAAAGAGAACATCCTCAGCTACAAAATTCAATAATAATATACAGGGTGTTCCATTTTAAAAAATGTTACATTTCAATATATCACTGAAATTTGACATTCAATTGTTTTTTTTGACACCGCCATTATTCATCCCGGAAAAAATACTGATACTTTGTCCATTTAACCGATCTTCTAGCTCCAATAATAACAAAGTTAGCAATGATCACTCGGTTCCCGCGAACAGCCTGTATATAAGAATTAATGCATGTGATTTTTACAATAACCCTCTACATTTACGTATAGTTTCTGTCAGAAATAATTAAAACAAGCAGATCCAAATCGTTCTTGTCATAGCTCATATATAGACACACATTTATAAATTGTTCAATATCTCACAACATCTCTGAATCATTCTGAAATACGCAGTGAAACCGTCAGCCGGATCTTCTTCATGTCCCCTTACCCCTTGCCCCTGTTGATTGATTGATGAACTACGGTCAATATATGGTCGTGTATTTACTGGGAATAACAATCATTATTACAAGCATCATTGAACTGTGGTTAATATATTGTTCACACACTGTGTGTACACACAATTATAATTATATCGTTATATACGTTATAGCGTTATCCATACTTAAATCTAAATGAATATTAATTGGTTCGATTATACTAGATTCGTTTGTTTTGTAAAATGTGGTGCTGAAAGTTATATAATTATTATATATATTATATAATTTTATAGTAAAGTAACCAATTATTTTTGGCACAAAAGGAGTAGTTTTAAAAAAATGTTGTCCAATTGTAATGATTTTTTTTAAGACATTTACCTAATTGTAATGACCTATGGTGATTGGGTTTGTGAAAAAAAGCTTGTCTATTCGACTATATATATTTTTTTTGAATAAATAAAAGATTGCATACAATAATTGTTGTAGTTTATGTTTTTGGAAGTAGAAAGGAGTACAAAATCACGAAAATGAGTAGTTTGGGAGTACAGTTTAAAAAGGAGTACTGTACACAAAAAAGGAGTTCAAAACTCCCTAAAAGAGTACACTTGGTCACCTTATTTATAGTAACTTAATAAATATTTATAGTAAGTTGTATAAATTCTATTTCAATTGACTAAAGTAGCTCTTTTTTAAGTATACTACACACAAAAAAAACTGTATTGGACCAAGAAAATCTTGTTTTGTATATAACGAAAACAATATTTTCTTAATATAAGAAAGTACTTTTAATCCAACTACATTATTTCTTTGTCCAAGAATACTATAGTTGGTTTAAGAATATTTTTCTTATCTTAAGAAAATATTGTTTTCGTTATATACAAAACAAAATTTACTTGGCTCAAGTAACCTTTCTACCTGTGTATAGTATAAAACCTATGTCTATCTGTCTATTTGTCTGGTTGTTTGTCTGTTTGTCTATACATAATTTTCTTAATAACTATTGAACAGATTTTATTCCGGTTTTCACTAATCGATAAAGTGTTTTACGAAGAAGATTTAGGTATATATTTCATGAAGTCGAAAAAAAACAATCATTGGAGAGGTATCTTCGCATACACTGCGTAAATAGTTATATAACAATAACTAAAACCAATGTTTAATAGGTTTATTACATATTAAATTTATATCCCCGGGTAACACCGGATCCAATGCATTATGTATGAAATATATAAATTTATGAACCGTTTGATAAGAAAAGACAGTTCTTATTTTTTCCTATATCTCTTGAAGAAATAATTTTGGAAAAAAATTGTATTATGATGTCGAGAACTAAAGAAAATTATCAGTGCATCTACATATTATTTTTAAAAATACTGCAAAGTTATTATCTATGTATGTATATAATATAAATGGAAAAATACAAAAGGCGAAAATCTACCTACGTTAGTGCCCTAATCAAGAGGAATAAATAATATTTGTTTAGTTCCTGATGTGGGAATAGGGGGCTGAAATTTTCACTCCTGGCTCTTAAACGTTACTGGCCCTGACAGATTAAGAAAAAAACATTGTTATTCCACTTTATCGATAATTTTTAACTGTTATAAATTAATTAAAATAATAAATATGTTAAAAATAAAAATCCAATCTGAACCTATCATTCTTGGGTCTCGTTAACTTCACTGGCTCTGACAGATTAAGTTTTAAAAAAGAAAAATACATTGTATTGCCACTTTTTCGATAATTTTTAACTGTTTCAAATTAATTTAAATCATAAATATGTTAAAAATAAAAATCCTATCTGAACCTTTGATTTTTGAGTCTTGTAAACGTCACTGGCTCTGACTGATTTAGTTTAAAAAAAGAAAAATACATTGTACTGCATTGTTTCGATAGTTTTTAAAGTGATTATAGTAATTACATTATTTTAAATAAAAATTTTACGTTTAATATGTTAAAAATAAAAAATGTAGCTATTTTTATATCAGTCTATTTTCGTATATAGTTACACAATAAAAATTCACACGATTATAATCTATACTCGACTGAATAGTAATAGAATGCTTTAACATCCTTTAAATACCAGTACATATACCTAATAATAATAATAATAACAATAATATTCGTGTGTACCATTTAAATTTTGAATACAGTAAAATTTTCATGTAGAAAAATAATAATTATCTCATAAAGATATCTATCACATACAATCAATCAACTTAAATATGAAGCCGGCAACAGGATTAAGTAACAAGAACCAGAAAATGGGTGGTTAAGTTGCAAAGATTAGTATCCAGGGCCGTATTTATCATTTAAACTATTTTATGTTTTTGCGGTTATTATATTTTTCGTACTCTCTAAACTTGAAATAGTGAAATTTTCACTGTTTTTCCCAGTGATCAACTAATTCACTGGAAAAAAGTGAATTTTATCTACTCTCTTAAACTGAATCAGTGAGAATTCCACTGATAAACCAGTGACTTTTTTGCGCATGCGTCGTAAATGACAGTTGTAGGCTGGCGCTGGCATCCATTTTACGATTACATTGTGTGAGTGCTTTTATCGTGCGTGATTAATAAGGTAAGTTTACATTTGTTTTTCTAATTAATATCATGATATGGTTTATATAATATATAGCTTTTATTCATTTATTTATTTTTTATTATGAGAAGGAAATTTATATTAAATGTAATCATCAGTGGACATTATTTATAGGTTATAACCAATGATTTGTAATGTAAATATAAAATTAACGATTTTTATAAAACATAAAACTAATTAAATTTTGTGTAAAATAATTAGCATTTATAGTTTCTTCAATGGAATTCATATTTATAACTATATTATGTTCATAATATTTTATGATTGCTAAGATGTCTAGAATTGATTATATTTTCTAATTTGGAATTTGTCGCTTTATTGTTTGTACAACAATCACTGTTGTAAATACAATAATCCTAATAAAATAAAGATATAACATACTAATGATTTAAACGCGAAAATAGATTCTAACCTCATTTGTGTATTTCAAAATTTTCTTATGAAAATTATATGTTTATGAAAATTATATTAGAATTAATATTAAAAATTATGTTAAAGTATTAAAATTTCTGCCTGCTCTTCAATGTAAATAAACTTTTAGAATCTTTTACCATTCCATTAAGAAGAATTGGCAATTTATGTGGGCTAATAAAGAACCTAACCTCACTTTTATTCTAATTGTAAGTAATATGTATTACTTACATCTTACAATGACTCTCAGTAAGCTTATATCTTTTTATCATACTTTTCTATTTTGTTATAGTTTATATGTTGTTTTTAGATAAATAAATATTAATAATTATTTTCAGTTATCCACTCTCTAAACCTGAAATAGTGAATTATCACTAATTCACAGTGTATTTTCACTATTTGCCACAGCTAAAAGTCGGCCACTTGGAATTAGTGCATATACACTTATGTACCCAGTGAAATGATGCACTTATGAAAACAGTGAATTTCACTGGGTACATAAGTGTATATGCACTAATTCCAAGTGGCCGACTTTTAGCTGTGTCAAATAGTGAATATACACTGTGAATTAGTGAAAATTCACTATTTCAGGTTTAGAGAGTATAGAAATTTATTTTGATATAGTCATCTTATAATTTTTGTAGGCTCATGGGGGGGGGGGGGGTTGATCCCCTTAACCCCCCTCTATCTACGCCACTGTTAGTATCTATATGTTGTATCTTTTAAATATATCCCAAAAAAGGGCTTAAAATAAATTTTAATAACCTATAAAGTGTCACTTAATAGATGATATTTTGCTGCAAAAATAGAGCAGATTCGAAAATTGAATCTTCATAATAAAAGAATTAGAGCATATTTTGTGTCTATATATGCTTTTCCTTATTTATATGAATATAGTTAAAAAAAGATAGAGTATTGTTTGGGTTATATTTCTATCTTTACTTATGTGAAACAAATTTTAAACTTTATGTTAATATGGAATGTTTAATCGATCTAAACTATTTACCCTTTTTTGGAATTCCTTTAATTCATTTTAAAAAACAGCTAATTAGTTAGCAAATCATTCTAAAAAAATACATGATTTCCATGAATTCTACAATATTCTTTACAATAATTTTTAATATAAAACTCACTTTTGTTTTTTATAAATATTAGTTTTCTAACATATCCTAATGTCAAAGTATACACATTAAAGTAAAATAACTAATCTGACATTTGGCAAGATGAATTTATTATTATTTAAAATTAAAAATTTGAGGGTGGTTTTCACCCCTTCATTGGCTATTTCGGCACGTTTATGAAATAAGTGCCTTTTTGATTGAATTACAAGTGTAGGGGAGACCAGGGATGAAAGTAACAATTTTCAATTTTGTGTTTATATATTTAATTTGTGTACAGTTATGAAACTCACAATTATTTCTTAATATACTTACACTTTCTTCTTCCTTTCGGGATATATACAATTCTTATAAAGTTTATGGTTTTTACAAAAATAAATGAACAATGAAGATCGCGATTTGATACAACCATCCCGACCCATAGGGATTATCAAGTCTTATCAAAATTGGTGAGATAGTACTCACTTTTTAGACGATAAAAGGTACAAAATTTCGAATATTTCCGAAACCTCTAATTCGATTAGCATCAAAATCAATATGTCTGGAGTACTCACTGAGACAAACATTTTCCCCAAAAATAATTCAAATCAGTGCATATTTACAATAGTTATCGTGAACGAAAGAAAATTCTATATCCAGACACATACACACGCACAGCTTAACAAATCAACTTTTGTTTAGGTTTTGAAGGTAGTACAATAAGAATCTGCTCTTATCTCATACACGATTTTTACGGTATTACAATACTTCCATTTCTTCGAACATAGAAGTAAAATGAATAGAAAACAGACACTGAACGCGCAGCTGCCATGCGGAAATCAACTTTTCTTTACGTTTTGAAGGTAGTACATTCAGAATCTGCTCTTATCTCGGATACCATTTGTTGATGGTATTACATGGAAGTAGAGCTGGGCGCGTGAGTACTTTTTTGCTCACGATCACGAACGCTTACGAGTACAATTGTTTTAGTCACGCCCGCTCACTCACGGTCTCAGAAATAAAAATCACGATCACGCACGCTCACGAATTGTATTTTTTTACTCACGCCCGATCACGCACGGCGGGTCACGGTCGTGTCACGATTTTAATATGAAATAAATAAAATTTTGTATTAATTTTTTAATTAATTTTTTTTCGTGCAATATAATATGAGTAGTGTTTCCAAATTCCCGGGAATTTTCCAACGCCGGGAATCGGGAACAGGAAATCGCAATTCCCGGGAATTCCCGGGAAAAACGGGAATTCTCGAAATTTGTATACATATTTTTTACATTTTCATAGCTTCTCTTAAAAACTAATAATAAGAACAATAAAAAAATAAGAACACTTTTTGAATTTTAATATTAATCGGTGATTATCTAAACACAATACTATTACATTTTAAGAAAAATTGTTAATTGAAAATTATTAAGAAAGAAATAATGAGTCATTGATATAATAATTCTTTGGATGAAGAAAATATTATATAAAATAGAAAAATAGTCTAACAATAAGTGGAAGCAGAATTTTTTTTATATTGGAAATAAAAATATATATTTTTTTAATTTAATTTTTTTTTTCAAAATTTGCTGTCTCTAGCAAAATGCGCCCCAAAGTGGGCACCCCCTCTGCAAATGGGCAGTAGTAACACTATATAAAGTTATAAAATCAAATACTATTTTAATAGAATTTTAAAAACAAACAAATATACCAAGTCTTATTGTTAGTTTATACTTTAGACTCTATTTAAACTCTAATTGTAATATTCATAATAAAAGGTTTATTATAAACAATTTGAATTTTTACCATAATAAACCTTTTCTTTTTAACTTTAAAATGCATTTTTTATTCTTTCTCAGAAAAATACACTGCACAAACAGCTAAAACAAGAATTTCAAGCTAGTAAGATAATTTAAAATTACATCCTGATGTACCAAACAAAAATTTAACTTCCAATCCATATTCTTAACTAGAAGTACATACCATACATTATTGAATATAATAACAATATAAGTGCCCCTACAGTTGAAAGTATATATTTCAATGATTATTTTTATTTCCCGAAATTCCCGAGAAATAATTTTATTTTTCCCGGGATTCGGGAACTGAAAAAACTACAAAATTTCCCGGGAATTCCCGGGCGGGAATTCCCGGGAGGAAACACTAAATATGAGTATACTTTATATTTGTATTATTTATTTTAAACTACATTTTTAGTGCAAATAATAACAAAAAAATGGATAAAATGGAAATAAAACATAGTATGTAATAGTAACAATCAATACATTTGAAAATCTGGGGGATTATTAACGTGTCGACAGAATGATTTAAAATTTCTTTCAAGTTGGCAACGCTGACTATGTATTTTATAGTGCTTCTTCTTTGAAATTCTAATTGTAGTCAATTGTAGCATTTCGTATTAACAATTAAATATGTGAAACTAATCCAAACGTATCATTCTCAAAATATACATAGTCACGGACTCACGCACGACAAAAATGTACTCACGCACGATTGTTTTAATGTTACTCACGATCACGCACGTTCACGATCCAATATTTGAAAATCGCTCACGCTCACGTCGGGTCACGGCCCGCGCCCAGCTCTACATGGAAGTAAACGATGAATGAAACTTATGAATTTCGAGCATCCACCTTTTTGGATGGACCATCTGTATAAGCCGTTGGATGCTAGCACGTGTTGTTGCCTAAACCCAGGCCTGTAAAGCCCATCCAGATGTGTCGTGAGAGATACAACAACCAGGGCCTGAGGCGTGCGCTTCGGCAGCAGCGCGCAGCATTCCGTAATTGTCATTTATCAAAATAGCCGAGCTTTCTATCAACGCACCACCACTGCCGCGACTCCTACACGTATTTATCATTCCAGTGTCCCGAGGGTGTTCCCAGGAGACCGGCCGACACATCGGCTCTCACACATTCTTTAGACTAGGTAACATCGTCCGTGCGCATGCAGTCTTATTGTTTCTATTTTTATATACGAGATGTGATCGCGTTGACTATGGAATTATTGTTTAGGATATTTGAAAAATATATAGATCTATTTTTATTATACACAATAGGTATGATGACTAATTTAAAAAAACTATTCTATGATGATCTTACGTGTCTTATATTTCCAATTTGCAGAAAATAAAGGTTCAATCGCAAAAATTAACTCTTTTAAAACTAATTTTGAATTTGACGCCAAAACGCTCGCAGGTGACATTTCAGAGTTGTGACGTCACACTCCTTGTCAACAATAATCAAACATTCAGAGTTGGACAATAATTTAATTATTTTGTGTGTTAAAAATGAATTCCAAAGTATATAAGTTCTTAAATAAGGTATGTATACCTAATAATCTTGTAAGAGAACTGATATTTGTCTAAAATAAAAGACGTTTACTGATACGTGATGTCATTCGTTCTGATTGGTGTTCTATTTAGCATGGCGAATTGCTGTATTTTACATTTTTATTTTAACAAAAATTATATTAATCTCGCTTTTAATATAAAAATAAATATATTTTTTAGAATCTTTTTAACCTATTTCCTTATATTTATAATCATAATTTCAACGATACTTTGTTACTGACATGCCTTTTATTTACTATACATTATTTTGTTCAATATGTAACGGTGTAGGCAGCGTACTGCAAAAGAGTAAACTTTTTTCCGACTTAATTTACTATTATCATCACTGCTTATTCCTTATGTTACCTTATATAACAAAATACATTCTAAAACCTGGGGAAAGAATATATCTATGAACAAATTTAAAAAAAAAACACGTAAATTCGATTAGTGGTTCTCGAGTGATAAGACAGACAGACAGAGAGACGTTCCGTTTTAAAATATGTAAGGAAGGGGTTAAATCATCTACGCTATATATTTTTAAATTAAATCGATTTTTTTCTATGTATTGTATTCAATACTATAGCGCATTTGACCCGGTGTTACCCGGGATAATATCCACAAAATCATAGTGACCTAAATTTAATATAGATTTTTGTATTCCATGGCTACTATGTTTTTATATATAAATGAAATCATGGAAACAAAACACGACTTGATCAAGTTTTTTTTAGCCTTAAATCTTAGTTTTTCATTAAATATTATTAGCCACGAATATGCACAGAAAAATGATCTAACTATTAGTGAAAACCGCATAGAAATCTGTTCAGTAATTCTCGAGTCTATAAGCCTCATACACATTCATTTTTTATATTTAGATAAAAAAATCAGAGTTGGCTTTGATAAACTAGTTTTAAGGAGAACTTCCACGGACGTTGTTACCGAGTCTTTCTGAGCGCACAGAAACGAAGATCGCACGGTTACGAGACTTATGGATATTCGTATCAGAATGTAAATGCAGTGTGGTGACAATAGGACAATTAATGGCCGCCGTGTAGGTGGTGGGTGTGTTCTCATTGTGGTACGGACCTACCGCCCTCACCGGGTTCTTGATCTCAGAATTTCCGAAAAAAATAATCGAACGTGTATTGTTTTTATTATTTGTATTATATACCATATATGATTCATCGATTGTTTTATGTACCTATATGAGTTATTGCATGAAAATGAAATTCAATTTAAATTACGGTTTTTTGGATATTAGCTTCTGGGTGTAAGCCGTGTCAATTTGGTCGTGTTATACGGTTTTTTGTTGATTTTTTTAATTTTTACTTTCTTATACCAATGTATATGAAATATACATATAGTATAAGTAAGTATAGTAAACGCGATTTTTTTCGAAATCCGGATTTTGATGGAATTATCAATTTTGACCTTCCCTGAATCCATTCTGACTATTTTCGCCATGATGTCTGTGTGTCTGTCGGTCTGTCTGTAGACGCTGTAACTCAAATACGACAAATCGTAGAAAGGTGGAATTTTATACTTAAGATTGATTTTTGCCTGGGATGAAAACCTCCTATTTTTGAAAACGATCATTCAACCGGAAACGGATGTTTACCTACATCGATTTTTGAATTTTTCGAATTACACTGAAACAGTGCGAATTAGAGAAAAATGACAAAGTTGAAAATTGTAGGTAATATTATTATCTATAATTTATGTTCTATTAATTTTTTCGAAAAAAAAAACAAATTTAATTTTTTTTTTTTTTACTAAGTATTCGATTTTAAGTACATTTCAAATGGTTCATAACAGAGAAGAAATATCTGCCATGTGTGTCATGGGACTTTCTTATACGTATCACAGAGACTGTACGTGTTTGCTATAGGTACCATGGGTCTTTCTTATACATAATATTGAGAATAAACACTGTACACTCTATTTTATTTTGTTTGCAGTGGTCGCCGGGTGACATGACGGTATGAGTCGTGATCCGTACGGTCAAATCACCCGACAACCAGTATAGATTATTTTAAATAATGATTTTAAAAAAAATTATTTCTGGCTAAATCATAAGTGTTGGAAAAAAATGTATGGGGAATTAATTATACCCGGGAAAAAATGATAAGATATAACAAGATATTATAAGATATGTTCGCATCTCGTTATATATGGTAATATCTTAATTTTTGAGCCTAAAATATATTAATTTATATAGATATATCTGATAATATATAGTAATATCTTAATATATATTGGCCCTAAGATCCGAAAATATATTGTTATATATTTTGATATATAGTAACATCTTTATATGTATTAGCCCTCAGATCCGAGAATATATTGTTATATATATTTATATATTTATATATCTGCTAATATATTATGATATCTTGAAAATATTATTTTGAAAAGAGTTCACTTAGCTTAGAATATATTGTAATATATTATTATATATAGATATATCTGCTAATGTATTATTATATCTTAATAAATTTTATTTTTTGAGTTATCATAGCCAAGAATATATTGTAATATATATTAATATATGGACATATCTGATAATATATAATCATATCTTAATATATATCAGCCCTCAGATGCGAAAATATATTGTTATATATATTTATATATTGTTATATCTGCTAATATATTATCATATCTTAAAAAAAATATTTTTTATGTATTAGGTAAACGCCCGGTGGTAAAGTATTTGTAAATAAAGTGGCTGTTACTTTTTTAAATTTATTAAATGATTAACATTTGTTATAACAAAATATTACATTTGACCAATATCAATGGTGATAGGAATCCGGCAGTAAAAATTTGAGGATTGTAGCAGTTTGTATTAATTTTTTACTTATTAAATGTAGATGGTATTGACGCACAAACAACAGCATCCTAAGCGAAGAACCGCGTGTTTTTGAGAACATTAGTGATGCTACTGATGGAAGACATCTTGTCAAAAGAGCAAAATTAAAAAAATTACCAATAAAAATAAAATGTTATTCATCTTGCAATAAATCGGATAGCAAAAATTTTTTTTGCACTTTTTTAGATTTATTTTAGTTAGTTTTTCTTTCTAATTTATTTCTTAATTTTTAGTTGGATTATTTCAAAAAAATCTTAGTTTCTCAAAAATAATACCTACCTACATAATATCAATTGGGCAAAAAAATTAATATAAAATCATCAAAATTCCCAAAAACTAGCTTTTTGTGGTGTATAAAATACACCACGTGAGTAACTGTGTTACGGTATTTCACACGAGTAATTAAGGGTTAAGAACAAATAAATACTGAATAAAAATCAAAAGGCCGCTGGCCCTACACTTCTTTAGTCTAAATAATCATTACTTGATACTGTAAATCGATAGCACGTATTTATACTAAAACGATTATCAAATTTTATATTTATATCGCAATGAATTCTGAAGAAATGGAATAAAATTTTTTTAAATACCCTGAAACGGTAAAATCAGATTAAAGAGAAAAAATTTTGACTAGAATATAAGCCAAATTTTTCTCCATGTAACTGTCCATTGCTCCTTCTGAACTGGCATCCCGGGCGGTAGCCCAGTCTCCCTCCCTGATGTTGGCATTGCTATTATACATTAACAAAATAAGCAACGAATTTTAATAATATTAAATTAATAATAATAAATATAAAAAATTCAAATATCAACCATTCTTTTTTCTAATGTTCACTTGACTTGAATTTAATATTGCACTCGCGTTATTTGTATATGTAGTTTTGTATATATATTCTGATTTCACGAAATAAGTAAATTTTATTTAGAATTGCCCATATAATCAGGAATGATAAAGTTATAAGTAACATATATTTTTGTTTTAAAAATTCACAGTTGACATATCACCCAAATTTTCAATATAATTTTATAAATTAAGAACAAAAATATTTAAACAAAATTTTGGACAGTGAAATATTTTTTAAAATAAATTTTATGCATTTCTCTACAAAATTAATATCTTTTAGTTTTACTCTATTTTTAATAGTTTTTGAGATATTTTGTTTTCAAAAAAGTACATTCATCATATTTTAAAATAGGTAGTGGATATTTTTGGTGAAACTTTTTTTTGAAAATGATGTTCCCACGCATTTATCTAAAAATTCTACAACTTGTGTTGACAATTTTTATACAAACATTGATGAATACATTTTTGAAATTATAATCACTGAATTCTATGATCACACCAGTCAGGTGTGATAATTTCTCAAAAAATACAATTTTTAGTGATATTAATAGACCGAAATTTAACTTGTAAGAGAAATATAAACTCCGTTACAGCCAAAATCTCAAAATTCGTGCACGCACTTAGAGTGTTAAGCAACAAGGTTGTGCAAAATGTTTTGTTACATGTGTATTAGCTTATATACATTTAATTATTAGATATGGAATTTTTTTGTGCTTCTCTTCTTATACCTATAACATACTCAAAATACAAAATAAATTGCTTCGTATTATGGCCAGATATGACCCAGGGAACACTGCCGTCCACTGCTTATATAATACAAATTTTTAAATATAATCGATAGGTATTAATTTATTAGAAAATGAGTTATTCACAAAAAAAAAACTGATTTATGTAATATAAATGACCATAATTACAACATAGAAACAAACACAATATGAAATCTATTCAAACACGTAAACAAATTGTCAATAGAAATGTAGTTAACAATACAATTAAAATTTTCAATAAAATTCCTAAATCTATAATAGATCCGTCTGTTGAAGAACTGAAAATTACTTTAAAAGAATATTTATAAGCAAATGTCACATGGTTTTCTTCATTTATTTACTATACATACATATATTTCGGATTTCTTTAATAGTCACAATATTTCTATACAGTTTTTGTATATATATTTTTATTTTATTAATACGGGCCTCAAATATTACTTAATACGCATATGGATTATTTTTTTTAATTGATTAAATAATATTCGAGTATGTTGTATATATGTAATAGCTATACATACTATGTTCGTAAAAGTTGGTGTAACTTGCCTCTCACTAGCAGTGTGATTTCACTTTGAATCAGTATATAAGCAACCAACGAACTCTAATGTTTACATAGGTGCATTCAAGTAAGTTAATACGGACGTAAGTAAATGAAGCTGCTATATGTTTATTTAATTATATAATATATGTGACATTTGATTATAGATTCAGTACGAGTTTTTCCCTGGTTGGACGATTCTGTAGTATTGGGATAGATAATAGATGGATCCCCCCCCCCTCTATGCATATATTATAAGATATTATAATATATTTTTAGATATGCCAAGATATACAAATATATTAACAGATATGCTAATATATTGTTATATATGTCGAGATATACTTGTATATTAACATATATACTAATGTATGCTAATATATTGTAATATATGTCAAGATATGCTTGGAGCCTGAATTTGGCACGATCCAAGAAGGCATTAGTATATATTATAATATATAACTATATCTTGCAATATATTACAATATATTATAATGCGTTCTTGGATCGTGCCAAAATCAGGATCCAAGCATATCTCATCATATCTGACCAATTGGATCTTGTAATATATGCTAATATCTTATCATTTTTTCCCGGGTAGATAATAATATACCCGACATTTTTTATCTAAAACATTTTTGTCTTATTTCAAAAAATTCAAAAAATTACAAGAGTAATAGACGGTATGAGTCGTGATCCGTACGGTCAAATCACCCGACAACCAGTAAAATTACATGAGTAAACATCCGTTTTCATCTTATTGTTAGTAATTATGTTAAACATAATTCGTTCGATACATAATTTATAAAATAATATTTCTATAGTTTATGTCTCATTCATTTTACTCTATCTTTTATTAGTTTGTCAGAAATATCCTTCACTAAAATAAAAATCACGTACACTGTTCACTGTCATTATTACGTATAAGAAAGTCCTGTGGCACACGGCAGATTATTTAGTATTATAAAAAGTGTTGTTAATTTGAACTAATTGGGAAAGAAAGTTCTTCTGTTTATTGAATCAAAAATGTTGAATTTAAATAAAAGAAAATTTTTGAACAATTCGTACCTATATCTGTTAAAATGTGATTTAAATGTAAAATTATAAGAAAAACAATAAATATTATTGTTTATATAGAAAATTATGATTTCCCTTCTTAATTTCATTATTTATTAATTTTCTATAACAAATTTAAGTTTGATGCAAGAAATATAACCCAAAAATTTTGAATTTTAGATTTCGTTAAAAGTATGTTTATTATATTGAAAATGATGTGAAAAGTTGAAATTTTCAAACCGCAGGTCTGTATCGCATCACGTTCTCGAGATATGACCTCTCAAAGTTTTAGTTTTTTTTTTAATTTTTGAGAAAAATGGCTGTAACTTTTGAACATGAGGTCGGATTTGATTTTTGTCGACGAATTTGAAATCAGCGTGTCAAAATCTATAACAGACATGAACCTATTATTCTTTTTTTTTCATACAAAAATTTTTTCGCGAAAAATCGAAATTTTTGGACCAATATTTTTTCTCGAGGTTTGACGAATTATACATACATGTCATTACATAGATTTTGACACGCTGATTTCTAGTCCGTCGACAAAAATCAAAGCCAACCACACGTTCAAAAGTTACAGCCATTTTTCTCGTCGACAAAAATCAAATCCGTCAACACGACCATTTTTCCCCAAAATTAAAAAAAAATTAAATCTTTGAAGGGCCATATCTTGAGAACGGTTTGAGATACAGATCTATAGTTTGAAAATTTCAACTTTCCACATCATTTTCATTAAAATAAACATACTTTTAACGAAATAAATTAAAGATAAGAAAACAAAAAGAAAAATCATTCTTATACTAAATAAACAAAAATCGCCCCCATCCCTAGTTTCCACCACTAATTACGCCTCTGGAATTCACATATCTATATAGATATTAAAATAATAATAATGTTGAGAGGTGTCGATTTTCATTTTTATGTCAATTAATTTTTTATTAATTTTTTTATGAAGTTATATTAAAAAAATCACTTAATCTATAGACATCGATAATTTTAATTTTAAATTGTATCTGCTTGACTCATCGATGAATTTGGTGAGATGCTGTTTGGATTCTGTAGAACAAAATCATCTTCATAAAAAATAAAACAATTGAATTTATCATATCGCTTAGTATTTATTTTTTCATCTGAATTATAATGAGTCACTTAAATCGATTTTATAGAGGCCTGATTCATTTTATTTTAGTTTTGATGTTAGTAATTTGGAGGTCATGGTTCATATTTAGTTAGTCATTATCAGTATTGAAAAATATTGTGAAATAGCAGCTTACTTATACATTATATATATTTTTTTGTTTAGACTGTGAATTTTATAATAATCGAGTTATGAATTAAATTATATACAAAAAATAAAATATACGATATTTTGGTTAGGATTAGACATGACAAGAGACGAGACGAGACAAGACGAGACGGAACGAGACGAGACGAAATGAAACGAGATGAGGCGAGATGGAACGAGACGTGACGAAATGAAACGAGATGAGACGAGACGAAATGAAACGAGATGCAACGAGACGAGACGCAACGAGACGAGACGAGTAGAGACGAGACGAGACGAGACGAGACGAGACGAGACGAGACGAGACGAGACGAGACGAGACGAGACGAGACGAGACGAGACGAGACGAGACGAGACGAGACGAGACGAGACGAGACGAGACGAGACGAGACGAGACGAGACGAGACGAGACGAGACGGGACGGGACGGGACGGGACGAGTCGAGATGGGGCGAGTTTGGACGAGACGAGACGAGATTTAAGTATATCTTATCTCGTCTCGATCTTAGATCTTATAACTAGAATGTCTCGCGGTTTCGTGCGAATAAAAATAAACAAAGAAATTTCAATTACTTTATTATTAAAAAATAAATTTTACTAAAAATTAATTTTTTCTAATTATTTGATATTTCTTTAAAACTGAAATTCACAATGACAGGTATTCTTAAATAAAGCCGATATCGTCCAGTTTCGATCTTGTGAATTAAAAAATCTGAAAAATACTGGAAAATGGAACATCCAGATATTAAATAAAAACTAATTTTAGGCAAAAATTTTGAGGATCTGTAAGTCTTTCGCGAGAATTTCGGATATACATGTTCATATGAACTTTTTTGCATTTAATATTTTTCACGATTTACTGTTCAAATTTGTTCTACCTGATATCACACCCCCGCAAAAAAGTGTCACAACTCAAAAAATGTAGTGTTTTGGAAATATGGGAATAAATCATGAAATTATAATAATTTAGGTAAATCAAAATTGTAAAGAAGAAAGACTGATACACAGCATTTAATTTACATATTTCAGTATTCCTGTGATGTTTGAAAAATAGTACCTAACTATTAAAACGCTTAGTGATTAAGTATTTAAAAATAAATAAAAAATATGCTAGTTTTGACGGTAGGTATACGAACTAGGTACATTAATGACAATTTTTAGTAGAAATATATAGTAATTTGGAATCATTCTACAAATTAATCTCAAATATGACATTTTTTGAGTTGTGACACTTTTTTGCGGGGGTGCGATATGACTCACCCTGTATATATATTAGGGTGTGCCAAAAAAAGGCGATATTTTTTTTCTTCGCTCTCAGCCCAAAATATCTCAGGAAATGCCCAAACAAAGCTCCTGTTAAAAGCGGAGCTCAAAATTCCAATTTTAAGAGGTCCTCCACGGAAGTTGAAGTTTTCCCATCTAAATAAAATGGGAAACGGAGTTTTTTAACAGTTTTTTGTCCTGTAAACTGTGAAAAAATTATTTTTGAAAAAAATGAATGAATGGATCTTTTTGAGTATTAAATTTAGTACAAAAAGTCCCGTTGAGTCAAATTTCTATATTCAATATTTGATTTTGGACAGAGCTTTGAAGTTCAAATTTTCGCATTTTTTCGCGTTTTTTGCATTTTTCAGCTAAACTATCCGAGTTAGGGCAAAATGTTAACTAGCAAAATTGTAGTACGGTTGACATTCTATAAAAAAGTCTCCATCGACTTTTTTGTATTATGAATAACAACAAAGTTATAGACCCATAAACATTTATTTTTTTAAATTTTCGCTTTTATGAACTAAAATATCGATAATTGAACAAAGAATATTATGCAAATTTGTTAGTACATCAAATTTGGAACAAAATTGGATAAGATTTTTTGTATTATCAGTAGTTAAAAGTTACAGACTTATTTAATCATATTTTTATGATTTTTCCACAAAATTATGAAATATATTAACAATAAACATGACATATTATTAAAATATAAAAAGCACAAAGTTGTAGCCTTTATCCCTTTTAGGCTGGTTCCAATAATTTATATAACTTTGTTGTTATTCATAATACAAAAAAGTCGATGAAGACTTTTTTATAGAATGTCAACCGTACTACAATTTTGCTAGTTAACATTTTGCCCTAACTCAGATAGTTTAGCTGAAAAATGCAAAAAACGCGAAAAAATGCGAAAATTTGAACTTCAAAGCTCTGTCAAAAATCAAATATTGAATATAGAAATTTGACTCAATGGGACTTTTTGTACTAAATTTAATACCTACTCAAAAAGATCCATCCATTCATTTTTTTTCAAAAATAATTTTTTCACAGTTTGCAGGACAAAAAACTGTTAAAAAACCCCGTTTCCCATGTTATTTAGACGGGAAAACTTCAACTTCCGTGGAGGACCTCTTAAAATTGGAATTTTGAGCTCCGCTTTTAACAGGAGCTTTGTTTGGGCATTTCCTGAGATATTTTGGGCTGAGAGCGAAAAAAAAAATATCGCCTTTTTTTGGCACACCCTAATATACATACATATAAGATTACGCGTATATAGAACCTATACAAAAAATCGCACACTGTGACAATCCTATAGCATCACAGACATACACACATACACACTCACAATGGGTGTCGCCCACACCGACTTCCAAGGTATTGAAATATCAAAATTATATGATATGCATTTAATGTAGGAGTTAACTTAAAAATGTGTTGTTTATGTTATATAATCGCTGCTCGTAAATTGTGGCCATAAATTTGAAAATACACCCCATTCATCATTGCATTGGGAATGTTGCAAATATTTGAATAAATTAATTAAATTGTGGGGGTGGTGGTAAATATATCAAAAATATATGCAAACCTGACCATTAAGGTTTGTGTTCTTATGTAGCATTAAAGTCTCTTTAATATTCAATGATTCATTATAATTAGGTACATATAAATAATATATAGCCTTTGTTTGTGTGTCAGTTTGTAATATAACGCATGAAGTAAGTTGTTGATTACAAATCTAAAAAAAATTTTACGTCGCAAAATTTTGTATTTTTTTTTTGTAAATTTTAAACAACACGAATAATTATGATATCTGTAATAATATAGAAAAACTATAAAATTTTCAACTATTATTAAAATTTTACATATACAGGATGTCTAAATACCAGGGGACACTATGGGGATCTCGGAAACTATAAGAGATAGAGATAGAGAGTTATCTTACTTTTTGATAATTTTTTGAGATATTTTGAAAAATAGGTATATAGCAAGTTGCATATCATTGAAAAGGGAATAAAATCTTCTGTTCAAAAATTATAAAATTTCTTATTGCTTCTATTTAAGAAAACTTTAATTTGTCTCATATCTCAAAAATTACGAGATTTCTGGAAACTAAAAAAATATTTTTAATTAGACAATACCCTGCAGCATTTATTTGAAACATTTTTTTGTAATTTTAAGTCGCTTAAGAAATATTCACGATGGAAAATTTCCGAGTAAAATGTTTTTTTGTTAATACCTCTTCTAGTATATAGGCTATGAACATTTTGTAGAATGTAAATGTCCCCTTTTAAAGATAACTTTTCTCTCATTTAACCGAATCTCTATCTCTTATAGTTTCCGAGATCCCCATAGTGTCACTTGGTATTTAGACATCCTGTATATATGTAGTATCATAGTTATTGAGGTTAGGGTGCGAAACACCCCAGGGTTTGACATATTAAAATATCTTTAAAGATTGTATTGAATCCTTACATATAGTATTGAAATCTGCATTGATATTTTATTAGAAATATTTTTAATATATTAAATAATTAGGTCGATAAAATTATCTCAAAAAAGGTTACTTTTTTCTCTTTAATTTTTGTGTCCTTACGTAGTATTGAACTCTCATCAATTATTTATTAGAAATGTTCAATATTAAATAATTAAGTCTATAAAATTATATCTCAAAAATATATTTTGTATTTTTTTAAGGTTTGTATTCTTACGTAGCATCGAAGTCTCCGGCTTCAATATAATCATATAATGCAATATCAATTTATTTCATTGTTATTATATTACAATGTATATAAAAATTGTTTAAACAAATGAAAGTTTTATTAATTATATCGATGAACCTCTCGGCGAAAACCTCAACGAGACTCGTAAATTATTAGGATTGCCATATTCTCGTAAAAATTAAAAAAGATTTTAATAATTCGGTCTCGAATCAGTGGCGGCGTAAGGTAGATTGGTACCCGGGGCGGTTTTTTTTGCCCCCCCCCCCCTTTTTTTTCGTTCTCAACTCAATATTAATATCAGTTTTCCGGTTTTTTGCACCCCCTTCTAGAAAAAAGTGCTGTCTTTTTTTCGTTCTCAACTCAATACCTATTAATTTCAGTTTTGTTTTTTTTTTCACCCCCTTCTAGAAAAAAGTGTTGTCCTTCATTTTATTTTTATTTTTTGTTGTCAATTTAATATTTTTATTTTTATTTATTCTCATGACAGGTTATACACACTTTCCAGAGTATTTAAAGAATAATTTGTCACCCCTTGGTGCTTGGTACCCGGGGCGGGCCGCCCCCACCGCCCCCCCCCCCCTTACGCCGCCACTGTCTCGAATTAAAGACAATGGGGTGCAGAAGTGCCCAATCCTATAGATTTAAGTTCTTTTTGGATCATCTTCAAAAAAATTGCTTATACATATATCCTATCATGCCCCTATCTTACACTATATTTATTTAATCCAAAATAAAAACCCATCATAGTCTATTATAAAATCATTTAATCAATATTCAATCAATACAAATCAAATAAGTTCGCGTAACCATTTTGATCGGAGTCGACAGTTGTATTGTATTAGAGAAGGCATTGGTTTGATTGCGTCGCACGTGAACAGAAGCTGCTCCCAAGTTACGCCTCCGGGGCCGGCCAAGACCGGTAGTTATACAGCAACAAGTAGCGGTCGCATATATATGTAGGTACTCTGTAACATGGCGTCCCGACATTTGCACAATCTTTACATGTATTTCGATCGTGATACTACGATATTTAATTATACATTTAATTAATAGCGTTTTTGTCATCTCTGGACTCAAAGGAAAAGATAATTTCCCACCCCCATTTTGGGATATTTTATAATTTAAAAATAAAACATATTTTTTGATTGTTTCAGATGACGTGACTGCATTTTTCAACCCCTTCAAATTTATCACCAAAAGTAAGTGCCCTTTATGTATAAATTACGTCACTGGGAAGATGATTATTAAATTATCATATTGTTTTTAAAATCACTGCTCGTTTAGAGTACAAGATATAAATTTTACTTACCACCTATTATAAATTACTTGAAAAACGGAGAACTGTGGTTTATTAGTCACTTAAACTAAAAATACACCTTAACCACAAAATTTATGTCACTCGACACGTGTTTCGACTTCACAAGAAGTCCTCATCAGGAGCCTAGCCTGGAATCGTTAGGCTCCTGATGAGGACTTCTTGTGAAGTCGAAACACGTGTCGAGTGACATACATTTTGTGGTTAAGGTGTATTTTTAGTTTAAGTGACCTATTATAAAGTATATCTTACTAATCGATATTTAATAATAAGTAATATTAACCCTTTGCATGTTGAGTTTATTTCACCACACATGGTTCATTTGGTGGTGTCTCAATTATATGCATAATAATAAAAAATGTTTGTGAATTTTTATATCATTTTATTTAATTATCGTATATAGACAGAAAACTGTTGAAGGCTTATTTTATACCGTAAATATATCTGCACCAGTCTTACGTATTTTGGAGTCTTCTATCTTTTTTTTAGAATTCAGAAGGGGCTATAAAAGAGATTAATCTTTACTGAAATATTCCTTAAATAATATGGTATAGATATATAGTTATTAAATGTTGTATTAATAATATTTATTTTACGATTAAAAAATACATTGGTTTTTCTTATATATAATTAATATTTAACGTTATATTAGTACAATACCTACCTAACCAATAATACCTAAAATATTACAATAAGGTATTGTATATATATACCTACCTATATATGTACTCGTATATATAGGTGTATACTAGCATATAAGGCAGTGAATAATTATAAATAATTGTGATATAGGTAAGGTATCGGTATTTATATCTATACATCAGCAATTGAAAGAATTTTAATTTACCTTTTACACATATATCTATTTATAGGTAGGTACCTATCGGAGTTTAATAATAAAAATAAATCATTTTTAACTTTAAAATTTATATGTGAATAATGTCTATTGTCTTAAGAATTTTTTTCAAGCTGGAAAAAGATTTATAGATAATATATTATTCATTGGTATATCTTAAGAAATAATTCTATTAATTATTCATGTATATTCTTTGTATGTAAGGGTGTATGTATACATATACACCCTAATTAATATTTCTGTTTTTATAAAAACAGAAATATTAATATGGAAAACCCCCTCAATCTGTTCTTTAAAGTTCTGTTAAATTAGCCACAAACTCAGTGTTGACAATTAATATTTATAGGCTACTAGCTGACCCGGCCAAGCGTTGCTGTGGTTAACCTATACTTTAGCAACATTTGTAGGTTATATGAAACGTTTGGAAGTTTGACATAGCGCCATCTATTGAATACTTACTCAATCCAGTCAACAGATGTCACCATCTGTTAGAATCGTTTGGAGGTAACAGATAATTGAGACTGTCAAATAATAGACAAATAATTTGCAATAAAATAATATTGCGATCATAAATTGAGATGTAAGGTATCCTATCTTTCAAGTTGGATCAAACTGCACACGGTGTCAAATTTGATTAAAATCGGTTAAGTAGTTTAGGAGTCCATAGCGGAGGAACATGTGACACGTAATTTATATATATTAAGATTATGCTCAATGCAATTTAAAATCGTGTATTTTAAATACCTATATATAGCAATTTTCACGTTTTTCTGAAAATACTATACTGTTTTTCCTATATTATGGCTTTTTTGTAGCTTGGTAATTTTTAAAGAAGACTATAGTTTTGGTATCTATCTGAAATGTATGTAATAAAAGTTATCTTTAGTATATTTATAAATAAACATATTTCTACTTAATTTGCTTTAATTTTTGAGGTCTGTGGGAGGGGGTTATGTCCCTCAAACGATGAATTCGACTGAAATTTCAATGAGACGAGAATGAGACGATATGAACGTCGGGAGGCTCGGTTTTAGAAAAATAATTAATAAATTATTAATTATAAACATATTTTTTTAATAATTTTTGAAACGAGATGTCTTCAATTTCGACGAGACGAGACTATACTCATTTAACTCTCGTCTCATATGCATTTTTTAAAGATATTTATAATTAGATAGGTATAAAGTAATATATTTTTGCAACATATATCTTAATATATATAAAATTACGTGTCACTTTGTTTACTTAACCGATTTTAATCAAATTTGTACACCGTGTGCAGTTTGATCCAACTTGAAAGATAGGATAGCTTACATCTCAATTTATGATCGCAATATTATTTTATTGCAAATTATTTGTCTTTATCTGTTAGCTCCAAACGATTCTAACAGATGGTGACATCTGTTGACTGGATTGAGTAAGTATTCAATAGATGGCGCTATGTCAAACTTCCAAACGTTTCATATAACCTACAATTTAATAGCATAACCACTACATGTTGCTAAAGTATAGGTTAACCACAGCAACGCGTGGCCGGGTCAGCTAGTAAATTTATATATTTCAAACCTTTGCTATAGAGTATTTAGAATTAAAATTATTAAGTACCTATAGTCTGTTTCATTTAAGTTTGCAGTGGTTGCTTGGTGATTTGACGGTATGAATCGTGTATCATACCGTCAAATCCCCCGGCAACCACTGCAAATTTAAATGAAATAGACTATAGATCTATTTTATAATAAATAAATATATATACCTATTTATAAAATAAATAATTGTGTACATATATTATAATTATTTATATTTATATCTCAGTATTTCGTTATTTATTAAATGTACTTATATACGCGATCATGCTGAGTTAAAAATAAATAACTTCAATGTATATGACAATTACATATATACGAAACTTTGTGTCATTTCAACAACTTTGACTCTCTATGTCTCCAATAAAGCACGTTCGGCTTGGCCGTTAGTCATCTCGTGTACAGTACAACTATAAATAGTGTATGTATCAATTACCCGAAACCCATAAGAAGAAGATGAGCCGTTTTCCCAGCCTATATTTATCTATACAGATGAAAATAGCTGTCTATTGTATTGTAGGACTTCGGTATAACGATTTTATTAGTTAGGTATTGTTTTTTTTTAACCTAATTGCAAGCAGGCTTTGCCTGGAAGTGTTTTATGCAATATATATACAATATACATATACAATGCAGTAACTAGAAGCTCGGGGGCCCCGGGGCAGAATGTGAGTGAGGAGGCCCTCGTGAAATAAAAACTGAAGACCTTTTTTTATTTTATATATATTTTTTTCGTTGTTATCTCAGTACTTTCAGCGCATATTAATTATAATGACCTTTTTTCCGTTAGCATGCCTATTTTTACATCTTATTAATTTTAACCTTTTTACACTACTGTGCCCCCCCCATGCTCGGGGGCCCCGGGACACTGCCCCGGCTGTCTCGGTGGTAGTTACGGCACTGGTACTGTATTGAAGTATTGAAAAAAATATATTAACTAAAGGGTTGAAAATTGATACCTTTTCGAATTGCATGACGCTTAACTATTTCATAAACATTTGAAACAAGTCGTTATTACTCGTGTCTTCTATTTTTAAACTAAACAAATTTTGGAATACTAAGTAGCCTATGTCCTTTCTGAAAATGTAAGCTATCTCTCTACAAAATTTCATCAAGATCGGTTCAGTGGTTTTATGTGAAAAGGTCCACGGTAATCGAAACCAGATAGTTAAAAAAATGTTTTACGAAAATGAATAATAAAATATAAAATTAACAGGCTATTTAACATAAATTTTCATAAACCAAAAGAAAATTAGAAAAATGTTAGTTCATTTTCAAAATATTTCCAAAAAATTTCAAAAAAGACAACAAATAAGATGAAATCACAATAACTTACTTATGTATGTGACGATCGTGGCAAACTATTAAAAGTCTTTGACAATTACATATCAAACGTGCCGTTTGACCAAATAAAAAAAAATACCCTCACCAACAATAATGACTAAGGGTGACCGCATTTATTATAAATTTATTGATGTATTTGATAAATAATTGTTATAAGTATTAGTTAATAATATCAATAAGCAATTAAACACACAGATAGTACTCTTATTATATCCTTTTATTCTACGTGTCACACCCGTCACAATTTTCTGTCACACCCGTCACAATGTTTGTTGAGTAATAACTAGTTAAATAGATTACGTATTTACCTGATGCTCTTGTACGTTAGGTAGGTACTAAAAAATAATATATTCGTAACATATTAAAGTATGATTTTTATAAAGTAACTTCAATATTTTCGATAAACTTTTGAGATTTTGCATAGAGGTTGCAAGACTTGCAATAGTTGGCGTAACACCCGTCACAGGGCTTTGAACGCTGGCATTTTTTTGTAAAATAACCGTAGACCTTTTATTCTTTCAATATACATATGTATTACATTAAGATCTACAGAAAAATGGTAAAACCATGTTATTAACTAATATTATTTAGAAATTATGAATCCGAGTTGAAATGTCACACCCGTTACCGCGGACTGACCCAAATGTAAGCTATATCTCTACAAAATTTCATCAAGATTGGTTTAGTGGTTTTATGTGAAAAGGTAGATAACAAACAAAATTTAAGGATTTACTGTATTTTGTAGTTGTAGAAATTCTAAGCCCCCTTTTTATTCTATTCGGAAAAATTTCATATTTAATCAAAATTTAATGTCGAATGAAGAAAAATTAGCATGTTCGAGGTTCTGCTGTATTATACTTAGTAGCGCGGCTGCACTAACCGCTAGAGCTCCCAGAGAACGTCCTGAGGGCATGATCGCGCTGCCGTCCCCCGCCTCCCACCTCCCGCGGGTCACTCCGTGCACTCGTGGGAACTGCACAGTGGCCGCGGAGCAAGCAAGACTGATCTTGTGCCCTCCAGCTAGGACAAGGACGACAATATGCACCGCGTGCGACAAAATATCGGTACGCCCACAATTGTGCGATGCCGCCCACTCGGCATGTAAGACGACGCCCACAGTTTGCGAACGCTCCGCCCACAGCCAATAGGAACGTGGTTCTATTTCAATTGTTATGTTATTGTGATATGGATTTTTGTTGTTAGAGAATTCGTGTTCATTGTTCATAGATGTCGTAGGATGTATTCGGTTGGATTTTTGGTGTAATTTATGTATATATTGGTTGCAGCTAGGATTACCAACCCAATTAATTTTTTTTTAATTCGATTGACGAATTAATTTTTATACCCATTCAGAAAAATTAAAATGACCTTTTTCCACTTAAAAAACGAATGCTTTAGATGAGATGAAATTAGGCAAATAAATCGATACATTTTTCTCTGAAATTTTTTTTATTAATTAACTATTAAAGTGACTAATACACAAAGAAAAACTTTATATTTTTGAAAAAAATCAAGATTCAGTGACGTATTTGTATACACTCTACAACCCTGGGTAAAGATCTTTTGCCTGCCCCCTCCCCTTTCGAGGTATTTTATAATAAATAGAATTTGACGACTAAAAAATGTATAAAAAAAAACTTGCCGCTTCCTTTAAATTTTCTGTTCTTACCTAAATACGTCCATGTCTAAATATCTCGTTTTTGAATTATTTTATACTACTTAATATAAGTATACGTGGAGCCCCCCCCCCCCTATAATTCGTGAAAATATAAATAGGTAATTAAAAATCTTTACAACATTAACATATTTATACACTCTGCAACCCTGGGCAAAGACAAATACCTTTTGCCTGCCCTTTCCCTTTTCGTGGTATTTTATAATAAATAAAATAAAAAATAATTTTGGTAATTTTTGACGTCTAAAAAAAGCATAATAAAAATTCTTGCTGCTCCCTTAAAATTTTCTGCTCTTACCTAAATACGACACTGTCTAAATATCTTGTTTTTGACTTATTGTATACCACTTAATATAAAACTACGTAGAGCCTACCCCCCCCCCCCCGCTCAGCTCCTAATTCGTGAAAATATAAATAACTAAAAATCTTTACAAAATATTACAATAATGTTGAGGGCATGATCCAGCCTTAATTCGGTCCTGAAAATCTTCAGTTTCTAACAGTATTAATATCGAAAGACTATTTAAAAATATCAAGTAACTTTTTAGTTTAATAATATTCCCGATAATATCTAACATATACCTTTTTTTAATAAGTCTATTGTTTAAACCAATCAATACTTGACGTTTCTTTTACGAAACAGAATGTCAAATCTGAAGACATATAAAACATTACAAAAACAAATTTGAATACAAATATAGTGAGAGGCATCACAATACATATATACGTTTCAGAGTTATGCAGTCACTTTCAAAGATCGAAATTTGAATATCTTTCTTGACGTTTGAAGGCTTTACATTCAATGCAAATTTGTATTGTTTAATTTAATATTATGACCTTTTGACTTCACACAATTTGTCGTACTAAGATGACTCTCTGCATAGGTATATTATTATTATAATGTGAAATGTTACATATTATAAAATATTGTTATTAAATGATCGGTTTTCTTTATTCTTTTGAGATGGTTTTGACTTCGATACAAATCGATGCAAACTGAATCATACTATATGAACATGCGCAGGGCTAGCTGGGGTTTGAAGTAAATATTATATACACTGGTAATAAAGATTTCTCAAACCAAGTAAACCTTGTTTTGTATATAACGAAAACAATATTTTCTTAAGGCTGTTCATGCCGATTTTTCCGAAACTAAATTCCACCAGATGTCGCCACCGTAGAAAACAAAAATTATTTGCACAAGTCTAGCCCTGAGGGGAAATGACAGATACAAGTAATTCATCTGTGGTATATTCATCAATGGTATATTTTCGAAATTAAACAGAGATGAAGCTACAAAAGATAGAAATAGTTCTTATGTTTTAAGGCTTACATTCAATATTTTCAAATGAAAATTGCAGAATTATTATAAAATTAGAAAGCTTAAACAAATATCTATGTCGTGGTATATTTTTTTCCCGTATTTTTCAAGAATTTTTGTTATATATTGAGTTTTATCTATCAAAAAAAATACAAAAAATTTTCAGATTTTTTTTATTAATAATATAAAAAAATTAAATTGAAAAATTATGTAGGTATGTCATGACATAGAAAAATTAATCTAGTTTATCACTGTATTTTTTCTTAAATAATTTATTAATACTGGTCAGAGCTGAACATAAAATAAAAACTGTAATTTCTATAGTAATTCTTATGGCAATTCAAATAGCATGTTCAGTTTGTTCAGCCTTAAGATAAACAATAATCTCTTAAACCAACTATAGCATTCTTGAACGAATGAATAACGTAGTTGGATTAAGAGTATGTTTCTTATATTAAGAAAATATTGTTTTCGTTATATACAAAACAAGGTTTTCTTGGTCCAATACAGTTTTTTTTTCTGTGTAGAAGACTCCAAAAGATGGTTGATGAAGAGTAATATTTTTTTACTACCCGGGAAAAAATTGCAGATCTGTAGAGATCTACTCAGATCTCGACAGATCTTCATTTTGAGACATCATATTTTTCACTGGTTTTTTGATCTGCGGAGACTTGCAAAGATCTACAACGGTCTACAAAGATCTAAAACGATCTACAATGAACTACAATGATCTACAAAGAGCTCTGAAGATCATTGTAACGTTGAAAGTTAATGATTTTTCAAAGTTTTAATCTTTATCACGATCTACAACGATTTTTAGAGATCATTGTAGGTCATTGTAGATCTTTGCAAGTCTCCACAGATCAAAAACTAGTAAAAAATATGTCTCAAAATGGAGATCTGTCGAGATCTGAGTAGATCTCTGCAAATCTACAATTTTTTCCTGGGTATGTACCTAGTACCTATGTATGTAGAATTTAGGTATAAATAATAAAATAAAAATGACAACGAAATATTTTTTTTGTTTGGTAATTATTTTGTTACCTTATAAAAAATCTATCACTTCAGAAAAAAAACTATTTTTAAACACTATTAATTTTTTAAGCAAATATTTTATTAAAGTTTTATTTAAATAAATCCATTTACAGATCTAATCTAAATTACCAAAAGAAGAGAACTTGTCCATACTTGTACAATATAATGTAATCCTTAATATGTAATTAAGAGGTATACCTATAATGTTTTTCATTCATTAAAAACAAATAAAAAACTTGTATGAAAATAATTTATATGTAAGTACTTGGCTATAATTATATGTTATCAACAATGAAAATGTTTACTATATCTATATACATTCATATTTTGCAGTGGCGTAGCTAAAAATTTTGCCCTCCTTCATCCTAAAAGAGGCCCTCAACCGTTTGCT
This sequence comes from Sialis lutaria, assembly GCA_949319165.1. Classification (NCBI taxonomy): domain Eukaryota; kingdom Metazoa; phylum Arthropoda; class Insecta; order Megaloptera; family Sialidae; genus Sialis; species Sialis lutaria. The sequence continues at coordinate 4,721,607 of OX439244.1, forward strand.
CAAGGAGCTTATATCTATTCCATTAATAAATTAATTTTTTGAGATGTTTAGGTGATACAAACAAAAAACTAACTGAGTCTCTGGCTTTTTGCCAGTCCTTCACCCTATAGTTACGCCACTGGCGCTTTGTTTATAAATACAGATATCAACTTTTGGCCATTTTTATAATTGTTATATAAGGAATCGATTCAGAATTAAATTTACATATTATTCCTTCTCATTAATTTCTGCGGAAAGAATGCTAGCTATTAACACATTTTTTTTATATTTTAACTTATATAAAGTGTCATGCAAATGTGGTTTTCAGACCCCCCCCCTTTTCTTCCCTTATGTTACTTAATTTCTTTATACTTATCTCTTTACTTAATTTCACATTTGATTGATTGACGTATCATAATATTCTCAATAAAAATTCTATTTTTAATGAATTTTGCTTCGAAGCCTATATGCTTGCTAGCTGGCAAATTTGCTAGCTCTTATATTATATGATACCACCGGACATTATTGTGTTCGTTATAAAACGCATGAAGTTGGCTGTGCGTAACTAAAATGAAGTTTATTACAAACCTAAATAAAAAAAAGGATTTAACTTTTTCGTGCTTCAAAAATTTTAATTTCTATATTTAACCTATCACAATATTGTCATGCACCTTAATCCAATAGCAATACCTACTACAATTCCTTAGTTAATTTTATGAGAACAGCTTTCGCCACAAACAAAAACCTCAAAAAAAAGATCACATCCCATTATCATATTTCCACAAAACAGTACTTTTCAACACAAAGCACGCGATCGCACACCCACGCCAACGTATCTCGCGGCAAGGCGTCGCGTGCGTATAGCGGTATAACGTAACATAACGTAACGGTAGCGCGTGGGAACCCCGTTATACACTCTCCCAGTGGCAGTGGATCACTAGCGCGCATCCCCTGTATAATCATGTATATAGATATCGGTAGTACACTTGTTATTATCTGATATATGGAATGCAAGGCCCTCAAGTGTAATAAGTATTCACCACAGTGGCAAGCTTAAATGCGGTGGCCCTGGATCATGCAACAGGTCGAAGGTAATTTTGTATACTTATGTATGTGTATATGGAATTATCTTATTTGTTGTAAATAAGTAGTTATTCGGATTCTTGGTTTTGTAACAGAAGAAAGTTTATACTGAATGTATAATAAGGTGCTTGCATGTTCTTTTTTCATGAGATATTTCATTTCAAAAAGAGTACCTAATTCTGATGATTCAAAAAGTATGAGAAAATCATCATATCAAAGACATAGAATAATTAACATGGGGAGAATTAGAAGAGTTGTAGTAATCATATCAAAAATACGAGAAGCTTTGCTATCGTTTTTTAAACATATTTGATTTCTAAATGTTTACTTGATTTTGATGATTCAAAAAGTATACCTATATGAGAAAATCATCATATCAAAGCCATAGAAAAATACTCTGCCTTGTAAATGCACGGTGCTTCCTCGTGCTAAATTCATCAAAGGTAGTTAATTATTGAACAATTTAAATAAAAACCGATAAAGTATTCAGATGAACTGCCTGTCATTGGTTAACCATTTAATTTTCATACGATTTTAATAAAAAAATTTAATTTGACATTTTTCTTAATACGCGCCTGGTTATTATGTCGTATATTTTGAATTTTTTGACAATTTCAATCAAAATCATTATTTTTCTGCTATACGAATGTCAAAATGACATTTAAAACGTTAAAGTGACATTTAATATGTCAAAGTAAATAGCAATTTAAAAAAATAAATGACGATTATAGCGCTAGTACTTTTCTGTCTACATTAAAATATGATAAGCATGCTTTCTGGTTTGACGTTTCTCAATTGCTTTTAACTTCAGTTCAAAATGTAACTACTATAAACCAAATTGTTACAGATGCGGTAATAAACACATTAGTTAATGTAATAAGCTGTAATAAGTAATTATTTTATTTTTAACATCGTAAATGATAAATCCACTATCACAAATCTCCAATGATTTTTTAAAGGCCGTATCTCTTGAAAAAATTCATTAGTTTTATTTTCATTCCACCTACTAATGTTTTTAATTGTTATAATAAATATAATAATATTGTCGTCTTGCGAGATTTGAATTAAATAACATTGTTGACAGCATGATGTATCTGTTTACACATGCTTTTTGCTCGCACCAGTAAGCCAATCGCACGAAAAAGTAGACCTGAAGCCGATTCGGAACGCGTGCGATCGGGCTGGCACTATTACGAGTTGACGGGTGTTGACACTTACGAGTACTCGTCCGAGTATCGTATTCGTCCGAGCAAAACAGCAAATGTAAACTCCCCATAACTCAAGAACCACTGAATCGATATTAATGAAACTTGGCTAGTTGGTTGGGTCTGGTTCTCTAACCAGACCCAACCAACTAGCCAAGTCATTAAAATCGTGTGTACTAAATGGGAAGGGTGATATCCGAAATTAGTTATTTTTGAAAGGTGTTAAAGTTTAATATCCGGTATTAAATTTGAGAGTTCTCTTTGAGTTTCATAAACTTTCAGAAAGTCTTTGACAAGTTTTTACTTAATATTTCCGTTTCAGACCAACCAAAACAAACACTTTTTTCCGTGCCTGATTGTCTGTTTGTCTGTATATCCTTTGAATTTTTGTCTCACGCAAAACTCATAAACCACTGAACCGATATTAATGAAACTTGGTTGGATCTGGTTAGAGGACGGTCATTAAAATCGTGTGTAAAGTCTTTGCAATTTTGACGACCTTTTTTTTTTAGTCGTCGCCAAAATTCTGATGTCCTTTTTTTCCCCAAAATTTTCATTTCTCACAATTAACTTCTATTTTACGCTCGTGCCCCCACAAATCACTTTTATGTTACCCCCAAAAAGCGGGTGCCCTAAGTAGTTGCTTCTTTTGCTTATTGGTAAATCCGGCACTGTGTAAAGGAGAGGGGTGATATCTGAAATTAGTTATTGTTTCAAGGTATCTCAAGAACAATACATTTTTTTAAAGGTATTAAAAATGATGTCCGGTATCATAAAGGAGCTAGCAAATTTGACATTTCTCTTTAAGTTTCAGAAAGACTTTGACAAGTTTCACGCACGCGTTGTATTTAAACATCAATGGTATTAAAACAGTGATGATATTATGATAATAATTTTGTATGGTCAGAGAATTCCCAACTGTGTTACAAGTTACAGTTCGTTGAAGTATCACTGTTATTAATTCATTAGTAAATTAGTAGATAATATCATAAAATTAATACCTGGGCTTGGGCCCCTATTCTCGAGTTCGTTCGACTTTTTCTCAATTGAGTTTACTAAACTAAAAGTTTACTAAACTAAAACTAAAAGTCAGTTATTTACTAGAATCTCGATTGTGTAAATTATACCGTATTCTCGAAACTCGATATCTTCAACTTTTTTCTATAGAAATGTCGCATGAAAAATCTTGATTGCTCCTATGTATGTGAGATTTAAAATCTCGAATGAAAAACTCGAATCGACATATTCTCAAGTGAGCTCGAGAATAGGGACCCTGATTTGAAAGTTCTTGCTAGCTAGCAAATTTTGCATGTTTTAACCCCCCTTTATTTTAACAGGGAATGAGTCAATTGACTTCCGGATATGCCATATATCATCAAATAACTAAAAATTTGTTAATAGCGGGCATAAAAATGTTCAAAAGCAAATAAAATACTAAGAAAATCCATAATGATTTTAACTCTAGCACTACTGACCAACAAATTCCACATTTGCCATTAAACCCCCCATGTGTTCCTGGAAAGAAATTTATGCTAAACGCATATTTGCGGTTATATATTTCTCACATTTGTTACGGGTGACAATTTCGTGTCATAAACGTGTCAGATACACCTCGTACACATATATACATAGTCTATGGCTATGGGCATGGTTGCTAAGCTATGTGTGCATCAATACCAGTAGTTGACACAACATAATTAGTCACGGGTTTATAGCTAACCGCTGAATTGACCGTATAGAGGTAATTAGAAAGTTTGCAGTGTATGTACGTGTTGGGGTGATTTTTAAGTATGTGGACGTGAGTACGTATAAATCTTGTACAATAGTTTTGAAGTTATTTAACTTCTATTGAATGTCTATTGACATTCTAAAGGTATACTTAGCATTTTTTCTATGATAATTAAGGCTTAACATGTGACAAGAATAGATGAGATTGGATTTTTAATTAATAGTCGAATCTCTCGTCCCAGTCTCGTAAGAATAAAAACAGAAAATAACCTTTTAATTTTCTTAAAATTTTTCAAAAAACCTACTCATGTTGAGGTACTAACAGGCGTGGATCTAGAATTTACAATTTGGGAGGGAGGGGACATGGTAGGTATGTGAAATTTGAATGTTCGAAACAAATAAACTTTAGTCAATTTAATAAGCATTTTTTTTTATAAATTTAATTGGTTTTAATTTTATAGATTTGAGGAATTGATATATGCTTTCCCTTTATCCATGCTTGCATTCTAATTATTGACAATAGCTTAAAACTGATATTTTTAAAATAAGTACACGTGACAAATCGAAATAAAAATTACAAAATTTTTATCTCTACATATGAAAATGAATCGGGAATAATTGAACCGATTTCAATGTGGTTTTTACCAATAGTTAGATAATTTTTCTGTGTATGTTCGTGGCTATTAATATTTTATGAAAATCTAAAAATTAACATCCAAAGACTAAAAAAATCTTTATCAAATCGTGTTTTGTATCCACGATGACACAGCATACTATACAAATGTAATTTATATAAAAACATAGTAGCCATGAAATACATAATTCTATAATTTACGGTTTCAATATTTTATTAATTTAGGTCACTATGATTTTATGGATATTAACCCGGGTAACACCTGGTCATTAAAAAAAATGTATTTAACGACAAATATAGGTAGGTACCTACTACCTACTACCTACCACAAAAACTCGATCTTATTGAAAATTTGAGATGGAAAAACACTTAATAAATTTATCTTCTTAATATAACAATATCTCCTCAGTATAATAATATCTAAAAACAAATCTTATTGAGGATATTTTATTAATTTCAAAAATATACATATCTTCATGTTTATCTAAAAAATCTTTTCAGTTGTCAAATTAATAAATAATTTATTACACCAACTAACGAAATTCTCAAATAGATTAAACATAATGGTTGTATTAATAAATATTTATCAGTGTGAATATTTTTTACACCACCCAACTAGTGAAAATGCAATTTTCGATATGGTAAATTCAGTGATGCCGTTTATAAAGTATATTTTTATTGTATTTAAAATAAATGTTTGCAATACGAAACAAAATTTTCACCGTGATAAGAATATTGTTAGTAATAAAATAATATACATTTATCAATAAGAAAAACGTGGATATTTCCATATTGTTTAAAAATTATCATAATAATAACCAAATCGATCACGGATTTTTTACATTGATCACATTTTTTAACACATATACAGGATGTCCCATTTTAATCTATCACCCCCCTAATTTTTTTTATCTATCAATTAAATAAAAAAATGCTTCAAATAAAAGTTGTTTAGTTTTGAGGGGGACCCAAAATGGCGTTATTAATTTTTTATTTTTTGGACGTCTTCATGGTCAAATAGGCCCAACTTTTTTTTTTCAAATGGAAACCTATAAGTTTTATTACAATATCTTATTGTTTGGAAAAAAACAAGTAGCTTTTGTTTCAAAAAATTTTTTGTATGACTTCATTTTTTTTTAATATTCAACAAAATAATTTTAGATTTTAGATTTTTACTAATTTTTTACTCGAAACCCATTAACTTTAGAGGAAAAGTGTAAAAAACAAAAAATGTTTATTTTAATATAATATAACTAGGAAAATTATTTCAGATTTTTTATTTTATTATTTATTTGCTTTAATATTTTGAAGAGCAAAAGTTATCAAAAAATCCTTGTATAATTATACTAGTTATATCAGATTAAAATAAACATTTTTTGTTTTTTACATTTTTCCTCTAAAGTTAATGAGTTTCGAGTAAAAAATTAGTAAAAATCTAAAATCTAAAATTATCTTGTTGAATATTAAAAAAAAATGAAGTCATACAAAATTTTTTTTGAAACAAAAGCTACTTGTTTTTTTCCAAACAATAAGATACCGTAATAAAAAATATAGGTTTCCATTTGAAAAAAAAAAGTTGGGCCTATTCGACCATGAAGACGTCCAAAAATTAAAAAATTAATAACGCCATTTTGGGTCCCCCTCAAAACCAAACAACTTTTATTTGAAGCATTTTTTGATTTAATTGATAGATAAAAAAAATTAGGGGGGTGATAGATTAAAATGGGACACCCTGTACACAGATAGAAAGGTTTACTTGAGCTAAGTAAACCTTGTTTTGTATATAACGAAAACAATATTTTCTTAAGATACCTAAGAAATGTATTCTTACACCAACTATAGTATTCTTGGACGAAGAAATAATGTAGTTGGATTAAGAGTATTTTCTTATATTAAGAAAATATTGTTTTCGTTATATACAAAACAAGATTTTCTTGGTCCAATACAGTTTTTTTGTGTGTACAAATTATTTTTTTCTAAGTATACCAAATATACTTCATTACAAAAATATCTACAAACTTTCCAATCACCTCTATCCACCCATAAAGATAACAACCAATATCTTGTGTTAGTTGTGAATGTCACCAAGGACTACCTGCAGTTCTGTTGAAGCAATAACCCGGCAGGGGTTCAAACCACCCACACAATAGCGGAAACTCACAGTGTCATCACCGCTGATCTACCACTGAAAATATTCCCCTCTTAAAACATGTCAATATTTGTTTAAACAATACTCAAAAATTCACAACCGTATTATTCCAAAGTTTGCAAACAAATAAAGATATGAATTTCGACATTTATTTGTATATTCTACCCGATATCTTATATCAGAGGTTCCCTATAAGTTTTATTTTGAATCCGTATTAAAATTAAACATAAATCTTGGATTCTGGGTGTAATCTGCATCTTATTGGTCGATATATGAATAAGTAATTATTTTTAAGCGATCCAAAGTCCAGATGATTTTTTTTTGTATACCTAATTTTTAATATTTCAACCACCTATTTGTGACCTCTGTTCTATATGATACAAATGATACATATATAAATTTTTTAAATTAATTTAAGAAAAATATGTACATATATAATACTACTAGCTGACCCGGCCACGCGTTGCTGTGGTTAACCTATACTTTAGCAACATGTGGTGAAATTGTAGGTTATATGAAACGTTTGGAAGTTTGACATAGCGCCATCTATTGAATACTTACTCAATACAGTCAACAGATGTCACCATCTGTTAGAATCGTTTGGAGCTAACAGATAAAGACAAATAATTTGCAATAAAATAATATTGCGATCATAAATTGAGATGTAAGCTATCCTATCTTTCAAGTTGGATCAAACTGCACACGGTGTACAAATTTGATTAAAATCGGTTAAGTAGTTTAGGAGTCCATCGCGGAGGAACAACGTGACACGTAATTTATATATATTAAGATAAAGAAGGGATGCTACGTATTTTTTATATTGGTGACTTCAATGAATGTAAAAGCTACAAACCTTAGAAGTTTAAAATGGTATAGGTATTATTATATTCAACTTATAAATATTAAATTAAATGGTTTATATTTTACTAAAAAGAGTTCAAAACTGGACATAATAAATACGAAAATTTAGGATTATTAGAAGAAATAGATTGTAAAAAAACATATTTTATTTTAAAAATTATTTGATATGCGAATTTATTTAAATGTTAAACTGAATTGCTTTGATTTTTATGCATATTTTTATATTCTACAATAAATAATATGATCGTTTTTTTATATCATTTATAAAATACGAAAAATGTATCAATATATTTATTAAAAAAAATAAAAATTATTTTGTTAGTATGACAGGGGGGGGGGGGGGGATTTTGTGTAGTAATTTTCCTATATTTTTTAACATAAATAATTCTTGATGTTAACATTTTTTAATTTACCTAAATATGTATTTATTAGTTTTAAATACCTATTCTTTAAAAAAAAACAATAAATCTATTTACTATTTCACCAAATATTTAAAAAATGTATTCCTTTAATCAAAAACTTAAACAGTTTATCGGAATTTATCACCACTATGTGTTTTCTAATAATGAAATCTAAATTTATAACAACTTCTTGATAAACGGTGACGGCTATAAATTTGCAGCATTTTGAGGGGTCAGCAGGTATAGTCGTGTATTATCTCTGAACCAGAAGTGCTAAAATATACTTGAATATTGTGAAAAGGATGTCAGTTTTTTTTTGATAATTTGCTGTAGGGGAATTTGGCTGATTTGTAAAATACTATAACAAAAATTTAGTAATCTAAAATTAATTTTTAGAAATCTACACTAAAAAAATGTAGAAGTTAGTACTTTAATTTTAACTTTTGAAGATTCTGAGGTAAATAGCATTATTTTTTGTTAACAAAATTACCCATGTTTCCCTTACAGTGAAATATACGTCAAACAATCTCTAAAAGTTAAATATATAGGTTTCTGAATATTATAACAAAAAATTAGTATAGGTAATCTAAAATTAATTTTTAGAAATCTACACTCAAAGAATTTAGAAGATGAGGTAAATTGTATTATTTGTTGTTAACAAAATTACCCATGTTTCCCTTACAGTGAAATAGACGTCAGTCAATGTATAACTTCACTAAATGTTAAGTGTATAGGTTTCTGAATATTTATTTAACAACGTGAAACAAAGGTGTTGTCAATAACCTATTCTTATCTCAACTTCCGGCGTTAGTCTTTTGTTTATTTTCAAAATTACTGCGTCAATAAGGTGTGAAATATTATTAACCATTCATAAAAACTATGTGAACAGTATTAGTTTTGACACTATATCTACAATTTTATTATTAGCGAAGAAGTTAATTTTTTTTTACTTTCCGGTTGGTATACTAATACTTATTGATCTTCAGATAATGTATATTATATAGGTACATAGGTAAAAGGAAGTTTATCTTATCATGCATACAAGTTTTAACAAAAAATTCAAATTGTTTTTTTTTTATTACAGAAAAAATTAAAATCAACATTTTAAATTTTTTCTATTAAATAAAAAAAAATAAGTCAATTTAATGAGTCTATACTTATTTTTCCATAAATTCCAATATTTATGATACTATTGATACAATTTTTATAATAATTAACCAATTTTTGCTTTCCCTACGTCACTATTTACTTATAATTAATAATGTCTTATTTATAGTAGTAATGAAAAAAATTGATCTCGAGATTGTAACGAAATTACACGTTTTAAGGGACCCTGAATCACGTACAACCATTATCTCACACACAAAAAAACTGTATTGGACCAAGAAAATTTTGTTTTGTATATAACGAAACAATATTTTCTTAATATAAGAAAAGTACTCTTAATCCAACTACATTATTTCTTCGACCAAGAATACTATAGTTGCAACCATGGTTTAAGAATATATTTCTTATCTTAAGAAAATATTTTTTTCGTTATATACAAAACAAGGTTTACTTGGCTCAAGTAAACCTTTCTACCTGTGCAATTATGTCTATGTGTCAAATGTGTCTGTTAGTGAACTCCCTACAACCAAAATGGTGAGACTTGTAAAAACGGAACTTTATATTTAAAGTTATTGTACCTATTTTGTAGATATGCATCTTCTATTTTTGAAAATTACCATTAAACCGGAAACGGATGTTTAGTCTTCTCAATTTTTTCTGAGGTGTTTTAAAATTATTATAACATGAAAATATTAACTGTTTATTTAAATTATTTGTAAGATAGTAGGCTGTATTTTCTGTTGAAACAATTGATACGATGCACAATAAATATATTGTTTTAAAAATAACCGTGGCCGGATGGAGGGTCATGACTGGAAAAATCTCTAAAATGAGCCAAACTAGAACCACAAACTTACCATTTAGCGAAAACCCGAGGTCTCTAGGTGGTGAGGGGGTAGAGATCTTGCGGAAGACAGACGGACGGACGGAAAATCGAGCATATTCGTGGGTTGCGCTAAAAATGAATGTTCGTTTGTATGTGGCTTATAGATTAGGGAATTACTGAACCGATTTCAGTGCGGTTTTCACCAGTAGTTAGATAATTTTTGTGTGCATATTCGTGATTATTAATATTTTATGAAAACCTACGAAATTTCATTTAAATAATAAAACGGGCATGTGCGTGTTGGGCACGCACATGATAGGGTTCCGTATCATTCTCACTACGATTTATAAAAATAATTTTTCAAAATTTTCGTGACTGAAGGGTTAAAATCAAAAAGTCTTTGACTTTTATTATTGCATTTTAGGAGACCTATCAAATGACACCCCACTCAATGGGGTAAATGAAAAAAATGTGAGTTCACTTTTCAATCTATGAAAAGGGGGTCCAAAATATTTTTGACAATGTTCGTTATAATTTTCAGTGAAAGTACTAATTAAAAGCTACATTCTGAATTTTGTTCAGATTTTTTGAATCGATAGTTTAGAAAATAGAGTGGGGGGACGCTCTGACAGCGACATTAAAAAGCAAATATATTGCGACTGAAGGGTTAAAATCAAAAAGTTATTTGACATTTTTTATTGCATTTTATGAGACCTATCAAATGACATCCCACTCAATAGGGTAAGTGGGGAAAAAATGTAAGTTCAATTTTCAGTCTATGAAAGGGCGGTCCAAAATATTATTGACAATGTTCTTTATAATTTTCAGTGAAAGTACTAATTAATATCTACGTTCTGGAATTTTTTCAGATTTTTTTAATTGATAGTTTAGAAAATAGAGGGGGGGGACGCTTTTTTAATGACTTTGGAGAGAAAATACATCGTGATCGAAGGGTTAAAATTAAAAATTTCTGTTACGTTTTTTATTGCATTTTAGGAGACCTTTCTAACGACACCCCACTCAATGGTGTAGGTGAATTTTTTTTTAAACACTTATCATTTTATGAAAGGAGGGTCTAAAAAAATTTTATTTTCAAAAATCTTATAATTTCTGTTTTTGGGTCATCAATCTACGACCGTATACCAAATTTCATCTTATTATGACAAAATTTTTCAGGACGGACGGACGGACGGACATGGAGAAACTATAAGGGTTCCTAGTTTTCTACGGAACCCTAAAAACATAGTAACCATATGGAATATAGAATTCTATAATTACTGTTTGAATAATTTACTTATTTAGATAACTATTTAATTTTGAGGATATTAACCCGGGCAACACCGGTACCAATACGCTAGTATTCTAATATTAAAAAAAACATTATTCCCGATGTATATCTTGGCCCATAATGCAGTTTTTTTTTATTGATACATTTTTTCGAGAGTTATTAATCATATATATTTTTCTCTCACATTTATTGGTCACGTTACATTTAGCGCGCGATGCGCGGTTCACGTTCGCCGCCGTTGGGTAAATGTGCGGGGGAGCGGTGAAAGCATATTATAACGCCGCCGCTGCTGCTATAAGCGCGCGATGGGAGCCGCGGCGTCGCGACATTCACACGACATACATCCGCCGGCGTGGGCGAAACATATACATACTTATATAGACTGCACATATGAAACGATGTCTTGCATGCATATGATGAAATTGTTATGAATATATTGTTGTATATAAGTAGATATTGAAATGGAATTGGATATGTCTTAAAATTATTTTTTATTATTTAACTTATTTTAACCTTTTGAACTCTATTGGCTGATTTTCAATTTGATAATAATAATGGAAGTTAAGACCACACAACAGGAAGCCAGACGCTGACACTGTAGTTTTAACCATATTAGGTATATTCATTTAGTTTTAGACTAATATTATATTTTAGACTCTAAAAGTCAAGACTATACATTGTATTTTACCTTAAGTATAAATTTGTATGTGCATATGTTAGCATTTTATACAGCCACTCTTAAATTGGCACGCTCTTATAATGTATCTTAAGTAGTATATTATATAGTTAATATATTTGTCAAACAAACAGTGTAATTGTTTTTAAAAAGACCTTTTCCGGAAATCGACACTTAACTTGGAGTATACCCGATTAGTGATGTAACGAACATTCGTATTCGCATTCGCATTCGCAGGTCAAGTTGCGAATATTTTTGCGAATATATTATGATGTATTAATATATAAAAATAGTTAAATATCGTTTTAGTGCTCCAAATTATTTCATTGAAAATCTGTTTTATTTTAATATCTAGCTATAATCTATGGATACTGACAAGAAATTGCAAGAAATATTGTAATAGATCCGATTAAAAAGTATTTAAAAAAAATTATTATAACAATTAAAAAATTAAAAAAGGATTGTTTAGCTTTGTTTATTTAAAACTGTACACCACGTTTATCATAAATATTAAACATAAATTGTTAAATAATTTTCATAATATCACCACTGTTTTAATACCGTTGGTATTTATGTACATACAACGCGTACGCGATACTTGTCAAAGTCTTTCTGAAACTCCAAGAGAACTGTTATATAAGTTTGATACCTCAGCTCCTTTATGATACTACATTTTTTAAATTCAACTTATATTTTATCTCAATCAAATGTGGTTTTCAGACCCCCCTTCTTACCTTATGTTACTTAATTTCACATTTGACTGACCCCCTCTAGGATATACAAACATATATTCATATCATAATATTTTTAATGAAAATTCTATTATTAACTTCCCAATAGGAAGTTATTGTAATTGGTCCGAAAATCGAAATCAAAAATTTTAACATATTTTCATGTTTCAAGGGTATTAGAGTATATTTACACTATTTTCAGAAAAATATTTGTGTGTATGTGTGTGTGTGTATGTACGTACGTACGTACGTGTCATTTTTTTCCGGGACGAAATCTCGCGAACAAAAAATGCTATTGACTTCGTTGGGGTGCTAATCGAAGCATCTTGGCGTGAATATGATCTGAAAGAAGGGATTTTTTTGAAATTCAACCCCTATGGGGGTAAAAAGGGTGTTTTTTTCATTTTTATTTTTTTTCTTGATCGGATTTAGTCGAAACTTGGAATAAATACTATACAATACAAATAATGAAAGGTGTATTTCAGTATTTATTTTTTATATGGGTCCAAACAGCCATTAAAGGGATGAAAACCACCATAAAAATTTGAATTTTATACTAATAAATACATCTAATAATTCATGTTGCCTTGGAAACAACACAATTCAAAATTCAAACTGTCAGATTAGTTTTTCTAAAAATGTGCATTATATTATTGACATTATTAGGATATTAGAAAACTAATATTCATAATACAAAGGTTGAGTTTTTTTTCTGATAAATTCCATTAAAATTTTTCATATACATATTAAAAAAAATATTTACAAACTATAACATAGTAATATTAATTATGGAAACAATAAGTAATCAGTATTCAAGTATTGTTAGTCATACCATGTTGGGAAGTTGATTGCACCCCACAGCATTATACGTTATATAGTTTAATTTTATATCCCCGGGTAAAATTGGATCCGGCAGCTAGTTTTTAATGCATTTTGCTTCGAAGCCTATATACATACTTCTATTCAATAACATATTTACAAATAGTTTTGCGGAAGTAATACAAATCATATTTGAATGAGACTAGATTTACTTGAAAGTACCCATAAATCATTTGACTTTTTCTCGAAACCACATACAATAAAATATCCAGAAGTCTAATTCTGTCATATTACCATTAGTGTTTGGAAAGCGTAAAGATACCAATTAGAAATTTGCTTTTTAATAAAACACTCGACTTAAACAACCCAATAAAGCAGGATGGATATATATGTTTACATTATAGTCGTATAAGTCGTACTCACTTTTGCTCTAGTATGGATTTTTACGTATTGTAAATTTATGGTACCATATTTTCGTATATGTATATTTATTTATGGTATAATTGTTGGTTACTATATGGTCAAAAGTTGGTCACTGTAGAAATTTTCAACGTATTGTTAAAGATTGTAAATAATATTGTCATGCTTCAATGTGCTCTGGTATTTTTCAATTGCAAAGGGTTTTATAGGTTTATGGTGAAGTAGGTTTATTATATAGGCCATAAAAATTTTGCATATTGCATATTTTTATGAATTTTTTTAGATGTTTGCATATGTTTTTTTTTAAATGAAAATTGCCTAACTGTATTTTATCATCTGCGCATTTGGGTGTTAAAAAAAAGACATGCAACTTTTAAGGGCTTTTAAAATATAATATTATAAGTTTTAAAAATTACTAGAGTATAAAATAATTCCTAGAAAAGTTGTGATTTGCTTTTGATTTAATAATTCGATTATGGTTATACGCCTAGCACACTGATTTGGTTTAAAAATTTTTTTTTTAATTTATATTCAGAACACATGTACCTACATTTAATGGATTTTTTTTCTTTGTTAAATATTAAAAGTAAACGGTAGGTATATAATAGTAACATGTAAGTACCTACTAATTAGTACAATGTAATGGCAGAGCTAGTTTTCCATTATTTTGAATAAAATAATGAAATACACGTGAATATATTTGTTTTATAATTTTTATAGTATTAAAAAGGATTGAAGTTTCGAATAATTAGTTTTTAAAACGTCTCTCTATATATATAGCCAATTGTGTAGAATTTCATTAAATAAAGCACTTTCGGCAAGTTCTCTCATTTACCATGTGTTAAAAACTGTTTTTTTAATATCTAATTACTCAAAAATTTTAAATAAAAATTAGTAAAATACAGGGTGTCTAAATACCAGGGGACACCATGGGGATCTCGGAAACTATAAGAGATAGAGATTCGGTTAAATGAGAGAAAAGTTACCTTTAAGAGGGAACAGTTTAATGGTGCATTTACATTTTACAAAAATTTCATAGCTTACTAGATATTAACCAAAAACCATTTTACTCCGAAATCTTTCATCGTGAATATTTCTTAAGCGACTTGAAATTTAAAAAAAAGTTTCAAATAAATGTTTTAGGGTTTAGTATTGTCTATTTAAATATATTTTTTTAATTTCCAGAAATGTCACTGTTTTTGAGATATGACACTAACATATGTTTTCTTAAATGGAAGCAATATGAAATTTTGTAATTTTTGAACAGAAGATTTTATTACCTTTTCAATGATATGCAACTTGATATACTTATTTTTCAAAATATCTCAAAAAATGATCAAAAAGTACATTTTATTTATTTAATACACTATATCATCCTAAGATGGCTATGACAATTAACAATAAGATTGAAAAACAACTGAAAATGTATTTATAAGCTTACATAACATAAATTAACTATTTTATTTATAGAAATAAAACATATTTTTATTAATTTAACACAAAATACCAGCCAAAGATGGCTATGGTTATTAACAACAAAAAAACAATAAGCTATTTTATTTAATACAGTTTACCAGTCTTTGTGGAAAATTATAAAAAAAAACTTTATCTTTAACAATAGGTACCCCATATGAAAAAAAATCCAAGTTATGTCTGGTGATCGTGGTGCTGGTTAGTTCCACCCATCCATATTTATTTGGTACAACAGAATAATATTGCATTTTTAAAATGTAAAAAAATATTATCAACAAATACGTATCACAAATAATTATAAGTTACAAACAGGCAAAATAACAATTTCTCAGTTGATTTAAAAATCTCATAGTTGACAGCCATAGCCATTTTTGACTGGAAATAAAAAAATGATTTAAAAAAAAAAATAGCTTATTGTTTTTTTGTTGTTAATAACCATAGCCATCTTTGGCTGGTATTTTGTGTTAAATTAATAAAAATATGTTTTATTTCTATAAATAAAATAGTTAATTTATGTTATGTAAGCTTATAAATACATTTTCAGTTGTTTTTCAATCTTATTGTTAATTGTCATAACCATCTTAGGATGATATAGTGTATTAAATAAATAAAATGTACTTTTTGATCATTTTTTGAGATATTTTGAAAAATAAGTATATCAAGTTGCATATCATTGAAAAGGTAATAAAATCTTCTGTTCAAAAATTACAAAATTTCATATTGCTTCCATTTAAGAAAACATTTGTTAGTGTCATATCTCAAAAACAGTGACATTTCTGGAAATTAAAAAAATATATTTAAATAGACAATACTAAACCCTAAAACATTTATTTGAAACTTTTTTTTAAATTTCAAGTCGCTTAAGAAATATTCACGATGAAAGATTTCGGAGTAAAATGGTTTTTGGTTAATATCTAGTAAGCTATGAAATTTTTGTAAAATGTAAATGCACCATTAAACTGTTCCCTCTTAAAGGTAACTTTTCTCTCATTTAACCGAATCTCTATCTCTTATAGTTTCCGAGATCCCCATGGTGTCCCCTGGTATTTAGACACCCTGTATATGAATTATCCATAAATAACATTACAATTTTAGACTTTTATCTATACATTGTTGTAATGATCGAATAACCTTTAGAGACACAAATGTCTAGATTAGAAGTCTTTTTCTTTTTTTTGCTTTAAAACATCGAGATTGTCCTACAAACCAAACAACTTTTTCGGGGGGGATGAGGTTATAGCTCTTTTGTTTACATGGCGTTAAATAGGGATTTGGTGAGGGTTATATTAAAAATTATTTTATACATATAATGAAAATTGTAATAGGTTAACAAGAAAAAATAATTCATAAAGGTTATTCGATCATAAGAGCAATGTATAGATAAAAGTCTAAAATTTTAATGTTATGTATGGATAACTTACATATTTTTAATTTTTATTTAAAATATTGGACGTGTATGATTTTTGAGTAATTGGATATTAAAAACAGAGTTTTTAACACAGGGTAAATGAGTGATCTTATCAAAAGTGCTTTATTTATTGAAATTCTACATAATTGGCTATATAGAGATGTTTTCAAAACTAATTATTCGAAACTTTAACCCTTTTAAATACTATAAAAATTATAAAATAAATATATTAACGTGTAATTTATTCAAAATAATGAAAAACTAGCTCTACCATTACAGCAAATTAGTACATTTTACTATTATATATCGTTCTGTCTATTTAAATTTTCAAATTAAATTAAACTTTTTTGTTTAACTAACAAAGTATAAAAAGATTCCATTAAATGTAGGTACATGTGTTCTGAATATAAATTAAAAACAAAATTTTTCGAAACCAAATCTTTTTTTACAGTGTGCTAGACGTAACCTTAAGTAAAAAAATAATTAGATAAGTACAACAAATAAAAGTTTTAATAAATAATATATGTAAACAATTCTATGGCTCAATAAATTGATATATCTATTAATAGAAATAAAAAATCATATTTTTTTACTATAGCTATTTAAAATTGATTCATTCTGAAACGGACATTATACTAGTAATACGAAGCATTTATTTTTAGACAAAACCAATAATAAAATGTTTGTGTTTTTCTTTGTATTAATGACTTAACAACTGAGCAGGTACAACGGGACCTGTTCTATTAGCAATCACACATTATACCTTTAAATAAAAAAGTGTACAGGATCGTCTTTGTATATTACTACAATTTTCATTAAAATTTCCAAAAGATGCACTAGCAGGCCTTGATATGTTTTTTTACTGACTCATCATTTTCCACTGGGTAAATTTTACTGTAATGATAATTTAAATTGTAAGAAAAATTATTTCGAGCAAAAACTATGCTGACGCTATCTGCAAGGTGTCAAATAAACATTAATTTGCTCGAGATTTTAGTGCTGTGATAATAAATGTAATAATATTGTAAATGCTAAGAATTTTATTAGGTACATTTATCACCACTGCTTGTAGATCGCTGGTTTCTACATATAAACTATATCATTTATTAGAACTGTCAGTGGGTTGTCATTTATATTTAATACCTTGCAGATAGTTCTAGCTTATATTGCTTTTGCTCCACAAAAAATCTTTAAAATATGAGTTTATATTTGCGTTTTTTTTTGGCATCTGAGTATAAGCAGCAGTCTTCTACTGCTGACATATTATAGAAGGCATATTTAAGTTATATTTTAGAAAATAATAATAATCACCGCGAAAGCCTTATAGCTTGCGTGTATTAAAAAAAATAAGATCAAATTTTAACATAAAAAAATAATGTTTTTGACTTCTGAAATGTAAAATTTTTAAAATTAATAAAATAGGTAAACTTTTTTTGTGGATCCGTAACTGTTGTACAGTTTATGTGAGGTAGGTAAAAACAAAAACAGTTTTAACACAGTACCATAGTTTTTAGTGAAAAGGCCGTCGTTACCTGATAATTATATGTTAGTGATGTTTGCTACTTTTGTTGCGAAACGTCAAACCGAAATTAAAACCGGTAATTATTATAATGAAAGAGCAGCCAAGGAAAAATATGATATTTCGTTGAATTGCGGTCTCATCTTGTAACGGAAGTGTCGAATTTATTTCTTCGACTACAATATTGCTGTTGTCCTTAAAAAGTATACACTTTTGTGGTTTCGGTTCTGATTAAAAAGGTTCCTCACTTAATATCTTTGAAATTAGTAGAAATGTCGTTGATGGGTTTGTTTTATTTACCATGAAACCCTTTTGAGGTTATTTTTTAACTTGTTTTTAATCTTTATTTGTGTGACAACATGTGTCGGTTTTCAAGAATGCTAAGTATTGTATTAATTTCATTAATTTATTTGAGTATTGTTTAGCATAGGGATTCCCAAACTTTTTCTTACAACGACCCATTTTAAAGGAATAATTTTCTTTATAGACTCCCTTACATTTTTAGATTTTAGAAATTATTTTGGCAATGTTTTAATACCGTTGTTACATACAACAACACGTGCGTTAAACTTGTCAAAGTCTTCATGAAACTCCAAGAGAACTGTTATATAAGTTTGATACCTCATTTGAGAGTGTTCCCTTGCATTAGTCGGTTTTAATATTTTACTTTCATGTTCGAAGAAATGGAAGTATTGTAATACCGTCGAAAAATCGTGTCCGAGATAAGAGCAGATTTTGATTGTACTACCTTCAAAATGTAAAGAAAAATTGATTTCCGCATGGCGGCTGTGCGTGTGTGTGTCTGAATGTAGAATTTTCTTTCGTTCACGATAACTATTGTAAATATGCACCGATTTGAATTAATTTTGGTGAAAAGGTTTATCTCGGTGAGTATAACTCCAAGCCTATTGATTTTGGTGCTAATCGGATTAAGGGTTTCGGAAATATTCGAATTTTTGTACCTATTATCATCTAAATAGTGAGTATTATATCAACTTAAAAACCACCCTCAAAATTTTAATTTTAAATACTATTAAGTTAAATTCAAATGTCAGATAATTATTATCCTATATACAAAAATGTGTATTATACAACTGACATTAGAATATCAGAAAACTAATATTTATAATACAAAGGTGAGTTCTATATTAAAAATTATTGTAAAAGATTGAAAAGTCATGTATGGTTCTCCATACCGTTTTTTTTAATTGAAAATTGATTTTTCTCGAGTAAAAATATACTGAATTTCGTAGCTGTAGTTTACAAGACGTACATTAAAATTATATACATATTATATAGTTATAAGAAAAGCTTTTAAAATACCTGACCTATATCCGTATTTATTTGAGTAAAAAAGCAATAACCTATATCGCGTGATACTTCATCTTTTTCCCTGTCAGAACAATTTCGGGCTGTCACACATACAAAGAATGAAAAGTAGAGAAACACACTTTTAAAATGCATGTCTAATCATTGACTACTACTTATTTCTGCAAAAACCATCTGACCCGTGTCAAAAACACCCCCAAGGACAAAGGAATCTCTCCCCCGACTTCTGGATTTTCAAATGCATTTGTGACCGACAAAAACTGAATATTTTTAAAAAGATTTTTCGTTCTTTTTATCTGATATACATTAACGCCCACTGTCCAAATGTCAGTCACAGCTATGCACAGTGCTCCAGAAAAATAAAAGACTGGCCAAAAATACAATTATGTTTTTAAAATACCACTATAAATAATAATATTATAAACAATAAAAATTTTTGCTAAAAAATTGTAAAAATATAAAATTTTGAGAGCCCCCACGGACCGTAATAATTTTTTTTGGCCAAATCTAACTTATGACTTTTGTACAGCACACTTTTTTCTTTAATATCCTTTTTTTTTGTATCGCTATACGACCATTTTTGACCGAGTTATTTGCAATTAAAACAAAAATCATACATCTGACTTTGAACTTAAAAAACTTGAGAACAAATTATCATAAGAAAATTCAAATTCATTTCTTCTTATTTAGGTTCAGTAAAAAAAGTTATCCCAGCCCATGGAGGCTCTCAAATTGATATATAGTACACTGCCGTGCAAAACTCTTTGGACACTAATTTTTTTGCGTATTTTAAATATAAAACTGCAAAAATCTTAAACGTTGATAAGAGTATAACTTAATTACAATTTTTGTAATAATCCTAGCATATCTAAAATACAGCCTTTACAAATTTCCATGTTAAGGAAAATGTTTGAATTATATGCTTGAAAGGTCAGGTTTACTCCCTTGAAAAGTATTGATACTCAGTCGCCCAGTATTATCAACTTTAACTAAATGCTCCTTTAACTAACTGTCATATTATCAACAGATCCAAGTATAATATATTTAAGTAAATAGATTTTAAATTTTCTGCAGTATTTATTTACAACGTATATTATGTAATTTTTTCATTCAGAGCTTAAATATTGATTTAAATGACGTTTGAAATACACCAAATTTACTTTAAAGGAGCATTTAGCGCTAAAGTAGCTTTAAATTGGTTGATAATACCGGGCAAGTGTCTTTTAAGCTAACGAGAAATTGTTTTTTTTTTTTACTATTTTGACTATGCGAGTAAACATATTCTTTTCGCTATTTTGGGGATTTTTATTGACTGAAATCTGTATATTTACATTCAAAATCACAGGTGTCCAAAGACTTTTGCATATGTTTCATTTTTATTTATTTGAAATAGGGCTTCACGCGAGATCTACCTTATATATTTTGATTAGTTCTTCCAGCCATATTATTTAAAATCTGTACCACAGTAGACTTGCGGCGGCTCCCAGAAGGTGGAAAAGGTTAAAGAGAAACATTAATTTCGCTAAAAACCACGACTACTGATGCTACATCATTCATCATTGTTGGGTTTCTTGATTATTGATGTAACACACTGGGCAGGTAAATGGACAAGTGGTTATTACACCCTCCTGTAGTGCAAAATATCACATACAATCTATTTGTAACTCAAATGTAAGATTACTGCAATTTTACGACCTTAGTTAACGACGAATTGTATAAATAATGTACTTGTAATTAATGTTAAATTTATCGTAATTGTACTGGTTTTAGAAAATATATGTGTTTTTGTATAGTATGCATAAAATATGATTCATTTGGTATAAAGAATACTTGTTATTTAGTTGTATGGTTAGCGGTATAACTTCAGGTGAAGCAAATTATGTTAGATGTATACACGGAGAAACATGGAGTCGATTTTTTAATAAGAAATTCCGCAGTTGCCGATAAAAAATACTATCAGTTTTAATATGTACTCTCAATTGAGTAACTTCTATACGATTTCCATTGTAACTTTTTTTAATAGGCAATTTTGACTTCCATGTTCCAAGAAATGAAAGTATTGTAATACCGTCAAAAAATCATGTCCGAGATAAGACCAGATTCTGATTGTACTAACTTCAAAAAGCAAAGAAAAGTTAATATCCGCATGGTGGCTGTGTGTCAGTGTGTCTGGATGTAGAATTTTCTTTCGTTCACAATAACTACTGTAAATATGCACCGATTTGAATTCGTTTTGGGGAAAATGTTTGTCTCAGTGAGTACTGCATGTATATTTCTCGAAAACGGGTTATCCTATGACAAATAAGCAAAGAATGTTGGTGGGGTAAGACGGAGACCTTAAGGTATTTCATAAATAAAACCCTTTATTTTTGATTGCACATTGTAGGAACTTTTATTAAGAAAATAATCAGCCTTTCTTCCTTAAATTCTTCAGTGAAAACAAAAAAATATAATTCTTCTTATAGAAATATCAACTTGAAAAAAATAACTAATTTGCACCATCTTGCCCCACCTATAGGGCAAGATGGGGTACCCCCTTGGGTAAGATGGGGTACAGACTCATAATACAAGCCGAGGCAGTACAGACATTCTGTATCTTCGTCCTCAGAACTCATCAGCTTTCTTGGTTCTTTTAGATCTTTTATTTGTTGTTTTTTTCAGTTTCTTTTTATTTGTTACCTTTGGTTTTATACGGAGACGCAGTAATAATAGCTGTTTTTCCTCTTCTTCGAACTTGTCTTGGCCTTTTTTCGGAAATTCGTGGATACGGCATTAACTGTTTCGGGCTAACCAGAACGAATGTTGTGTTATCCAAAGAATCATACCTACCCCATCTTATCCGCAAGTAGGTACCCCATCTTTCCCAAACTGGATTTCCAAGTTGTATTTTTTTTTGAGGTTATAAATCGAAGCAAACCGGAACGAGTTAATGTCATTATAATAGTAAAATACAAATATCAATAAAAAAAAAATGACATACATCTTGTACACCATACATTTTGAACAGTCACGCACTTTATATACCTCAAAAATTAGATCTAACCACTAAAAATTTAAAAAAATACTTACAAAATCACAACGTGCACACCTTCGACCAAACTATGTATTTGTGACATTTATAACTTCTGTTAAATAACGTCATATGGCCATAGAAGAACATTTCTAGCTACATTGTATCATCAGTTTTGTTACGGTCCCCATCTTACCTCGCTACCCCGTCTTACCCCACCTTCCCCTAACCTCAAATAAATGTCCAACTTTATAAATACATTAAAGAACAAAAAATACTAGATAAAAATCGATGGGCCCACTGCCTCCATACATCCCTGGTCTAAATTATAATTGTTTAATACAGAATACCAAATTTCATAATTTTGTCACCACGGGTTCTATAGATATTTAAAAAAAAACTCATTTTGAGCAAATTCTTTGGAGGGCTGTAGTTCCCTAACGAAAAATTTCGGACACATGTTCATTGGAAGTTTTTTGCTCACTGTTTAAGTTTGGCACGACAGTGCTGAATCAACCTGTATTATGTCGCAAAATGCTGATAGTTGTAAAAACCGGTGAAAAAGGCATTATATGGGATTCAGTCGGACTTTTATTTTGAGTCATTAAAACCGATAAATTGTATTAACCGATATTATATAATATAATATGTAGTTATAACCCTATTTGATTTTTATCATTTTTTGGAAAACCGTAAGGAATTTTGGAAAACGGTTGATGGCACAAGTTAGCACAAGTCTAGCACAACCTACTCTCTAAACTTGAAATAGTGAAATTTTCACTGTTTTTCCCAGTGATCAACTAATTCACTGGAAAAAAGTGAATTCCACTGATAAACCAGTGACTTTTTTGCGCATGCGTCGTAAGTGACAGATGTGGATGTGGCTGGCATCCATTTTACGATTACATTGTGTGAGTGCTTTTATCGTGCGTGATTAATAAGGTAAGTTTACATTTGTTTTTCTAATTAATATCATGATATGGTTTATATAATATATATAGCTTTTATTCATTTATTTATTTTTTATTATGAGAAGGAAATTTATATTAAATGTAATCATCAGTGGACATTATTTATAGGTTATAACCAATGATTTGTAATGTAAATATAAAATTAACTCATGATTTTTATAAAACATAAAACTAATAAAATTTTGTGTAAAATAATTAGCATTTATAGTTTCTTCAATGGAATTCATATTTATAACTATATTATGTTCATAAATAATTTATTTTTTGCTCGATATATACTATAACCATATTTTATGATTGCTAAGATGTCTAGAATTGATTATATTTTCTAATTTGGAATTTGTCGCTTTATTGTTTGTACAACAATCACTGTTGTAAATACAATAATCCCAATAAAATAAAAATATCACATACTAATGATTTAAACGCGAAAATAGATTCTAACCTCATTTGTGTATTTCAAAATTTTCCATACTATGTTTATGAAAATTATATTAGAATTAATATTAAAAATTATGTTAAAGTATTAAAATTTCTGCCTGCTCTTCAATGTAAATAAACTTTTAGAATCTTTTACCATTCCATCAAGAAGAATTGGCAATTTATGTGGGCTAATAAACAACCTAACCTCACTTTTATTCTAATTGTAAGTAATATCCATTACTTACAACTTACAATGACTCTCAGTAAGCTTATATCTTTTTACCATACTTTTCTATTTTGTTATAGTTTATATGTTGTTTTTAGATAAATAAATATTAATAATTTTTTTCAGTTATCCACTCTCTTATTATTATCTTATTATCACTAATTCACAGTGTATATTCACTATTTGTCACAGCTAAAAGTCGGCCACTTGGAATTAGTGCATATACACTTATGTATCCAGTGAAATGATGTACTTATGAAAACAGTGAATTTCACTGGGTAGCACAATTTTTAGTTTTTTTATTTTCCAAAAGTGCTGGGCTGATTTTTTTTTGTTTTCATTTTTTTTCTCGAACACCATGCGGAATTTCGAAAAATGCTTTACGGCACAAGTCAGCACAAATTGAGCACAATCTAGCACAATTTTTAGATTTTCGATTTTTCAAAAGTGCTGGGCTGATCCGAAATTTGATTTTTATAATTTTTTTGGAAAACCGTAAGGAATTTTGGAAAACGGTTGATGGCACAAGTTAGCACAAGTCTAGCTCAATCTAGCACAATTTTTAACTTCACACTCATCCGTTATGACTGTATATATTTGCTGTATACATATACAATATACAACTAATATGAATTTTTTTTCTAGGTGAAAACCTGCTGTTCTCTTACTATGTGCTTCATAAAAGGTAAAAAATATTTTCAGTACCTAAATCTTCCGATATTACATACATATATTCATGTATATGTTTACATAGTGTTTCCAAATTCCCGGGAATTTTCCAACGCCGGGAATCGGGAACAGGAAATCGCAATTCCCGGGAATTCCCGGGAAAAACGGGAATTCTCGAAATTTGTATACATATTTTTTACATTTTCATAGCTTCTCTTAAAAACTAATAATAAGAACAATAAAAAATTAAGAACACTTTTTGAATTTTAATATTAATCGGTGATTATCTAAACACAATACTATTACATTTTAAGAAAAATTGTTAATTGAAAGTTATTAAGAAAGAAATAATGAGTCATTGATATAATAATTCTTTGGATGAAGAAAATATTATATAAAATAGAAAAATAGTCTAACAATAAGTGGAAGCAGAAATTTTTTTATATTGGAAATAAAAATATATTTTTTTTAATTTAATTTTTTTTTTCAAAATTTGCTGTCTCTAGCAAAATGCGCCCCAAAGTGGGCACCCCCTCTGCAAATGGGCAGTAGTAACACTATATAAAGTTATAAAATCAAATACTATTTTAATAGAATTTTAAAAACAAACAAATATGCCAAGTCTTATTGTTAGTTTATACTTTAGACTCTATCTAAACTCTAATTGTAATATTTATAATAAAAGGTTTATTATAAACAATTTGAATTTTTACCATAATAAACCTTTTCTTTTTAACTTTAAAATGCATTTTTTATTCTTTCTCAGAAAAATACACTGCACAAACAGCTAAAACAAGAATTTCAAGCTAGTAAGATAATTTAAAATTACATCCTGATGTACCAAACAAAAATTTAACTTCCAATCCATATTCTTAACTAGAAGTACATACCATACATTATTGAATATAATAACAATATAAGTGCCCCTACAGTTGAAAGTATATATTTCAATGATTATTTTTATTTCCCGAAATTCCCGAGAAATAATTTTATTTTTCCCGGGATTCGGGAACTCAATAAACTACAAAATTTCCCGGGAATTCCCGGGCGGGAATTCCCGGGAGGAAACACTATGTTTACATATTATATACAAAAGCATTAAATTATTAAAGATCAAACACTGGCATCTAGATTAAACATACTAGAGTTACAATCATATATTTACCTAAAGTCTCATGGGCAGGTATTATACTTACAATATAATATACAGTTTAGAATATTTGTTTAGTGATAAAATAAACTGAAGAAACGCACGTTCGGCCAGCGCAAGGACGTTGTGTTGTGAAGAACTCTATTTGCTCCTTGTATAAATACTGACACAAAATATACAGGTTGTATTTCACGAATAGATTGACTGGGGTGTGTTAATTTTAGATAATATAGTAGGTACTTTTTATCAGTTTGAGGTTATGGTAGTTGTGATAAGAAATATATACGTAATAAGCGAGAAAAAAGAATTTTCTTTAGGCGTGTTGAGGGTAAAAATTTAGTAAAGTAACAGAAATGAAAAGTTATGTAACGAGCGTTACGCGGTGGATCTAGGTTGGCATGGTATATTGATGACGTCACGACATCCATAGACATAATTAAAACTTTTACACATTACTACAGAATAAAGATACAGAAGCGACACTTCGTGTTAAAAAAACTGGCAACCGTTTTTACATACACTCTATGGATTTTCATGGATTTCATCTGACATTTGATTGCTCAAACATTATCTGCCTTCTGATCTGATTGGTTGATTATTACATCATAATATTTAAATTTCATGATTTATAAATATGGACTTTGAAATAATATACAATTGAATTTTAACTTGATTAAATAGTATAGTGAAATAATGTTATGAATTATTAAATAAAATATTAGTGTTTTTTATAAATTTTAATGCATTACATTATTTTACGTATATTAAGTTGGAAATGCCCTTATAGCAGCCTGCAAAAAAAATATGTGGAGATTTTGTAGCTTTTTTGTACCAATTTTGTACGCCTAAAATTAATTTTGTACCTTACCCCGTTTTCGAGAAAACTCAAAACTGCTAACTTAAATATTAAGCTAGCAGTCCGCGCGATATCTTTGGTTCCAATTTATCTACAGTTACGTGTCTGGTACCTGAATTTGTGTTTTTGAAAGTACTTATCGAAAAAGTGGTCAAAAAAAAGATTTGATGAATTTTCAACCTCAAAATCAGCCAAAAATAAAAAATTGATCCACATAAAAAAATAAAATAAAAAATACGATTTTTTATCGTGCTACCAAGTAATTAGTACTTAATGTAATTTGTATGCTAGCAAACACTGTTCTTATCAAGAAGGATTACAAAATATAGGTATCAATCTGTAATTTCTACTAAAAAAAATACTAAAAACTCTTCTATTTAGTAAAATTTATCCGTACAAATTATCCTATGACTCATAGAACCTTATTAAGGTTTACTAAATACAGTACATATATTTTTAGTGCAGGTTACTATGTAAAACAAATTAAAAATTAGTTTGATTGAAGAAAATCGACAAATAGCTTACCGCGCGAATTTTAAAAACGCTTTTAGTTCATAAAAAATATCCGTTCAAATTATCCTATGACTCATAGAACTTTATTAAGGTTTACTAAATACAGTACATAGATTTTTAGTGCAGGTTGCTATGTAAAACAAATTAAAAATTAGTTTGAATGAAGAGAATCGACAAATATCCAACCACGCGAATTTTAAAAACGCTGTTAGTTCATTAAAAAATATTCGTACAAATTTATTATCCTATGACTCATAGAACTTTATTCAGGTTTACTAAATACAATGCATATAATTTTAGTGCAGACTGCTATGTAAAACAAATTAAACATTAGTTTGTATGAAGATAATTGACAAATATCCTACCGCCTACCGCGCGAAATGTTAAGATATAAGTTGATTGTTGTGAAAAATATAACGGCTAAAATAAAATATTTTTTTTGGAGATGGAACAGTCCAGTCTTACTAGATTATAAAGAAGTGTTTGTGGTTGAAAAATTCCGGCAACATAATTTTTGTGACTTTTGACTATATAATATTTGAAACAAACACGACACCTATCGATTAAGATTTTTTACACGTTATTTAAAACAAGAAAAAAACGCTTATACCAAAAATGAACTAGTTAGAAATTTTTACCCAAAAAAATATTAAAGTGACTGGATTAAAATATAATAGTTTTGAGATATATTTATTGTTGTAAAAAATATAACGGTTATTAATAGAACCGTAATGTTTTCATGTAAAATAAATAAAATATATAAAATTACGAAAATAGCGAAAATAATAACAAAAGTAAATAAATACCTACCTAATATAAAATTTCAGTTTTTTTTTTATTTATTAAGAACAGAAATTGTAAAGATAAAATGTTGAATTCATTCGGAAGGAATAAAATATGTACACGTTAATTTTGTTCATTCAAACCCATTTCTAATTTGTTTTACATAGCAACCTGCACTAAAAATATATGTACTGTATTTAGTAAACCTTAATAAGGTTCTATGAGTCATAGGATAATTTGTACGGATAAATTTTACTAAATAGAAGAGTTTTTAGTATTTTTTTTAGTAGAAATTACAGATTGATACCTATATTTTGTAATCCTTCTTGATAAGAACAGTGTTTGCTAGCATACAAATTACATTAAGTACTAATTACTTGGTAGCACGATAAAAAATTGTATTTTTTATTTTATTTTTTTATGTGGATCAATTTTTTATTTTTGGCTGATTTTGAGGTTGAAAATTCATCAAATCTTTTTTTTGACCACTTTTTCGATAAGTACTTTCAAAAACACAAATTCAGGTACCAGACACGTAACTGTAGATAAATTGGAACCAAAGATATCGCGCGGACTGCTAGCTTAATATTTAAGTTAGCAGTTTTGAGTTTTCTCGAAAACGGGGTAAGGTACAAAATTAATTTTAGGCGTACAAAATTGGTACAAAAAAGCTACAAAATCTCCACATATTTTTTTAAGTTAAAATTAAGATTATTCGCAGTCATTTTTCAATCACGCCAAAGAAGTATAACTTAAACGCGTGTACATAAGTACACACACTCAATGTTTATTTTTTATTGAAAAAGATTTTGTTTTTTTTGTTCGATATCATTAATTTTTTTGAATTTTTAGAATTATTTTTTTTAGAATTTAGGAAGGATGACACTATTGGGTATGGGGCTGGTGATGCGGGGAACAGTGCGGGTAAGCAGGCAAGGTGTGTTTCTCTGGAGCATGTAAAATCTCAAAATATTAAATAAAAACTAATTTTAGACAAAATCTTTGAGAGTCTGTACTTCCTTTACGAAGAGTTTTCGGACACGTGTTGTTATAGAAACTTTTTTGCTTGAAATATTTTTCTCAATCAACTATTCAAGTTTGTTCTCATTCTGTATATACGTCCCTGTATTATAACAACATTCCTTCAGCCTCGCGACAAGTGAATGTATAGCGCGGGGCGGTCGCGAGCACGAGCTATATGTCCGTCGCAGCTGTATTATTGTGAAGTAGATTTGATATGTCACGCGCGGTTCATTGGGCGCGACCTCTGCATCAATGCAAATCACATCGTGTTTTAACACCTTCATACAGTTCCGGTGAAAGGTTACATGTTACATACCATACAGTATAACACCGTGTTTGTGTTCGTTATATTTGTATAGGTGTGAATTATATAAAGTAAAAATAATATTCAAGTATGAGTTCGTAAAACCTGTGTTATACTGTATTTGATAGAATAAACATTCTCTGTTTTGAATTATTGAAGTATATCAGTGGTTTTTAAACTTTTTGCGTTTATGAAACAGTTTTAATTATGATAAAATGTAATGTAAAAATAATTTGAATATTTTTTTGTATAAGGCGGCTATTACACTATCAAAGAAATGTGATAAAATTTCTTTGATCAAAGAAATATGACAGTGTAATGTGTAATATGTCAATTTTTATAATATTTACCTTCATAATATTTCTATGAAATGTATTAGAACTGGTATTATATTTTCAATTGTTTTTTAGTTTAAACTCATTCTACGTCAGGGGTTCCTAAATATCTATCCTAAGTAGACCCCTTTTAAAAGAATGTTTTTTTATAGACCCAGTTACATTTTTAGATTCTAGAAAACATAAATATACTATAATTTTGTCGAAAAAGTACAATTAGAAAGCAAAAAAAGGACATTGCGGTTCAAAATTTTAAAACAGAAAAATTATCATCGACCCTCAGTACCCCCTTTTCCGTTGGGAATCTCTATTATAGTTTCTTTGTCTTTAGAACGGTAAAATACCCATTAAAATCAGTTTAGTAGTTTTTGTATCATGTTGGAATAAATAAAAAGTTTTTTGTAATCATATTTAATTATTTAAAAAAAAAATATAACCCGTCCCTGGCTTAGACATAAAATCTTTCAACAGGTGAATAACGATTTATAACATAGTATTATATTTGTTTATTATATCCCAATCAAAATGTATTTTTCCGAAAAAATACTAAAACGTAATAATATATTCTTTGTATAATAAAATCCATGTTTAAATATTTATTGTCAATTTAATTCGAAAGCGTAGAATTTGTTTTTATTAGTATAGGAAAAGTCGCCGTAAAGATATATATATTTATAAGAGCATTAAACCAATAAATGTTTTTTATTGTTTTATTGTATCTTGCTTTGCTGTAGGTTGGCAGCATTGGTGAGCAAATGTAGTCACAAACTCATTAACTTTGTAACTCATTGTAATTGTTACATACTCAACTGATTGCTATGTAATTAAGAAATGGTTACATCAAACGTCCTTACATTTTACATTTTAAAGATTAATTATCTTTCTTATGGTAGAATTACTTCTGTATTTTTTTTCGTTGAATTTATTTTTAAGAAGTGAATATTTAACGCAGTTAATTAACTTATAAAGTACTGGAACCAGTCTTGGCCGTTTTAAGGTTGTTGTTCACTAAAATCGATCACTACAGAATTTGTTAAAATTTTAATATTGTGTTAAGTAAGCTAGTTCGCATTTGTAAAAAAAATTTCAGGTCAGTTTACCATTTCGTTTATTAATTATAAACGTGCAAAACTGGTCCCTTATACATTGCAAGCATAGGGATCAACTTGGAATTTGATATTCATTTAATTCGTGTATTAAAACTAAAGTCAAATTTTAACCAAAAACGGATATGTTATAGATTGGTAATTAAGGAATGTGTATATAAAATTTTAGAATGATTTACCATCTCCTTAAATAATTATTAATTTTTAACTTTGATAAATTCCCGAACACATGACGTAAATATACAATATGGCAACAGCGCATTCGGCGCGATCTTTGAAATATAAAAACTTGGTATTGAAAACTGACGCGCGTTGTAAATATCAAGTGATTATTGATTACATTTAATGTTTTTATTTATAATAATAATAGTTACTATTGTTATTATAATTATTACTATTGTCAGCAACAGTAATAATTATAATATTGTTAAAAATGAATCTTCTATTCTTGTCTAATATAAATTGTTGCCAGATCTATTTGTTCTTTTTTACCGACATATCAAAACCCTGTAGTCCATGCTAAATTTCGCTAGATGTCACGACTTTCAGTGAACAACAACCTTAAGAACAAGGTATACAGTTTTTAGCGCAACCCACAAAGTGGTAGCGCTTATATGCTCGATTTTCCGTCCGTCTGTCTTTGACAGCGAGATCTCGGCCCTCTGACTACATAGAGACCTCGGGTTTTTAATAAATTGTAGGTCTGCGGTTCTAGTTTAGCTCTTTTAGGAATTTTTCCGATCATGACCCTCCATCCGGCCACGGACAGGCATAATGTCCATTTTTCATATATGGCTTCATGTACCTCGTTGGACTCGGGATTAATTCACGAATCGATTGGCAAGGGTATTTTTTTAGTTGTGTCCAATTGGGTTGCGCGGCAACACCCACGTATGGGTTTTGATAATTTTTTTTGGAATTGATGGGCTTATTTTATAATTCCCATATGAACTCATGTTATTAATAAAACAAGTAACATCTTTATTAACTCAAAGTCTGCAAATATAGTTTGTTTTTTAAATTATAGCCTTTTATTTTCATGTTTTTTTTTCTCTCCAGAAATGGACACTTGCTAATGATTAAAAAATTACTACGACACAAAAGTTATAAAATAAAGAATCGTAAAATTTGAAACAATAAAAAGCAGATGCTGTGATAATATAATCTATATCTATAAAAGAGTTTGTCCTTAACCACTCACTCACTCACTCATATATCAACGTACAACCCAAACCCCTGGACCTAGAAACGTGAAATTTCGTAGGTGCCTTCATTTTATGATGTAAGCACCCACTAAGAAAGGATTTTTCGGAATTCAACCCCTACGGGGTTAAAACAGGGTGTCAAAGTTTATATAAAAAAATATTTTTTTTGTTCGCATTTAATTGAAACTTATCGAAAATACTCTACAATATAAATAATGAAATAAATACTTCAGCATTTCCCAAAATTTAACCCCTAAGGTGTTAGGGGGATGGAAAAATTTATAATTTTTTTTTTATTCACCGAATGAAACATGGCAGAAGAAGGTACTCTACAAGACAAATATCAAGTACAAAAATTCAATAAATTTTGATATATTTATCTTCATAATTGTTCATTATATTAAAATAAATTCGGACAAATTAATATTCAATTAAAAATAAAAGTTCGATATTCAAGTCCTAATAGCATGGGACGGGGACGAAGATGGATTTAGATATGTTTATCTGGATACCTGCTTTACTTATAAAGGGGAAATTCGGGCAAAATATTAAATTATAAGTTTCGACATTCAACCCCTAATGGCGGGGGTAGACAGAGTATGTGTTTTTGATATGTTTATTTGCATAGCTGCTAACGTTATAATGGTGGAGTCGGACAAAATAATCTGCAATAAAAAAATTCGATATTCAACCCCTAATGGTGAGGTTAGTTTTTACAATTTTTTAATTAAGATCCGAAATATTTACGTTTTTTATAGGTAATTAATAAAAATCAATTTAAAAAATTTAATATGCCATCTCCTATTATGTATGGAGGGTTCTAATTAGTTTCGAAGTTTACGCGAGCGAAGCCGCGGGCGATTCCGCTAGTAATTAATAAATAGATTACACTAATAATTAGTTAAAATATCCACCATTTTGACACCTATTGGCCAATTGTCATCAAATTAAGCTATTTTACAACTAAGTATCTATAGATTATGATTCAGTAATCAAATATTAACAAATATTTCTAAGAAGATAGTAAATTTGCTGGTTAGCATTAGTTAGCAAACTCTCTCAAATGAGGTATCAAATTTATACAACAGTTCTCTTGTAGTTTCATGACGCGTTATATGTAAACACAAACAACGGTATTAAAACAGTGGTAATATTATGAAATTTTGTTCGTAAATGGTCAAAGTCGTCAACTGTGTTACAATACGTTGAATTATCACTGCTCTAAATTCCATAGCAAAAACTATCACAATGTATGGCAGTTCTCTTGGAGTTTCATGCAGACTTTGACAAGTTTCGCGGTATTAAAACAGTGGTGATATTAGAAAATTATTGTGTAAAATTAGAGTCGCCAACTGTGTTACAATACGATGAATACTGCTTTAAATTTCAAAGCAAATCCATAGATACTATCACAAAATTAATACCTCATTCGTGAGTGCTCGTTAGCTAGAAATTTGGCTATCCTCTTTATAAGACCAGACATAAATTAAATAAGATTTACCATGCAGGCAGTGAAGGCACGTGCCTAGAGCGGCAAAAATTAAGGGGCGGCAAATTTTGGTGGAAAGTTTGAAAAAAAGGTCTTCACACTTTCTTTTTAATAATTGATAAACTTTTTAAATGAAAAAAGGTCAACGATATCAAAAACTTTAACATTTTTATTTATATTCAATCAAAAATTTTAGTACCACACGGAGAGGGCGGCAATATCAGGGATCAAAACTGGTCAGTAAAATCAGTAAAAGTCAGTTTTTTGTAACCCGGTCAGTTAAAGTCATTTTTTTGGAAAAATGGTCAGTTTTTCAGTTTTTTTGGGTTTGGCACTCAAAGTTTTCACATCGGAGCCCAATTTATCGTGAAAAAACTCACTGTTTGACTTCAAAACGATACAATTACCGTGAAAAATATATTCAAATTATTAATAATGTTTTGATTGTAAATTCACAATAATGATTTACTTATTTAAAATTGAAATAAACAATTGTTATGAATTCACAAAACTCAATACATATTTGTTAAATATGCACTTGATTGGCTGAATAAAAATGTATCTGATTGGGGAAAAAGGGATGGTGAAAGTGATTTTTTTGTTATGTGTGCTTAAAAAAAATTCTATGACTTGGGGTTTCGAGGCAATTGAGCCTCATGCATCATCTCAAGACTCAAAAAAACATAAAGAACAATCAAAAGTAAAGTTGTCCGTTTCTCAATTGTATCTCTCATTCATTTTTTTAACTCGGTTCAGATAGTCAGTAAAAGTCAGTATTTTTAGATTTCTGTGTCAGTAAAATCAGTATTTTTGAACATTGAACTTGTTTCGACCCCTGCAATATTCGCAACTGCCTAGGGGCGGCAAATTTCTAAATCCAGGCCTGTTTATACCTGTACCTTACCTGTTTACTTTATATCATTACAACCAATTTATTTCTTAGTAGTTAAATATGGTCATCAGTTATAACCCGTATACAATAATTAAAGTTTGAAATGATGTAACAATTTTATAATACCATAAAACTTAGTACGATCCTAGGCACGTCTATAAAACGTATAGTCGAATAAAATGTTAGTTAACAATAAAAGAAGCCATATCGGCATCAACTACTTGTCTTCCAGTGTAAATAAGGCATCCTTTACACAAGTAATTAATGATGCAGTAAAAATTCTTCCCGTACCGCCTCTATACTTTTTTAAAGGTTGATGCCAGTTTATGGCCCTCATAGAGGTGTTGTTATTGTCGACCTGTTGGGCTTGAAGTCGTTTAAATTTAAGTTTTTGGTGCGTATTAATTAATTATGACAATGTGATCAGAGATATACCGGGTGTCCCAGATAACTTTTCCAGCATGGGGATCTCAGTATCTTTAAGAGATACAGGTTTGGTTAAATGAGATGAATTATATGTATGAAAGGGGTGAGTATTACTACACCAAAAAATATTCATAATTTAATGTGGTTTAGGCGGTATACCCAAAAAAACTGAAAATTCGGAATTTCTTTAAATTTTTTGTCAAAGTAGATAGGTACTTTTTGTAGGCGGTTTCTTAAAGCACTTTTTTGTGTAGAATTGATTGGTGTATTTAGATTTTTTATATCACTTTTAGTTTCCGAGTTACAAGCTCTAACTTTAGTTTTTCTTATGGGCCACTAAGTTGACAATAGCATATTTGAACGTGTTTTTCACTCTACTTTACAGCGATATGTCACATGCCATACTTATTATCGAAAATAAGTCGATGTACTAAATGCCAGTGATATTTATTAAGTATTTTATTACAAACATTTAAGTGAGCCATGAAAAACAAAAATTGTAAACAAACATCACAATAACAACAATCAAAATAACAAATGAATATTTGAAAACAATTAACTATTTAAAAAAATACATTATAATTTTTTTTCGATAATAAGTATGGCAAGTGACACATCGTTGTAAAGTAGAGTGAAAAACACGTTCAAATATGCTATTGTCAACTTAGTGGCCCATAAGAAAAACTAAAGTTAGAGCTCGTAACTCGGAAACTAAAAGTGATATAAAAAATCTAAATACACCAATCAATTCTACACAAAAAAGTGCTTTAAGAAACCGCCTACAAAAAGTACCTATCTACTTTGACAAAAAAGTTATAGCCATTTAAAGAAATTCCGAATTTTCAGTTTTTTGGGTATACCGCCTAAACCACATTAAATTATGAATATTTTTTGGTGTAGTAATACTCACCCCTTTCTTACAAATAATTCATCTCATTTAACCAAACCTGTATCTCTTATAGATACTGAGATCCCCATGCCGGAAAAGTTATCTGGGACACCCAGTATAGCATGGATTATGCATTTTGTATTAACATAATGGTGTAACATTTCTTCAAAAAGTGAGAGAGATGCGGTGGTGTTTAGGATATATCTATCTCTTTTTTCTAAGAAAAATGAAATAGATACTCCTGTTTAAATAAGGACAAGTATATCCTAAACTATTTTCCATCTCTTTCCTTTGACACGACTCTATTTACAATATTTTTTTCTTTGAAATTATTGTTTTTTTTGTTTTTTTTATAAAATATTAGTTGTTTACTTAGTTGAGCATGTCACTCATTTTTGCTCACGAATTATATTTCTTACTCATGCCCGACCACGCTCGTGACACAATTTAATATATTATGTTGAAAATTAAGTTTTAAAATGCATTTGAGTTGATATTTTTATACAAATTTTAAATTTGAACCATGAAATTCGGCTAAAAAATGTGTTAACAGTATGTTAGAAAATTGCATCAAAAGTTTAAATTTTTAAACCGCAGGTCTGTATCTCATAACGTTCTCGAGATATGGCTTCTCTGTTTTGATTTTTATCGACGATTTTGAAATCAATGTCCAAATCTATATAATGGCCTGCATAATATTTGAAAATTTGACAAATATGCCAGTTTAAGACACAGACTTGGCGGTTTGATAATTTGAACTTTTAACGTTATTTTCTATAAAATAAATATACTTTTAACCAAATCGAAAACTCAATTTTTTTAGCCAAATTTCATGATTTCAAATTTTCATAGAAATATCAACTTAAAGATAAAAAAAATGAGAAGAAAAATCATAATTTACATAAAGACAATAATTTTTAGTCTTTTTCATGTAATTTTTCAATTAAATCATATTTATTTAAACGGCGGTTTTTTACCGCACATTCGACACAAAATTTACAATTGATTAGTAAAAAAAAACTCCCCACTACATATATACAACTATAATTTTTCTGTGTGCATATAAAACTTCTAACAAATAAATATTTTATTTGGTTTCGTTGAAAAGAAAAGACCATAAACATTTTTTGTTGTAAAAAAAGCCGCAGTATATTTCATGGTTAATTGCAGTTATAAATATTTAAGTAATCAAAATGAATTTGACTCTGTTTAGTTAAATCATAGCATGTTGTTTATTAATACTTTGAATACACAAGTAATGACAACTTTGGAAATTAATTTATAGCGGCTTCAACCTATATAACCTAGTGCGTATTCTTTATTTAATGTTAAATTGATAAGTATAATCAAATATCAACAAATATTTCTAAAGGCTAGCAAATTTAAGTTAGCAAGCGCTTTCAAATGAGGTATCAAACTTATA
Organism: Sialis lutaria; assembly: GCA_949319165.1. Lineage (NCBI taxonomy): Eukaryota > Metazoa > Arthropoda > Insecta > Megaloptera > Sialidae > Sialis > Sialis lutaria. The sequence goes on from OX439244.1 coordinate 4,758,936, forward strand.
CAACAGTTCTCTTGGAGTTTTATGATGACTTTGAAGTTCTGCGCACGCGTTATATGCAAGTATTATTCAATTAATGTCCGGTATTATAAACGACCTAGCAAATTTGCAAGCTAGAAAGCACTCTCAAACGAGATACCAAACTTATATGACAGTTCTGTTGATGACTTTGACAGATTTCGCGCAAGCATTGTATGTAAAAACCAACGGTATTAAAACAGTTGTGCGATTATGAAAATTATTTTATACGGTCAGAGTCGCCAACTGTGTTACAATACGTTGAAGTGTCACTGCTCTAAATTCCATAATTAATCCATAGATACTATAACAGTGCTTGCAAGCTAACAAATTTTGCTAGGTCGTTTATAATACCGGACATAAGTTGAAAATAAATAAATATTGGTCGTGCCAAACTTGAACAGTAGATTGAGAAAAATATTTTAAGTACAAATTTTTTAAAGAACACGTGTCTGGAAATTTTTCGTGAGGGAACTACAGCCCTCCAAAGATTTTGCTCAAAATGAGTTTTTTATTTAATATCTAGAGAACCCTTTGTGATAAAATTATAAAAAGTACGTGTAACAGTAATAGAACTGGCTATAGATCTTACAATTAGAGGATTCATATTAGGAGGTTTATTTACGTGAACTTAGGTACCTACCTTTAATCATGGAACATGAATATAAAACTGAAATCAATCAATAGGGATCGAATATTCTGGCATTTTTAGTAAGTAACTACGTCATACCAGTGACAGTTCTGCTATATAGTATATTTTAAAACTAGGTTTATTATTAAAATACTAACTTATTTCACATAAAAAATGTAAATTTAGAACATTATAGTCTGATATTAATAGTATCAAATACCCTATTAACTCATTAACGCCCAAAAGAAAACAAAAATATGCAAACAATTTTTTTTTATGAAATTATGTACATATTCAATATATTTAACTAAATATACAACACAAACTTTTTTTTAATAATTAGAAAAAAATAAGAGTATTGTATTCGCAGCGTGCACGATGACAGCGCCAACTAACGGGTGGACTTTAGTAGCAACTTGGGTGGACTTTGACGTACTAACAAACAAATAATTTCAATAAAATATCGTAATATATACATTTTAGACGATTATTTATGACTTATGACTATTAACTATGTGCACGAAGTCTATTAGCGCCTCTAGCGGGTAATAGAGAACGATTGAATGGATTCAACTCTCTTTTTATCATTGTTTAATATGTTTAATACCGTGGAATTTTTTATTAAACAAATATCATTTAATTTAGCTGTTTGCATATAATATAAATAGTATAGCATAAAAGGTACGTGAAAATTATTTATTTTGGGTATCTTTTTCTCTTTAATTATGACGTATAATAGAGAAATAATTAATTCGTTTACATTGACAGCATAACCTCAAATTTTGGCGCCGATAATTTTACAATATTGCTCACCACAAACACTCGCATTGACATTATTTCTAACTCCACCCCCTTGCACATAGTCTATAGTGGGATTAACCATGTTGACCTTTCTATTTTCAGTTAAAAACGAGTCTATTAAAAATGACAGTTAGTTCACCCAAAGTGTTATTTTTTGCCACGTTGTGCACTTTGCACCCAGCGAATATTCAAGTGAGTAAATTGGACAGATATGAAGTCTATTTTGTCTGAGACTGCTTTTCTGATATCATTTTTATTTAGATAAATTTCATTTAAAAGTCATGTTATATGTATATTTAAGTTATTGCATATGATTTGAACAAAATTCGAAATCACATGCTCTAGTTGGATAAAATATATATGCATACCACGTACATCTTTTCATATAAAAATTATTCAAAACAAAACACGTTTAAACACTTATGAAACTAATAACGTTAACAGATTTTGTTTGTTGCACTTCTACCAATTGATTTTTAAGGAAATATTGTGAATTAATATCCATAGACAGCAGTACTAATTATAAAATTAGGTGTACACAAATGTGTACAGCGGGCGTTAATGGGTTAAGCAAATTAATATAATCGTATTTTATATCTTAATAAAAATATTACATGACTACATCCTTACAATGTAATCTAACACTATCTCCACCTTTGGGGATAAAATATCTCTTAACGATACAAAAATAAAGAAATTTATACAAAGATTACCAATTATTTAAAGTCAATAATTTACACCTTGATATGAGACCAATTAGGATTGTGTCACTGTAAACATAAGCGAAACATAAATCCTCAAAACAGGACAATCTGTGTAGATAAAAATCAGTCTTCCTTTTTCTACCATCAGACACGTACACTGTGTCTATTTCTTTCTTTACTTATACAATATAGATGGCTCTGTCTACGTTTAGTTTATAGTACTTAATTTAAAAACACCACACAGATTGCGACTAAAAACGTCACTAATTTACCTTTGGGTGGGCCAAGTTCTGGTTACATTTGTTGTGTTTTTTTTGAGAGATATCTATCGTTGTATGGCTGTAGAACAGTGGTGTCTAATGTATAGGTTAGATGGGATTTTAATGATTAAAAAAATAAGTTTTATTTTATATCTTTTTGTGGGGGAGGGGGTTGTAAAATATTATTAATTCTTATGTAAGAGTAGGGGTACTCAAGGTAGTGTGACTGTTGAAATTGCTTTATCAAAGGGGCTAGGAAAATTTGCTAGCTGGCAAACATTCTAAAATGAGTTATGAGGCTTCCGCGGTGATCTTGATATGGATCTTGGCTTACACCCAGAAGCCAATAATTACTCTCAAATGAGTTATTATTTATGTAATATTATCTATGGATTTGCTATAGAATTTAGAGCAGTGAAACTTCAACGTATTGTAAAACAGTTAATGCAGACTATAATAATTTTCATAATATCACCATTGTTTTAATACCGTTGTTACGGTGCGTGAAACTTGTCAAAGGCTTCATGAAACTCCAAAATAACTGTCATATTTGTTTGATACCTCATTTGAGAGTGCTAGCTAACAAATTCGCCAGCTCTTTTAAGATACCGACCATTAGATATTTAAAAATAAATAATGTAATATGTATATATTCCTATATATACATAAAAAAACACTGTAAGGAAGGGGGGGGGGGGGGGGTAAATAATTTGTAAAATAATCTTTACTTGTTTATGTAGTTATTTAATATTTGCTCTTTTAAATGAGAATTTTAATAAAAAATTGTTTACATTTTTCTGTTAATGGCGATTCATGGATTTTCCAATACTGCCCATATAAGTTTTTTAATGAAATATACATTTTTTTATTTTTACTTTTTTATACATACATGAAATGTAATGTATAAATAAAGTATAGTGATCACGAAAAAATTCGAACTCGAGATTTTAACGGAATTACACGTTTTGAGCGTCCCTGAATCATATACAACCATTAACTCAATGACGTCTGTGTGTCTGTCTGTCTGTGTGTCTGTGAACGCTCTACAGCCAAAACTGTAATACTTACGAACGTGGAATTTTAAACTTAAGGTTCTTTTATGCTCTAGATGTGCACCTCCTATTTTTGAAAACCATCACTAAACCGGAAACGGATGTTTACTGGTGTCAATTTTTGAACTTTTCGAATTATTTTTGAAACGGTGCGCAGTAGAAAAAAATATTTTAGATTAAAGTTGTAGAAGGGACTTTTATCTATAATTTATGTTCTATTCATTTCCCCCCCCCCAAAATTTGTTTTTAGAAAATAATCAATTTTCTAAAAAAAAAATTTTTTTTCGATTTATTTTTTAAACGGTAGGTATTAGAAAAAATGTTTGAGATACAAGTTGTAGAGAATATTATTTTCTATAATTTATGTTCTATTCTTTTTTTTGTATCTTATGAATTAACCAAAAAAAAGAATAATTTTAGTTTTAATGGTTTTAATTTAAAAATGATTTGAATAATACAAAAAATCTAGTTATCTATGAAAATTTTGGAATTTATTTTTAGAACTGTCAAAATTGAAATCTAGGAAAATAAATACATGTTAATACAATTATCACTAATTTTGTTGAATTTCGTTTAATATTTAATGTGAATATTATACATTCTGTATCAATTTCATTCACTGAAAATCATTTTGTAAGTAAAAATTTTTTAAATCAAATATTAAACTATAAAAGTAATCACATACATATTAATACTTCGGTGTCATGATGTATAAAAAAGTCTCGTGCCTGCCAAGGCAGTTTATTTTTTTTTAATATTAAATTTTTAAGTTTGTTAAGTATTGAAAATGAACCTCTAGAAATCTTTGTAAAGTGACCACTGTCTTAGTTAGAACACGAAGCTTAATGTTTTCATTTTAAATGTTATTCAGTAGATAAAGTATAAATTTTAATTTTTGATGTAAGATTTTTTTATTCTGTTATTTATGCATTGTTGACGTGCGATAGGTTTCCATCGTTTCCATAGAAAATATTTTACTGTTATTGGTTTTTACCGCACGATTGAGTGAAGTTATACAGCAAAAATAAGGAAATAAAAATCTAACTGTACCTAATATTTAAGATCGTTATATTTTCATACTGATATTTGATATCGTGCAATAATACAGAGAATAATATTGTGTTTATTACGAATAAAATTATTAACTTGTGCCACTTTTTATAGTATGGCAACTTTATGATTATATTGTAATCATTTTTTATACAATTTGATTTTAATAGCTCGGGAAAAAATTGTAGATCTGCAGAGATCTACTCAGATCTCGACAGATCTCTATTTTGAGACAACATCATATTTTTCACTGGTTTTTGGTCTGTGGAGACTTGCAAAGATCTATAACGATCTACAAAGATCTCTGAAGATCATTGTAACGTTGAAAATTAATGATTTTTCAACGTTTTAATCTCTATCACGATCAACAATGATTTTTAGAGATCTTTGTAGATTGTTTTAGATCTTTGTAAGTCATTGCAGATATATGCAAGTTTCCGCAGATCAAAAATCAATGAAAAATATGATGTTGTCTCAAAATGGAGATCTGAGTAGATCTCTGCAGATCTAAAAAAAATTCTCGGAAGGCCACTCGTACAAATGTTTTTCTATCTGATAATTTTTTCAGGATATAAAGTAGAGATTCAGTTTCAGAATCACTTCTGAAGAAGACTCCGACATGAGAGTCGAAACGTCAAGGTTACAAAACTATACAACGTGGACAACAGCCCTAAAAGTTAGCTACTATAAAGTAGCCTATGCCCTTCCTCAGGATGTAAACTATCTCCCTACCAAATTTCATTAAAATCGGTTCAGCGGTTTAGTCGTGAAAAGGTAACAAACAGACAGACACACATTCGTATAGAAGTATGTACAATGTACACTCAACATTCTGCTATACGACGGCATCGGGAATTCAAAAATTCCACAAAATTCGGCTAGAGGAGCACCCACCACCGCGCCGACTTTAACGTTGATTGGTGAATTTAAACGCGCAGAAATATAGCAGTCACCGTGGTATTATGGTGGGGATGGGGGAAGGACGTTGGTTAGAACTGTCGGCACATTGTATAACGGAGCGGTCGTGTAGTGGATGGTCGTATAGCAGAGTGCTGAGTGTACTATACAGGGTGATTCAGCACTGTCGTGCCAAACTTGAACAGTAGATTGAGAAAAATATTTTAAGCAAAAAACTTCCAATAAACATGTGTCCGGAAATTTTTCCTTAGGAAACTACAGGCTTCCAAAGATTTTACTAAAAATTAGTTTTAATTTAATATCTAGAGAACCCGTTGTGATAGAATTATGAAATTTAGTATTTGGTTTAGTAATAATATGTGTTATCAATTTCTAATATTAACCAATTATATTTTAGGCCAGGGCTGTATGGGGCCAGGGGGTCCATCGATTTTTATCTAGTATTTGTTTGTTCCTTAATTTTTTTCCTGAGTTGGTACTTTTATAAGATTATATGACACAAAAACATACTTTGCTTATTTCTCATAGGATAAACCGTTTTCGAGAAATATCGATGGAAAAGAAAGCATGCAGAGTTAACCTTAATACGGATGTTTGAAATTATAAAAAATAAGTTTATATTTCGTGATCAAAAATAAAACAAAAAGTTAATATAAATAAACCTCCGAAAATGCATCCATATCAACAAATAGCCATTTTTAGTTTATTTTTTAGTTATGTTAATAAAGTACATGTAACTTTAATAGAACTGACTATAGATCTTACAGGATTCATAGTAGGAGGTTTATTTAAATGAACTTTATTCTTACCTTTAATCATAGAAAAAGAATATAAATTTATTTTTTGTAATTTCAAACATCCGTATTAAGTTAAATTCTGCATGCTTTCTTTTCCAACGATATTTCTCGAAAACGGTTTATCCTATGATAAACAAGCAAAGTATGTTTTTGTGCATTTTGTGTCATATAATCTTATTGATGTATCAACTCAGGAAAAAAATTAAGGAACAAACAATTACAAGATCAAATTCGATGAGCCCACTGGCCCCATACACCCCTAGCCTAAAATATAATTTGTTAATATTAGAAATTGATAACACATATTATTACTAAACTAAATACTAAATTTCATAATTCTATCACAAAGGGTTTTCTAGATATTAAATTAAAACTAATTTTTAGTAAAATCTTTGGAGTCCTGTAGTTCCCTAAGGAAAAATTTCCGGACACATGTTTATTGGAAGTTTTTTGCGTAAAATATTTTTCTCAATCTACTGTTCAAGTTTGGCACGACAGTGCTGAATCACCCTGTATAAAGAATCAAAAAAATTTTCGATCGAGTGATAATCATTACAGAGATAACAGCTTACATGAAAACAAATTGGGTGGTAGACTGTACAAAGACAATTAATTGTTCTATATCTCCTCTTAATCTATGGGATACATCTAAAGTTCACACGCATGAGCGGTTAAACATATAACAAATTTGCATAATCTAATGATGATTTGAATACGAAATTAGACATTGAAAAAGTATTTGTTTAACGATACTTTTAAGAAGCCAATCAATAGAATGAAAAATAGCTCCCGTTTCTTGCTTGGCTCAGTGGGGGTTGTGGTTTAAATATAATTGAATAAAACTTACATGGGATGAAACGATTTATCATTAAATATATTTAAATTATTATTATTATCACATAAGTGCATATGATAATCGTCTAAGTCTTATGTATAGATTTTTTAGATTGATTATGGATGTCAGTTCATATTAATTGAATTTTGTGATTTGACAGATGTTTAATTTTGTATGTGATACTAAATTTTGTAATAATCTTTTTTTCATCAATTGAATTTATCTCCACCTCTATAAAGGAATTTATATTTTTCTACATGTTACAGGTAAACTTTTAAACTACTGAACCGATTTGAATGCGGGCTTCACCAATAGTTAGATTATTTTTCAGTGCATGTTCGTAGCTATTAATATTATATGAAAATCTAAGATTTCATCAAAAGATTAAAAAAATCTTTTATCAAATCGTGTTTTTTTTTCAAAGATGTCACTGCATATACAAATAGTATGTCACCAGTTTATATATTTCGTATATGAAAGTAAAAATAACGGTATGGAGAACCATACATGACTTCCATGTTCTGTAATATATTTTACAATAATTTTTAAAATAAAACTCACCTTTGTATTATAAATATCAGTTTTCTAATATCCTAATAACTCACCTTTGTATTATAAATATTAGTTTTCTAATATCCTAATGTCAGTTGTATAATTTCACCCCTTCAGTGGCTATTTTGACATGTTTATAAATAAGTGCCCCTTAGATAAACTACAAGTGTACCAAGTCTGAACAAAATTAGTAAGATATAATACTCACTTTTTATACGATAATAGGTACAAAATTTCGAGTATTTCCGAAACCCCTAATTCGATTATCACCAAAATCAATAAATCTAGAGTTATCACTAAGACAAACATTTTTTCCAAAAATAATTCAAATCGGTGTATATTTACGGTAGTTATCGTGAACAAAAGTAAATTCTACATCCAAACACACAGTCGCTATGTGGAAATCAACTTTTCTTTATGTTTTGAAGTTAATACAATCAGAATCTGCTTTTATCTCGGACACGATTTTTCGACGGTATTACAATACTTCCATTTCCTCGAACATGGAAGTAAAAGCGTCAACTTCTTGCATAGCCAACTGAGATACAGTTATCCATCAGATTAACCTCACATTATTTACAAAACTAACATTTGTAATAATAATTAATTGTTGAGTTGAATGACGTCACTAAGTATGTACTAAGTACGCACTAATTTGTGACAAGTTGGTATGTTTCTGTAGAAGTCAATCCGGGGATTACATCGCTAATGCCCGCCGGTAAGCAGCTTACTTGATGTGACATCTTGTTTTGGATAGTTGTCAAACGTCCTATGTACATGTGACCTTCGCTAAAAGGAATATATCTATGTATTTTTAAATCCGAGAATGCATATCACGAAAATAGATGTGATATGTAATGGATACCATGCTGATATTTTATGTTTAGATTGGTTTCAGATCTTCTGTAGATTGTGGTTGGAATTAATCGAGAGGAAGAATGTTATTTATTTATTTTTATACATTTAAAAATGTCTTATTGCTTAGATTCAACTTATCGGTAATACTCCCAACTAATGTACGGTATGATACATACGAGCTAATACATCATTTATAGATTCGGGGAGGGGGGGGGGATGAAATAGTCAGATTTTTATAATACACTTTTCTTCAGCTCAATTTTGAGATCAATCAAATTAGACTTGATAAAATGATATTAATGGAGTTAGCATGTCTGGCGCCCCTGAAAATACTCAATATTTGGGAATTTATTGTGGTCAAATGAAACAACGAATTATAGCAAAATTAACACAGTTGTTTAATCACTATCTAAAGTACATTTTAAATTATTTTTAAGATTTTTATCTCTGGCCGATGGTAGGTTTTCATCAAAATTTGGAGTTGGAACTTTCCGTACTTGCTTTTAGCCATATGGTTAGATCTGGAACAATTGTACAAAGTGATTTTAGGTTTTGAAACTATGTACCTATTCTCTATGGAAAGAACCACTTTGGTTGGAAACAAAAAATCCTGTAGAGTTTTATGGCCAATGAAAATTACAGTTCAAATAAATTTTAGAGTATAAACATACCTATAATTATTGAAATATATAACTGAGGTGTAAAAGTGGTTTATTACATAGACTGCCATAGAGGATAGTTTCAAAAACTAAAGTCACTTTGTAAAATTGTTCCAGATCTGACCATTTGGCTAAAAGCAAGTACGGAAGGTGTCAACTCCAAATTTTGATGAAAACCTACCATCGGCCAGAGATTAATAATTTTAAATCATAAAAATCTGAAAAATAATTTAAAATGTACTTTAAATAGTGATTAAACAACTGTGTTAATTTTGCTTTAATTCGTTGTTTCATTTGACCACAGTAAATTTCCAAATATCGAGTATTTTCAGGGGCGCTAGACTTGCTAACCCCCTTAAATGCGGTAGATATCAATAAAATCTATATAGTTAACATAAATATTTTGTTATTAAATAAGTGCTCGATAATTCGTACAAGAATGCAACAAAGTGGGATGGTGGGGGCAGATTAGGGACCCGGCAGAACCCACGCACTCAAGATTAAATCGCAGCCTCCGAATCTCTTGCCTAATATTACGTATGATTAGTCGCGTGATGGACATGTGAAAATCTGTTTAATAAACAACACATCTGGGCAGGTTCAACCACAGGGCCGTACTCAATTTTTTTTTGTAATTAAATATTATTTTTTCTCCGCAATATCGAAGATACGAGAAGCTATGTGATCGTTTTAAAATGAGAAAAAAATGTGTTCTCCGATTTTAAAAAAATTACTTGATTTATCCGTTTTAGGTCAAGACAAACACTTTTTGTTCAGTGTCTGTCTGTCTGTCTGTCCCCCAATCCTTGTCACACGCATAACTCATGAACCTCTAAACCGATATTGATGAAACTTGGTTGGTTGGGTCTAGCTTGAGGACGGTTCCATTTCAAAATTATTAAAATCGTGTGTAGGGGGAGTGGTGACATCCTAAAAGATTTATTTTTTGAAGATATCTCAAGAAAGACAGTTGTTACGTGAAAATGTTATAGAATCTTTTTTGTAGAGCATCAAATTTCCTATGATTACCTACGTTTGTTGTAAAATATTCCCTTACAAATATTAATGTCAATTTGCATTAAAAAACTGTCAAAAAATTAAAAATATACGACATAATAACGAGGATCGTTTAAAGAAAATGTCAAATTAATATTTTTTATTCAAATTGTATTGGTTAACCAATGACAGACAGTTAATCTGAATACTTTATCGGTTTTTATTTAAATTGTTCAATAAATAATTCACTACCTTTGATGAATTTAGCACGAGGAAGCACTGTGCATTTACTTGGCAGATGTTTTTTTTATTTATTTAACAATCACAACTAAATTAAATAATGTACCTATTTTGACAAATTCGGAGGGGGGAGGTGTACCACAAACTGTACTTCTGTATAAAATATATTTAATGAAGTTAAATTTACTGGTAATAGTTTGTAAATACATATATCAAATACTAAATTTAATACTCTGTAAAAAGTACAAAAGACTTTTGAATGTAAATATACAGATTTCATTCAATAAAAATCCCCAAAATAGTGAAAAGAATATGTTTACTCGCAGTCAAAATAGTAAAAAAAAACAATTTCTCGTTAGCTTGACAGACACTGTGCGTCAATACTTTCAACTTGAGTAAACCTGACCTTTCAGGTATATAATTCAAAAGTTTTCCTTAACATGGAAAATTGTAAATGCTGTATTTTAGATATGCTAGGATTATTACAGAAGTTGTAAATAAGTACCTATTCTTATCAACATTTAAGATTTTTTTATCAATCATTTTTGCAGTTTTATATTTACAATACACAAAAAAATGAGTGTGTAAAGAGTTTTACACGGCAGTGTATCTTCCTAAATTATATAGATGCTGAATAATCTTCATCAGTATTCTTAGAAGAAGACCACCTATAGAAATAATAATAGTAAGTGGGCTCTCACACCGGAGCAATATAGCAATATATAAACTAGCAACTTATAACTAGCGATATTATTGCTATCGGTCAATATACATTGAATCGGACATATTGTCTCACACCAAAGCAATATGTTATCGCTATATTGCTAGTTTATAATTGGTTGTTACTTTAGTGCTATATTGCTATATTACTCCGGTGTGAGAGCCCACTTATATCTATTTATTATTATACGAATTTTTTGTACACCTCTGGTTGTAGATTAATACAATAAACATAAAAAATAATAAATACATTAAATTAAATGCCAAATCAATTACATTTCTGACGATCATTACAATAGTTTTATATGATTTTATTCACGTTCAATTTCGTTTAACTAATGATACGAATTTTCACTTTTTTGTTGGGCCTGTAATACATCGTGAAGCAGAAGGCAGTAAGTAGTTAGAGAAATAAACAGATTTTCTATAAATCAAAACGCAGCAGGTGAGATACTGACAGGTTATCAATCTTTAGATCAACGATACCGCATCAGCAGTCAAGTTGGTACACCTGCATAACAACAATACTACACGCGGAAACAATGTTGCTTGTGTGTCTGGTTCTCTTGAATCAAGTCGCGTCTTTGTTATTTTTTTAGTTAATATAAAAAATCTTCCAAAATTTTTGAACAAAAAGAAAAATAACGGTATGGAGAACCATACATGACTTCCATGTTCTATAATATATTTTACAATAATTTTTAGGTTTCATGATATTTTTTTTGTAGAATAATAATTATTTGACATTTGAATTTTAACTCATGGACTTTTAACTGCGCTTGTTTCCATGGCAACATGAAATTATTAATATTTAAAATTAAAATTTTGAGGGTAGTTTTCACCCCTTCAGTGACTATTTCAGCATGTTTATGAAATAAATACCCCTTAGATTGGATTGAACTACAAGTGTACCAGTCTTATCAAAATCGGTGAGATACTACACTTTTTAAACGATAATTGGTACAAATTTTCGAATATTTCCGAAACCCCTAATCCGATTAGCACCAAAATCAACATGGAAGAAAAAAAATAACTGATTTATTTTTAAAAATCAAACAAGCAGTTCAAAAGTTAACTATTTTTTTTCAAAATTCTTATGTAAATACTTTAAGTTGTTTTAAATTTTATGACTCTTTATTTTATAACGTTTGTGTAGTAGTATTAATCATTTTGTAATCATTAGCAAGTGTTCATTACTGGTTTTACTTTATCCATTAGTGGAGAAAAACACATACAAAATAAAAGGCTATAATTTAAAAAAATAAATTATATTTGCGAAATTTGGTAATTTAATTGATTTATGTAATTAAAGAAGAATTACAAAAAAGTACTCCACCAATCCAAAAAAAACAATATACTATGCTCTTAACGCGTTCAAGACTGGTGCTAGTAGCAGTGGCGTAGATAGCTTTTTGCGATGGGGGGGATATCAGAGTCATGGGGGGGGATATGACAGTATTAAACCATCTTTTATATGGTGAAAAGTATAAAAATTGGGCTCATGGGGGGGGGGGGGATTGATCCCCTTAATCCCCCCCTATCTACGCCACTGGCTAGTAGGTACCTTATAAGAAAATAACCATTGCCATATTACACTGAAGTGTAATAAAAAATGTTCCATATATTGAAAACGTGCTACAAATTCGGTACAAAGTGTTATTGCGTATGTGAATCAGTTCACAGCCGCCTTCAAGTACAGATGTTGCTGGAGAGAAGGTAACAACATTAATTCTGAAAACCACATGCTGGTAATCTGATGATCATTTCATAAATTCACACACTGCTTTATACGATTTGTTATAACCTATATACAATATAAGTATTATCGAGTTATATTTATGTACATATACATAAATTGCAAGAGAACACCGGTAGATTGCATATTATTTTATTGAAGGATTTATCAAACCAAGTAAACCTTGTTTTGTATAATTGTATATAACGAAAACAATATTTTCTTAAGATAAGCAATAATCTTTTAAACCAACTGTAGTATTCTTGAACGAAGGAATAACGTAGTTGGATTAAGAGTATGTTTCTTATATTAAGAAAATATTGTTTTCGTTATATACAAAACTAGGTTTTCTTGGACCAATACAGTTTTTTTCTGTGTATGGCGTTAGATAGGGCCAGTAGCAAGAATAAATCCTTTTGTACTAAATAAGTGCATTTAACCCGGTGTTACCCGGGTTAACATCCACAAATTATATACTTAAATCTTCCACGTGGTACAGTCTATCTTTTAGTGAAAAGCGCAATAAAATTCATTCAGTAGTTACTGAAGAAATCATGCGAAGACAGACAGACAGACACAACAAGAGACGTTGTTTTATAATATGCACATATACAATTTGAGGATATTTTAACTAAAATTATTAAGATGAACATTATTTTTATCCAACAGTTGCTAAAAAACTTTTAATTTGTCTTATTTTGCTTCCTCGCAATATCGAAGATACGAGAAGCTTCGTTATCGTTTTAAAACGAGAAAAAAAAAATGTTCTCCGATTTCAAAAATTTTACTTTATTAATCCGTTTCAGGTCAAGACAAACACTTTTTGTTCCGTGTCTGTCTGTCTGTGTGTGTGTGTGTGTGTGTGTGTGTCTGTCTGTCTGTGTGTCTGTCCCCCAATCCTTGTCACACGCTTAACTCATGAACCACTGAACCGATATTGATAAAACTTGGTTGGTTGGTTGGGTCTGGCTTGAGGACGGTCCCATTTCAAAATAATTAAATTTGTGTGTAAGGGGGAGGGGTGACATCACAAAAGATTTATTTTTTGAAGATATCTCAAGAAAGACAAATGTTACGTGAAAATTTTATAGAACCTTTTTTGTAGAGCATTCAATTCTCTATAATATAGATCACCTACTTTTGTTGTAAAATATTCCCTTACAAAGATCTATCTCAATTTGACTTAAGAAAATCGTCATTTGTTTTTTAAAACTGCTATTTACTTTGACATACTAAATGTCACTTTGACGTTTTAAATGTCATTTTGACATTCGTATAGCAGAAAAATAATGATTTTGATTGAAATTGTAAAAAAATTCAAAATATACGACATAATAACCAGGCGCGTATTAAGAAAAATGTCAAATTAAATTTTTTTATTAAAATCGTATGAAAATTAAATGGTTAACCAATGACAGGCAGTTCATCTGTATACTTTATCGGTTTTTATTTAAATTGTTCAATAATTAACTACCTTTGATGAATTAACACGAGGAAGCACCGTGCATTTACAAGGCAGAGTATTTTTATACGAATAGAGTTTTATTAATTTTATTTTAATTGTAATTTAACAAAAATACACTGCAATGAACAATTTGATGTCTCAACATCAGAAAACCCCAAAAAATTACAAATTGGAAATTGTTAAATTTTTTTCGTAAAATAAAGCAGGTCATGGAATGTTTAAGAAGTCAAAAAATACTTATTTTTACTAAATATTTATTTTTACATGCACAAATGCATGTATACAGTAAGCACACATATTTAGGTACAATTTTAAAACCATATGGATCATTTTGGGTTATTATTTCAGTAAAATAATGCATTTTTTGACTTCTTAAAATTTTTCATAAGCTGCTTTATTTCGAGAAAAATTTCAATAAATTCCAATTTGTAATTCTTTTTGGGTTTTCTGATGTTGAGATATCAAAGTTGAATATCTTCGCGTAATATGGTCCTATTTAAAAAAATAAAAATGAATTATAAAGAACATGTATTGTTAATGAGACCTATAGCTCGGGCCACCTAAAATGTAATGTTTAGGGTATGTATTCTTTGTTTTAATTGTACTGTCTAGTTACTCATATTTTCTATTCTGTTTAAAGTTTGAATATTTTTTGTAATTCATAAAAAAATCTTTCATTACATTGCATAATCTGAAAGCTGATATTTTGAGCTTCATTTTTATTTTTATTTATTTTCTGTACCACCAAAATTACTCCGGCTATATTCATTTGAATTATTTTTTCCTGATTTTCACTAAAACTGTAATACCTTTGCGAATTTTCGTCACATTTTTTCCGCACGAATATAAATTTGAAGGTATTAAAATTCTCTACAAAAAGGTTATTTCAAAATTTCATTTTCTACATAAATGCA
Source organism: Sialis lutaria (assembly GCA_949319165.1). Taxonomy (NCBI): domain Eukaryota; kingdom Metazoa; phylum Arthropoda; class Insecta; order Megaloptera; family Sialidae; genus Sialis; species Sialis lutaria. Next base: position 4,774,138 of record OX439244.1, read on the forward strand.
CTCTACATCAAGTGTCAAAATATGCAGTTTTTTTTTTAATTTATATAATTACATAAAAAAGTTAAAAAATTAAAAGATGTTGAGGAACGAATTAGACCATCATAAAGTAGAGTAAATTTGCTCAATTTAATAATAAAAAAGTTTTGAAAAAAGTTAATTTTTGACCAAGTTACAAGCATTTGAAAACATGCTATTTTTTAGGTGTCCCTCTTAATTAATTTGTCGAGTGTATTAACTTTTTTTACCTTTCCGAATATTTTAGCCACAATTTCTGTGTGTCTGTCTGAAAGTTTATTTACCGTCAATTACCTTCAAAAAGATAGATTCGTACGAATATATATTTTTAATTTTTCGTTAATTGAATATTTAGAAAAAGATATTGCGAGTAGAAAACAAAAATACATATAAAATTATAAAATATATTTAAACAGAGTGATCACCGCAGAAGCCTCGATATTTATTGTATGTATTTTATTAAAACAAATAATGTATACAATAATAATTATATAGAATATATTTCGTTATTAATACAAAACGCTGCATTTTCACGGTTGTCAACCCACATTAAAAATGTCGTTCACTAAATTTTCTACATCACAAGCTTCATTAATTAGTTTATAATTAAATGTCAATTGTTTAAAATCCAGTTCCAGTGGAATTTAACACCCAATATGTCTTTTAATGCACCTGTTACTAAACAGAATGACTTTCCATTATTTATAAACTATTAATTACAATGTTCAGTTATTAAATACATGTAAAAATAAATTACATTCCAGTTTTCAGAGATATCAAATTATTTCTGATGCTCATAAAATATTTATTTTTTGGGTTTAAAATATTAAATTCTACAGCTGTTGTACTTTTAAAAATACTATAGTCTGTTTCGTTTATGTTTGTAGTAGTTGCCGCGGGATTTGACGGTAGAATTCACGATTCTTACCGTCAAATCCCTCGGCAGCCACTGTAAACTTAAATGAAACAGACTATAGATATATATTTTTGGTAATTTTACTTTTATAGTACTTTTGCCAGTGTTTCGAACAAATTATTTTTCCAACGTGTGACCCATTTTTTATTACTATCTACCCCTCTAGCGTCATGGTAATCGGGGGATTATAAGGAACACATTGGTGAATGTTTCATGTAAATCCGTTCAGTACTTTCTGAAATATGCATTAAAAAATGTTAATTTTCAAAAATTGATTATAAAAACATTCACGGGATAGAAAAAAACAGTCAGTAAACGCCTAGAGATACTCCAGAAAGAGTTATGACAGCGTCGCCATTTTTAGCCAAACCGACGGTAAATAAAAACAATATTTCTGTATTATTTTTATCAAGCATAAAAAAAAGGATTGTGTGGTTTTATGAAACCACGGTAAAAGTGAAAGTTTTTTTCACATTATAGACATTTAACTAAAAATTTTCGGAATAATAAATTCAAGCACTCAAAATTGAAATAAATCCATAAACAACAACATGCACCAGCAAAAAGTTCTAATAATTCTAATAAATTCTATATAACAACCAAACAATTTCTGTCTCTTTCATTTGACACGGCTCTTTTTTCGAGTCAGATGCACTGTCCATTTCTTTATGTCTATGGCTCTGACGTATTTACCCATACTCCGCGGCCGAGCGACATGCAACACACAGACGAAAAATTTTGAGACGATGAAATAAAAGTTTCACTTTAAAAATAAAATAAAAATTTACCATAATATGGTTAGTTTTGTTTCACACATATGCGGTTCCATTCGGTTCGGTTTGTTTTCGGTTGGAGCCGAAAACGAACCAAACCCCTTCACACATACACGGTTCTCATACGGATCATATTAGGTTTTATTTTTTTCGTACACTCAGTAGTGATCATGGAGAGAAAGCAAGTTGTTGTCATGTTGTTTCTCTATCAAAAAATTAAAAAACGAAGGAGGAATACTAGAATTGAATCGGTGAGTGAAAGAACGATATATCTCCAAAATGACCATTTTGAGAAAAACGAAAAAAACTGTTTTAAAGGAGAACTATGGGTTATTTGGTCTAATTATGTATTGTGACATTATAGAACTTATGTTAACCGATAATAATACGTACATAAATAAATTTAAAAAAAAATTGCAAAAAAAGATATTTGAAAAAAAATGACAGGCAGTTATACTGTTCTTTCACTCAATTAAAAAAAAATTGCAAATTTTTTTTTATTGCTTTATTTTCGGTTTTATTATTTTATTTTTTATTATTTTACAAAAAAAATTATTTGTAATTTTTACTCAGAATCTTCATTTTTGACTTTCCAAGAAATAATATGGTAGTAAAATTCGAGGATTTCGTCAGAAAAGTAAGGTAAAAGTAATTGTAAAAAAAATTGAACTACCTCCCGTACTCCCGTCGCACGTACGATGTTGGTCGATGTATTATTATTTTGCTATGTGATAGAGCTATGAATTTTAAACATTTTGCCTATCTCAGTTAAAATTGCCATTTTTGGCACTTGTATTGTTCTTTCACTCACCGATTCAATTAATTGGGAGTACCCTTTCATCACTTTACGGTAGGGATTTAAAGCATTCTACACTATTCAAGACAATTTTTTTAGTTACTTCAGGATACCACATTGACATCTGGTAAACCGCTCATTTTATTAGAAAAACCGCGGCAAAACTAACACTCGCTATCAGGTTAAAACCGAAACTAAACCGAATGTGTATGATCGCGTTGATTGCTTTCTGTTCCCTGCATATTAATAGAAACCTGAGGAAACCTATTTGGTGCTCTACGGTTTCTATTAGGTATACCGAATACAAACTGAAACACCGTTTCACACTTGTCGCCAGCGACCGAAAAAGAACCGAACCGAATGGAACCGCATACACAGACAAAACTGTATTGGACCAAGAAAACCTTGTTTTGTATATAACGAAAACAATATTTTCTTAATATAAGAAACATACTCTTAATCCAACTACGTTATTCCTTCGTTCAAGAATACTATAGTTGGTTTAAGAGATTATTGCTTATCTTAAGAAAATATTGTTTTCGGTATATACAAAGTAAGGTTTACTTTTCTACCAGTGTATGTGTGAAATAGGCGTACAATACAATCAATCAAAATTCGATTGAGGTTGTCAGAACTCTTATTATGAATATCTCTAACTGACCTCTGATCTTAAGAATCAATCTGCTAGATAGAATTTTTGAAACTTAAAATTTATTTAATTCCTTTAAAATAAAACGACAATAATTTTTGTCTGTGACCACCATCTTCGTCGATAAAATCCAAACACATTTCAATCGTTGTTTGGTGTATGTATTTTATCTATGGATAAATTAATCAGACGTAGACACGATCAGGGTCGCGTTGACACATAAACAAATGACGGTGTAGCGACCGCCACACGCGGCGCGATTTGCCGCTAGATGTCTCCGGTGTCGAATGCGCGTACACCAAATTGAGACTTTTATGTATTTCGTGTGTGACATTATGTCTGTGCTCAGATACAGTAGATGGGGAATTTAAAACGTGTACTTTTATCTAGATTGTTTGAAAGTTAGGGTTAGGGCAGTGGCTCCCAACATTTTTTTCAATTGCTATAATAGTTTTCGATATAAATAATGAAAATTTAAAAATGGAAAATTATAATTTAAAATTTTCTTAACAAAAGTTGTTTATTTACGTATCTTTTTTAAGATAATGTACTAACTGATAGGTATATCATTTAAAATTTAATATTTTTGAGTTATCCCTAATTGAACTTTTGCATTTTTGATATATCGTGTATAACACTTTAAGCTAACCAAATCTTAAATAATAATACATCCCTACAAAAATCATTATTTCTACTTTCTAATTAATAAAATTACATTAATATTTAACGAAATTAGAGCACTTTTAGTAAAACCCTAAAAACTCGCAATATTTATGAAAATTTTTGTTTCACAAAAGTTTCTTACGTTTTTATGATCTTTACAATTATGTACTCTAGTTTCATTTGATTTTACTGAGAAACGGGCATGTACCCCTCAAATGACCCCCTAAGAGACAGTTTTAGGGGGTTAAAAATATTTTCCTGAAATTCTTTAGGGTCGACTTATATATTAAAACTTTTTTCATAAAATTCTATCTTCAATAGTAGTAAAACATAGTGGACGGATGGTCTGGAATTTCTGTATATTCAAAAGAATTTATAATAGAAATTAATGTTCAATTTTTTTTTCTTTAAACAGTCAGAAATGTTTTTTTATATAATAATATATATACATACATTGTTTATTTTCAATATTACGTATAAGAAAATTCAATGGCACGTATTGCAGATATTTTTTATGAGGTAATCGACTAGGTTCGAAAAAAAAGAAGTATGCATTTTTTTTCAAAAATAATGTTAATTAAGTTAAAGCATAGATAATTGAACCTTGACAAAAAAAGAGAGCGAGCGTATTTTGGGTTTAAACTTGTCTTTATTTAAACATTAGTTACATTATTTTTGTGAATCAAATTTTATACAGTTTTAGTCGTTTAAATTTTAAATAGCTCAAATCTGTTGTATAAAAAATAAAAACCTCTTCCTAGTTAATTTTGTTGATCTAAAAATATACAACATGCAATGTCTTTCTTTGTTGAATGTCGCAGAGTTGCCGCTTTGTCGAACCGTAGGTACTCACAAAGACAATTCATAAGAACAATAAATAATTGTAACGATGGTATCAAGTCCCAGACAACTGCCGCAATGTCAGGTCAGAGGATCGGGTTACGAAGATGACCTGCGACAAGGTACACAACCCCAGTGGCGTGCATATAAAAACAGTGCAGTAGAAGATTCTTTTTAATTTAATACATTAAATAATTCATTTTTAATAATTTTTATGATTGGAAGTTTCAACGGTTTTTATTTTAGTTGAATATATAAGATCAGTGGCGTCACTAGTGTTGGTGTCAGCCAGTGTGGTAAATCATTATGTCATCCTACTTTTTTCAATTTTGAAGACCTTTTTTTTGACATTAGCAATTCCAAAGACCTTTTTTTAGCCATTGACAAATTCAAACTTTTTTTTTGGTATAAAATTGTAAAAAGTTAAGAACTAACAATCGTACATATGTTGTGATGTTCTGCATTTTGGTGTCACCCCGTGTGATAGTGTTACCCGATGTGGTCCGCACCCCCCTAGTGACGCCACTGTATAAGATCTTTTCTTATTGAAGTGTATATACAGGCTGTGATTAACTATAGGTTTAATTAAAAACACGGTTTCTAATCATTATAAAAATTTACAGATATTTTTGTAAATGAATAATGAACGTATGCTCAAATTTTCACCAAATTCTCTCTGTTACATTACTTTGAAAAAAAAGTCTCGAAAGTATGTAATAGTATGTATAGTTCTCATAAGAACGCATGTTAATTTGTTTATTAAATATCTCTGAAACTATTCTCCTAATGACCTTAAAATTTTGCATGGATTAAAAAAAAGTCTTGCTATTTTCGAAGTTTAATCGAAATCTCTCTATTTTATTTTATAAAATTAAAACTTATATATTTTAATCTATATGTATAATGTATATTAATTTAATATGAAAAATATTATTTATTGTTTGACTACTATTATATAAAATATTGACTAATTTATACAAATTTTTAACAACATTTCAAAAATCAGGATAAAAGTGTAGGGTAGACCGAGGCGAATCGGATCAATTTGACTTCAAATTTTTTATTAATTGAATTGTAATCAGTCTATATTCTACTTTACGTTGTACAAACTTAAAATTATACAGTACTTAAATCTTCTTTTCTGTAAACAAAAAACTGAACTTCGAGAATTATCCGATTCACCCCAAATCTTGGGGCTAATCGGATATAACATTTATTAATTATAAAAATATAGAAAACTCTCATAATAAAAAAGTTTATAATCATACATAAAACATCTTAATTCTGAGATCAGACATCACATAAATCAGTTATTAGCACATAAATCACTAGTGTTACCTCTTCTATCAGCGCAGTTTTCGTGGCACCATTTTTCATATGCACTACACTAAATTCAGTCCTCTGTTGGCGGGTGTACACATTTTTATGAAAAAAAATTCAATATTAATCTCTCTGCCCTTCTTTTTTATTCCTTGTGTTGCTTTATTAAATTGTTTTTAAATTCTGTTCGATTTTTATTTTGATCCGATTCGCCCTGTGATCCAATTCGTCTCGGTCTACCCTATTAGTCATTATAACTCCTGAATTTCTCATATGTTATTTATACTTGCAATATTATGCTATATAAGTACTTCTGTACGAAAGGAATTCTTATACGACATTAAATATGTCACTCATATAATAGCAGTGGTGTAATATTTATGTTAATGGGAAATGCTTCTTCAGAATCGTCGCTCGTATCTCATGTTAAGCCATGCTGGTAGTATAAGTTTATGTTGATGTTCATAACCATTCTAATAAAATACATCTGTAATTTGTTACTATTGTGTTGGAAGAATGTATGTATATTTACAATAATGTAAAGAAAATTCTAATCGTACAAGTTATGTTTTTTACGATGTAAAATTTAGTGTATTGATATTTTGTGAATATTAAAAAACACTATTTTAAACAAATCATTGTAAAATTCGTACAACGTCTATTTTTTTCTGGAACTTATCTAAGGTGGGTGGATCATGGAAGGCCACCTTAAGGAATAAACATTTATTATTCCTTTATTTACTGGATAAATGAAACAAACAAAATATTAAGTAACACTTTGTTTATTTATGTAACTTATAAAACATTTTTTTTTAATACAGAGTTAATGATCATTTATTAATTCTATGTTTTATTCAACTCTTCCAAATGGCCTTGCAAGGAACACGGCTCCTAACAATGCCAATATAAAGTTTTAACTTAAAACTAACGTTGTGACAATCAAAATACTTGCTTAATATCTAACTACATAAAAAGGTCTTTCATTAAAAAAATTAAAGAAAATAATAGTTTATTTACTTGAAAAATTACGTTTTGCTATGAGCGCGTATTATAATTGAATCGGTAAGTGAAAGAACAATACAAGTGCCAAAAATGGCAATTTTAACTGAGATAGGCAAAATGTTTAAAATTCATAGCTCTATCACATAGCAAAATAATAATACATCGACCAACATCGTACGTGCGACGGGAGGTAGTTCAATTTTCGGCTGAGTGAATTTTAGACTGATCAAACATAATGCCAATCCGCAATTACCATTAAAAAAGGCATACCCAGAAGCTGTTCCTATTAACGTAAAGAAAAGTCGATTTGAAGAAACTTTTACTTTACTTTTCTGACGAAATCCTCGAATTTTACTACCATATTATGTCTTGGAAAGTCGAAAATGAAGATTCTGAGTAAAAATTACAAATATTTTTTTTAGTAAAATAACCAATAAAGCCGAAAATAAAGCAATAAAAAAAATTTGCATATTTTTTTTAATTGAGTGAAAGAACAGTATAACTGCAAGTCATTATTTTTCAAATATATTTTTTTGCAAATTTTTTTTAATTTATTTATGTACGTATTATTATCGGTTAACATAAGATCTATAATATCACAATACATAATTAGACCAAATAACCCATAGTTCTCCTTTAAAACAGTTTTTTTCGTTTTTCTCAAAATGACCATTTTGGAGATATATTGTTCTTTCACTCACCGATTCAATTTTAACCTCGACGACCGAAGTAAATAAAGGATGGGACGGCACAGAGAAAATAGCGGCCTCAGTGACTCGCCGCCGCGTCTGTGTTCTTGAGTTCGATGGATGTTAGTGTGAGTAGAAGAAATTTGTCATCGTATGACAATAACTACAACTTTTTAATAATTGGCCTTACAAGGAGCATGGCCTTCCAAGGTCCACCCACCTAATATCGTGTCTTTAATAGTGGTATGTGTTATAGGTACATACACGAAGAAAAATATTTCATAACAATCACTCAATTTTTAGCGCAACCCACGAAGCGCTATATGCTCGATTTTACGTCGTCCGTCTGTCTTCTACCGCGATATCTCGGCCCCCTGACCACCTAGAGACCTCGAGTTTTTACTAAATTGTAAGTCTGTGTTTTTAGTTTAGCCCATTTTAGTAATTTTTCCGGTCATGACCGTCTCCATCCGACCACGGTTCATGTACCTCGTTGGACTCGGGATTGATTCACGAATCGATTGGCAAGGGTATTTTTTGAGTTGTGTCCATCAAGTGGGTTGCGCGGCAACACCCACGTGTGGGTTTTGATACATTTTTAAATATAAGTATTACTATTTGGCATAGTAATCTTGAAACGGTCCAAAATATTGTAATTTTTTCTAGCTAATTTTTGCGTGTGGGATCGAAATCTATATTATTGGTATAGTTTAATTTGTTATACAAATAAAAAATACATACTATTAATATAATTAATTTTTCACATTCGTAGTATTTATTGTATTGTCTTTTAATTTAAATGAAATAATTTGTATAGTCATTTATTAACAAATAATTTTACTTAAGAATAATTAGTTTAATAAATCATGAAAATGATATTTACGAATATACTAAAAAATGCGTATTATAAAAATTACAAAGGAGATTATAGAAATTACTCAACTGACAGCAGGTACATGTTTGTTAAAACTGAAAGTTTGTTTTGTACTAAATTGACATTTTTAATCGGCAACTGTAATTTTTATTAAAAAATCAGTGAACTATTGTAAAATTCGTATAACGCCTATTTTTTCTGGAACGTATCTCAATCGTGGTATGTGGTTAGTATGTATTTGCTTATGTTTTATACAAAATTGACTTTTTTAATCGGCAACTGTAATTTTTATTAAAAAATCAGTGAATTATTGTAAAATTCGTATAACGCCTATTTTTTCTGGAACGTATCTGAATCGTGGTATGTGGTTAGTATGTATTTGCTTATGTTTTATACAAAATTGACATTTTTAATCGGCAACTGTAATTTTTATTAAAAAATCAGTGAACTATTGTAAAATTCGTATAACGGCTATTTTTTCTGGAACGTATCTGAATCGTGGTATGTGGTTAATACGTACTTACTTATGTACAGATTTTATTTATGTGTATTGAGAGTGTTGATTGACAACGCGTAAGTAATTGGTAAAAACACGTGCAGAGCGGGCTGGGTCAGAGGTCAATGCCGACCACCATTGCGTTAGAGATTCTTCTCTTGCTAAAGCGGATCTTGTTTTTACTACAACCACTCGATCGCAATGAGACTTGCTTTATTTTAATCTCTGATAATATCTCTGTGAGATATGAATTTATAATCGTTCATTGTGTGAGAATAATGATAATAAAATTATCGTAATGGTTACCAAGGTTGTTTTTAAACATTTATAATCTAACATTCTTAAGTTTTGTTCAGGTTAAAATAAAATAAATTAAAAATATTTCAAAAGAAACGTATTTAAGGGGTATGAACAGATTAAACGTCAGAATTTTAGGTGGTTTTTGTTTATTTTATAAAAAGAAATCGGTTTAATGGATTCATATCAAACTTTGTACACATCTTTAGTACGTTAATAAGTACTTGATTTTTTTAATGATATATTTTTACATAATAGTCCTTTGAAAATGGCACCTCTTGAATCTGGTCTCAGTGGAACTGACAGCAATTCGTTCATATGGATCATCTGAGAACAAAAAAAAAGATTCTTAAAATATATGTTATTAGCTATTTCCGAACGTATAAGGATTTTCAAAATATCGTTTAGAAACAAAATGGCAACCATTTGAAAAAAAAAATTTTTTTCGCGAATTTTTTAATAGAAAATTGTTTATAAAAAATAAAAATAAAAAGATAAAAAACGACTACGTCTGGCTGAAGAGGCACGTTTCCTCTACAAAATCCATTTTGAATCAAATCAATCGGACGAAAACTGTCTTATGTTAGTTAAGCTGTCAACCAGGTCAAAAAAGTGATTTTGAGTAAACAGCGTTTTAAAGTTTTGGAAGAGATAAATCGAATATATATCATGATAAGCATTTGGCGCTTTGGAGTGTAAACTAATAATTTATAAAAATTTGGAAAACTTTACACTATTCATACCCTTTAATTTCAACTTTAGCTGTTCCAGTGACATAGGGTATTGATGGACAGACAGACAGACGGACAACAAAGCGATCCTACGAAATATGAACAAATATTTAAATTAAATACTTTAACTGCACCTTCTAAATATGAGTAATCCAAAAACACTTACCATATAAATTCGCTATACAATATTTATTTATCAAATCATCACTTATAAAAAAGCTATTCAGATATACACCTCTACTTAAATTACATACAAACACAGTGAAAAGTGTCGTAAAATACACAATTCTGGTGTGGTCCCCATCAATGATAGTTTTACAATCACCTGACACATCCCGACCGTAAAAATAACCATAAGTGAATTTATTCATTCGAGTGAAAGACGTCGTCGGTCGTTACACACCCACACAATTAAGTGCAAGAGTTAACTGGAATTCTGTATTTTATTGGGTGTTAAAACAAATGGATATAAATGTCCGAATTACTTTTAGTGACAAATACATACAAAGATATTGTTTATTACTTAAATCAGTGGCGCCAATCTTAGCAAAATTAATATTAAGAAAATGTGTTTGTTGCAGAATAGGCATGATGCCAGTAAGCCTTGTTTCACACATACGCGGTTCCATTCGGTTCGGTTCGTTTTCGGTTTCAGCCGAAAACGAATCAAACCCTTTCACACATACACGGTTCTCATACGGTTCATATTAGGTTTTATTTTTTTCCGTAAACTCAGTAGTTATCATGGAGAGAAAGCAAGTTGTTGCCATGTTATTTCTCTATAAAAAAAATTAAAAAACGAAGGAGGAATACTAGAATTCATTGCGAGAACCCTCTCATCACTTTACAGCAGGAATTTGGAGCATTCTACACTATTTTCCCGAAGCTAAAGAGCATGAAGACGATCCACATCAACATCTGGAAAATCGCTCATTTTATTAGAAAATCCGCGACAAAACTTAAAAAAAAATAACACTCGCTATCAGGAGAGAGTGGAGAGAGTATTCGGTTCTGTACGGTTTCTATTAGGTACCGAATACAAACTGAATCACCGTTTCACACTTGTCGGCAGCGACCGAAAACGAACCGAACCGAATGAAACCGTATATGTGTGAAATAGGCCTTACAAAGTATCATTGAAATAATGAAATAGGTTAAAAGAATTATTTATTTTTATATTAAAAGCGAGATTAATATAATTTTTGTTAAAATAAAAATACAAAATACAACAATCTGCTATGTTAAATGGAACACCAATCAGAGCGAATGACGTCACGTATCAATAAACGACTTTTATTTTAGACAAATATCAATTCCTCTTACAAGATTATTAGGTACATACCTTATTTAAGAACTTATATACTTTGGAATTCATTTTTAACACACAAAATAATTAAATTATTGTCTAACTCTGAATGTTTGATTATTGTTGACAAGGAGTATGACGTCACAACTCTGAAATGTCACCTGCTAGCGTTTTGGCGTCAAATTCAAAATTAGAGTAAATTTTAGCGATTAAACCGTTATTTTCTGCAGAAATAAGTTTTTTTTTTTGGAAATAGGAGACACGTTAGATCATTATAGTTTTTTTTAAATTAGTCGTCATGCCTATTAAAACAGATTTTTAAAATGTTCCGGTAGGGCATTGTCTACTTGGGGTGAAATGGAGGGGGTACAACAAAATAATTATTCATTTTTAAGGAGGTTGGTATCATAGGGTGCGGGGCTAGCAAGGGCTTTGGTGGATAAGCATAGAGTGAAAGCAAACTAGGTGTCTCTCTCTTTTTTCACACACATAATTTTTTAATTAAAAAACACAGTTCCTAATCATTCTGAAAATTTATTTGTAAATGAATGAAGAATGTACGAGTATGTTCAAATTTTCATTAAATTCTCTCTGTCACTTTGAAAAGTCCGGTCATGTCTCGAAATTATGCTTTGATCATAAGAATGCATGTTAGTTTGTGTATTTAATATCTCTTAAACCAGTGGTTTCCAAACTTTATGTAACTACGCCTCCCTTTAAAAAAATTTAATCTCTCGCGCCTCCCCCCCCCCCCCCCTTTATTTCATAAAATTATACACAGACATATTTTAAAAAGGTATAAAATGTATTTTTTTGCACAGGTAGAAAGGTTACTTGAGCCAAGTAAATCTTGTTTTGTATATAACGAAAACAATATTTTCTTAAGATAAGAAATATATTCTTAAAGTAACTATAATATTCTTGGACGAACAAATAATGTAGTTGGATTAAGAGCATTTTCTTATATTAAGAAAATATTGTTTTGGTTATTTACAAAATAAGATATTCTTGGTCCAATATAGTTTTTTTTTGTGTGTGCGTATAAAATTTATTTTTAATGCGACGAATATGAATATGCTTGTTTTTGAGCACGAACTTTTAAGGGGAATGATTTCACTCTGAATTTTTTTATGATAATTCTATCAGTTTTGCTTTTTCAGTAATTAGTTGTTAGTCAAAAACTACACAGTAACGTCCCTTTTAGAAACAGGTAGTATGTATACAAAAATAATGTTATGTTATAAAAGTTTATTTATAATTATATATTTTTTATTTATACACGGTAATGTGATGTTATGAAAATTAAATTTCTGTTAAACTTTTCGCGCCTCCCTTTGCACTAGTCCGCGCCCCCCAGTTTGGAAATCACTGTCTTAAACTATTCTCCTAAAGACAATGAAATTTACAAGAACTTTTTCAAATATAAATGTTATTTTCATAGTTTCATCAGAATCTCTCTTTTATTTTTTTAAGGTGTCAGTCTCCTTTAATGGAATTTAACCCTTTAGATGCGAAAATCGACTTTTATTTTGAAATATTCAGTAAAATCATTCACCCTATCATTTGTTTATTCATTTTTATATGAAAATATATTATGTAAAATAAAATTTATATTTATGAAAAAAAAAAAACATTATTCCTCAATATACTACCCATATGAATATCAACTTCCTTATAGGCAATTTCATGTAAAATTGATATAATAAAAAAATGCAAATAAAAAAAATTAGCCCATATTTATTTTTTTATAAGGGAAATGTGCAAATTTTTAGGAAGAAGTGGCGTTCAAAGGGTTAATTTTTACTTATGAAAATTGGAACTATATTTTAACATACGAATATACGTTTTAATTTTTATTTTTGTTTAAAAAAAATGTTTCTTCCAAATCCATATGAAATAATGATATTATCTAAAAAGCTATTCTTTCAAAATCTGTAGGTTGAGGGTGTATTTCTAACTCCCACTGAAACACGAATAATTAACCAACAAAAATATATTTTATCTATTTACTTATACAAGTAACATAAATTTTCAAATTTGACAATACGAACGAAAATTAATATAAATTAGTTTATTACTTACAACTAAATTTGTTGTCGAAACCCACGTAGAATGTTTAAAACAAAATTAAAATCTATAATCACCTTAAAAACATGATTGGTTGTTTACATAAAGTAACTAAATTTACTACAAAACAACTTATTAGATAGAATATTCAAATAAGAGGAATATTAATTATATTATATTCATTGACGGTTATACATAACTGTAGAACAACTATATATGAATGGTTAGGCAGTGTTTAGGGAATTTAACATTTCAACAGATGAATGAAAGACGGTGACAAGCTGTGAGGCTAGGTAACCAGTGGCGTAACCAATTTTGTTTAAAAAGGAGTTAAGTAATATAATTAAATTCAAATTTAAAGTTATAAGTATGTACGTCTAGCACACTATAGGTTTAGAAAAATGTTGTTTTTAATTTATATTCAGAACACATGAATGTACCCAAGGTTAGTAAATTACTAGGTTTGCTTACTTGCATGTGACGTCACCACGAAGATCATTTCAACCTTCTCGATTTCAAATGGTCGCCAACGCTATCAAACTGTTATAATATAAATTTGATTGTGATTGATTTATTATTGTGTTCAGTGTTTGTGCTATTCATGTATTGCTATAGTGAAGCTTCACACATGATATTAATTATATTAATTATAATTATGTGTGATTTGTGTTTAATATTATGACAGTTGAAATCATAGATAAACTAGCTGTCGGATCCAATTTTACCCGGGGATATAAAATTAAACTATATAACGTATAATGCTGTGGGGTGCGATCCTTTAGGTCCACACAATCAACTTCCCAACATGGTATGACTTACAATACTTGAATACTGATTACTTATTGTTTCCATAATTAATATTACTATGTTATAGTTTGTAAATATTTTTTTTAATATGTATATGAAAAATTTTAATGGAATTTATCAGAAATAAAACTCATCCTTAGTATTATGAATATTAGTTTTCTAATATCCTAATAATGTTAATAATATAATGCACATTTTTAGAAACAATAATCTGACAGTTTGAATTTTGAATTGTGTTGTTTCCAAGGCAACATGAATTATTAAATGTATTTATTAGTATGAAATTCAAATTTTGATGGTGGTTTTCATCCCTTTAATGGCTGTTTGGACCCATATAAAAAACTAGCTGTCGGATCCAATTTTACCCGGGGATATAAAATTAAACTATATAACGTATAATGCTGTGGGGTGCGATCCTTTAGGTCCACACAATCAACTTCCCAACATGGTATGATTTACAATACTTGAATACTGAGTTATATTAATTATGGAAACAATAAGTAATCATTACTTATTGTTTCCATAATTAATATTACTATGTTATAGTTTGTAAATATTTTTTTTAATATGTATATGAAAAACTTTAATGGAATTTATCAGAAATAAAACTCACCCTTTGTATTATGAATATTAGTTTTCTAATATCCTAATAATGTCAATAATATAATGCACATTTTTAGAAAAACTAATCTGACAGTTTGAATTTTGAATTGTGTTGTTTCCAAGGCAACATGAATTATTAGATGTATTTATTAGTATGAAATTCAAATTTTGATGGTGGTTTTCATCCCTTTAACGGCTGTTTCGACCCATATAAAAAATAAATACTGAAAAAAACGTTTCATTATTTGTATTGTATAGTATTTATTCTAAGTTCCGACTAAATTCGACCAAGAAAAAAAATAAAAATGAAAAAAACACCCTTTTTACCCCCGTAGGGGTTGAATTTCGAAAAATCCTTTCTTTCAGATCATATTCACGTCAAGACGCTTCGATTAGCACCCCAACGAAGTCAATAGCATTTTTTGTTCACGAGATTTCGTCCCGGAAAAAAATGACACGTACGTACGTACATACGTACGTACACACGTACGTACATACGTACGTACATACACACACACACAGACATTTTTCTGAAAATAGTGTCAATATACTCTAATGCCCTTGAAACATGAAAATATGTTAAAATTTTTGATTTCGATTTTCGGACCAATTACAATAACTCCCTATTGGGAAGTTAATAAATGAAATCAAGAAGGTTGAAATGATCTTCGTGGTGACGTCACAAATCAGCAAACCTAATCATTTACTAACCTTGACATGTACTTATATTTAATGGAATATTTTACTTTTTATTAAAAGTAAAAAAAAGTTTAATTTAATTTGAAAATTGAAATAAATATTGGTATATAATAGTAACATGTTCTAATTTGCTGTTATGGCAGAGCAAGTTTTTCATTATTTTGAATAAATTACACGTGAATATATTTGTTTTATAATTTTTATAGTATTTAAAAGGGTTGAAGTTTCGAATAGTTAGTTTTTAAAACGTCTCTATAGAGCCAATTGTGTAGAATTTCAATAAATAGAGCACTTTCGGCAAGTCATCTCATTTATCGTGTGTTAAAAACTCTATTTTTTTAATATCCAATTACTCAAAAACCATACGTCCGATATTTTAAATAAAAATTAGTAAAATATATGAGCTATCCATAAATAAATATTAAAATTTTGGATTTTTATCTATACATTGCTCTAATGATCGAATAACCTTAAATAAAATTAGATTTTGATTATTTTAAACATGGCAAAATGTAGTAAAGATTTTATTTATTAACAAAAACGATATAAATACTTGTACTCCTTACCCCCCCCCTCATTCCTAAAATATAACTAATAACTCAAAATAAAGCTTTTTTATGATAATAATTATAAAGACGATCGATTCTATTAATAATTTTAATTTTGTTAAAATTTCTCCCTCACATATGCGACGCCCCTGGAGTTTAGTGAACATGTTGTTTGACAAGCTTCAATGAAACGTTTCCACGCATCAGATGTGGATAATAAGTAATTAAAGTCATCGACATGAACTGTTAGATATAAATGAGTATTAACATAAGTAATCGTATTCGATAGATGTATTCAACAATTCAACATATTATAGGTATGCAGATATAGGGTGTACCATGTATCTCTTATCATATTATCAGTATATAATTATGTATATAGTATAAATAGATTGATAGATAAATAATTGTAATAATTGATTATAGTTTTTGTAGTTTTAATAGTTTATTTTTTAATGCCAAAAAATATATTTTTCTTTTATATTTTATTGCTTCATGCACGATGGAAAATCACTTTTCTGACAGTACGGTAATAAAAGGGTCGAATTTACATGTTATATTTTTCAGTCGACAGTTAGATATATCATTAAATTTATTACAGAGAGGGAGGATACCTATGAGCCGATCATAGTAGATATAAAAAAAATAATTTAATGCCAACAAATATTTGTTTCTTTTATATTTTATTGCTTCATGCTCGTTGGAAAATCACTTTTCTGACAGCTCAGAAGTAAAAGGGTTGAATTTACATGTTATATTTTATCAGTCGATAGTTAGATAAATCAAAAAATGTATTGCAGAGAGGGAGGATGCCGATGAGCTGATCATAGCATAATGTTTATTCATCATTCTTGGCTTACTGGTGTTATACCCAATGCTGAAGTCATCGTAATCACTGTACCGTAAACCGGGGTTACTTTGATTCACGGGGTGACATTGATAACAACTTCTACTCGTCGTGCATATGCGTTTTTAGAAAAAACGGAAAGCATCTTTGGAATTTTTTTTACGGTTGACAGCACTGATAGTTACAACACTATCGACCTGTTGATCAATGTGAATGCGCCGATATTTTTTGAGAAAAAAAATTACAAGTATCTAAACGATATTTTAATGAATTTTCAAGGTTGCAAAACTTTACTGATAACTTGTTTATTTATAAGAATCATAGAAATGTTAGCATTTCATATTAGTAGGTCTATACCGAACATTGCTATAAAAAAGTTACAAAATTCTAACCTCAAAAATGACAACGTGGCTAAGGAATAATGTGCATGGGGTGTCTTTGATCAACTATAGGGTTTACATTGATCATACAGTTAAAGTTATCTAGAGGTCGCTGCGCCCCTGACAAAAACTGAAAATAGCACCCCCAACCCTGGTGTAACTAAAGAACATATTTTTTGTTGTCATCACGTTTTTTGTGCCCTGTTTCAGTTTTTGATGACAATTTTGTAGTCCTCATGTCACTTTAATCCTAATAATGCTATTCTGGACCATTTTGCCTCCCTTCCACCCTCTATACTTACTACTATTTTATAGTTATTTAAACTTTTTGTTATTTGTTTTCAATTATTTATTAATAGTCCAGTGAATCTAGCATCATTTAAGTAGATAAACGAATTCGATTAACCTATATGATATTTATAAGCTCTGTTTATATATTTTATATGTAGTAAAGTTTTGTTACTTCATTGGTGCTAGATTGACTGAACTATAACATATTTTTTTCAAAAAATGCCTCCTATCTATAAGAGAAGTAACTCAACATCATAAAAATGCGTGTAACTTTTGTTCCTGTTGACCATTTTGCTTCCTCGCAATATCGAAGATACGAGAAGCTTCGTTATCGTTTTAAAACGAGAAAAAAAATTTGTTCTCCGATTTTAAAAATTTTACCGGATCTATCCGTTTCAGGTCAAGACAAACACTTTTTGTTCCGTGTCTGTCTGTCTGTCTGTCTGTGTGTGTGTGTGTGTGTGTGTCTGTGTGTGTGTCTGTCCCCCAATCCTTGTCACACGCTTAGATCATGAACCACTGAACCGATATTGATGAAACTTGGTTGGTTGGTTGGGTCTGGCTTGAGGACGGTCCCATTTCAAAATAATTAAATTTGTGTGTAAGGGGGAGGGGTGACATCACAAAAGATTTATTTTTTGAAGATATCTCAAGAAAGACAAATGTTACGTGAAAATTTTATAGAACCTTTTTTGTAGAGCATTCAATTCTCTATAATATAGATCACCTACTTTTGTTGTAAAATATTCCCTTACAAAGATCTATCTCAATTTGACTTAAGAAAATCGTCATTTGTTTTTTTAAAACTGCTATTTACTTTGACATATTAAATGTCACTTTGACGTTTTAAATGTCATTTTGACATTCGTATAGCAGAAAAATAATGATTTTGATTGAAATTGTAAAAAAATTCAAAATATACGATATAATAACCAGGCGCGTATTAAGAAAAATGTCAAATAAATTTTTTTTTATTAAAATCGTATGAAAATTAAATGGTTAACCAATGACAGACAGTTCATCTGTATACTTTATTGGTTTTTATTTAAATTGTTCAATAATTAACTACCTTTGATGAATTAACACGAGGAAGCACCGTGCATTTACAAGGCAGAGTATTTTTAAATCTTCCGATTTCTGTAATAAAAACAGATGGTATCAAAGTAACTGGGTACCCATTACTAGTTTTACTTTATCATTTTAGCTATAATTTAAAAAACAAACTATATTTGCTGACTTTGGTTTGAGTTACTTGTTTTATTAGTAACACGAGTTTAGAAAAATTACAAAAATGAAGCCCATCAACCCCCCCCCCCCAAAAAAAACAAAAAAACAGTAAACCTTACTCTAAGAGTGCCAATGACTGGTGCCAGATGCTAATTAAAAAAAGGCACTGAAGAAAAATTAATACAATTTATTAAGCATAAATCACATCGACCATTATAATACATGCACACACCACATGATATTTTTATTTTTACATCATTATATGTAAATTACACAAAATATAAAACAATAACAACGGTTATGAGAATGGTTTTTAACACATCTATTTATCGGAAAGAACATAAATACATCGGCTAATGAAGTAAAAAAGATAAGAGGAAGCAAGAGTTATGTTGGACCCCACATGGTTCTGTTTGAACATTCCACTGCGCATGCGTACTAAATCTGCAATGAATTAAACTTGAACGATCATTTATTCACTCTATTACATGATGTAACATAAACAGGAATTGTTGCACAGGGCCGTACTCAACTCTATAAGAATTCGGAAAATTAATGAATACAGGATGATTTATTACTGTCGTGCCAAACTTAAACAGTAGATTAAGAAAAATATTTTAAGTAAAAAACTTCAAATAAATATGTGTCCGTGAGGGAACTACAGCCCTCCAAAAAAATTTACTCAAAATGAGTTTTTATTTAATATCTAGAGAAAATTTTGTGATCAAATTATGAAATTTGGTATTCTGTTTAGTAATAATAAATGTTATCGATTTCTCATATTAACTACTTCTCGAATTAAGACTAGGAATGTATGGGGCCAGTGGGCCCATCGATTTTTATCTGGTATTTGTTTATTCCTTAATTTTTGGTACTTTTATAAGACTATATGTCACAAAATTCACAAAAACATACTTTGCTTGTTTATCATAGGATAAACCGTTTTCTAGAAATATCGATGGAAAAGAAAGCATGCAGAATTTAACTTAATACGGATGCTTCAAATTACAAATAATAAATTTATATTCTTGTTCTATGATAAAAATTAAGACAAAAAGTTAACATAAGTATATCTCAAAAATGCAACCTTATCAACAAATAGCCAATTGACTAAAAAACAAACTAAACTTAAGTTAGTAAAGTACCTACGTGTAACAATATAGAAGTGGCTATAGATCTTAGAGGATTCATATTAGGTTTCTTTATATTAACTATTTTTCTTACCTTTAATCATAGAACAAGAATATCAATTTATTATTTGTGATTTGAAGCATCCGTATAAAGTTAAATTCTGCATGCTTTCTTTTTTATCAATATTTCTCGAAAACGGTTTATCCTATGACAAATAAACAAAGTATGTTTTTGCGTATTTTGTGTCATATAACCTTAAATATGTGCCCAACTCTATAAAAAAATTAAAGAACAAAAAATTCTAGATAAAAATCGATGGGCTCACTACCCCATACATCCCTGGTCTAACTCATAATTAGTTAATACGAGAAATCGATAATATTTACTATTGCTAAAATCACTCGAGATTACTAAACTAAAACTAAAAGTCACTAACATAAGTTATTTACTAGAATCTCGATTGTGAATAAATTATATCGTATTCTCGAATCTCGATGCGATTTTTTTTCTAGAAATATCGAATGAAAAATCTCGACTACTCCTGGACACGCGAGATTTAAAATCTCGAACGAAAAACTCGACTCTGAGGGTATATGGAGGTTTATAAAGGGTCTATTGTGGGACTGTAATAAATTTTGTGGGACAAAAAAAATTGATGTTTTAAAATTTTGAATTGCAATGAAATTTTTTTGATGGCCTTTTAAAATTATGATTTTTAAAAATTTTGGAGAAAAATGGCCGTAACTTTTGAACTTGTAGACGGATTTGATTTTTGTCGACAGATTTGAAATCAGCGTATCAAAATCTATATGATGACATGTATATTACTTAAAAATTCATGAAAAAAATGTTCGCGAAAAAAAAAATTGTTGATTTTTCATAAATTCTTTTTTATCAAATTTTCAAGTATTATACATGTCATCAAATAGATTTTGACACGCTGATTCCAAATCCGTCAACAAAAATCAAATCCGACGCATTCAAAAGTTACAGCCATTTTTCTCAAAAATTTTGTAAAAATCAAAATTTTAAAAGGCCATATCTCAAGAACGATTAAAGATACAGACCTGCGGTTTAAAAATTTGAACTTTTCACATCATTTTCTATAAAATAAACATAATTTCAACGAAATCTAAAATTCAAAATTTTCGAGTGAAATTTCATGCATCAAATTTGCCATAGAACTTTAATATAAGAAAATAAAAGGAAAAATCATAAATTATCTAAAAATCCAAGAGAGTCTATAAAAAATCATTATTTTAAATGGGGTGTATGTAGAAAAAATGGTTAGGAACCTCTGCTATAAATCTTCTCAAAATCGCGTCACCTCTGGTTTGACTAAAAATGGCGAATATGCCATAACTAACTAGAGTATCCCGTAAATGTATAGTTAATAGGGTAAAACTAGGTAATACGCCACATTTGACAAAATGCCCCATAGTCCTAGCACTCACATAAACATAGCTATCGTAGAACTTTTAATGCTCATGCTTGCACAACAGTCGTCGGTAACATGGCTGACATCCACGCGTCTCTATCTTTACTGTTTTAAGAAATATTAAAATATATTGGTTTTTGACGTGGAAACAATTTGTGGTAAGTTTTGAAAAAATTCATATACTTAGTTACATTTAAATATATTATATTACGGATCTGTCAGTAAAGTTTAACATTGGAATGTATTTAGATTGTTTTGTCAAAAATGTAAAACATAAATCAATAGACGGGGGAGGACGTTGTGTAATTATAAAAGGAAGATGTAAAAACTATCTAAAAATATATATATACGGTCAAATGATATCGCGTATATACATCATACAAATAGTGGGCGACCCAAAACTGCGCTGCGTGGTCGCTACAATAATCATTAACGGCATTTATAAGTAACGTGTATAAACAGCATTAATTATAACATTTTTTTATTTGTTTCCGTATGAGTGTGTATTGATAAATGTATTGTTGATTTATCGTATTAATGTAATGTTTATAAATATACAGGGTGGGTCGTAAATTGTTTCTTAAAAGTTCAAGTGTGATTTTACGTTAAAAAAAATTAGATATACTGTCTGCTATTGGTTAACCAAATAATTTATGAACAATTTTTTTTCTATATTAATACAGGGTGGGTCATAAATTATTTAATTAAAATCCGAGTGTTCTTTATCGTTACAGTGATTTTAATAAACAACGATAAAGTATTCGCTGGGTGCAAAGTAGGTAGTGGGGGAAACGAAATCGATCACAGCGCACAACGTGGCAAAAAATAACACTTTGGGTGACTGTCATTTTTAATAGGCTCGTTTTTAACTGAAAATAGAAAGATCAACATGGTTAATCCCACTATAGACTATGTGCAAGGGGGTGGAGTTAGAAATAATGTCGATGCGAGTGTTCGTGGTGAGCAATATTGTAAAATGATCGGCGCCAAAATTTGAGGTTATGCTGTCAATGTAAACGAATTAATTATTTCTCTATTATACGTCATAATTAAAGAGAAAAAGATACCCAAAATAAATAATTTTCACGTACCTTTTATGCTATATTATTTATATATTTATATTATATGCAAATAGCTAAATTAAATGATATTTGTTTAATAAAAAATTTCACGATATTAAATATATTAAACAATGATAAAAAGAGAGTTGAATGCATTCAATCCTTCTCTATTACCCGCTAGCGACGCTAATAGACTTCGTGCACATAGCCAATAGTCATAAATAAATAATCGTCTAAAATGTATATATTACGATATTTTATTGAAATTATTTGTTTGTTAGTACGCCCAAGTTGCTACTAAAGTCCACCCGTTAGTTGGCGCTGTCATCGCGCACGCTGCGAATACAAGTCTTCAGGTTTCTGCGGTGATCTTGATATGGATCTTGGCTTCTGGGTGTAAGCCGCGTCGATTTGGTCGTTTTACTGGCCAAAGTTTCGTCATACATTGCAGTGGACATCTTCAGGGCTAAAACGACCAAATCGACGCGGCTTACACCCAGAAGCCAAGATCCATAACGATAAAGTATTTAGTTAAACTGCTATTGGCTAACTTATTAATTCTTATACAATTTTATTAAAACATATTTACTTGACATTTTTTCCAATACGCACCTTTTTTCGTAAAAATTATTAATTTTTTAACAATTTTGTCGAAATAAATAACAATTCATGATAACAAATGATTTTTTAAAACAAATATTTTTCTAGAAGAGTTTTAATGACCTATTTTATAGAAAATTAAATGCTCTACAAAAAAAATTACATAAAATGTGTAGAATTTTTTTTTTCAAACCACACAGGGTGGTGTTACGGCGCAATCAACTTGATGTACACATCTCAAAAATACCCTTGCCAATCGATTCATGAATCAATTCCGAGTGCAACGATGTACGTCAAGCTAATATGTCCGGCATCCATAGCGCACTTCCCGTAGGAGATAGAAAGAAAGTTTAGTACATAGTATTATTGAAAATAATTTTGCGACGTTGATCTTTTCAAACCAATAATATTATGTACCAAACTTTTTTTTATATCTCCTACGGAAGGTGCGCTAGGAATGCCGGACGCACTATTGGAGGACCCTGTATATATGAAAAATTTTGTATGAAGAAATGGGCATTTTGCCTGTCCGTGACCGGATGGAGGGTCATGACCGGAAAAATGAGCTAAACTAGAACCACAGATCTACCATTTAGCGAAAACTTGAGGTTTCTAGGGAACCGAGATCTCGCTGTTGAAGATGGACGGACGGAAAATCGAGCATATACGATACATAAGCGCCACCGCACCCTTGGTGGGCTGCGCTAAAAATGACACACACATGAGCTGTCAGAAAAGGAGACGGTCCAGCTTATGACAATAGATACATAAAAGAAGAAGAATAATAAAAGAAAACAAAATCTGGTATGCCCCCCCAGCTTAAAAAAAACTTTACTAGATTTTTTATGAAGCTATTTGATACCAAACAAATTTTACTTGAATTGTGAAGTCACAAACTTTTGGTAGTAACCTTACGTACGATATGTTTTGAGAGTTTGTCATTGCAATCAACCTGTATACAGTTTTTAATTTATTACAATTTGCGCATGTAATTATTAATCACACGGTACACAGTAATGTTGTGAGATAACAATTTCGCGCTGAAGTTATTGCGTTGAGACGCTGGGTATCGTTGCAGAGACTGTTTAAATAAATCTTGTGATATTGCCTGTTGCCACGACACATTATTATCAAATGGTGATTTATTTTTTTATCGTGTTTTTTTATTAATAATTACAAGTGATTGATATCTTTATATATACATATATGTGAGGTGGAAAAAGGAGGGGTCGTTTGTAATAAATTTTAAATTTTAATGTCTTAATGCCATTCAGAGATAGGAGACAATAATATATATATTTTATCTACTATTATATAGTTTTTTCAAAAATTTTGTTTTTTAATAGACGTATTACTAAATATAACTGAACTTGGCTAAAATTAAATTGAATTATTATCGGTAATATAAAGAAGCTAACAAAATTTGTTAGCTCATCTGTATAGATAGATTTGTTTAGATAAATTTAGAACGGTGATACTTTAACATTGTGTACTTACCGCACGTGCGAGAAACTTATCAAATACTTTATGTTTAAACATTAAACTTTAAGGGAACTGTCATATAGATTTATAATAACACCAAATACTAATATAAATGTACGGGACACTAGTACGCGAAACGCGATTCGCATTTGACAGATTTTTTAGTCAGTTCCATCCAAGGTTAGTAAATAAACAGGTTGTACCATCGCTTTTGATCAATCAGCAACTGCGCGAAATTACGTCACACCGGGTGACATTCAAATGTAATAGAATAAAGTGGCTTGCAAATTTGTTATGATTGGGCACCCGAAATGACGTAGTCCCTCTATACTTTCTTGATTTTGACAAGCTGATGGTACAACCTGTATATTTACTAACCTTGAGTTCCATCTGAATAAAATATACTTTGTGTTGAAACAAAAACCAAAAAGTAATACAAATATAAAACAAAATCAACAGAATGTGAACTTAGCTTCTCAAGAATATTTTCAAAAACCGTTTTTAGGGGGGTTAAATTGGCGTAACTCTTTTTTTAAATACAAGTCATTAGAAAAATCTTGGAGTGTTCTCTAGAACTCTATTTTTTTACTTTGCAACATTGCGTGAAATTAGCACCCCATTTTGAAACTACTGTTTGAGATGAGGGGGGGGGGGGGAATTGACAGAACTTTTTAAAAAATATTTATAAAATAACTTCAAAACTCTTGGAGTGCTCTTCAGAACTCTTTTTTAGTTTGCGACGCTGCGTGAAGTTAGCACCCAATTTGGGGGCGGGGGGGATTGACAGAACTCTTTTTCAAAATGTAAAATAACTTCAAAACTCGAGTTTTCAGTTTATCAGTATCTCATTCACAACAACATTATTATTATTATTATTTAAATTTATTTCGCATTCCTAATGTTTAGCAATATTTCATTGAGACATAGACCGTTCATAAAATCGGCACACCTCAGCCTAACCTGACATCTAATAAACCTTATAGTACATCTCTCTCATTCTATGCAAATACCATAATCGTGATTAAAATGCAATTTTCACCCACTATCTAAGGAAGACGAATGTGCATTCTTATGTGAACTCACAGTGGGTGGGGGTTACATACATGAGGTAATAAAACAATCGAGAGAAAACTGACATGTGCCTAGTTGTAGTAGTTGTAACCATATTAGTACATAAGTACCTATAGAAAAGCATGGACTATGATTGTGAATCCAATTCGAAAATCAAGCTTTCTCACAATTATAAAAGGTTGAGAACCTCTGGCTTAAATGAAATTAATAATTATAATTTTAACAATTTAACATACCCCGCAATTGGGGCTAATTTTTTTTGTATATTTACGTTGATAAAATTAACATTTTTTTAATTTCTTCAAAAATCTACTTAAAAGTTTAGATTTTTTGAAAGAGCATATATTAATATTGCAATCTCCATTATTTATTTAGTTTTAATTTTCTGTTATAAAAATATATACACAAGTTTCTAAACATTTTGAATTAACTTTTGTTACTCTATTATCAGAATAGAATCCTATGTGAACTCAATAAAATTTTAATGGTATACGCGAAAAAAAAGAAATCTAAAGAATTACAGTTTTTCCTTGTACATACATACATCCCGGATAATAAGCGATAACCTATTATTATAAAATGTTTTTTACTCCCTGAAACTATTAATTTTAGGCTGTGACGTTTATAGTTTATCTATCAATTTATATATTTATAGTACTAGCGGAATCCCGCGGCTTATAAACTTCGAAACTAATTAGAACCCTCTATACGTGATAGAAGATGACATATTACATTTTTTTATATTGATTTTTATTCATTACCTATAAAAAAATGTAAATATCTCGGATCTTAGTTAAAATTTGTAAAACCTAACCAACTGTCTACCCTCGCCATTAGGGGTTGAATATCGAATTTTTTTATTGCAGATTATTTTGCCCGACTCCACCATTATAACGTAAGCAGCTATGCAGATAAACATATCAAAAACACAGACCCTCTACCGTCTACTCCCGCCATTAGGGGTTGAATGTCGAAATTTTTATTTTAATAGATGACTATTTTGCCCGAATTTACCTTTATAAGTAAAGCAAGTATGCAGATGAACATATCTAAATCCATCCCCGTCCCATGCTAATAAGGCTTGCATATAGGGGTT
Source organism: Sialis lutaria (assembly GCA_949319165.1). Classification (NCBI taxonomy): domain Eukaryota; kingdom Metazoa; phylum Arthropoda; class Insecta; order Megaloptera; family Sialidae; genus Sialis; species Sialis lutaria. Next base: position 4,800,853 of record OX439244.1, read on the forward strand.
GAATTTTTGTAACTGATATTTGTCTTGTAGAGTACGTACTTGTGTCATGTTTCATTCGGTTAATACAAAAAAAAATATTTTACAAATTCCCCCCCCCCCCCTAACACCTTAGGGGTTAAATTTTGGGAAATGCTGAAATAATTGTTTCATTATTTATATTGTAGAGTGTGTTCGATAAGTTTCAATTAAATGCGAACAAAAAAAATATTTTTTTATATAAACTTTGACACCCTGTTTTAACCCCGTAGGGGTTGAATTTCGAAAAATCCTTTCTTAGTGGGTGCTTACATCATAAAAGGAAGACACCTACGAAATTTCACGTTTCTAGATCCAGGGGTTTGGTCTGTACGTTGATATATGAGTGAGTGAGTGAATGAATGAGTGAGTGGTTAAGGACAAACTCTTTTATAGATATAGATAATCTGCAAACATTATTACAACAGTTTTAGACTGTAAAAAGTATTTTATTACTATATGGGATGTATAAATCAATTGGTCACTTTATAATGAATTTTTTTCCATGCCCGTGAATCAGTGGACTTTTTGTTCATCGAGCACGTAGATTCAATAACTTCAGAAGGCTGTAGCTTCAAAACAGTAGTTTTTCAGACCTAGGTCCCATTCAGCAGAGTTTCGTAACATTTGACCGGTACCGGATTGTTGCGAGAACCTTTATATTAAAAAATCAATCGATTCTGATAATTTAAAAATTTTAAATTGAACGACGTAGGTACCTATGTATCGTAACTACATATAAATCGTTTAATTGTACAATATTGTACTTGTTTGATATGTTTATATTACACGGGGTTAACTTGTTGTATATAGGTGGGTGGGGGTTGACGTGAAGTAATAAAACAGTATACGTCTCACAGCCACCTGCGATGCTTGACAGCAACGGCTTTTATCTGGATGCAAAGCTTGCTTGATATGCATTACCTACATTATCGTTTTTGTTCTTGCATATATTTTATTTAAATATTAAACAACTCAAAAAAATACATTTTAATTATGCAGACAATGTCCTTCTGTCTGTATATGCACGATTGAATCAGTAACTACTGAACAGATTTTATTCCGGTTTTCACTAAAGAAATGGAATGTTTCACGAGGAACTTTCTACATTCACGGATAACACCGCACAGAAAAAAATAATTTATCTATGTGTTCAAAAATGTGATCTGTGTAAAAAATCCGTGATCGATTTGGTTCCGATAGAGGTTGTTTGTTAATATGATAATTTTTTACCAATATGGAAATATCCACGTTTATCTTATTGATAAATGTATATTATTACTAACAATGTTCTTATCACGGTGAAAATTTTGTTTCGTATTGAAAACATATATTTTAAATACAATAAAATAACATTACTGAATTTACCATATCGAAAATTGCACTTTCACTAGTTGGGTAATGTAAAAAATATTCATTCTGATAAATATTTATTAATACAACCATTATATTTAATCTATTTGAATGTTTCGTTAGTTAGTGTAATAAATTATTTATTAATTTGACAAATGAAAAGATTTTTTAGACAAACGTGAGTATATATTTTTCAAATGAATAAAATATCCTAAATACGATTTTTTTAAATTATTATACTGAGGAAATATTGTTATATTAACAAGATTTTATAAACATTTTTCCATCTCAAATTTTTAATAAAATCGAATTTTATTTTCTGTGCGGGTATTGATGACAAAATCGTACAAAACTATTTAGTTTTAATGCCCGATACAAACAATTGAGGCCAAACAGAGTTAACAACCGTTTCTTGGGGAAAAAAAAAATCATTCTTTCGTTTGGTTCAATAAAGAGTTACTTACCGTTGATAGATGAGTAGTTTTGCATTCTTATTTTTTCTTTGGAGCTTCATTTTTCATGTACTAAAAAGAGTGTTTTTGGGCTTATGTTAGAATTTAGTTAGTACACTCGTTACTGTGTTCTTTCTTGAAATAAACCAATTTTCTTGAAAATTGTTCTTATTCAGTGCTTCCTTACTTTAAAAAGAAAATAATTTTAAACTATTTGGGCCAAAAAGGAGTTAACTCCAGAATAAAATTGACTTTAGAATTGCGAATTTGACGAATTTCTCAATGGAATATGGCCAAAACATGAAGTGGTAGGTGACAGATAATAATTGAACGAAGACACAGGCGATTTAAATACATATTCTCCATTTTTTTAATAGTTTTTTCTATTTTCCCACAAATTATAAAAACTAGAGTTAACTATTTGTTGCTGCAAACCCTTCAATTTTGGAGAAAATGTTTCATATATATAGTATAATTAATGCAGAGGACAGTTAGGTACCGCTGCTTTAATAAATAACAAGTCAGATTGCGTCATGTACTTGCGTCTGGTCACTCCATGGGTTCGGAGACAAAACAACATTGTCAATGCGGGCTACAACAGTGATGCACAACTTTAACTAAATTATATTAATTCAGTTGGATTTTTGTGCCAGAGATTAAAAGTAGTTGAGATGTACATAGATAACTTGCATTTATTGTTATTTAAATAAAACTATATTAAACCATAGTAGATTGCTAAAAACATTATTTTTATTTTCATACAATTTTATTATAAAAAATATTAATTTAAATTTTTCATATTATTATTTTCAAAATCTAAAAGGAAGTTTATCTTCGCAGGTAAATTTTTTACTACGAAAGTTGTAATGACCTTTCTTATAGAAAATATAATTATCTACAAAAAAGATTCCATAAAAATTTTACGTTATACCCGTTTTTCTTGAAATATTTAATTTTTATAAATTTCATTAAAATCGGTTCAGTAGCTCATGAGTTATGAGTGTGGTAAGAATTCAAAGAACACACACACACACATATATAATTTCTTATATGTATACTAGCTGACCCGACAGACGTTGTCCTGTCTTAACTATGAATATTGAATTCGAATTGCGGTAATACTTTACTATAAAATTAAAAATTAATAGGGGTTGATCGTAGAAGGGTGAAAATTAAGAGTAATATGATTTTTTTTATTCTAAGGTCATGACAAAATAAAAATAAAAATCTTGCTAAAAAAATTAAAGTTTTTAATTAATAAATAAAAAATAGGGGTTGATCGTAGAGGGGTGAAAATTTAGGGTTGTATGTATTTTTGTATGATGTATCATAAAAAAATAAAAACAAAAAATTTTGTCCAAAAAAATAAAAAATAAATTTAAGGGTGGACCACCCTTAACATTTAGGGGGATGAAAAATAGATGTTGTCCGATTCTCCACCCTAGCCGATATGCACGCTAAGATTCACGAAAATCGGTCGAGCCGTTTTGGAGTAGTTCAATTACGCACACCGTGACACGAGAATTTTATATATTAGATATGTAGAAATCTTTTTCATCGACTGTTTGATAGTCCTAAAGAGCCCCACACGTTGAGTACCTCTGGTATATATGATAAGTTGACTATATAGCGCCGCTCAGAGGGTCCCCGACCATGTTATGAATGGGTGATGAAAAGATAAGATGTACACACCATATCTCTTCAGAATCTCGTATCAAGATATTTAATCTTATGTAAGATTTTATCTTATAAATGAGTCGAATATCTTAAAAACTATTTTATTTATTTGTTCAAATATTGTATACAGGTTTTTGTATAATGATGACTGAATTCAACTTTATTTAAAGGTTGAATTTTATTTTTTAAAGAATTCATCATATTTTCTGAAGACAGTACAGTCGACACTGGGACCAGAGAAAAAGTTCAAATTACCGAGACTTCAAAATAATGAGTTCAAATAACCAAGAGGAAGTTAAAGTTTGACACAAGTCTGTGCATGATCATACGTGATTAAACGAATCACAAGAGTGATTCAAAAGACTTCAAATTATAGAGTGTTGGCTGTTGGCGAGCAAAATGCCGTTACTACAACTTCAAATTACCGAGGGGACGGTGATATATCGTATGTTTTTTTTTTCTTTAATTTATCGAGTGTTTTTCAAGGGGCCGGAAAAAATTTCAAATTATCGAGTGTCAAATTATCGAGAATCGACTGTATTATACAGGATGTCCAAGATAAGCGTGCAATGCATGGGGATATTCTAAACGGTAAGAGATACAGATGTGGTTAAATGAGATAAATTATTTGTAAGAAAGGGGTGAGTATTACAACATCAAAAAATATTAATAATTTTATGTGATTCAGGCGGTATACCCAAAAAACTGAAAATTCGGAATTTCTTTAAATGACTATAACTTTTTTGGCAAAGTAGATAGGTACTTTTTGTTTGCGGTTTCTTAAAGCACTTTTTTGAGTAGAATTGTTTGGTGTATTTTGAATTTTTATATCACTTTTAGTTTCCGAGTTACAAGCCCTAACTTTAGTTTTTCTTATGAGCCGCCAAGTTGGCTATATCATATTCGAACGTGTTTTTTACTCTACTTTACAATGATATGTCACATGTCATACTTATTATTAAAAAAAAGTAAAAACCATTTTTTTGTAATAGTTTATTGTTTTTAAATATGCATTTGTTATTTTCATTGTTGTTATTGCGATTTTTGTTTAACAATTTTTGTTTTTCATGGCTTACTTAAATATTTGTAATAAAATACTTTATAAATATCACCAATATTTAGTACTTCGACTTATTTTCTATAATAAGTATGTCATGTGATATATCGTTGTAAAGTAGAGTAAAAAACACGTTCAAATATGATATAACTAACTTGGCGGCCCATAAGAAATACTAAAGTTAGGGCTTATAACTCGGAAACTAAAAGTGATATAAAAATTCTAAATACACCAAACAATTCTACTCAAAAAAGTGCTTTAAGAACCTGCAAACAAAAAGTACCTATCTACTCTACCAAAAAAGTTATATAGTCATTTAAATAAATTCCGATTTTTCAGTTTTTTTGATATACCGCCTGAACCACATAAAATTATTTATATTTTTTGATGTTGTAATACTCACCCCTTTCTTACAAATAATTCATCTCATTTAACCACACCTGTATCTCTTACCGTTTAGGATATCCCCATGCATTGCACGCTTATCTTGGACATCCTGTATAATATAGAAGAAATAATGTCGCTAAAGTTACATGAACCAATCCACTTAAACTTATTATAAATTTGTTTTAAATTAAAATGTATTACAACCGAAAGTAAATTTATTACAGTTGCCGTTTTTGGGAAAAACTATTGAGGCACATAGGTAATTTTTTACAAATTAATTACAGTAAAACCAAGATAGTCTGAAGTCTCAAAAATCAGAAGTAAAAACCCTGTGAAACGAATAAAAAAAATAAATAAAAAAATTATCCTCACATCTTATCGCGGGTTCTTAGGCTATAGCCCTGTCACCCCCCCCCCCCCTGCTTGTTTCACACGTAAACTCAAACATAAACTAACCATTCTACTGGACTATCAGACTTGGCGCTCAAATCAATATGTAAAAAAATATATAAGTAATTTGAATAATCCATTTCCATATTCAAAAATTTAGTATTTTTAATTTTTTTTTTCAATGTATAAATATCAAAATTGCACATGATATATTATTTTATATTGTATATATTACTGTCGATTTGAAATTCTGTCCAAAAACATAATAGTGTACGTCTGTCTATGTGTGAGTAATAACGCGTAACGAAATAAAAAAAAAATTCAATACTAATTTGCATTATTTTTATTATTGCAATTATAAGCTAAGCTTTCATTTTTTAGAGTTCCGTATAGTTTTTAATGTAGGTACTTATTATATAATGAAAACCATCTCATATATACATCATTAAGACCAGTGTCTGCTAAACTTTTTTTACCTCTAACGATTTATATCGCAACACAATAAGTAAAAATGCGACACACAGTTTGGCAGCCACAGATACATATACTACATTAGGTACTGAAAATCATCAGTAGATAAAAAAACACGATGAAAAGATAAGTGCGTTGTACATATGACTATTTTTTATATACATAAAAAACTAATTAATAAAAAAATATAGTTCCGTCATTAAATACTGTGTTTTAAATACAATAATGAATTTCTGTGAGTTTTATAAATATGTGCGCATTTGTTAATTTCTATCATATGTATATTCATATTTATATAAGTAACGTTTATAGTTGGATTTCAATATGACAGAATTTATTAAACGTTTCTTCGTTATTGTGTGCTTTCTATCAATACTATCGATAATTCAAAGTGTATGTATAAATAACATTTATTTCCATACATAATTTATAACAAAATAATTTAATTAAACTAAAGAATATGTGAGGAAAATTTATATTGTTTCACGGGACAGACAGACAGGTACGGAATAAAACGTTTTGGTGAAGAAAAAAATTATATCTTTGTGTCGTACTTTTTAATTATTATATAAAACACCCTTATGAGTCATTCCACGTCAAGCGGGACAGTTTTTGACCTCATGTTTTCTGATTTGGCTATAATTTTTTTACAGCTTCTTTGGATCCAATTTATATGTCAAACAATTTTTATTTTATTTTTATCACCTCTAGTTTAGAAGTTATAAGGGGTTGAAATTTCGGAAAAAAACGGTAAAAAATCGAAAACATGCTCTCCTTTAACTGCTTATATCTCAGCATCTATTCATCCTACAGTCTTCAACGGTTTTGAGACAGTTTCCATCGGAGTTCTATTTTATAACTGAATTGATCAAGGAATACGTTGATATTTTTTTCAAAATTTTCAAAGCGCGTTCTCGCCTTGAAAACCACGTTTAAATAATATAATTGTTTATAACACTTGCTTATTACAATAAATATTATTGTTTATAACAATAAAATAAATACATCAATAAAGTGACATTCAAGAGCTTCAAAATGTTTTTTTGTTGAAGACTGTAGGATGAATAGAACCGGAGATATAAGCAGTTAAAGGAGAGCATGTTTTCGATTTTTTTACCGTTTTTTCAAAATTTCAACCCCTTGTAACTTCTAAACTAGAAGTGATAAAAATAAAATAAAAATTATTTGACATATAAAGTGGGTCCAAAGAAGCTGTAAAAAAATTATAGCCAAATCAGAAAATATGAGGTCAAAAAGTGTCCCGCTTGACGTGGAATGACTCATATGGAAATTATACATCAACGCATATTCTTTAGTTTCACTAATTAATCATGTAAATGTGTGTAACTATATAAATTATTTTTGTAGGTAAAAAAACGTGTAGTTTTTGAGAAAAATGACCCAATCATCCACGACCATAAATTGATTAATAATTTTACTACAAAACTATTTAAATTTAACAGATCAACAACGGCAATTACTGTTTTACTTGATTTGACGGAACCATTGGAAGACGCAAGGGTATTTTTTATATCATATATCGCACCTCCGCAGAAAAATGTGTCACAACTAAATAAAAGTAGTTTTGAGGAAATAGGAATAAATGAAATTATAACAATTTAGGTAAATCAAAATTGTAAACGTAGTATAGGAAAAGGAGTGATACACACTATTTAATTTAAATATTTCAGTATTCCTGTGTTTGAAAAATAGAAACTATTAAAACGCTTAGCGATAAGTATTTAAAAAATAAAATAAAAAATGTGACTTTTTTTTAAGAATATGTTAGTTTTGATGGTAGGTACACGAAGTACATTAATGACAATTTTTAGTAGAAATATATAGTAATTTGAAATCATTCTACATATTTATCTCATAATATGACAATTTTTTTAGTTGTAATTAACACCTTTTTGCGGGGGTGCGATATATACTACACCCATACCTCACTTTGCGTCGTGGTTACGTTCCAAAAAAACACGACGCAAATTGAAACGACGCAAAGTGAATTATTTAAGTTACTCTCGTTTTAATTAAAAAAAATTAAAGACTCGAACCCAAAACAACGCAACTTCGAAAATTTAACGACGCACAGTGAAAATTAGTACTAACTCAGCAGCGACGCAACTTCGGAAAAAACGCAAAACGAAACGACGCAAAGCGAGGTATTGGTGTATATTAGTTATTTTATTGTAATTGAACGAAATAACTATATTTTTCCGTTACGGTAAATAGAGGTTATATTGAAGTGATAACAAAATTGATGATATGATGGAAACCATGGAAAGAATTGTAATATTTTTAGGTTGAATAGTAGAAAGAGCTATCCATGCCTCTACATACAGTGTCTTATAGTCCAAGAGCTGATCGCCACCTCGACTAAGGTGCTCGTTACAAAGCTAATTTTTTTTATATCGTTTATTTAATGATAGTAAAGTATGAAACCCTACGTCTGCCGGGGCTAGCGTGGTTGCATAAAACCGGAACGGTAGTTTACTAGAGAAATTTTGGAATTTTTCGAATTATTTTTGAAACGGTGCACAGTAGAAAAAAATATTTTAGATCAAAGTTGTAGAAGGTACTTTTATCTATAATTTATGTTCTATTCAGTTTCCCCCCCAAAATTTATTTTTAGGAAATAATCGATTTTCTAAAAAAAATAATTTTTACGATTTATTTTTTAAACGGTAGGTATTACAAAAAATGTTTGGGATACAAGTTGTTGAGAATATTATTATCTATAATTTTTGTTCTAATAATTTTTCAAAAAAAAATTGTGGAAGGAAATAATCATTTTTTTTAATTATTAGAACAAAAATTATAGATAATAATATTCTCTACAACTTGTATCTAAAATTTTTTTTTCTAATACCTACCGTTTAAAAAAGAAATCGAAAAAAATTTTTTTTTTAGAAAATCGATTATTTCCTAAAAATAAATTTGGGGGGGGGGATGGATAGAACATAAATTATAGATAAAAGTACCCTCTACAACTTTGATCTAAAACATTTTTTCTACTGTGCACCGTTTCAAAAATAATTCGAAAAATTCCAAAATTTCTCTAGTAAACATCCGTTTCCGATTTTATGCAATCGCGCTAGCCCCAGCAGACGTAGGTTTTCATACTTTACTATCATTAAATAAACGATATAAAAAAAATAGCTTTGTAACGAGCACCTTAGTCGAGGTGGCAATCAGCTCTCCAACTATTAAGTAAGAGCGTGTACGGCATTATCCGCAGTCGGTAAGTTATACAAATCTAAATCTTTTTTCATTAGGTTCAGAGTATTCACGCCTATTGCGCTTTGATGAAAAAATTTCAGCCCATGTCGATCTTTTGAAAACAATGTCACGATCAGTTTTTCCTCCTTTTTGGCCACTTTCCCTATTCAACCACGATCTGGAAAGTCGTCGACATTTTTCAACTGTTTAAACCGATTCACCCACTTCTAAACAAATGCCTTCGACTTTTTAATGCACTTGGCCGCCACTGAATTAGACATTTTTGGCCCTTTTGAGTGTGTGCAAAAAACACGGCTTCAAAACTTTTCGTGTACACATCACCTAAATCGTGGTTTCTGTGTTCCTCTGACAAAAGGTCGTTATAGACCAAATTTTTTTCATCAAAGGGCAATAGGTGGGAGCACCTTAAACCTAATGAAAAAAGATTTAGGTTTGTATAATTTACCGACTGCGAGTAACACCGTACACGCTCTTACTTAACACACTGTATGTTACTTATACCGGTAACGTAAAACGTAAAAAGTATATCGGAAATTAGTTTCCGATGCAATTTTTAAGTTTATATTTTAGGTGTTGGTACAATTTTACAGAATGTACAGCATTCTGTAAAATTGTACCAACAATGTGGCGCTCACCTCTTGGACTATAAGACCAAAGAGACAAAATAGAAAATTAAATCAACCATATACATAGAAATACTTTTTGGTCTAAACATTTGGTATTATTGAGTTCATAAAAGACGATTTTATATTTTAGGTGTTGGTACAATTTTACAGAATGTACAGTAATGCTTACAAACCAATTGCAATTAAGATAGATCTTACACTTTGTGGAAGTTTAAAAAATGAGAAAATATTCTTACCCCAATTTTTAAAGAAACTTAATATGACGCAATACTGTCCAGTACCAAAAGTAAGTATTTAATTAAGGCGCGTCAACTAATTACATATGGATGATATTAAAAAAAATTCGATACCCCCCCCCCCCCCCTCAATCCTTATAAAGTTTCATTTAAACAATCGTAACTGGTTTCAATCAACATACCGGGTGTCCCAGATAACTTTTCCAGCATGGGGATCTCAGTATCTATAAGAGATACAGGTTTGGTTAAATGAGATAAATTATATGTATGAAAGGGGTGAGTATTATTACACTAAAAATATTCATAATTCTATGTGGTTTAGGCGGTATACCCAAAAAACTGAAAATTCGGAATTTCTTTAAATGGCTATAACTTTTTTGTTAAAGTAGATAGGTACTTTTTGTTTGCGGTTTCCTAAAGCACTTTTTTGTGTAGAATTGATTGGTGTATTTAGAATTTTTATATCACTTTTAGTTTCTGAGATACAAGCTCTAACTTTAGTTTTTCTTATGGGCCACTAAGTTGACTATATCATGTTTGAACGTGTTTTTTACTCTACTTTACAACGATGTTGATGTTGATCACTTGCCATATTTATTATCGAAAAAAAAATAATATATTTTTTCAAATAGTTCATTGTTTCAAATATTCATTTGTTATTTTGATTGTTGTTATTGTGATTTTTGTTTACAATTTTTGTTTTTCATGGCTCACTTAAAAGTTTGTAATAAAATACTTCATAAATATCACTTTTTGTCGACTTTTTGTCGATAATAAATATGGCAAGTGACACATCGTTGTAAAGTAGAGTAAAAAACACGTTCAAATATGCTATAGCCAACGTAGCGGCCCATAAGAAAAACTGAAGTTAGGGCTTGTATCTCAGAAACTAAAAGTGATATAAAAATTCTAAATACACCAATCAAAAAGTGCTTTAAGAAAACGCAAACAAAAAGTACCTATCTACTTTAACAAAAAAGTTATAGCCATTTAAAGAAATTCCGAATTTTCAGTTTTTTGGGTATACCGCCTAAACCACATAGAATTATGAGTATTTTTTAGTGTAATAATAGTCACCCCTTTCATACATTTAATTTATCTCATTTAACCAAACTTGTATCTCTTATAGATACTGAGATCCCCATGCTGGAAAAGTTATCTGGGACACCCGGTATAGTTTAAAATAAATAATTAGACAGAGAAAAATAAGAATTTGTAAGAATTTATGTAGCCCCTCCCCCCCAAAAAAGGTCTTATATGTAAATAATGGACGTTTGAAATTTTTTTTAAAATATTTTTTATCTAACTCATTTTTAGGGAGCAGTTGTATTACAAAATTTTACACTGAGTCCTGCTATGGTGTCACTATTTCCAGTGAAGACCAAATTTATGATTATAGTAAATTTAACAACTATTCGTACTAATGTTCCTATCTTGTCAGATATTTTGTACTATTATGTAGATTATGCATAAAATTATTTTACTTACATAAAATTTACATGAAATCAAATACCTTTAAGGAGGAACATATGAGTAAAAAAAATGTCAATTTTTTTCTCTTGCTTTAAAGTTTTAAGAATATTGTGTGTATGTTTCATATTTAAATTCCAAGAAAGTGGTGGGTTAATATTTAACTGAGTCATCAAGCGCGAGATAATTTCCAAATAATTCCCAAAATTCACCAATTTTTTCGCTGTCTACTCATATATTAGGTATTATCGGCATCGAAATCGGTTCATACATTTGATAGCTACAGAGGAAGATACAAACATACAAACAAATATACGGGTCAAATGCATAACCCAGTTATTTTGAACTCAGTTAATCTCTAACTTGATTTACCTGTATATTAAATATAATAAAGCCGTAGTTATAATTAAATATAGATATTTTTTTTCTATATTTACTTAATTTTATAATCAATATTTGTTAGTTCTAATCATTAAAATGATAACATACATATTATGTCTATATAGAAGGTGACAAGATTAAAATGCTTCTTGAAACACTGATTTATGTATCAATCAATTTTTTAGTTTAAGTGTATGATAATTATATTAGGTTATGTGTAAAAGTTCAAATAAAATTATCTATTATTTTATTCAATAAAGTTATTAATACACATAAAATATTTAACCCAAAACTATCCTAAAACTAGAAAAAATTAATAGACTCAATAATTTTTAAATAATAAAAAAAAATTCAAATATGTCACCCCCCCCCCCCTCATGATTCATATATGTAATACTAGCGGAATCGCCCGCGGCTTCGCTCGCGTAAACTTCGAAACTAATTAGAACCCTCCATACATAATAGGGGATGACATATTAAATTTTTTAAATTGATTTTTAATAATTACCTATAAAAAACGTAAATATTTTGGATCTTAATTAAAAAATTGTAAAAACTAACCTCACCATTAGGGGTTGAATATCGAATTTTTTTATTGCAGATTATTTTGTCCGACTCCACCATTATAACGTTAGCAGCTATGCAAATAAACATATCAAAAACACATACCCTGTCTACCCCCGCTATTAGGGGTTGAATGTCGAAATTTATAATTTAATATTTTGCCCGAATTTCCCCTTTATAAGTAAAGCAGGTATCCAGATAAACATATCTAAATCCATCTTCGTCCCCGTCCCATGCTATTAGGGTTTGAATATCGAACTTTTATTTTTAATTGAATATTAATTTGTCCGAATTTATTTTAATATAATGAACAATTATGAAGATAAATATATAAAAATTTATTGAATTTTTGTACTTGATATTTGTCTTGTAAAGTACCTTCTTCTGCCATGTTTCATTCGGTAAATAAAAAAAAATTACAAATTTTTCCACCCCCCTAACACCTTAGGGGTTAAATTTTGGGAAATGTAATTGTTTCATTATTTATATTGTAGAGTATGTTCGATAAGTTTCAATTAAATGCGAACAAAAAAAATATTTTTTTATATAAACTTTGACACCCTGTTTTAACCCCGTAGGGGTTGAATTCCGAAAAATCCTTTCTTAGTGGGTGCTTACATCAAAAATGAAGGCACCTACGAAATTTCACGTTTCTAGGTCCAGGGGTTTGGGCTGTACGTTGATATATGAGTGAGTGAGTGAGTGAGTGAGTGAGTGGTTAAGGACAAACTCTTTTATAGATATAGATTTAATAGTTCAACAAAAAGAAATTATCTATTATTTTATTCAATAAAGTTATTTAACACATAGATTTTAATAAACTTATTGTGTATAGGTATATTTAACCCAGAACTATCCTAAAACTAGAATAAAATCAGTAGACCCATTACTACTGAATTATTTTTTAAATAATAAAAAAAATATTCAAATCTTACTCAATCAGGGCCACTATTCTCGAGTTCACTCGAGAATATGCCGATTCGAGTTTTTCGTTCGAGATTTTAAATCTAGCATATCCAGGAGCAGTTGAGGTTTTTCATTCGACATATTTCTATAGAAAAAAGTCGCATCGAAATTCGAGATATAATTTACACAATCGAGATTCTAGTAAATAACTTGGTGATTTTTAGTTTTAGTTTAGTAATCTCGAATGAGAAAAAGTCAAACGAACTCGAGAATAGGGGCCTTGGTCCTGTTAAGTAAATATTCACCACGCGCGTTTTTGTTATACAGGGTGAGTCATATCAGGTGGAACAAATTTAGAAAGTTGATTGAAAAAATATTTTAAGTAAAAAAGTTCTTGTGAACATGTGTCCGGAAAAGAGTCGTGATCCGAACTACAGGCTCAAAGATTTTGTCTAAAATTAGTTCCCATTGCGATACAGTTATTAAATTTGATACCCAGTTTAGTATTAACATTTTTTATCAATTAATGATTTTTTGACCAGAGATGTATGGGGCCAGTGGGTCCTTTTATTTTATTAGTAATATTCTTAAATTTTTCCTATGTTTAGCACTTTTATAAGATCATGTACCTTATACAAAATACATATAGAAATATACTTTGTTAATTTGTCATAAGATCAACCGTTTACGATAAATATGATAGTAAAGATAGTACTTAAGAATTTGACTTAATGATGATCGTTTTTTAAGAAAAAATACTCTGCCTTGTAAATGCACGGTGCTTCCTCGTGCTAAATTCATCAAAGGTAGTTAATTATTGAACAATTTAAATAAAAACCGATAATGTATTCAGATGAACTGCCTGTCATTGGTTAACCATTTAATTTTCATACTATTTTAATAAAAAATTTTAATTTTACATTTTTCTTAATACGCGCCTGGTTATTATATCGTATATTTTGAATTTTTTGACAATTTCAATCAAAATCATTATTTTTCTGCTATACGAATGTCAAAATGACATTTAAAATATGTCAAAGTAAATAGCAATTTAAAAAAACAAATGACGATTTTTATAAAGCAAATTGAGATAAATCTTTGTAAGGGAATATTTTACAACAAACGTAGGTGACCTATATTATAGAAAATTGAATGCTCTACAAAAAAGGTTCTATAAAATTTTCACGCAACATGTATCTTTCTTGAGATATCTTCAAAATATAAATCTTTTGGGATGTCACCCCTCCCCCTTACACACAAATTTAATTATTTTGAAATGGGACTGTCCTCAAGCCAGACTAAACCAACCAACCAAGTTTCATCAATATCGGTTCAGTGGTTCATGAGTTAAGCGTGTGACAAGGATTGGGACACACACACACACACACACACACAGACACACACACACACAGACACGGAACAAATTTTCTGCTAAACAAATGTCAAAATGACATTTAAATAAAATATGTCAAAGTAAATAGCAATTTAAAAAAACAAATGACGATTTTTATAAAGCAAATTGAGATAAATCTTTGTAAGGGAATATTTTACAACAAACGTAGGTGACCTATATTATAGAGAATTGAATGCTCTACAAAAAAGGTTCTATAAAATTTTCACGTAACATGTGTCTTTCTTGAGATATCTTCAAAAAATAAATCTTTTTGGATGTCACCCCTCCCCCTTACACACAATTTTAATTATTTTGAAATGGGACCGTCCTCAAGCCAGACCAAACCAACCAACCAAGTTTCATCAATATCGGTTCAGTGGTTCATGAGTTAAGCGTGTGACAAGGATTGGGGGACAGACACACAGACAGACACACACACACACACACACACACACACACACACACACACACAGACAGACAGACAGACACGGAACAAAAAGTGTTTGTCTTGACCTGAAACGGATAAATAAAGTAAAATTTTTGAAATCGGAGAACAAATTTTTTTTCTCGTTTAAAAACGATAACGAAGCTTCTCGTATCTTCGATATTGCGAGGAAGCAAAATTATACTAGAATATTCAAGTATAATTTTTTTCTTATATAAGCTAAGTTTATCTCCATGTGGCCGTCCGCCGCCCCTTCTGAGGTGGCACCCCGGGTGGTCGCCCAGTCTCCCTCCCTAAAACCATCATTGCTATTATATACATTAACAAAATAAACAACGAATTTTAACAATTTAAAAATTTCAAACATCAACCATTCTTTTTTCCAAAGCTTACTTGACTTGAATTTAATATTACATTCGAGTGAATGTTGCTGACGTCATAAAAAATATTTTAGTTTTCCATGGCAATTGTGATTTTTATTCAATAATGAATAAAATGCGTTGTATCTTTGTTATGAGTTGTTTTATTATCAAAGATACGAGAAGTTTTGTGATCACATTTTAAATGAAAAAAAAATTCTTTCTAAAAATCTTTGGAGATCTGTAGCTCCCTCATGAAGAATTTCCGGATACTTGTTCATATGAACTTTTTTTCTTAAAATATTTTTCTCAATACACTGTTTAAGTTTGATATGTCTCACCCTGTATAAACTATAGAAAATATATTTTATCATATTTGAATTATAGGGCCCCTTATAGTGTGTTGAATTCGAGTATAATTTTTCAAAGAAAATATTCAATAAAATAATATTCACACTATGGCCATAGTGTCCACATCTTCTCGGAGCCCTTAGGCTAGAGCCCTGCCCCTCCCCCTTGAACATAAACTAACCTTACTACTTAAATATCGGACTTGGTTCAAATTTCAAACTTACCGTCTTTATAAATATGAAAAAAAAATTATAAGTAATTTAAATAATCCATTTCTATTCTAAAAAATTCAACATTTTAACTTTTTTCTTAAATATGTTTAAATATCAAAACTACACATGGTATATTTTATTCTAACTGTTTCGAAATTTTTCCAGAAACATAGCAACACAATCTGTCTATTTATGAGTAATTGCGCGTAGCAAAATTATAAAAAAAATTCAATACTAATTTGCATTATACTATTATTATTATAACTATAAGCTAAGCTTCCACTTTTTAAATGTATATAGAAAACCATCAAATACATTTTTAGATACTACATTAGGTACTGAATACCATCATTATATTTAAAAAAATACTATGAAAAGATAAATTTAGTATGTTTGAATTTTTTATATTCATAAAAAATTGATTAATAAAAAAATATAGTTCCGTCAGTAAACACTTTGTTTTAAATACAATAATGATTTTCTGAGAGTTTTATAAATATGTCCACATTTGTTAATATTTATCATACGTGCATAAATAAGTAACGTTTATAGTAGGATTGCAATATGACAGAATTTATTAAACGTTTCTTCGTTATTGTGTGCTTTCTGTCAATACTATCAATGATTCAAAGTGTATGTATAGATGCATTTTATTTTCACATACATATAATTTACAAATATAGTTAAACTAAAGAATATGTGATGCTGTACACTGGTAGAAAGGATTTCTCAAACCATGTAAACCTTGTTTTGTATATAACGAAAACAATATTTTCTTAAGATAAGCAATAATCTGTTAATCCAACTACACAGGTAGAAAGGTTTACTTGAGTCAAGTAAACATTGTTTTGTATATAACGAAAACGATATTTACTTAAGATAAGAAATATATTCTTAAACTATAGTATTCTTGGATGAAGAAATAATGTAGTTGGATTAAGAATACTTTTCTTATATTAAGAATATATTGTTTTCGTTATATACAAAACAAGGTTTTCTTGGTCCAATACAGTTTTTTTTTTCTGTGTATAACATGTATTACATTTTCTATGATTATTTCACGGGACAGACAGACAGACACGGAACAAAACTTTTTGGCGGAGAAAAAAATGATATTCAAAATTATAACATGAGAAATATCTATTCATTTTTGTGTCTGACTTTTTATTATTCTCTCAAAAAATATACATACCATATCGCATCCCCGCAAAAAGTGTATCAACTCAAAAAATGTCATATTTGAGATAAATATGTAGAACGATTCCAAATTACTATAGGTATACTATTAAAAATTGTCATTAATGTACTTCGTGTACCTACCATCAAAACTAGCATCTTCTAAAAAAATGTCACATTATTTATTTTTATTTTTAAATACTTAATCACTAAACGTTTTAATAGTTACTATTTTTCAAACACCACAGGAATACTGAAATACTATGGCTAGGCCATAAAATGCACACCCCTTAAACATAAAAAAATGTATTAATTTATAATATCAAATAAATGCGGTACAATATAATTGGTGAAACTTAAAAGGATGTTTGAAAAAAATATTGGAGGTAATTAATATTATATAAATATAAAATATGAAGTTTATCACTCATTAAGATTTTTTAGAAAATCAACAATGAATCTTGTTATCAATCGATTATTACCTTTTTTATTTAAATTTAGGATGTATTGTAATAAAACAACAATCATTTTAATTTACAATTTTTATATAAAATATTTTTTTTTTGTAAAATGTATAAATAAGTAAATAAATAAATTAATAATAATAATTAAAAAGATAAATGCATCAACATATTGCAGCGATAATAGCTGTGTTCACCTGATGTCTAGCATTTAAAATGAAACAACAATGTAACGTTTATAGGTTATATGTATATTATATATTTGTTTTAAAAATGCAAACTTACCAGATTTTATCTTGATTAAAAAGATTGATTGGCTTTGAATAAAATAATTAAAATACAGCACGTATCGATGTACATGTATTTATATATTAATTAACACAATATAATAGTTGTAATAGATGTCATTTGCAGTGACGTATATATGACGTATGAAGAAATAGCGCCTTACGGAAAATTTTGGAACTTCTACGGACTAATACTCTATTTGTAAAAATAATTCTTGTCAAAATATGAATTTTTGTTTAAATAAACTGCAAATTTAGTTACTTCTAGTTATCCAATTTTTTGAGTTTTAATAGGGTTCTATTCTGATAATAGTAATATTTATTTCGAATTGTAGCCTGTAGTTCGGCGTTTCTATCAAAAAAGCGAGTTAAATCGACAAATTGAACTTTATTTATATTTTTATAACAGAAAATTAAAACCGATCGATATTAAACTAAGTAAAAATGAAGACTGTAATGTTTTCTATCAGAAAATGTAAAAATTTAAGTGGGTTACTGAAGAAATTTAAGATATAATACTCAATTTATATACGAAAAAAAATTTTAGGACGAGAGTACAACACACTTCCAAGCAGAGCCTGCTTGGGGTGTGCAATATTTAAATTAAATACTGTGTATCAGTTCTTTTCCTATACTACATTTACAATTTTGATTTACCTAAATTGTTATAATTTCATTTATTTCTATTTCTACAAAACTACATTTTTTGAGTTGTGACACTTTTATGTGGGGGTGCGATAATATGATGGTGGGAAACCTTAGTGGAGATTATACAGCATCCCCATATATTCTATAGTAGGGGAAAGGGTTGTACCTTGGGACATTTTTTACTTTTTTAATTATTGCACTGACATCTTTCGTTCAAATACAATAATCTTTTAGCTCTGTAGAGGCTACAACTGTAGGCAGCTTTTCAATCAACAATCATTTTGCTATCACCAAAGCGTACACCACTACTCATTGTTTAATAAGTTGTTGATCTTTGTCCCAAGGTACAACCTGTGGTTTTACCTTGGGACAGCATTGGTTCTACCTTGGTACATGGCAAATATGTGAATATTATAGCTTTTAAGATGTGAAAATGAAGTAAGACTTACGTAGTCAATGTTTATTAATATGAAAATATAATTATACATAATTATTATTAAATAAATTTTATTTCAAATTAAGCTTCTGTGGGAATGCAATTTTAAATGAATGAAACCCGCGACGTATTGTTGGAGTTGGCAATACTTTTACAATATTGCATGGATTAACACTACTGATGTCGTCAACGTTGGGGAATACAAAATGCTTTCTTTGCTTTCTGAAAATTTCTCAGTCCCAAGGTGCAACCAGAAAAATGTCCCAAGGTGTAACCAATCATTCTTTTCACAAAATAAATTTTCTAAACTCTAAAAAATTTACGATTTAACAACTTCTTGCATAGATTGCTTGCTTAAGTAATGCTGCAATAGTACTACATCAAATAATGTCAATAAAAATGCTTATCTTGTTTGTAAATGATCTAGAAGTTGCAGCAAAATTTTACTTTCAAGGTACGAAAACAATAAACTGACACTTAAAGCTTCGAATAATGACTGAAACTGAAATAATTTGGTGAGCAAACAAAGGACAGGGTTGCCAATATAAGATGTAATTCTGAGAGTTACCACTAGAGTGGTTAGATTTCTAGAGCAGTTGTCCCAAGGTAAAACCGTCCCAAGGTGCAACCCTTTCCCCTACTATCAATTAACCATGTGAATTATAAAGTTATTTTTGTATAGGTAAAAAAACGAATAGTTTTTGAGAAAAATGACCCAATCATCCACGATCATAAATTGATTAATAATTTTACTACAAAACTTTTCAAATTCAACAGATCAATAATGGCAGTAAATGGTTTACTTGAATTAACTGAACCACTGAATGACGCAAAGGTATTTTTTATACAATATAAATAGAGTTGGTGACGTTATTATAATTAAACGAAATAACAAACCCTTATACACATTAAGGTTTTTCGATCATTATAGCAATGCAAATGTATAGATAAAAGTATAAAATTTTAATATGTTGTTTATGGATAACTAATGTATTTTACTTATTTTTATTTAAAATATTGGACGTATGTTTTTTGAGTATTGGATAATAAAAATAGATTTTTTAACACACGATAAATGAGAGAACTTACCAAAAGTGCTATATTTATTTAAATTCTACACAATTGGCTATATAGAGACGTTTTAAACACTAATTATTCGAAACTTCAACCCTTTTAAATGTTATAAAAATTATAAAACAAATATATTCGCGTGTAATTTATTCAAAATAATGAAAAACTAGCTCTGACATTACAGCAAATTACCTAGTACATGTTACTATTATGAACCGTTCTGTCTATTTCAATTTTCAAATTAAATTAAACTTTTTTTCACTATTAATAATTTACAAAGTAAAATATTCCATTAAATGTAAGTACATGTGTTCTGAATATAAATTGAAAACACAATTTTTCGAAACCATTTTTTTACAGTGTGCAAGACATAGGTGGGCATTAACTCGTTAATCAGTTAATTAACGAAGTTAACAAAATGCTTAACAGATTAACTTTTATGTTAACTCAAAAAAATGTTCACGCTTTTGTTATCTTCCGTTAACTTTAGTCCGTTACATTGATAATTTGATGACAAGTACATAAGAAAGTTGTCGAAATAGCAAAAAAGGTCTTCAAATATTTTGGAAGGGTAACTTTTAACGGTTAACTTTAACTTTCCTTAAATTTTCGGTTAACTTTAAATTCCGTTAAATTTTCGGAATTTTAACGCTTTAACGATTAACGAAGTTAACTTTTTTATTAACTGTGCCCACTTTTGGTGCTAGACGTATAACCATAATTACGAAGTATTTTAAAAACAGTGTCTTTTTGGTCTAAACAAGGCATTGTTAAATTCATAAAAAAACAAGTTTATATTTTAGGTGTCGGTACAATTTTACAGAATGTATAGTAATGCTTACAAACCAATTGCAATGAAGATAGATCTTACACTTTGTGGAAGTTTGAAAAATGAGAAAATATTCTTACCACAATTTTTAAGGAAACTTAATATGACGCAATTTTGTCCAGTACCAAAAGTAAGTATTTAATTTAATTAGAGAATGTAAAAATTAATATTACATATAGATGATTTTTGAAATCCCCCCCCCCCCCTGTCACTCATTTCTTATGTAAGGTTTAATTTAAACAAATGAAATTCGTTTTAATCAATGTAGTTGAAAATAATTAATTGAAAAGAGAAAACTAAGGTAAAAAGAACGCCAACAGAAAGAGAAGAAGAAGAAAACTTACGTAAGAATTTATACCCCCCCCCCCTTCCCCAAAAAATTGTCTTACGTAATTATTGAGCTCTCTTTACTCAATTTGAAATTTTGTTTCACCAACAAAATTTAATTAATATCAATTATATTTTTTTTTACTTTTAGGGAGCAATTTTATTGCAAAATTTTACGCTAAGTCCTGCTATGCTGTCGTTTTTTCCAGTGAAGACCAAATTTATGGTTGTAATAAATGTAACAACAGTTGATACTAATGTTCCTATCTTGTCAGATACGTGTTATTATTATGTAGATTATGCATAAAATTGTACCTGAATAAAATTAGCATGATATCAAATATCTTTAATACTGTCAGTATCGAAATCGGTCCATGCATTTGCTAGCTACAGGGATACCTACAAAACAAAAATATAAACGAATATACGGGTCAAATGCATAACCCTTTTATTTTGAAGTGAGCTAATAGCTTACAAAACTTGATTAACCTATATATTAAATAATATAATAAATAAAACAACTAATTGTCTAAACGTCAAAGATTTAATAAGCAATTCCGTAGCTAATGAAAATTGTTGAGATAACGACACCGTTCTCGCATTCTCCCCTTTAAATAGGTATATTCTGAATTTTTATTTTTTTAAAATACCAATATTTTGTATTATATTTATTGTATTAACTTACTATTTATTATTTTAGCCTGACGATGATTCTGTGAATCGAAAGCTCGCTACGTTTCCTTGCTTATTAAATCTTTGACGTTTAGACAATTAGTTGTTTTATTTATTATATTTTAACGTCACTACTAGTATATTATTAAATAATATAGCTATACTTATAACTAAGAAATATATATTTTTACTATTTGTACCTATACTATTAGTTCTAATCATTAAATATGTGACGATATTAAAATGCTATTTGAAACATTGATTTTATTTATTAGTTTTTGTTTGTTTATGTTTGTAAGAATTATATAATATGTATATTTAATTTAAAAAAATATATGTATACTTTATTTTATTCAATAAAATTATTAAATATGTGAGTTATAATGAACATATATATTTATCCCAGAACTACCCTAAAACTAAAACAGAATCATTAAATCCATGACCATTAAATAAATTTTAACTAATAAAAAAAATTGAAATTGTATTGAATCCAGCCCTGGTGAGTTAATAAGTAAACGCGCTCGTCTTTGATATTTTAATTAGAAAATGTGTTTTTTATCAAATTTGAATTTGGGGGCCACATACAGTGTTGAATACTCAATTTAATAATATTCAAACTATGGTCCCTATATTTTATCGCGGGGTCCATCCTGCCTCCTATGCTAGAGCCCCCACACATAAACTAACCATACTATTGAACTATCGGACTTGGCTCAAACCTACCGAAATACCGATATTTATATCGCACCTAGTGAATACAATACCGGGATCACTCAGTTAAAAAAAAATTGCTAATTTTTTTTTATTACTTTATTTTCGGCTTTATTATTTTATTTTTTATTATTTTACAAAAAGAATAATTTGTAATTTTTACTCAGAATTTTCATTTTTGACTTTCCAAGAAATAATATGGTAGTAAAATTCGAAGATTTCGTCAGCAAAGTAAGGTAAAAGTAATTGTAAAAAAAATTGAACTACCCCCCGTCGCACGTACGATGTTGGTCGATGTATTATTATTTTGCTATGTGATAGAGCTATGAATTTTAAACATTTTGCCTATCTCAGTTAAAATTGCCATTTTTGGCACTTGTATTGTTCTTTCACTCACCGATTCAATTGTAGTATCAAATTACGGTATTTTCCCGATATGTGATAGATTTTCCGAAGAAATATTTTATTTTGAATAAAAAAGTAACAACTCTCGCCTTGGGTTGCATAAAGCAAAATAATCCACGATTAGTTAATCGGTTGTTTTCAACCAATGATTAATGTTAATTCTAAACTTAATCTTAATTTGTAAATGAACAATTCAATAATTATGATAATTGTTTACCTTATAAAATGTATCATCACCGTGATTGTTTTTTAGAAATGTCATAATAATAGTTTTAAAACAACCGATTCACTAATCGTGGATTATTTTGCTTTATGCAAACCGATGTTAATCGTAAAGAGTTAGAAAAAAACTAATATTTCATTTTTTTCGTTTTTTTACATTATTTGATCTTGACATTTTTGTTCCTAGTCAGTTGTTTCAATTTTTGAATACTGATTGTTGACGACATCTAAAACTCGCAGTGTTTCTGTCATAACCGCTAAAAATTGCCATATTTCTTCAATAAAGTAACTGAAAGTATGTATTTGTAAAAAATACCTATCTCTAACTTTTTGTAGCTTATATGATAATTCGGCGAATGAATTATTTTTTAAAATACCGGTATTAATACCGGTATCCCGGGTTTGAACTTAAAAAATACCGAAATACCGGTATTAGGATTTTGATCCGGTATTGTATTCAAAAATCGCACCCCCGCAAAAAAGTGTCATAACTAAAAAAATGTAGTTTTAGGAAATAGGAATAAATAAAATTATATTACAATTTAGGTAAATCAAAATTGTAAAGGTATACCGGGTGTCCCAATAACTTTTCCAGCATGGGGATCTCAGTATCTATAAGAGATACAGGTTTGGTTAAATGAGATGAATTATTTGTAAGAAAGGGGTGAGTATTACTACACCAAAAAATATTCATAATTCTATGTGGTTTAGGCGGTATACCCAAAAAACTGAAAATTCGGAATTTCTTTAAATGGCTATAACTTTTTTGTTAAAGTAGATAGGTACTTTTTGTTTGCGGTTTCTTAAAGCACTTTTTTGTGTAGAATTGATTGGTGTATTTAGAATTTTTATATCACTTTTAGTTTCCGTGATACAAGCCTTAACTTCAGTTTTTCTTATGGGCCGCTAAGTTGGCTATGGCATATTTGAACGTGTTTTTTACTCTACTTTACAACGATGTGTCACTTGCCATATTTATTATCGAAAAAAAAATTATAATATATTTTTTCAAATAGTTCATTGTTTAAAATATTCATTTGTTATTTTGATTGTTGTTATTGTGATTTTTGTTTACAATTTTTGTTTTTCATAGCTCACTTAAAAGTTTGTAATAAAATACTTCATAAATATCACTGATATTTAGTATTTCGACTTTTTTTCGATAATAAATATAGCAAGTGACATATCGTAAAGTAGAGTAAAAAACACGTTCAAATATGATATATTCAACTAAGTGGCCCATAAGAAAAACTAAAGTTAGAGCTTGTAACTCGGAAACTAAAAGTGATATAAAAATTCTAAATACACCAATCAATTCTACACAAAAAAGTGCTTTGAGAAACCGTCTACAAAAAATACCTATCTACTTTGGCAAAAAAGTTATAGCCATTTAAAGAAATTCCGAATTTTCAGTTTTTTGGGTATACCGCCTAAACCACATAGAATTATGAATATTTTTTTGTGTAATAATACTCACCCCTTTCATACAAATAATTCATCTCATTTAACCAAACCTGTATCTCTTATAGATACTGAGATCCCCATGCTGGAAAAGTTATCTGGGACACCCGGTATAGTATAGGAAAAGGACTGATACACAATATTTAATTTTAATATTTCAGTGTTCCTGTGATGTTTGAAAAATAGTAACTATTAAAACGCTTAGTGATTAAATATTTAAAAAAATAAATAAAAAATGTAACATTTTTTTGGAATATGCTAGTTTTGACGGTAGGTACACGAAGTACATTAACGACAATTTTTAGTAGAAATATATAGAAATTTGAAATCATTCTACATATTTATCTCAAATATGACATTTTTTGAGTTGTGACACTTTTTTGTGGGGGTGCTTTATGTAAAAAAACTATTATATAAACAATTCAAATAACCTTACCATTTCAAAAATCCAACTTTTTTACTTTTTCAAATATAAAATATCGATGTACAAATATCAGAATTGCACATGATATAATTTAAAGTACATGGTTTGAAATTCTTTTAAAAAATATAACAATAAATATCTGTCTGTGAATTATTACACGTGACAAAATTTGATGAATACAAAATCATCAGGGTAAAATTATTTCAAAATATATCTATTTAGATGCTACATTAGGTAAATACTGAGTATATATCATTAGCAGATGAAAAAAATACGATTAAAAAATAAATGCGTTAAATAAGTTTTTTTTTTTACATAAAAAAATTGATTAACAAAAAAATAAATCTAGTTCCGTTGGTAAACACATATTTGTCGATCATATATTTTATAAATACAACCGTTTTTGATAATTTTTTATCATATGTACGAATATGAGTAACGTTTACAGTACCTATACAGGATTTCAAGATGACAACTTTAATCAAACGTTTTTTCATTATTGTGTGTGTTCTATCAACATTATCAATAATTCAAAGTGTATGTATAAAGATTATTATAGATGTTTTTTTATTTCGACAACACATAATATAGTTACACAGAGAAAAATATAGTCGATTATTAAACAAAAATTACAGTAGCCGATTAAAAATTCAATTTTGTAAGAAAATACTCTCAGTTTTATCATGTACTGTCAATTGAGTAACTTTTATAATCTCTATTGTAATTTTTATAATACCTTATTTTTACTATATTCGTAAATATCATTTACATGATTTATTTAATTAATTATTCTTAAGTTGAATTATTTGTTAAGTGCCATACAAATTATTTAATTTCAATTAAAAGACAATGCAATAAATACAAAGACTGTGTAAAAATATACCGGGTGTCCCAGATAACTTTTCAAGTATGGGGATATCAGTGTCTATAAGAGATACAGGTTTGGTTAAAAAGAGATGAATTATTTGTAAGAAAGGGGTGAGTATTAATACATAAAAAAATATTCATAATTCTATGTGGTTTAAGCTGTATACCCAAAAAACTGAAAGTTCGGAATTTCTTTAAATGACTTTAACTGTTTTGTCAAAGTAGATAGGTATTTTTTGTTTGTGAAAGCACTTTTTTGTGTAGAATCGATTGGTGTATTTAGATTTTGTGACAAGTGACATATCGTTGTAAAGTAGAGTAAAAAACACGTTCAAATATGCTATAGTCAACTTAGTGGCCCATAAGAAAATTTAAAGTTAGGACTCATAACTCGGAAACTAAAAGTGATATAAAAAATCTAAATACACTAATCGATTCTACACAAAAAAGTGCTATAAGAAACCGTCTACAAAAAGTACTTATCTACTTTGACAAAAAAGTTATAGCCATTTAAAAAAATTCAGAATTTTCAGTTTTTTTTTTATACCGCCTAAACCACATAGAATTATGAATATTTTTTTATGTATTAATACTCACCCCTTACAAATAATTCATCTCATTTAACCAAATCTGTATCTCTTATAGATACTGAGATCCTCATGCTGGAAAAGTTATCTGGGACACCCGGATTAGTAGTATAAATTGTTTATTGGTATAACTAATTTAACTATACCAATAATATAGATTTCAATCCTGCACTCAAAAATTACTGATTCATATTGTAAGTTTAGTAACATGTGATCTACCCTAGCAAGAATTACAATATTTTGGACCGTTTCAAAATTACTTCGACAAATAGTAGTAATATTTCCTTAAAAATTGACTGAAATATTTTTCTCCGTGTAAACATGGAATTTACAATATAATGGCTGTTATATATTACATTTTCTATAATTAGAGGATTAATGGGACAGACAGACACGGAAAAAAATTTTGACGTAGAAACAAAATGATATTTAAAATTATAACACGAGAGAAATCTATTCATTTTTGTGTTTGATTTTTTTATTATTCCCTCAATAAATATACATTTGTGGAAATTATACAGCACCCCCTATTGTAGATTACAGCTGCTTCAATATTCTTAAGTGCCATCAGATAATCATGCGAATGTTTATAATCATAAAAATTATCTTTGTAGGTGAAAAAACGTATAGTTATTGAAAAAAATGAACCATATATACACGATCATAAAATGATTAAAAGTTTTACATCAAAACTATCCAAATTCAACAGATCAACAATGGCAGTAACTATTTTAATTGATTGGGCTGAACCACTGGAGAACGGAAGGGTACTTAATTTTTTGTTTTTTAATTTGATAACTTAAAGCCTGTCCCACGAAACAGATATATCAACGCACTACTGCATCTTCTTTGTTTAGTTAGCGAGCTCTGATTTGCTGGCGGCATGCACTCATAGTCCAAGAGGTGATAGCCAAAATTTGCAACTACTTTCTAAAAGCTGATTTTTTTATATTACGTCACATTTGTGGTGTAGATATACAGCCTGCCGTCAGTCAGCTAGTTTCGTTAGCGTTTGGCGCGGGGGTGGCTTTAACTTTGTAAAAAAAACTATACACGTTGCAACTACTTTCTAAATTCTGAAAATTTATTTTTAGCCAGTATACTAAGTAAGAACCCCTTTTATCAAAATAAGTCATCAAAGTCTTGCAACCAGGCGCATCAGCAGTGCAGTGCATTTAACTTTTCAAAAAATCCATACATCGTGAAGGTACTTTCTAAAATATGAAATTCGGTATAAAAATTAGGAATATTATTATTATTTAAAAAAAAAAGAGTCAGTCCGAATTTTACCTTAACAAATGCCGTCAGCAGCCGATACACCACCCCCGCACCAAACGTTAAGGAAACTAGCTGACTGACGGCAGGCTGTATATCTACACCACAAATGTGACGTAATATAAAAAAATCAGCTTTTAGAAAGTAGTTGCAAATTTTGGCGCTCACCTTCCCAACTATCACAGTTCTTAACTATCTATAAACATTGGATTCGCACGATTTTTTGCACAAAAAATATGTTTAGTTGTGAAACAAAATTGTTCATAATACTGAATTTGTTTGCGGTTGCCTACACTGAATTATATTGAAATTCAAATAAAAAACTTTTCAAGATAAAAATAAAATATTTTTTGCCGGGTTTACTTTTTCTCTTTTAAAAAGTTTTTTTTTTTTTGCTCGGCACAGACTTCAAAAACTGTTAAATTTAATTTTTTTGAATGTCCACCGGTGGGTCACAGTAAAATATACTCAAAAATAAATCAAAATCACTAAAAAAAGTATTTATTACATTTAAAAAACGTACATGAATATGATTTTTAATCAGTAAAAACATATTACGTTTTTTGGTGAAATTTTGTAAAATAGTTCACGTAATGAACGTGTTAAAGTCTAATTACGTATTTCAAGTTCATGTAAACGATTTTATATTTATATAGGTGATTCTACAATTTTACAGAATGTACAGTAATGCTTACAAACCAATTGCAATTAAGATAGATCTTACACTTTGTGGAAGTATGAAAAATGATAAAATATTCATACCCCAATTTTTAAATAAACTTAACATAACGCAGTTATGTCCAGTACCAAAAGTAAGTATTTAATTAGAGAGCGTCTTTAAATTAGATATGGATAATTCTTGATTTCGTTACCCCCCCCCCCCCCCTTCCCGTTTTTTCTTACATAAAGTTTCAATTAACGTATTTAAAAAAAATTACAGAAAAAGTATACGTAAGAATTTGTAATTTATGGACCCTGAGTCCTGACCCTAAAATTATTACGTAATTAATGGACGCTCTTGACTCAATTTGAAATTTATAAATATTAATAATTTTATCTCACTTTTAGGGAGTAACTCTATTGAAGGATTTTACACTAAGTCCTGCTGTGGTGTCGCTATTTCCAGTAAAGACCAAATTTATGGTTGTAGTCAATATTTCAAATGCTGATACCAATGCTCCTATCTTGTCAAATACATGTTACTATTATGTTGATTATGCATAAAATAAAGTATGATACTATTTGCACATGCAGTATGTTCAAGCAATTGGCTATTTGCACATACCATATATGCATTTAATTGGCTATTTGCTATTTGCACATGCCGTTTGTGCATGCAATTGGCTATTTTGACTTACCACTAACCTAACGTACACTAACCTACCCTAACTTAACAACCTAACTTAATTTGATACATATACAGTATGTGCAAATAGCCACTTTCTAAAATAAAATATCTTATACAGATCGTTTCATGCATTAGAGAGCTATAAAAAAATACAAACATAAACACAAATATATTGGTCAAATGCATAACCCCTTTATTTTGATATGAGCTAATACTTAACTTAATTAACCTGTATATTAAAAAATATAACCGTAGTTAAAAATATAATATATGTACACTACCATGCAAAAGTCTTTGGAAACATGTGATTTTGAAGGTAAATATACACATTTTAGTTAATAAAAATCTTCAAAATAACGAAAAGAATATGTTTACTCGCAGTCAAAATAGTAAAAAAAAAAACAATTTCTCGTTAGTTTGAAAAACACTGTGTGTCAATACTTTCAACTTGAGTAAACCTGACCTTTCAGGCATTAACATGGAAAATTGTAAATGCTGTATTTTAGATATGCTAGCATTATTACAAAAGTTGTAATTAAATGGCAGTGTACTTAGTTTTATTATCAATATATGTTAGTTCTAATCATTAAAATGATAGCACATACATTTATATGTAAGTTTTGAATATGATAAGATAAAATGCTATCTGAACATTGTTTTATTTATCAGTTTTTTATAGTTAAAGTTCATAATACTTATATAATATATTAAATAGTTTATCAAAATATAACTATGTATTATTTCATACAATAAAACTATTTATCCCAGAACTACCCTAAAATGGGAACAGAATCATTTAATCCCTTAACAATTGTACAATTTTTAAATAATATAAAAAAATATTAACTAAAATCGTACTGAATCAGGCCCTGGTGAGTAAATAAGTAAACGCTCGCGTCCTTGATACATAGACCAGAAACATATGTTTTTTATCAGTGTGTGTAAAGAGACTGCCAAGTTTAGTTCAATCAGTTAAACAACATAAAATGGATACAATTGATACAGTACCTGTCAATGACAGAGACCAGTGGATTGCCAATGATCTAATACCTCATCTACATTCAATTGGGAAGCTAGAAATATCTGGAGACATTACAAAATGCCAGACAACAATACCTGATACGAAAAATAACTTTATGGCAAGTACACCTTACTTTGTCAATATAGAATACAAAGACAATAATGGTTTTATAAAACAAATGAAGCTAGTGGTTAAACTTATACCAATGAATTCTCCTGAATTTCTTCACATGGAAGACCAATTTCATAACGAAACTTTGATGTACAGTGAAATATTCCCGTCACTTGGTGTGACTCATATGTTTCCTAAATGTTACTACGCTAGAAGCACAGGGTTGAATTCAGTTGTAGTTTTAGAAGATATCAGCTCCAAAGGGTTCAAAATGGCTGATAACAGATTGAAGTTGAGTCTGGAACATCTTGAACTGGCCATGAAAGAAATCGGTCGGTACCATGGGTACTGTTATAAGTTCAAAGAAGAACATCCTGGTAAGTTGCAGGAGATGGTGGAAGAGCTTATCGATATGCATGGACCTAGAGAAAACGCTATTAGCTTTTTCTGTGAACAGAAGGATCATATAAAAAATTGCTTTGGACGTGGTGTAAATTATTTGAAAAATAATTTACCAAAAGTTCGGTTAGATGTATTAGATCATATATCAAATTGTTACCGTGAAGTTGATACAGTTGTTTATGCTGCAATGAAGCCAGTGGAGCCTCTAGCAGTTTTATGCCAAGGGGACTTGAATAGGAATAATCTAATGTTTCGATATAACGATGAAGGAAAACCGATAGAAGTGAAAATACTTGATTTTCAATTGGTTACTTATAGCTCTCCTATTGTAGACCTGTCGTTTTTGATTTATCAAAATGGGACATACGAAATTAGAAGGGATAGTTCAGATTATCTTCTCACTTGCTATTTTGATTCGTTGCATGATGTTTTAGATATGAAAGAATCGGTTGAATATAGTTTTGAAGGGTTTAAGAAGAAATTTTGTAGTGATTTTGTTTATGGATTTTATGTTTCTTCGTTTTTTATTCCGACTATGTTTGATCCAAAAGCAATGATGAAGAAGATGGAAGAATTTGGTAGGAATCTTATTGATAAGGATAGTATGAACAGCTGGTATTTGAAAGCTGGTGGTGCAGAATGTGATAAGGAGATTGGAGATATTGTGAGAACGGTGTATGATTATCACTTGATGTCTTTTGATAAAGAACAAATCTGTAAGGCTATTTGATAATAGTATTTATTTTAGATATAAAGTTGAAATAAAATTATTAAATTTGATTTTGTTTTATTTTTACAATACCTGATTCATTTATATTGTCTTATTTACAGTGGCGCGTTATCATAATAAGAAAAGAGGTACTTGTTCTGAACGAAAATGTTTGTATATAGGTATTCCAAATTTTGTCGTATCAATGTTAATTATGTATATAAATAATTAAGTTATATTTCTTTATTTACTTTGTGATAAGACATTTATCTTTTATTTAACTTAATCGGTCGTAGGGATTGTGTGTAATGTAAGGTAATATTTAAACTTACTGAGTATGATTTAAAAAAATTATAGATTTAATAAGAAATATTAGTGACCATGTAAAACTGCCGGAACTTGACTGGGATGTCTTACTTCATAGGTACAATTTATTTATTTCACCTAAAACTTTTTGGTACATATTTTTTTTAAATGTATTCTAAAATTCTTACGGAATTTGTAGACATCCTATTTTAGATTTAATTTTTATGTAGGTATTAGTGTGTGTCATTTTTGAGCAACTTTTTTTTCAACTAAAAAACAGGCTCAAAATTTTATAGAAGGTGAAAAAAGAAGCCTCTAAAAATTTTAGCTCTTAATATTAACATCAAGTGGTGCCTGTTCCTAACTTTCCATTTCCCATTTAAATAACATGAAAAAAATTTTTGTTTTTTTCTTATTTTTGTAGCTTGACATTTAAGCATTGTAAAAATGATCTGAAAAGTTATATTAGTAGGAAATTGAACGCTCTACAAAAAAGTTCCAATTTACTTTTTTTACAGAGTGAGCCGTTCTGAAGCTATTCAAACTTAAAGTTACAAATGTATGAAATTATGACTTTTATTTTATTAAACTAATACTGAGGACTTTTTTTATATCTTAAAAATTATTTTCAAGAAAAAATAATTATTTTCGTATAGAAAAACAATAATACTTACATCTCAATTTTTTTTTTGCATTTTATTTTATTTACTATCAATAAAAGTCATAATTTCATACATTTGTAACTTTAAGTTTGAATATCTTCAAAACGGCTCACTCTGTAAAAAAAATAAATCGGAACTTTTTTGTAGAGCGTTCAATTTCCTATTAAGATCATTTTTACAATACTTAAATGTCAAGCTACAAAAATAAGAAAAAAAATAATTTTTTTTTCATGTTATTTAAATGGGAAATGGAAAGTTAGGAACAGGCACCACTTAATGTTAATATTAAGAGCTCAAATTTTTAGAGGCTTCTTTTTTCACATTCTAGAAAATTTTTAGCCTGTTTTTTAGTTGAAAAAAAAAGTTGCTCAAAAATGACACACCCTAGTAGGTATATTCAATTTCGCAGGAAAGTTGATACTTAAAGACAACTCTATTTCTCATAAGCCAAGAATAATATATTTTAATTTCTTCCTGGTTGTTTATCTTCATTAAAAATTCTTATAAATATACTTGTAACGTGAATGAACTATAAAATTCGTTCTTATCAGAATATTGAACATTTTTGAAGCCACCACCGACATTGGTTGAATGAAATTCCATATAAATAAGAATGCATGTTGAAAAATATGTCGACATTAAAATATTCAAAGTGGGCATTCATCTTGAAATCCAATGAAGTGTTTATATGCTGAGGAACCAGGGCGTGTTGTCCCATGTTGCCAGATTTATTTTTATTTTTAATATGCAAAGTAAAATATGAATTTATTTTTTAAATATATAAACAATGATTTTAGATTACTGATTATTTTGTTAAAATAATTATTAGAAATTATAGAACAAAAATTAGTTGGGTTATTTGTTTTTTAATTATTTTTTTGGCTCATAGATGTAACTTTTTGATTATTTTTGAAAATTGTTGAAAAAAAATTAATTAGTAATTTATGTATTTTTGTAACCCCCATTTTATATTTACATGCTCGATTAGATACTTTAAGATCAATATTTGTACATCTAAAACTAATGAGGATGTTTTTTTTTTCAATTTGTTTTCATAGTTCTTTAAAATATTGAAATAAGAAATTGCTTATTATTATGACGAAAACTGTTACTCCTATACTTCTACTCCAAGAGTAAATGAAACATGATATTTCTTTATAATGAAAAGGGGAGTTACATGATTCATTTTTTTTTTATTTTTCCTTAACCCTTTATAACTCAACTTATCGAAAAAAATAAAATAATTAAATTTGGGTACGTTTTAATAAATTAAAAAAACACGTACCTATTTAAGGAATTTTTTTTGAATATATTCAGAACTATTGAATAATTTAATAATAAATATGTAAGACATGTAAGTTTTGCCTATTTTTGATAAATATTATATTTGATTCAATATGGTATTTGACAATATTAATAATCAATACTAATTATTAAAATACTGAAATAAGTCGGTATTTTAATAATAAACCTAATTTTAAAATGAACTATTTAACCTATTTGTCACGTGATCGCAAACGCGTCTAGCAGAACTGTCACTGGTATGACGTAGTTACTTACTAAAAACGACAGAATATCCTTTCCTATTGGTTGATTTCAGTTTGTTTTAGTAAACAGTTACGTGACGCATACCACGTGACTTTGAATGCGCGTTTTGGCAGAAATTTTTTCATTTGAATAGAAAAAGATTATTTTCAGCGTTTTTTCGGCATTATTTTGGAAAAATATACTAAAGAAGTATCTATTATATACATACGCACAATTTACAATATATTTTAAAATTAAATCAAATATCCTATTACCTAAAGATCTGTAATAGAATTGCCAATAATATCACGAATATTTCTTTATAATGAAAAGGGGAGTTACATGATTCATTTTTTTTTTATTTTTCCTTAACCCTTTATAACTCAACTTATCGAAAAAAATAAAATAATTAAATTTGGGTACGTTTTAATAAATTAAAAAAACACGTACCTATTTAAGGAATTTTTTTTGAATATATTCAGAACTATTGAATAATTTAATAATAAATATGTAAGACATGTAAGTTTTGCCTATTTTTGATAAATATTATATTTGATTCAATATGGTATTTGACAATATTAATAATCAATACTAATTATTAAAATACTGAAATAAGTCGGTATTTTAATAATAAACCTAATTTTAAAATGAACTATTTAACCTATTTGTCACGTGATCGCAAACGCGTCTAGCAGAACTGTCACTGGTATGACGTAGTTACTTACTAAAAACGACAGAATATCCTTTCCTATTGGTTGATTTCAGTTTGTTTTAGTAAACAGTTACGTGACGCATACCACGTGACTTTGAATGCGCGTTTTGGCAGAAATTTTTTCATTTGAATAGAAAAAGATTATTTTCAGCGTTTTTTCGGCATTATTTTGGAAAAATATACTAAAGAAGTATCTATTATATACATACGCACAATTTACAATATATTTTAAAATTAAATCAAATATCCTATTACCTAAAGATCTGTAATAGAATTGCCAATAATATCACGAAAAGGATTTTTTCTAGATTTTAGAAAATTCAACTTATCAAAACGAGATTTACTTCACCAAATGCGCAAATCTAACAAATATAATCAACTATTAACGTCATATATATTTTTGATAGCGTACTATATTAACTTACATTGATTTAGAACAACTTTTCCGATGTGTAACTCTTCTGTCACAATGAGTTAAAAAGGATTAATTTATAGATCATAGAATGTTAAATAAAACAGTAATATAAATATAATTGGACATTTGGCAACACTGTTGTATTGAGCCGGAGTGTAAATCAGAGAAGTTCGGCCGGCTCTGTCATCGACGATATAGAACATGTCCTTTATCCGAGTGACAAAGCTATCTAGATTTTTTTGTCACAAATGATTTTATTTCTCTGTCGGTCGGAAGACACAGCTTGTGTTGGTTCAGCCGCAGTATAATTTTGATCATGTTAGCCTTGAGAATCAATTTAGTGATTACTCGACCGGTGTACAGAGTCGCGAACTGTACGGAATTACTAGTTTTTAGTGTTTGTTTTTGTCGAATGTTAGCAATTATGTTTTAAAAAATTTTCAGGTGTGGATTTGGGTATATACTTTTTTATTTAATGTTAAAAATACGTCGGCAACTTTAAGGACAGTGGCGTTGTAACGAGTATCTCGAAATATTCAGTGTCCTAAAAAAACGTATGTTTTCAGAAAACATCAGTTCACAATACCTTCCAAATTTGAACCCCCGAAAAGTATTAAACCCGCCCCCGAATTTTTTTCTTACTACATTACTGTTTAAGGATGAATGTATATTTAAAAAAAAGATGCCATTGGTGTCATGGAACTTTCTTATACGTAATACTGTAAGTGTATAGTATACAAGTATCTACTTTTATATAAAACAAATCATTCTGGAATTCATAAAAAGAGACATGAAAAATTTTGTAAATATAAATTATAGAAAGGAACGTTTTCTATATATTTTTTTTAATTCTGTTATGAATTCTTTTTTTTATTTAAAAATTTTAATTTCAAAAATAATTGGAAAAACCCAAAAATTTATTAGAGCAAACATATTTTCTATAGATTTTCTAACAGATAGACACAGACACACAGATATGATCGAATTGGATATTTCTGTCAGAATCACGATTTTCAAAAATATCGAATCTATATATTTCGTATTAAATATTTCTTAAACTGCAAAAAAGTTTCAAAATACTTGACTTTCAAATACTGAAATTTAGTACAGTGGATCCTCGTTAGTACGTTTTTGAACGGACTGGGATGGGGGGGGGGGGGGGGGGGGGAGGCACATACTAACGTAAGAAAATAAACGAACGATCGAAATATTGGGTTGCACAAAGTAAAATAATTAACGATTAGTTAATCGGTTGTTTTCAATCCACACAGGTAGAAAGGTTTACTTGAGCCAAGTAAACCTTGTTTTGTATATAACGAAAATAATATTTTCTTAAGATAAGAAATATATTCTTAAACCAACTATATAGTGTTCGTGGACGAAGAAATAATGTAGTTGGATTAAGAGTACTTTTCTTATATTAAGAAAATATTGTTTTCGTTATATATACAAAACAAGATTTTCTTGGTCCAATACAGTTTTTTTTTGTGCATAATTAATGTTTATTCTAAACATACTCTCAATTTGTAAATGAACAATTCACTATATATGACAATTTTTTACCTTATAATATGTATCATAGCCGTGATTGTTTTTTAGAATTGACGTAAAAATGCTTTGAAAACAACTGATTAACTAATCGTGAATTATTTTGCTTTGTGCAACCTGAGGTGAGTCTTATGAAAAAATGCCGGAACCGAAAAAAATATACTAAATAATTAAAGCAGAACATACTAACGAGGATCTACTGTATATCTACATAGAACATATATTCGTTTCTACTTTCCGTAAAAAAAATTATAACGAAAACAAATAATATAGAAGTAAATAAGGAAGAATAAATATAAGATATTTTCTCGCATACAAATGTTTATTTAGTGGTCGACAGGTAGAAGTGATCGTGATATAAAATAGTATGAATCCCTACGGGAGATTTCCATCAATAACTACCACAGACTGTCGGAGAAGCGATCGTCGTAAAGAGAATATGTGAAAATATCACATATGATCGTAATTCATGACAAATTTGGAATCTGGTCTTTTATGATACCAGGGATGGGGTAAATCGTTTTAATATCTTACTTTAAATAGGTTGAGATCATAGACTTATAAATGAACTTTGAAGTTATTACTGACGAAAAAGAGTGACAGACACAAAGCGAATATGTAGCCTATACCTGTATCTTTCTAGAAGTCTAATTGGTCATGTCACAGGTTTGCAGTCATTACAGACCTACAGAAAAGAGATAGGGTAAAACAAGGATAGATGCCGCAGTGGGATAGGTGCCTCGTTTCTGAGATCCAAGCCCCCTAAAGTCGCAACATCGAATTAATAGTTTAAATAAGAAGCGTCAGCCCCACATACCTCAGTCCCCCGTAAACCGTCGTGCGAAACAAAAATGTCTCGCTTGTGCGTGTTATTATTTCCGCAGCGAACGCGACAAATGCTTCAAAGTTTGAGAGTTAAGTATTTACTGCTACATATCTTTATAAGTAGTAATACATTCCGTTCTATTTTTATTATATCAATACACTGGTTCATTAAGTACACATCTAGGTGTTAATAATCGCTCTTTTGTCTTTATTTTAGTTAAAAAATAAAACAACATCTATCCATATCAAAAAGGATAGTCACCCCGATTTTTCGCGGTATAGGTGCCTTTGGGGCATCTATCCCCATACATACATATGACTTATTTTGATATGTTATATTTTTCTTTTAGTTGTTTCATATTGACAGATTTTAATGTTCTACGGGGCATCTACATATATCCTGATAGTGCCTAGCGTGTATTAAAAAAAATATTTTTTTAGCTACTTATCGGTAAAGCCAAAACATTCGCGGTTATTCATATGTTTACCTAACCTAAAATTTTTAACATTTGAAACCCGCAAATCTGTTGACCCTTGCCTTTTTTCAATGTTGTCAAGCCCCTTAAATTAATTTTACATCCATATTAATATGTATTATAAATCCGATGGTAACTACAATCTGTTTGTTTATTACCTTTTCACGGATGAACCACTCAACCGATCTTTATGATATTTGGCAGATAGATAACTGAGAATAAACATATGGTACTTTGTATTAGATCAAAAAATACCGTGAAGTGGAGGGTAACAGTTAATATTATATAAGTTCTAGATTTAAAAATTATATATAGTTTTAGTATGGTTGGTGGTAGGTAGACTAACATCAGAAGATGCATATGCATGGTTAATATCAGAATAATTGTTATTTTCATTAACTAAAGTAAAAAAGTGTCGTAATTATGAAGTGATTTTAAAATCGTTATTTTTTTTGAAATTTATAAATGTTTAAAAGAAATCTTCTAAATGAAGAGATCTAATACCGAAGAAACAAAACAGCAACATCATGTCTTTTTTTTACAAAAGTGCAATAAACCCCATACATTTTTAAATACGAAATGTTTTAAAACACCGTGTTGCTGTTTTGTCTTTTTCGGTGTAAACACCGCATAAAATCACGACAATTTGAAAATGAGAAGATTCAGTATGTTTTTTTTATTAATAATGTCCACCCCTGTAGGTCATATTTAAATTACAATAATAAATACATTTTAAAACGTTTTTTTCTACCTTTATTTTAAGTTACGGCTATCACCATCTAAAGTTATTATGTAAATTGTATGTACAGCTACTAAAACAGTATCTTTATAACACAACAAAGAAATTAAAAACTATAATATAAATACATATGCCACTGCCATATATAATATCAGTCTAATCGGTTGCCGCTTTTCTATAAAAAACAAACTTGAAACGGAATATTGCTTTGATATTTTGGGATTTATAATTACAAATTCATTATCATATTTAAGTAGGCTTTGGATTGTATAATGAAAATAAAAACTGTGGAAGATATAAATTAGTGTTTTTGAGTATCTGTAATAAAAAAGGAATTCATATTATTCATAATTTATTAATGATTGGGATTTAGAACTTATTTCTGTAGAAATGTATTTTTATACTTATACGCGAAGGAAAATTGAGTCAATTTTTAAATACTTAAAAATTACATTTACCGATTATTATTAAATTCAATTTTGTATCAAAAAATACTATCAGTATTAACATGTACTGTCAATTGAGTAACCTCGATACAATTATTCTTAAATTGAATTATTTGTTATTATAAATTAAACTATACCAATAATATAGATTTCGATCCTGTACGCAAAAATTACTATAATTCATATTGTAACTTTAATAACACGTGGCCTAGGAAGAATTACAATATTTTGGACCGTTTCAAGTTTACTATATACATACATACATACGTCAAATAGTAATATTTCTTTAAAAAAATAGACTGATTTTACTATTGAGTCAAGTTTTCTGAAGTGGGCACACAAAAAATCAACTTGTTCAGATTTAACTTTTTATTGTAGAACTTTGAAGATTTATTGATAAAAATTAATGCTCTAAAATATTTTTTGAAAATTTTCAAAATTTAAAAAGTTATGAACAAATGAATTTTTATATACGTTTTTTTTTAAATTGCGATTTCTCAGTAATTACTGAATAAAATTTAATGAAATTTTTATGGTAGGACTAAAAATAATTCACAATTTAGATGAAATAAAATTTTTGTAAAAATTTTTTTTTTAATATATAAATAATAAATATTTTAATAAACAAATAGAAATTTAACCAACTTCTGCACTAGATAGAAACAAAATTTTTATACAGTATTGTTCTGTAAAATCTACACAACTTTATCCCGAAAAAAAATTTTAGTACATTTCATAAAAAAAAAAGTTACGAGTGTTTAAGTGCCGTCAGATAGACGCGCGGCGCGCTGCCGCGCGAGGCACACGGGCGCGTTCACGCGCTTATCTACCTCAAACTGCTTGTTTAATCATTCCCATTAAAGTAGTAAGCTAATTTACATATATGTTATGGTTGATTATTATAGATTTGGGTTCAGAGAATTCGATAAAAATAAACCGGACTGGCGAAAAGTGGTGCAACACCCTTAAAAATGGGGTTGAAGTGTGAAACCCCCGTTTTCAAGTGTATTTTCAATATATCTCAAAATCTAAAGCGACAATGGGGTATTTTTATGAATGATATTTGTTAAGGGTACTGTGACGAATCGATTGAGATCGCATATACTGAATTTGACGAAAAATTACTCCTTCCAAAAGGTTTAATTTAGGTAAAAATGCTTCTTTTTGATAAAAATAGTTTAAAAATTACTAACTTTGGTGATAATCATCCAAATGACTTGAAATTGGTCTCAAATTGTTCCTGAAGTTCCAAAGAATAATGGACAACTATAATTTAAAAAAATATTATTTGTTTAACCAATGAAAAATGAGCAAAGTGACGTAAATTTTTGGAAAACTGCCTTTTTACTAAATTTTTAATAAAAACATAAGGGTTGAATATTTTTAAGTAAAACCAACAAGGATATCTTTGATTTGTACATATAAACAAAATGAGCTCCTCCCAAAAAATATTCAGTCACTACAACGGATACAATTGCACATTAAAATGCACCAAATTTTTGTTGCTTACAATTTTAAAAAAAATACATTTTTTCAAATAAAAATGTAAATTATGATTTTAACATATTTATATGCAATTTTTAAGGTAAATTTTAAGTTTATGCATCAATATAAGCTCATATGAGTTCAAAATAATGCATGCGAAAGTGCATTTTTTCAATAATACGTATATTCATTTTTATAAAATAAAAATTATATGCAACAAAAATTCGGTGCATTTTAGTGTAATTGCTTCCGTTCTAGTGACTGAATATTTTTTGGGAGGGGCTCATTTTGTTTATTATGTACAAAATAAAGATATCCTCGTTGGTTTTACTTAAAAATATTCAATCCTTATGTTTTTATTGAAAATTTAGTAAAAAGGCAGTTTTCCAAAAATTTACTTCGCTTGCTCATAAAAATGAGCAATTTTCATTGGTTAAACAAATAATATTTTTTAAATTATAGTTGTTCATTATTCTTTGGAACTTCAGGAACAATTTGAGACCAATTTTAAGTCATTTGAATGATTATAACTAAAGTTATTAATTTTTAAACTATTTTCATCAAAAAGAAGCATTTTTACCTAAATTAAACCATTTGGAAGGGGTAATTTTTGGTCAAATTCAGTATATGCGATCTCAATCGATTCGTCTCAGTACCCTTAACAAATATCATTCATAAAAATACCCCATTGTCGCTTTAGATTTTGAGATAAATTGAGAATACACTTTGAAACGGGGGTTTCACACTTCAACCCTATTTTTAAGGGTGTTGCACCACTTTTCGCCAGTCCGGTTTATTTTTATCGAATTCTCTGAACCCAAATCTATAATAATCAACCATAACATATATGTAAATTAGCTTACTACTTTAATGGGAATGATTAAACAAGCAGTTTGAGGTAGCTAAGCGCGTGAACGCGCCCGTGTGCCTCGCGCGGCAGCGCCCCGCGCGTCTATCCTACGGCACTTAAACACTCGTAACTTTTTTTTTTATGAAATGTACTAAAATTTTTTTTCGGGATAAAGTTGTGTAGATTTTACAGAACAATACTGTATAAAAATTTTGTTTCTATCTAGTGCAGAAGTTGGTTAAATTTCTATTTGTTTATTAAAATATTTATTATTTATATATTAAAAAAAAAATTTTTACAAAAATTTTATTTCATCTAAATTGTGAATTATTTTTAGTCCTACCATAAAAATTTCATTAAATTTTATTCAGTAATTACTGAGAAATCGCAATTTAAAAAAAAACGTATATAAAAATTCATTTGTTCATAACTTTTTAAATTTTGAAAATTTTCAAAAAATATTTTAGAGCATTAATTTTTATCAATAAATCTTCAAAGTTCTACAATAAAAAGTTTAATCTGAACAAGTTGATTTTTTGTGTGCCCACTTCAGAAAACTTGACTCATTATGAAATATTTATGTGTATATGTTACCGGCAATGTATAAAATATGGCATTGTATAGAATTCCTAGGTATTCTATACCATATGTGTCCAACCTTTTGACCTTTGCGGGCCGCAGAGAGCAAAAAAATAGCGCAAAAATTTATTAAGGGCCGCACAAAAATTTTAAGACCTTTATTTTTTTTCCTTGGCTTAATTAATTAATTACTATCCTCTGTATTTATACTTTACATGACAAAAAAACTGAAGACCTTTGTTTTTTTACCTAATATCATTAATTATTTTCATATTTTATTTTTTTTAAATATGATGCGGGCCGCACGAAGAGTGCTCGGGGGCCGCATGCGGCCCGTGGGCCGCGGGTTGGACAAGCCTGTTCTATACAATGCCTAAAAAACACCAGGCAATGTATGAAATGAATTTAATTATATACATTTCTTAGGCATTGTATAGACTAGAAATATAAACATAAATATGGCGAACCAAGCAATTTTGGTTCAGGCACAGATATTGGCTTACTTTATGTAATAAAATACTAAAATACTGATTATTTACCTTACTTTATTTATCTTACTTAAAACTGGCCTAATATGTATTAAATGACTAAATAATATCTAATATTTTGTATGTTTTTTATTTAAACAATTTTATCCACGACTTATATATAATACATACATTACATACGTAGTTTTTACTATATAATGCGATATATTAATCCCAGAGGGAACCATGACGAAAGAGAAATTTTCTGATTGGTGCATTGGAGGGCAATAATGGTCATTATTACCCTCTAAATCATTATTGCCCTCTAATGCACCAATCAGAAAATTCCTCAAATTAAATAAAACCATGGAAACAAAATACACAAACTTTAAGTCTAAAAAATTTATTTACGACTGTCAAATAAAACACCTAGTGTTTGTGTATTTGTATTGAAATGGATAAAAAT
The DNA here is from genome assembly GCA_949319165.1 of Sialis lutaria. Taxonomy (NCBI): domain Eukaryota; kingdom Metazoa; phylum Arthropoda; class Insecta; order Megaloptera; family Sialidae; genus Sialis; species Sialis lutaria. The sequence continues at coordinate 4,843,797 of OX439244.1, forward strand.
TCTAGTAAAGTTGTTGATAGTACAAAACTTGTTCAGTTTATTAACTGTAATATTACTAATTTTAATATTTTTGGACACCACAGAGTTTGTGTATTTTGTTTCCATGGTATAGTTTAATTTATATTAATTTGAAATGATAACAAAAATGCTTGTGTTTGCATTTCTTGTATTCAGTTGTGTTTTATTAAAGTAATTGAAATAGTCGTAGATAAAGTACAGTATACTACTCGCAATAATGGCTATTATTACCTCGGAAATTTTTTCTCCCTCGCCGCTATGCGGCTCGGTTCGAAAATTATTCCTCGGTAATAATAGCTATCATTATTGACTCGTGGTATAATATACTATTAAATAATATACTTAATATTCGTCTGAACTAATATTTTATTTTATTTATTATAACAATAAATAAAAATTATTTCATACTTTACCTGAAATCGTTAGGCATTGTATAAAATTCATAGAAATTATATAAAATGCCTTAATTATTATACATACTTTGCCGGTAACATATAATATACATATATTTACCTTATAATAGTGACAACACTGTTTTAATATAAGGATAACTAATCTTCTAAGAACCGAAAAGATGTAATTTAATTTAATTAATTTTTATATTATGTACCAATTTTTTTCTATCTCCTACAGGAAGTGCACTAGGAATGCCGGACCCTGTGTAACCTCAGAAAAATGACTGATTTTGAAATTGCTAACAGAATGACTCAAATACCATAGAAAATTATTAATGTTAATTTATGTCAGATTATTAAAAAAGAGCTTATAAAATTTGTAACTTTACAAACACTTTCAACTGGGTATTAATTCTGTAATATTATCTATGTATCTATTTTATAATTTAGATCTGGGATACTTTAACTAATTATTGTTGGTAACTCTGACCGTACAAAATAATTTTAATACTGTTTGTATTTACTTATGAAAAACTTGTCAAATACTTCATGAAATTTCAAGGAAACTGTAAAGGTATAATATGTTTGATACCCCATTTGTTATAGCTAACAAATTTTGTTGTCTTCTTTATAGTAGGTACCGTGGACATTAAAGTTTATATGATAAAAATACATGAAAAAGGGGTGTAATACATAGTAATGGCATCATTACAAAGGATAATACACTCAGCATGAGGTTGAGCAATTTGTTATTAAGTAAAAATCCATTAGTACATTATATGAGAAGTCTTTATATACACGGCTAGGTAATTATATATCATACACATTCATATATTATTTCAATAGGGCTTGAAACAGTTCGTTTGTATTGTATGTAAATTTATTTATGTGTATTTGTTTCTGTAGTAGTTATTTTATTGTTATTATTTCTCTTCTCCAGTAATTAATAATGGTATATAATTATGGATACATAGTTAGTAATTTGTTAGTGAAAAAAAATTCATTGTTTCAGATGCGTGATAATTTTTTAAATATATTTTTTTGTTATGATATTGTTTGTTCATAGGGCAGAGGATAAGGAATTATTTTTCTTAGGACTGTAAGAAATTAAAGCTCTTAAGGGGTTAGGTGTAGTCAGAATTTTCAAGAAATCGATTTTTGTTTTTTGCATTTTTGGAAGCTGCTACAACGGCTGAAGAACTATTTTATGGCCCAGGAATAGTAATAATAATACCTACGTATATTACTTTACGTAAATTGAGTGTAAAACTTTAAATGCGTTTTTCTCAAAACTATGTTTTTTGAACTGGTGACCACTGTAGCTCGAAAACCGCTCGGTAGATTTTAATGAAATTTATACAGCTTTTTGAAAACATGAAAAACTAGTGCCTGATCGAAGGATTTTTTTTTAAATTTCGATTTGTTATAAACAATTAATTGTTGGTTTTTTTCCCGAAAATCTTGAAAAAAATTTCCTGAGGCTACCATTTTGTTAATTTAAGAAAGAAAAAAAAGCTTCGATCAGGTACTAGATTATCTATTAATAAAACTAATTTTTTTTATCCGATTGAATTTGGATGGATCTCCAAGGATAAGTGATGGTCACCGCAAGGAGCTTCGGTTGGAACTGGATCAACACAAACAGCCATTACTTTTAAAATTATTAATTTTTTTTTCTAAAATTTTAAATAAGTCGAAACCTTATTTAATGATGCTATGTTTTTACTTTTATAAAATAAAATAATTTACTGGCAAAAAAAATTATTTAAAATTGTAATTTTTTCATGTCTCTGACTACACCTAACCCCTTAATAAGTAAATCATTTGTGCATTTACTATACCCGGGAAAAATTGTAGATCTGTAGAGATCTACTCAGATCTCGACAAATTTGCATTTTGGGACAACATTTTTCAATGGTTTTTGATCTGTGGAGACTTCCAAATATCTACAATAACCTACAAAGATCTAAAAAGATCTACAAAGATCTCTAAAGATCAAAACTTTGAAAATTAATTAATTTTCAACGTTACAATGATCTTCAGAGATCTTTGTAGATCATTTTACATCTTTGTAGACCGTTGTAGATCTTTCTTTACAAGTCTTCTCATAGTTGGGGAGGTGAGCGCCAAAATTTGCAACTACTTTCTAAAAATTGATTTTTTGTTATCACGTTACATTTGTGGTGTAGATAACATATACAGCCTGCCGTCAGTCAGCTAGTTTCGTTAGAGTTTGGCGCGGGGGTGGTGCTGACGGTATTTGTTAAGTTAAATTCGAACTAACCATTTTTGCAGGTCTACAATTTTTTACCGGCTAGGTAAATGTTTTTACTTATTTTATATTGATGAACAAGCATATGGCGCTAGTAGGAGGCTAGAAGCAACTGTTAAGTACAGTCCTGCATTAATGACATTTAAAAATGCAAAATACTCAATTTCCTTATACGAAATAGTACAATCTTCTTTTTCATCCTCCCCCACACTAGTGACGCCTATGCACATACACATATCTGACATTACATTTGTCGTACAACAATATATAGAGAATATATATGTCGTACGTTTCAACAACTAATAATTATGTAACACACCCAAAGCGCGCTGAGTTAATTGTGTACGCGCCAAGTACGGCCACGTGACCTGTGACCCCGTATGTTTTGTTTTTTATTATCGTTATTATTATTTTATATAAGCGAATCGGATAACGCACCGGAATAAGTCGCCATGTAAATGGAAATTACATACCTATGGGATGCGTGGTCTCTGTTGGTGACTCATTGTTGAGTCTACGCATGCTTTGATCATAGATGAAATTTATTCATATGGAATAATCAGGAATTTGAAATTATTTCATATAGTCGAATTTTTACACGAAGTGATAGCGCTTATATACTCAATTTTCCGTCTGGCTTCCACCGCGAGTTCTCGGCCCCCTGACCACCTAGATACCTCGGGTTTTCGCTAAATGGTAGATCTGTGGTTTTGGAATAATCAGGAATTTGAAATTAAGGGAGATGGCCACTGTGACGGGTCAAAAAATTGTCAATGTTTGGGAATTTTTTTCAGATATACATAACTAATTATTTTTGAATTGGGTAAAGGACGTTTTATCTTAATATATATAAATTACGTGTCACATTGTTTTCTCCGCGATGGACTCCTAAACTACTTAACCGATTTTAATCAAATTTGTACACCGTGTGCAGTTTGATCCAACTTGAAAGATAGGATAGCTTACATCTCAATTTATGATCGCAATATTATTTTATTGCAAATTATTTGTCTTTATCTGTTAGCTCCAAACGATTCTAACAGATGGTGACATCTGTTGACTGGATTGAGTAAGTATTCAATAGATGGCGCTATGTCAAACTTCCAAACGTTTCATATAACCTACAATTTAATAGCATAACCACCACATGTTGCTAAAGTATAGGTTAACCATAACAATGCGTGGCCGGGTCAGCTAGTTAAGTATATATTCAACTTATTTAATAAAAAATTTTATTGAAAAATATTAAATATTTACAAAGTTATGAGCCTCGATGTGACAATCAAAAAAATATTTTTCTCTATTGTTGACTCGAAATTTCGAGAAGCCGTTTTATTTTATGTTATAACCGGCCGTGCTACATCGTCTCACTAAGTAATTCAATTTTTAGGGTTCCGTAGAAAACTAGGAACCCTTATAGTTTCTCCATGTCCGTCCGTCCGTCCTGAAAAATTTTGAGATAATAAGATGAAATTTGGTACACGGCCGTAGATTGATGACCCAAAAACAGAAATGATAAGATTTTTGAAAATAAAATTTTTTTAGACCCCCCTTTCATAAAATGAAAAGTGTTTTCAAAAAAAAAAATTCACCTTCACCATTGAGTGGGGTGTCGTTAGAAAGGTCTCATAAAATGCAACAAAAAATGTAACAGAAATTTTTAATTTTAACCCTTCGATCACGATGTATTTTCTCTTCAAAGTCATTAAAAAAGCGCCCCCCCCCTCTATTTTCTAAACTATCAATTTAAAAAATCTGAAAAAATTTCAGAACGTAGATTTTAATTAGTACTTTCACTGAAAATTATAACGAATATTGTCAAAAATATTTTGGACCCCCCTTTCATAGACTGAAAATTGAACTTTCATTTTTTTCCCCACTTACCCTATTGAGTGGGGTGTCATTTAATAGGTCTCGTAAAATGCAATAAAAAACGTCAGATAACTTTTTGATTTTAATCCTTCAGTCGCGATATATTTGCTTTTTAATGTCGCTGTCAGAGCGTCCCCCCCCCTCTATTTTTTAAACTATCGATTCAAAAAATCTGAAAAAAATTCTAAATGTAGCTTTTAATTAGTACTTTCACTGAAAATTATAACGAACATTGTCAAAAATATTTTGGACCCCCCTTTCATAGACTGAAAATTGAACATACATTTTTTTCCCCACTTACCCCATTGAGTGGGGTGTCATTTAATAGGTCTTGTAAAATGCAATAAAAAACGTCAAATAACTTTTTGATTTTAACCCTTCAGTCGCGATATATTTGCTTTTTAATGTCGCTGTCAGAGCGTCCCCCTCCCTCTATTTTCTAAACTATCGATTCAAAAAATCTGAAAAAAATTCAGAATGTAGCTTTTAATTAGTACTTTCACTGAAAATTATAACGAACATTGTCTAAAATATTTTGGATCCACTTTTCATAGATTGAAAAGTGAACTCACATTTTTTCATTTACCCCATTGAGTGGGGTGTCATTTGATAGGTCTCCTAAAATGCAATAATAAAAGCCAAATGACTTTGATTTTAACCCTTCGGTCACGAAAATTTTGTAAAAAATTATTTTTTTTATAAATCGTAGTGAGAATGACTACGGAACCCTATCATGTGCGTGCCCAACACGCACTTGCCCGTTTTATTTGTATACATATTTATGAATATTTATACTTTAAAAAATGTAAAAAAAATTTTTTTTTCCATCACAGTGGCTTTCCCCCTTAACTCATATAGTCGAATTTTGAGCGTTAACCTACGAAGTAGTAGCGCTTAGGTATATGCTCGATTTTCCGTCCGTCTTCGACAGCGAGATCTCGGCCCCCTGACCATATAGAGACTTCGGATTTCGCTGAATTGTAGGTTTGTGGTTCTAGTTTAACCCATTTTAGGAATTTTTCTGATGGTCATGACCCTCCATCCAGCCACGAGCAGGCATAATGCCCATTTTTCATACAACATTTTTCATATATGGCTTCATGTACCTCGTCGGACTCGGGATTGATTCACGAATCGATTGGTAAGGGTATTTTTTGAGTTGTGTCCATCAAGTGGGTTGTGCGGCAATACCCACGTGTGGGTTTTGATACATTTTTAACTAGTTAGTAGAATTTTGGTGTTTTTTTTAGATATTCTAATTGATTGATGAAATTTCAGAACTGCAAAATTTGAATCAAATAGTTAAAATCCATACTGATATTATGTATATATGCGAAAGTTTGTCTGTGTGTCTGTCTGTTTGTTACCTTTTCACGGCTAAACCGATAAATCGATATTGATTAAATTTGGCAGGGAGATAGCTTACATCCTGAGGAAGGACGTAAGCTACTTTATATCCTGAAAATTGTACACCGAAAAATGTATTAGATAAAAAAATAGTGTAAATAAATGACATTTGTACGAGTGACCTGTTTAATCGAATATAACAGAAATCTGCTTTACCTACCTAACCATCTTATTTTTCTTCTTCTTCATGGATGACAGCTCGTACCTAACATAAATTATTTTTAATTATATTTAATCGGGAGTATACCTTTAAAAAAATCTATCTTATAGGTGCATAAGTATTAGTTGGAGTCATACCCGAATATACATAAAAAATATACTATACTTGAAATTGAAAATCCTCTCCGTTTTTTAAGTCTATGGTTAGATTCTTATAAAATTTATATGGGACTGACAACGTTGATAGTATACTCTTTCAAACAAACAAAAATCGTCTAAATCGATACATACATATTTGTCAGAGTTATGCCCGAACATATTATGATAAAAAAATATATTGTCGAATTGAGAGAACCTCCTTCTTTTCTAAAATCGGTTAAAAAATCCTCTTTATTATATTGTGTAATATTTTATTAGTCATTTTATTTCACAATCATGATCTTTAAAAACCAATCCTGTGAATAAATAAGTTTCAAAATAACCGAGTTCGTTCCCCGCCCACAATCTCTTAAAAAAAATACTTGAACCTTATTGGTTACATCCAAAATCAATTGAACAACAATTTGTATTTTTTTTCTTTCCATACATCGTTGACTATAAATAACTGAAGAAAAAACAAGCCTTTTGTTAATTCTTTTTAATTGACAAGTAACCATACTGATTCTGAATATCATTGAATTTTTTTATAAACTGTAACCGGCGAGTGCAAAAAAACCAATTTGCATTTTTTAATATTTTTTTTCTTTTGACATGTACCTATTTTTCATCCTTTTTAAATTTATGGTATAATATATGCGCCATTCTGAAGCCAAAACGATCAAATTTGAATTATAGCTAAAATAAATTCTGAAAATATCCGAGCAAGAATTTAGTATCAGAAAAATTTTGTTGGTTTTGAGTTTTTCTCGTAATTTCAACAATTTTAGATTGTGAAATAATAATTCTTCAACATTTAATGTATAATAAGACCACGGCTCGTGAATATTATCGAATCTAGGAGGATGTTCGATGGATTATCCCCCCCCCCCCTTCCCTGACGGAATGAAATTCCCATTTTCAAAATATATCTTGGAATGTTTTAAAAAAAAATGTTCATTAATCCATTACTTCCCAGTGTCCTATTTATAGGACATCATATTTTCTAATTTTTTTCTCTGACATAATAACGTTGTTAATTTGATTTACATTACTAATATGTTTTTTAAGTCTCTCTACTTACAATAATTTTTAAAATGAACTCTTTGTTCCTTCAATGACAAATTATAATACTTTTAAAGTAACCGTGCAATTATTCCAGCTAGCTGACATTTATAGCTGACATTTGTGTCACTTATAGTAAAACGTTTTTAAATTGATGACACTATATACAGGATGTCCCATTTTAATATATCACCTTCTTTTTATCTATCAATTAAATCAAAAAACGTTTCAAATAAAAGTTGTTCGGTTTTGAGGGGGGCCCCAAAATGGCGTTACTAATTTTTTATTTTTTGGACGTCTTCATGGTCAACTAGGGCCAACATTTTTTTTCAAATGGAAACCTATATTTTTCATTTCGGTATCTTATTGTTTGGAAAAAAAACAAATAGCTTTTGTTTTAAATAATTTTTTGTATGACTTCAATTTTTTTTATATTTAACAAAATAATTTAAGATTTTAGATTTTCACTAATTTTTTACTCGAAACCCATTAACTTTAGAGGAAAAGTGTAAAAAACAAAAAATGTTTATTTTTATCTGATGTAACATAGAAAATGATTGCATTTTTTTTAATTTAATTTTCTTTTGCTTTAATACTTCTAAGAGCAAAAGTTAAAAAAAATCCTAATATAATTTTCCTAGTTATATCAGATGAAAATAAACATTTTTTGTTTTTATTTTACACATTTCATCTAAAGTTAATGGGTTTCGAGTAAAAAATTAGTGAAAATCTAAAGTCTAAAATTATTTTATTAAATATTAAAAAAAATGAAGTCATACAAAAAAATATTTAAAACAAAAGCTGTTTGTTTTTTTCCAAACAATAAGATACCGTAATGAAAAATATAGGTTTCCATTTGAAAAAAAAAAAATGTTGGCCCTAGTTGACCATGAAGAAATCCAAAAAATCAAAAATTAGTAACGCCATTTTGGGTCCCCCTCAAAACTGAACAACTTTTATTTGAAACATTTTTTGATTTAATTGATAGATAAAAAAAATAAGGAGGGTGATCGATTAAAATGGGACAGCCTGTATAATATTACTTATGAGAGTGTAAATAAAGCATAAAAATATTAATAATTTTAAAAATAAATCCAGGTACAGGACTATCGTTAAAAAAAGTGCTGTCCTATAAATATGACATTGGGTTCTCATGATATTAATCTAGTCTGCGACTGATAATTATTATGTCTTGTATTGAATTTATCTTTTTGGTCATAGTATCAACAAGAATTGAGAACTTGATCAAAGAATTCGAAGAAATAAAAAGTCGAAAATCTCCAATAAATTAAAAATGTTCATAAAGTCTTTCTCTATTAAAATTATGTCTATGTATAACAAATCTATAGTTGCTCATCGTGTCAGCTGAATATTACAATTGCTACCCCAAGCGCAATGTCACAGAAAAAAAACCGTTGCTCATTTTATCCGGATTATCCTTACACATTTAAGTACACATTATTAAGGATAATACATTTCCAATAGCTACATTTTAAACCATACAAGATATTGTATAATAGACACCACGCTGGTAGATACATTAGCACCAATTACATGCTTGGAGGGTTTTTTAAAAGCGCCTACTTTATAATATTATGTAAGCAGCATTACACTTCGAGGTCGGTAAAGTAGTTCACTGTATGTGTGAGAGGTTTTGTAAAGGGTTGCGATTGAATTTGTAGTTTTAAAATAAGGGATTAGTGGTGTTTTAGAATGTGTTTTGGTAAGATTTATTTAATTGGGGCTTCTGGGTTGTTGGTTTATGTTTGTAATGGAGTTGTTTTGATGATTTGAAAGGGATGTTTTTATAAAATAATGGCATGGTTTATAAACTACTGCGTATTATTTGTGTGCATTTATTTATTATTTATTTAAAAATTTTATGAAAACATTTCTGTTGAGTTAGGTTTGTTATATCTGAAAAATTGGTGATTGTTTTTTTAGTTATACAGGTTACAGTATTGTTTATTTAGTAATTTATGATTTTATTTCTTATTTTTAAGTAGGTTTTCTATGATTTTAAATTGAAGTCATGAAATTCAAGTAAAAAATTGTGAATTTTTGATTTCGTTAAAAGTACTTTTATTTTATAGAAAATGATGTGAAAAGTTCAAATTTTTAAACCTCAGGTCCGTATCTTTAATCGTTATCGAGATATGGCCTGTTAAAGTTTTTTTTTTTTTAATTTTGGAGAAAAATGGAAAAAAACTTTTGAACGTGACGTCGAATTTGATTTTTGTCGACGGATTTCAGCGTGTCAAAATCTATATAGTAGGTAACATATAGAATACTTGAAAATTCGAAAATCGACATGTTAGGTACCTAGGTATTTTTTAAATTTTTCGTGAAATTTTTTTCTCAAATTTTCAAGTATTATACATGTAGATTTGACACGTTGATTTCAAATTCATCGACAAAAATCAAATCCGTCAACACGTTCAAAAGTTACAGCCACTTTTCTCAAAATTTTGTAAAAATCAAAACTTTAAAATACCATATCTTGAGAACAATTAAAGATACAGACCTACGATTTAAAAAATTGAACTTTTCACATCATTTTCTATATAATAAACATAATTTTAACGAAATCTAAAATTTGAAATTTTCGGGTAAAATTTCATACATCAAATTGAAAGTCATAGAAATATTAACTTAAATATAAGAAAATGTACAGGAAAACTATAAATTACTATATAAATAATAATGTTAATCATTCTTTATGTAATTTTTCATTTAAATCAAATTTATTTGACAGATCGATTTAAAAATTTCATTCAAATATCCATCGAATTAAGATTAGAAAATCTCGTATTAAAATCATACCACTTAGGGGAACGATTATTGATTATAGAGAGCTCAATAGGTTATAGGGTCTGAAGACAACAAAACAGGTATTTTCTTCGACTTATTTACCAAAGGGTCAGTCCGCGGTGACGGGTGTGACATTGCAACTCGGATTGGAGTTCATAATTTCTAAATAATACTAGTTAATAACATGGTTTTACCATTTTTCTGTAGATCTTAATGTAATACATATATATTGAAAGAATAAAAAGTCTACGGTTATTTTACAAAAAAATGCCAGCATTCAAAACCCTGTGACGGGAGTGACGCCAACTATTGCAAGTCTTGCAACCTCTATTCAAAATCTCAAAAGTTTAGCGAAAATATTATAATAATTTATTATAATATTTTATTATAAATAAGTTACTTTATAATAATCATACTTTAATATGTTACGAATAAATAATTTTTTAGTAACACAAGAGTATAAGGTAAATACGTAATCTATTTAACTGGTTATTACTCAACATTGTGACGGGTGTGACAGAAAATTGTGACTGGTGTGACACGTTGAATAAAAGGTTACAATAAGAGTACTATTTGTGTGTTTAATTACTTATTGATATTATTAACTAATACTTATAACAATTATTTATCAAATACATCAATAGACTCCTTAAATTTATAATAAATGCGGTCACACTTAGTCATTATTGTTGGTGAGGGTAATTTTTTTTTATATTGGTGAAACGTCACGTTTGATATGTAATTTTCAAAAACTTTTTGAGTTTGCCACGATCGTCGCTTATTCTTAAGTAAGTTATTGTGATTTCACCTTATTTGTTGTTTTTTTTGGAAATTTTTTGTAAATTTTTTGAAATATTTTGAAAATTAACCAACATTTTTCTAATTTTCTTTTTGTTTATGAAAATTGATGTTAAATAGCCTGTTAATTTTATATTTTAGTATTCATTTTCGTAAAATATTTTTTTAACTATCTGGTATCGATTACCGTGGACTGACCCCAAAGTCTTTAAAATTATGTGATACGTATAACTAATTTATTTTACAAAATTTCATTTCAAAGTCTTTCACATGAACTCCACCAACACGTGTTAATATTTAATATATACTCACACAATAGACATTTCACTTAACAATAAAAAATAATAAAGACTGCACTTAAGTATGTATTTAACACGTTTTAATCGAGCGCTATTATTGCTATCGTTATGTCAATACATATTTGTAAATGACAAACATATGCTCTTCTTGTGAGGTCCTGCAAGTATTGTCCTTCCCGTGAACAAGGTGTGAAAATACACGTATTGTTGAAGGCGTAATAAGTAACAACGCAAATCCTCGGCACGCCTGCTTAGTCACATAATGTGGCTTAAGTGTACTCGTGTTTAGATCACTTAAGTAGTTTCACTTGAAATAGCAATGTGTATGAGAAGAACTAATGTGTGAATTTTTGAATGAAATGTGAATAAAAAAAAATCTTTTATTAAAAATGCACTAAAAAGTAAAAAATAAATTTTCAACTATCACAAAAATTTAAGGTTTTTATGACTTAAACCAATAAAAGCGCGGGGCGCTCATAAAGACAAATACGTAGCTTTTTATTAATTAATTACTTTATTATTGTATTTATAAAATTGATAATTTGTTTTATTTTATATATTTATTTAAACTAACAATTTATACCTACTGTATTTCTTATTTCTAATTTTTATTCATACATTTACCTTTATAGTACCCCGCGCTTTTATTGGTTTTGGTTTTAAATTTTTTTCAAATTTTGAGTTACTGGTTGACTAACTAACTAACAGTGGCGTAGCTAAACCGAGCGAGGCCGTCAGCGAAATTTGTTTTGCGAGGCCCTTTTTGAATTTTGATGACCTTTTTTTTTTTTTAGGTCACCAAAATTCCGAAGAGCTCTTTTTTTTTTAGCTCATCACCAACATTTATTGATAGAATTTTACGTTTTTTTTTTAATGGCGATTTTTTGCGAGGCCCCCTAAGGTGCGAGGCCGTCAGCGGTCGCCGACATCGCCGGCGCCTAACTACGCCACTGCTAACTAACATACTAACAAGGAAAAACTCGTCAAACTCTTTCATTTGATACATATATCGGGGGGGTCATATTTAATTTAGAATGACGTCATGTAGCTAATCGTATTCTACTCGTCAAATCCTTTCATTTGATACCCATATCAAGATGGTTATGAAGAAAAAGGTAATCCGTAATTTTGGGGCGTCCGCCATATTGGATTTTGAACGATATAAGATATATTATATTGCATTATCACCGGACTCATATACGTATACAAAATTTCAAAGCTCTAGCTTAATTAGAACTAGTCGAAATTTTGATTGCAATATTTGATCTTAACATAGGTACTAACTAACAAGTGAAGTTAAATAAAAGCTTGTAAAAATTGAAATTATTATAATATTTATTGAGAAAATTAATTGGTAAAGGAAATATGACTTGCCCTAATTAATAGTTCAGTTACTTATCTTGATTTTAATGTTGGCTCAAAAGTGTAATACAATTAATGCATAAAATAAGTAAAAAAAAAAACTAAAATAATAATTTACTATTACTATTCTTAGCGCAACCCACCAAAGGTGGTAGCGTCCGTCCGTTTGTCTTCCACCGCGAGATCTTTTTTTAGTTATTAAGATCTTATTTAGGATCTTATAAATAAAGCAACTTTTGATATTTTTTAAATTAATTCTCTTTCAGTTAAAGTAAAATTGTCGTCTGAGAAAACTCTCTATTTAGGCTCATATACGTAGAGTATAGACCTTTATTCTGTATTAAAATAATGTTGTTATATTTCTTCACAAAGTGAGAGAGATGCAGTGGAGTTTAGGATATATCTATCACTTATTCTAAGAAAAATTTATCAAAATTTACACGTAGGTATTGCCGCGCAACCCACTTGAACACAGCTTAAAAAATATACTTGCCAATGGATTCGTGAATCAACTCTGAATCCAATGAGATACATGATGTCATACCGGGTGTCCTAGATAACTTTTCCAGCATGGGGATCTCAGTATCTATAAGAGATACAGGTTTGGTTAAATGAGATGAATTATATGTATGAAAGGGGTGAGTATTATTACACAAAAAATATTCATAATTCTATGTGGTTTAGGCGGTATACTCAAAGAACTGAAAATTCGGAATTTCTTTAAATGGCTATAACTTTTTTGTTAAAATAGATAGGTACTTTTTGTTTGCGGTTTATTAAAGCACTTTTTTGTGTAGAATTGATTGGTGTATTTAGAATTTTTATATCACTTTTAGTTTCCGATATTCAGTTTTTCTTATGGGCCGCTAAGTTGGCTATGCCATATTTGAACGTGTTTTTTACTCTACTTTACAACGATGTGTCACATGCCATATTTATTATCGAAAAAAAAATATTATAATATATTTTTTCAAATAGTTCATTATTTCAAATATTCATTTGTTATTTTGATTGTTGTTATTGTGATTTTTGTTTACAATTTTTGTTTTTCATAGCTCACTTAAAAGTTTGTAATAAAATACTTCATAAATATCACTGATATTTAGTATTTCGACTTTTTTTCGATAATAAGTATGGCAAGTGACATATCGTTGTAAAGTAGAGTAAAAAAACACGTTCAAATATGATATATACAACTAAGTGGCCCATAAGAAAAACTAAAGTTAGGGCTTGTAGCTCGGAAACTAACAGTGATATACAAATTCTAAATACACCAATCAATTCTACTAAAAAAAGTGCTTTAAGAAACTCCAAACAAAAAGTACCTATATATTTTAACAAAAAAGTTATAGCCATTTAAAGAAATTCCGAATTTTCAGTTTTTTTGATATACCGCCTAAACCACATAGAATTTTTTTGTGTAATAATACTCACCCCTTTCATACATATAATTCATCTCATTTAACTGAACCTGTATCTCTTATAGATACTGAGATCCCCATGCTGGAAAAGTTATCTGGGACACCCGGTATATGAAAAATTTTGTATGAAAAATGGGCATTATGCCTGTCCGTGGCTGGATGGAGGATCATGACGAGAAAAATTCTTAAATTGAGCTAAAGTAGAACCACAGACCTACCATTTAGCGAAAACTCGAGGTTTCTATGCGGTCAGGGGGCCGAGGATTCGCTGTTGGAGACAGACGGATGGACGGAAAATCGAGCGCATATGTGTATGTAAGCGCTACCACTTTGTGGGTTGCGCTAAAAATGAAGTAGATACTTCTGTCTAAATAAGGATAAGTATATCTGTAACTATATTCCATCTCTTTCTTTTGACACGGTTCTGTTTTCGAGTCAGATGTAAATGGTAGGCTAATTAATTTCGTTATTTTTTTTTAATTTGAATATTTTTATTTTTAAATGTAATTGAATTAAAAATATATTTTTTTAAATGTAGGAAAAAGGATATAAAAATACAATAATCCTTTTCTATATAAATGAATTTTTATTTACAATATACAAAACTTATACATAATACGAAGTACAAAAAATACTTAAAAATAATAATTAAAACATAGGTATATATTTTTTACAATAACTACTAATATTTATATTTATGTACATTTAATAAAATCACAAGAATTTGTGGAGATCCTTGGAAAAGCATTTCTTCTAAAGAATTAAGGTCGATCCAAATTATCGAGCCGATTTCGCTCCAATCAAATATAAATAAACAATGAAATCGTTCACACTATAGGTCTAGAACCAATCACGCTCCGATAAACTGAATATTTGACTGAAGCGAGATCGGCTTGATAGTCTGGATGGACCCTTAAAATGAAGATTTAAGTAATATTTACAAAACTGCTGATTGTACTGATAATAAATAAACATTTAATTACAAAAAAAGTTTAGTATAAGAAGCTACATTATTTTTTACGATTAAATTAAGGTTGACACAAATTTCTAGTTCTTTGCTTCTGTGTCTAAGTATTGTCTTCTTGGTAAAGATATGACATAAATGAAAATCAAGAAAATGTAAATATTATATTAGTTATAAACGAATTTATGATAATTTATTATACTGATTAAAAATTGACTTGGGCTGAGAAATCTAAAAAAATAATATTTTCTCTTAATTAATCCAACTAACAATAAGTATATTATTATTTTGTTTAGCAATATTATAGTTGGATCATTTAAGAGTATATTTGTGTTAGTCAACGTTTTTTACCAGTATATGTTATAGGTAATTATTCAGTAATAATACAGTAGTACGATCGATTTTTTATATAATAGATAATTATTTAAAAAAAATACATTATACAAATCAGAAATAAAGATTAATTTATTGATTATTATCTATTATATTTTGTTTTTTATTGCACCATATATTTAATACTAATTTAATTTTTATCAGCATTTGTACTGTATTATTAATATGATAATTTAAAGTTATTTTACAAGTAAAAATGTTTGCCAAATTTTATACATATTTATTATTACAACAATTTAAAGATTTTTTTTTACAAATGAACGAACATAAAATTATATAGAAATAACAGGAACTCTCTTAAGAGGTTTAATTTGATTTTAAAAGACATAAGTAAAGTTGTACATTTAAAATTATTATATGGATAGTATTTTTTTCTTGTTGAATTATATGTCGGCAGAATCTCTTCTATTCCGACAGCCCAGTTGTGTTTCTATTTTATTTATTTTTATTCCGAAGTTTAACCCTTAATTGTCACTGTGATGTACCAGGCGCCCCACATTGTATCAACTGCAATTTAAGCTGTTTAAATTTTATAATGTTTTCAATTTTTTAAATATATTTAATATTATATTTTTTCAATTAACTGTATCGTTCGAAGATGATAGAGGAATTTTATTGAATTAAAATATTCAGTAGCTTACGGTGACCCCAGTGTGGCAGGTATGTTATTCAGGAGAAGTGGAGCAGCTAAGGGTTAAAACAAATAATAAATAGATATAAATAAGTGAAAATTTATATGTTGTTATCACAGTGATCGTTATATCTGAATTAAAGCACTGTTGTTTTTGCTCGTTATATCGGTTAAAATAACGTGGTTTCTACCCAGAATCCAAGAATAATTTTGGATTCAGTCAGTGTCATGTTTATCATAACTATTTAAAATATCAATATAATAAAATCGGTCAAAAGCTTATAGGTACAGGCTTAGTCAAAAGTAAGGAGCAGAAATAGATGTGATATCAAATAATTAATTAGTTGTATCAAAAATCTTTTTATACAGGGTGAATTATTTCAGGTGGAAAAATACATATCAAGCAAAAAGTTCATATAAACATGTGTCCGGAAACTCATCGTGAGGGAGCTACAGACTCCCAAATATTTTACTTAAAATTGGTTTTTATATATTTAATATCTGAGGAACCCATTGTGATACAGCAATGAACATTGATTCCTGGATTAGTAATAATACATGTTATCGATTTCCAGTATCAAACAATGGTTATTTAGACCAGGGTTGTATGGGGCCTGTGGGTCCTTATCTAGTATTTTTGTGTTCTTAATTTTTTTCTATGTTTGGTACTTTTATAAGGTCATATAACAAAATACACATACATATAAAGTGATACCTCGCATAACGTACGTAATTCGTTCCAGGAGCAAGTTCGTTATGCGAAAAGTTCGATATGTGCGACCTTAGATGTTCGGGCGGCATGATATAATACGATGCAATCTGTTGTGTGAAGCTAGGTTCGTTGTGTGAGTCACGTAATGAATGAACAGAATGTTCGTTGTGCGCAACGTTCGTTACGCGAAGTGTTCGTTGTGCGAGGCATCACTGTACTTTGTTAATTTGTCATAAGATAACCATTTTCGAAAAATACGATGGTAAAGAATTTTTTGCTGAATTTAACTTAATACGGATGCTCCAAATTATACAAATTTTTTTTTATATATAACTGGGTAAGAGTTAGTCATTTAACCCTATTTTGTCTAATCTTGTATATTATTTTTTATAAAAAACAAATTAAATTTCTTCACTTATGTCATTAAAATTATTATAATTTTTGAGATAGTTAATTTAATAAAAATATTAATTATATTTATAACACAATCATTTCGCTTCAGTAGCGAGTCCTTCAATATTAAAATTCAATAGTCCGTTGGCGGTAGCGCCTGCCGCAGCTGCGACCGCAGCCGCTGCGCTCGCGCCTAGGTTATGTGTTAGGCTGTGTCTGCGCAGATCGCAGTTCCGTCTGAACACTTTGCCGCAGGACGAGCAGTTGTAGGGTTTGATGTCGGTGTGCGTGAGTAAGTGTGTCTTGAGGTTGGAGCGCTGGTTGAAGCTACGTGCGCAGACAGGACACTTGTGAGGTGATTCTTCCATGTGAAGGATTTTGTGGACGGCTAGTGTGCGCGATTGGCAGAAACCTTTGCCGCATTCACCGCATTTGAATGGTTTTTCTTTTGAGTGGATGTATCTGGAAGAGAAAATTATTTATTAGTTTTTATTTTTTTATAAAATGGCGAGGCAAAAAAATAAAAATAAAAACAATATTTGAACTTAAATTAGGTGTTCAGAACAATTTGTTATGTTTAAAAAAATAAAAATAAATAAGCGATACAATATTGAGTACATAATTTAGGGATACTTTTTTAGGCCACATTATTTTATAGTTTTTTTTTATCAAATAAACAATTTAAGGACGTTAACGATTATTTTTTATTTAGTTATAAAGTTTATAAAGAAACCTGAAGAATTACAGTTTTTTCTATACATCCCGGATAGTAAGCGATAATTTATATTAATACAATATTTTTTACAGTCTGAAACTCTAATAACTGTAATATGTATATATGAATATTTTAGATAAACTGGTAACATTTCAGCCTAAAATACTATTCGGGATGTACAGGCAAAAGCTATAATTTTTTTCCGTGTATGACTTTTCTATGATCGCAAATATCTCGGTCAAAAATGGTCCTAAAGCAATACAAAAGAAGGAAATTTAAGAGAAAACTCTGTTTTACAAAAATCATTAGTATGGTTAAAAAAAATTATTACGGCCCGGGTAGGCTTCAAATTTAAAAAAAAACGTTCAAGCTTTAAAACTTTTTAAAACTCTTCTACGATTTTTAACTGATGTGAGATGCAAAAAAAAATGGAAAATAAATGTCATTTTATATCAAAAATTAAATGTTCTACAAAATACCCCCCCCCCCCTAAATTTTGCTGATTTTAATACAGAATCATCTACTAACCATCAAACTCAACTAACAAACCATGTTTTTTCATTAAAATCCGTTCAATAGTTCTAGATCTATGCATGTAATAAATACATCTTTTGTTTAAGTATTTTACCATTAAATCTACCTGTAAACAACATTGACCAAAAGATAACAGGTAATTTAGTGATCTAATCAATCTATTATAACTCAATATAGTCTGTATATCATATCAACTAGTAAATTACAGTACTCAATACAGCCAACCCTAAATAAAGGTTCGTATTATTTTCATTATATCTAACACTTACATGCGCGCCTTAAAATAGATTTTACCGTATTTGTATTTAGTATGTACCTACCTACGTGCAGTGGTAGCATATTAGAAAATAATAGAGATATTTCTATATGTCAGTTAGCAGATTAATACTCAAATTTTTCAAGTTACATTTTTCTTGTATTTATTGCTTCCACTCAGCACTGTCGTGCCAAACTTGAACAGTAGATTGATAAAAATATTTTAAGCAAAAAACTTCCAATAAACATGTGTCCGGGAATTATTCCTTAGGGAACTACATGCTTTCTTTTCCATCGATATTTATCGAAAACGGTTTATCCTATGATAAACAAGCAAAGTATATTTTTGTGTATTTTATGTCATATAATCTTATTAAAGTACCAACTCAGGAAAAAATTAAGGAACAAACAATTATTAGATCGAAATCGATGGTCCCACTGGCCCCATACAGCCCTGGCCTAAAATATAATTGGTTAATATTAGAAATCGATAACACATATTATTACTAAACCAAATACTAAATTTCATAATTCTATCACAAAGGGTTCTCTAGATATTAAATTAAAACTCATTTTTAGTAAAATCTTTGGAAGCCTGTAGTTCCCTAAGGAATAATTTCCGGGCACATGTTTATTGGAAGTTTTTTGCTTAAAATATTTTTATCAATCTACTGTTCAAGTTTGGCACGACAGTGCTGAATCATCCTGTATATTAGATATGTATAACAAGGAAGCAATATAAAGGTTCATAATAAATCTATAATATATCTAAAAGAGAAGGGGTGATAGGGGAACTGCTCGGAGCGTCAAACTAAAAAAGACAACAGATAGATAGCCCCATGAAAAAAAATGTAGCTAAATATATTTTTAATGATTTAATTTGTATGTTCCTTTTAAGTTGGTAGTATTTAATAACTCAGTAAGTGCAGTAAGTATTTAAAATAAACCCCCATATTCCAGACACCACTGTTGACTTTAAACACAATAAAGAATGAAGTGTTAACGAGAACGGCTATATGTATTTGAAGACGCAAACTAATCACGTTGATATGTGGTGTAATTATTATTGGGGCACAACGCGAGCTAGTGGGCGGGGCCCGCACGCCGGTAGCCACCCAAAAATGGACCAAGTGAATTATTATGCGTGCGGGCAATTAGCGTGAGTAGTTTGTTTTTAATTAATTGTTATATTATAGCCTATTTGGGATATGCAGAGATTGAAAAGTCGATGTATTAAGATTGTATTTTAAAGAGATATATTATTAAGTATCAGTAGTTTTCATTTAATGGGGGGTATTTTACACTGATATATAGAGTGAAGTGGGGTGAACGTAATAACGATGTGTAATTTTTTTACTTTCTTATACGGCTGTATGTATTGGTAGTATAAGTACACAGAAAAAAAACTGTATTGGATCAAGAAAACCTTGTTTTGTATATAACGAAAACAATATTTTCTTTATACAAGAAACATACAAATAGAAACATACATAATCCAAATGCATCATTCTTTCGTTCAAGTTTACTATAGTTGGTTTAAGAGATTATTGCTTATCTTAAGAAAATATTGTTTTCGTTATATACAAAACGAAGTTTACTTGATTTGAGAAATCCTTTCTACCAGTGTAAGAATTGTAAAAGTGTTTTTTTTTACAAATTTTGATAGAAATATTCATTTTGATTTTCCCTGAATGAATTTTGATTATTTTGACAATGATGTCTGTGTGTCTGCATATGTAGTTGCTGTAACTCAAAGATAACGATACGTAGAATGGTGAAAATTCATATTTAAGATTAATTTTTGTGTCACGAGAAAGCATCTCATTTTTGGTAACGATCTTTCAACCAATTACAGTTTTTTTTTCAATGTAATCGAAGCAGTTTCTTATTTTTTGAAAATTTTAAATGCTTTATTGACTAGTTATCAACTAGTTCATATTTCAGAATGTGAAGTCAATAAAATAAAAGTTGATTTGAAATTGACAATTTAATTTCTATTTTTACATTTAACTGCGATTTTTTGCTCTATTGACTGGACTATATAGCCAGATAAATTTAAATTTAAATTATGATATCAACCCGCTTATATAAACATTAATAAATATTACATAACATTTATAAGTATATCTCCCTAAAGAGATACCTGTCTTTCATGAAACACGGCAATTATCATATTTTATTTCACACTAGGGTATTATAAACGAGCTAATAAAATTTACAAGCACTTTCAAATGAGGTACCAAACCTATTTGACAGTTTTGAAGACTTTCACAAGTTTCACGCGCAGCACGCGTAGTAAATAAACACCTACGGTATTAAAACAGTGGTGATATTATGCAAATTATTTTGTACAGTCAGAATTGCAAACTGTGTTATAATAAGTTGAAATATCACTGATCTAAATTCCTCACAGAATTAATATCCCATTTGAGAGTGCTTGCTAGCTTATTTTAACTTATAAAATATTTCCATAAATAAATCCTCAAATAATTTGATCGTATCGTACTTTATTGTGTCTTTAAATTAATCGTCATTACAACAAAACCAAATAAAAATTAAAACCGGTAATTACCAATTATAAAATATCAAATAATTTACACATTAATTTAAGAACATCTCTATAAGTATAATCGATTATTTCTCAATATGCACTGTGATATATGATGCACATACATTCTTCATGCACATGATCATAATACGTTTTATTTCATGTTGCAAGTATGATGGTGTTGCGCCGGCGGCAGCGAAAGAAGAAAGATTTACTGAGGCAGTATTTCAACAATATTGCAATGAAGATTCTCTAGTTTCGGGCTACGCTCACACCATGGTCTATACTCTATAGGTATTAGGGATGGCAACTGTACACAGATATTATTGATTGTTTTTGTAACAGAAATATATTGTTGTATTTTTAACTTAACTGTACTGAATTATAAATATTTGTTGATATTTGATTACTGTCATTACTGGATATTAATCTATATACATTTAACTGTCTTACAGCGTTATTTGATGATAATTGATCATTTTATTTAAAAACAGTGGATAATTTTCAAGAAAAGTGTATTTTCTTATGTAGGGGAAGGTGGGGTAAGACGTGGTAGCGAGGTAAGATAGGGACCGTAACAAAACTGATGATACAATGTAGCTAGAAATGTTCTTCTATGGCCATGTGACGTTATTTAACAGAAGTTATTAATGTTACAAATAGTTTGGTCGAAGGTGTGCACGTTGTGATTTTGTAAGTATTTTTTTTAAATTTTTAGTGGTTACATAAGTTACATCTAATTTTTGAGGTATATAAAGTGCGTGACTGTTCAAAATGTATGGTGTACAAGATGTATGTCATATTTTTTAGTGATATTTGTTTATTTTACTATTATAATGACATTAACTCGTTCCGGTTTGCTTCGATTTATAACCTCAAAAAACAAAATACAACTTGGGAATCCAGTTTGGGAAAGATGGGGTACCTACTTGCGGGTAAGATGGGGTAGGTATGATTCTTTGGATAATACAACATTCGATCTGGTTAGCCCGAAACAGTTATTGCCGTATCCACGAATTTCCGAAAAAAGGCCAAGACAAGTTCGAAGAAGAGGAAAAACAGCTATTATTACTGCGTCTCCGTATAAAACAGAGTTAGAGGAAAGACAAAACAGTAAGAAACCAAACCAAAGGTAACAAATAAAAAGAAACTGAAAAAAAAAACAAATAAAAGTTCTAAAAGAACCAAGAAAGCTGATGAGTTCTGAGGACGAAGATACAGAATGTCTGTACTGCCACGGCTTGTATTATGAGTCTGTACCCCATCTTACCCAAGGGGGTACCCCATCTTGCCCTATAGGTGGGGCAAGATGGTGCAAATTAGTTATTTTTTTCAAGTTGATATTTCTATAAGAAGAATTATATTTTTTTTGTTTTCACTGATTAGAATTTAAGGAAGAAAGGCTGATTATTTTCTTAATAAAAGTTCCTACAATGTGCAATCAAAAATAAAGGGTTTTATTTATGAAGTACCTTAAGGTCCCCGTCTTACCCCACCTTCCCCTAAATGCTTTACATTGTTTTAAAATTTATGACTCTTTATATTATAACGTTTGTGTAGTAGTACTAATCATTAGTAAGTGTTCATTACTGGTTTTACTTTGACCATTACTGGAGATAAAAAATATACAAAATAAAAGGTTGTAAATTAAAAAAAAAATATTAACTAAATTTGCGAGTTTTGGTAATTCAAGATTGGTGCCAGTACCTTGTATTATAGTTTTATTTCAAAAAGTACCGCAGTTGATATGTCAAATAATTTTGATATACGTAAAAGAACACCGTAATTTGTAATTATAATATTTGATTATTATTTATTTGTAATATTTTGTCGAGTTATATCGTAGGTATCTATTAAAGATGTTCCTAGTATTTCTTTTTCATCAGGGGTATCTAATTCTATAAAGACATTTATTTAATATTTCGTATTTTTTATTTAATGTTTTATATATACGTTTTTTTAGTTCCCGGTATTCTTTCTGTCAGTTCAGTTATAAAAAATACTGATACGAGACTATTATCGTTTCGTCTCGTGCGTAGTTCTATAGTATACATAAATGGTTCGACCTTAGACAAGGAAATAACACATTACCTAGCGTTGTTATCAAATCGCCCCACGATTCATTAACGCATCATTCGGATTTTAAAATAAATATCAATTATTTTGAATTATAAAATAAATTAATAATAAATGTTTTATATTGTATTTAAAATTATTTCAGTGATAATTGATTAACAGAGAAACGTCTATTTAGAATTATCATCTCTCTTACATATTCCAAATTCAATTGTAATTTAACCCATTAACGTCCACCGTACATATTTGTATACACCTCATTTTATAATTAGTGCTGCTGTCTATTGATATTAATACACAATATTTCCTTAAAAATATCAGAAAAGCAGTCTCACACAAAATAGACTTCATATCTGCCCATTTTACTCGCTTGAGTACACACTGTTATTTTTTTTTTCTAAATATTATAAAAAAAAGTTTGTGTTGTATATTTAGTTAAATATATTGAATATGTACTTAGTTTTCATTAAAAAAATCTTTTGCATGTTTTTGTTGTCTTTTGGGCGTTAATAGATTAAAACATATTTGCATATTATAAATTTTCAACTGAAATATTGAATATTTTTCGGAAAATTAAATCACAAACGTCGGTTTCGTTTGTGCAAAATAAATTTGATATCACGATAGTTTTAGTTTTGGCATCCCTATTTATTACAATATACGCATTCTACACTTATTAGAATTTGTAAATGAGCTTTCTCGCGAATTTATGTACCCGTGATTTATGGGAAATGAATTGATTTATGCTGATTGTACGGCTGTAGTTGTTTATTGCGTGGGTGTGCGAGTTTTCTAGTGTCAAATTAAAAAATTCTTTTACAAAAACACGTATTTATATTGATTACTATAATGTCCATTATTTTTTCGGAGTTTGGGTGTAGTTTATTTAAATTCAGACATTTTTATTTGATTTTATTATACAGGGTGATTCAGCAATGTCGAGCCAAACTTAAACAGTAGATTGAGAAAAATATTTTATGCAAAAAACTTTTAATAAACATGTGTCCGGAAATTTTTCGTTAGGGAACTACAGCCCTTCAAAGATTTTACTCTAAATGAGTTTTTATTTAATATCTTGAGAACCCTATATGATAAAATTATGAAATTTGGTATTCTGTTTAGTAATAATAAGTGTTATCGATTTCTCGTATTAAACAATTATAATTTAGACCAGGGATATATGGGGCCAGGGAGTCCATCGATTTTTATCTAGTATTTTTTGTTCTTTAATTTTTTTTATAGAGTTTGACACTTATTTAAGGTTAAATGACACAAAATATGCAAAAACATACTTTGCTTATTTGTCATAGGATACACCGTTTTCGAGAAATACCGATAGAAAAGAAAGCATGCAGAATTTAACTTAATACGGATGCTTCAAATTATTGATTGAGAAATCAATAACACTTATAACATTGTTATAAAACAGAATACCAAATTTCATAATATTATCATAAAGGGTTCTCTAGGTATTAAATAAAAACTCATTTTTAATAAAATTTTTGAAGGCCTGTAGTTCCCATACGAAAAATTTTCGGATACATGTTTATTAGAAGTTTTTTACTTAAAATATTATTCTTAATCTACTGTTTAAGTTTGGCATGACAGCATTGAATATAATCCTGTATGTTTATTGTCAGCTGGATCGCCTTCTTTTCTGACAGCTCCTTCGTATGATCATATGTGTGCCAGTGTGTTTTGTATGTGTGTGTGTGTGTGTGTGTGTGTCTGTTTATTGGGGAACACAGGGACACAATATAGGATAGGAATATGCTAATAGGCCGTTCATAGCATGTTTTAACTCAGAGGGTATGAGGATCGATTTGAAAAAAAAATTGATTTGTATATAAATTTTACTTGATTTCTGGATATAAGTCGTGACTTTTTAATATATAAATTCAATTATGATGTTATGTTAAATTTTAGAACTGTTTGATCTGTTCACAAGTCAAAGCGATTAATTTAAAAATCGATAAAAATATATATAAACCTGTGTTTTTGGATTGATGGACTAATTTTTTGTGATTCTCAAGAAATTATGTTACTAATAAAACAACTACCTCTTTATTAAATCAATTTGATTTCCAAAATACACAAATATAGTTTTTTTTTTTAATTAATTTTAATTTTATTTTGTATGTTTCTTCTCCAGTAATACAAAAAATAAACCCATTAATGAACACTTGCTGATGTTTAAAAAATTTTAAGTCAGTGATGGACAACCTTTTTAGCTCAGCGTGTCAGAATTCTGAAAATCTAACTTAACTCGAGTGCCGTGTCATATCTAAGAAAATCAATAGAAGATTTTTTTGTTGTACTATTTTATTAGTTTTATTATTAAAAAGCAAAAACAAATAATGATTTAAATGAATTACTTTTTTGCGATGCGTGTCACCCAAAATGTCTTAGCGTGTCGCCTCTGACACGCATATCATAGATTGCTCATCACTGTGATAAGTACTACTACACAAACGTTATAAAATAAATAGTCGTGAAATTTAAATCAATGTAAAGCATTACATAAGAAAATACACTTTTCTTGATAGTCTGCCGAAACCGCGATAATTATTTGTCTACTGTTTTTAACAAAATGATCAATTATCTTCAAATCATGCTGGAGAATAGTTAAATGTATATAGATTAATATCCAGTTATGGCAGTAATCAAATATCAACAAATATTTCTAATTCAGTACATTTAAGTTAAAAATGTTCTTCAAGACTGATGTCAGTATCTTATGTTATTTTAAGTTTTATTTTAATTTAATATATCAGATACATTAATTATTTATCAAAGATCAAACAATAAAAATTAAATATTCATATCAAAAATAACGAAACTATGACTGTTTGATGTTTTTATGAAACAAACACATGACAAGTAAGAACATGTTGAATAAATAAAACATCTTGCAACATAAATGAGTGATTAGCCATGTAACAGACAAACACGTTCTCTGAGCTTGGATCCAAAATTAGACACCTATCCTTTAACCAGTGACTATCAAACAGTTTCTTATTTTAATTCTGTTTTTACATGGTCTTTTTTTACACGGTTTTGATTTAACACGGTCTAGAAAAAAATTGATACCATTTTTACACGATTTCATTTGATTTAGCACGATTAAAAAAGCTATTTGATTTAAATTTGAAATAAAAATATTTTTATTAACCGTAATCTTCTACACAGAAAAAAAACTGTATTGGACCAAGAAAACCTTGTTTTGTATATAACGAAAACAATATTTTCTTAATATAAGAAACATACTCTTAATCCAACTACGTTATTCCTTCGTTCAAGAATACTATAGTTGGTTTAAGAGTTTATTGCTTATCTTAAGAAAATATTGTTTTCGTTATATACAAAACAAGGTTTACTTGGTTTGAGAAATTCTTTCTACTACTGTAGGAATTTGGTTTTCTATCTGTTATTTATAAAATATGTAGTTAGGAAATTCCCTATTCTAATTTATTTTCAGAGCAGCTTAAGTATATGTTTTAATCTTGTACGAGTTTTCAGTTCCTAAACTTGCGATAATTTTATATTTATGTTACTTTTACTTTAAGAATTGAATTGCCTTTCATTTTTATGAAATAAACTGTACATGAATGTACATAAAAATGTAATTTATATTTTTTTTGTATTAATCATTTCATTTTACCTATTTTTTACAGGGTTGAAAGATGTGGAACTAATCCCCTTTTTTCTATGTACTTCATGTCTTTTTTTACATGGTTTTTTCTGGAACGTATCTACCGTGTAAAAATAGAATCAGGTGTATGTATACATTGTATTCCATTTTCTTCTGTAAGTTTTCTTAGTCGTTGTTCATAAGAGTAAACTTTTCAGGTTGTTGTCCACGTTGTCGTATTGTTTCTTCAGAAGTGTTTTTGAACAAGAAACACTTCTGAAGAAGACTTCGATAGATATGAGAGTCGAAACGTTAAGATACATAATACGACAACGGCCTGAGAAGTTTACTTTTACAGTGTATTCATGTTCACTAGAGACTTCCATGTTCTAATTCAACTGCGCTTGTTTCCATGGAAACATGAATTTATTAGTATTTAAAATTTTGAGGGTGGTTTTCACCCCTTCAGTGCCCCTTAGATTGGATTGAACTACAAGTGTACCAAGTCTTAACTAAATTGGTAAGATAATACTCACTTTTTAGACGATAATAGGTACAAAATTTCGAATATTTACGAAACCCCTAATCCGATTAGCACCAAAATCAATAGGTCTGGAGTACTCACTGAGACAAACATTTTCCATAAAAATAATTCAAATTGGTGCATATTTTCAGTAGTTGTCGTGAACGAAAGAAAATTCTATATCCAGACAGACACGCACAGCCGCCATGCGGAAATCAACTTTTCTTTACGCTTTGAAGTTAGTACAATCAGAATCTGCTCTTATTTCTCTGGAACAAATTTCCCTGACTTTTCCCGGTTTTCCAGGAGAATTTTTACCGTTTTTCCCTGTTTTTTATATTTAAAATTTAGATAAAAAATCTAAAAAAGGTCAAAAAGATAAAATTTAAATATTTGTGAGAATTTGCATTTTTCCCTGACTTCCAATCAAATTCTCTGACTTTTCCCTGTATAGCAAAATTCCCTTTTTCCGGTTTTCCAGAAACTTGCCACCCTGTCTTATCTCGGACATGATTTTTCGACGGTATTACAATACTTCCATTTCTTCATGGAAGTAAAAAGTGTTAATTTCTGATTTGTTTGGGTGCCACTGATCTAAGGCGCTGACAAATGGGCGAGCGCGAGCCTACAGCCGTTTATCGGAATGACAGTGTTGAAAGATT
Organism: Sialis lutaria; assembly: GCA_949319165.1. NCBI lineage: Eukaryota > Metazoa > Arthropoda > Insecta > Megaloptera > Sialidae > Sialis > Sialis lutaria. The sequence continues at coordinate 4,871,848 of OX439244.1, forward strand.
ATATGAAGCATGCACAAATTGTTATGATTGGGTATAGTGTTTGGTGCTAAGACACGAACACCCCGAATGGAGGTCGAATCTACTGCGCGGCCGAATTAAAGGATTATGTCATTATGCGTGTTTGTACGAAACGTGGGATGTGAAAATTACAGGAAATAGTAAAATATAATTGTGTGAATATTAGTCACATTGTGTGTGGTTTATTTTATTAGGTTATAAATAGATAATGTTATGGCATTTTAGGTGTAACCAGAGGTGGACTAATAAAATTTTTTTTTTTATACTTATGTTTTTAAATCAACTAGTTACACTACTAGAGTCTTTGGACACCTATGATATATGGGTCAAATGTATAACCCCTTTATTTTGATTTTAGCTAATAGCTAACTTGATTAACCTGTATATTAAATTATATCTGTAGTTAAAAATATATACGTACACTGCCTTCAAAAGTCTTTGGACACTTGTGATTTTGAATGTAAATATACAGATTTCAGTCAATAAAAATCCCCAAAATAACGAAAAGAATATGTTTACTCGTAGTCAAAATAGTAAAAAAAAAAACAATTTCTCGTTAGCTTGAAAAACACTGTGCGTCAATTCTTTCAACTTGAGTAAACCTGATCTTTTAAGCATATAATTCAAAAAATTACCCTTAACATGGAAAATCGTTAATTCTGTATTATTACAAAAGTTGTAATTAAGTATCTATCTACTCTTATCAACATTTAAGATTTTTTATCAATCATTTTTACAGTTTTTTATTTATAATGCGCAAAAAATTGTCCAATGATTTTTGTACGGCAGTGTATTTTAATAATAATGTCTTAATAATGTCTCATTTAGGCCTCTTAATGCGTGCAGACAAAAATAACATATTCTAAGTCGTTTTCAACGATTTTTCTATAATTATAAATGAAAATTAATATATTTTCCTATATAGGCGAGCGGTTAACGGCTACAAATACGCTTAGTAACTAACGAAATATATACAGACTAAAGGCCTCTATACAAAAAGGTCGGTTTGTAAGGAGATATATTGGGGTTTAATTGGGTATTGTTATAGTAAAGTACTATTTTTTATGTATAATCGGGTCGGCTAAATTTAAATATCAGGTATGTATTATAAATTTTATTTGTAGTGATTATATTGACATATAGAAAAGTTTTAGCCGTTTTAGCTTTATTTCTTCATTTAAATGTATGTATACATAAATATGTATTATAGTATCTCATTTTATTATTATTATATCATCCTATATGCATACATGTATATTAGGGTGGGCCAATTTTTTAACCTACCTCGGCTACCCCCCTATGTGAAAGTACTATCAATTCTAAGAAAAAACGCCAATGGAACTATACCTCTACATTCAACTTTAGTTCGGCGCATTTTTGATTGAAATTTTTTAATTTGAGTACCTTGAATTCAAATAGGTTAAACTAGGAAAAAATTCCCACCAAGCTTAATTTTGGTGGAGACTTGTATTTTGATTTTCTAAGCATACCCTAAAAAGTACCCTTAGTTTGGGCTATCGGTTTGTGTTTTTTAGGGGGTTAAGGAGGGAAAATTCTATTTTTTGCAATTATCTCAAAAAGTATCAATTTTTCGAGGACAATGGTTATGAAGAAAATTGTAGCAAATAAAATTCTACACAAAAAAGATTAGTATACTTTTTTCGTATAATCAATACTTTTCAAGTAAAACGTTTGGAAACGAGGTTTTCATCCTTCAACCCCTTTTTTAAGGGTGTTGCACCACTTTTCGCCAGTCTGGGTTATTTTTTTCGAATTCTACGCCTAAAAATCTATAATAATCAACCATAAAATTGATTGCCCCTAAAAGTTCGGATTTTGGCACTTTTCACGAAAAAAGTATAGTTATCTTTTTTATGTAGAATTTTATAAGCTACAATTTTCTTCAAAACTATTGTCCTCGAAAAGTTTATATTTTTTGAGATATTTGCAAAAAATAGAATTTGCCCCCCTTTACCCCCTAAAAAAACCCTTGGCCCAAACTGAGGATACTTTTTAAGGTATGCTTAGAAAATCTAAATAAAAGTATCCACCAAAATTCAGCTTGATGGGAATTTTTTCCTAGTTCGACTTTTTTGAATTCAAGGGACTCAAATTAAAAATTTTCAATCAAAAATGCGCCGAACTAAAGTTGAATGTAGAGGTATAGTTCTATGGGATTTTTTTCTTAGAATTGAGAGTACTTTCACATAGGGGGGTAGCCGAGGTCGGTTAAATTTTGTCAATACAATTCGGCCCACCCTAATGTATATGTATTATATTGTTATGGCATTATTGAAAAATATTAAATATAAATTAATTTATGTTAGTGTAATTTTGTAGATCTAATAGTCCACGGTATTTAGATAAAAATTTGCCAAATAGAAGAAAAAGTTTTGATATTTTGTCCACGTACTCTCAGAAGGGTTCGGAATAAGAGCCCGAAAAGTTCCCACCTAAATCATGGATGGAACATCCCCTTTCACGTGAAAAACTACCCTCGGAGTGGATTTTATTCCAGTTTTTCCCATTTTTCATCCAAACTACCACTCGAAGAAAAAAATATTATAAAAATTAAAGATTAAACATAAAATTTTAAGTAAAAAATGTCATATGCACTATTCGGCTAATCCTCAGCCTACTCTCGCATTCGATGCTCAAAATGAAGGGTAGTTTTTGGAATGCAATGAAATATCGGTATAACAAGATTTTAAACTGTTAATATTTCCATTACGGCTAATTTAACCAAAAAGTTGATAAGGATGAAAAATGTAGAACTGAATCTCCTCTATAAGATCCAAGTACCACAATTTTGTTTTAAATCTTTTTTTCTTGAATTTTTACCTTCTTTCACAAACGTTAATTCCATTATTTTGAGATATTTTTCATAGAACCCATTGAGTAAATATTTCGCACGTTTTTTTTTTAGTGGTTTACTATCGTTTGTCTATTTTATTAAGGTCTTGTATATTTTTTCAGATTTATTCCTGTTTTTTGATGTAGAAGTAGCCATATCTATGAACTCAGTTTATTCATTCAAAGTTTAATTATTTTATACAGGATATCCGTTAAAAAGACTTAAGGGACAAGTACAGATACACACACGTTGGCAACATATCAACATAGTTTTTTTTAAATATAAATTGGAGTTGTCCCACTTTTTTTATTATAAAATTATATTCGTGTAAAATTATAGTATGTACATTTGTGAAAAAAGAGAAAAAATATTTTTACACGACCCAATATTTAGAGACCCTGCAGATTGGATGTCAAATTGAGTGGTGTATAGTGACCATAAGTTGATGGGACCCGGTATTACCCGGGATTTACAAAACATATGAATTATTCACTCATGGCCATCGTCTTTTGTTTTAATTTTATAAATTATGTCATAATGATTTTGTTTTAATTTTTTTTACTACAGTACCTTGCCATATTTTTTTAGCTTGGGTCTAATACATCCCTGGTCTAAATTATAATTAGTTTATACGAGAAATCGATAGCACTTATACCAAATGTTATAATTTTATCACAAAGGGTACTCTAGATATTAAATAAAAACTCATTTTCAGTAAAATCTTTTGAGGTCTGTAGTTCTCTTACCAAAAATTTCCGGACACATATTTATTAGTAGTTTTTTGCTTAAAATATTTTTCTTAATCTACTGTTTATGTTTGGCACAACATTAATGAATCATCCTGTATGTAGGTATAGATTAAGTAAATACATTATATTTTGACTTATATCCCATCAATAAAAAATATCTAGACTTGACGTAAATTAACCAACTAAAACCTATTACAAAAGTTCAACAGGTAATAAAAATTCTTAAAACATTATTTACCTTTGACCACCTACAATTACTTTCAAATAACAAAAAAAAAACAGTTTTGCAATAGCACACAACAATTATAATTAAGTATCATTAAAAACATAGTTTACGTATTTCTAGTGGTGCTATCTATCGGACAAATCTGAACATGTTTGTGATATTCGACCCCTAATTAATTTACAAGTACGATCTGACCAATAACACCGATGTTAATTATTATAATTAATTCACCTGAGAGCCCATGAAATGGTGACGTGTTCAATGGAACATGTTAATATTCTATGAATTATGAATGACCCGGAGCGCAGGATTTAACAGTGGCGTCACGTGCGGGTATTTAGAAATATTCATTTTAAATATGCAACTGGTTATTTATTTATGCATTTTTTATTAATACGGGTGATGAATTATTTTTTAATAATATTTAATTCATTTGTTATGTTTTGCATCTGGTTTAAAACAGTGATGTTCCACTAACAGTTCAGGAAAAATAGACATAAAAATATAGAAGATCGGAAAAAAATAGTAACGGGCTAAATTTTTGCATACATGCACTTAATGCAATTTTGTGTGGTCAAAGTTCACGAAAACAATATTTTTTTAAAATATCACGAAAACGATGACCTTTTCGAACAAAAATGTATCTTACTAATTTGTAGCTGAGATAATTTACTACAAAAACGAACCTACGGGTTTTTATGTATAGGAGAAACCGTTCATGAATAATAAAGACTTATTTATAGCACTTTTTCATAGCACACGATATCGTTCCATGTAAAATAGAGCTGCAGCTTAAACATATATCTTCCACTTTCCACATTACCAATAAGATCGAGATAACTCTTTCTGTTTCTTAAGGTAGTTGGTCCGTAAACATGTTTTCGTCAGATTTTGTTTAAATTGCACAGGATTATTCCCTAGATTAATATCTGAAAAATAGCCCATTTTTATTAAAATTGACCATCTCAAAGTCATGAAAAACGATCTCAAAGTTTATATTTTTAACACAGCTTATATGGACTAACCGTACACTAACGTAACGTTTTATTAGATAAAATTTAAACGTAGCTTCAGATTTTCATAAAAAACTGATATGTTGTATATTTATATGAAAGAAAACAGTATACAAAAAATTGGAATTATTGACCATCCCGTTATTAAGATTTAACCAGATTTACCTACCAAACCATTACATAAATTACATTACATTATATTGTTGACAATGTGGCTACAACGTATTCATTTGATTATAGTAAAAAATACACGAAATAATGAAATAATTTTTTACAAAATATGATAAGTGGATTGAAGGGAATTATAATCGATTTCATTAATTATTAATATATTCTGTGGTAGTTTAGGTGATAAAATATAATCATTTGACAAGTAGTTAATAGTAGATAATGTACAGCGTTGCCATGATCATTTCTCTAAATTAAAAATATGTACTCACGGCCTAATGTGATCACATTATGATGGACCAACTACCTTAAGAATCGAAAGTACATTAGTTGACAATACTTTGGACAAAAATTAAACAAAATTACTACGTCGGAACAGAGCAAAATGGGGTCTTTAAGGTACACGATCCTCGCATGATGTTTTAAGCACATTTTCCACTTTTCTAACACACATTTTTGTGGGATAATAATTATCTGGCATTTGAATTTAACTGCACTTGTTTCCTTGGCAACATGTATTTTATAATATTTAAAATTAAAATTTTGGGGGTTGTTTTTACTCCTTCAGTGGTTATTTCGGCACGTTTATGAAATAAGTACCCCTTAATTTGGATCGAACTACAAGTGTACCAAATCTTATCAAAATTGGTGAGATAATACTCACTTTTTAGACGATAATAGGTACAGAATTTCGAATATTTCCGAAACCCTTATTTCGATTAGCACAAAAATAGGTCTGGAGTACTCACTAAGACAAACATTTTTCCCAAAAATAATTCATATCGGTGCGTATTTACAATAGTTATCGTGAACGAAAGAAAATTCTACATCCAGACACACACACACACGCACAGCCCCCATGCGATTTTTTCACGGTATTACAATACTTCCATTTCTTCGAACATGGAAATAAAAATGTTGACGAGCAGTAGTGTAACTAGTAGGGAGAGGGAGGAGGGGGCAAAAAACAATTGAATGTCAAATTTCATAGTCGTTTTTATGAAATACCCTGTATATTTTTAACTGAGAATTTTTTCTTTATACATACACAATGGTGAAATTCTAATAAAATAATAGATATTTGTGTATCTAGGGCGTAAAGTGGCTGTTTTTCGCACGAGTGGGAAATGGACAATCACACGAGTGCGAAAAACGCACTTTACACCCGAGGTGCACACAATATTTTTTCTAAAACCTTATTATAATATTAATAATAATGTAATATGATTTTTTAATTAAATAATAATAACTTGTCATATTAATTATTAATATTGAAATTTAAATCGAGTACTTAAATTTTGAAAAAACAAATGAATATTGTTATTGTTTGACATTTATATTCAGATTATTTGTGGATTATTTTCACTCACGTATTTTATTCTGTGATTTTATTATTGTAATTTTATAATAATATGGATAATATGGAAAGTGATAATGAAAATTGCATGCCGCCAGAAATATCGGAAGCTGTAAAATCGGTAATTTCAAATCTACTACCGACAAAATCCAAATTAATATATGAAAATGTATGTGTTACTGTTACTATAGAAACACTTTTACGCTCGCCGTGCGTAAAAGTAACTTTGTCGCACAGCGAGCGCAAAAGTACTACTTTACGCACTGAAATGACAAAGAAAAAGCCTACTTTTTAACACGGTTGTAGAAAAAATATATTATCTATGAAATAATTTAAAAATAGCGAAAATGAAGATTTAATAAAATACAAACAATTGACAAAATTTTTATAATAACAATTTCAGTTTCCATTTGTTTTTTTATAATTGTGATGGTGTCTTTTACCTTCATCGACCAGAGAATATATATTCCAATTTTGAGGTTTTTATGACAAGTGGAAGATATCCTATTAATGATTCAGTTAGTAAGGGCTTTGCTTTATGTATACATATTGTTCAAAATAAATAATAATAATATTTCCAACCCAGCCCTTATTGTCCTACCACTGCACATATCAAAACTTTAAACGTATACACAAAGCGACTATTGCGCTGTATGGGTTAGGCCTAAACGTTCGGATATTATAACCAATAATATCCGTATGACAGCTGTTTTTTATGTGCGGTGCATGATTCTTATACAGTTTGAAAAATAAAAATAAAAATCACAAAATACCCTGCTCATTCGTGAGGTTGGTACCTCTACAATTCTTTTGTGTTCTCTGATATTATTTTGAAATATATGTTTTTCATACTACATAATGAAACAGAATATAATTAAATTGTCGTAATTTTGAAGTTGTTGACAGATTTTTTTATTTAACTTGATTTGTTACATGATGCATGTTAAAAAATTACTGAAATAAATATTCAAGTGTATTTTTTTGTCCATTCTTCATTTTTTTATATTATATCCAACTCGAGACTAACTGCACCGATTAAAAAAAATTGTACTAAAATCATAATGGGAAAAAATTATGTCGCTAAAAATTTTAATATTATTTTTTCGTATTAGCCTTGTTTCACACATACGCGGTTCCATTCGGTTCGGTTCGTTTTCGTTTTCAGCCGAAAACGAATCAAACCCTTTCACACATACACGGTTCTCATACGGTTCATATTAGGTTTTATTTTTTTCCGTAAACTCAGTAGTTATCATGGAGAGAAAGCAAGTTGTTGCCATGTTGTTTCTCTATAAAAAAATTAAAAAATGAAGGAGGAATACTAGAATTCATTGCGAGCACCCTCTCATCACATTACAGCAGGAATTTGGAGCATTCTAGACTATTTTCCCGAAGCTAAAGAGCATGAAGACGATCCACATCAACATCTAGAAAACCGCTCATTTTATTAGAAAATCCGCGACAAAACTTAAAAAAAATAACACTCGCTATCAGGTTAAAACCGAAACTAAACCGAGTATGTGTGAACGCGTTCATTGCTTTGTGTTCCCTGGACACGAATTGAAACCTGATGAAATCTGTCCGTGTGGAAGGAGTATTCAGTTCTGTACGGTTTCTATTCGGTACCGAATACAAACTGAATCATCGTTTCACACTTGTCGGTAGCGACCGAAAACGAACCGAACCGAATGAAACCGTATATGTGTGAAACAGGCCTTACCCGTGCAGATAAATATTGTTATAACTTGAGAAATAATGAACCAATTTTAATCGAACATACACATACTGTAAAATAGTAAAAAAAAAAAAAATCTCGTTAGCTTGAAAGACACCGTGCGTCAATACCCTTCAGACATATAATTCAAAAATTTTCCTTAACCAGAAAAATTGTAAATGCTGTATTTTAGATATGCTAGGATTATTACAAAAGTTGTAATTAAGTATACTTTTATTTTTTATCAACCATTTTTGCAGTTTTATATTTACAATACGCAAAAAAGGAGTGTCCAAAGACTTTTGCACGGCAGTGTAGACTAAAACCTGACCAGATAACGTACCTACATATATATCAGTGAAAACCACATATAAATCGAATCAGTTGTTCGTAAATTATAAATTAACAAACATAATAGGCCAGTCATATTCTACATTAAAATCGCAAAACGTGATGTAAAGTTGATTTTTTGGTATATTATTTGGACCCCTTAGGGGAGTGTGAAACTACGTTTTGCAAGCAAAAAAAAGTTGTGCTACCTGCGTAATCCGTGAAATGCAAAATTTTCGGACTTTTTTCAGTTTTTGCAGTTCAATTCAAAAACTATGGGTTTTTTGACATTATTTGTTATTATCATTTTGAAAGTATATTAAATTTGAGACAATTTAAGCCCACTTACAGCTCCGTATGTATAATAGTTTTTGAGATATGGAGTTTAAAAAAATTACATGGTTTTCAGAAATGTTAAAAATTTGAGTTTTGCTTATGTTTTCAGCCGAATATCAGCATAACCGCCCATGCTTAGAGAAAAATTGTGAGAAATTTAGTTTTAGTACATTTAATTACCATTCATTTAAGCGCAAAACAGGGTCTGTAAACCTTATAGTTCTCTTATATTCGGCTGAAAACATAAGCAAAACTAAAAATTTTAACATTTCTGAAAACCATGTAATTTTTTGAAACTCCATATCTCAAAAACTATTATACATACGGAGCTGTGGGTGGGCTTAAATTGTCTCAAATTTAATATACTTTCAAAATGATAATAACAAGTAATGTCAAAAAACCCATTGTTTTTGAATTGAACTGCAAAAACTAAAAAAAGTCCGAAAATTTTGCAGTTTTTCACGTATTACGCAGGTAGCACAACTTTTTTTGCAAAACGTAGTTTCACACTCCCCTAAGGGGTCCAAATAATATACCAAAAAATCAACTTTACATCACGTTTTGCGATTTTAAGTTTTTTTTTGTAAGATTTTACTGGCCTATAAGTACAAAATTTAAAAATAATATAGTTCTTTTGACAACTGAGTAAATTATATGTAACATATGCATTATGCATCATAAAAACTAAAAGTTTGTTAAATCAAGAAAGACAGATTGAATATTAAATAAAACTAAATTGATGAAAAAAAACTCAATAAATAAATATTCTGCATTTTGCAATATCTATATTATTAAGTTATTTTCTCACCAAAAACGTTAGTGAATTAATATTTAAAATTTCAACTACTCATTACTGTAATAACACAGTCCATAATTTAAATTCTCTTTATAATTTTTACTATATAATGTCTCAATTATAATTAATTGCATCAATAGCGATACGGCTAATTGATACGAATAAAACATGCTGATCCTACATCGTCTTAAGTCATAGACAAGCTTTATAGATATGTAAATGTTACACGTAGGATGCTCAAGAAACACTCTACGATATAAAATAGATCATTAATTATTTTATTATTTAATGAGATTTATTTGTAGACAGTTGGATCCATGTTTGGCTTGTTATTGCGGCTAATTTCATTTCGGAGATTAATATATTTACTATATTCATTACATACATTTTTAATATTTAGCCTATACAGCTAAATATTTACTTAATTATTTTTTATTGTAAACTTGGTCATAGACAACCCATAGGAGAGGATCCAGCTGACAAAAAACACAGAAGAAGAAGAAAACAATATTTTGCTTTAAGTCAACTTTTGTATGCGTGTTTTTCTATGGCTTTTTGTTGTTGTTGATATCAAGTCAAATTCAAGTCTTTTTTTAATGTATAATAGAATAAACATCAGTTTTTATTTGATGAATATGACCCATATATTAATGGTAATAGCAAAAAACAATTGAAATATATGTTTATTATAAAATTAAAACAAAGTAACGTTTAAAAATATTTTGCCTGGGACCTTAATACTTTAAAAACAGTAATAACTTATGATATACATATACATATACGTATTTTTTATTGACATTATGACGTCATTTATTGATTAATTTTTTAGCTTAAGTTATTTTCAAAATAATATAAAAATTGTTATTAAATTTTAAGTAAAGAATTAACCTAAGTTTTTAATATTGTAACAAACATAATTAGATGATGCTACTTATAAATTTTTATTGAATTAAATCTTTATATTTTGGTTGCAAATATGTATATACAAATATTTCAGATAGGAAGAACAACATATAATTTATAATATTCAGAACATTGGGGTGTATGGTTTACGCCATTTAATCAGCAGTTAAAAAAACATAACCTGTTTACTTTGAAAAATTTCACAGTATTTACATGAAAATAAAGCAGTAAAACGGTACTAACCTATGGTCCCTGAGGTGATCCTGTCTCCTGAACGCCTTCCCACAAATATCACAGGAATAGGGCCTCTCGTCCGTATGCGTTCTCTCATGTATCAGTAAGTTATACGACTTTGTAAACTGGCGGTTACAAAACTTGCAAATAAACTGTTTCTTAGGCCTAGACGTACCCTGGTGACTCGTTTTTGTTTTAGCCGTACTTGTAGGAGATGTTGTTGTCGCTGTCACAGATGACGTCACAGGATTTGCACTAGGTAACGTTGATACTGAACTATTACTGCTACTAGATGAACTTAATTGTTGCTGGTACATTGCATTCATCAGCAAACTTGGGTAACTTGTATCTATCGGCGATGCGGAATTTCTATCGAAACTACTTTTACTAAAATCTTCCGAATCTAACAATGCTAAATCTTCTTCGACTTCTTCCGATAGATCGATATCTTCAGATAAATCCGTCGTTTGATAATCTTCATTTGATTTCGATTCGGCTTCACTTATTTTAGCCGAACTCGTAGCTATTTTCAAGATATCGACTTTGTTATTGTTATTTGCAACTACGGTTCCAACATTGGCAGCTGCGGATACAGTATTTGTTAATCTCTGAAGAGTTAGATAAGATTCTAATGCTTGGAGGTTCAGTGCCGCCGCCGCTGCGGAGTTTGGAGGAAGTAGAGCGGCTTGTGACAATGAGTTCATCATAGCATTTTGTAATGATAATGCGACACTTTGTAAAGATCTTTGCAGATTTTCTTGGAAAATTGCAGCCGTTGATAGGGAATTGTTTGACATTGTAGAGCTGCGTTCTAAAGAGCTAGCTGATGTTGAATCTACGGACAACATGTTTGATTTTATGTTGTTTTCGTCTTGGGAATCACTCGGTGTCTGCATTATGATTTTGAGATGTCATTTATGATATAATGTTTGATTTGTTTATAAAAATAAATAAATAAAAGTAAAACTTGACACATAAATTAATGATCACGTTGTTTGAATTAATTACAACACAAGTTCTTTTTAAAATGAAGTATCCATTATTAGCACTGGGTAAATAAAGTAAATATAAAAAAAGAGCCGAAATTTCATGCACGGATGGGTACACAAAAGTCCTGTTTACACGTGCGGTACTAAAACTGTCCACGCACAATTGTTATAAGTGTGTGACGTCACAGCACGTGTTTCGTTAACAAAAACTGTTGCAGCGCGGCAAGGTGTGTGCATCAACTAACGTGGACCATTGGCAGCTACGCCGGCCGAACCGCGCGGCACATACTGCCATCTGGCGGACCGGCCGGGCAACATCCGTGACGTGAGATGGATGTAATGGTGTGTTGTGTGTGTGCGAGAGAGATGTGAAGCGACACGCGATTCGTGTACGCTCAGGGATATGTAGAAACAGGTAATGCTGTTGATGATGATGATGATCATGATGCCGGATGGCGATGATTGTATAGTTTCTGGCATAGTTGTGAATGTGCTATTAGATACAGGGCTGGATTGTTTTCATACATGGCCCACTCGAATTAAAAAATGGATATACTTATATATAGGGGACCAGATTTCAGATCATGTAAACCTTGATTTTAGATCATGTAAACCCTGATTTTAGATTACGTCAACCCTGACAAACCCTGAGACAAAAAAAATTACCCGCGTTAATACATGAAGACCATCTTTTTTTAATATACCTATCAAATTTTTGGTTTTGCGCCCTTTTTTTAGTTCACATCATTTTTATTAAACCCGGAGAAACAGTATACCCTCAGAGGTCAAAATCTGAGACCTGGTCACCCTACTTATATATATTTAAAATATTATTTAGTGATCCAACAATACAATGTCTGCTCGACAGTTAACTGCGATGTCATCACCATGAAATTTGTGACAAACGGAATATAAATAAATAAATGACCAATTCTGTTTACATAATAGTTTTTTTTTTAAATTTAATTTGAAGCAAAACCATAGACTTATAGAATGGACTGAGGAATAACCTCACAAAATTGACCACTCTCTTTAAAGAGGCAAAGCGAATATGTAGTCAATACATGTCTCTTTTCTGTAGGTCTGTAATAACTGCAAACCTGTGACGTGATCAATTTGAATTCTAGAAAGAGACAGGTATTGGCTACATATTCGCTTTGTCTCTGTCACACTTTTTCGCCAGTATTTACTTCACAGTTGGTTAGGGAATGCTCAGTCCATTCTACAAGTCTATGAACAAAACACACATAAATTTCTTGTCGATGTAATACGTCATCGACAAGAAATTTATATAAAATGGCGGCTGTCAAAATATCCATGGATCATGGATCAGGAGTACCTAAAGTTTTTAATATCCATTTTTCATTTAGTTTTAATGATTTTCCTGTTTGACAACATAGTACTTTGGAACTATGAATCACACAACTTTCAGATTAGTCTTAGAATGTTTATTATATAATCTAGTTCTATGTGTTAAGATTTGAAAATATTCTGATTGATCGTTTTGTAGATTTAACCCTTTAAGTAAATACGTAAAAAAATGGTAATTTAATAAATATTTTATTTGGCAATTTTATAATTTTCACAGAAGATATTACAGCCATAACTCAATTTAAAAAAAACTTAACTCTACTTTATAAATCTTATAACTAAAATATTGTAAATCCGCTGTTTTAACAATAATATTAATAAAATATGTGTCATTTTTGGAATGGATTTCTAGACATTAAAGACCTCTTTACACCATCAAAATCTGCAAGACCTTTTTTTAAATGGGATGGTGTTATAAGACATTTTAATTTCAAACGACCAGGGCTTAGATTAATGTAGAGATACTCATAATAAGAGTTCTGACAACCCAAATTGATTGTAATATAACCAAATCTCAATTTGAATATCATTTAAATATATTTCATTTTGTTAACGTTTGCTAAAAATAATTATTTTGACTAAAAATGGTGGCGATGTCACAACTCTTTCTGGAGCATCTCTAAATCAGGGGTACCCAATATTTTTGCACGTAGACCCCTTTTCATGGAATGACAAAGTTCATAGACACCTCCTGTAATTTTTTGTGAATTAAAAATTATTTGAACTCTTGCATTTTTGCAAATTTCACATAGACCCCCTATAAACCCCTGGTGTACTATAGACCCCTTTCAAACTTCAATAGACCCCCAGGGGGTCCATATTGACCACGTAGGAAAATACTTTAAATTAATGATATTTTAATGCTATGTAATGTAATTTAAAGTAAGTTGTATGTACGGGACACTAATTATCGTAAGTCCGTGCCTGCATGAATGTGCTATTAGAAATTTAAATTGGTGGACAGACTATGGTGTGGGTGAAGGGGAAACGTTATGATGTAACGTTTATGCTAAAGATTGTAACCGCCGATATATATAGTAATATACGTTAAATATTTAGCTATTTTTTAGCGATTTTTGGTAAAAACCGTGAAGGTATTTGTAATATTTCTCATCGAGATTCAGTACAGAGATTCAGCTGTATTTATTTGGTCCATTTTGTTTGAATTGAATGCACGAAATATTACGAAATGATTAGATTAAATCTCGAAGTATTTTTTATAAAATGCGAGAGATAAAATAATATTAGATGCAATTTCAGTATCGTTAAGCATCGATGTTTTTTTTATGTGTCCATTATTAGATGGGTATCGGGTTGGTATTTTACACCTTTATATTCAAATTGTTGCTATTAGTGAGCCTCAAATGACTAGATGATAGTTACCTATATCAAATATCACAGTATTGATCTATGGCGGTAATTTAATGAACATAGATAAAAGAAATAGTAAATTTTTATTATGGGGCAAAATATATAAGCAGATTTTTTTTTTGAAAGTTTTCGTTCACGATATCAGATAACACTATCTTCCCTCTTTAAGATGTACTTCTACTTTTTACTGTAGAAGTAAATTTTTTTCATCGAAATATATTAGTTTGAAGATTTTTTACAAATATAATAAATGTCAGATTATTTTCTAACCTGTATATTATGCCGAATAAAATTATATAGAGAAAACTAAGCAAGGGAAAATATAGTATTATTTGTAACAATGACCGAAAACTTTAAATAAATCATTTTACCCATTACTTCCCGACTTTTCATTTCTTCGAATTTTTTGATCAAGTTCTCAATTCTTGTTGAAAATATGACCAAAAAGATAAATTCAATACAAGATATAATAATTAGCAATCACAGATTTAGATTATTATCATGAGAACCCAATATCATATTTATAGGACAGCACTTTTTTCAACGACGATTTATTTTTGAAATTATTTATATTTTTATGCTTTATTTACACTCTCATAAGTACACAGAAAAAAAACTGTATTGGACCAAGAAAACCTCGTTTTGTATATAACGAAAACAATATTTTCTTAATATAAGAAACATACTCTTAATCCAACTACGTTATTCCTTCGTTCAAGAATACTATAGTTGGTTTAAGAATATATTTCTTATCTTAAGAAAATATTGTTTTCGTTATATACAAAACAAGGTTTACTTGGTTTGAGAAATCCTTTCTACCAGTGTAATATTATATATAGTTTCATCAATTTAAAAACGCTTTAATAAGTGAAAAAAATGTAACTAAAAATGTCAGCTAGCTGGGATAATTACACGGTTACTTTAAAACTGTTATAATTTGTCATTGAATGAACTCTCGAGTTCATTTTAAAAATTGTTGTAAGTAGAGAGATTTTAAAACATGAGCAATGTAAATCAAATTAACAACGTTATTATGTCAGAGAAAAAAATTAGAAAATATGATGTACTATAAATAGGACATTGGAAACTAATGGGTTAATTTAGGGTATCTAGAAAATTTTAACCAATTGAGCAGAATGAGTTTCATTTTCGGTACCTATTATAAAGGAGCTAGCAAATTTGCAATCTTGCTAGCACTCTCAAATGAGATATCAAATTTATATGACAGTTCTCTTGGAGTTTTGTTATAACTTTGACAACTTTTGCGCAAGCGTTGTATGTAAACACCAACGGTATTAAAACAGTGGTGCTATTATGAAAAAAAATGGCAGTTTTCTTGAAGTTTCATGAAGATAAGTCTTTCGGACTCGTATTAAAACAGTGGTGATATTATGAAAAATATTTTGTACGGTCAGAGTCGCCAACTGTGTTACAATACGTTGAAGTATCACTGCTCTAAATTCCATAGATACTATAACAAAATTAATAACCTCATTTATGAGTGCTAGCGAGCTTGCAAATTTGTCCTTTATAATACCGGACATCAGTATACCAAAAATCTTCAGGATTGCTTATTCAGATTTCATCTATTTATAACTCAAACAAAAAAAATTCCAAGTATAAAAATTTGAAAAATTTCTATTTATACGTATACAAATAATTTCAAATATTCAAATTATATTTCTCGTCTATACTCGAATAAGCAATGAACAAAACTTGATTTTTAAAATAGTACCCGTACTAAAAATAAACAGCGTTTAACATATAGATTATGTGTCGATTTGAAAACATCGTAAATATGGGTAATATGATGTTTATTATGGGTGGAAATATGTTAAGTGTTAATAAATTTATAAATACTATAGAAAATATGCGCTCGTTTGAATTTATGCGTGTTAATTGAGATATAGCCATGTTTACAAAAAAAAATAGCTTCGTTGTTTTTTTGATTATTTCTGAATATAAGAATTTTAAGTTGATGTGGTTGGTACCTACTCATAAATATTGACATAATGTTGGTAATTTGTACACAAATATGTAAGGATAGAATTTTCTATAACTATAATTGAAAAAAAAATTACCCTGTAATTCAATGCAAGCTTTGAGATATCCCAAAAAATAATATAATAAAAATTATATATTAACTAATATAATAATAAAAATGTGTTACTTATGTCCGGTATTATAAAGGACCTAGGGGTCAGTCCGCGGTGACGGGTGTGACATTTCAACTCGGATTGGAGTTAATAATAATAATAATTTCTAAAGAATACTAGTTAATAACATGGTTATTTATATTGAAGTTATTTATATTATATTTATATTGAAAGAATAAAAGGTCTATGGTTATTTTACAAAAAAAAAAACAGCATTCAAAGCCCTATGACAGGTGTGACGCCAACTATTGCAAGTCTTGCAACCTCTATTCAAAATCTCAAAAGTTTAGCGAAAATATTGAAGTTACTTTATAATAATCATACTTTAATATGTTACGAATAAATTATTTTTTAGTAACACAAGAGCATCAGGTAAATAAGTAATCTATTTAACTGCTTATTACTCAACAAACATTGTGATGGGTGTGACAGAAAATTGTGACTGGTGTGACACGTTGAATAAAAGGTTACAATAATAGTACTATTTGTGTGTTTAATTGTTTATTGATATTATTAACTAATACTTATAACAATTATTTATCAAGTACATCAATAGACTCATTAAATTTATAATAAATGCGGTCACCCTTAGTCATTATTATTGGTGAGGGTAATTTTTTTTAATTTAGTCAAACGTCACGTTTGATATGTAATTGTCAAAGACTTTTAATAGTTTGCCACGATCATCACTTATTCTTAAGTAAGTTATTGTGATTTCACCTTATTTGTTGTCTTTTTGGAAATTTTTTGGAAATTTTTTGAAATATTTTGAAAATTAACTAACATTTTTCTAATTTATTTTGGTTTATGAAAATTGATGTTAAATAGCCTGTTAATTTTATATTTTAGTATTCATTTTCGTAAAATATTTTTTTGACTATCTGGTATCGATTACCGCGGACTGACCCATAGCAAATTTGCAAGCTAGCTAGCACTCATAAATGAGGTTATTAATTTTGTTATAGTATTTATGGATTAGCTATGGAAATTAAAGCAGTGATACTTCAATTTAGTGTAACACAGTTGGCGACTCTGACCGTATAAAATAATTTTCATAATAGCACAATTGTTTCAAGCTTGCAAATTTGCTAGCCCCTTTATAATACCGGACAATAATAATATTTAAAATGGTAAATTTTTTACCCATTAGGTGAAGCCAAAATGAGGGTTATGATTTTGGTCTGTTTGTATTATGTATGTATGTTTGTTCATCTGTTCCCAAGCAGAGCTTAAACTATTGGGATCCGTCAAATGAACGTACACCATCTGGTGGCAAAATTTGTAACTAGACTGGGGGTACAGTTTCTATGGTAATAGAATTTAATAATGAAAAAATAAATAATCTCAAGCATAAAACTGACAGATGAATCTACGGTTTATAGTAAAACTTACGATTAAATCACAATATTATGTTTTAAATCACCCAAAAATAAAATTAATGAAAGAACAGTAAGTACCAAGAAAGAATTTTACAAGTTTTCCTATATATAATTGATTTATTATAATATAAATATGTATTTAAAAGATTTGTTTGTTGAAAAATTGTAAACAATCAAAAATAAATAACGTATGCGTATTGTATTTGATGTTATTGCGTGATATTATCTGTAATTATAATGAGTGAATTTAAAATATGTGTACATTATAATACTTATATATACTATTGACACTGTCTTGTAATTTTTTAAAATTAAACTAAACCCTTAGCTGCGCCATGTTTTTTAAGCTCCTCCCATCTGACGGATCCCAATAGTATAAAAGAAATAAAATTAGGTATCATTTGATTTGCCTTGATTTTCCTTGTGTCATAGGCTAAACAAAAACATTTTTTTTATTAAACCCCATCATGATGGGTATCAAATTAAAAGGGCTTCGAAAAACGGTTTCAAAAAAATAATAATTGCATATACTAATTATTATTTATATTAATTATTATTTTAGATACCTACAGATATATTTGATTTGATCAGATCTTGTATGTAATTGATGAGGTGATACAAACATTTTTTAGTGTATTTCTTTTCTAAAAATTTCCCTACTTAAGTAGAGTACTTTCTTTAATTAACAACTCGATATAAAATTGACTTAGTTTTACTGGCAATAGGAATATTCACTAATTTAAAAAAATATATTCTATGATGATCTTACGTGTCTCCTAATTCCAAAAAATACTTATTTCTGCAGAAAATAAAGGTTTAATCGTAGAAATTGACTCTTTTAAAACTAAATTTCAATTTGCCACTAAAACGCTCGCAGGTTTGTGACGTCATACTCCTTGTCAACAATAATCAAACATTCAGAGTTAGACAATAATTTAACTATGTTGTGTGTTAAAAATGAATTCCAAAGTATATAAGTTCTTAAATAAGGTATGTACCTAATAATCTTGTAAGAGGTATTGATATTTGTCTAAAATAAAAGTCAATCACTTGTGACGTTTACTGGTCTGTGACGTCATTCTGTCTCATTGGTGTTTCATTTAACATGGTGGATTGCTGTATTTAGCATTTTTATTTTAGCAAAAATTATATTAATCTCGCTTTTAATATAAAAATTAATACATTTTTTAGAATCTTTTTAACCTATTTCATTATTTAAAATCATAATTTTAATGATACTTTGTTACTGGCCACATGCCTATTGACCATTCATATTAACTACATTAGAAACCGGTTATAACGACATCGGTTAATACAACGTATCGAGTTTGATGACTCAAAATAAAGGTCGACTGAATTTTAGGTATATTTTTTTCAGATTTTGATAAAATGCATATGATGCCATCTTGGGAGTAAACTCTTTTAAACAAAGAAAAAATCGTAAAATCTGTGTATATTTGTTGGAGATACATTACATAAATTGAGTACCACCTCCTTTTTTAAGTCAGTTTAAAATATAATAAAAACCATATCATTATCGTATTCATAATATGTAAGGTCGAACATCATTCAATATATATTTCATATTATATTCATCTGGTATAAAATGAAATGTCAAATCACCTTTCAAAATCGAATTAACTGGTCACGTTTCAAATTAAAATATATAGTCTGTTTGCGGTTATATAAATGATAGAGTGGAATGACATTTGAAGATCTGTTTAAGTATTTCAGTCAACGTATAATTTTCACAGAGTGTGGCACGCGCTTATATGTACATGTGCTAATAAGAAAAAAATCACGTTTTATTTATATTAATAGAAACAAAATGCAGGGTCGGATTTTCGTAATTATTTCAGTATTTTTACTTTCTTATACATATCTCACTCCCGCAAAAAAGTGTCACAACTCAAAAAATGTAATTTTGAAGAAATAGGAATAAATGAAATTATAACAATTTTGGTAAATCAAAATTGTAAAGGTAGTATAGAAAAAGGACTGACACAGTATTTAATTTAAATATTTCAGTATTCCTGTGGTGTTTGAAAAATAGTAACTATTAAAACTAACCTCACAATACGACCTCACACCAGAACCCCATAACCTAACTTAACCTAACAAATAAAAAATGTGACATTTTTTTAGAATATTATGCTAGTTTCGACGGTAGGTACACCAAGTACATTAATGACAATTTTTAGTAGAAATATATAGCAATTTGGAACCATTCTACATATTTATTTCAAATATGACATTTTTTGAGTTGTGACACTTTTTTTGCGGAGTTGCGATATGTATATGAAATAAACATATAAGTATTGTAAAGATGATTTTTTTCGAAATCCAGATTTGATGGAATTATCCATTTTTACTTTCTCTGAATCCATTCTGACTATTTTCACTATGATGTCTGTGTGTCTGTCTGTCTGTAGACGCTGTAACTCAGATACGACAAATCGTATAAGGGTGAAATTTTATACTTAAGATTAATTTTTATCTAGAAAGAAAACCTCCTATTTCTGAAAACGATCTTCAACCGGATACGGATGTTTACCTAGTTTTTTTTATTACTATAGCAATTGGTATGATCTAATATAAAATTGGAAGAGATGTTACTAAATTCTTGAGTATCAAAATATATTAATACAGTGGTACCTCGACATACGAGTGCCCCAACATACGAGTTTTTCGAGATACGAGCCGGCGAGCGAGTGATTTTTTGCTTTGAGTTACGAGCGAAATTCGAGATACGAGTTCGGTAGTTCATTTATTTTTTTAACCATGGATCGGAAGAAAGTTTGTGAAAAGTCAAGTGCTAAGAAAAAGATGATGAGTATTGAATTAAAACGTGAAATTATAGAAAAACGAGCAATTGTTTTGTATGGGGAAATTTGCTTCGAGATACGAGTAATTCAAGATACGAGCAAGGTTGCGGAACGAATTAAACTCGTATGTTAAGGTACCACTGTATATTTAATTAAACACATTTGCAGTTTATCCATCAATTTATATTGAGTATCTCATAAAATTTCTAAATTACAGGGTTATACGATAATTTTCTCTGATTATTTTACTTCTTTTAAAAATCATGCGTTATTTTTCGCAAATTATTTTTTTCCGTGTACAATATGGCAAAATTATAAGTAAGATATTCAGTGTCAGAAAAAAACTTCTATAAAAAATAAGAGAGTATAACCTAAGCAAAAAAAAACAGATAGAAAGATAAAGACTTGGAGAAGATTCTGTCAATTTTACAAAAAAAATAAAAACAAAAGAGTAAGCAAAATAGAAAGAAAGACAGATAGCGATCCGGAGAAGATACTGTCAATTTTACAAAAAACAGAGAGAGATAGGTAGAGATCCGGAGAAGATTCTGCCAATTTTACGATCAATACAGTGTGAAGTATGATGATTTATGCGATTCCGACATCATATTTCACCGGTCCGCGCGCTGTTGACTCGACTCGACCCCGAGTCTCGCAGTAATTAACATTCTTCATCACAGAAATGCAATTGCTTTTGCGCAAGACCGGTTTTTATTGATGCCTTAACGATGCGTTTAGTTCGCGTATTAGGACGACTTTTATCTCCTACAAAAGACGGATATATAAATATCATATATACAATCATAACTGGCAAGTACAATACTTACCTATGTCGTGTTTCAATGAATACGAGTGCAAAGAATGGTATATGGTCTTTTAATGGCTTAATAGTAATGTTTTATTGTTTTTAATAAGAATTATGGAAATTAGGATTTTATAGCATGTAGATTGTAGATATTATGCCACTGTGATGGATTTAAAAATTGTCAATGTTAGGGATTTTTTTTCACAGGTTTTACTTATTATTTTAGGATAGTGAGAGGGGCATTTTATTAAGTCTATATTCAACTTATTCAACACCAATTTTCATTGAAAAATATTTAAAAATTACAAAGTTATGAGCCTCGATGTGATTACCAAAAAAAAATTATTTTCTCTACGGTTCCATCGAAATTTCAAGATCGAGTATAATACATTTTATTCAGTGTATATTCAACTTACAAGGGAACCTTTTCAAGTCGAAAATTCGTATCGAGTTTAAACTTTGTATATGGTTAGAGTTAGAGAAGGTTAAGATAAGTAAGAAAAAAATTATCTTAGCTGCAGTAAAACGGTTTAAGGGGGTGAAACACCCCTATGAAAATGTGCAAAATATTCATATTTTTCAAATAACTTTGAAATTAATGAAAATTTAAAAAAATCTACAATACAAAATTTTCATGATTTTTTATACTCTTTTGAATGGCGGCAGTCAAAATTCGAAAACATTGAACTGTTAACCCCCACATTCCATAGATTTAATTTTTTCTAATTTTGACTATCACCATTCGAAAGAGCATAAAAAAATCATGAAAATTTTGTACTGTAGATTTTTTTTAATTTTCATTAGTTTCAGAGTTCTTTGAAAAAATATGATTATTTTGCACATTTTCATAGTGGTGTTTCACCCCCATAAACAGTTTTACCGCAGCTGTGGTAATTTTTTTCTTATTTACCTTGACCTCCTCTAACTATATACAAAGTTTAAACTCGATACGAATTTTCGACTTGAAAAGGTTCCCTTGTTAGTCAATACAAATTTTCATTCAAAAATATTTAAAAATTACAAAGTTATGAGCCTTGATGTGATTACCAAAAACATTTGTTTTTTCTATGGTTCCATCGAAATTTCAGGATGGAGTACAAGACATTTTATTAAGTGTATATTCAACTTACAAATTCAATACAAATTTTGAAAAATATTAAATAATTACAAAGTTATGAGCCTCGATGTGATGACCAAAAAAAAGTGTTATCTCTATGGTTCCATCGAAATTTCATGATCGGGTTGAGGACATTTTTATTAAGTATATATTCAACTTATTCAATACAAATTTTTATTGAAAAATATTTAAAAATTTGTCAATAAAAATAAAAAGTTATGAGCCTCGATATGATGACGAAAAAATTTGTTTTTCGTTCCATCGAAATTTCGGAATGGGGTATTGGAAAAATGTAAATAAATATGTATTTTATCAATATCTATAGTTATATGAAACGTATGAATGTATGTGTGTTGCCGATTTTTGTTTAATTTAATTTTTTCACAAAATGGGGACGATTTAAAAAAATTCTTTCATTTTTAACGAGTCATAAATTTGAGGGTCCAAATATTTATTGAGTAAAAGGGCAATACAAATTTTCTTAAATTGGATTTTTCTTTAAAGTTATTGGTTATCAGGTTATAAAGAAAACTTAATAAATATGTATGGCGTATGGGGTTAAAAAATTGTTAAAAAATATAATTTCAATCAATTACTCCCCTGTATAAAAAGTTTTGTTCTGTACACCTATTAAAAATAGACCTATTAAAACAGTCGCTTATTAAATATCAAAGGCTATAGGGGGATAAGAATGGGTAAAGTGCCCCCGCGCCAATTATGGCTGTTATATTTTTTTATAGTAACTACTAACACAGGTAACAATTTGACCAAATTTTAACCCTCAAAAATTTACCCCCAAGGGGTGAGAATTAATTTTGAAAATTTCGTAAAAAATTAATAACTTTTGAAAGAGTCAACCGATTTGAATAAAATTTTAATATGTCATATATGTCACTAAGGTGCTTTATAGAAAAAATCGGTAAACCTGAAAACTTAACATAACCTCAAAAAAAAGTGTTTTATATTTTTCAAAATTTTTTTTTGCTCACTTTCAATTTTGGCACAATCACCAAAATATGTGTGTGACTTTCTAGCATAGTTTTTTATAATATATGTTTTTTTCAGATTTTGTTTCCAGCTGCGTGACACCTAAAAAAATTTTTATATTTTTCTAAAATTTTTTTCACTCACTTTTAATTTTGGTACAATCACCAATTTTTTTCAGTAATTGTCTGGCCTAGGTATTTATAATATATGTTTTTTTTACTTTTTTATTCCAGCTGCGTGATACCTAAAAAAAATAAAATGTATTTTTTGAAATTTTTTTTGAGGTTATGTTTGCCGTACAATCACAAAAAATATTTTGTATCTTTCTATCATAATTTTTTTATAATATTTTATATATTTTTTAGATTTTTTTCCAGTTGTGGGACACAAAAAAATTTTTTTTTTTAAATATTTCTCGCTCACTTCAATTTTGGTAGTCATCAAAAAAATTTTGTGGCTTTCAGGCATAGCTTTCTATAATATATATTTTTTCGGATTTTTTTTCCAGCTGCGTGACAAAAAAAAAGTTTTTTATTTTTTATTGCAGTTTATGTTTGTATATTGTTTTCGGACTTTCTAACATATTTTTTTATAATAAATATTTTTTTCGGATTTTTTCCTGCTACGTGACACCAAAAAATATTTTATTTTTTTAAAATGTTTTTTCGCTCACTTTCAATGTTGGTACAGGCACCAAATTTTTATAGTGACTTTCTGGCGTATTTTTCTAGATTTTTTTTCAGCTGCGTGTTACTTTAAAAAGTAAAATTGTAAATAGTTCGTAAGCTGCTTGGAATAGTAGCTTGTGAACAGTACGAAAACTTTTTAATTTAACAAGAGCTATAAAATTGCATAAATGTGGTCCCCTCTAAAAAAATTATTTTAGAGACATATTGGACACTTGTACAATATATGTCATAAAGCAGATCTTAAGCAACTTAGAGTTACATTTAGGTAACCACAATTATAAATATATTAATATAAGACAGGATAATAACATATACATACATTGATTTTTTGTAGGACAACTAGATATAGCAATAGCCCTTTATGAAAAGGTAGTAAATATTACATTTCGCTGCCAGACAGACTACCTGAAGAATATTGACGATATAAAATCTTTCAAAAATAGATTAAAAGATTTTTTATACAAGAAATGTATAATAGGTACATGTAATAATTACGAGAGGGAATATAACTTTTTTATTTTCATTCTTTATTTAGTTCTCATTTTTTTCAATTTGTTATGTGTATTTAATATCATAACCGTTTCTTTATATTGTATGTATTGATTAACTACAATTTTGTTAATTTTTTTTTGTACATACTCATACATACGTATATTTTTGCTTTTAGTTTTTTACGAATAAAACATCTACATATATGAGTAATAAATAATACAAACATAACCAGCAATAAAAAAAAATAAAAAATAAAAACTTTTTTTTGTCACGCAGCTGGAAAAAAAATCCGAAAAAATATATATTATAGAAAGCTATGCCTGGAAGCCACAAAATTTTTTTGATGACTACCAAAATTGAAGTGAGCGAAAAAAATATTTAAAAAAAAATATTTTTTTTGTGTCCCGCAACTGGAAAAAAATCTAAAAAATATATAAAATATTATAAAAAAATTATGATAGAAAGATACAAAATATTTTTTGTGATTGTACGGCAAACATAACCTCAAAAAAAATTTCAAAAAATACTTTTTATTTTTTTTAGGTATCACGCAGCTGGAATAAAAAAGTAAAAAAAACATATATTATAAATACCTAGGCCAGACAATTACTGAAAAAATTTGGTGATTGTACCAAAATTAAAAGTGAACGAAAAAAAATTATGAAAAATTTTTTGAAAAATTTTTGTGTCTCGCACTTGGAAAAAAAATTTGAAAAAAATATATATTATAAAAAACTATGCCAGAAAATCACAAAAAAATTTTGGTGACTGTACCAAAATTGAAAGTGAGTGAAAAAAATTTTAGAAAAATATAAAAATTTTTTTAGGTGTCACGCAGCTGGAAACAAAATCTGAAAAAAACATATATTATAAAAAACTATGCTAGAAAGTCACACACATATTTTGGTGATTGTGCCAAAATTGAAAGTGAGCAAAAAAAATTTTTGAAAAATATAAAACACTTTTTTTTGAGGTTATGTTAAGTTTTCAGGTTTACCGATTTTTTCTATAAAGCACCTTAGTGACATATATGACATATTAAAATTTTATTCAAATCGGTTGACTCTTTCAAAAGTTATTAATTTTTTACGAAATTTTCAAAATTAATTCTCACCCCTTGGGGGTAAATTTTTGAGGGTTAAAATTTGGTCAAATTGTTACCTGTGTTAGTAGTTACTATAAAAAAATATAACAGCCATAATTGGCGCGGGGGCACTTTACCCATTCTTATCCCCCTATAGCCTTTATACAAAACAATTAACATAATAATTTGAATAACCCAAACCCGTTTAGAATACAAAATTAATATGACAAGTTATAATAATACGTTTCCTTTATAAAATATATATAGCGCTACTAATGACCCCTCGACAAAACGACACGAATAAAACTAAGAGAAAAAAAACCACATACATACAGTCCACCCACGCATCTGTTCACTGGCGTGATTTGTGACAGGCTGTCGTGACGGACGTCGATTTTAATCCAGAAAAAGAATAAGAATACATTTTAAAAGCAGTGGTGGCAATAAATATATTATTTTAAATTTTTACACAAATTAATTGATAAAACCCGGGAAAAAATTGTAGATCTGCAGAGATCTACTCAGTTCTCGACAGATCTGCATTTTGAGACAACATCATGTTTTTTTACTGCTTTTTGATCTGTGGATATTTGCAAAGATCTACAATAACATAGAGATTATAACTTTCAAAATTTATGAATTTTCAACGTTACAATGATCTTTAGAGATCTTTGTAGATCGTTGTAGATCTTTGTAGATCATTTTAGATCTTTGTAGACCGTTGTAGATCTCAAAATGCAGATCTGTCGAGATCTGAGAAGATCTCAGCAGATCTATACATTTTTTTCCCGGATAGTCAGCAGCTAGTACCTATTTATAGAATATTTTTACTAAATGCAGATGGAAATCGAGAATAGGCATGACGACTAATTTTAAATTATTCTATGATGATTTTACGTTTCTCCTATTTCCAAAAAAATTACTATTTTTGCAGAAAAAAAGGTTTAATCGCAATTGACTCTTTTAAAACTAATTTTGAATTTGACGCCAAAACGCTCGCTGGTGGCATTTCAGAGTTGTGACGTCATACTCTTTGTCAGCAGTAATTAAACATTCAGAGTTAGACAATAATTTAATTATTTTGTTTGTTAAAAATGAATTCCAAAGTATATAAGTTCTAAATAAGGTATGTACCTAATAATAGAATAATTCAGAAATAAGATTCGCTTTTGTTTATTACAAATTTACAGACTTGAAATAAAGACATAAATAATAAATAAATGAATGTGTCGGGCAGAAACAACGTTGTTTCTGCCCGGCACAGTCGCATTGGTCTGAAATTGTCTTATTTCGACTGGCAAAACAGGGATCAAAACTAGTTGTTTCATTACATGTGATATGAAAAAGTTAATCACTTTTGACGTTTACTGATGCGTGACATCATTCACTCTGATTGGTGATCTATTTAACATGGTTGTATTTTACATTTTTATTTTAACAAAAATGATATTAATCTCGCTTTTAATATAAAAACAAATATTTTTTTAGAATCTTTTTAACTTATTTCATAATTTCAATGATACTTTGTTACTGGCATCTTGACTATTGTATCAATATCTATCAAATAGTAAAATATTTGTATACGAGTATACGTCGAGCCACTGATTGAGAAAGAGAGTAGGAGGTGAATACTAGCTTAATCTTCACCCAGCATGCAACATGTTTTGGTGGTCGCTTTTGTTCGACTGACAGCGACGTTTCGAAAGAATTTGCATTAGTTTTATCATCGAGTGCCAATTGATTTATAGACAGATCAACTCCACTTTAGCAGGTACTAGTTATTCGCATTATTTATTTTGTAAACGTCCATTCTTATTTTTATATATCTACATTTTGCTATAAGGAATATTTTTTATATAATTTGGTGTCTGTATCATTTATAATTGATAGCTAATCAATTCGTTTGTATAACAGTTATTTATTAAATTAAATATAGTATTTTTAACTTCACCAAGCTGGAATTTTTTTTGTATTTTTTTTTAACTCAAACTTACTTACTTCATTTTTCACGGTTTAAAGGTATCATACTTAATTTAGTAATTTTGAAATGAGTTCAACTATAGGCGTCTATTTTCATACCACGCTTTTGCATATATAGAAATTTGCATATACATATTAAATTTCGACAAATGATGATTTGCCAGTTCATCCTGGAAAATGTGACCTATCTTACATATAGGGGAAAGTAGCCATAATCGTACTACCACCTAAATCGTACGAAATCTATTTTAATGAAAACCGTTATACATATTAACCATTTATTGTGGTACGATATTGGCGACCTTCCTCTACAGTCGAAACCAGTTATAATAACCAGTTAGTACAACATATCGGCTTTAACGTCTCAAAATAATAGTCCGACTGAATCTAATATAATTACCTAGTTTATCGGCTTTTATAGTATGACCTAATATGACGTTATAATTGATTTCGACCGTATATCTTAAATTTAAGCACAATCGATCCAATAGTGTTTGAATTATGCATTTGTTTTGTATTAACATTATTAACTTCGTAGTTATGATCCCATATATGTAATTGCCTTTTTACCGGTTTTTACAACTATCGGTTCTTATAGTACGCCCTAATATGACTTGGTCCCTTCGATATCGTTTTAACTGATTTTGACTATATATGGTATATAATACATATAAATACAGATCGAATTGAGAACTTCTTTATTTTTTTAAGTCGGTGAAAAATACGTACGGAAAAAAATATAGGAAGTAAATTTAAAATTTTTATATTTGTGAAATGTATATGTACATTTATGTATGTATGTATGTAATATACTGTGCACTATATCACGATTCTCTCTAGGCTGATATAGAAGGTAGTCTGGAGTAAATGCGTTATTGTAAATCTGCGATGTACATCGGCCATAACTTATAATTGTTGTAGCAATGATTATTTCTTGTGAAAATCACCGCAGGTTATGAGATAATTGATACTGATTAATAAAGTCGGGGAAATATGTGCGTTACTTCTGAAAAAATATCAACCGCATTAGTTTTAATAATGTACTGGAAATATAACTGTGCTGTAACTAATTATTAATTTTGGATTTTTTCATAATTTAAACAAAATTTTTTTATGACTTCCATGTTCTGTATTATCTTTTACAATCATTTTTAATATAAAACTTACCTAATATAATAATGTCAGTTGTACCTATAATACACATTTTTGTAAAATAATAAATATCTGACATTTGAATTTACTGTGGTGCCTCGCATAACGAACGCCTCGCACAACGAACTTTCTGTTCGTTCATTGCGCGACTCGCTCAACGAACGGTATCGTGTCTAATTTTGCCACCCAAATGCTCCTATATAGTATATCACGAAGTCGCCCGAACTTCCAAGGTCGCACGCAGTCGATGCTCAAACTTGCATGAACATACATTAACGCGCGTCAGTCATTCTTTTTTGTGCTTAACTCACACACCTGTTTGTTTTAATAAATGTAATTTTGTGTGTTTATATTATGAGTTCTAAAAAAAAGCAGAAAGGTGATTTCTATTGAAATGAAACAAGAAATAATTAGAAAGAGGATTTGACCCTGCAAGCCTCGGTAGACTCTCCTTAATCTGATTCTGACTAAAAAATAAAAATCGTGTGTACAATCTTTTTTATGTTACGGTACCATATTTTATGCTACAGAACGAATTAAATTTTTTAACATGTATTGTTATGGGAAAACGCGTTTCACATAACGAACTTTTCGCATAACGAACTTGCTCCCGGAACGAATTAAGTTATGCGAGGCACCACTGTATTAGTATTTAAAATTAAAACTTGTAGGGTTGTTTTCACTCTTTTAGTGGCTATTTCGGCACGTTTATAAAATAAGTGCTCTTTAGATTGGATTGAACTGCAAGTGTACCAAGTCTTATCAAATTTAGTGAGATAATACTCACTTTTTAGACGATAATTGGTACAAAATTTCGAATATTTCCGAAACCCCTAATCCGATTAGTACCAAAATCAATAGATCTGGAGTACTCACTGAGACAAACATTAAAAAAATCAAATCGGTGCATATTTACAGTAGTTATCGTGAACGAAAGAAAATTCTACATCCAGACATACACACACGCACATTAATCATGCGGAAATCAACTTTTCTTTACGTTTTGAAGGTAGTACAATCAAAATCTGCTCTTATCTCGGACACGATTTTTCGACGTTATTACAATACTTCAATTTCTTCGAACATGGAAGTAAAATGAAATTAGGACTTTCAAATGAGGTATCAAAATTATATGACAATTACCTATTTCGGAAATTCATGAAAACTTTGACAAGTTTTGTGCACGTGTTATATGTAAACACTAAAGATATTAAAACAGTGGTGATTTTATGATAATAATTATTTTATACGATCAGAGGCGCCAACTGTGTTAAGTCAAAGAAAATTAAAAAATCAATAGCTCTGACTTCTTAACGACGAATAATACATTAAACAAAAGTGCAATTCGATCTGCCAAACATATAAAGATCACAATAATTCCAATTTTAATCACCATCGCATGCTACGGTTTTAAGTACAATGGTCAACTATAAAAATTAAAAAAATATAAGAGAGAATATATTATATATATAGTTGAATATAGTCCCTTGTTATAAACCAGTAAAAATAGTCTTTGTCTCGTTAACTGCAAGAGTATTCATCCAGTTGTATAATAAATATACAGTAATGCTCAGGCACTGACATGCGAAATGTTTAACATTTACTTTAAAATGCTTTACAAATCGTTGTTCTTATTCCTTTTTAATTTTAAGAATGTATTTGCGTATATGTTTTATTTATAAAAGTTATGTTATTTATTATACATATTTATTTGTAAATATATGTGTGTATGTGAATACATATACATAAAATCTTTGAAGTTAAAAGGGCATTAGGTTTTAATTTAATACATATATACTTTTTATAAATGTCCATAAGAAAAATGTAAGGGGTCAATTTTATTTTCCTAAAGGAAGTTATTGTGATGTCCCCATAGTGGTGGGCCATTTAAAATATAAAATATATTTTTAAAACATTGCAAATTATAGCCTTACATATTTATATTCATTTTTTTTGTCAAAAAAATTTCAAAAAAGTGTTCAATTAATGTGATTTAAATTAAAAATTGCATAAAAAATAATTTTTTATTACTCATGCGGGGAAAGTAGTATCTTTGCGCACGCTTTTGGGTTCGAAAAGACGCTAATTGCCCACTTCACAATTACCACACGACTTTTGAGTGCGACAAGTAAAATTTGCGTGCGACAAGTAAACTTTTCGCACGCAAATTTTCATTCCCGCACGCAAAATACGTGTTTCTAGAGTAACAGTAAATATTAAAATAAATAACAAGAAAAAAAGAACAGATTGACATTTAAATAAAAATAATTTATACTTATATTAACTTTATCAGTTTTTATTCTCCAATTATCCCCGCATTCGTAATAAAAAATAGTATATGCAACTCGTGCGAAGTTGTCGATTGCCCACGAGAGCGAAGTTGAGCGCACGAACGAAGCGAGTGCGCTCAACTTCGCTCTAGTTGCACAATATACTATAATATTATTGTTTATATAGTAAATTATGGTATTTTCTATATATATTTTTTTATTACTCATGCGGGGAAAGTAGTATCTTTGCGCACGCTTTTGGGTTCGAAAAGACGCTAATTGCCCACTTCGCATCGCTCGTGCGCTCAACTTCGCTCTCGTGGGCAATCGACTTTTCGCACTAGTTGCACAATATACTATTAACTTTTAGTTGGTATTTCTATGATTATATTGAAGTTTGATGGATGAAATTTTACCCGAAAATTTTGAATTTTGGATTTCGTTATAATTATGTTTATTTTATAGAAAATGACGTGAAAAATTGAAATCTTCAAACCGCAGGTCTGTATCTCATCACGTTTTCGAGTTATCACCTCTTAAAATTTTCGGAGTTTTGGAGAAAAATGGCCGTAACTTTTGAATGTGTGGTCGGATTTGATTTTTGTTGACGAATTTGAAATCAGTGCATCATTAGTCAAAAATCGACATTTTTTATGTGCGACCTCTTTTCGTAATTTATAAAATATCCCTTTGAATTTTTTTCGATTTTTCGCGAAAATTTTTTTCTGCAATTTTTAAGAATTAGACTTGTCATTATATAGATTTTGATCCGCTGATTCCAAATTCGTCAACGAAAATCCTTCTACACGTTCAAAAGTTACGGACATTTTTCCGGATTTGAAATTTAAACATTTCACATCATTTTCTATATAATAAACATACTTTAAACGAAATCTTAGCCACGAACATGCCTAGAAAAATTATCTAACTATTGGTAAAAACCGCATTTAAATCGGTTCAGTAATTCTCGAATCTATAAGCCACATACAAACGGACATTCATTTTTATAAATCAAGGCCCACTATATAAAGTAGGCCAGCAGGCGTTAATGAGATAATTATATGTTTACCTTATATTAAATCAAACTCTATAGGAACTACAACGACACAGTGCATTTCTCCCACATTAATCATGAGTTGCATGTGTTAGGTAAATGTCTTGAAAACGTGTACTTATATATGCATTAAGTGTAATTTCATGCAATTGTTAGTACTTTTTATTTCACAGCTTTAAATAGAATATATATTTCGTGAAATTAACTTGAATCGAAACTGCAAGATTGCTTTATTGAAAAATTATTTACAATTGATTTTTTTTTATTTGTATTTCATTTTAAAATAAATATCAATTGTTTTGAATTATAATTGATAATTGATTAACAGAGAAACGTCTATTTAGAATTATCATATCTCATATATACCAAATTCAATTGTAATTTAAAGGCATATTTGTATTTTATAAAATTTCAACTGACGCTTCTGGGATACATCTATAGAAAATACGAAATTGACATTAAATTAAAGATGGTCGCCATCAAGTTTTGGCAACACTTTCATATACTAACTAGCATTGGTTGTTATGTATCCATAGTCTTTCCTAAACTAAGGTGCCAAGTCTGTCAGACCTTTTATCAAAATAGTTAATTTTATTATGTACATACATATAGTTTAAAAAACGCGTATCAGAAATTATCCTTTATTAGTGTAGTGGTATCTAGCTTGCAAATACAAAACTAAAACCCCATTTTAGCGACTATCAAAACAGAAATCTGTATTATCTATACACCTAGCTAAATAGTGCGCGCGCATCTTATTTAATTCCCGTTGTATTACTAAAACTTTCACCCTGAATGTGTTTTAAAGAAGTTTAACTTCAAAAATCTGTTTGGTCTGTGAGACTTGTTGCTACTTTTTTTATTCTTTTTGAAATATATTATATTTTTCAGTTTAATCTATTCAAGAGTTATCGTAATACTTTTTTTCTATAAAACATTTTGAAATAAGAATGTTCGCCAAACATATTCAAATAAATGCAAATAACTTTGGGATAAGAATAATCTCGTAACGGGCTAACCTTTGACTTTAGTGAAAACAAACAACATAACACACATAAATAAATCTACAGGTGTGAAACGTATAGCTTAATTTTATTCATAGATTCTTCTATGTATTGTCAATGATTTCACAATAACACAAAACTATTGACTGCATTTTTAAAACCTTAGCATCTTAAAATATTTTTTTCGAACTCGTGCACTCTTAACTATATAATTGCTAATAATTGCTATTTTTTGACGTAGAATGCTTATATTGTCCCATCTAACCATGCATTCTTCAACCCTTGAATAGTATTTTTTTTTATCATCTAACTTCCAAAAACATTTGCGTTAAAATAATCTATTTATAAATCGTTTAAAATTTGTCTAAAGGAGACCTTTCAGGCCTCAAAAGACAAAAGACAAACTTTTTATCGGGCTCCTTATCTTGCTTTTAAATGCATATATCATATGATACTATAGCACCAATCTAGCAGAGCTAGTTTTTAATTATTTTAAATAAATTACACGTGGATTTAAAAAGATTGATATTTCAAATAATTAGTTTTTAAAACGTCTCTAACATAATATATAGCCAATTGTATAGAATTTCAATAAATACAGCACTTTCGGCAAGTTTTGCTTCCTCGCAATATCGAAGATACGAGATGCTTTGTTATCGTTTTAAAACGAGAAAAAAAATTTGTTCCCGATTTTAAAAATTTTACCGGATCTATCCGTTTCAGGTCAAGACAAACACTTTTTGTTCCGTGTCTGTCTGTCTGTGTGTCTGTCCCTCAATCCTTGTCACACGCTTAACTCATGAACCACTAAACCGATATTGATGAAACTTGGTTGGTTGGTTGGGTCTGGCTTGAGGACGGTCCCATTTCAAAATAATTAAAATTGTGTGTAAGGGGGAGGGGTGACATCCAAAAAGATTTATTTTTTGAAGATATCTCAAGAAAGACACATGTTACGTGAAAATTTTATAGAACCTTTTTTGTAGAGCATTCAATTCTCTATAATATAGGTCACCTACTTTTGTTGTAAAATATTCCCTTACAAAGATCTATCTCAATTTGACTTAAGAAAATCGTCATTTGTTTTTTTAAAACTGCTATTTACTTTGACATATTAAATGTCACTTTGACGTTTTAAATGTCATTTTGACATTCGTATAGCAGAAAAATAATGATTTTGATTGAAATTATCAAAAAATTCAAAATATACGACATAATAACCAGGCGCGTATTAAGAAAAATGTCAAATTAATTTTTTTTATTAAAATCGTATGAAAATTAAATGGTTAACCAATAACAGGCAGTTCATCTGAATACTTTATCGGTTTTTATTTAAATTGTACAATAATTATAGTCCAGGAAAAATAGACGTACAACAAGGAAAAAATTTGTAACAGGCTAAATTTTTGCATATACCTTAATATAAAGGTACTTAATAATGTGTGAAAGTTCCTCATCGATTTGACGTGTGCAAGTGTCAATTTTGTGGGGTCAAAGTTCACGAAAACAGAATTTTTCAAATATCATGAAAATGGTAACCTTTTCGAAAAAAATGTATCTTACTAATTTGTAGCTGAGATAATTTACTACAAAAACGAACATATGGGTTTTTATGTTGGAGAAACCGTTCAAGAATTATAAAGAGTTATTTATAACTCCAAGCAGTTTTCCACAGCATACCATATCGTTCTATGTAAAATGTAATATAGAGTTGCAACTAAAACATATATATTCCACATAACTAGCAAGATCGAGATAACTCTTTCTGTTTCATAAAAATCGAAAGTACATTAGTTGACAATACTTTAGTCAAAAATTAACCAAAATTACCACATCGGAACACAGTAAAATGGGGTCTTCAAGATACGCGACCCTCGCGCAATGTATTAAGCACATTTTACACTTAGATATTTTTGAAAATCGAAATCTATTGCAATTACATCATTTAGCAGACATCTGTCTATAAAAATATATATACACTTATATATGAAAAATAATATTACAAATAAAGAAAATGGCGCTTAAAGGATGATTTCTGGAGATTTTATTTTTATTTTTTTGTTTTACAGTTGAGTGTATTTACTCTAGGTGTAATAATTTTTATCTTATGATTGTGTGCTATCACTCATTTTCTTCAAAAATATATATCTTACAAATTTTATTTAAAGTATTTTTTTATAAGGTTCTCATTTTTCACACAATATTAATTAATAACGAAAATTTTCTTTAAAAAATCATAATACATCTCCAGAAATCATTCTTTAAGTGCCCTTTTCTTCGTTTGTAATAATATTTTTTGTTTTTAAATGTATATATTCTTATAGACAGATGTCTGCTAAATGATTTAATTGCAATATATTTCGATTTTTAAAAATATCTAAGTGGAAAATGTGCTTAATACTTTGCGCGAGGGTCGCGTACCTTGAAGACCCCATTTTACTCTGTTCCGACGTGGTAATTTTGATTAATTTTTGACTAAAGTATTGTCAACTAATGTACTTTCGATTTTTATAAAACAGAAAGAGTTATCTCGATCTTGCTAGATATGTGGAATATATATGTTTTAGTTGCAACTCTATATTACATTTTACATAGAACGATATGGTATGCTGTGGAAAACTGCTTGGAGTTATAAATAACTCTTTATAATTCGTGAACGGTTTCTCCTACATAAAAACTCATGAGTTCGTTTTTGTAGTAAATTATCTCAGCTACAAATTAGTAAGATACATTTTTTCCGAAAAGGTCACCGTTTTCATGATATTTGATAAATACTGTTTTCTTGAACTTTGACCCCACAAAATTGACACTTGCACACGTCAAATCGATGAGGAACTTTCACACATTATTAAGTACCTTTATACTAAGGTGTATGCAAAAATTTAGCCTGTTACAAATTTTGTCCGATCTTCTATATTTTTATGTCTATTTTTCCTGGACTATTAACTACCTTTGATGAATTTAGCACGAGGAAGCACCGTGCATTTACAAGGCAGAGTATTTTATTGTGTGTTAAAAACTCTATTTTTAATATCCACTTACTCAAAAACCTTACGTCCAATATTTTAAATAAAAATTAGTAAAATATAGGTATGAGTTATCCATAAATAACATATTAAAAACTTAGACTTTCATCTATAGAAATTGCTCTAATGATCGAATAACCATAAATATCTGTAGATTATAATTCAATAATGACAGATAGCAACTATCAAAAAATATAATTAATTTATAGTACATTTAATTAAACAAGAATCCAACACTGGGGTATTTACTATCCAAAACTAGTGCCAGTACCTTCAGGGCCGCGCCGACCCTCGGCAGCGCCTGTGTGCGAAACCTATGAAGTGCCTTTTAGTTTTGCTCTATCTATCTTTAAAAAATTATACATAAGATGAAATTTTATATACGGGCAAAGATTAATGACCCAAAAACAAAAACGATGAGATTTTTGAAAAAAAAAAATGTTTTAACCAATCAATTACGATGTACATATTTGCTCCTCAAAAAATTTTAAAAAATTCCAGAATGTACCTTTTATTCAGTACTTTCAATGAAAATTATAATGAACACTATCAAAATTATTTAAGACTCAATTACCATAGACCGAAAACTGTAGGTACTCACATTTTTTGTTTACTTACCCCATTGAGTGGGGTAAGTGAAAAAAAAGATTGGGCTCCTAAAATGCAAAAAAAAATCTCAATTGACTTTTTGCAACAAAAAATGTGAAAGGACTTATTTATTTGCTTTTCAATGTCATTATCATTATTCTAATTTATAAACTATGCAGAATGTAAGAAAGATAGTTTATGAAAAATTTTGAAATAACTCTTTTATAAATCGTAGTGAGAATGACTACGGAACCCTAGCATGTGCGAAGATAAATGACGTTTCACTTCCAGAAAAAGAAAACGCGAATTAAATTATTTAATTTTTTAAAGTAATAATAAATATAGTATGAGACGCTCAGCGTCAAAACAGACTAACCAAAAAATTCCCAAACAAAAATAGGTTTTAATAAATGAGCTTTTATTAACTTGTGTAATTTTTGCCGTATAGCTTTATTACATTTGATAGGACTTTTTTGTTCACTTTTGGTAAGATGCAATAGCTGAACACTATAAAAGTATAAACCACGCAGCGTTTTAGTTTCTAAAACTAATTCTAGCCTGCCTGCTGCTTAGATCATTTTGGTATAAAAGTTTTTTGTGAATATCTTGTAAGGAAGAAATTTTTTTGGCTCTCATAACTAGAGATTGGAAGAATAGTTTTTCAACTATGGCGAAAAATGTAACTATTACTTGAGTGCAGGTAATTTTGTATCAGTTTTAATTTAGAAAACGACCTTTCTGCGTTTGCTACTGCAACTTTTCACCACATTATTGTTTAATTTAAAAAAAAGTTCGATGCGATATAATTTTTTCTTCTATTTCTTTCGATTAATTTTTAATTTTAATGATTGGCACTGGTATTTTATTAAACCCAAAAGGCGCCTCGCGGTGCCCCTGATGCCCTGGCGCCTGTGTGCGCCTCACACTTCGCACATATGGGCGGCGCGCGGCCCTGAGTACCTTATACACTCAAATCTCTAAACGACGACTATCCTATTAACGTACGCTCCGAGAAACGAATAACCAACCGCTCCATGTAACGACCTTCCTCTATCCCTACCACAATACTACCGTGACTGCTATATTTCTGCATGAAATTTAAATTCACCAGTTAACGCTAAAGGTGATGGGTGCCCCTCTAGCTGACGTTGCTAGGAGATTTTGAATTACCGATGCTTACGTTGTTCGGAGCGACGAGTGTATATACAATAGTTTCGTAACGGAAAATAATACGTCAAAAAAACCTACATGCACGTGACCGTCTGCGACAAGCCAAAAATAATTTATGGTCATTGGTGGTGCGGTGCAATAGTGCGACCTCTTTGAACTCAACGTCGTATTATTCTCCAATGCAGTCAATATAATGTGCATCGTAGCACCCACACTGTAGTGGATCATGTATCGAATATATCACTCTGATGTATGTCTATGAGGTACCGATTTACGGCGGTCGCAACTAATGTTGATGTAGAGGAAAATGGTGGAAAAATAAACAAAATAACATTATATATCTTAAAAAGCTGCCATGGGTGCTGTTGGACTTTCTTATACGTAATACTGACAGTGAATAACAGTGTACGTGATTGTTATTTTATTGAAATATATTTCTGACAAACTAATAAAAGATAGAATAAACTATGTATTTCTTATCACATGTAACGAAACAACTAGTTTTGAACCCTGTTTTGCCAGTCGAAACAAGACAATTTCAGACCAATGCGACTGTGCCGGGCAGAAACAAAGAAACAACGTTGTTTCTGCCCGGCACATTCATTTATTTATTATTTATTTCAAGTCTGTCAGAATCGCATTTGTAATAAACAAAAGCGAATCTTATTTCTGAATAATTCTATTATTAAAATAGAATAAGATATTACTGCGCTATTTGTCTGAAATAGTCTTACTTCGACTGGCTACAGAAATCAAAACTCGTTGTTTCATTACATGTGATATGAAAAATACAGTGTGTGGCACGGGATGAAACAAAGACGATTTCAGACCATGGCGATGACAGCCCTCGCTTCGCTCGGGCAGTCAACTCTCGCCCTCGTCAGAAATCGTCTTGTTTCACCCCTTGCTACACAATATACTATAGAAATATTATTTTATATATTGTGTCTCAAATGAATTTTGTTGAACGTAATAACTAAACCGGAAACGGATCTTTACTCTTGTAATTTTTTTAATTTTCGATTTATTTTTGAAATAAGGCAAAAATGTTTTAGATAGAAAATGTCGAATATGTTATTACTATCTATAATTTGTTCCCCATACATTTTTTCCAATATGATCTGGCCGGAAAGAATTTTTTTATTCATGATTTTTATTGTTTTATTTCATGGGTAACTGAGATCTTATTAATTTATTAACCCAATTCGTGATAAATTATTAAACTGCGAATTATAAAATAAAACTACTAAACCGATTTTAATACGGTTTTAATATGTTATTTATGGATAACTCATATATTTTACTAATTTGTATTTAAAATATTGGATGTATAGTTTTTGAGTAATTGGATATTAAAAATAGAGTTTTTAACACAAGATAAATGAGAGAACTTACTGAAAGTGCTCTATTTATTGAAATTCTACACAATTGGCTATATAGAGACGTTTTAGAAATTAATTACTCGGAACTTTAACCCTTTTAAATACTATAAAAATTATAAAACAAATACATTCACGTGTAATTTATTCAAAGTTCTGCCATTACAGCAAATTAGTACTTGTTACTCTTATGTACCGTTCTGTCTATTTCAATTTTCAAATTAAATTAAACTTTTAATAACTAACAAAGTAAAATATTCAATTAAATTTATGTTCATGTGTTCTGAATATAAAACAAAAATTTCGAAACCAATACAGTGTGCTATACGTATAACCTTAAAGTTGCGAGTAACTGTTACATTATTCAAGAATTTTTACGTCAATGTATGTGTTTTGCAAATATTCAATTCAGACAATTTAAAATAAAAACGTATTGGAAGAGTAAGTATTGACAAGACACATTACACATGTCCGTCCACACATGTGTTTGTGAGCGCTTAATGATTTAAGTACGTTGCTGCACAGAATGTTTAACCTAAACGTTTCGTGTATTGTGTGGGCTTTACGCTGTTGTTGTTACAGACATAAGTAAATTGTCGAGTATTATACTCGTGACTTACCGGTGCCAATTATACTGACGTTCTTCACCAGAGTATTTTCATAGCAGATTTTTTTTATAATGCATATTCAATATGTTGGGTAGTGTATGCATTTTTAGGGTCAGAATTAAAGATATCCCGGGAAAAAAGGTAGATTTACAGAGATCTACTTAGATCTGCATTTTGAACATAGGTGGGCATTAACTCGTTAATCCGTTAATCGTTAATTAACGAAGTTAGCAAAATGATTAACGGATTAACTTTTAAGTTAACTAAAAAAATGTTAACGCTTCTGTTAACTTTAGACCGTTACATTTGTTGTTTGATGACAAGTACCTACATAAGAAAGTTGTCGAAAGAACAAAAAAAAGGTTTCAAACATTTTGGATGGTTAACTTTTAACGGTTAACGGTTAACTTTCGTTAAAATTTCACAATTTCAGTTAACTTTAACTTCCCTTAAATTTTCTGAATTTTAACGCTTTAACGATTAACTTTTTTATTAACGAATTAACGATTAACGAAGTTAACTTTTCGATTAACTGTGCCCACCTATGATTTTGAGACATCATCATATTTTTCACTGGTTTTTGATCTGTGGAGACTTTAAAAGATATATAATAACCTACAAAGATCTAAAAGGATCTACAAAAGGTTTCTAAAGATCGTTTTTGATCGTAATAGAGATTAAAATTAATGAATTTTCAACGTTGAAAAATCATTATTTTTCAACGTTAAAATGATCTTCAGAGATCTTTGTAGAACATTGTAGATCATTTTAGATCTTTGTGGACCGTTATTGATCTTCACAAGTCTCCATGTTGTTGTTTCAAAATGCAGATCTGTCGAGATCTGAGTAGATCTCAGCAGATCTACATTTTTTCCCAGGATGATTTAATAATACAAAGTCTGCTGGACAGTTCATTTGTTCTATATTGTGACGTCATCGCTTAAAAAAATGTATATTAAGGAATTTGTGACAAACGTAATGTAAATAAATAAATGACCAATACTGTTTACATAATAGTTTTTTATTTTATTTATTTTTCTTTGATTTAATTACCGATCAATTATTTTGAAGTACAACTCATGTCAATTTCTTGTCGATGTAATACGTCATCGACAAGAAATTTATATAAAATGGCAACTGTCAAAATATCTACAGTATTATTGGAGCATGGTTCAGAGATAAGACCAAACGTTTTTTGTAACTTAGGGGTTTTTGAATTCTGAGGGGGCAAAATTTTGTATAGTTCATATTTTTTTATAAAAAGCTCCTGAAATAAAATACTTAAAAATATTTTTGACTTATTCTGAGTACTTTTATTTTTTACATTTTTTTATTAAGTGGAATCGGTTTTCGAAGTTGTTGTCCCTAAACTACAATGTAAGTAATAAAAAAAGTTTTAACCCTTCATCTATCAAGCATTAAATGAGAAGTATAAAAAAACTAAATTAATCTTTAAAATTACATATTTTCTATGTATTATAACAAAAATCGATTTTACCTCTATTTTATTTAAATAAAAATAACATTTTCTTAAATAAAAATAAAAATTTATTTAACCCTTTAAGAAATCAAATAAACAACATTTTTCACTATTAATATCAATTTATATTTTCTATGATTTTTTGTATCCATAAATCATTCGTTTAATAAATATCAAAATAAAAAAACATACAAGCAATGTCAAAACAACATTAATGGGGCATATAAATTAGAAAAACATTAAATAAATTATTAAAGAAAAATGGCAATTACAGGTTATTTAATAAATAATTTAGATTCGTTTCAAAAATTTGACCTTTCGTTTTTTTTAATAATAATAAAAATAATAATAGAGGTACTGTAACTTAAGACGTGGGCTTATATGGACCATTGCTATTATTTATTTGTTTCTCCCACGCAACATTCGATTGTTTTACTTGATGTATTCATTGAATTATTTTTAAACGTTACCAAAACAATGACCTAAAAACCTCTAATCGCTGCTACGTACTAAATAATTTTATATCAGTTGAAATATAATGGATATATAATTTTATTGTTTTATAGATTAACACAAATTGTTTTTGTGATAAAAAAATGTATTATTTTAATTTCCCTTCGATATGTATAGCCATAACATACATGTTATCTTCTTTAAACATTTCAAATGTAGCTACACCTATTTGATTAACCTTGATTGTCTTCCCTGTACATTTGCCATTTTCTAATGTACCGTAAATCATTTCACAGTAACTTCCTTCAGATAGTCCTGTTCGTACAGTTCTTTTGAAAATACCGCTGAGAGATATTGCTACAAATCCTTTACCTTCTCTGTAATAAACAAAATATACGAATTAGAAGTCTTGTAGTAGCCTTTGGTCAAATTTAATGATATGCCATTGATGCATTTTGAAATGCCGCCACAAAATTTAATAAAATAGTCAGTAGTGTTTTGTTTTCAGTGGAAAAAAAATCGAAATGCACCAATGACACATTTGAATTTGACCAAAGGCTACTACAACACTTCTAATTCTCCCCATGTTAAATTTCCTATGGCTTACTCAACTTGGAATACACTGTATAAATAAGATACTGACATCAGTTTTGGACATTTAAGATCAAGGAGTATTGTTTTTTTTCTCGTTAACTCATGTTATTAGTATGGCGTTTTTGTTTAAATTATAGCCTTTTACTTTATTTATGATTTTATCCAGTAATGAACATTTTATGCTATTAATGGACACCCAGTTATAGACACTTGCTAATGATTATAAAAAATGATAAGTGCTACGACTCAGAAGTTATAAAATAAGAAACTATGATAATATAATCTATATCTATAAAAGAGTTTGTCCTTAACCACTCACTCACTCACTCACTCACTCATATATCAACGTACAGCCCAAACCCCTGGACCTAGAAACGTGAAATTTCGTAGGTGCCTTCCTTTTATGATGTAAGCACCCACTAAGAAAGGATTTTTCGAAATTCAACCCCTACGGGGTTGAAACGGGGTGTCAAAGTTTGTATAAAAAAATATTTTTTTTGTTCGCATTTAATTGAAACTTATCGAACATTCTCTACAATATAATGAAACAATTATTTCAGCATTTCCCAAAATTCAACCCCTAAGGTGTTGGAAAGGTGGAAAATGTTTTAAAATATTTTTTTTTGTATTCACCGAATGAAACATGGCGCAAGGAGGTACTCTACAAGACAAATATCAGTTGCGAAAATTCAACCCCTATAAAATGGGGGGGGGGGGGGGTAAAATTTTGATATATATTAAAGTAAATTCGGAAAAAATTAATATCCAATTAAAAATGAAAATTCGATATTCAAGCCCTAGCATGGGACGTGGATGAGGATGGATTTATTATCTGCATACCTGCTTCAGTTATAAAGGTAAATTCGGGCAAAATAGTCATCTATTAAAATAAAAATTTCAACATTCAGCCCATAATAACGGGGGTAGACAGGGGGTGCATTT
Organism: Sialis lutaria; assembly: GCA_949319165.1. Classification (NCBI taxonomy): domain Eukaryota; kingdom Metazoa; phylum Arthropoda; class Insecta; order Megaloptera; family Sialidae; genus Sialis; species Sialis lutaria. The sequence goes on from OX439244.1 coordinate 4,915,511, forward strand.
TTGATATATTTATCGGCATATCTGCTTAAGTTATAATGGTGGAGTCAAAATAATAAGCAATAAAAAATTTCGATATTCAACTCCTAATGGTGAGGGGGGTGGGTTTTTGCAATTTTTAACTAAGATCCGAGATATAGACGTTTTTTTATAGGTAATGAATAAAAATCAATATAAAAAATGTAATACATATGTCATTCCCTATCACGTATGGAGGGTTGTAATTAGTTTCGAAGTTTACGCGAGCGAAGCCGCGGGATTCCGCTAGTAATTTATAAATAGATTACACTAATAACACTATGCAACAAAAAAAACTTCACAGAAATTTGAATAGGTGATTTAGAAGGTATTTGTCATGCCGAAACCGAATTCGTTGCCCAAATGATTCCATCACGTCAGGTTTTTTAGATATCCGAACCTAAAAGTCCCAAAAATGACGATTTTGGCAATGTTAGGGAATTTATTACTAAGTAGAGAATTTTTTTCTGAAGTTTTCTGTCATGATTTCGAATAGTACTATCTTTTCTCTTTAAAATGATTTTTTACATTTTACTATGCGATTTTTCTTTACCGAAATATACTACTTTGAAGATATATGTAGTGAAGTTCATTGTATCTACTAGTATACTACACTCTATTAACAAAAATATCATATCTTCAAACTAGTACATCTCGGCTAAAAAAATCGTACAGTAAAAAGTTAAAACTCATTTTAAAGAGGAAAGATAATACTATTTGTTACCGTGACCGAAAACTTTAGAAAAAAATTACTTACTTGATAATAAATTATTTAACATTGCCAATATAGTCATTTTTGAGACTTTTAAGTTAGAATATCTTAAAACCCTGACGTGATGAAACCAATTGGGCAAAAAATCCGATTTCGGCATGCCAAAAGCCTCTTAAATTTTCTATTCAGATCTCTGTTATATTACAAAAGTATTTTTTTTGCATAGTGTAATTAGTTTAAATACCATTTTGACACCCATTGACCGATTATCAATGCTGTTTTACAGTTAAGTGTCTACAGATTATGATTCAGTAATGGCAAATATGAATTAAATATGAATTTACCTTCCAAATGCAAGTTTCTTTACCCCATCATCCCACCAGTTTACTGGTTTTGTACCGCGTACAACCTTTCGGAAACGGACCATTTTATAAATGATTGGAGAACGATGCTCACGAACCCATTCTGTACAGAAACCAGTGCTGTTGTTTATAACTGAACTTAATATCATCTCTCCAATTGTGGTCTGGGGTGGTCCGTAGTTTGGTTCACCAAAGAAATAACTGGACATAACTTTAGGTGTTCCGTAAGGATATGCAAGCATAAACGCTGTAGCTATCTGTGAATTTGACATTTGCTAAATTAAGTAACCTTAACCCTTTGTAGCCCAAGATCTTAAAAATTTAAATTATGTTGATAATGAGACAAGTTTAGGCATATAAAAAACACGTATTTTTCAGAAATTTAAAAAAATGTATTATTAACTATTTATTTGACTTTTTTTGGAGTGACATTACTGTGAGTTAATCGTAAAAAACACTTATGTGGTATGGCAGGATTTGAAACAATTATTTTGTTTGTTGTAGCATAATGCTACACCGCATTTTTCGCAAATTGTTTGTGAAACGCCAGTACACTGGGGAAACTTACAACGTATTCTTTTTTCTACCCAAATCGGCCAGTAGCCGATCTGGTCCTGCCTTGCTGCAAATAGTTACGTAATAATACGTAAGTCAATATGTTATGCCATCTGTGAATTGTACTTGATACTAAGTTATTCAGTGGTACGTTACAGTAGTGTTACACATATTTGAAATGAACTAAATATATTTAGTCCGTATATTAGCGGGATTATTGAGGTTTGTTACAGAAATGTTACATGAGGTTACAAAGGGTTAAAATGTTAGGTTATATTCTATTTATAATTCTACCTGATATTGTTCATTATTTGTATACGTCAAAACATGCTCAGTAGCACCAGATTTTCGTTGAGTGACATGATCATCAATAAACACTACAGTGTCTGTAGGTGGTAGAAACCCTATCTGGTCTCTAATCAACTTCAATTTGGTTGTATTTCTGTTTTTAACAAATTCAGATACGATTAGCCCATATTTGTATTCTAAAACAGCCCCCATTGTACTATATTCTTCTTTATGAATTGGTCCATTATCAATATCGTAGACGTCTTGGTAAATGTAAGGTCTATCAGATGATGTGAAACGGTGAAGTATTTCCAAATTGTTTAGACGACCATATATAGCCAGTAGATCTAAGGGTGCCATGTGTTTTGCTGAATCGATTCTAGCAATTATAAAAATTATAATTATCACTGATCAACAAAAAAATTCTTAGAGATCTGAATAGGTGATTTAGAAGGTATTTGTCATGCCGAATTCGTTGCCCAAATGGTTCCATCACGTCAGGTTTTTGAGATATCCGAACCTAAAAGTCCCAAAAATGATGATTTTGGTAATGTTGTGGCATTTATTACTAAATAAGTAATGTTTTTCTGATGTTTTGTTTCGTGATTACAAATAGTACTATCTTTTCTCTTCAAAATGATTTTTTACATTTCACTGTGCAACTTTTCTTCACCGAAATATACTACTTTGAAGATTTATGTAGTAAAGTTAATTACCGTGACCAAAAACTTTAGAAAAAAATTACCTACTTGGTAATAAATTCTTTAACATTGACAATATAGTCATATTTGGGACATTTAGGTTAGAATATCTCAAAACCCTGACATGATGAAGCCAATTGGGCAACAAATTCGGTTTCGGCATACCAAAAGCCTCCTAAATTATCTATTCAGATCTCTGTTACATTACAAAAGTATTTTTTTGTTGACCAGTAATTATTATACATATAATATTGATTGTCGATTCAAAATTAATAAGTTACCTGAATCCAGCTACTCCATAACCAATCAGTTTGTTCAAATAATTGACAATCATTGATCGTACGTGTTCCGAAGTTTGGTTCAAGTCGTGTTGATTATTCAGATCACAGAAACGAAGATCATGAACGCTGTCGTTATTCAAAATGCTACATTGTGGTATGTGGAAATCTTGTCTCGAATAAGGGACTCCGGGATAGTTGTATTCTTCAGGAATAGCTGTACTTTCCCCTGTTCCTGTTGCGTCGGGAAAATTGCTGGTCATATGGTTTAGAACGACGTCAACGTAAATTCTGTGGGAAAATTAAAAGTCGACAAATGAATTTGATATACCGGGTGTCCCAGATAACTTTTCCAGCATGGGGATCTCAGTATCTATAAGAGGTACAGGTTTGGTTAAATGAAATGAATTATTTGTAAGAAAGGGGTGAGTATTACTACATCAAAAAATATTCATAATTTTATGTGGTTTAGGCGGTATACCAAAAAAACTGAAAATTCTGAATTTCTTTAAATGGCTATAACTTTTTTGTCAAAGTAGATATGTACTTTTTTGTAGGCGGTTCCTTTAAGCACTTTTTTGTGTAGAATTGATTGGTGTATTTAGATTTTTTATATCACTTTTAGTTTCCGAGTTACGAGCCCTAACTTTAGTTTTTCTTATGGGCCACTAAGATGACTATAGCATATTTGAACGTGTTTTTCACTCTACTTTACAACGATGTGTCACTTGTTATACTTACTATCGAAAATAAGTCGATGTACTAAATGCTAGTGATATTTATTAAGTATTTTATTACAAACATTTAAGTAAACCATGAAAAACAAAAATTGTAAACAAACATCACAATAACAACAATTAAAATAACAAATGAATATTTAAAAACAATGAACTTTTACATTATAATTTTTTTTTGATAGTAAGTATGGCAAGTGACATATCGTTGTAAAGTAGAGTGAAAAATACGTATGCTATAGTCAACTTAGTGGCCCATAAGAAAAACTAAAGTTAGAGCTCGTAACTAGGAAACTAAAAGTGATATAAAAAATCTAAATACACCAATCAATTCTACACAAAAAAGTGCTTTAAGAAACCGCCTACAAAAAGTACTTATCTACTTTGACAAAAAAGTTATAGCGATTTAAAGAAATTCATAATTTTCAGTTTTTTGGGTATACCGCCTAAACCACATAAAATTATGAATATTTTTTGGTGTAGTTATACTCACCCCTTCCTTACAAATAATTCATCTCATTTAACCAAACCTGTATCTCTTATAGATACTGAGATCTCCATGCTGGAAAAGTTATCTGGGACACCCAGTATATAGAATAGTTAACCCTTAATTACTCGCGCTGGTGTATTTTGTACACCAGTAACGCATTTTCTGCGATTACTAAATGCATAAATTTTTGTGGGATTGTACACCCCACCTAACCTTTGTTTAGTCATTCTAGAGTGTGATAGGAATCCAGCAGTCAAAATTTGAGGATTGTAGCAGTTTGTATTAATTTCTTACTTACTAAATGTAGGTGGTATTAACGCACAAATGGCAGCATCCTAAGCGAAGAACCGCATTTTTGAAGACATAAGCTGCTGATGAAAGACATCTTGTCAAAAGAGTAGAATGAAAAAAATTACCAACAAAAATCAAATTTTCGTTGTCCGATGTTAGTTTTTCTTTCTAATCCTTAATTTTTAGTTGGGTTAATTTTAAGAAAATTTTTCTTAGTTCCTCAAAAATAAATAGTACATAATATAAATTGGACAAAAAAATTTATAGAATACCTACAAAATTACCAAAAACTAGCTTTTTTGTGTGGTGTAAAAAATACACCACGCGAGTAACTGTGTTACGGTATTTCACGCGAGTAATTAAGGGTTAAATATAAAAAATGTTAGTTACCTAACCCCAACGTTATTACAACGATGTACCATATCAGCGAATTCTTCTTCATTTCCAGATCTGGAGAGTATCTTGTAGCTTATAGGTTGGTATCGTTCCCACCATGGTCTCATATCGCTTCCATTGAGTCGAATTATAATGTTCTCATTTGCAGGGGATACTTGTACACCCCCGTAACCTTGTGGTCCCAGAAATTGTTCGCATTCGATTGCCACGTCGTTCCATTTCCATTCAAATAATTCAACAATGGTTGTACGGTCTTCTTGGAAATTTGGATTTTTATGGGCTACAGTGCTGAGTAAAAGTTGACATTAAAATTATGTATTCTTTAATTCAATATAGATGCCTACTTAAACAATTAATACAAATATTTTAGATATGTTTTTATACTTATGGAGAACATTAATGATTATTATCAGGGTCGTATTTAAGTGAGAGCAAAAAGGGCATTGTATGTTGTATAAAGTGACTTATCTGAAAATGAATTATAGTTGGTATTGTTTTATTAGGACTGTCTGATTAATTAAAAATGTAATAAAAATCAATAATTTAGATTTAAGGTAATTGGAAATTTTATGGATAAAAACAAATGAATTAATGAGTTAATTTTTATCTATTGGTAATTTATCAATTATTAAATAATTTTTTTTAACGTTTTAACGTAAACATGCATAAATACGAAACTGATAAATTTATTTAGGATTCTCAGAATTATCCTCATTATTTTGGACTAATGAATATACATACATGGAGAAACCCAAAATTAAATGATATATCAGTATATCACCATTTTATATATTGATAGTTTATAATATAGTCCCTTTGATATTCAAATTAGTTTAACCATCCAAGTTAAGCTAATTTTTTTATATGATTTTGTACTTTTGTAATTTTGTACTTATCAATTAATAATCAATATTACATATTTTTATAATAAAAAGGGGCTATAGACGTTGTTATATGTTATTAATTAAGGCACAGTTGCTCTTTGCCCCTACTATATTTTATTTATTCAGAATATTATATTGATGCAAAGAATTTATATCAAAAATCATTTAAATAGTATTAAATTTATAAATAAATTAAATTTATGTACAACCATTCTTTATATCCATTCTGTATATTAAAATAACTATATGTGTACACTGTACATACCAATATATGACAACAGTCAAAAGGAAAACTAGAATCGGAACGATTTCCATATCATTAGCAAGTCGTTTAATAAAATAAAGTAAATGCAGATATTAAACTTAGGTACTAGTTATATGTACTTAAGTCACCTACATAATTTTATTAAAAATGCATACACCCACGCATTTACATAATGAAGTACTGTACTGATACTAATCATTATTGTATTTTTTTGAGCAATACTAGATTCCATACTAAAATTTTTTTTGAACTGTTTTAAAATTAAAAGTAAAAAAAATATTGCGGGGGGTAGAAAGGGGCCTTTAACAACATAACTTTTTGATCATTTCCTATGATTAAATTTAGATAACTACAACCTCTATAATTAATAGGTGAACATCGGAAATTATCGTACCTTTTATTTGTATTTATTGTAAATAGAGTATAATGAAATTTATATCATTCGAAAAATATGTACCATAGAATAAAATCATGTATGCATGTTGCCATTAAGGCAGGTAAAATATTTATCGAATTTCGACAAAAATTAAGTTATCACGCTTTGCACATTAACATGCCAGATTGTAACAGCCGTATCTCGGTCAATTTTTATTGTATTGTAACAAAATAAAAAAACAAATTAAAGGTCTAAGACAGAACTATAAAAAACATCTGAAATATTTTTCAATAAAATAAGCCATCTTGATGTTATTTATGAAAAAAACACATTTTCAACCCTTTCACCCCCTACCAAACTACTCCTGCACTCCTTAGTCGACTACGCTCAACGGTTTCTTAAAGTATAGGTATGTACCAATTTTCGTTGATGAAGGAATTTTTGTGTTCAAAAAATCTATTTTTACTGTACTTATAAGCATCTTTTTATTCTACATGTATATGTACATGAAAAAAAATGAAAACATCTATATATAAATTAACATATATTTAAATATTTCATACGACGAGACGTTCAGGTTGTGAAACGGGCTTTTGTAATATATAATTATGCATTTCATCGGCGAATGGCAACCGCGACAGTTCGCGACATGTTTAAATAAATACATACATACATACATATCAAGTTGGCTTGGGAGAGATGTGTTCGACCCTAGCTTGACCCCATGATAGTGCGTGGGTGCTCCGTCATCAGTCATCGGTCCATGATCAATGGTTATATGTTTAAATATACATATATGTTAGGGGCACTGCCTTTAGGTACGATATTTATGATTTTTTTAAAATTTCATTAATAAATAATTTTTAATTTTTGTACATTATTTATTTCAAAAATAGTTGTATCAAAAACAAAAAGCGATTGAACTTCATTTAGATGTTAATGGATATGTACTAAGGACAAAAATACAAATAAATATATTTATACAATAATTAGGTTTATATGTACATGTACATATTGACCTTAATCATTACTTTGTTTTATTACTAACTAATATAACAACAAACTTTCAATAACATATAGATGTGTCCCCATTAAAACATTACCTACGTATGTGGCGCCGGAAAACATGCATAGTGACAATGACACTATCAGTGCATTTCATCGAGAAACAAATGCATAAACATATTATATAAAAACTTGTATATAATATTGTTACATTATGAATTTTGTGAATAGTTGACTTATTGCAAGTATGGAGACTAGTATAGCTCAAGTTTTGGTGCTGGTTACAGTGTTTTATTGGTATGTTAAATATTTGACTATACATAATTATACAATACCGTGTAAAAATCTTTGGACACTCATTTTTTTGCGTATTGTAATTGTAATGTATAAAACTGCAAAAATGGTTGATGAAAAATCTTAAATGTTGATAAGAGTACTTAATTACAACTTTTGTAATAATCCTAGCATATCTAAAATACAGCATTTACTATTTTCCAACTTTTTTGAATTAGGTATATGCCTGAAAGGTAAAGTTTACTCAAGTTGAAAGTATTGACGCACAGTGTCTGCGAGTAAACATATTCTTTTCGGTATTTTGGAGATTTTTATTGACTGAAATCGCAGGTATCCAAAGACTTTTGCACGGCAGTTTATTACAATTTGATAGATAAAGGGGTGAATTTGAGGGACAAATTTTGTCAGTCTTCTTTAAGCAGTATCATCTTAAAGAAAGTTCTAGAATTAATTTTCAAGAAAATTTAATTAGAACATACTTTAGCATTGCAGCCCAGAAAAATCCTAATTTCCTAGATGGACGTACTAGCATTGTTCACTTATTCGAATGGAAATGGACCGATATAGCGGCAGAATGTGAGCGTTTCTTGGGACCAAATGGATACGGAGGTGTTCAAGTCTCTCCGGTGAATGAAAATATCGTTACACGTGTTACAAACTCTGCAATGAGACCTTGGTGGGAGAGATACCAGCCATTAAGCTATAAGATCATCACTAGATCTGGTAACCAAGAGGATTTTGTGGATATGGTACATAGATGCAATACTGTCGGTGTAAGGTAATTATTGCGAATTTTGTTTGAAAATGTCACTGACTTTATGGAGCACAATAGTAACATTTTAGTTAACAAAATATTTTTTTTAAATTATTTATTTGGTATTAAGTTACCTATACAGCGAGTAAACGAGCATACCTTGCACCTGACGTTGATTTGTGTTAGGACGGGAAATTGCCCTGGGGCGATCAAGGCAGGAAATACTCACGAGGTCCAGAAATAATGGGTTAATTCCTAGGGGTCACATATTAGGGTCTAAAATTACCTTATAACTATACCTCATCATGTGTACCTCCGTTTGATACTCAGAGCGGCAGGAATTTCTTCCTGTATCTCATTGCCTCTTGGATGAACTCATGTGTAGATATTACATAATGGGTCTCTCTGGCTGTCTTACAATTTTAATTTTACATTTTCAATGAAATTTTGTAGGACTTACGTTTTTTCTGCCAATAGTGATCCAAGGTTTATGGTGGATATATTTTTTTTAATTTAACAACTCGCTCTCGAGTTTTTCTGTTTCTTTGATGTGTTTTGTGCATTCCATGAACAAATGGTTTAAGTCTCCTGTGGATACACAATTCTATAATGTTTATAGAGTTTTTGTGGACGTTGTCTTCAACCACATGACAGGAAACGTTGCAAATGCTACTGGAACCGGTGGAACTAAAGCTGATCCTGGTAACTTCAATTATCCTGGTGTTCCTTACGCTAAAGCTGACTTCCATATGCCTACGTGTCAGATAGAGGACTATCAGAATGCAACTCAAGTTCGGTTTTGCGAACTGGTCAATCTGCGCGATTTGGACCAAAGTTCGGAATATGTCCGAACAATGATTGTTAATTTCCTTAATAAGTTGATAGATTTTGGAATTGCTGGATTTAGGTAATGAAACAACAAATATTATAATGAAGAATTTAACTATGAACTTAATAACGTAAAATTTACTTTTGGGTAGAGTTGACGCTGCAAAGCATATGTCGCCATCTGATTTGTTAGTCATATACAGCCGTCTACAAAATTTAAAAACAATTCATCGCTTCGGACCAAATGACAGACCATTTATCTATCAGGAAGTCATAGATCTAGGAGGTGAGGCTGTTCGAAAAGAAGAATACACTGCATTTGGAACAGTTACCGAATTCAAATACGGGGCACTATTGGGTGAATATTTTAGAGGGAATAAGCCGCTATCAGAACTGAAGACATTCGATACAGATAATGGTTTATTACCATCTAACGATGCTCTAGCTTTTGTTGATAACCACGATAATCAACGTGGACATGGTGCTGGAGGTGATGCTATTTTAACGTATAAAAATCCTAAAGAATACAAGGTAAACATTAATTTTTAAAACAGTCCAACGATTTTTCATATATCTTTACTTCTGCAGATGGCTGTATCTTTTATGCTAGCATATCCTTACGGAACTACAAGAGTTATGTCGAGTTTTTCTTTTAATAATACAGACTTCGGTCCACCTCAAGATTCTGATGAAAACATAGTGAGTCCAGAGATACTTGATACAGGGTTATGTGGAGAAGGGTGGGTTTGTGAACATCGATGGCCACAGATTGTTAATATGGTTAAGTTTCGAAATAATGTACAGGGTACAGAACTGACTAACTGGTGGGATAATGGGAAAAATCAGATCGCTTTTGGAAGGCAAGTTGGTTGAGTTTAAATCAATTTTTTCGACATTTTGTTTTGATTTTTATATTTATGTTATTTGATTATAGAGGAGATAAAGGATTTGTAGTGTTTAATCTCGGTGAAGATATGAAAGAAACTCTACAAACTGGATTGCCAGCTGGACAGTACTGTGATATGATTTCTGGTTTGTTAGAAGTAGATAAGTGTACAGGAAAGACAATTACAGTTAACTCTGATGGTACTGCTGTGATTGAAATACTGGAAAAAGATGAAGTGCCAATGATAGCAATACATTCTGGAGGAAAATTGTGAGATACTATTTTATTTTTAATTTTTTTAAGAATCAGTTATAATTATTTTCATTTTTTAGAATTCGACTACCCATTGACATCAGAAAATAATAATAATCAACATAAGCACTATTATCATGAGCATAACACAAGCCTTTTATAACATTTAAGCAACTAAAAATCAAAAAAGGTTGTCTGTAAATATTATATATACGAAGTAATGTAAATAAATTTATTTATATGAAAACATCATTGTTCATTATTTATTATTATTAATACATATATTTTAAATCTTTAACTAATCAATTCATTATCGTTGCTTTGTTATATATTATCCTTTCATCAGAAAAATATTTGCTTGGATAAAAATTCAAACCTTCCATAAATTAGAGCGATTTATTCCATAAAATGAAAAATTCATCGATCAATTCTTTTAAAATAGAAGTTTCGAATAATTAGTTTTTAAAACGTCTCTATGTAGCCAATTGTGTAGAATTTCAATAAATAGAGCCCTTTCGGCAAGTTATCTCATTTATCTATTTTTAATATCCAATTACTCAAAAACCATACGTCCAATATTTCAAATAAAAATGAGTAAAATATATGAGCTATCCATAAATAACATATTAAAATTTTAGACTTTTATCTATACATGCTCTAATGATCGGATAACCTTAACAAAAATTCAGTTAACTTCATGGTGTACTGTATTTCATTAAGTTTGTATCAACATTTCATTCAATATTGCAGTGTATATTCTCAGAATGATCAAATCTGGTAAAACAAATACAGAAAATTATGCACCAGAAAAAAACGTTGTACATACCGGGTGGACCATTTTAACGTTTATTGGAGAATAACTCGACCGGTAAGTGAAATAATAAAAAAGTTTTCAGATAAAAGTTGTACGGTTTGGAGGGGGACATAGACGTATTTGGATGAATTTTTTTTAGGTGGTGTTTTCAAGGTGGTATGAAGGTCAGCATAATTTTTTTAAATAGGAACCTATAGTTTTTATCAAGTAATTTTATTTAACGTGAATAGACACGAATCTTTCATTGATAACTTTAACAAGATATCTAACAAAATTTAACAAGATATCTAACAAAATAATTCGAGATTTTGAAAATTCAATACATTTTTTTACTCAGAAACCATCAAGTTTAGAGAAAAAGTATAAAATACAAAAAATGTTTATTTTGGTAGGTATAATAAAACTTTAAGAATTCTTTTTAAAATTATTCTAAAAATTTTTAACATTGTTTTTTATAAATAAAATAAATTAAAGAAGTTTCAAAATTTTAAAAATAATTCCTTAGTTTCATTAGATCAAAATATAAACATTTTTGTTTCTTGTACTTTTTCTCTAAAATTTATGGTTTCTGAGTAAAAAAAATATTGAATGTTCAAAATCTCGAATTATTTTGTTAGATATCTTGGAAAGGTTATGTTGTTAAAAAAAAGTTATCAATGAAAGATTCGTGTCTATTCACGTTAAATAAAATAACTTGATATAAATTATAGGTTCCTGTTAAAAAAAATGATGTTGATCTTTATACCACTTTGAAAACACCACCTAAAAATTTTTTATCTAAGTACGTCTATGTCCCCCTCCAAACCGTACAACTTTTATCTGAAAACTTTTTTATTATTTCACTTACCGGTCGAGTTATTCTCCATTAAACGTTAAAATGGTCCACCCGGTATATTACTAAAACTAACACTTTGACAGTCAATTACATATAATAACTACTTACTCCACATTACACCGATATTTTCCAGACCAGTACCGACCATAGTCACAGTATGTGCATGTTCAGCAAATATTGGACCAGTTATTGTTGATACCATGCAGTGTAATGACGCAGTTAATGATTCCATAAATAACATCGATGCAACTAAAGTGGTATCTAGCAGCTTCTCAATGGTAAGAAGTTCAGCATACACATCGAAACCAGATGATTTGAATGCAGTAGAAGTTATTTCTGAAGATATAAGTGATAGTGATAGCTCCAGCAGTGCTGCTATCGTTCAAGGATTTGGTAGTAACAAGATTGTGGTGATAGAAGGTGATAGGAGATACGATAATAGGGAAGATGCATTAGATCCAAATGCTGTTAAGTTTGGTTAGTCAAAATAAATGACAGTTTCACTAATGTCCGGTATTATAAAGGACCTAGTAAATTTGCAAGGTAGCTAGCACTCAAGGTTAGTAAATACACAGGTTGTACCATAACTCTGTTTGTGAGGTGGAGGGGATGGCATGAGAGGAGACACCGAGGGGAAACACAGATGGGAGATCGCGTCATCATGAGGAACATTACAACGTTATAAATGGCTGTCAGTATTAAAACTGTCAGAGTATATTTAAGATATTTATTTTTCGCATATTAAGTTATTGTTTTAGTACTTATTATGTAAGTTTATTCATTGTAAGTTGTTTTTAAACTATTATTAAATATTTTCATTTGATATTGATAGTGTACTGAATTTAAAACTACGTTTTTATTATGTTATTCATATAAATTATAGTTTTAAGCAAGTGTTTGTTTAAGATAGAGAAAACTATTTTTTTTGGTCGTCACATCGAGGCTCATAACTTTGTAAATATTTAATATTTTTCAATAAAAATTGATATTAAATAAGTTGAATATATACTTAATAAAATGTCATTTACCTGATTCAAAAATAATTAGTTATATCTGTGAAAAAAATTCCCAAACATTGACAATTTTTTTCTATATTATTAATAAAGTTTTTTTGAATTTTAAAATGATTTTTTTTTTAAATCTTCGCGACCATGACCAGAATGTATCCCCTGAGGAACGGAGTTATTTGTATTTAAGTTAGATACATAAATAAATGTACATACTCTAGTAAAAAAATGTTTCAAAGTGCTATTATTATTTTAGTGATACTAATAAACTAGTATGTTTAATACATGATTATTTATAATGCTTTGTGCTTCTGTGATCGATAAAATTTATTTTTTATAGTTACAAATGTCCAAAAAATTTAAATAATACAGAAAACAATGTTAAATAAATATGTATTTGCAAGCGAGATTACTTTAGTACATTTAAAATGTTCCTCATAGTGACGTAGGTGACGTATTTCCCGCGTAATTCCCGCGCGAATACCTGATTGGCCAAAAGTTATGGTACAACCTGTGTATTTACTAACCTTGGCTAGCACTCATAAATGAAGTTATTAATTTTGTTATAGTATCTATGGATTAGCTATGGAATTTAGAGCAGTGATATTTCAACGTATTGTAACACAGTTGGCGACTCTGACCGTGTAAAATAATTTTCATAATAGCACAATTGTTTTAATACCGTTGGAGTTTACATACAACGCTTGCGCGAAAAAGTCATCACAAAACTCCAAGAGAACTGTCATATAAGTTTGATATCCCATTTGAGATTGCTAGCAAGCTTGCAAATTTGCTAGCCCCTTTATAATACCGGACATAAGGATAGATATTTGAAAGATAGGTATACCTGCTATCTGTCTTTATTGGCCAAATCTAATTGCTTTTATTAGAGCAATTTTTTTATTTTATCAGATATAAATGATAAAAAATAATAAGTATTAGTAGTCCAATCAAATTATCAAAAAAATGTAGTTCGTAAGACATTGTTCTACAGAGTCATTTTTTTTAATTCAAATTGTTAAGGGGTGTATTCTGAGTACCACATTAAGTTGGCGTAGTCTATGACCTTGAGCGTTGTCCGCCATAAGCACGAGAACTTTAAACGTAATTATCTCGTAAACCGCCCATTCTACGATAAAATTTGTCATAACCTTTCTTATTCACCAGGGTTGAATCTACAATTTTATTCACAGGCTCAATTCTCTATTGTCAGTTGGTGACGAGATATACTGTAAAAAAGTTCACAAAAAATGATTTTTTGCATTTATTTCGTAAAGAAGCGATTGTATTAAAAAATTTAAATCACAATCTTTTAGAACTCTCAATTTGCAATATTTTTGTTATAAGATGCCATTTTGCAAAATCTATAGTTTGCGTGTTATAGCCCGTAAAGCATTGCAAAAACACATTTTTTCATTATATTTCAAAAACTATAATAAAACCTACAAAATGTGTAATGACAAAAGTGTAGATAATAAAATTTTACACTTTTTTTGTTTAATGAAAAAAAAAACTTTTTTTCGTTAAAAAAATTTTTTTTGTTTATTTACAAAAAAAATATTTTTTTCTCTGAACAAAAAAAGTGTAGAATTTTGTGATTTTGACTTTTTTTATTACACATTTTGTAGGTTTTATTATAGTTTTTGAAATATAATGAAAAAATGTGTTTTTGCAATGCTTTGCGGGCTATAACACGCAAACTATCGATTTTGCAAAATGGCATCTAATAACAAAAATATTGCAAATTGAGAGTTCTAAAAGTTTGTGATTTAAATTTTTTCAATACAATCGCTTCTTTACGAAATAAATGCAAAAAATCATTTTTTGTGAACTTTTTTACAGTATATCTCGTCACCAACTGACAATAGAGAATTGAGCCTGTGAATAAAATTGTAGATTCAACCCTGGTGAATAAGAAAGGTTATGCCAAATTTTATCGTAGAATGAGCGATTTACGAGATAATTACGTTTAAAGTTTTCGTGCTTATGGCGGACAACGCTCAAGGTCATAGACCACGCCAACTTAATGTAGTACTCAGAATACACCCCTTAACAATTTGAATTAAAAAAAATGACTCTGTAGAACAATGCAGACCAAAAATACAAATTGATTGGACTATAGAACATTAAATCTAAAATAGAATATGTAAAAAATATTTGATTTCGAAAAATTTTGTTTTTAATTTATATTCAGAACAAATTTAAAGGAATATTTTACTTTGTTAGTTATTAAAAGTAAAAAAAAAAATTAATTTAATTTGAAAATTGAAATAGACAGAACGGTATAAATAATAATAGTAACATGTACTAATTTGCTGTAATGGCAGAGCTAGTTCTTCATTATTTTGAATAAATTACACGTGAATATATTTGAATTATAATTTTATAGTATTTAAAAGGATTGAAGTTTTGAAAAATTAGTTCTTAAAACGCCTCTATATAGCCAATTGTGTAGAATTTCAATAAACTTTCGGCAAGTTCTCTCATTTATCGTTTACTCAAAAACCATACGTCCAATATTTTAAATAAAAATTAGTAATATATATGAGTTATACATAAATAACATATTAAAATTTTAGACTTATACATTGCTCTAATGATCAAATAACCTTAAGATCATTAATGTTAGTATATTAAAATTTATATATAAGCATACAGCAAGAAATGTATAGAGTATAGTTTATCGACATTTTTTCGTGTACGTCCGAACATAGGAAAATATATTTCTTTATAATACGTTGATTTTACACTTTGACCGTAACACATATATATAAATTAAATGTACATATATAGCACATACCTTGATTTCAACAGTACCTGTGTGGTCAGAACCTGTTATTTGTACATGTTCAATGTTGTTATATAGATGTCGATATTGTTCGTCTGAACTTTGTATCTCGTATCTTGTCTACTCTTATACCATATATTCTCAAAACCATTGTACCTACATTAAACGAACACACACGTATATTATTCGTTATGTACAGGGTGACTCCAAACATACTATCTTATTTTACATACATATTATGAATAATCGTAGGTCTAATGCAGAGATTCCCAACGTGGTCCAAGTTGGTCTATAGTATGCTAGGGGTTTGTGGGAAATTTAGTTTTAAAATTAGTATTAAAATTCAATGATTTTATTTTGCATAGTATATATTATATACATAAATAGGTACAGTTGAAATGACAAAATAAGACCATTGCAATTACCAGGTGGACCATTTTAACCTTTAATGGAGAATAACTCGACCGGTAAGTGAAATAATAAAAAAGTTTTCAGATAAAAGTTGTACGGTTTGGAGGGGGACATAGACGTACTTGGATGAAATTTTTTTAGGTGGTGTTTTCAAGGTGGTATGAAGGTCAACATCGGCGTGTGACAAAGCTTATATTTTTTTAACGTAGACATCTAGTGTGCATATGTGAAAATAAAAAACTGTGTGACTATCATAACAGTAATCTGTATTCCTAATCTTCTTCTTCTTAACCTAAATTCCACACGAACGAAATCGTTGGGTAAAAGCTAGCCTATTTAATATGAATTACTTATTACTCGAAATATAGCATTTTTAATTAAAGTGGGCTTTATACAGAAAAAAAGAATTTGTCTATGTGTTAAAAAATGTGATCAATGTAAAAAATCCGTGATCGATTTGGCTCTGATAGATGTTATTTGTTAATATGATAATTTTTTACCAATATGGAAATATCCACGTTTATCTTATTGATAAATATATATTATTACTAGCAATGTTCTTATCACGGTGAAAATTTTGTTTCGTATTGAAAACATATATTTTAAATACAAAAAAAACACATCACTGAATTTACCAAACCTATCGAAAATTTCACATTCCCTAGTTGGGTAATGTAAAAAATATTCACACTGATAAATATTTATAAATACAACCATTATGTTTAATCTCTCTAGATAAACATAAAGATATATTTTTCAATTGAATAATATATCCTCAATAAGATTTTTTTTATTATTATATTGAGGAAATATTGTTATATTAACAAGATAAATTTATGAAACATTTTTCCATCTAAAATTTTCAATAAGATCGAGTTTTTTTGTATGCTGACGCTATCTATGCGAAGTGTCAAATAAACATTAATTTGCTCGAGTTTTTAGTGCAGTGATAATAAATGTAATAACATTCTTAATGCTAAGAATTTTATGAGGTACATTTATCACCACTGCTTGTGGATCACTGATTCTATTTAATGCGCATGCATTAAGGTCATTAATATAAACTATACCATTGATTAGAACTTTAAAATTAAGGACCCCGCATAATCCTCATGGGAAAGGGGTTTCGGTCAAACTCTTTGAAACTTTGGATTATGATAGTCCTTGATGAGTAGATCAAAAGTGTTAATGGGCACTAAGTCCTAAAAACTCAAACTTTAAAGAATTAGACCTCTAAAGCTGGGAATCATGATTGTCTTTAATTTACAATATTTTTTTGTAGAACCTTAAATTTTGCTCAACTTTTTGTATCTGTTCCCAAAGACATCTATAATCGATTGCCACCATAAAAAAGTCAACTTTTCAATTCATTGAGAAATTACAACACTTAAATCTTATTACGTTTTTTTAATTATAAACAAATCCAATTGTTTTATAATAAAAAAAACGTAACAATAAGATTTAGGTACTGCCATTGGCTAAAGAATTTAAAAGATTATTTTTTATGGTGATAATCGATTATATAAGTCTTTGGGAACACATACAAATAGTTGTGCGAAAATTAAGGTTCTACAAATTTGTTTATTATAAATTAAAGGCGAGTATGATCCCCAACTTTAGAGGGCTGTATCTTAAAAGTTTGAGTTTTTAGGATTTAGTGCCCATTGACACTTTTAATCTACTCATCAAGGACTATCAGAATCCAAAGTTTCAAAGAGTTTGACCGAAACCTTTTTCCCATAAGGATTCTGCGGGGTCCTTTATTAAGCATTTTTCCATCTCATCAAATTTTCAATAAGATCGAGTTTTTTTCTGTACACCCTTTAGCTCGTGTACATGTGCGTCCACATACTTGCTTTGAGTACTTGTAAATGGCGCGCATGTACCCCTCACATGTGGTATAAATTTACATGCTAATAACACAATGGACAAGTCACGAGTACATTACGTAACAGAGACAGGTGATGTTACATATGGTATCGAGTCACCTGATAACAACAATTGCCGGTCGGTCGAACTTGTTGCTGAATTGTTCGACATGCTTCAGCTCGTCGTTGTTCGGTTTCGGCGGAGATAAATTTGTTATTTATGAAGTTGTAGCGGTTGATATGTTTCATAGATCAAGGCGCTTGTCTGATTTTGTTGTTTCTATTGTTTATTTTTTGTTTTTTGTTTGGTTGGATCATTGTTTATAATATACAGTCGTATTTTGTTTTAAGAATATTGTGGGAATGGGACGTTATAATAGATCAATCACTATCTAATTATTATTGACCGACCAATAATTCGATGAAGCTGTATAGTCTGAACGTTAAGAGGGATATTATTTTTGCCCCTAAAAGAAGGACTGCGCGGATTTATGAAATGTCGCCGTTTCTAGTTTTGTAGAGAAAGGTTTAATATACAACCATATTAATTTTCATGCTTCTATCAAAAAGTATAGAGGAAAAAGTTCTTAACAACTGGACTAGTAGGAAATTGGGGTACATTGAATTTTAAACAATTTTTAATTTGAGAATAATAATATAAAAATTTGATGGGGGTGGTGTTATTCCACGGGCATTTTTGTTAAATTATTTAGTACCTAATTTTATTTTTATATAGTAATTTATGCTATTCGTTCTTGTTTTCGTATCTTTAAGTTGATATTTCTATGACATATTGATGTTCGATGCATAAAATATTACTAAAATTTTTTGAATTTTAGATTTCGTTAAAAGTATATTAATTGTATAGAAAATGATGTGAAAAGTTCAAATTTTCAATCAGTAGATATGTATCTTTAATCGTTCTCGAGATATGGCTTTTTAAAGTTTTAATTTTTCAAATTTTTTTGAGAAAAATGGCCGTAACTTTTGAACGTGTAATCGGATTTGAATTTTATCAAATTTTTAAATTGGAATCAGTGTGTTAAAATCTATATTATTACATATATAAAACTCAGAAATACGACAAAAAAATTTTTGTGAAAAATCGTCGTTTTTTTAAGGTATACCCCTTTGAATTTTTTCGATTTTTGGACAAAAATCAAATCCGACACGTTTAAAAGTTATGACAATTTAAAAAAAAAAAAAAACTTATAGACTATAGAGTATATATCTCGAGAACGTTTTGACTTTTGAGATACAGACCTGCGGTTTGAAAATATGAACTTTTCACATCATTTTCTATAAAATAAACATAACTTTAACGAAATTTAAAATTAAAAATTTTCAGGTAAATTTACATACATCAAATTTCAATTTGTCATAGAAATATCAACGTAAAGAAAATAAGAAGTAAAAGCATAAATTACTATATAAAAATAAAATAACTTACTAATTTAACAAAAATACCTGTGCAATGACACCACCCCCATCAAATTGTTGTATTATTATTCTCAAAATTCCATTTGGAATAAAAATTACTTCAAAATTCAGTGATTTTGGTCCAAAACTACAGTTTCATCAAAATCATGCATAGACAGATAGATAGACGCAGTGAGGGACTTTGTTTTATTCTACCTATAGTCTGTGTCATTTAAGTTTGCAGTGTTTGCCGGGTGATTTGACGGTACGAATCGAGTATTGTACGGTCAAAACCCTCGGCAACCACTGCAAACTTAAATGAAACAGACTATATGTATAAATAATAATAAATATATTTAAAATTAATTAATTATGTACATATATACATCATATCTTCATCTGAAATTCACTAGAGTCTGCAGATAATTGCGGCCATTATAAAATAATGAAGACAGTGTATAAAAGAACCGAAACTGAAACCTTTAATCAAACAAGACAAAATATCCAACAACGAGGTATAAGAGTAATTGCGAGTTGTTGCCGGAGAAAAACTGTTTTTAATTGACGGTCAGAAGCAATCAAATATATGTGTTTTATTCGGCTATAAAATTAATTGCAGGTCAAATAAATAACACGTTTGCATCATTAAAGATGTTGCAGTTTGTAACAGTGGCGCACTCAACGGGGGGTAGGGGGTTACCCTCCCCACCCTCCCCCGAATTTGTCAATATGCATTGTTTATTTTAACAATAGGCATGATGACTAATTTTAAACAAAACTATTCTATGATGATCTTATCTATTTTCATTTTGCAGAAAATAAAGGTTTAATCGCAAAAATTGACTTTTTTAAAACTAATTTTGAATTTGATGCCAAAACGCTCGCAGGTGACATTTCAGAGTTGTGACGTCACACTCTTTGTCAACAGTAATCAAACATTTAGAGTTAGACAATAATTTAATTATTTTGTGTGTTAAAAATGAATTCCAAAGATTAAATAATCTTGTAAGAGGAACTGATATTTGTCTAATATAAAATACGTTTACTGATGCGTGATGTCATTTGCTCTGATTGGTGTTTCATTTAACATGACAAATTGCTGTATTTTACATTTTTATTCTAAGAAAAATTATATTAATCTCGCTTTTAATATAAAAATAAATATATTTTTTAGAATCTTTTTAACCTATTTCATTATTTAAATTTATAATTTCAATGATACTTTGTTACTGACGTCATGCCTATTGTGATACATAAAAAAAATTCTAGGTGCACCACTGGTTTGTAAAGTAGGTAGGTACATGCACGGTAATGTTATTGAGATAGTTTGTAAGTGAGAACCGATTGAATTAACTATTTTCAAGAAATAAAGTTGATGTTGTTATAAAAATTAACCATATAGGTATTTGTGTATTTTTATTTATTTTTTTACTTATTTTTGGTTTTATGGGTTTCTTTATATGTTATTAAGTATTTGTGAATTTTTTGTTTTGTTTCTTATAAATTATTTTTTTATATACGAAAAATTTAAGTATATAGACTTCACACAGTAAATAAAACGGGCAAGTGCGTGTTGGGCACGCACAGATAGGGTTCCGTAGTCATTCTCACTACGATTTATAAAAAGTATTTTTCAAAATTTTCGTGACTGAAGGGTTAAAATCAAAAAGTCATTTGACTTTTACTATTGCATTTTAGGAGACCTATCAAATGACACCCCACTCAATGGGGTAAATGAAAAAAATGTGAGTTCACTTTGCAATCTATGAAAAGGGGGTCCAAAATATTTTTGACAATGTTCGTTATAATTTTCAGTGAAAGTACTAATTAAAAGTTACATTCTGATTTTTTTTCAGATTTTTTGAATTGATAGTTTAGAAAATAGAGGGGGGGGGACACTCTGACAGCGACATTAAAAAGCAAATATATCGCGACTGAAGGGTTAAAATCAAAAAAATATTTGACGGTTTTTATTGCATTTTACAAGATCTATTAAATGACACCCCACTCAATAGGGTAAGTGGGGAAAAAAAATGTAAGTTCAATTTTCAGTCTATGAAAGGGGGGTCCAAAATATTTTTGACAATGTTCGATATAATTTTCAGTGAAAGAACTAATTAAAATCTACGTTCTAGAATTTTTTCAGATTTTTTTAATTGATAGTTTAGAAAATAGTATGCCAAATTTCATCTTATTTCATCTTATTATCTCAAAATTTTTGAAGACGGACGGACATGGAGAAACTATAAGGGTTCCTAGTTTTCTACGGAACCCTAAAAATGAAATCAGCTGTATTGAAAAGTTTTTTTCGAAAATCTCGGTTTGAAGGGGTTGATGATGACTAGAAATACGATGAGAAACTTATGTTTATAAAAAATATTTTTTTTATATAAAAAAATATATTCAAAAAAATAGATACCTAGGTTTCCATTTGAAAAATTTAGTTGACCCCAAAATGACCTTAAAACCTCCACTCAAGATCAAAATTGTTA
The DNA here is from genome assembly GCA_949319165.1 of Sialis lutaria. Taxonomy (NCBI): domain Eukaryota; kingdom Metazoa; phylum Arthropoda; class Insecta; order Megaloptera; family Sialidae; genus Sialis; species Sialis lutaria. The sequence goes on from OX439244.1 coordinate 4,937,511, forward strand.
CCTCCATTGGTTTTGCCCCTCCAAATCCTGAAACTTGTGTACCAAATATTTTCCGTAAAAATACATAGTTTTCCAGATATTAAGCAGTCTCAAGATAAAAAAACTTACCCGGTATATGTAGATATAAAGAGTTGTTCAGGCGCTGATCTATATTTTAAATTTGAAAGGGAGGGGAGGGGGGGGGGGTATTAACAGTGGTGATTTACAAAGAAATATATGTTAAATCTTGATTATTATCTGTAATTTTCCAGCATATATCAATATTATTTAAATATTTAAAATGCATCAGAAGAATTTTAATCAAATAAAATAGTTGGTCATGGAATACGTTTTTTTCTCTTTACATTTTTACAACGGTACAAAAAACATTAACAACGTCATGTTAAGATATATATTTAACACATACATATTCTAAAATTAATTCTTAACTTTTGACTTTTACATCTGACACGACATAACAAAATAATAATACGAAATAATTCACTCGCATCTAATTAAAAAATAAAATACAACTTTTCAATTGCCATATTCACTATACACAATATTTCACGTACTCTCTTTATGGTAAACTAAACGGGCGTGGGTGTCAGTTAATGGTTATAAGTTATAAAAACCATCACATTATGTGTTCACACGTTTTTGCACATTGCTAACTCGATGGACGTAATTTTTATATTTTTATTATTGTAAACAACAAATTATGTTTTATTTTCAAGATAAGGGGTGATGGATTTGCTTAATTTTAATTGTCATATTATATAACCTATAAGGATGATGCTGCATGCAAACAAGATTGGTTTAAATTAATAAATTAATTACGCAAATAAAAAAATAAATAAACGCGTGCTTATGAGTTATTCAATCCGTACTCTGGCCTAAACTATAAGAGATACATCAAAATCATGTGTATATATTTTGTAGAGTTTAACTAGTTCTACATAAAAGTCCCTAAGACCATTTATCTAACTTTAATATTTTAATAACTGCTGATATTTTTTAATACAAAACTCGCGTTAACTTTATTTTCAACAGGCATTATCTCAGTAACGGTATATTTTTTTTAATTTAAATAGAACATTTATCATGGATCATTTTAATGTGCAAAAAAAATGCGAAACAGATGTCTTCTTCTTTTTCTTCTTCATGCATTCATGTCTGTGTGTCTGTAAACGTTTTATATAATTAAAAGAGCAATTGTTTAAATCTTGTGTATGTATTCTCATCAGGCCTAAACTACTGGATGTATCGAAATCATATTCACACCATATGTTCGTTTGATGCTCCGATAAGTTCATAGATTTTTTAGACCCGGTTGGGGTCGAGATATTTCGAAAAAAATATTTTTTTCCGTATAAAAAATACATGAAAATGTTGGTATTTTGTATGTGATCTGATCAAGCCTAAACCATTGGATGTATCGAAACCATATTCACACCATATATTCATTTGGTGCTCCGATAAGTTCATAGATTTTTTATTTCCGACGGGTCGAGGTATTTCCAAAAAATGTGTTTTTCCATAAAAAAAGACATCAAAATGTTGGTTTTTCGTATGTGATCTCATCAAGCCTAAACCATTGGACGTATCGAAACCATATTCACACCATATATTCATTTGGTGTTCCGATAAGTTCATAGATTTTTTAGATCCGATTGGGGTCGAGATATTTCCAAGAAATGTGTTTTTTCCATAAAAAAATACATCAAAATGTTGATTTTTTGTATGTGATCTCATTAAGCCTAAACCATTGGACGTATCGAAACCATATTCATGACATATGTTTGTTTGATGTTCTATTAGGTTTATCTTTTTTAACCTAGTAGGTGGCACCGAAGTCGAGATATTTTCAAAAATAAATGTGTATTTATGGTGAGATTTTTAAACAAATTATTTTTGGGCAGAAAAATAGTTTGCCGGGTCTGCTAAAATAACAATTACAACAGGGGGTGAAATATTAGCTCCTACATATATACAGTGAAACCTGGATAACTGGAATCTCAAGGATTCAGTTATTTTATCCCACTAAAAAATATGTCCCATTTACCTATTTTCCCAGATATATTTTCAGATGTAACAGGACCTCAGTATGAATTCTAGTTATAGAAGTTTCCCATTTAACCAAGTATCATTGTAATACAGCGATTCTCAAACTGTGGGGCGCGCCCATCTAGGGGGGCTTGATAAAACTGAAAGGGGGGCGCGAGCATATCGAGAAAAAAATGAGAAAACATATTATTAAAAAATGTATTTTATTTACTGAAAGAAAAGCAATAAAATATATTCTGACATAATAAAAAATATAATACACGTTTACATTTACACTGATATAATACACTTATAAATAGGAATGTATCAGTACTGCACAATGTATTTAATAATTATATTTAACACAAGATTATTACTAGTGACTCCCTTCACCCTTGGGCCTGTCTTGCAGAGCAAAGTTTTTCGAAAGAAGGTTTAATATTAGAAATTGACACTAAGCATTTTTTTTATATTTAGCTGAGATCTATTTATCAGTGAATTTTTTTGTATAAGGGTAGGGGGAAGGGGGGCGCGATGAGAACTGTGATTGAAAATTGGGTCCCAAGTACTAAAAGGTTGAGAAACGCTGCTGTAGTACGTTTGTGGATTAAATCATTTAAATTCTTCATAATATCGGGCATATTTTTATTCCGTTATTCGCGGAAGGTAATTTACTGTATGCGGCGCGTTCCCTTTCTATTTAAGACCGCGTGAGAACCTCGCGCGAGTGATGGACGTACATGTGCATGATTCATCTTCACAACACCCACTGCGATCCGATATGAGATAATTATTTTAGCGAACTTTCACTCGAACTTCGTGCACAGTATGTTATATATACATGAAACACGGTTTCTATAAAAGCGGGTTTAAAAATACTGGTTGCATCAATGGCATCTTTAAAACTAGCTGCTATACTCGCGATTGTGGAATTTGTATTTTTTAACTAACCAATTTTTGGGATACAAATGTCTTTCCTCAATATATTATGCAAGTCAAATTTACTTCTATGATTCGATTAACAAGTAACACTACCCAAGTGCCACTCGCCGATTTTCTGGAAACTTTGCACATATGTAGTACATTGAAAAACATTAAATACGTGTCTTATTATTTTGGCTAACAAGGCGTTTTAAGGGTAGAAAACACATTCGAAAGTTTAACCCCATTTAGCACAAAATGCTAACTAATACGGTGTTTACACCGAAAAAACAAAACAGAAACATCGTGGCTTTAAAATAATTCGTATTTAAAAATATATAGGGTTTATTGCTTTTTTGTCAAAAAACACCGTGTTTCTGTTTTGTTTTTTCGATGTAAACTCCGCATAACACTACTTATGAGTGTTTTTACGAATTTTTTCTATCATAATTTCATTGTCTGGGTATTTTTGAGATATCGCAAACTTCTTTCCGATGACGGAAACAATAATCAAATCATGAAATTTTAAGAAATTGAACTTAATGAAGACTGGATTATTATATCTTTATAATGTTTCCAACTATACAGTTTTCCCACCGATATTTGTCCAGATTCTGCTATTAGGATGCGTCATTTTAAATTTTTCATCCACCACTTCTAAATTGATATAACTGTTATTAAAATCGTAATTATGTATGTATTTAATAAACTTCGCAAGTAATGTTTAATAAAGTTTTTGAAACTTCTGTGTTTTTATCCACCATTTTGTATTTGCCATTTTCGTTAAACTAATGTCAAAATCGTCATTAGCGATCTCACAAATACGCAGACAACGAAATTATGATAAATAAATGAGTAGTCTAGATGCAAAACCTGCTATGTGTGTTTGAACAGATTTCTAGCAAAATTGCATAAACTGTTTTTGCAGCTTCTAGGTAAAATATTCTTATGCCTTTTTCATGAGTCTGCATCCAAAACCCTTCATGTTTTTTTCTTGTCTCAATTCGATACAAAATTTTTATGTTAGTTCACCAAAAATATAGCAATTTCTGCAACCGACTTAATCTTTCAAATTTAATTTTAAAATATGTGGACTAGGCGACTCAAATGTTGTAAAAACTGTAAGAGAATGCCACTCATAAGTAGCGTTATTTAGCATTGTACTAAATGAAGTTAAACTTAAAGTACCCTTAAAACGCCTTGTTAAAAAACACGTGTTTAATGTTTTTCGATGTACTACGTGTATACAAAGATTCAAGAAAATCGGCGAGTGGCACTTGGGTAGTGTTACTTGTTAATCGAATCATATAAGTAAATTTGACTTGCATATTGAGGAAAGACATTTGAGGGGTTTGCAGCAACGAGTTAACTCCATTTTTAGGCCAAACTGAGTTAACAACCGTTTCTGGAGGGAAAAAATCATTCTTTCGTTTGGTTTAACTAAGAATTACCTACCGTTGATAGTTCTCAAGGTATCCGCTGGAATGAGTTAGCTGCTTGGGTCAAAATGGAGTTAACTTCAGGAGCTGACTCTTTGTTTTTGTTCATAGAATTTAGTTAGTAGTGTTAGTACACTCGTTACTGTGTTATTTCTAGAAATAAACAAATTTTCTTGAAAATTGTTTTTATTCAATGCTTCCACACTTTAAAAAGAAAATAAACTATTTGGGGCATAAAGGAGTTATCTTCAGAATAAAATTGACTATAATTGTGAATTTGACGAATTTCTCAATGGAATTTTGCCAAAACATGTGATCAGTGACAAATAATAATTAGACGAAGACAAAGGCGATTTAAATACATTCTCAATTTTTTATACAGTTTTTTCTATTTTCTCACAAACTATAAAAACTGGAGATAATTCCTTGTTGCTGCAAACCCCTCATTTGTATCCCAAAAATTGTGTTACTTTTTGTGAATTTTTATAATAATCCATTATGATTAACTAAAACAATCAGAACAATTACTTGGAACAAATGACGTCATTGTAGCGAGGTAATTCACAAAAATCTGCTCAAGGATAAACCGGACGTAATGAATGAAGTATGTATGTTTGTTTGTGTGTAATAATAATAATAATAGCAGATTTCGGAATCGTATACTAAAACGCGAGTGCCGCCGACCTAATTATCTCCATCTCTGTTTCTCGTAAAACTTCACGCACGAATAGACGGTTTTCTCACGCCGCTCCGCCGTGAATGACGACGGCTCTATTAACACGAAACTGAAGTTATCGCGGGCAGTTTTTAATTAACGCGCTTTGTGATATAATGTTTTGTTTATGGAAAACACTTCACTACGTTCTTATGTATGTATATACAGGGTGATTCAGCACTGTCGTGCCAAACTTGAACAGTAGATTGAGAAAAATATTTTAAGTAAAAAACTTCCAATAAACATGTGTCCGGAAATTATTCCTTAGGGAACTACAAGCCTCCAAAGATTTTACTAAAAATGAGTTTTAATTTAATATCTAGAGAACCCTTTCTGATAGAATTATGAAATTAAGTATTTGGTTTAGTAATAATAAGTGTTATCGATTTATAATATTAACCAATTATATTTTAGACCAGGGCTGTATGGGGCCAATGGGCCCATCGATTTTTATCTAGTATTTGTTTGTTCGTTTTTTTTTCTGAGTTGGTACATCAAAAAGATTATATGACACAAAATACACAAAAACATACTTTGCTTGTTTATCATAGGATAAACCGTTTTCGAGAAATATCGACGGAAAAGAAAGCATGCAGAATTTATCTTAATACGGATGCTTCAAATTACAAATAATAAATTTATATTCTTGCTCCATGATAAAAAATAAGACAAAAAGTTAATATAAATATACCTCCGAAAATGCATCCATATCAACAAATAGCCATTTTTAGTTTCTTTTTTTAGTCATGTTAATCAAGTACATGTAACAGTAATAGAAAAGGCATAGATCTTCCAGGATTCATATTAGAAGGTTTATTTATATGAACTTTATTCTTACCATTAATCATTTAAAAAGAATATAAAATTATTTTTTGTAATTTGAAGCATCCGTATTAAGTTAAATTCTGAATGTTTTCTTTTCCGTCGATATTTCTCGAAAACGGTTTATCCTATGATAAACAAGCACATTATGTTTTTGTGTATTTTGTGTCATAAAATCTTATTGATGTGCTAACTCAGGAAAAAAATTAAGGAACAAACAATTACTAGATAAAAATCGATGGGCCCACTGGCCCCATACAGCCCTGGTCTAAAATATAATTGGTTAATATTATAAATCGATAACACTTATTATTACTAAACCAAATACTAAATTTCATAATTCTATCACAAAGGGTTCTCTAGATATTAAATTAAAACTCATTTTTAGTAAAATCTTTGGAGGCATGTAGTTCCCTAAGGAATAATTTCCGGACACATATTTATTGGAAGTTTTTTGCTTAAAATATTTTTCTCAATCTACTGTTCAAGTTTGGCACGACAGTGCTGAATCACCCTGTATATCGCAGCTGGATTGTTTGAGCCGTTTTATAAAGTGGCTGACTGTTTTACAAAATAATTTAGTTTCAAAATCTCCGCTCTGGTTAGGCCAATTATTTGGGGTGAAATGTGATTAATATAGTATATAAACAGGGATTCAATCTCCGCTGCAATGAACTGTTAGAATTTTAACATTTATTTTATTTGGCAGAATTCAGTGCCATAACTAGAAACTCGGGGGCCCCGAGGTAGAGTGTGTGTGAGGTGGTCTTCGAAAAGAAATACTGAAGATTTTTTTTCTTCGTTGTTATCTCAGTAATTTAAGTGTTATTAATTATAATTAATAGCAGAATTATTAAAAAAACAGTTCATTGCAGCGGAGACTGAATCCACGTTTTTATACTATATTAATTCCCTTTTTTCCTTAAATAGATTGCCCTTACCAAGGCGGAGATTGAATTCCTGTTTTTAAAGGAACGTACACATACTACGTGACTACGAGGAGAGGGGTCTTCAAAATACCACGCTTCGTCACAGGGACGGGGGGGGGGGGGGTGGTTTTCGTCACGTAGTCAATATCCTCTAGAGAAATCTCGCGATTTTTGAATTTTCAAATATGGCGCACAGCGTTAAGCGCTTTTATTAATGAAGACAAATATGAGCCAAATTATTATTTTTTAATGTTCTGTTTGCAAAAAATGATTTAAAACCATATTTATGAATTGCTACGTGAAAACTAGTGGGACAGGAGGGGGGTCTTGGCGTATACTACGGATGGTCACCAAGAGGTGGGGGGGGGGGGGTAAAAAAATGTAAAAAGTGGGTCACGTAGTATGTTTACGTTCCCAAACCTAACAGAGAGACTTGCTTATTTCACCCAAATAGAACAATCTGGCTGCGATATATTATTATGTATGTATATGCGTGGAACATTTTTTAACCCTTTGAACGCGAAAGTCGACTAAAAAACAGTTATGCGGAAATCGATTTTTATTTTATAGAAAAAAATGTTTTTAGTAAAAAGAATGTACATAAATATAACTTCTTTATATGGAATTTCATGCAAAATTTAGATTTTGGAAAAAATGTAAATAAATTCATCGGAAAACTGTAAAAAAATGTTATATCTACAAATTTATAATTTGGCAAGTCAAAATTATACAGAGAAAATAAAAATCATATTTAAGAAAATAAAGATAGTATTATTTGTTTCCATCGATGAAAATACAAGAAAAATATTACCTGCTTCTTAATAAATTCATTAAATTCACCAAAATTGTTATTTTTGGTAATAGTTATTGCAAGAAATCGAAATTTTATGTTTTGTGATGAATTTTAATTTTCTGACATGATTTTTCAACACCTTGTATAATAGCTTAATATCTATGTACTTATTACTATAAGTTACTCAAAAATCATGTGTCAAACGTCGCAAGTTATATTAAAACAATTGTTCCTATAGTACAGGATGTGACGTAGTAACGCGGGCGGACGTCAGGTCGCGTGGTGGTGTAAATATTTATACAACCAGTGACACAAAGAGTGCGCGCGTGCATTCCAAGTTATGTAAACAATCTACAATGTTTGCGCTTAGCTTGTCTTTCGCGTGCTATTGTCTACATCTAGACCTTTCTTAAACTATTGTAGTTATGTGCTTGAATTGTTTTATTTGAAAACTGTAATTCTTGTTTGAAAGGTTATTTTTAGATTTTATTTATCATCAATCCAGTCAAATTGGATAAAATATAAAATTTGGTCCTGCGTCCATTTCAGATAGCTGGACCTAAATAGTTCTTACATGATCACTTCTGATTTTCTTATTGGTTGAATTTCTAGCCTGCTTCTGCGAGATGTATATGTCGCCGAAATTTTAGTGATAAGAAAAATATAGGTTTTACTTCTATCTTCATTCTTTATGTTTCATAACCCTTAGAATAATAAAAAAGTTTTCAGCGCAACCCACGAAGTGGTAGCGTTTATATGCTCGATTTTCCGTCCGTCCGTTTGTCTTCCACCACGATATCTCGGCTCCCTGACCACCTAGAGACCTCGGGTTTTCGCTAAATGGTAGGTCTGTGGCTCTAGTTTAGCCCATTTTAGGAATTTTGCCGGTCATGATCCTCCATCCGGCCACGGATAGGCATAATGTCCATTTTTCATACAAAATTTTTCATATATGGCTTCATGTACCTACTTCGTTGGACTCGTTGGAAAGATTTTTTGAGTTGTGTCCATCAAGTGGGGTGCGCGGCAACATCCACGTATGAGTTTTAGTAATTTTTTAGAAAAATATCGATAAGGTTAGCAACCTGCACATAAAATATATGTCAGAAGAATGAAGATACATAGAGAAAAACATTTCTTAAGCACTGTTATAGATCAACAATCAATTAATACAATATTATACCATATAGCGTTGTTACCATATCGCTCCACTAGTCATTGGCGTATCATTCAGATTTAAAAAAAAAAGAATTATTTTGAATAATAAAATAAATTAATAATAATAAATGTTTTATATTGTCTTTAAAAGTATTTTAGTGATAATTGATTAACAGAGAAACATCTATTTGGAATCTATCATCTCTCTCTCTTACATATCAAATTCAATCGTAATAAACTTATTTGCATATTCGAAAGTGACGTATAATTAAAGATGGATGCCATTAAGTTTTGGTAACATATACGGACTAGCATGGGTTGTTATGTATCCATAGTCTTTTCTATAAGCCATATACAGTAATATTGATAGTACTCTAGATTCTTTTATAAACTTTGACTTACATCTACTTAATTACTAATACAACAACTTAATTTCGCATTTACCATTTTTGTAAAATACAATGAACACATAATACATGCAATGTTCATTAAGTAGATAGGTACTTACCTCCGAACTAGAGTAACATTAATAATTATACTATGACACCTACTCTCTAACTGACTAACGGCTGACCTTTCAATGTGTATTCATTAAGGTGTCTATTGTATTCCATAAATTAGTTTACTTTTTCATCGACATTACTTAATAAATGATGATGTACATGGGCGTTAAAAGATTTTTTAATATGGGGTAAATAAATTATTGGATCATGTTTATTAAATTTAAACATCCTATTTTTCATTGAATAATTGATAATTGATTAAAAACAAGCTTTTATTAAAAATGCACTAAAAAGTAAAAAATAAATTTTCAGCTATCACAAAAATTACAGGTTCTTACTTATGACTAAAACCAATAAAAGTGCGGGGCGCTCGCGAAGGTATATGTATACCTTTTAATTAATTTATTATTTCGTTATTGTTAACTATTATTATAGTTTATCAAAAATTCTACTGTATTAATTTGATTTAATGTGTAAATTTTCTACTCTTATCTTATATCAATTTATACTTCATTTCTTATTTTGCATAATAATTTTTATTCATACATTTGTCTTTATAGCACCCGCGCTTTTATTGGTATAGTCATAAAAACCTGAAATTTTTGTGATACCTGAAAATTTATTTTTTACTTTTTAGTGTATTTTTAATAAAAGCTTGTTTTTAAAAAGTATTTTTTTATATAATTTTATTTTCAAATTTTTTGTTACGTGATTGACTAACTAACATACTAACAGGTAAAACTCCACAAACTCTTTCATTTGATACCTTTATCAAGATGGTTATAAAGAAAAAGGTAATCCGCCTTTTACTCGCCAAACCCTTTTTCATGTGATACCCATATCAAGATGATTATAAAGAAAAAGGTAATCCACCATCTTAGGGCGTCGGCCATATTGGATTTAGAACGATATTAGATATACTATATTGCATTGTCAATGGACATACACGTATACAAAATTTCAATGCTCTAGCTTAATTAGAACTACTCGATTTTGATTACAATATTTTATCTTAACATACTAACTAACTAACTAACAAGTGAAGTTAAATAAAAGCTTGTAAAAATAGTATATTCGGGGGTGTAAATGCTCCTTTTTAAAGGATTTTTACTGGTACCTATGAAAGTTTAGTAGGTCAAATCATTTTAGAATTAATATGACCTTTTAATACACATTCATTAAGGCGGCTATTATAATCCATAAATTAGTTTACTTTTTTTTTCATCGGCATATCGCATAACAAATGATGTAGCGTGGAAAACGGCGTGTACAGTAGGTTAAACTTAAGTTATTTTAGAGTTAATCCCCTGTGGATTCACCGCGTGAGGCGCTGCCGTCGCTTAATTTGGTTAAAAGTGGAAGTTTCGATCCAGCCAGCAGGATATTTTGTTGCCCCGATTGAGGATTGCTGTGTTTATGCACAATATTGGATTTAATTCATTAAATATGTTCCAAATTGTTTCTATTTTGACATTAAAAAATTTACTTAATAAGTGAACATCGAAAATTGACGTATTGTTTTAGTATTTATTATAAAAGGAGGGGGAATGAAACTTATATCATTCGAAAGGTACTGTACCATAGATGTGCACAAAAAAAAATCATGTATGTATGTTGCCGTTAAGGCAGGTAAAATAAAGCTCGATTTAGATTATATGTGATCGTAATTTAAAGTACGATCTTACTTACAAGGAAACCTTTTCAGGTCGAAAATTCGTATCGAGTTTAAACTTTGTATATAGTTAGAGGAGGTCAAAGTAAGTAAGAAAAAAATTATCACAGCTGCGGTAAAACGGTTTAAGGGGGTGAAACACCCCTATGAAAATGTGCAAAATAATCATATTTTTTCAAATAACTCTGAAACTAATGAAAATTTAAAAAAATCCATAATACAAAATGTTCATGATTTGTTATGCTCTTTCGAATGGCGGTAGTCAAAATTCGAAAAAATGAAGTGGGTAGGAGGTGGGGGTTAACGGTTTATTTTTTTCGAATTTTGACTGTCGCCATTTGAAAGAGCATAAAAAATCATGAAAATTTTGTATTATAGATTTTTTTTAATTTTCATTAGTTTCAGAGTTATTTGAAAAAATATGATTATTTTGCACATTTTCATAGGGGTGTTTCACCTCCTTAAACCATTTTACCGCAGCTGTGATAATTTTTTTCTTACTTACTTTAACCTCCTCTAACTATATACAAAGTTTAAACTCGATACGAATTTTCGACCTGAAAAGGTTTCCTTGTAAGATTTAAGTGCTACCATTTGCCAAATAATTAAAAAATTGACGTTTGTATGATGGCAATCGATTATATAAGTTTTTGGGAACTCATAATACATATAGGTGTGCGAAAATTAAGGTTTTATAAAAAAATATTGCAAATTAAAGACAAGCATGATCTCCAACTTCAGAGGGCTATATCTTAAAAGTCATTGACACTTTTGATCTACTTATCAAGGACTATCAGAATCCAAAGTTTCAAAGAGTTTGACCGAAACCCCTTTCCCATAAGGATTCTGCGGGCTCTTTTCCATATTGACAAAAAATATAAGATAGATGAATATAACAGAAAGCTTTTAACGAAAAATCTATAAATTAAAGCAAGCCAACCTCATATCTTAAATCAAACGTCTAAATACTAGATTAACTATTAGATTTCACATAACCAAAACTTCAAAAAAATAATTTTTATGTATTATATATGCAGTACATATATTACAAAAAGAACAAATGATTGTTATGGAAAATCGATCTATTAATATTGTTTCGGAACAACCACCTACTGGTTTGTTAATAAGCTCTCAGTCAGAACTAATATAGTGTGTGTTTTCGAGGAAACCAGGAACAATAAAACCTAACTGCACATGACGTATTTAGAGCTACTTCAGCAATAACTGATCGAATAATTAATCAGTTTGGGAATTCAGATCCAGTTTTTTTAATTGGGGGAATATTAAAGGGTAGCAAATATTGTTTGATTTTTATATAATTCATTTTCAAAACTACCAACTAATGTATGTTTGTATTTTTGGTTTAAATAAATATACAGTAGAATCCGGATATAACGGCACTCAAATAACCGGCGACACTTGGTCGTACTAACAGGACGACGCACTAAACGACCAGATAATTTTTGCTTCCTCGTAATATCGAAGATACAAGAAGCTCCGTGATCGTTTCAAAATGAGAAAAAAAATTGTTCTCCGATTTAAAAAAATTTATTTTATTTATCCATTTCAGGTCAAGACAAACACTTTTGTTGGATCTACTTGAGGATTGTCCCATTTCAAAATTATTAACATCATGTGTAAGGGGAAGCGGTGACATTCCAAAAGATTTATTTTTTGAAGATATCTCAAGAAAGACACATGTTACGTGAAAATTTTATAGAACCTTTTTTGTAGAGAATTTAATTTTCTATAATATAGGTTACCTACGTTTGTTGTAAAATATTCCCTTACAAAGATTTATCTCAATTTGTTTTAAATTTTATTAAGTTATTCTTTTTTTTAAGACATTCAGTAATTTACTGGATAATTTAAACTTGATTTTTATTATGTACATACATATTAATATTACTGTAATTCTTATTATGAAATAATAATAATATACAATACATAGTTAGATTAATTTTTATTTAAATAAAACAAATATTAAAATTAACAAAACGTAACTTAAACATTGCACATTACATAAACATACATATTGTATTACAGTTTGATCAAAGATACAATGTACCTACATTATACGCATGTAAATATGTATTTACTGATGTAGAAAGTCTCTAATTTTACTAATCAACAATCAACATACGTAGGAGAGAGGAGAAAGCCGGGACGTGAGGCGGCGAGAGATTTTGCTTGTGCGTAAATATTGAAAACATTACACTTCACGTCGTTCTAACGGGACAATTTATTGTCAAAATAGATCGCTTAAACTGGAGTTGTACTATACAGATATGTTTTCATAGTACATCTATGTATATGAAACCTAATTTTACCTGAATTTACATACAACGTTAAGTCGTTATAAACGGAATCGTTATATCCGGATTCTACTGTATATTATTCTTTTTACAAAGTTGGGTCATACAGGGTGTCCCATTTTAATCTATCACCCCCCTAATTTTTTTTATCTATCAATTAAATCAAAAAATGCTTCAAATAAAAGTTGTTTGGTTTTGAGGGGGACCCAAAATGGCGTTATTAATTTTTTATTTTTTGGACGTCTTCATGGTCAAATAGGCCCAACTTGTTTTTTTCAAATGGAAACCTATATTTTTTATTACAATATCTTATTGTTTGGAAAAAAACAAGTAGCTTTTGTTCAAAAAAAATTTTTTTATAACTTCATTTTTTTTTAATATTAAACAAAATAATTTTAGATTTTAGTTTTTTAATAATTTTTTACTCGAAACTCATTAACTTTAGAGGAAAAATGTAAAAACCAAAAAATGTTTATTTTAATCTGATATAACTAGGAAAATTATATCAGGATTTTTTGTTAACTTTTGTTCTTCAAAATATTAAAGCAAATAAAAAATAAAATAAAAAATTCTGAAATAATTTTTCTAGTTATATCATATTAAAATAAACATTTTTTGTTTCTTACACTTTTCCTCTAAAGTTAATGGGTTTCGAGAAAAAAATTAGTAAAAATCTAAAATCTAAAATTATTTTGTTGAATATACAAAAAATTTTTTGAAACAAAAGCTACTTGTTTTTTTCCAAACAATAAGATATTGTAATAAAAAATACAGGTTTCCATTTGAAAAAAAAAAGTTGGGCCTATTTGACCATGAAGACGTCCAAAAAATAAAAAATTAATAACGCCATTTTGGGTCCCCCTCAAAACCAAACAACTTTTATTTGAAGCATTTTTTGATTTAATTGATAGATAAAAAAAATAGGGGGGTGATAGATTAAAATGGGACACCCTGTATAATATTCCAAAGCATCACAAAAAAATTCGATACTTTATTCCTTTTGAAAGATTTATGGAACGATACTTATTACACAAAAAAAGAAAGGAATATACGTAAAATAAAGTCTAAGATGTAATTAGAATTAGAAACGGCCCTGCTCCCAGCATGATTTCTTTCTTTTAATTAGTGTAATTGTGAAGGTGTAAGTTTTAATTATTTTGACTGCACAACGTAGGCAGTGTTCCGTTTTAAGAATATTGTCTATGTTATGTAACTTCAATAACTTTTAATTGACAGATTTCAGTTTGATTTATCTATATAATGCTATGATTATCTGTGAACTGCTTTCAGAATATGTTATAAAAATTAACTGATTTTAATTCCTGGTAACTTAATTAATGTAATTCGAATATTTATTTTGATTTTTTTAAACGAAAATATAGATATTTTGACAAATATATGAGTTATTCAGAAATCAATACGCCATATTAGTAAAAAAAATTACTATGCATAAAATAATACTGCCGAAATTTTGTAAATTAATCTATAGTCTGTTTCATTAAAGTTTGTAGTGGTTGCGGGGGATTTGACGGTACGATTCACGATTTGTACCGTCAAATCCCAGGCAACCACTGCAAACTTAAATGAAACAGACTATAGTTATTAATTTTGTGTCGATTTATAATTATTAATTTCATTTGTTTTATAAAAGAACCTCATTTTTCGTTTTGACTTTTAAAAAGTATCAAGTGATAAACAAATAAAAAAATTAATCTCTCTGTTAAATTTTCACGACTTAACTGCTGAACCGATCTTGATGAAATTTGGCATGGAGATGAATTGCATTCTGATGAAGGATATATGCTACTTTGTATCAATATTGTAATCTAATAAATATATAAATTTTACGCGGACGAAATCAGTTTTTCTATTTATAATTTTTATTTTAATATCCAACAAACAATAATTATAATTTTCTTTATTTTTCCATTCGCCGACAGTTTGACAGTTTAATAAAGTTTTAAGTAAATCGATTTAATTTTGTAATCGTCACGACTGATCGAAGCAAACATAACTTGTAAGAACCCTGACGAATTAATTAAACTTAAATGATTAGACAATTTATCGATAATTTAAAAGTTCAGGTGCTCTGAGCTGATGAAGAAGGCAATGTATGTAATGGGCCACACATGATAATAATCAAACCGTGCCACAGTGGGCCAAAATAACAAAAAAAAATTCAAAATAGCGAAAAATAATTTATAAAATTTGTCATTTTAAAATTACAATTTTACGCATTAGTTTCAAATATTTATACATCATTTCATATATTTTTCAAGTTTCTTATATTGTTTTTTTAATGTGTAATTCTTGTTCAAATAATTACATAGATCACATAAATTTATACTTTACATACACTCGTCGCTTAATTAACCGACCTTTGATTTACCGGCAGCTTAAATGACCGACGGACCAAACGCGCGATTTGCCGACCTTCTCCAATCCCCTCCATAATACTACCGTGATTGCTATCTCTGCGCGTAATTTAAATTCACCAATCAACGTTGAGGTTGACACGGTGGTGGGGGCTCCTCTAGACATCGGCAATTCAAGCGGTTCAATTACCAACTACGTCGGTTAATCAAGCGGTGAGTGTACTTTACAATATACTTATGTCCGGTATTATAAAGAGGCTAGAAAATTTGCAAGCTAGCTATGAGGTTATTAATTTTGAATAGTAGTTATTTATGGATTTGCAACGGAATTTAGAGCAGTGATATTTCAACGTATTGTAACACAGTTGGTGCAGACTCTGATCGTATAAAATAATTTTCATAATATCACCACTGTTTTAATATTGTTGGTGTTTACATACAACACGTGCGTGAAACTTGTCAAAGTCATCAGAAAACTCCAAGAGAACTGTCATCTCATTTGAGAGTTCTAACTGCATAGCTGGCAGATTTGCTAGCTCTTTTATGATACCGGACTTTACAGTATTTTAGTTAGAATTTTCAAAAAATTTAATTTTTTTTTATTTCATTTTCGTAATGTAAATATATTTAGGTACACACACAGAAAATTTCAAGTTAATCCGGCAATTATTTTCGAAGTTACACGCATATTTGTAAAGACGTTTCAGAGCGTTTGAAAGTAGGAGGCCGGAGTTAAGGGGTTATATACAGTTAGAATTTTCAAAAAAATCTATTTTTTTATTTCAATTTCGTAATGTGCATATATTTAAATACACACACAGAAAATTTCAAGTCAATCCGGCTATTATTTTCGAAGTTACACGCATATTTGTAAAGACGTCTCAGAGCGTTTGAATGTAAGAGGTCGGAGCGGCAGCGCGTTTTTCTCAAATCTGTGTTTTTAAAGTCGGTGACCACTATTCCTCGGAAACGGTTAAACCGATCAATCTCAAATTTTAACACAAGTTTCTTAAGAATATTTTTTAGTAATTATTTGAAGGTTTTATCTCACCGATAATTATTTATTTTTTTATTAACAATTTAAGGTCAAATTTTTGTCGAAAATCGATATTTTTTTTGAGAAGCCGCCATTTTGTCAAAAATTTTTATTTTGCTTATTCTTTCGATTAAGTACAAGATTATACATTACTTTAAAGAAATCCGTTTGGGTTTTTTATTTTAAAAGATGCAGTCCAGAGATATCGTGGTCACCGCAAGGCGCCTTTTTTGAGAGGACCTCCTGGGGAACAGCTGTAGAAGCTTTCGAAATTATTATTTTTAGAAATAAAAAATGATAAAATACAATTAAAAGTTACCATAATATGTGTACAAATTTTTACATTGATAAATTATAAAAGTCTTCTCTTAAAAAATTATTGAAAAAACACTTTTTTTGGCCTTCTGACTGTATGTAACCCCTTAAATTGATTTTTACTATTTTTCTTTGTATATTTTATCATTCCATTTTAATCAACCGCCATTTGATACCATTAACTTTAAAATTTATTTTCTTAAAAACTAGTTGGTCAAAAAATCTGAAATTTCAGTATTTTATTCATTTTGAATGTTTAAACAATTGTAAGAAATTTCAACTTATTCCTACTGGTATGACATACCTAACTACCCAACTTCATTAAACCATTGATTTATTCAAATACTAACGCGTTGGACCCGGTGTTACCCGAGTTAATACTGTAGCGTTATTCATAACACTTGTTTTGAATAATCGTAATCGATAGCAATTAGTATTGCGTAATCCCTTGCTAATGTTTTATTGATAACAATTTTGGATAAAGGGACGTTACGCAATACTCGTTGAAAATAAGAAATAGTGAAATAAAATCTAGTCAGTTGTTAGCACAGAGTGCCTAGAGTACTACCATAAGATGAAAAGTGTTCAGTGTTAGTCAAATCTGTAAAATAGAACAAATCCTCCTCAGTGCTGTAATTCACACCAAGGAGAAAAGTGAGACTTTGTGGTAGCGACTCATAAAGTTAAAATTCAAGTTTCAACTAGAAATAAGTAATATTAAATAGTGTTTGATTATTATAAAATAGTGTTTAAATTGTTATTAAAAGAGTTCGCCATTAATAGTGTTTAAGTAACGTGTTTTAAATGATTTGAATGATATTTAAATATTTACGTCGATGTTTCAGATATATTCTATGGGTAATATTAATTTTGTTATTTGTTTTTAACAGGAAATTTATAATATGTTGAATCTTTGGGATAAAATAGTGTAAGCCATTGTCAAATCATTGTTATGATTAAATTTATTTTATTAACTGTAGAAGTGAACGTTTCTAGAAATAGAATATTGAAAGAAATTAGAACTTAAAACCGTTACTATTCGCAGCGTGCGCGATGACAGCGCCAACTAACGGGTGGACTTTAGTAGCAACTTGGGTGGACTTTGACGTACTAACAAACAAATAATTTCAATAAAATATCGTAATATATACATTTTAGACGATTATTTATGACTATTGGCTATGTGCACGAAGTCTATTAGCGCCGCTAGCGGGTAATAGAGAAGGATTGAATGGATTCAACTCTCTTTTTATCATTGTTCAATATGTTTAATACCGTGAAATTTTTTATTAAACAAATATCATTTAATTTAGTTGTTTGCATATAATATAAATAGTATAGCATAAAAGGTACGTGAAAATTATTTACTTTGGATATCTTTTTCTTTTTAATTTTGACGTATAATAGAGAAATAATTAATTCGTTTACATTGACAGCATAACCTCAAATTTTGGCGCCGATAAATTTACAATATTGCTCACCACGAACACTCGCATCGACATTATTTCTAACTCCACCCCCTTGCACATAGTCTATAGTGGGATTAACCATGTTGACCTTTCTATTTTCAGTTAAAAACGAGCCTATTAAAAATGACAGTTAGTCCACCCAAAGTGTTATTTTTTGCCACGTTGTGCGCTGTGATCGATTTCGTTTCCCCCACTACCTACTTTGCACCCAACGAATACCCACATTATCATATCAACTTCAATTAATAAAATATGTATTAAGGATGTATGGCAGGTATCTCATTTCACCGAGAAATAGTTTAAATTTGGAGGAGTTATTCCTTAATAAAACATAAGTATCCACACAAAATTTCAGAAGGTTCTACTACATAGTTTGGAAGTTATTTTTTGTAAAAATTAACATGGGCTCTTATGGCAGAATGATGTATTGACGGTTAAATTTTAATAAAACACATGGTTCTAGCACTGAGAAAAATTTGAAATTTTCACACGTCACTTACATATTTAGCAACAAGTTTCATACAAAATTTCATACTCTTTCAGACCTAAATTCCGAGAAAAAAAATAATTATTGCTGAAAAATATAAAAAAAAAATTAAAAATGGCGTACGCTATAAAAATTATATTTTGACCTGGCAACAGCGCACATCCAGGGCGCGCTGTATAAATATATGACAATTATGTACATACATTCAAAATCCAAATATTTTATTGTTAATAAATATATTTATAATTGATTCAGTTGTATTTTATTTTTAGATGTTTAAATTAAAATTTGTTCGTGAGTTTTTGGTATTCTTATAAAGGACCTAGCAAATTTGCTAGGTAGCAAGCACTCTTAAATGAGATATCAAACTTATATGACAGTTCTCAGTAAGTTGGTTTTTGCCGTTTTTTACGCAAGGTTAGTAAATACACTTTAGTAAATATACTTTACATACCTTTTTTTTACTTCCTTTGTATGAAACTATCTATCTAAAACTTTAAGAGAACTGTCATATCGCTTGTCGATGATTATATACCGTTTCTTTTACAATTTTTCCGTTCCAACGAAACATGTTTCTTACTTTTCTCTTCACAAACTTGCTGAACACTATATTGACAATATTTGAGTATATGTACTGAACAGAGAATTACTGAATTAGAGAATTTATGTGTTGACGAATATGATCACAAATGTCACAAATATGATTGTTGTATGTAAATCAAGTTAGTAATACGAATGCGGTGTTGTCAAATGTAATGATTTGTTTTATTACATATTTTTTCATATATGTAAGCATATTACTACTATTATTATAATTTGCATAGCATTTATATGTTCTTCGTATGTTCTAAATTGTGTTATTTAATAGTATTTTAATTTCTGAAGTCATTTATAATATGAAAATACTTGGGGTTTTTTTATTTTTCACAGATGAATTAAATGACATTCAGAATAAAATTTTTTTATAATATCAACAAAAATATTCATTTTTTGTCTAAAATAACAGTTAATAATGGGAAATAAGGTTTTAAACATAAATACTAATAATTTTTATATAGTTTATAAACGAATTTGACTCTTTATAAAGCATTTAAAGTGAATAATTCATAATTTGATTTTGATCGTTCATTTCATCTAGATTTCCATTGTTTTTGGCTTAGACTGTACGTACCATACATCCTTAAAATCCATGATTCGAACCGAAATTATAGAATTATGTATTCCATGGCTAACTTAAATCTTAGGTTTTCATAAAATATTAATAGCCATACGAACATGCACAGAAAAATTATCTAACTATTGGTGAAAACTACATTGAAATCGGTTCAATAATTCCCGAGTCTGTGTGTATTCGATGTATTGTTAAATTAGGTTTTGGTCAAGGTTAGTAAATGATTAGGTTTGCTTACTTGTGACGTCACCACGAAGATCATTTCAACCTTCTTGATTTCATTTATTTATCTATGATTTCAACTGTCATAATATGAAACACAAATCACACATACATAATTAATATAATTAATATCATGTGTGAAGCTTCACTATAGCAATAAATGAATCGCACAATCTTTGAAATTTGAAATCTAGAAGGTTGAAATGATCTTCGTGGTGACGTCACAGGCAAGTGTTAACGCCAAGTTAATAATTTTTGTTATAAATATACAAAAGAGTCAATAGATGGCATAAATATGCAATTTTAAATAACATTTCAATTTAAATCAAAAGTGCATCAATATATATGTATATGACAGTTCGAAACACGTCAAGACGAACGCATTTAGTTGAAATTTTTCAAAACCGCAATTCAATAACAAATTCATAATTTTGTTAGTTTTTCGTGCCAAAAATATTTTGTTTAGTTTTTTCGTTATTTTATAAGTTTGTTGGTGAAAATATATTTTACAAATATATTTAGTGGTGCTCACATAGGCGTCCTAATTATTCATTTTTCCCCTTTGATTCTCCGCCTACAACTGGAGCGAGAAGAGCGAGACGACTCCGAGATTGGGGTAAGTCCTTTATTTTTCTATATTTTTACCAACAAGATACAGCAAAAAATACAGTCCGCTTTTTTAATTAATCGCAAATCAACAGGCAAGTAAGCAAACCTGTACATTGTGTATATATACTAACCTTGCCCGGGAAGTTTGATAAAAATCACCAGGGCCTATTTTTCGTTATGTTTGTTCCACTGTGTTCGGCTGACGTTGCACCTATTTTCAATTAAAAACTTCTTAACTAATTGGTATTTTTTTTGTAACAGCTTTATTTCACAAAGTAAACAGATTAATTACTCTGTATGTTATAGTTACTGGCCGGTGACTTTGCAGTTTTTAACTGGAACGCCCTCAGAACCGCTAAAGAGTTTCTACTTAATTGAATACTTCATGTGTGTTTTGCATTTTGCTGTTATTTTACGACATGGGCGATATTTTTTTTATATTTGTTTCCTTAATTATTAAATAGATAAATAGTTCGATAAAAAAACTTTTAAGTAAAAATAAAACCGACTTCAAAAAACCTTAGAAATATACAGAAGAATCCGGATATAACGACTCCGTTTATAACGGCTAACCGTTTTTAGCGACGAAAATGAAAATCAATTTAAGTTTCATATAGGCGTACTATGAAAACATATTCGCATAGTATGACTGGTTTAACCCTTAACTGCTCCACTTCTCCAGAATAATATACCTGCCACACTGGAGTCACCTCGTACCCCAAACACTAAAATGCTAACTACTCGTAAGCTATTAAGTATTTTAATTCAATAAAATTTCTCTATCATCTTCGAACGATACGGAATGCACTCCAATCGGTTATTTAAAAGAATATATAATCTTAATATATTTAAATTACGTGTCACATTGTTTTCTCCGCGATGGACTCCTAAACTACTTAACCGATTTTAATCAAATTTATACACCGTGTGCAGTTTGATCCAACTTGAAACATAGGATAGCTTACATCTCAATTTAGGATCGCAATATTATTTTATTGCAAATTGTTTGTCTTTATCAGTTAGCTCCAAACGATTCTAACAGATGGTGACATTTGTTGACTGGATTGAGTAAGTATTCAATAGATGGCGCTATGTCAAACTTCCAAACGTTTCATATAACCTACAATTTAATAGCATAACCACCACATGTTGCTAAAGTATAGGTTAACCACAGCAACGCGTGGCCGAGTCAGCTAGTATTTAATATATTTAAAATATTGAAAACCTTGTAAAATTTAAACAGCTTACATTGAAGTTGAAAAAATGTGGGGCGCCTGGTACCCCACAGTGGCAGCTAAGGGTTAAGAGACCAACTGCTTATAGCCACCTATTTTGATAATAAATTGAATAAATTGTCCGGTTAGAACGACGCACAATGTAATGTTTCCAATATCTACGCACAAGCAATATCTCTTGCCGCCCCTTACTCCTACGTATGTTGATTGTTGATTAGTAAAATTACAGACTTTCTACGTCAGTAAATACATTGTATCTCTGATCAAACTGTAATACATTATGTATGTATGTAATGTGCAATGTTTAAGTAAGTACTACTTTAATAACTACCCAAGAAAAAAATGTAGATCTGCAGAGATCTACTCAGATCTCAACAGATCTCCATTTTGAGACATCATATTTTTCACTGGTTTTTGATCTGTGAAGACTTGCAAAGATCTACAACGATCTACAAAGATCTCTGAAAATCAATATAACAAAATATGATGTTGTCTCAAAATGTAGATCTAAGTAGATCTCTGCAGATCTACATTTTTTCCCGGGTATGTATATTATTATTTCATAATAAGAATTACAGTAATATTATTATGTACAGAAAAAATATTTTTTTAAATACGTAATTTACTTTACACAAAATTTATTTAAGATATAATTAAAAGAAGAAAATATTTCTTTAATTACGTGGGCTGGATTATTAATTTATTGCAAGTGTCTGTCAGAAGAAACTGTTATTTATTAATTAGTTAAATGAAGAGCCAATTTTTTGTAATTATATAAGAGTAAAAAAGAGAATATTGCGTTTTGATGGAGCAATCATAAACAACTTTCTGTTAAAGTAACGCTTATTATTCATTTCTTAATTAGCATTTTAAATTTTAATTACTTGCATGCAAAATCTGAACCTTTTTGATTACAATACAATTAATAATGTATTTATCTTTTTCATACAAATATTATTACTAAGGATATTGATACATGTGGATAAGCATAGAGTGAAGGAAAGACGTTTCTCTCTCTCTCTCTCTCTCTTTTTCACACACTTAAACGTAGTTTCTAATCATTCTGAAAATTTAAGATATCTTTATAAATTAATAAAGAATATTTACTCAAAGGGTCTAGCGCAGCTATTCTCAACCTGTGGGGCGCGCCCCCCTAGGGGGGCGCGAGCATATCGAGAAAAAAAAATGAGAAAATATATTATTAAAAAATGTATTAAATTTACTGAAAGGAAAGCAATAAAATACATTCTGACATAATAAAAAATAAAATTTACGTTTACATTTACACTGATATAATTATAACTTATAAATAGGAATGTATTAGTACTGCACAATGTATTTAATACTATTTAATAATTAACTTATCAATTTTAAATTTAACACAAGATTATTATAAGTGACACCCTTGGGCCTGTCTTGCAGAGCAAAGTTTTTCAAAAGAAGGTTTAATATTAGAAATTGACACTCTAAGCATTTTTTTATATTTAGCTGAGATCTATTTTTCAGTGAAATTTTTTGTTTGAGAGTGGGGGGAAGGGGGGCGCGATGACAATTGTGATTGAAAATTGGGTCGCAAGTACTAAAAAGTTTAGAAACGCTGGTATAGCGGCTAGCCGGATAAGCATAAGAGAACTGCACCAGAGTGTAATGAAGAGTTCTTACCTTGTATTTATTGTTCTGTATCTAAAACATATTTACTCTTAATTTTAGACTTCTACTCCTCATAGTTAGGGAGTACTGGAGGTGGTAATCCTAAACGGTAAAATAATTTTTTTCCGAAACTACTCGAGGTATCTTAACGACATTGAAACTACTTATATATGACTATGAATTACATATTATATATTTGATTAGAATTTTCGCTTGATTAAAAACGGTGGAAAATGAGAAGTATACAGGTTGTTCGCGGGAACCGAGTGATCGTTGCTAACTTTGTTATTATTGGAGCTAGAAGATCGGTTTAATGGACAAAGTATCAGTATTTTTTCCGGGATGAATAATGGCGGTGTCAAAAAAACAATTGAATGTCAAACAGAGATATATTGAAATATAACATTTTTTTAAATGGAATACCCTGTATATTATTATTGAATTTTGTAGCTGAGGATATTCTCTTTATAAAAGTGTTATACATGTATGATGGTAAAATTGATAGAAAACAAGTTATAACAAGTATAAAATTAATAGAAAATATCGAGAATCAGTGTGCTATGAAGTTTTAATAAATTGAGAACAAATGATTAAAACATTTAAAACAATAGTTTGAGGTTTTTTTGTCATTTGTTCGCAAATTTTAAATGTTTTTAATTTTAACTAATAACGAAACAAATTATTTATTATAATTAATTATATTTTTTTATGAATAATGCTCAAAAATGTTAAAAATCTGCTAAATAAGGCACAAATATCTGAAATTATTATTTTAAATTTTTTTATCATTTGTTTCTATTTTATTAAATCTTCATAGCACACTATTTTTCGATATTTTCTATTAATTTTATACTTGTTATAACTTGTTTTCTATCAATTTTACCATCATACATGTATTACACTTTTATAAAGAGAACATTCTCAGCTACAAAATCCAATAATAATATACAGGATGTTCCATTTAAAAAAATGTTATATTTCAATATATCTCTGAAATTTGACATTCAATTGTTTTTTTGACACCGCCATTATTCATCCCGGAAAAAATACTGATACTTTGCCCATTTAACCGATCTTCTAGCTCCAATAATAACAAAGTTAGCAATGATCATTCGGTTCCCGCGAACAGCCTGTATATGTATAATCAGATATTGGTAAATGAATAAAGAATGTATTACATCACTTTGAAAAGTCCTATCATGTCTCGATATTATGCAGTTCTCATAAGAATGCAAGTTAATTTGTTTATTTAATATCTCTTAATCTATTCTCCTAATGACCTTGACATTTTACAAGGATTTTCAAAATATAAATGTCTTGTTATTCTTTAATTTTCATCGAAATATTATTTTTCTATAATGTCTACCTCACTAATATAAAAAGCCTCCCCATACTCAACAATTATCCATACATATATATACATTCCATATGTATCCTGGACATTTTTCATCCCCCCCCCCTTTTAGATCATCACAATAACCGCATCTAATCACACATTACATCTGTAACATATAACTCGACTTAATCATCAGAGCTCCCTGCCGAGATCTCAGCTAATAGGGGGGCCTGAGTGCAATTACGTTCCATGAACCCCCCTTGGTGATTGTGTAGCCCCCCTTACCCGCACAGGTGCTAAACAACCACTTCTGTTTTAAATAATATACCTACTAAGTTGTTAATGACAATATTAAAAACCAATGGTGGTATTGTTTCTCTGTTGGTATAGTATTTGATATTTACTGCTTCATTAATTTATTTCACCAGTGATATGATGGTCAGATTCATGTTATTTATTGGTAGGTTTAGTTTTAAATATGTAGATAGATGAATATTTTATGTATGTTATGTTTTGCATATTTACAATTATTTTTTGAAATAATGAGATAGTATATTTAATTATGGGTTATAAGATATTATAGTTTTCACTTTGTATAATGAACATAAATTTTAATACCTTGCACTTAAAATTGTATAGTATGCACTTTTATACATCGAACATAAATAATATTTTTTTTTATTTTTTTAATGCATAAGGCGGATATTTAATCGTTTTAAAATATCGAAAATCACATTAAAAATAACAAATCTATTAGCACGAAAGGAAGTTGGTTAGTTTTTACGTAAAGTTAAAATATAGAAAATCACAAAAATCACAATAAATACATCTAAAATATGTATTTTTTAAATCTGACAGGAAAAAATTTAGGTCAAGTTCAAACAACCTCCTATCTCGCATAGGAACTGAGATATTTACGATTTTTCCAACTTGATTTACTATTATCGTCACTGTTTATTCCTTATATTACCTAACTTAACAAAATATATACTAAAACCTGTGTAAAGAACGTAAATATGAATAAAAAAAACACGTAAATCGGATAAGTGGTTCTCGAGTGATGAAATCTCTATTAGCGGACAGACTTACGTTTTATAATATTCCAGAACATGTTGACAACCAGAAATCTTTTTTATCCACTTGGTAGATACATAGTATTTATTCGCTGGGTGCAAAGTAGGTAGTGGGGGAAACGAAATCGATCACAGCGCACAACGTGGCAAAAAATAACACTTTGGGTGGACTAACTATCATTTTTAATAGGCTCGTTTTTAACTAAAAATAGAAAGGTCAACATGGTTAATCCCACTATAGACTATGTGCAAGGGGGTGGAGTTAGAAATAATGTCGATGCGAGTGTTCGTGGTGAGCAATATTGTAAAATTATCGGTGCCAAAATTTGAGGTTATGCTGTCAATGTAAACGAATTAATTATTTCTCTATTATACATCATAATTAAGGAGAAAAAGATACCCAAAATAAATAATTTTCACGTACCTTTTATGCTATACTATTTATATTATATGCAAACAACTAAATTAAATGATATTTGTTTAATAAAAAATTTCACGGTATTAAACATATGAAACAGTGATAAAAAGAGAGTTGAATCCATTCAATCCTTCTCTATTACCCGCTAGCGGCGCTAATACACTTCGTGCACATAGCCAATAGTCATAAATAATCGTCTAAAATGTACATATTACGATATTTTATTGAAATTATTTGTTTGTTAGTACGCCAAAGTCCACCCAAGTTGCTACTAAAGTCCACCCGTTAGTTGGCGCTGTCATCGCGCACGCTGTGAATAGATATACATTATTATACATATATCAAATTCTAGATACCGCACTCAATTTTTAACCCTTTACACATCAACCCTCTGACTTATACATAATACAAATGACACTAGATATTATCGCCATGTTTCACTCTACGTGCTACAAATACCACCCGGAGTAAGGAGTAATTGAGCAATTTGTTACGTTCTGTGTGAGAGGTTTTTAATTATTAACCTGATTAATAGACGCCCCATGCGGGGCTCGAACCCGCGGACCGACTACTACCGCAGTACTAGAGCTCGATCGTGCACGACCAATTTGCCCTTTCTTAAGATCCTTGTTATTCATTGTGTCCGATAGTTTCTGTCAAGTTTGAAACTAAAAACGGAATAATTTTTGATTGAGATACCAACCGAGATGTCTCGACTTATATTCAGGAGTCAAGATTAAGTGACAATTATTTTTATCGATAATAATATAATTAATCCATACCTAATATTATTTCTGTCTGTATGTTTGATTCCTTTTCACGGCTAAACCGCTGAACCGATCTTGATGAAATTTGGCAGGAAGATAGCTTAAATCCTGAAGACGGACATAGGCGACTTTGTATCCCGAAAATTGAATAAAAAAAAATGGTAAGATTAGTTTAGTGACATCTAGCGTGCAAATGTGAAACTAAAAACATGTTTTATTGACTATCATAACAGAAATCTGTATTATGTAACCTGTATTCCAAGCGGACGAAGTTAATTTATTAACGAATCTTTCATTGAATGAAAAATATTAAATGTTATTTTACCCTCTACACTCAGCATTCTGCTATACGACGGTATCGGTAATTCAAAAATTCCACTACACGACGGCTAGAGGGGCACCCACAACCTTTAACGTTGATTGGTGAATTTAAACGCGCAGAAATATAGCAGTCACGGTGGTATTATGGTGTCGGTACATTGTGTAACGGAGCGGTCGTGTAGTGGATGGTCGTATAGCAGAGTGCTGAATGAACTTTGTTATTCATATACATAGACTAGACTCTAGGTAGACATTATGCGGCGTTTACACCGAGAAAACAAAACAGAAACACGGTGTTTTAATGATCAAAAAGCAATAAACCCTATACATTTTTAAATACGAAGTATTTTATAGACTCGATATTTCTGTTTTGTTTTCTCGGTGTAAACACCGTATTATCATTTTGAGCGTTTCTAATTTTTTTAGATGTTATTTCCCCAGTACCTTTCTTGGATGAACCCCTAGTAAATGTATCATATTTATTATTACATTAAAATATAATTATGATAATATTATGGTTCAGAATGAATGAAAAGAATAAAACAGTAAAATATTTGTTTTAATATTCATGAGCCAGGTAGAAGTAATGGCTATAAATGTGAAACTATAAAACGAACTATTAAATTAAAAATAAATGACTTTTACCTAAATTGAAAAAGGTTTTTGGTAGCTATTTTGGGCGTTTTAAAATATACATTCAGCTGCCGAAAATAGAAGAAATATGACTTACAGATATCCAAAAATACATTAATATCTTTAGGTCATTTATAAAAATGTAACGGGATTTAGATTTTTGATATTGTTAGTTTTTCAATTTTTTTTATAAAAATTTTATTTGTTTTGTATGTTTTATTATTAAAGTTCTTTAATATTTTATTTATTTATAAAAATATTCAAACATCATTATTCCAAAAACTGCTGATTTTAGAGCTATGGTATGTAGTACAAAAAATGTTCAGAATTTACCGTATAATTCAAAAATGGCATAAAATATAGGCTGTGTCATTAAAAAAAAATATCGACTGCATATATTCATCTTAAGATACATTTCAAACGTCATTATTCCAAAAACTGCTGATTTTAGAGCTATGGTATGCCGTACAAAAAGTGTTCAGAATTTATTGTACAATTAAAAAATGGTATAATATATAGGGTATTCTATTTAATAAAATAAATGTCTGCATATGTTTTTCTTGAGACACCCTGTATACAATTTTCTTATGTCAAAAAATCCGCTACTAAAAATACTAATTGACGGGTCCGAGCGTTTTTCCACAAAATAATTACCTGAATTTTAAACGAATTTGTTCCTTTCATCATGAACGCACTGTATAAATACACCAACTTTTTAAATTCCATGTTTTTCTGTATTTTTTTTATAAAATTTCGTTAGTCACAAATATGAAACAAAATTCGACACATTTTAAAATACGACAGGTTTTCAAGATGAAACGCTAAGGAGAGTGCGCATATACATATATATGAGTAGGTTAGATTTATAAGGGAAAGGTGGGTGAATAACGCATCCTTACATAAGTTAGTTTACATCGGTTATGCGTGATTAGATGTATAAGAGAAAGATAGATGAATGATTATATACTAGTCAGTTTAAATCGGTGTCAAACTACGGTTTACGCGCGTCAAAATATATTTAATTTGCATGAAAAATAAAAATAAAAAACTTTTTTCTGTATAAAATATTTTTACTAACAAATAAAATAGGGGCATATTTTATTACTGCGTCAGCGGTAGCTTTTTTAAAATCACCTTCTTCAGTAGATTTTACTGTCAATAACTTAAGGGTATACAAAATCTCATAAAACCATTTTTTTCCTAACCAAAATGATTGATGTACCGAAAAATCAGTTTTATTACTAAAATGTTAAATTATTCCGCAAACGAAAATTTCGTAGAATACCAAAATTAAAACACAAATTACATTTTTAAAACGGTCATCAAGTTTTGATAGAGGACTTGATTGTTTTTAGGAAGAGGTCATCTTCGTGCGGTCAATCATCTGTCATGAACTGAAATAGATCTAGGTATATAATTAATCAGTGGTACGTCTTACAGAATTCAAAGAGAGAATCGATCCTTTTTTATCTAATTTATTAATTTGTTCACCTCAACCGCAAGACTAAAAAAAACTAAAGAAAAGTAGTCAATATGTGTTTAGACCTTTTTATGATTCGCCCCTGACCTTAAGAAGGTTGATACTATAGGCTGCGGGGTTGGCGATGCGGGGTATGGTGCAGGAAAAAGTGCATTCTTTTTTTCACACACATCATTTTTTAATTAAAAAACCATATTCCTAATCATTATGAAAATTTACAGATATCTTTGTAAACGGATAAATAATGTATGCTCAAATTTTCATCAAATTCTCTGTCACATCACTTTGAAAAGTACTGTCATGCCTACAAATTATGCAGTTCTCATAAAAATGCATGTTAATTTTTGAATTATTTGATAAGAAAATAAACCTACTTTGTTTTGAATTTTAGTTGTAAATATTTGTTTTTACTTCCATGTTCGAAGAAATGGAAGTATTGTAATACCGTCAAAAAATCGTGTCCGAGATAAAAGCAGATTCTGATTGTACTAACTTCAAAACGTAAAGAAAAGTGCTAATCGGATTAGGAGTTTCAGAAATATACCAAATTTTGTACCAATTATCGTCTAAAAAGTGAGTATTATCTCACCAATTTTGATAAGACTTGGTACACTTGTAGTTCAATCCAATCTAAGGGACCCTTATTTCATAAACGTGCCCAAAAAGCCACTGAAGGGGTGAAAATCACCATCAAAATTTAATTTTTTAATACTATTAAATTCATATCGCCATGGAAACAAACGCAGTTAAATTCAAATGTCACATTATTATTATTCTACAAAAATGTGTATTATACAGCTGACATTAGAATATTAGAAAACTAATATTTATAATGCAAAGATGAGTTTTATATTAAAAATTATTGTAAAATATATTACCTACAAAACATGGAAATCATGTATGGTTCTCCATACCGAAATTTCAATTTAATATCTCTTAAACTATTCTCCTAATGAACTTTAAATTTTGCAAGAGTTTTTTAAATATAAATGTCTTATTATATTCATATATTCATCGAAATCTCTGTTATTTTTCTATATATGGTGTCAACCTCCTTAAAATATTATTAACTAATTAACTACAATACAAATACAGTATCGGTTTTAACGACTCAAAATAAAAGTCCAACTGAATCTCATATAATTGTATTTTTACCGGTTATTACGACTATCCGCTTTTTACGACCAATATGACCGGTCCCTTCGATGTCGTTATAACCGGTTTCTACTGTAATGTATTAAAATCCTCTCAATTTTTTTTAAAATTCTATATTTTATACCCACTCATATTTTACTAACTTTTGTATAATTCACATCAATATTTGAAAACATTTACAAAAGATCTTACAATAGTGATTCTTTTATCTGAGCATTCATTTGACATTTGTATAAATGGTCTGCGGTCTATGAGGAGAATAAAGGAACATACAAAGACAGGATTTCGACTCACATTTGTTGAGTTTTGTTGAGTCAAGTGGACCCATTGTGTCTAATGTGTGAGAATCCAGTTGTTTGGGCATTTTTCATACATCTTTGATAATTCTTTTCGACCTTTTTCTATAGTAGTTAAGATTTAATATACTGGTAAATAGTTGACTATTTATATAAGTTATGAAAATTTGTTACAGGTTTTGATTCGTGACCAATCTTTGTGTCCAGGACTTTTGTTATTTGTGCGATATTTTTTTTTATATATAGGATACTGGCACCTTTCTTGAACGCGTTAAGAGCAATGTATGTTGTTTTTTAGGATTGGTGGACTACTTTTTTGTAATTCTTATGAACCTATGTTACTTATAAAACAACTACCTCTTTATTAAATCAATTTAATTACCAAAATTCGTAATAATAGTTTATTTTTTAAATTATAGCCTTTTATTTTGTATGTTTTTTCTCAACAAAGTAAAACCAGCAATGAACACTTGCTAATGATTATAAAATGATAAGTACAACGTTATAAAATAAAGACTTATAAAATTTAAAACAATGTAAAGCATTTACTTACGCATTTACAGTGTACTACGCCTAGTACACTGTAAAAAAATATTTGGTTCGAAAACTTTTATTTTTAACTTATGTATATTCAGAACACATGTACTTATGCATTTAATGAAATATTTTACTTTGTTAGTTATTAAAAGTAAAAAAGTTTAATTTAATTTGAAAATTGAAATAGACAGAACGGTATATAATAGTAACATGTACAAATTTGCTGTAATGGCAGAGCTTGTTTTTCATTATTTTGAATAAATTGCACGTGAATATATTTGTTTTATAATTTTTATAGTATTTAAAAGGGTTGAAGTTTCGAATAATTAGTATTTAAAACGTCTCTATATAGCCAATTATGTAGAATTTCAATAAATAGATCACTTTCAGCAAGTTCTTTCATTTATCGTGTGTTAAGAACTCTATTTTAAATATCCAATTACTCAAAAACCATACATCTAATATTTTAAATAAAAATTAGTAAAATATGAGTTATCCATAAATAACATATTAAAATTTTAGACTTTTATCTATACATTGCTCTAATGATCGAATAGTCTTATGAAAATACACTTTTCTTGATAGTGTGCCAAACCGTGATAATTATTTGTTCACTGTTTTTAAACAAAATGATCAATTATCATCAAATCACACTGCACAGAAAAAATCTATATTGGACCAAGAAAACTTTGTTTTGTATACCGGGTGTCCCAGATAACTTTTCCAGCATGGGGATCTCAGTATCTATAAGAGATACAGGTTTGGTTAAATGAGATGAATTATTTGTATGAAAGGGGTGAGTATTATTACACAAAAAAATATTCATAATTATACGTGGTTTAGGCGGTATACCCAAAAAACTGAAAATTCGGAATTTCTTTAAATGGCTATAACTTTTTTGTCAAAGTAGATAGGTACTTTTTGTTTGCGGTTTCTTTAAACACTTTTTTATGTAGAATTGATTGGTGTATTTAGATTTTTTATATCACTTTTAGTTTCCGAGATACAACCCCTAACTTTAGTTTTTCTTATGGGTCAGTAAGTTGGCTATGGCATATTTGAACGTGTTTTTTAATCTACTTTACAACGATATGTCACTTGCCATATTTATAATCGAAAAAAAGTCGAAATACTAAATATCAGTGATATTTATGAAGTATTTTATTACTAATTTTTAAGTGAGCCATGAAAAACAAAAATTGTAAACAAAAATCACAATAACAACAATCAAAATAACAAATGAATATTTGAAACAACTAACTATTTGAAAAAATATATTATAACTTTTTTTTCGATAATAAATATGGCAAGTGACACATCGTTGTAAAGTAGATTAAAAAACACGTTCAAATATGCCATAGCCAACTTAGTGGTCCATAAGAAAAACTAAAGTTAGGGCTCATAACTCGGAAACTAAAAGTGATATAAAAAATCTAAATACACCAATCGATTCTACACAAAAAAGTGCTTTGAGAAACCGTCTACAAAAAATACCTATCTACTTTGACAAAAAAGTTATAGCCGTTTAAAGAAATTCCGAATTTTCAGTTTTTTGGGTATACCGCCTAAACCACATAGAATTATGAATATTTTTTGGTGTAATAATACTCACCCCTTTCATACATATAATTCATCTCATTTAACCAAACCTGTATCTCTTATAGATACTGAGATCCCCATGCTGGAAAAGTTATCTGGGACACCCGGTATAACGAAAACAATATTTCCTTAATATAAGAAACATACTCTTAATCCAACTACGTTATTCCTTCGTTCAAGAATACTATAGTTGGTTTAAGAGATTATTGCTTATCTTAAGAAAATATTGTTTTCGTTATATACAAAACAAGGTTTTTTTTTGTTTGAGAAATCCTTTCTACCAGTGTGTAAGACAGTTAAGTGTATCTAGATTAATATTCAGTAATGGCAGTAATTAATCAAATATAACATTGGGTTAGTGTCCAAGACTGGTGTCATTACCTTATAAACATTATAAATACGTTCTTTGAAAAAATGTTAATAATAACTCACTGTTTAATTTTACCAGCAACCTGCGAAATCATAATTCAAAAAAATACAAATGTCATCACCGAAAAAAAGTGCACCTGTATAAGAATCCCATCCAACGATGCGAATCAAAATCATTTATCTTTCAGGTTCCCCGCCCACCGTTCTACGACCCCTGGTGTTACGTTTTTGTACGTTTTTCTAACCGATGCCGATTCGTAAAAACGACATTTATGATCATAACTTAAAAATATTGTTTTGGGGTACGATATTTATGTTGAACAGTAGGTAAAAATTGGCTGTTAAAAATTTTTATATTCTGTAGGTTTTTGTAACTCTTCTCTATAGTATTAAATAACAGGTAACAAAATGAGTATCGTATATATGTATATAAATTATATATTCTTTTGAATACGCTTTAATATGCATGTAAATGAAATTGTGGTTTTTGTTTCTATGGCTTAGTCAATTATGATTTTTTAGTGCTTAAATATTTTCGGTTATAAATGCAGTCGAGTCGTTAATTTTAGGTTTTATTATGTCATATGTTTTGACATTTAGATGAATATTAATTTATTCATATACATACATATAAATAAATGAGTATGATTTTGTACAGTGGCGTAGATAGCTTTTTGCAACGGGGGGATATGACAGTATTAAATCTCATAAAGTTATATTTTTCACTTAGGCGGCTGTTACACTATCAAAGAAATGTGATAAAATTTCTTTGATCAAAGAAATATGACAGTGTAATATGTCAACTTTTATAATATTTACGTAATATTTAGCTTCATAATATTTTTTTTATCATAGATAATGACAGTTTCTTATATTTAATCAAAGTTTTTGACGGATAAATCAAAATGGCGACTGAAAAGTGTTCGTGGACGGTTTCGGCTACGAAATTATTTATAATTTAATATATGATCAAATCTTTGTCAAAGATCTTTGACATATTTATTTGATAGTGTAATAACCGCCTTAGAAGTATTCATTATTGAAAAAATGCTCGTATATTATATTCATTTTATAATTTTCGTACACTCATGGGGGGATTGATTCCCTTACCCCCCCCCCCCCCAACTACGCCACTGATTTTGTATGTATAGAAACTTGATTGTTATTTATTAAACATGTATTTTATTTGAATATTTTTAGTGCCCTTTTACTATAACGGTCTCCATATTTGGTTTTGTCAATAAATCGGAAACGGATGTATGCTATTAGCTTTGAATATTATGAAAAAAAATTTGATAAATTGTCCCTCGCTGCGTCTGTCTGTCTGTGCATGATTTTCTCAGTAACTACTGAACGGATTTTAACCTGGTTTTCACTAATACATAGAATAGACGAGAAAGGTTTAGATGATTAGATGTATAATTTGTAGATATTTTGTGTAAAATTCGTAATGTCGGAACAAAAATAATCGTCGGAGAGGTAAATAGTTAGCGATAAGTGAAAATATTTCGCTTTAAAATGGTGATGCTATCATAACTCTATTTGAGTGACTCTACACAGAAAAAAAAATTGTCTCAGTGTTAAAAAATGTGATCAATGTAAAAAAATACGTGATCGATTTGGCTCCGATAGAGGTTGTTTGTCAATATGATAATTTTTTCAATATGGAAATATCCACGTTTATCTTATTGGTACATGTATATTATTACTAACAATGTTTTTATCACGATGAAAATTTTGTTTTGTATTGAAAACATATATTTTAAATACAAAATATACTTTTAAAATGACATCACTGAATTTACCATATCAAAAATTACACTTTTACTAATATTTATTAATACAACCATTATGTTTAATCTATTTCAGAGTTTCGTTAGGTGGTGTAATAATTTATTTATTAATTTGACAAATGAAAAGATTTTTAGATAAACATGAAGATTATATTTTTCAAATTAATAAAATATCTTCAATAAGATTTTTTTTATTATTATATTTAGGAAATATTTTTATACTAACAAGATAAAATTATTAAACATTTTTCCATCTCAAATTTTCAATAAGATCGAGTTTTTTTTGTGTACCTACATTATTAAAAAACTATAGGTATGTGCTACTTCAAAAAATGCTACTTTTCTTGGTTAAAAAAGGTTTAGTAACAGTTTTCGTTAAACAAATAAAAAATATTGACCACAGAATTTTATTTTGATTAAAATTTATGTTTACCATTTTTTTTTTTCGAGGAATTATACATCCAATCTTATACGAAAAGTGATTAAAAATTCATATTAGAATTGGACAAAATTGCGTCGTCGTTCGTCGGCAACAAAACTATGGTACATTTGGAGATCTCGGCGAGCATAAAGCACGTTAGTTATTCCGAAGCACAGCGGGCGGCCAGGTCTGACGGAGAGCTGTTTATGCTTTTGCCGCGAGCGACATATCCAGACGGGACCGGCCGGGAATAATGACCAAACCACAAAAAAAAACTCTATGACTGTATGGTAATTGTATGAGTTATATGGGAAAATAAACACGCTTATTATTATTATTCTCTCGTGCGAAATATGTTTATTTTACAGTAATTAATTCTATTGTTTTTAAAATAATGATTCATTTTTAATACAGGGTCAGTCCGCGGTAATCGATACCAGTTAGTTAAAAAAATATTTTACGAAAATGAATACTAAAATATAAAATTAACAGGCTATTTAACATCAATTTTCATAAACCAAAAGAAAATTAGAAAAATGTTAGTTAATTTTCACAATATTTCAAAAAATTTAAAAAAGCCAACAAATAAGGTGAAATCACAATAATTTACTTAACTAATTACATATCAAACGTGACGTTTGACCAAATTAAAAAAAAATACCCTCACCAACAATAATGACTAAGTGTAACCGCATTTATTATAAATGTAATGAGTCTATTGATGTATTTGATAAATAATTGTTATAAGTATTAGGTAATAATATCAATAAGCAATTAAACACACAAATAGTACTCTTATTGTATCTTTTTATTCAACGTGTAACACCCGTCACAATTTTCTGTCATACCCGTCACAGTGTTTGTTGAGTAATAACCAGTTAAATAGATTACGTATTTACCTGATGCTCTTGTGTTACTAAAAAATAATTTATTCGTAACATATTAAAGTATGATTATTATAAAGTACATACCTAACTTCAATATTTTCGCTAAACTTTTGAGATTTTGAATAGAGGTTGCAAGACTTGCAATAATTGGCGTCACACCCGTCACAGGGCTTTGAACGCTGGCATTTTTTTGTAAAAAAACCGTAGACCTTTTTTTCTTTCAATATACATGTGTATTACATTAAGATCTACAGAAAAATGGTAAAACCATGTTATTAAGTAGTATTATTTAGAAATTATGAACTCCAATCCGAGTTGAAATGTCACACCGCGAACTGACCCTACAGTTAAACAAATAACAAGATTAAAGAGAAAATGTTGACGATAGTATTTCTAATACAATATTGTAGCAGAACACTGTAAATATCCATTTACAGTAGAAACCGGTTAATACGACGTACCGGTTTTAACGACTCAGAATAAGAGTCCAACTGAATCCCATGTAATTGTATTTTAATTGGTTATTACGACTATCCGCTTTTACGACCTAATTTGACCGGTCCCTTCGTGGTCGTTATAACCGGTTTATACTGTATATTATAAAACTCACGTCTCTCTATCCGCTTATACCTCGAGAACCACTTATCCGATTTGCGTGTGGTTTTTTGTTTGAATTTATAGATAACCGGTTTCTACTGTATATTATAAAACTCAACGTCTCTCTATGCGCTTATAACTCTAGAACCACTTATCCGATTTGCGTGTGTTTTTTTGTTTGAATTCATAAATATGTTCTCTGGTTAGGTTATAGGATATATTTTGTTACGTTAGGTAACATAAGGAATGAGCAATCATGGTAATAGTAAATTAAGTTCGAAAAATCGTAAATATCTCGGCTCCTATGCGAGATATGGGGTTCTTTTTCCCACCGGATTTAATGAAACTGATTACAACCCTCTATACGTGACAGAGGGTGAAATATTATCTCCTGTGCGAAGCTAGTATATAATATAAACCTATAAAGAAAAATAAGCGATAACGCGATTGCAATTTTGTTTACAAGGTTTCCTTTTTGTATGTATAATTGGATGCAATATTTAGTTAAATATTTTTGGTCTTGTCAAATAATATGTAGAGTAGATACATAAGTATATGAAATTTGTAGGAAAAAAATTTACATTATTATGCTAACCTACCCTAGGCTTTGCTTCCCCTTGATTTTTTTTATTGTGGACGTCTCTATTATGAACTATTCAATGTCGTATTAATGATTTCCCCCTGTTTCACCCCCCTCACCCTTCCCAAAATAAATAAGAATGTCGAATATATGTATACTGAAAAAAATTTATGTTAATTTTTAACATGAAAAACATGTTAACGGGAGGACGAAATTGATCCTAGAAATTTTTAACATTCGACATGGTAAAATTTAAAAGAACGTCTACTAAAATTCAATATACTGTATTACTGTATAGCAGTTTCTATGATGGCAATAGGCCAGATATGAAAAGTAATATATTTAGAAACATAGTAAAATTATAGAGAATGTACGTGAAATTTTTATATGCAAGAAATTAAATAAAATAATAGCGTATATTACTTTTTCAGAGTAAATAAATTTTAATAGGTACTATGTTAAAATTTACCAGTATGTCATTGCAATTTTTCATTTACTTTATTTTAAATTCTACCGACTTTTCTGTTAATTATTTTCAGAAGTTGTTTTTGTCCTCAGGTTCACAGAATATTCTCTCCGTGTACTTTCATAAGAAAGAATGAAAATTAAAAGTTACATTATACTAATAATAAGTCTTACTTACTTATTAACACGTAAAACCAGTATCCATTGCAACAACCCCCTGGCGAATATTTAATTCCAACAATCAACCATTTAATAATCAACAATTAAAATAACAAATAACACCTTCCGATATGAATAATCAGGATGATTTAATCGCCAAAGAAAATTAGATATGTGATTAAAGAAATTTACATTTCCTACCACTTAATTGTATGTAATTAAAAAGAGATCACATATATGTATAGTGTACGTCTGCTAATTCGGCTTAGTTATCATTTAATTATAGTGTGTTTTAATCCCCCCTAGCAGCTATTTAAATTCTGATATAGTCGGGAAGAAAGAACATTACTCATTAGGCGTCATTTCAGCTATGCGAGGTATTTTAATGTTACTGTGAATTTGCTGCAGGCTTTGTTGTTGTTGAGGACTGGGTTAACAGGTGCATATTTTGGTAGGAAAGAAGCGAAACATGAGTAATTATTTCTGTGTGAGACAAGTTAATAGTATCGTAAATATATGTATGACTTTAGTCGATATCTCGATATTTCGTACTTTAAAATATACTTATAAGTTACTGCCACCAGTTTTGGATAATACTTCAGTTTTGGACACAATGTTTGTTGATATTTGATTACTGCCATCATAATGTATAGTAACTTAACTGTAAAACAGCATAATTTGATGATAATCGGCCAATAGGTGTCAAATTGGTGGATATTTAAACTATATATTAGTGAAGTCTATTTATTAATTATTATTTTATCATAGCATCTGCTTTATATTGTTTCAAATGTTATGATTCTTTATTTTATAACTTTTGTGTCATAATACTTATCAATTATCACTGCTGGTTTTACTAGAAAAAAAATCAAATAAAATAAAAGACTATAATTAAAAATAAAACTATATTTACAGACTTAAATTGACTTATTAAAGAAGTATTTGTCTTATTAGTATCATAGTATAACTTGTTTATTTTATTATTATAATATATTATAATTTTATAAGCTCTTTTTGGAATCATTATATACAATTTGAGTATTTGTTTTTTTATTGGTTATTATATGATAAAATAGGTACAATTAAATCATTCAAATTGCTCTCTTGAACAGGTTTGCTAGCTAGTCGTCCCCACCTTGGGAGGGGGAGGGGAGATATCCCATTTTAGCTTAGCTAGTCCCGATCAATCATAGATAACTCGAATACAGAATTATTGTCGAAAACATTTTTTTGAGCAGTAACTTTTAGTGTTGAATCCAGGGGGTGCTAGGGTGGATTCGATTCGAAGTTAGTTCTTTGAATTTAGATTTTTGTTAAATGTAGATTATTATTTATTAATTTTTTGAAGGAATCAATTTAACCCTTCGCTGCTCCACTTTTCCAGAACAATATACCTGTCACACTGGGGTCACCTTGTACCCCAGACACAAAAATGCTAACTACTCGTAAGCTATTGAATATTTTAATTCAATAAAATTCTTAGAACGATACGGAATGCACTCCAATCGGTTGTTTAATATATTTAAAAAAATGAAAACTTTGTAAAATTTAAACAGCTTACAATGTAGGGCGCCTGTTACCCCACAGTGGCAGCTAAGGGTTAAAGCCCTTTTAAAAAAATAAATTATTTTGTAATTTTACCCTCTCTCCTCACATCTGCTTACATGTAGACATAGGTGGGCATTAACTCGTTAATCCGTTAATCGTTAACTAACGAAGTTAACAAAATGCTTAACGGATTAACTTTTAAGTTAACTCAAAAAAATGTTAACGCTTTTGTAAACTTCCGTTAACTTTAGTCCGTTACATTGGTTGTTTGATGACAAGTACATAAGAAAGTTGTCGAAATAGCGAAAAAAAATTTTGGATGGTTAACTTTTAACAGTTAACTTTAACTTTCGTTAAATTTTCGGTTAACTGTAACTTCCGTTAAATTTTCGGAATTTTAATGCTTTAACGATTAACGAAGTTAACTTTTCGATTAACTGTGCCCGCACCTATGCATGTATGTATATATAATATACTAGCTGACCCGCCCACGCGTTGCTGTGGCTAACGTTTTTGTCATATTACATTGTTGTAAACTATTTACAAACTATTCAAAGGGGGGGGTTGCCCCCTTCCATTTCCCAAAGGAGGCTTTACAGTCCCCCACCACTATCACCGTAAAAAAGTGTGAACTCTATTTTAAAAAAGGGGGGGCGAAAAGGGGGCGGCAACCCCCCCCCCACTTTTCCCATAGAAAGCTTTACAGCCCCCCACCACCACCACCGTAAAAAATGGGAACTCTCTTTAAAAAAAAGGGGCGGGGGGGGCAAACCCCCCCCCGCCCCCCCATTTCCCATAGGAGGCCTCCTATGTTTCAAGTTGGATCAAACTGCACACGGTGTACAAATTTGATTAAAATCGGTTAAGTAGTTTAGGAGTCCATAGCGGAGGAACATGTGACACGTAATTTATATATAATATATATACTAGCTGACTCGGCCACGCGTTGCTGTGGATAACCTATACTTTAATTGTAGGTTATATAAAACGTTTGACATAGCGCCATCTATTGAATACTTACTCAATCCAGTCAACATATGTCACCATCTGTTAGAATCGTTTGGAACTAACAGATAAAGACAAATAATTTGCAATCAAATAATATTGCGATCATAAATTGAGATGTAAGCTATCCTATATTTCAAGTTGGATCAAACTGCACTCGGTGTACAAATTTGATTAAAATCGGTTAAGTAGTTTAGGAGTCCATCGCGGAGGAACATGTGACACGTAATTTATATATATTAAGATAGCTGACTCGGCCACGCGTTGCTGTGGATAACCTATACTTTAATTGTAGGTTATATAAAACGTTTGACATAGCGCCATCTATTGAATACTTACTCAATCCAGTCAACATATGTCACCATCTGTTAGAATCGTTTGGAACTAACAGATAAAGACAAATAATTTGCAATCAAATAATATTGCGATCATAAATTGAGATGTAAGCTATCCTATATTTCAAGTTGGATCAAACTGCACTCGGTGTACAAATTTGATTAAAATCGGTTAAGTAGTTTAGGAGTCCATCGCGGAGGAACATGTGACACGTAATTTATATATATTAAGACAAGATATTAAGATTATGGAATAATATATTTGCAGTTATGTTATGAGTGTTATGACCTAATACCATAGAACTAATACAACATTAACTTCATAATGTTGTCAGTAAATAACACAAGTACATATCCACATACAATGGTCTCTCAACTCTTCACATTTCTGAAGAGCCGTCTCTTTGATTCGAGTGCAGATGTTCAAGAGATATACACAAAACAATTATCATTAATACTGTGTGTGTATTTTTTATCCATCATTTCTCTCTATGGCATATGCTTGATCCACGCCGTCATATTAACTCAATAAAAGGCGGCAATTGTGGCAATCGTATAAAAGGCACAATCGCGCCATTATGTTACGGATAAAGGAGTGTATCTGTGTTTGATAGGGACAAGAGGGGGGAGGGAGGGGGTGGCATCATACCGTTTGCATTGTCTCCACGCGCCGCTTTGTAACAATATGACGTTTATAAATTCCTATCGCATTCTTTTTGAACACCTTGTATACGACCGCTTGCCGCCCGTCGGCTAATGTTGACGGGTAACCCTTGGATGCGTTGTATTGCAGGACTTCGCTATTACGAGAAGGTGATTGGGGGTGAGTTATATAATATTTTAAGGGATCCGTGGTAGGTACTTTTCAGTCTTGTCTTAATCTTGAGACAATTCTATTGTCTAGCGATTGGCAACACCAAGTTGCCCGCGAAGCATTTTTAATGTGCCCGTCACTAACCTAGCAAAATAAATTTGATTTAGGTATACTGTAAAACCTTTTTAAGCAATATTTATAATTGATACTAATTTGAGTACGACCGAAATTATTATTTTTGTAGTAGAAATAGTACTACACTGGTAGAAAGGATTTCTCAAACTAAGTAAATCTTGTTTTGTATATAACCATATTTTCTTAAGAGAAGAAATAATCTCTTAAACCAACTATAGTATTCTTGAACGAAGGAATAACGTAGTTGGATTAAGAGTATGTTTCTTATATTAAGAAAATATTGTTTTCGTTATATACAAAACAAGGTTTTATTGGTCCAATACAGTTTTTTTTCTGTGTATTTAAACATTAACGCACTATACTGGAAGAAGTTAGCTAAATTTATTTAGAATTTTCTGAATTTTATGCATGTTTAATGTTTTTTGTCATTCATTTCTTTCTTATCGACGAAAATATGTCTGGTGTTTTGCAACATATTTTCAAATTTAGAATTTAAAAATATAAATTAAAGAAATTACAATTTAAAAAAAAATACTGGTCCTAAAATATTACCTTACCTTACCCTCCCCTCCCCCCTTACAAATCCCATTGCGCCCGCCATGTTTATGAAATTCTAAAATGTGCTCACTAGTACAAAAAGGTTGCCGAGTCCAATACGAAGACCTAATCTTTAATATGAAGTCCTAAAAAATAGTCTAGTTAAAATCAAAAATACTGTAAGCTTTTCTGGCATTACGATATTCAGAATACCCCCCCCCCCCTAAATAAGCTATAATATTATTAAGCACATTCCGTTATGGATTCCGTGCATTCTTGTTGACTCAGCAGAGTACGGAGTAACAATGGTCGCAGATAAGGATCGCCAGTGGCGTCCCGTGGTGGGGGTCGACAGACTAACTTCATCAATCACCTTCGATCTATACCCGAATGTTGATCACCACAATGACATAAATTAAATTAAAATTTCTGTGCTTCGTATTGTACAAGATGTTTATCTCGTGGTACAAATCGTTGAAGATGTGCAATGAGATGGGTTTTTTCTTGTCGGGGAGGTGTTGCAAAAAATTATGTTTTGTATAATAATGAATCATGTACTGGGAAATAGTAGCGGATATAAATTTTTTCTGGCATTTTTGTAGTACCTACCTACAGCCGATGTATTATTATTGATTTTTTTTAACTTTTTTCTTAAAAGAAATTTATTATTGCACTTAATTTTTAATCGTTTTTTTGACATTCTTTTGACAAAGTAAGCCATCTAATCTTTACAAAAATCAGTAGAACGACATAGAATCAAAATAGTCTTATGTCCGGTATCATAAAGGACCTAAAGGATATCAAACTTATATGACAGTTCTCTTGGAGTTTTCTGATGACTTTGGCATATTTCGCGCACGCGTTGTAAACAAACACCAACGGTATTAAAACAGTAGTGATATTATGAAAATTATTTTACTTTACTTTAACTGTGTTACAATTCATTGAAGTACCACTGCTCTAAATTCCGTAGAAAATCCATAGATACTATAATAAAATTAATAACCTCATTTGTGAATCTTACAAATTTGCTAGCCCCTTTATAATACCGGACATTAATCATTAACTCAAAAATTAGTGATAAAAATGAGCTCGGAACTATAATTTCTTGTGCCCCTTCCTCTTCAGAAAGTACTGGTTCAACAAATTTGAAAAAAATTACAGTATTAGGGCTTTAATGGTACTATCAATCAAATGGAAAAAATATATTTTCAATTTTTTTAAAATCTAAGAAGAAACACTTTTTCCAAGTAAAGTAGTAAAATGTATGGAATCCAAAAATTCACTAGGTCTTTACAAAACCAGAAACGCACATAATAGGGGGGTTTTGGCTAGAAACCCCTCCCCAAAACGAATTTATCTATAAATATTTATCGTAAGAATCAAGTTGAATAAATGAAATAAAATTATGCATGCTTAAAAAAATAGCCCCCCCCCCCCTCGCATAGGAAAATATTTATGTCTACCAAATTTATATTATAAAACATAACGTCTATCTGTCTGTCCGTTAGTGGGCTTATCACTTTAAAACCACTTATCCAATTTACGTGTTTTTTTTTTAAATTTATAGATATGTTCTTTGCCCAGTTTTTGGTATATATTTTATTACGTTAGGTAACATAAGAAATAAGCAGTGACGATAAAATTATATCAAAGTTTGCCGCCACTATTTTGCAATACGCTGCCTAAACCGTTAAATATT
This sequence comes from Sialis lutaria, assembly GCA_949319165.1. Taxonomy (NCBI): domain Eukaryota; kingdom Metazoa; phylum Arthropoda; class Insecta; order Megaloptera; family Sialidae; genus Sialis; species Sialis lutaria. The sequence continues at coordinate 4,982,334 of OX439244.1, forward strand.
GTGCACTATTTTACTATAGTAAAGAATTATGTGGAATAAAAAAAAAATTTTTTTTCATCTATATTTTTCAAAAATCCGAAACAATAATACCGTAATCCACACAAGAGAAGCTGCAGGCACATAGTTGTTATATTTTTTACATATTATGTCAAAAAAAATGTATACTTTTTACTAAAAAATTACAAACCATTTTACCCGCACTACAATAAAACTAGAACCTAATTAATTAGCACCTAATAAACTTACGTTAGAGATGCAATCAAGTCATAAGAACTTAACAACCAGAGAATGAGATCCATTCAATGTATTCAAGTACAATTTAGAATGAATAAAACTTAACGTATAGATAGATGTTATACCGTGAACAATTCAATTCTGACAATCAAAAAATACATTAAAATAGCTCATGATAGTTATCGGCGGAATGCTGTAATAAAAGTGTGTCACAGTTTATAACCAATCTATCAATATGTTAGAAGGTGTGAACTTGTAATGATAAGATGCAATAAACAAGGTAAAGGTGTTTACAGAGGTGGGCTTAATCATTTATCTGATTTATTTAGAATTCAGATTATTTTTAAAATTAGTTATACAGGGTGTCCCATTTTAATCTATCACCCCACATATTTTTTTTAAACTTCCATAGATCCCCAAACGGTTCGCCTGGGTTTCTTTTTAATACCGAGTACTTATACATACAGGTTGTCCCATTTTAATATAACACCCCCCTAATTTTTTTATCTATCAATTAAATCAAAAAATGTTTCAAATAAAAGTTGTTTGGTTTTGAGGGGGGCCCGAAATGGCGTTATTAATTTTTGATTTTTTGGACGTCTTCATGGTCAAATAGGACCAACATTTTTTTTTTCAAATGGAAACCTATATTTTTTATTATGTATCTTATTGTTTGAGAAAAAACGCAGCTTTTGTTTTAAAAAATTTTTTGTATGACTTCAATTTTTTTTAATATTTAACAAAATAATTTTAGATTTTAGATTTTCACTAATTTTTTACTCGAAACCCATCAACTTTAGAGGAAATGTGTAAAAAACAAAACATGTTTATTTTAATTTGATATAACTAGAAAAATGATTTCAGATTTTTTTAAATAAAATTTTTTTTTGCTTTAATATTTTGAAGAGTTAAAAAAAAATCTGATATAATTTTCTTAGTTATATCAAAATAAATAAACATTTTTTGTTTTTACACTTTTCCTCTAAAGTTAATAGGTTTCGAGGAAAAAATTAGTGAAAATTTAAAATTATTTTGTTCAATATTAAAAAAATTGAAGTCATACAAAAAATTATTTAAAACAAAAGCTGCTTGTTTTTTCTCAAACAATAAGATAGCATAATAAAAAATATAGGTTTTCATTTGAAAAAAAATATGTCCTATTTGACCATGAAGACATTAATTAATATCGCCATTTTTATTTGAAACATTTTTTGATTTAATTGATAGATAAAAAAAATTAGGGGGGTGATTGATTAAAATGGGACATCCTGTATACTCGATATTAAAAACCTTTTGGGGGTCTATGGAAGTTTAAAAAATATCTAGTATTTAAGGGGTCTATTGGGAGTCTATGATAGATTTTTCTGTTTTAAAATTTTGAATTTCAATGACTTTTTTTTGCTTCTATACATATACTTGTATTTTTTCGACAAAATTGTAGTATATTTATATTTTCTAGAATTTAAAAATGTAACGGGGTCTATAAAGTGAAACATTCTTTTAAAAGGGATCTAGGTAAGAAAAAGGTTGGGAACCTCTGTTTTATATAGTAATTTATGTTTTTCCTTTTTATTTTCATATCTCAAAGTCGATTTTGGTGCATAAAAATTGCTATAAAATTTTGAATTTTGTTTATTTTATAGAAAATGACGTGAAAAGTTTAAATTTTTAAACCGCAGGTCTGTATCTTTTATTGTTCTAAAGATATGACCTCTTAAAGTTTTGAATTTTTAAAGATTTTTGATAAAAATTGGCATAAATTTTGAACGTGTAGTCAGATTTAACTTTTGTCGACAGATTTGGAATCAGCGTGTCAAAATCTATGTAATGATATATACCTATAATACATGAAAAATCGACATTTTTTTAATTTTTTCAATTTTTCGCAAAAAAATATTGTCGAGTTTTGAAGTATTGTACATAATGTTATTATATATATTTTGACATGCTGATTTCAAATCTGTCGACAAAAATCAAATCCGACAACACGTTCAAAAGTTACAGCCATTTTTCTCCGAAATTTTCAAAAATTGAAAAACGGAAGGCCATAACTCGAGAACGTGATGAGTTACAGACCTGCGGTTTGAAAATTTCAACGAAATCTAAAATTAAAAATTTTATAGTAATTTTCATGCACCAAATATCAATTTAAAATAAGAAAATAAAAAGGAAAATTATGAATTATTTAAAAATGTGAAGTAGTGTATAAAGATAATCATTCTTTTAAAAAGGGTCTCTGTAGCAAAAAGGTTGAGAGAACCTTTTGTTCTAATCAAACTTTTTTCCGATATTATAAAGGAGCTTACAAAATTTGTAAGTTAACAAGCACTTTCAAATGGGGTATCAAACCTTTATAAAAGTTTCATGAAGTGTTTGATAAGTTTTTCGCACACGCGGTAAGTTAATACCAACGGTATTAAAACAATTTTCTATTACAATCAGTGTCACCAACTGTGTTACAATAAGTTGAAGTATCGCTGATTTAAATTCCAAAAGAAATCAATAGATACTAACACACAGAAATAATACCCCGTTGAAAGTGCTTGTTCTTTTATAATATTTGACATAACAGTCATTAAGGAACCTATTTTAACGTATGTGAACGTAAATATAAGACACATTTTTTAATACCCTTTGAAACATTAATAACTCAATACTATTTAATCTGAAAAACGATTTATAAAAATATTATTTAATCACCATTCTTTATAATGTATATAATCAACAAAAAAAAATCCTTTCTACCCTCTTTAAAAAAAATCTAGGTCTAAAGATTACCTCAGCATCTGTCACATCCATAAGACATTATTGATTACCTATTACACCGAAAATCTAACAAATTATTCGTCAGAGAAACAATACAGAATTCATTTCATGCAATAATTAACGCATAGGGGCCAATTACGGTTTGGGGCCGTTAGTTGAGAATCTTCAGAGAACGTTGCGACAACCAGGTTTGCGTGTTCCATAAATTAAAAGAATTTCCAATTACCGGGGCGCAGTTCCCCGACCCCCCGTCGGTCGCGCTCTACGGGAGGTCACTAATGGGGCGCAGCCATACATCAGAAAATATGTATACATTCGTCTCGTCTCCTTTATCGACGAAAATATGTACATGTTTGTCAGAGACACAGTAAAATGAACTGAAATCGTAATATCGATAATGAAAATGATAAAATTAAAACTAAATAAAAAACATCTGTCAAGTAAATGCACAGTGCTTCCTCGTACTAAATTCATCAAAGGTAGTTAATTATTGAACAATTTAAATAAAAACCGATAAAGTTTTTAGATGAACTGTCTGTCATTGGTTAACCATTTAGTTTTCATACAATTTTAATAAAAAATATTAATTCGACATTTTTCTTCATACGCGCCTGGTTATTATGTCGTATATTTTGACTTTTTTGACAATTTCAATCAAAATCATTATTTTTCTGCTATACAAATGTCAAAATGACATTTAAAACGTCAAAATGACATTTAATATATCAAAGTAAATAGTAATTTAAAAAATCAAATGACAATTTTTTTAAAGCAAATTGAGATAAAGCTTTGTAAGGGAATATTTTTCAACAAACATAGGTGACCTATATTATAGAAAATTGAATGCTCTACAAAAAAGGTTCTAAAAAATAATCTTTATTGAGATATCTTCAAAAAATAAATCTTTTGGGATGTCACCCCTCCCTCTTACACACAATTTTAATTATTTTGAAATGGGACCATCCTCAAGCCAGACCCAACCAAGTTTCATGAATATCGGTTCAGTGGTTCATGAGTTATGCGTGTGACAAGGATTGGGGGACAGACAGACAGACACACAGACACGGAACAAAAAGTGTTTGTCTTGATCTGAAACGGATAAATAATTTTTTTTTAAATCAGCTCAATTTTTTTTCTCATTTTAAAACGATCACAAAGCTTCTCGTATCTTCGATATTACGAGGAAGCAATATATTACCCGACTACAAAAAAAATAATAGTAAGTAGTTTTTCCTATGGCGTAACTATCGAAGGATTTAGGATTAGCAACCCCCCCTCCCCGAATTTGTCAATATACATTATTTAATTTAACAATTATGTATGTTGTATAAAAATGTAGAGTAAAGTCGGTATACCTATGGAACAGGCGGGTAATATGGACACCTTCTTTTGTTGCTCCATGTTACACTTTATAAAGACAATACATTAATATGGAACTAATTGTAAGCTTACACCTCTAAATAACTACGTCAGTTGACATGACGGAGTTTAGAGTGTCGGTATGTCATTGAGAGCAGTTGAGTGAAATTTGTCATTTTTGATTATTTATGTTAAGGTAAGTTACTTTGAATTATTATTATATTAAATTGTTTTTAGTCGTATGTACAGTGCTTTTAATCCACTTAATAATTGTTACCTCAGTAATAACTTTTTTTTTAAATACATGTGATTGCGGGTATTATGGACCATGGGGTATTATACGACTACGAAGTGTAATAATTAACCAGAATCGTGGAGAGGCAAATAGTATGAAAAGTATATTATTTATCCAGTAGGTACATTACAACTATCCACTTTCGCAAAAATCATTTTTTTAGTACAAATGGGGTGCCTATTACGAAGGTTCTATCCGCATACTACTTGCTACGCCACTGCTATTTTTTGACAGTGACAACATATAATTTTGTAATAAAAACAACAAATGATTAAACCACCTGAGTAATATAGACAATCGTGTGGTCCATATTACACGCACATTTTTTTAAAAGACTGATTTTCGATTGTTTTAATTTTTTTATTTTTTCCTTTGTTTTCATGTAAGAATTATATTTTTGCCTGCCATATCTCGTTAAATTATTAAATTCTTGATAAGGGTTCATTTAAAATTATATTATCATAGTTTTCTTACCTAAAACATGAATGGTGTTCCATATATACCGACTTTACTCTACATATAGCTAATGACATGCGAACGCACAAAATGAACCCAATGTATACATACATATATACAGACTGCCAAATTCATAACCCTAGTTTTGGTTTCGTATACAGGGTGTCCAAGATAAGCGTGCAATGCATGGGGATATCCTAAACGGTAAGAGATACAGATGTGGTTAAATGAGATTAATTATTTGTAAGAAAGGCGTGAGTATTACATCAAAAAATATTAATAATTTTATGTGGTTCAGGTGGTATACCCAAAAAACTGAAAATTCAGAATTTCTTTAAATGACTATAACTTTTTTGGCAAAGTAGATACGTACTTTTTGTTTGCGGTTTCTTAAACCACTTTTTTGAGTAGAATTGTTCGGTGTATTTAGAATTTTTATATCACTTTTAGTTTCCGAGTTACAAGCCCTAACTTTAGTTTTTCTTATGGGCCGCCAAGTTGACTATAGCATATTTGAACATGTTTTTACTCTACTTTACAATGATATGTCACATGTCATACTTATTATTTAAAAAAGAAAAAACCTTTTTTTTGTAATAGTTTATTGTTTTTAAATATGCATTTGTTATTTTCATTGTTGTTATTGCGATTTTTGTTTAACAATTTTTGTTTTTCATGACTTACTTAAATGATTGTAATAAAATACTTTATAAATATCATCAATATTTAGTACTTCGACTTATTTTCTATAATAATTATGTCATGTGATATATCGTTGTAAAGTAGAGTAAAAAACACGTACAAATATGATATAGCCAACTTGGCGGCCCATAAGAAAAACTTAAATTAGGGCTTGTAACTCGGAAACTAAAAGTGATATAAAAATTCTAAATACACCGAACAATTCTACTCAAAAAAGTGGTTTAAGAAACCGCAAACAAAAAGTACCTATCTGCATACTTTGCCAAAAAAGTTATAGTCATTTAAAGAAATTCTGAATTTTCAGTTTTTTGGGTATACCGCCTGAACCACATAAAATTATTAATATTTTTTGATGTTGTAATACTCACCCCTTTCTTACAAATAATTGATCTCATTTAACCACATCTGTATCTCTTACCATTTAGGATATCCCCATGCATTGCACGCTTATCTTGGACAGCCTGTATAGTCGGATAAAAATTGAAAGTGAGTTGGTTTTTTGCTCACCCCTGAATTAAATCGTTTGGACATTTTAGAGGTCTGTAAAATATGTCAGCACAGAAGTGAAAACGGGCTGGTCTGAGTCTGACTTTTATGTTTCATTTGGTCTTTGTTTATGTGCGTCTTTATTTTAGAACCATTTTTACAAACTTTATGTTAATCAAGCACATACTTTAATTATGAAACAGTCATAACTTGCTCCATAACAAACTTGTCTTAGCTGTGAAAAGATTTGAATTTACCTTTTTTAATTAAAAATATGGCACCAAAATTTTTAATTACTGGGCGGGTTATTTTTCAATCAAAAATATGGAACTGTATAAAAAAATTATTTATACTTGTTGATATGTTTAAGATGCGATTAAGAATTTTTTTATTAAATGAAAAATTATAAAGAATTTTTTTTGTTGATTCCTGGCATGGATATTACGTAACTAATTCAGTTCTAAGAGGTTGATTGGATTAGTAATTCTTAAAACTTATTGAAAAAATGTATTCATAAATATACATTTAGTGGGCACCATCATGAAGATTTGTGCGGAAGTTGATTGTTGTAAAGTACTGGATGATTAATCCATTAACGCCCGCCGTACACATTTTATAATTAGTGCTGCTGTCTATGGATATTAATTCACAATATTTTCTTTAAAATCATTGGGTAGAAGTGCATCAAACAAAATCTGTTAACGTTATTAGTTTCATAAGTGTTTAAACGTGTGTTAATTGTTCTGAATAATTTTTATATGAAAAGAGGTACGTGGTAATATGTGGTATGTTAATATATTTCATCCAACTAGAGCATGTGATTTTGAATTTTGTTCAAATCATAAGAAATAATTTAAATATACATTTAACATGACTTTTAAATGAAATTTGTCTAAATAAAAATGATATCAGACAAGCAGTCTGATATCATATTGGACTTCATATCTGCCCATTTTACTCGCTTGAGTGCACACTGTTATATTTTTTTCTAAATATTAAAAAAAAGTTCGTGTTGTATATTTAGTTAAATATATTGAATATGTACTTAATTTCTTAAAAAAAGGTATTTTGCATATTTTTGTTTTCTTTGGGCGTTAATGGGTTAATATAATTTTCATATTATTTGCCTCACCACGATTCTGGTTAATTATTACACTTCATAACCGCAACCACTTATATTTAAGTTTTCGCCGAGACAATAATTACCACGTGAATTAAAAGCACTGTACATACGGCCAACCCTTATACCTACATTTTTAAACTGCAAAATAATAAAAATTTAAACCAAAAATAGTTATTTAGAGGTATAAGCTTAGATACATATTAATGTTGTCTTTATAAAATGTAAAATGGAACAACTAAAGGAGGTGTCAATATTACCCGCCTGGTCCATATATACCGACTTTACTCTAAATTTGAATGACCTCAATACATTTCAAAAATACGACAGATTTTCGAAATGAAACGCTAACTCATCGATTACATTAAGCGAGTTTACTAGCTACAAGCCAGCGAGTGTGGAAGCGGGCGAGTCAGCTAGTGCGATAGTGATGATGACACCAAAACATTCCACTCACTCGCTATCTAGCGAGTTTAAACCACGTGTTGTGAATAGAAATCACCGGGATACTCGCAGCTAGTTCACTAGCAACTATGATGACACACGGCTAGTTTACTAGCTAACAAGTCCACACGCCAGCGAGTAGCGAGTAAAGTATCCCGGCTTTCAAATTTTGTCGCAGATTGTTTACAATCTGCTTGTTAGCTAGTGAACATGATTACACTTGGCGAGTTTACTAGCAGCATCTAAACTTACTGGCTTGTAGCTTGTAAACTCGCTTAATGTAATCGATGCTTAAATAGTGTGAATGCGTGTGAGAGAGCGATTAGTATATGTATAAGAGAAAGATAGATTAACAGCGCATGCATACAAATTTGTTTAGTGGGACGTATAAGAAGATCCCTATGTTTCAAATGGGTTTGAAACCAACTAGTACAATCAGGGCAAACGGCATATTACAAAGCCATCAACTCATACAAACTTCAACACTCAATTAAATGTAAACAAAGGTCCCACACAAAGTGCAATAAATAAATTACAGTCCCATTTAACCCAACAAATGTTCCACTTGGCGATAATAACGCGATTAGCCAAGGCATGAGAGAAATCTATTTGAATATTTGCGAACCATTTAACGGCGTTTTACATACAAACGATGGATTGACAAAAGCTCGCTGGTCTGGACCTCGTTTGAGAATGAACTGAAATCAGCGTGACGTATATATACGTATGTCGTTGTTCGCGATATGTGTCGCGTTTAAAACATCTCTCCGATAGTCGTTTGTTATTGCCATAACAGCTGGCTTGGATGTTTCTCATCGTAAACGTAATGGAGCGTGCGGAAATGATGCATTTATTTATTTATTTTTAATATCCGTATGACACGTGGTATGCAATTTTTTTTGCTTGCTTGTAATTAATATGGTGAGTTATATGTGAGGTATTCGGTTGCCGATGTGACTATTTGTTATTTTTTCTTTATAGACAAGTCATAAGATAATTCAAAAAATTATATCGAGCGAAATGAGCCCCGTCAAAAAATAAAAATACAGATTTTTTTTCTCTAAATATCTGTATTTTTATTAGCTATGAAAATATTTTTTTATAAAATCTTTTTTTAGAGCTCCCTAAGGTTTAGCTCATAGGGTTACAGTAGAAACCGGTTATAACGACATCGGTTAATACGACGTATCGGTTTTAACAATATAAAAGTCCAACTAAGTCCCATGTAATTGCATTTTTACCGGTTATTACGACTATCTGCTTTTTACGACCAATATGATTGGTTCCTTCGATGTCGTTATAACCGGTTTCTACTGTATATACATTATGGCATAAAAACAATGCTGTTACTATATAAAAAATTCTGATCAAAATTCAATTGTATGGAAGCAGTCTCAAAGTTTAAAATAACGTCACTACTTCTACTCTTAGAAAATCAATTTTATATACCTAAATAGAAATATGAAAAATATGTGAAATAAAAAAATTAGAAACACTTTTGTCCAGTAAAATAAAGGGGCTAATAAATTTGCTAGTTAGCAAGCACCCTCAAATCAGGTATCAATTTTATATGGCAGTTTTCTTAAAGTTTCATGAAGATAAGTCTTTCGGACTCGTTGTATTAAAACAGTGGTGATATTATGAAAATTATTTTGTACGGTCAGAGTCGCCAACTGTGTTACAATACGTTGAAGTATCACTACTCTAAATTCCATAGCAAATCCATAGATACTAGGGGAAACGGTATAATTATTGGCCACTTAACAAAAATACTCGAAAGAAAAAAACGTTATTTCTTTAATATTAGTGATAAATGAAATATAAATACAGTAATATGTTAATTATTTAGTCCTTTATTATTGGTATATGTATTACAACTATAAGTTTAAGGAAAAACGAAAACCAGCATAAAATAGAAAATATCTCAAAAAAGCATAATGATTGGCCATTTTTTTTAATGATTGGCATAGTATTTTTTACAATTATTGGCCATAGTAATAGATGGTAAATTTTATAAAACTTCTACAAAGGTAATAATTAGTCAGCAAATTTTGCATTTATTTGTAATTGCCAATTTCTGTTACGTAAGAGAATTGGGTTTTTACCCAAATCTGTTACTCAAAAGAGAGGCAGCTTGTTTATTTGATTTTATTTCAGTTATTTTTCTGTTACTCATCTTTTTTATTTTATAAAAAAGCTGATTTTCAGTAATTCATATTCGTTTATCCAGCGTTCATATTTTTACGTTTTTATTTTGTTTTAAAATTCTAAAATTGAATATCAAAATCTCGAAAACTTGAAAATTTGTCATGTTATTAACTGTTTTTTATTTTAGTATTGTATCATCAAAAAAATTATTTTTCATAAAACAGTATCAAAATTCTAAGCAATAAATATTATTCTGGGTGGGCAAGGGGCATAAATAATGTAAAAAATTGTCTGGGGCGCTCATTTAATAAATTTTATCAATCTTCTCTTCTGATTTTTTTTCTATATCTAAATTTGTTTGTTCATGAGCGACGTTTTCATCATTTATGTTTTTAGTAATATTATTTAATTATTATTTTTGTTTTTTTAGGCATATTTTTTACCTATAAATAATAACTAACCACCAGTGGCCAATCATTAGAAAAACTTATATGTGTTAACACAATGATTGGCCAGTAGAGTTTAAAAATATGTAATATTTGAAAAATAATTAACAATTAATATCTGAAACATTTACATTTAATAATTAGCTTCAATATAAACTAACAGCTGTTTTTATATATTACAAATTATTAACACAAATTTTATTTTTATTCACTCATTCATTCTTATGTATGTCTTTAACAAAATGTCAAAATTACAATACGTTAAAATTTAAAATCAAAGTTATGTAATTATTATTGAAAATATTAAGCGTATACTCAAAAATATGCTCTTAAAACAATCACAAGTAGGCTACCATTTTAGTAAGCATTTCGATTTTATTAAGTTACTATGTTTCTTATTAAAAAAAAAATCTGAAAAGTGGCCAATCATTGTACCGTTTCCCCTATCACAAAATTAATACAAAATCAAATCCGATCACACGTTCAAAAGTTACGGTCATTTTTCTAAAAAAAATCGAAAACTTTGAAAAGCTATATCTCGAGAAAGATTTGAGATACAGACCTGCGGTTTGAAAATTTCAACTTTTCACGTCATTTTCTATAAAATAAACATATTTTTTTAGAATCCATAGATACTATCACAAAATTAATACCTACCTCTTTTGTGAGTGAATACTATTGCTAGCAAATTTTGCTAGCCGTTTTATGATAGCGGACATCGTATTTATAAATGTAAAGAATTTGTTTTAAAAACAAATATTCATATTTTTTTGTTTGGTGTAAAACTAACCTAACTTTATAACAACATAAATACAATATTTCTATAAAAAAAGTTGTTTTCAAACATAAAAATTAACATACCAAACATTTGGAACATGATATCTGTGCAAACGAATATAAAGCAAACAGCATATGTAACACGGAGAGAAACGTCGCATTCTTTACATACCTCTCGCTTATTGTTACATCTTTATGACACTAGTTGGCGCTGATATCAGTGTTAACACTTTACATAATATAATGTGTGTAATCTAAGCCGGCCGATACGACCTTTCAGGGCCACCTTGATAAGATGGTTTTTAGTGTAAATATTTAATATTAAATACAGCCAGATGTTTTAACATGTAAATGTCTTTACTTTTATATATAGAAACGATTGTTGTATGATTTTTTTTTACTTTTTGAATGCCCATTTAGGTCTTATTAATAAGCATGTGGCCAGTAACAAAGTAACATTGAAATTATGATTTGAAATAATGAAATAGGTTAAAAAGATTCTAAATAATGTATTTATTTTTATATTAAAAGTGAGATTAATGTAATTTTTGTTAAAATAAAAATGCAAGATAGAGCAATCCGCCATGTTAAATGGAACACCAATCAGAGTGAATGACGTCACGCATTAGTTCAAAAGTGATTGACTTTTATTTTAGACAAATATCAATTCCTCTTACAAGATTATTAGGTAGGTACATACGATATTTAAGAACTTGTATACTTTGGAATTCATTTTTAACATACAAAATAATTAAATTATTGTCTAACTCTGAATGTTTGATTATTGTTACAAGGAGTGTGACGTCACAATTCTAAAATGACACTTGCCAGCGTATTGGCATCAAATTCAAAATTAGTTTTAAAAGAGTCGATTTTTGCGACTAAATCTTTATTTTCTGCAGAAATAAGTATTTTTTTGGAAATAGGAGACACGTAAGATTATCGTAGAATAGTTTTTTTTTAATTAGTCATCATACTTATTGTTGTAATGCTTTAATAAAGATCTGTTTTTTATATATATAAATATAATAACTATCGAAAATATTGCGAAAAATAATAATATATTCATTATTGTACATCCCAAAATATCCTAAATTGAACACCTGCATGCGAGAGGTTTTTCAGTAAATTTAGGGCTGCGATGACCTGTTTTACGGACAAAGGTCAGACGCGGTACATAATTGACCACAAAAGTCTGGCAGTAAGTTTATAGCTATATCGTGTGTGTCCAAACCGCGCTCATCGCTATTATGTAGATATATCTAAACACATTTCTCTCTTGGGATTTGTCATAACTAGAGCGGTTGTACCGTGTTTGTGCATAATTCGGCTATAAAATGTTTTTTATTTTATTTTTTTATTAAGGAGGTTGACACTAACAGTGAAGACAAGGTGTGTCTCTCTTTAGTATGTGAAATCACATAGATGCGTCTCTTTCAGTTTTTTTAAGCGGTTTTTAATCATTTTTAAAATTTACAGATCTTTCTAAATGAATAAGGAATGTATGCTCAAATTTTCATCAAATTCTCTCGGTCACAACACTTTGAAAAGTCCTGTCATGTCTCGAAATTATGCAGTTCTTATAAGAATGCATGTTAATTTGTTTATTTAATATCTCTTAAATTTGATTTAATATTCTCGTAATGAACTTGAAATTTTGCAAGTGTTTTTTTAATATAAATGTCTTGTTATTTTCAGTTTCATCGAAATCTCTGTGTTGTATTTCTATGGTGTCAACCTCCTTTATTTTTAAGGTATTTTTTAGGTATTTTATAAAAGAAAAATATAAATTTCTTCAACAAATAAATCAAGAGCAAGTCCAAATTTTGTAAAATAACTAAAAAAAAAAATATTAAAAGAAGCTCTATTCAAAATCCTGAAATAATTCACCTTCTGTAAGCAACCAAATCAGAATAAAATCAATTTTTAGCATTGTGATATTTGTATTGATTTTATTTTGTCGATTTCTTTACTCGCACAAATGTGGTGAATTATTTTAGCATTTTGAATGGAGTTTCTTATAATCTTTTTTTTAATATTTATTTTATAAAATTTGACAAAATGTTCTCTGAAATTTCACAAATCATGATAGCAATCACTTTCAAATGATGTATAAAACTTATATGACAGTTCTCTTGGAGTTTCATGAAGACTTTGACAAGTTTCGTGCACGTGTTGTATGTAAGTATATATGTAAACATCAACGGTATTAAAACAGTGGTGATATTATGAAAATTATTGTATACGGTCAGAGTCGCCAACTGTGTTACAATAAATTGAAGTATCACTGCTTTAAATTCTATATCAAATCCATAAATACTATCACAAAATGTATACCTCATTTGAGAGTGCTTGCTATATAGGAAACTTTGCTAACCTCATTAAGTTTAAGGTACATATGTTAGATATAGCCATAAACTTGAGCATTCCCTATCCAATTGTGAAGTAAATACTGGTGAAAAAGTGTAACAGAGACAAAGCGAATATGTAGCCAATACCTATCTCTTTCTAGAATTCTAATTGATCTCGTCAGAAGTTTGCAGTCATTACAAACCTACAGAAAAGAGACAGGTATTGGCTACATACATATGTGGGCATTAACTCGTTAATCCGTTAATTGTTAATTAACGAAGTTTACAAAATGGTTTACGGATTAACTTTTAAGTTAACTCAAAAAAATGTTAACGCTTTTGTTAACTTCCGTTAAATTCTACTTCCGTTAACTTTAGTCCGTTACATTGGTTGTTTGATGAAAAGTACATAACAAAGTTGTCGAAATAGCTAAAAAAAGGTCTACAAACATATTAGATGGTTAACTTTTTAACGGATTAACTTTGACTTTCGTTAAATTTCCGAATTTTCGGTTAACTTTAACTTCCGTTACATTTTTGGAATTTTAACGGTTAACGAAGTTAACTTTTCGATTAAATGTGCCCACCTATGACTACATATTTGCTTTGTAGCTTTGAAGAGAGTGGTCAATATTGTGAGGCTATTGCTCATTGTCAGTCCATTCTATATGTCTATGGATATAGCATTAGTCCATCGAAGTGTAGGTGCATCTTCGGCGATAATGAAAGAAAATATATATGCAATCTCGACATGGGTAATAATATGTGAAACATTTTAATAATTGATAAAAACATATTAAACTGTTAAAATATTTAAGACAACTATAATAATAATGAAGATATGAGCACTTATGTATTTTTTTTTCACACTCATACAATATAAATTTGTAAATGTTATCTGCGTCGTGAAGGCCAACACTTTGCATTGAATACATTGAATCATTTTTATAATAAGCAATGTATAATTTCAGTTTATTAAATTTACCGTGAATGGATATGCCAAGTGCTAATAGCAATCATCCATGTATCTATACTGGTTTTGCAACGCCCACTCATATAAGAGTTTTTTTTTTTGATACCTGTAATCAGGGATTCTCAAAATGTTTTTTAATGTTTTGTTAAGAATTGTGTGGTGATTTTTTACATGGGATGAGATTTGAATTTAGTTTGCGGGATGTCAATTTTTCGGGTCACGATCGTGAGCGTGAGCGATTTTTCAAATCTTAGATTGTGAGCGTCTGTAATTGCTTAAATAAATGTAATTTAAATGAAAAATATTGTTTATGTAGTAAGTTTTATGATATTTTTTATTTTGTAATATTTTTGTTGATATTTTTATGAAAAGTGTTACAAAAATGGTCGTAACTTTTGAATGTGTGGTCGGATTTAATTTTTATCGACGGATTTGAAATCAGCGTGTCAAAATCTATAAATCATACATATATAATTAAAGACTATCTTCTTTGCCATTGACATTAGAATTATCAGGACTGTATTGACAGTTTTCAAAAAATTTTTAAGGTTTAAAAGTATTCTTATTTAAAAAAAAAGTATTCTTATTTTTACTTATGACAATTAAAAAAAGGGCAATAGATTGGACATTCGCGAATTTGAATGTAAATTACATGACAAATAATAAAATTTATTGTTTATGTAGTTATTTATGATTTTCTTTCTTGTTTTCTTATCTTTAGGTTGATATTTTTATGACAAATTGAAGTTTGGCACATAAAATTTTACTAAAAAATTTTGAATTTTAGATTTCGTTAAAAGTATGTTTATTTTATAGAAAATGACGTGAAAAGTTGACTTTTTCAAACAGCAGGTCTGTATTTATAACGATCTCGAGATATAGCCTCTCAAAGTTTAAGTTTTTACAAAATTTTGGAGAAAAATCGGCGTGTCAAAATCTATATAATGACATACATATATAATACATAAAAATTCGACAGAAATATTTTGGTCAAAAATCGACATTTTTTAAGGTATACATACCCCTTTGAATTTTTTAGATTTTTCACCAATTTTTTCGGGTTTTAATGTAATACACAAATACACATGTAATTATATAAATTTTGATGCGCTGATTTCAAATCCGTCAACAAAAATTCGACCAAACGTTCAAAAGTTACAGCCATTTTTTTTTCCAGAAATTTAAAAAAGCTAAAAATTTCAAAGGTCATATCTCGAGAACGTTATGAGATACAGACCTGCAGTTTGAAAATTTCAACTTTTCACGTCATTTTCTATAAAATAAACATACTTTTAACGAAATATAAAATTCAAAATTTCATGGTTCAAATTTCAACTTTTTATAGAAATATCGACTCAAATAGGTCAAATTGGAATTAAAATAGATATTTGTGTATCTAGGGCGTAAAGTGGCTGTTTTTCGCACGAGTGGGAATGTTTGTTAATCGAGGCGCTAGCCGAGATTAACAATCACATGAGTGCGAAAAACGCACTTTACACCCGGGGTGCACACAATATTTTTTCTAAAACCTTATTATAATATCAATAATAATGTAATATGATTATTTAATTAAATAATAATAACTTGTCATATTAATTATTAATATTGAAATTTAAATCAAGTACTTAAATTTTGAAAAAACAAATGAATATTGTTATTGTTTGACATTTATATTCAGATTATTTGTGGATTATTTTCACTCACGTATTTTATTCTGTGATTTTATTATTGTAATTTTATAATAATATGGATAATATGGAAAGTGATAATGAAAATTGCACGCCGCCAGAAATATCGGAAGCTGCAAAATCGGTAATTTCAAATCTACTACCGACAAAATCCAAATTAATATATGAAAATGTATGTGTTACTGTTACTATAGAAACACTTTTGCGTAAAAGTAACTTTGTCGCACGGCGAGCGCAAAAGTGCTACTTTACGCACTGAAATGATAAAGAAAAAGCCTACTTTTTAACACGGTTGTAGAAAAAAGATATAACATACACCCATTAGTCAGTTTGAAATTCGCGTTAAATATTTTTTTGAAATATTTAAATTTTGATAACCTCTGTTTGAAATGATCACAGCACATATGATGTCCAAGTTCATTAGATGTACTTAACAGTATCAAATTGTTGATGATGGTAACGCATAAAGAGAAGTTTATGTGCATTCAACAGTGATTAGGCTTTGGGACCTGCGCCGCCTCTGTGGGGGGCCACAGGTCCATTGTCGGGGCTCGCGTCAGGGGCCAGTCAAGGGTCACAGACGTCTGATGACTGCGTGCGATTGTTGTTGAAATCTTTAACCGATTCCTTTCAAAATGTTCAAAATGACATTTTAATGTAAATATTGTTTACGGTCATATATTTTACGTTATTGCAAGATTTTAATGTAGACTATCCAGAATTTGAAATGTTTTTTTTAATTACACTAACTTCAAAAACTACTGAACCGATTTAAATGAAATTTTCAACAACGTTTTTCTTTTTTTTCTCCCGAGTAAATTCATCAGATTTAAAGAAAAACGTGGCGCAAACCGAAATATATTTCGTTAAGGTTCGTTTACATTAAGCGAGTTTACTAGCTACAAGTTGTCGAGTTTAGAAGCGGGCGAGTCAGCTAGTGTTGTTTACAATTTGCTAGTTAGCTAGTGAACATGATTACACTGGGCGAGTTTACTAGCAGCTAGTGAATTCGCTGACTAGTAGCTATAAACTCGTTCAATGTAATCGACACTTTAAGATCATATTATGGACTTATGTATTACCATTATGTGTAAAATTTGAAAGAATTCAAAATATAGACATAACCTAAACAATACTGTTTAAAACATTAAATAAATACAAGCATATAGACCCAATGTACACTATATCTCTTTTTTGTGAAGATTTGATTTCCAAATCTTTCCAAGACAAGTGAAAAATAACAGAGATAAAACATATTGGTAGCCTCCTTCTTATGACCTAGGTTTCTGAGCATAAATAACGTCTTCATCATTTCAATGGAGTTGCAGGGACATCTAGAAGATTCTTTCTTTTAAATTGATCGAAGCAAGCTATGAACAACGGTGGCAACAAAATATAGTATTCCACGGCACACTGCGATGAATAATGCATTTCGTGTACACGCGGCGCGCGATTTGAATAAATTATTTATAGTGCGCATGCGTACCGACTGCAGCGCCATCAGTTGATACAATTTGTCACTGTGACAACGCTTCTGTTGTTCATCGTCGGTTATTTATACTTTTGTCATCATGTTCTCCTGTGATTTGTGACTTTATTTTACATAAATTCCAATGATTTTTCTAAACAACTACAACAAACAACCACATTGCGTGCTACAGGTAAATTGTGATTTATCTGATGTTTTGATTTTTATTTGAATAAATATTTATATAGTATTACGTGTAGGTTGAAAATTAATCGGTGGCTAGAGTTTTATTGGAAGTGATACAATATATCACACAGTGTACTTTTAGCGACAAACAGGGCCGGCCTAACTACTATTAAATCCTCTGTCAACTACATATCAAATCAATTAATCTTTTATCAGGTTCACCCCCCCCCCACCCCCTTCACCCTGATTAAAAAAATTGTTCAATAAAAAAATGAGGTTCTAACTTAACTTAACCTCACCTAACCTTACTACTATTAAGGTAGTTGGTCCGTAAACATGTTTTCGTCAGATTTTGTTTAAATTGCACAAGAATATTCCCTAGAATAATATCTGAAAAATAGCCCATTTTTATTAAAATTTACCATCTCAAAGTCATGAAAAACGATCTCAAAGTTTATATTTTTAACACAGCTTATATGGACTAACCGTACACTAACGTAACGTTTTATTAGATAAAATTTAAACGTAGCGTCAGTTTTTCATAAAAAACTGACATGTTGTATATTTATATGAAAGAAAACAGTATACAAAAAATTGGAATTATTGACCATCCCGTTATAAAGATCTAACCAGATTTGACTACCAAACCATCACATAAATTACAGTATTGTTGACAATGTGGCAACAACGTATTCATTTGATTATAGTAAAAAATACACGAAATAATGAAATAATTTTTTACAAAATATGATAAGTGGATTGGAGGGAATTATAATCGATTTCATTAATTATTAATATATTCTGTGGTAGTTTAGAGTTTAGTTGATAAAATATAATCATTTGACAAGTAGTTAATAGTAGATAATGTACAGCGTTGCCATGATCATTTCTCTAAATTAAAAATATGTACTCATGGCCTAATGTGATCACATTATGATGGACCAACTACCTTAAATCCTAACTGTGTCAAATCACTTAATCTTTTATCAGATTCCCCTCCCCTTCTAATGGTAGTACCTACCTCAATAATTAAAATCAATTGATCAATGATTAATCACGTTCTAACTTTTTAATTTGATCTTGAAAATTATATAAATAGGGAATTTGCACCTCAATCCCAAAATAATTTTGATAGATACCTACATATGAAAATTTCAACTGTTTTTTATATGTTTAGTTCTGCAACTAACTTCATGCGTTACAGGACAAAAAAGGTACTACTTAGACATTGTTAGTAATGCTGATTGCTGACCAATTTACGAAAAGTATTGATCAACCATGATTAGTTTAAGCAATTTTTTAATTTGCTAGATGAGGTACTAACATTGGGGACCTTCTAGTACAGCGGTTCTTAAACTAGGATCCGTGAAACATGTTTGGCGTAAGTTAATATATACTTTTACATTTCTGTTTACTAGTGATTAATTATAATCTAATGACTTTCTTTGTTTTTCTGTTAAAAAGAAGTCCCTAGAACACAAATGTTTAAAAACCACTGTTCATAAGTCATAAAAATATGTATTGGAATACCCAAATTTCATTTATGCAATCTAGGTACTCAAATTCTACTGTTATTATAAAACGATAAAAAATTTCTTCAATCTTATTTGCAACTAGGTCCAATTTGAAAAAAACTTGAGAAATTAAACTTTTTTGTGTTTAAAAAAAATCTCGGCAGATCTGCATTTTGAGACAACAATATATTTTTCACTGGTTTTTGATCTGTGGTAATTTGCAAAGATCTAAAACGGTTTACAAAGATCTAAAATGATCTACAAAGATCTACAACGATCTACAAAGATCATTGTAACGTTTAATATTAATGATTTAGTTTTAATCTCTATCACGATCTACAACGATCTTTAGAGATCTTTGCAAATCTCCACAGATCAAAAAACAGTGAAAAATATGTTGTCCCAAAATGCACATCTGTCGAGATCTGAGTAGATCTCTGCAGATCTACAATTTTTTCCAGGATATAAAATTCCTAAAATGTGTAAAATATTTAATTTTAAAGTTTTTTCTGATTTTATTCAGAATGTCAAAATAGTTTTCATGCTAGTCCGATCCTGTTCTAAAAAATACTATATACACTTTAGCGACATTAAATTGCAGTCTACAAATACTTGTTGATATGCGAAATACCTACATTCTATTGGTGGTTTGATTTATACTTCATTTGTTTTGTAATTTTTGATACAAATGTGTATAAATTATGTTTACGGTACTTGTATCGATGTTAGTTTGTTTAACGATGATATATGAATGAATTTTATTTGTTTCCTTGTCTAGTTAGTGTTTTTTTTCAAGCATTTTAAAGATCGATTAACGTGTACTTTTTGTTTGAACATGAAAATTGGCACCAGTTTAATATTGTCATTTTCTATATAGATACGTGTAGGGGTTAAAAACCCAAGAGCAAAAAAATGTTAATTGTTTCGATTTGTTAGGATTTTTTTCGGGCGCGGATTTTTTTTAATTGCCATCTTCACAATGGGGGGGGGGGGGTACAAGAAAAAGTGTTTATTTCTGGTTACACCACTGTATTCCATTGCTTTAGTTGGGTATCCTTTTGTTTAAGGTGTGTTATAAAAAATGTTCGTATAAAAGTATTCGTATATAAAAAGTTTTGTGAATTTCTTTAAGGAAGGTTTCGAATTTTTCCTTAAAATCTAGGCAAAATTTCACAGCTACCCCCATACTACAAGAAACTAAAGTAAGTGTAATTTAAACAATATTAAACACTACACGGAAAATAAAAAAAACTAAAAAAATACAGCTTTCCCTGTATTTACATCCCGGATAGTATGCGACAATCTATAATATCATATAAAAAATATTTTTTACTCTTTGAAACTGTATATTAATATAATTTTAGGCTGTATAATGTTTATAGTCTATCCATCAATTTAAATACATTGAGTATCTGCAAACATTATTACAGTTTCAGACTGTAATTTTTTTTATAATGTCAGGTTGTCGCATACTATCCGGGATGTACAGGGAAAAACTGTAATTCTTCAGGTGTCTTTTTCCGTGTTTGAATAATGACATTAAATAAATTAAAATCAGGACATCCACAGGGTGTTCGCGGAAATTGAGTGATCATTGCTATTATTGGAGCTAGAAGATCGGTTAAATGGACAAAGTATCAGTATTTTTCCGAGATTGATAATGGCGGTGTCAAAAAAACAATTGAATGTCAAATTTAATAGATATATTTTACGAAGTCTACCGATTTTGACCAAATTTGGTATACAAGGTTTTACGGGGTCGCTGATCATGGATTTGAAGTCGGATTTGCAAAAATCCAAGATGGCAGATCCAATATGGTGGACGAATTTTCCAAATTTTAACCGATTTACGCTAAATTTTGTATATAAGGATTTTCGGAGTCGCTGGTCATAAATCTTAAGAGCTACGCGCCGAGAAAGTGGGCGAAAGGACTTTTGGAAAAGTTCTTTCAAATTTGGACGCTAATAACTTTTTCCAGGACATCGGAGAGTTTAATTTGATATAAACTTAATTAAATAGTAAAGTTTAACGAGTGCAATGAGTCCAAATTCATTCCTGTGGGATAATTAGAACGCGAGTTATGAGCGATTGAAAATAAAAAAAGTAATCAAAGATGGTGGCGGAAGGGGGGATTTGGGGAGTGCGCAAACTCAGGGTTAAGGTTTTCATCGAAGCCCCTTTCGAATGAGCTACAAAAGAAAGAATGTACCCGAAATAATTGGGTCAGTTACTAAATGCACTGGACTATTTTAAGTATTAACGCCCGCCGTACACATTTGTGTAGGTACCTCATTTTATAATTAGTGTTACTGCTTATGGATGTAAATTCACAATATTTCCCTAAAAATCAGTTGGTAGAAGTACAATAAACAAAATCTGTTAACGTTATTAGTTTCATAAGTGTTTAAACGTGTTTTAATTGTTCTGAATAATTTTTATATGAAAAGAGGTACGTGGTATGCTAATATATTTTATCCAACTAGAGTATGTGATTTCGAATTTTGTTCAAATCATATAAAATAACTTAAATATACATGTAACATGACTTTTAAATGAAATTTATCTAAATAAAAATTAAATCAGAAAAACAGTCTCACACAAAATAGAGTTCATATCTGCCCAATTTACTCGCTGTACACACACTGTTATTTTTTTTCTAAATATTAAAAAAATGTTTGTGTTGTATATTTAGTTAAATATATTGAATACGTACTTAATTTAATTTAAAAAAATCTTTTGCATGTTTTGGGCGATATCGGGTTGAATCAATCCTTATTCCTTTTAAGTATTTCCCAATCGAACAAAAGAGAATCATCTCGCGATTTATTATTAATTGTCATTGACCGTTTCCACTGACACCATTTATAATTCAACCATTCGCCGCGGGGTGGCGCGCGCGCGTTTAAAATTCCACCTTCCTCTACTGATTATCTCTTTTCTATTTTACATTTTTTATATTCATCTTCCTATTGTGCGGTGAAACATCCCGTGACAACCATGCTTTATGAATGGTCATTATTTTATACCCACTCTTATTGTCGATTATTGTAAATCACGAAAACGTAATCAATTCTTTTTGAAAAATAAAAATAACCCTTACCTTTTGTGCACAATCAAAATCTATTATGTTTTTTATGCAATATGTAAATATGTGAAATGATGTATCTTCTTCCTATAAATATAAAGCAGGGGTCCTAAATTCTAAACCATTTTTGTTGAAAATATTTATTTTAATAAATTATTTTACATTTCAGGGTCGGAGCTCTATCCTGCAAGATGCAATCTACATGAAAATAAGGTAAATAATAAATTATTAATCAGTTAAATATGCATAAATTTATTTAAATGTTGTTATTGAAACCGGGCATGAACATTTGATAGCCTAGTAAAAACTGATGCCGGTATTATAAAGGACCTAGCAAATTTGCAAGCTTGCTAACACTCTCAGATGAGATACCAAACTTATATGACAGTTCTCTTCGAGTTTTTTGATGATTTTGACAGATTTCACGCAAGCATTATATGTAAACACCAACGGTATTAAAACAGTTGTGCTATTATGAAAACTATTTTATACGGTCAGAGTCGCCAACTGTTACAATACGTTGAAGTGTCACTGCTCTAAATTCCATAACTAATCCAGATACTATAACAAAATTAATAACCTTATATGAGTGCTAGCAAGACTGCAAAGGTAAGTCCTTTATAATACCGGACATGAAACTTTTATTTGATAGTAATGCTAGTTAATGAATTGTTTTCTAGAACTTGATAGGATTAAAGGATAACTTCCTAGGGTCCTGTGATAAAGGGGGGCCTCTAGCTGTGGGGAAAAATATTTTACGATTTAAAGACTGTTTTGATTTTTAAATGATTTTGGTGAAGACTGAAAACGAAAAGAATTTGAAGAGTAAAAGACTGACGAAAATTTTTACAATATTTTTACAAAAAAATGAAGTCCCTGACTATCATTATGCTCCATTGACTAAAAAATTCCTCTAAAAAAATACATATAATATACAGGGTGTCCAAGATAAGCGTGCAATGCATGAGGATATCCTAAACGGTAAGAGATACAGATGTGGTTAAATGAGATGAATTATTTATAAGAAAGGGGTGAGTATTACAACATCAACTTCCATAGACTTCCATAGACTCCCAAACGGTCCACCTTGATTTCTTTTTAATACCGGGTAAACCCAAATAACCGGTGTCCCAAATAACTTTTCCAGCATGGGGATCTCAGTATCTATAAGAGATACAGGTTTGGTTAAATGAGATGAATCATTTGTATGAAAGGGCTGAGTATTATTACACAAAAAAATATTAATAATTTTATGTGGTTCAGGCGGTATACCCAAAAAACTGAAAATTCAGAATTTCTTTAAATGACTATAACTTTTTTGGCAAAGTAGATAGGTACTTTTTGTTTGCGGTTTCTTAAAGCTTTTTTTTTGAGTAGAATTGTTTGGTGTATTTAGAATTTTTATATCACTTTTAGTTTCCGAGTTACAAGCCCTAACTTTAGTTTTTCTTATGGGCCGCCAAGTTGGCTATATCATATTCGAACGTGTTTTTTACTCTACTTTACAACGATATATCACATGACATACTTATTACAGAAAATAAGTCGAAGTACTAAATATTGGTGATATTTAAAAAGTATTTTATTACAAACATTTAAGTAAGCCATGAAAAAAAAATTGTTAAACAAAAATCGCAATAACAACAATGAAAATAACAAATGCATATTTAAAAACAATAAACTATTACAAAAAAAAGGTTTTTACTTTTTTTTAATAATAAGTATGACATGTGACATATCATTGTAAAGTAGAGTAAAAAACACGTTCGAATATGACTTGTAACTCGGAAACTAAAAGTGATATAAAAATTCTAAATACACCAAACAATTCTACTCAAAAAAGTGCTTTAAGAAACCGCAAACAAAAAGTACCTATCTACTTTGCCAAAAAAGTTAGTCATTTAAAGAAATTCTGAATTTTCAGTTTTTTGGGTATACCGCCTGAACCACATAAAATTATTAATATTTTTTGATGTTGTAATACTCACCCCTTTCTTACAAATAATTCATCTCATTTAACCACATCTGTATCACTTACCGTTTAGGATATCCCCATGCATTGCACGCTTATCTTGGACAGCCTGTATTTACAACAAATTCTTATTAAATTTTATGTAAAATCAGATCAGAAGTAAAATTCAGATTAATAATTTTATTTATTTCATAAATAGCCAATAAAAAATCTTGTAAAGCATTGGAAGTTTCTAAATCAGGAGAAATTATATTATAAAAACGACAAATTTTCTTTTCATATACAGAATACATATGGGCAGTAGTAAAGAATTCTTTTTTTCTATGAATCATCAAATAATATTTCATGATAAGATTTTCAATATTTTTCAAAATATTTATCCCATATACAAAACTATCTTTATTTTCATAATCTTCTACATTGCAATCAAATCTCATAAATTTTAACGTAGTATCATTGATAATATTTCGATTTAATACTTTTTTATCTATACTTAACTTCAAGATAATTGTAAAATCAATATTCGGTTCATATTTCGAAACGTGTTCATGTTTTTCGAATTCTAAACTAACAACAAAATGTTGGAAGAAATAAAATACCTCAGCAATATCGTGGATACATTCTGGAATAGATCCTTCGATCTCAAAATATCCTTTATTTGTATTTGAATCAAAATTAACAATAATAAATTTGACATAGAAATCAATTGTTTCAGAAATTAATAATTCTTTGCTAGGCGAAGATAAAATTGCCGGAGTACAGTAGAGTTTAATTGAATTTAAAACATTTTGATATTCTTTAATAAACTCACTCAAAATGGGATCATTAATTTCTTTTTTATATGTTAAATAAATTTTGGAAACAACGAATTCTGTTTTACCGATAATTTTGTTTATTTCGTTAAAACATTTCAAATAATTTTTGATTACGTTTTTCGATACCGAAGAAGAACAGTTGATATTTTCTTCTATTCTTGTATCATATATTGTATCTCTGTCTAATTTAAAACACCGTTTATTTTTAATATCTCGAGATAATGATTTAGTAATATTGATGAGTTCGGAATAAAATTTGATTATTTGTCTTGAATTTTGTAACAAATGATTTTTAGTATAATTATTAATCCATTTTATATCAGTAGAAATATTTGATTCTCGACATTTGTCGATATTTATATGCAAATTTTCTACATCGATTTTTAAATCTAAGACGTACGAAAAATCGACCCCTCTTAATTCTCCTTTACAAATTAAAGTAGTAATTACAATATTTTTAATATGTTTTTGATTTAAAATCAATGATTCAAATTCTTCTGGAACTTTACATGACATTGAAATTAAAGATGTTCTCGTAGGGTTTTTATAAATTTCTAATTTGATTCTGATGTTGACAGTGTTGAATAATTGGTTAGGTTGGTATTGGTTTTTTTTTATCTCTGTAGATCCATTTAAAAAGTTTAAATATTCGTCTAGTAATTGACTCAAAGAGTCAATTTTTTCTTCGTATTTCTTAATACCATTTTGATAATCTTTTTCTGTGATTTCATTTTGACGAAAGCTACAATAAAAAAATTATTTAATCTCATATAGGTATATAAAAATGAATTACTGAACCGATTTCAATGCGGTTTTCACCAATAGTTAGATAATTTTCCTATACAGTAATAGCGACTAATAATACTTTATAAAAACTTAAGATTTAACATCAAAATTTATGGTAGCCATGAAATAAAGGATTCTATAATTATTACAGTTTGAATATTTTATTAATTTCGGTCGCTATGATTTTGTGGATTTTAACCCGGGTAACACCGGGTTCAATACGCTAGTAAATTATATAAATTAATCAAATAAAGATTTTTTAGAATGTTCTGTTATCAAAATAAATAAATAAAATTATAATTTTAATATTACCTTTCAATATTAATTTCTCTTTCTCCAAAATTATCTTCTTCATTTTGATTTTCAATATGATTCCGAGGTTTCAACCTTAAAATAAAAAAATATTAATATTAATAATTTTTTTGTCACGTGTTTAGTTAAAAAATTAATTACTTTTGTAAAAATGATCGAAACGCACTCATTTTTTTAAATAAATATTACAATATTTAAAATACAATTCATATTTTGTACTAACGAAAAAAATAGATATTATGAAGTACCTACGCTATAATATACAAAGATAAGATATAGCTAGAATTATTCTTTATAAATATTGAGTCATAAAAAAATCCAGGTGATTGCGTATTATTTAATCAGTGGTACACTAATGTTCACAGGTACACAAAAAAAACTTGATCTTATTAAAAATTTGAGATGGAAGAAATCTTAATACATATCTTGTTAATATTATTATTTCGTCAATACAATAATAAAAAAAAATCTTATTGAGAATATTTTATTCATTTGAAAAATATATCTTCATATTTATCTAAAAATCTTTTCATTTGGTTCAGTCCGCGGTAATCGATACCAGATAGTTAAAAAAATATTTTATGAAAATGAATACTAAAATATGAAATTAACATGCTATTTAACATCAATTTTCATAAACCAAAAGAAAACTAGAAAAATGTTAATTAATTTTCAAAATATTTCAAAAAATTTCCAAAAAATTTAAAAAAAGACAACAAATAAGGTGAAATCACAATAACTTACTTAGGAATAAGTGACGATCGTGGCAAACTATTAAAAGTCTTTGACAATTACATATCAAACGTGACGTTTAACCAAATTAAAAAAAAATACCCTCAATAACAATGACTAAGGGTGACTGCATTTATTATAAATTTAATGAGTCTATTGATGTATTTGATAAATAATTGTTATAAGTATTAGTTAATAATATCAATAAGTAATTAAACACACAAATAGTACTCTTATTGTATCCTTTTACTCAACGTGTCACACCCGTCACAATGTTTGTTGAGTAATAACCAGTTAAATAGATTACTTATTTACCTGGTGTTACTAAAAAATAATTTATTCGTAACATATTAAAGTATCATTATTATAAAGTAACTTCAAAATTTTGGCTAAACTTTTGAGTTTTTGAATAGAGGTTGCAAGACTTGCAATAGTTGGCGTCACACTCAACACAGGGCTTTGAATGCTGGCATTTTTTTTTGTAAAAAAACCATAGACCTTTAATTTTTTCAATATACATTTATTCCATTAAAATCTACTGAAAAATGGTAAAACCATGTTATTAACTAGTATTATTTAGAAATTATGAACTCCAATCCGAATTGAAATGTCACACCCGTCACCGCGGACTGACCCATTTATCAAATTAATAAATAATTTATTACACCATTAACGAAACTCTCAAATAGATTAAACATAATGGTTGTATTAATAAATGTGAATATTTTTTACACCACCCAATAAATAAATGTGCAATTTTCGATATGGTAAATTCAGTGATGTCATTTATAAAGTATTTTTTTGTATTTAAAATATACTTAAATATACATTTATCAATAAGATAAACGTGGATATTTCCATATTGGTAAAAAATTATCATATTAACAAACAACCTCTATCGGAGCCAAATCGATTACGAATTTTTTACATTGATCACATTTTTTAGCAAATTATTTTTTTCTGTGTCGGAATCTATTTCACAATTTGGGCAGGAGAGGAGGGGGGTCATGATTTGTTTTATTTAATTTGCTTTTTTTGGGGAGGGGGTGTTATCTTACACCCATTGTACCCCCACTTATAACAAGTCATAAACAATATTGCTATATTTAATTTTCTTCCATACCACCCCAGTATTTATAAAGCTAAAATTTTTCACTGAACACAAGAGTAAATATATATACGACTGCAAAATTATACACATTCGTTTGACAGGTATAAAACAAAATTTACAACCAATTGGTCGGTAACCTATATTATTTTTTAATGTGCACCCAAAACAGTAGACTAAGGACTGTGTAATTTTGAGGTTATATATAAGAAGTGCAAAAACGGACAGTGAACATAACTTTAAAAGAAATGACTTTTGTGGTCGGACACTTTTGTAATCGTGATTTATGGAGAAAAACAACATGTTCCCAAATTACTCACACAGCTATAATTACAGTGGATTTTTAAAGCGCTTGTACTTTTGTTACTATGGCTTTAGTATTTTGTTAAAACATTTAAAACAATCACTTTTTTGTTTTATTGTTTAGTGGAATTTGGGTGATAAATAATATTGTTATTATTTATTATTTAGTAAAATATACATTAAAGCAAAGTATACAATATTTTATATATTGTTAATTTTTACTATACAGGATGTTTCATAATAGGATGTCAATAATGAAGGAGGATAATCTATGCATAATTTTAAGGCAAAAAAAGGTCCGTTTTTGTTTTATTTAATAATTATTTCAATAAAAAGTGTAAAAAGTACTGTAAAGAGTAAAGTGTAAAAAAATTTTTTTTTCATGTTACAAATAATTGTTCTTTATTTTTTTACGGAAAAAGAGTTTAAGATACGAAAAAAGTCAGATCTTTTTTTTATCATTAATAACAATGTTTGTTTTTGAAAAAAATCAATGGCGTATCATTTTTTCATTCAAAATAATCACTATTGATATTCAATTATGAAATACTCTATATATAAAATAAAAGATTTAAACATTTTGAAAGATGGCAAACTGCTATGATTAAATAAAAAAAATATTTTTTAATACTATTACCTACTTTTATTCCATTCCAAGCTATTCTATATTTCTTGTTGATATAAATGTATTTTTCTATAAAATATATGCATCAAAATTCTTAGAAAACGTCTGATACTGCAATATCAACAAAAAAAGTAACGATTTATACTTATACAAAGCTATTAGATATCAACCCAAAAATAATAATACAGTAAAACATTATTAAGTGAGAAACTTCTACAACTAAAATTCATATTGAGGTCCCGTCAAAATACCTCTATTAGTGAAATTTATAAAACGTCTCTATCTGGATTCTTATTTTTTTATTTTGACAAAAATTAAAAAAGGAAAAAAAATCTCTCTATAACTGAGAATTGTTCTATTTTAATTAACTTCTGTTAGACCCTCTGTAAATGAGATAATCACTTGGATAAACTTGGATATCTGGGAAACTGAGTAAATGGGACAATTGGGATAAAACTGGTCTCTTGAGATTCCAGTTATCCAAATTTCACTGTATACCATATGAGGAGTTGGGGTACAAAACTGGATAAATCCATTTTCACAAATACAGAAGAGGTCAAATTGTAACTACTCTATCTTCGTGTACTTCTTTTAACTTTTGAGTATGAAATGTACAGTGGAGATTTCTTAATCCATTGCTTTCCAACCATTTTTTCTTTAATTTTTTTAATAATGTTTTCACATTTTTTTGAAAATAGAATCCATTATGTCAAAAGGAAAAAAATCGAAGACATGGTGTCCTATAAATAGGACACTGGGAAGTAGTGGATTATTACCCAAATTTTGAACTAGCGTCTTTGAACAAGCTGGAAGATGAATAACTTTAAAAAATAGATCTCCGATTCAAAGTAGATTTACAAATATTGTTCCACAGCTCCTCATATACACTTTAAATACGAATTTCTAAACAAATATTGCACAAGGAACTATTTATAAATAAATATATACCACAAAATGAACCAATATATGAACAAACATATATTAAAAAAGTTATGTATAATGTTGTAAATAAATCTACAGATATTTTATGGCGCTAGATATGGTATGTGGACGTTTTTAAAACATATCGAAACAATATATTCTATTAATAGATGAACAAAAAGGCATACATTAGTTTTTTTAAATTATGTTGTCTTGTTTCATACAACAACAATATCGTATTGCATAAATATATTAAAATATGAATACATTTGAATGTAATTTACATAAGACAAAAACGCGATGACACTGTGGAATGAAGTGTAACATATTTTTGGTGCTTTTGGAGACTCCGCCCCCCTGTGGGGCCGCAGCCTCCTAGACGACATCAAAATAATATTTGATATATACTAACATTTTTTTTAATTCAAAAGTAAAATAACGATCAGAATATTGGTGAAAGCAGTGTCTTCAATTTAATGCAGAAATTATCAAGTTTCCTTCACAAGGTGAAGGCTAAATTAGCATATTAGGAGGGGGGAGGGGCAATGCGATATAAAGTGGTATCCGGAAAGTTTTTCGAAACACAATTTTTCGAACACAATTTTTCGAAACACAATTTTTCGAAAACAATTCTTCGAAACACAATTTTTCGAAATACAATTCTTTGAATGAACAATATTTCGAATGAACAATTTTTCGAAAAAATAAGTTTTGGATTTTTTAAGTTTTACACAAAATTTGATAATGGTAGAAATGAAAAAGAATAAAGTGTTTAGGTTAGGTCAGCTTTGGTCAGAATAGATTAGTTTAGTCCCGGTTGGGGTAAGTTACTTTTAGTTAGGTTTGCTTAGAGTAGATTAGGTTAGTGCCCGTTTAGGTTAGGTTATATAAAGGTAATATTTAATTTACAGGGATCCAGCATAATTTTCAATAACCACAAAAAACTTAGGTATATTATTTTAAATAAAAATAAATAATTTTTTTTTAAAGTGGTTTTTATTAAAAATGCACTGAAAAGTCAAAAATAAATATTCAGTTGTCACTTAATTCTTAGGTTTTTATGACTAACAATAAGACCATTAAAAGAGTGGGGCGCTCATAAAGGCATATGTGTAGCTTTAAATGAATAAAAAAAATTCTACCCTTATATATTTTATCAATTCATACACAAGATATTTTTCCATGCATTTGCCTCTATAGCGTCCCGCGCTTTTATAAATTTTTCGAAAAATTGTTCATTCGAAAAATTGTTCATTCGAAGAATTGTGTTTCGAAGAATTGTGTTTCGAAAAATTGTGATTCGAAAAATTGTGTTTCGAAAAATTTACACCAAACCATTTTTTCAACCTACATACATGCCAATTTTGAATTTTCCTGAGTTATCAAATTTTAGGCTTCTTTCACTTTTCTGAAATCTCTCAAAAAGTAGTGGGAAGCGATAAAAAATCGAATAAAAGGTACAAAAACTAGAAAGTGTCAGCTTTAAAATGTGTTTTAGAACATACAGCTGTTTAGAGCTGGACGCGGGCCGTGAATTCTTCGTGTCACGCCGGGTCACAAAAAAAATTAATTAAAAAATTAATGCAAAATTGTATTTATTTCATATTAAAATCGTGACACGACCGTGACCCGCCGTGCGTGATCGGGCGTTAGTAAAAAAATACAATTCGTGAGCGTGCGTGATCGTGATTTTTATTTTTGAGACCGTGAGTGAGCGGGCGTGACTAAAAAAATTTGCTCGTGAGCGTTCGTGATCGTGAGCAAAAAAGTACTCACGCGCCCAGCTCTACAGCTGTTTAAAGAAAAATCAAATTCATTTTATGTATTAATATTCGATCGCTCGGCGGCACGTGTTAATAATATCCAATCACTTAAAAATTTTGTATACATTATTTTTTTCTTACCTTTAAGACATTTGGGGGGTGACCTTAAAGAAATTCGAAAATAAGAAAATTAATGGTCCACCTTAATTACGCTTTTGACTCCACTGATTCATAAAGTGTGATTTATCCCCCCCTCTTAAAAAAAATTAAAGTAAGCTCCGAAAGATAAAATAAAATTGTTAGTCTATATCAAATATTATAATAAAAAACTAAAGTCAGTGTAAATCTGATGACAGTTGGAGCCCGTTGCTCAGGAATGCACTCCGTTTTGAAATCCTCATGCTGCTAATGTTATCATTTTTCATAAACCGTGACATCTATTCTTAAATGAATATCAACAGAACCAGTAGGTATCCCATTCCATGGAATAACATGTATTAATCTATCTTGGTATTGTTTATAACCATTATCTTGTATATTTGAATATTTCTTCGTAATGCCTTTGCACAATCGTATTTAAAAGGTACATACTGTCAGAAATAAATATTGTATTTTTATTTCGGAGTTTTCACTGGGTGGCCAAAATCTTTAATGGTAAAATTTAAAACATATTTTATAAAGAGGTCGTTTTAAATTTTGACGAGATGAGACTGAAACCATATCAAGTTTATTAACACGTTCACGGCTATTCAAAGGTTGTATTCAAAATGAAATATTCCAAAAAATAAGACAGTTATGATATACAGGTTGTCCAAGATAAGCGTGCAATGCATGGGGATATCCTAAACGGTAAGAGATACAGATGTGGTTAAATGAGATGAATTATTTGTAAGAAAGGGGTGAGTATTACAACATCAAAAAATATTAATAATTTTATGTGGTTCAGGCGGTATACCCAAAAAACTGAAAATTCAGAATTTCTTTAAATGACTATAACTTTTTTGGCAAAGTAGATAGGTACTTTTTGTTTACGGTTTCTTAAAGCACTTTTTTGAGTAGAATTGTTTGGTGTATTTAGAATTTTTATATTACTTTTAGTTTCCGAGTTACAAGCCCTAACTTTAGTTTTTCTTAAGGGCCGCCAAGTTGGCTATATCATATTCGAACGTGTTTTTTACTCTACTTTACAATGATATGTCACATGTCATACTTATTATTAAAAAAAAGTAAAAACCTTTTTTTTGTAATAGTTTATTATTTTTATTATTTCATTGTTGTAATTGCGATTTTTGTTTAACAATTTTTGTTTTTCATGGCTTACTTAAATGTTTGTAATAAAATACTTTATAAATATCACCAATATTTAGTACTTCGACTTATTTTTTATAATAAGTATGTCATGTGATATATCGTTGTAAAGTAGAGTAAAAACCACGTTCAAATATGATATAGCCAACTTAGCGACCCATAAGAAAAACTAAAGTTAAGGCTTGTAACTCGGAAACTAAAAGTGATATAAAAATTCTAAATACACCAAACATTTCTACTAAAAAAAGTGCTTTAAGAAACCGCAAACAAAAAGTACCTATCTACTTTGCCAAAAAAGTTATAGTCATTTAAAGAAATTCTGAATTTTCAGTTTTTTGGGTATACCGCCTGAACCACATAAAATTATTAATATTTTTTGATGTTGTAATACTCACCCCTTTCTTACAAATAATTCATCTCATTTAACCACATCTGTACCTCTTACCGTTTAGGATATCCCCATGCATTGCACGCTTATCTTGGACACCCTGTATATCTATATTAGTGGATCCTATAAGAAATATGTGTCCGCGAACGTGTTAATAATGTCTGATATTATTTAAAAAAAATGTTCTCGAGCAAAAACTAAGCTTTCTGCAGAAATATTATGTATAATTGATAGCCCACTGACAGTTCTAATCAATGGTATAGTTTATACAGTCAATACACGCAGAAAAAACTCGATCTTATTGAAAATTTGAGATGGAAAAATGCTTAATAAATTTATCTTGTTAATATAATAATATGTCCTTAATATAATAATAAAAAAAATCTTATTGAGGATATTATTATTCATTTGAAAAATATATTTTCATGTTTATCTAAAAATCTTGTCATTTGTCAAATTAATAAATATATTATTACACCAACTAACGAAACTCTCAACTAGATTAAACATAATGGTTGTATTAAGAAATATTTATTAGTGTGAATATTTTTTACACCAATCAATTAGTAAAAGTGCAATTTTCGATATAGTGATGTCATTTATAAAGTATTTTTTGTATTTAAAATATATGTTTTCAATACGAAACAAAATTTTTACCGTGCTAGGAACATTGTTAGTAATAATATACATTTAACAATAAGATATAAACGTGAACATTTCCATATTGGTAAAAAATTACCATATTAACAAACAATCTTAAACATACACAATTTTTTTTCTGCGTATTAATGAGTAAAAAGTAGAAATCAGCAATTATAAAGCAGTGGGGATAAATGTACTTCACATACATTATTATATAACTATTTATTACCACTGCTATAAATCCCGAGCAAATTTTATTTGACTCAAAATGACCCATATATATAAATAATAAATAATTTTCTATTTATTCAATTAGAACTCAATATAAAACAAAAAGTTTGATTATGTTTGAATTAAACATACCACTGCTTACACCCAGTGGCCCAGATACAAAATATAAATTGTCTAAATAATTTGTCGAACCTTTGATTGTTTGGTTAATAAAAAAATACGTTCTGCTTATACCCAGTGGCCCAGGTAC
Organism: Sialis lutaria; assembly: GCA_949319165.1. Classification (NCBI taxonomy): domain Eukaryota; kingdom Metazoa; phylum Arthropoda; class Insecta; order Megaloptera; family Sialidae; genus Sialis; species Sialis lutaria. Next base: position 5,016,989 of record OX439244.1, read on the forward strand.
AAAATATAAATTAGTTAGTATACAGATATAATATTAATTCAAATCTCATTTGTATGATGTGTGAGAAATAATCTAAAATATGTCGAATCTGTCGAACCATTGTTAAGTTAATATAAAAATTACATTCTGATCGCTTTTTAATGATGGTATATACACAGACCACTGGTTTTTATCTACAGACCTATTATGTTATTTTTTATAAATAGCTATTTTACTAACTTCAGTAGGTTAAAACATATTATAGATAAATATAATACACAAACTGAAACTTTATTATATTCCTGAATATATTTTAATTTTTGCCCTTGAGGGAGATATTAACATAAAAACTATTGTGGGGCATTTAATTCTAAGGTTTTGAAATTTTTAAGTATATTTCAGAAGCCAAAATAACTAACCTCATTTTTTGTCTATTATTATTTTCTAATTTTCATACCTAAATAATTTTTATTTTATTAAATTGGTCATATCCAAATCAATACAATTATAATTTGAGTAACTTATAATTATCATTTACTTTTTTGGTGTGGGAGGGGGAATTAGACTCATTACTTAATGAACGACACTTCAAAAATATTCGCTAGTTTTTCGTACATGTTTAATACTATTGCTCAGCTATTTGATGCAATACCGTGATAATATCTAGCTTTAATTGATTCTAAAGACCTATACTTTTTAACAGTGAAAGTCCCATCAAAATCGGTTGAGTAGTTTTCGAATTCACTTGCAACAAAAATATTTTTATTTATATAAAATAGCGTGATAATATCTAGTCTTAATTGATTCTGAAGATCTATACTTTTTAACAGTGAAAGTCCCATCAAAATCGGTTGAGTAGTTTTCGAATTCACTTGCAACAAACATATTTTCAAAAATATTTTTATTTATATAAAATAGCGTGATAATATCTAGTCTTAATTGATTCTAAAGACTTGTACTTTTTATCAGTGAAAATCCCATCAAAATCGGTTTAGTTATTTTCGAATTCACTTGCAACAAACATATTTTTTTAAATATTTTTATGTATATAAAATAGCGTGATAATATCTAGCCTTAATTGATTCTAAAGACGTGTACTTTTTAACAGTGAAAGTCCCATTAAAATCGGTTGAGTAGTTTTCGAGTATACTTACAACAAACATATTTTTTTTAAATCCCAAAATATTTTTATGTGTATTTATGGATAAAATTTTGCAAGGTCAAATGTACGTAGATTTAAGTACTGTAGAATTAAGTACATGCATAGCAACACAAATCTATATTGAGAAACAATACGGTATCAATAAAATCTGGCAATATATCAACAGTACGTGATACAATGTAGGGTTATATTGTATTTTTTTTTGTGTGGTTATCTCCGCATACTGCGAGCATTCTATGAATTTTTCGAGCAGGTTCCGTTGGACGAAAACACGCCGTATTAAATGATTAGGCGTTATGATCGTGATGTTCAACAATACATTGTTTAACCTGGGTAACTCTTTACCTGGTGTGGCTCGACCACATCGTTTAAACAATACACCCATTGGAAGTCTTATAAATGTAATAATTCATTAATATCACAGATCTAATGAATTTTATGTTTTTAACTAACTTAGTGATGTATATTTTTATGTTTTTTATGTAAGTAATTCACTCATATTATTTACTATTTTTTAATGTAAAGTATATAACAGAAATATATTTTAACCCTACAATGGTGGCGCCAAGTCTCACAGATCTAATGAATTTAATTTTTTTAATTAACTAAGTGATGTATATTTTTATGTTTTTTATGTAATTCACTCATATTTGTTACTATTTTTTAATGTAAAGTATATAACAGAAATATATTTTAACCCTACAATGGTGGCGCCAAGTCTCACAGATCTAATGAATTTAATTTTTTTAATTAACTTAGTGATGTATATTTTTATGTATTTTATGTAATTCACTCATATTATTTACTATTTTTTAATGTGAAGTATATAACATAGATCCATTTTAACCCTACAATGGCGGCGCCAAGTCTCACAGATCTAATGAATTTAATTTTTTTAATTAACTTAGTGATTTATATTTTTATGTTTTTTATGTAATTCACTCATATTATTTACTATTTTTTAATGTAAAGTATATAACAGAAATATATTTTAACCCTACAAAGGTGGTGCCAAGTCTCGCAGATCTTTTTTTATTTTTTAATTAATTTAGTGGTGTTGGGCGCTAGATATGTGTTATTCTCAGTAGATATATTTTTTTATGCTCAGTTTCAGTGTGACAGCTTTTTTCTGTGTGTTTTTTTTACTATTTATGAAAAAAGTATGTATTATATGATATAAAAAATTGCATTTTTTTTAAAACTTATAAAACATATTTATATTTACCTACATATATGGAATTACAAAGTTCTATGTGATCATGATATCGGTTTCTCAATTATATTGATGTTTAAAAGAGCATTTTTTTAATTGATTATTTTTAGAGTTAAAAAAAGTAAGATTTTTACTAGCCCTTAAATTAACATTACCTTTTATAAATGATTTGACAGCCCTGCAGAGTTAGTTGCATACTTTTTTAAAATAATACTGATAAAGGGATAAACATAATAAATTAATTTATTTAAAAAAATGGTTCTAAATGTTTAACGCACCGGTAGAGCCACAATAAAGAAAATCCCATCAGATCACATCTGAAGAACAAACGGCCACGTGTTTGGTACCCGGCAATTAGGCGACGGGCGGCTGGGTGGCGCGTTCTCACGGTGCACCCCTGCGCTAAATTAACCCCCTCCCCCAACCTGCCGCGCAATTTTCTAACCTACTATTACAGATGTTGGATTGGTCATTGCTATAGACGCTGTTTCGACAGACATGTCTGGTGTTTTAAAAAAAATTAAATTGGAAATGTAATCTTGACTAAACTGTCATTAAATTGTTTCGATAGAATGTGGCGAGAAATGTTTTAAATGTTCTAGGTTTATGGACAGAAATATTTAGAACAAAATTTTTATTATATTATAGCTGCCCCGGCAAACGTTGTTTTGCCAAAAGATAATTTGCATGCTCTTTCATTCTCATTGTTATGGTGTTAAATTTGTTAGGGTTATTTTGTGTATTTTGACTATTAGGTATGAGTATTTCGACCGATGTTTAAACGTCGTCGTGTATGCATTTTTGTATACTTTCTCTATATTTTAAGAATATAAATAAACTGTATCGTACTAGGTTATGTTAAAAACACGTGTCCCACGTACCAAATAGATAAAATAAAATAAAATAATAAAATTACGTATAGTATACCTGTTTAAATTGAAAACAATTGAATTTAAGAAATACAACAAAACATACCGATTTCAATTCAGTTATCACCAATAGATATATAATTTTTCAGTATTAATATTTGATAAAAACTTTTAAACGTCAAAATCACGTCAAATACTAAAAAATATTTTATTTTAAAGTCGTGTTTTGTTTTCATGATGTCACTGTTATTTATATAAAAACATAGTAGCCATTTAAGGGTTTTCTCATTTTCGTAAATAACCCCACAGTCACCTACCGGGTTCAAAAAAATCTATAAACCTTCCCGAGCACCAAACAAATATATGGTGTGAATATGGATTCGATACGTCCAGTGGTTTAGGCCTGATGATTATCGGTACATACGCACCAAGAGTTTTATGTATTAAGATAGAAAAAGAGAAATATAGCGCGATTCGTGAAATTTCATCGGAAATTAAAACAAAAATGAAGAATAAGCCCAAATTATGTAAATAATTTAAAAACGAACATAAGAAGCTCCATTAAAAATTTTGAAATGATTAACCATCTGTGAGAAAAGATATTGTCAAAATAAAATCAATAAATTTTTATATTAAAAAAAATTGTATCATTTTTTCTCCATTTGAAATTCATAATAACAGCAACTAATCTAACCTCTAAAAGATGCCTTATTCAAAAACAAGGAATCTTCGTGTCTGGACAAACCATAGATTAGGTAAATTTATTACAGTGCGTAGATAAAGAACGACACGGGTTTCGTGACACCTTAGTGTGCTTTGTCACCTTAGCGTTGACATTTTGTCAGCTGTGTTGGGGCCAAACGGGAGCCCCAACATTGGACCCTTGTCACCTGTCCTCTGTAATATTTCTTTCTTTCTTTTGGATACTATATTTGTATTATTTTATGTTTGTATGTAACAATTACATTATGATTATTAAAATTGTTATTTAACAGGCATAGTTATGTTTGATATATTTTTTTAAATAAATTTTTTAATATACTTTTACATAAAATGATTTTTTCCTGGACGATAAACCTTCTGCTGATGTTGCTTCAAAGGTTTTTTTATAATTTTTTAAAAGGTTTTTGCCACTTTTTGTATTAAATACTCCCGTATCTTTCCTAGGTTAGAACTTCATCAATTTTACGAATTTTTGAATGAAATTTTCAAGGAATATAGTTTAAAGGTTCTATAATCGAAAAAAATAGAATAGTTGATATTTTACCCCTCTAGATGTATGAAGTCCTTTAAAATACACTGCCGTGCAAAATTCTTTGGACACCTGTGAATTTTTAATGTAAATATATAGATTTCAGTCAATAATAACGAAAAAAATATGTTTACTCGCAGTCAAAATAGTAAAAAAAAACAATTTCTCGTTAGCTTGAAAGACACTGTGCGTCAATACTTTCAACTTGAGTAAACCTGACCTTTCAGACATATAATTCAAACATTTTCCTTAACATGGAAAATTGTAAATGCTGTATTTTAGATATGCTAGGATTATTACAAAAGTTGTAATTAAGTAGGGGAACATGGGTGACAGTGGATCATGGTACACAGTGGATCATGGTACACAGTGGATCAGTGCAAATATTTTTTTTTTGTATAAACCATATGCACATACTTATTACATCAGGAGTATACTTTTTCAAATGTCCTGCCTGCTTGTTAGTATTTCTTAGATTATCACAGAAGGTAGACATGTTACGGCACTCTGACAAAAAAATGTACGAAATTTTTTTTCACAGTATTTTTCAAAACAATTTTTTATAGAGAATATACATATATTGGCGTGTTTAATAATTTTGTACTACGTATAAGTATGTTAAGTATTGGTGAAACAGCTGTTTTTAATCCATTGTTGCTTGTATTTTTAACGGTATGATTATTATTTTCACACGTGCCTGTGGGTTACAGTGGATCATTATGTTTTGGGGTACAATGAATTGAGCTTTGTCCCACGGGTAGGCCAGAAAATGTTCGATTTCGCGAATAACTATTCGTTAATTATTAATTAATAATATATAATTATTTAACATTTCTGTAAAAATATTATGTTTTATAAATTTTATTGGTTTTGCCTATTTTTTTTTAATATATTACCTATGTGATTTTATTACTTGACAAGATTGATGTTTCCTAGTTTAAGATAAATATAATACAATCATTAATAAAACGTAAAGATTTTTTAATTGTCTTATGCTGATCCACTGTTACCCGTGCATGGGGAACAGTGAATCATTTTCCTCATTATTTTTAATAGCCGAAAAAAGGCGTTTCTAATGCTTCAATACCTCAAATTGTTAGTGTTGTTTATACCTTAATAACTCCTCTATAAGACCCATATAAAAGATAGTTAAAAAATACTGCAGTTTCATAGGAATGCGACGGAATAAAAAAGTTGATCCACTGTCACCCATGCTCCCCTACTCTTATCAACATTTAAGATTTTTTATCAACCTTTTTTGCAGTTTTATATTTACAATACGCAAAAAAGAGTGTCCAAAGACTTTTGCACGGCAGTGTATAAACATATTTAACTTTGAAACGGTAAAAAAAATTATAATTCTCAATTCAACTGTAGACAAACTTTAACTAAATTTGGGGGCATCGAAATAAAATTAAAAACAAATGAAAAACCTGTATTTTTTTAATATAAAAATATCTATAGAAGTCATAGATTACAAAATTTATAAAACCTCTCAATATTTTTATTTCCCCCCCCCCCCCTCCATCACCATCTGATTTTCTGACTTCCTTCCTTATTATCTATCTTCAAAACAAATTAAAAAACATGGGACCTCCACAGTAAGTTAAAAAATATATTTTTACACATTTTTTTTAAATTACAATATTTATAAAACCCCTCAATATTTGTATTGTCTTACCCCCCCCCCCCCCCCTTACTCATCTGATTTTTTGACTTCCTTCCTTACTATCTATCTTCAAAACAAATTAAAAAACATGGGACCCCCACAGTAAGTTAAAAAATATATTTTTTTAAATTACAATATTTATAAAACCCCTCAATATTTTTTACTGCTTTACTCCCCCGCCCCTCCATCACCATCTGATTTTCTGACTTCCTTCCTTATGATCTATCTTCAAAACAAATTAAAATAAACATGGACCCCTCCACAGTAAGTTATTGCATCGGCTAATTCTGTTACATCGTCCAGGGTGCGAAGGTAGAGATATTTTGGGACATGTTTAAGACAAGCGCATCGATAACGTGACACTGGTTAATGTTGAGGCTGTGAGCCCACCCGGGCGTCCATTACTGTCTGTAATTTATACTAATGTTTTAATTTCACCCGTAACAACGCTATATGGCCCATAAATTCACCTAAGGTATTATGTGTTTGGTTTTTTTAATGGACGACAAGTTTTTATAATAGTTTTTTTTTTCTTTTCGTTGATCGGAAAAGCCGTAAATATTATTGCAGTGTTTGTAAATTGATAACTTTATAAGAGATAGTGGATATGTTATAATATGATACTTTTAGATCAGCGGTTCCCAAAAGTGTGTCTTAAGGTTATTCGATCATTAGAGCAATGTATAGTATAAAATTTTAATATGTTATTTATGAATAGCTCATTGATTTTACTAATTTTTATTTAAAATATTGGACGTATGGTTTTTGAGTAATTGGGTATTAAAAATAGAGTTTTTAACACACGATAAATGAGAGAACTTGCCAAAAGTGCTCTATTTATTGAAATTCTATACATTTGGCTTATATGTATAGAGAGACGTTTTAAAAACTAATTATTCGAAACTTCAACCCTTTTAAATACTATATAATAATTATAAAAATAAAACTAGCTCTGCGATTACAGCAAATTAGTACATGTTACTATTATATACCGTTCTGTCTATTTCAACTTTTTTACTTTTAATAATTAACAAAGTAAAATATTCCATTAAATGTAGGTACATGTGTTCTGGATATAAATTAAAAACAAAATTTTTCAAATCAAATCATTTTTTACAGTGTGCTAGACGTAGGTATAATCTTAATATAGGGGCCTCGCGGAGCTCCATTAATGAATATAATTCAATAATACAGTTTTTTTACTTTTTCATTATAACTTAGTCATGCTTTGATATAAGAAGGGTGCCATGGGAGAACTTTAATTCAAAAAAGGTGCTGCGAGTTGGAAAAGTTTGGGAACCTCTGCTTTAGATATAAATTTGTGTTGTGTTTTATAGCCGATATGATTTTGGCATAGAATCTTGTATGCAAACGTAGAAAATCAATAATTTTTTATTTAATATAGTCTATTTTGTCTAGCCTTAACTCTTATTTATAAAAATATCATATTTAGATGAAAAAAATTATTTAGTGAAGAGTCAAAGTTCATTAGTGCAATTCATCGCCAAAAACAAAAAAAAATACTTCATACATCAACCATTCTTTTTTCCAAAGCTTACTTGACTTGCATTTAATATTGCACTCGAGAGAATGTTCTAGTTTTGGCTGACGTTTCGATTAATAAACATATTTTAGTTGTCCATGGCAATTGTAATTTTTATTCAACAATAAATAAAATGCGTTATATCATTGTTAAGAGTTGTTTTATTATTGAAGATACGAGAAGCTTTGCGATCGTACTAAAAAAAAATTATCTGATTTTGAAAATTTCACTTGATTTTTCTGTTTTAACTCAATAATCATTTTAAATTATCAAAATATTAAATAAAAACTAATTTTAGGCTAAATCTTTGGGAATCTGTAGTTCCCTCACGGAGAATTTCTGGACACATGTTTATATGAACTTTTTTTCTTAAAATATTTTTCTCAACTAACTGTATATTCATATCCAAAATCGTAATTTTTGGTATTTTTAACTACAATCAATTTCATGCTGTCAGAACTCTTACTATGAGTATCTCTAATTGTACCTATCTACATAAAATATCTATCGTTAGGTCCAACCGGAAAAAATCCTAATTGTGAGTTTGATTCGGGTACTTTCAAACGATTATTCCTTAACAAAATAACTGAAAACTTAAATACATCGTCAAATTTTCTAATGTTAAGGATTCCCAAAGACACTGACATAAGTTTCCTGTCTGTGACGTAATTGTTACATGAGAGAGAAAGAGAGAAATATACATACCCGGCGTTCTGCACGGCTGAACCGTTTATAATATCTATTATCAAATTATAGACTCGAAGTGACGGGACCGGTGAGCTGTCAATCTGATTTGATCGCATTAATTACTTCCAATTATCGGCCAGTATTTTGTTCTGATTTGGGTCACTCGAAACCTATCGTTCAGAAATTACCTGAATCGATTCTATATGTATATATTTTTGTTTTTGTTTATTTTTATACTAGGTATAATAGATGTATTTATTTTGTCGAATTTTATAAAAAGTACACATGAAAAAAAACTCGATCTTATTGAAAATTTGAGATGGAAAAATGCTTAATAAATTTATCTTGTTAATATAATAATTATATCCTCAATATAATAATTCTTATTGATGATTCATTTAAAAAATATATGTTCCTGTTATAAAATAACTTGTACTACCCCCTTAGGCTTCTGAATTTAATAGACACGAATAGGGAGTATGCACATGATGTGATGTAATAATTAATTATTTATTTTAAAAGATTTTGAACCCTTTGTATATGGTATTTGTTGGAATGAAAATTTGTTAATTAAATTATTTAAAATATTTTTTTTAACATCGATTAGCTGATACACAGAAAAAATATTGAATTTTATTGAAAATTTGTGATGAAAAAATACTTATTAAATTTATCTTGGTTATATAACAATATATTCTCAATATAATGATTTAAAAAAAAACTTATTGAATATTTTATTCATTTGAAAAATATATCATGTTTATCTAAAAAAATCTTTTCATTTGTCAAATTAATAAATAATTTATTACACCAACTAACGAAACTCTCAAATAGATTAAACATAATGGTTGTATTAATTAATATTTATCAGTGTGAATATTTTTTACACCCAACTAGTGAAAGTGCAATTTTCGATATTGTAAATTCAATGATGTCATTTATAAAGTATTTTTTTTGTATTTAAAATATATGTTTTCAATACGAAACAATATTTTTACCGTGATAAAACCATTGTTAGTAATAATATACATTTATCAATAAGATAAACGTGGATATTTCCATATTGGTAAAGAATTATCATATTAACAAACAACCTCTATCGGAACCAAATCGATCACGGATTTTTTTACATTGATCACATTTTTTAACACATACAAAAATTAATTTTTCTGTGTATTTAACCAATGTATCATATATTTACAACTGAACTCACACAATAAATTTTTTTCTTCAGAAGGTGAATTAGGAAATTATTAAAATTTATTCTTTTTTAGTGTGTAAAAACATCGTTTGCGTGGAGTTAGGTAAGGTAAATAGTACAGATTTTTGATGTGATAGTTAATAAAACAAGTTTTTAGTTTAGTGTTTGCACGATAGATGTCACTAGACTAATCTAACACATCGCACGTACGAATATCATACCAATTTTTTTATCTAATAAATTTAGGATACAAAATAACCTATTATGTTATTCCTCAGAATGCAATCTATCTTCCTGTCAAATTTCATCGAGATCGGTTCGGCAACTTAACCGTAAATTAGTATCACAGGTAGAGAGACAAACACACTTTCGTATTTATATCAGTATGTATGTCTGAATTTTTAATTTTTTTTACAAAATCCATATATTCGTTTTAATAAAAAACCGTTTACCGTTCGGCGATTTTACTCCTTGATAAAGAAAAACCACAAATCAGTGGTCTTCAAACTTTGTCGACTCACGGAACCCTTAGAACTATAAGGAAATTTCGACGAACGCCTTCTCCCTTAAAAAAATATATCTTAAAATAATATTCAAAGTAAAATATTATACATACATAACTTTTTTAAATGTATCTTTATATTTTTTTATTTAATAAACACTGGTTAACTTTATACAAACATAGTTTGAAGACCACTGATCTACATTATTCATTATTGTTTGTCTTAAAACAATATTATTAAAAAAAAGATAATACTAGCATGAATATTAAATCAACTATCAAATTTCATAACTTTATCATAATTAAATAGGTTTTTCAGATATTCAATAAAAACTAAATATTCTTTTTTTTTGGGGGGGGGGGGGGGGGGGGGCTGTGGCTTCTTCATGAAAAAATGTTTTTCCTCTTAAAATAATTTCTCTTTTTTTCACTCTTCTAAATAATTTTCTATAAGTATATAATAAAATGACCCCATACACAGGCCACCACTGTACCCACTAAGGAGCGTAAAGGATACTCCAGCACGTCGACATTATAATGACGAGCAGCCCGAACAACTGTGGTGATTACATCCTGCAGTGATCTTAATGATGATGAAGCAAATAAATTGCATCTTAAAATATGTAGTACCCATGAGCAAATGCAGCGACAGGCGTGGGACTGGGCCATCACCGCGCATAGCCCCGGGTCTGCGTGACCTGCCTGTGTAATTCTCGACGGCCTATGACCCGTGGCTTCGACCAGACGGAAATGTTAAGCTTCATTTACATGTGGAACATTTTTATGCATTTTTTTTTCATCAACGTAAAATTTAATTTAATTTACTTTAAGCCTAGTTAAATTATAAGCAAAATTGAAACATTATTCATACACTGCCGTGCAAAAGTCTTAACATTATATTTACATTATATAATATACAGATTTCAGTCAATAAAAATCCCCAAAATAGCAAAAAGAATGTTGACTCACAGTCAAAATAGTAAAAAAATAATTTCTCGTTAGCTTGAAAGACACTGTACATCAATACTTTCAACTTGAGTAAACCTGACCTTTCAGGCATATAATTCAAAAAATTTCCTTAATATGGAAAATTGTAAATGCTGTATTTTAGATATGCTAGGATTATTACAAAAGTTGCATGTAATTAAGTACTCTTATCAACATTTAAGATTTTTTATCAACCATTTTTGCTGTTTTATATTTACAATACGCAAAAAAATGAGTGTCCAAAGACATTTGCATGGCAGTGTAATAAATGCTGTATGTCTGTCTGTCTGTTTGTTTTACCTTTACCTTTCCACGGCTAAACGGCTGAACCGATCTTTAAGGAAATAGCTCCCAAAAAAGTATCCCAAAAAATGTATTAGATTTAAAAAATGAGTGTGTGACATTTTTAACGACTATCATAACAGAAATCTGTATTACCTATCCTTCTTCTTCTTCATGGGTTTTATGTCAAGTAGATTTTCACCTTTCTGACAGCTCCTACCTAACCCAAATTTCACACGAACGAAATCGCAGGTAACAGCTATATTATACAATATAATGAGGCTTCTGTGGGGATCGATAACTGTTTCTTTATTCGATATAAAAAGGGGTGTTCTATCCATGATTAAGTTGGAAACTTTTTGGGTTCTTTTTCTTAAGAGTTTGTCGATAAAGTATGAAAAATGAAAGGAACACTATAATGTAATCATGTAAATACAGCATAAAATATAACAGTTTCGCGGTTTAAACGTTCGCGCGCAAAAAAAAACTTGACTCGGAGCGCCATCCGGCGACCAATTTAAGAAATTGATAGGCACTGTGTCGATTAAACTTACCTATACGTGATTTGGGTGATGGTTTTTATAAAAGAATTTTTGACTAAATTCCACGTTTTTTCTGATCTTAATTAGATGATCGCTATGATTTATTTTATTTGTATTTATCTTTTAAATTTGCCTTATTTTTTATACTATAACTTTATTTGAAATAAGTATGTTATATTATATTTAATTATAATATTATATTATAATAGTATCATTTTAACGATCAGTTAATACAACATATAGGTTTTAACAATAAGGTATTTGACTAATTTTTAAAATATATTGTAAATTGTGCGTATGTTATAATAGATACTTCTTTAGTATTTTTTCCAAAATAATGCCGAAAAAACGCTGAAAGTAATCTTTTTCTATTCAAATGGAAAAAAAATCCCGCCAAAACACGCATTCAAAGTCACGTGGTGTGTGTGACGTAACTGTTTACTCAAATAAACTGTAATCAACCAATAGGGATCGAGTACACAGACAAGTAGGTTAAAAATTACATTTTAAAATTAGGTTTATTATTAAAATACTGGCTTATTTTACGTAAAATACACTTATTGTAAATTATAGTAATACAGGGTGTCCAAGATAAGCGTGCAATGCATGGGGATATCCTAAACGGTAAGAGATACAGATGTGGTTAAATGAGATGAATTATTTGTAAGAAAGGGGTGAGTATTACAACATCAAAAAATATTAATAATTTTATGTAGTTCAGGCGGTATACCCAAAAAACTGAAAATTCGGAATTTCTTTAAATGACTATAACTTTTTTGACAAAGTAGATAGGTACTTTATGTTTGCGGTTTCTTGAAGCACTTTTTGAGTAGAATTGTTTGGTGTATTTAGAATTTTTATATCACTTTTAGTTTCCGAGTTACAAGCCCTAAGTTTAGTTTTTCTTATGGGCCGCCAAGTTGGCTATATCATATTCGAACGTGTTTTTTACACTACTTTACAATGATATGTCACATGTCATACTTATTATTAAAAAAAAGTAAAAACCTTTTTTTGTAATAGTTTATTGTTTTTAAATATGCATTTGTTATTTTCATTGTTGTTATTGCGATTTTTGTTTAACAATTTTTGTTTTTCATGGCTTACTTAAATGTTTGTAATAAAATACTTTATAAATATCACCAATATTTAGTACTTCGACTTATTTTCTGTAATAAGTATGTCATGTGATATATCGTTGTAAAGTAGAGTAAAAAACACGTTCAAATATGATATAGCCAACTTGGCGGCCCATAAGAAAAACTAAAGTTAGGGCTTGTAACTCGGAAACTAAAAGTGATATAAAAATTCTAAATACACCAAACAATTCTACTCAAAAAAGTGCTTTAAGAAACCGCAAACAAAAAGTACCTATCTACTTTGCCAAAAAAGTTATAGTCATTTAAAGAAATTCTGAATTTTCAGTTTTTTGGGTATACCGCCTGAACCACATAAAATTATTAATATTTTTTGATGTTGTAATACTCACCCCTTTCTTACAAATAATTCATCTCATTTAACCACATCTGTATCTCTTACCGTTTAGGATATCCCCATGCATTGCACGCTTATCTTGGACAGCCTGTATATACTACATTATTTAGAACATTTTAGTCTTTATTATTAATAGTGTCAAATACCCTATTCAAAATAAAAGTTCATCTGAATCCGGATAATTAGAGAAATCTGGCAACCCTGATTCTAGATTAATATGCATATATATTTAACATTTAGCATTGGTTTATTATATATTCAACGTAACAATCTATACAAAAGGTCAGTGGGCATTTTTCCACGTAATAATATCTCCAACACAAAAGGTGTTTCGCATTTTGTTTCGATGCATCTCTCGGTTTTGGAAATATTCGTAAACAACAATAATAATGTTACGATGAAATGTGACGTTTAGTTGCGCACGATCGAGAAGGCGCGTGCGATCGACCATACAAATACCAACGAGCTCTTAGATCAATGTAGATTGCACATTGTATATTTTTTAATTTGCCTGATTTTTTAAATGCAGGTATTTAGTATGCACAGTGGCATAGATAGCTTTTTCGATAGGGGGGGGGGGGGGGTATGACAGTTTTAAATATCATAAAGTTATATTTTTCATTAAAAAAAACATGTTTTATGTGGTGCAGTAAAAAAATTGGTTCTATTCTTCACTTAGATGTATTCATTATTGAAAAAAATGCTCGTATATTATAATCATCTTATAATTTTCGTAGACTAATGGGGGGGGGGGGTGATCTCTTAATCCCCCCCTCCCTAACAACGCCACTAAGTATACAGGCTGGATAGAAAATAAGAAACATTGATTCTACCGCCGAAAATATTAAATATTAAAAAAGAAAAAACATTTTTGGATAATTTTTTTTTAACCATTCTATATTTTTATTAAATTAACGTTTATGATAGTACATTTTATTTATTTTTTATAACAATATGAAAAATAGTACTATCAATAAACATTTCTAGAAAAATCTATATGGAAATTATTAATAAAAAAATCAAGCTACAATTCATGAAATTTTTTTTATCAAAACCCTACAATTTTATTACATAAAAATGTTGATTTAAGTATTATTATAGGGCAAAAAAGGTTACTTACTTCTATGTTAAACAACATTTTATTTAACAAAACAGAAAAAATATATGAAAATAAATTTTCAACAATAATCACCGCAATTTTTAATAATATGTAAGGCCTTTCTTCTCATCTCAGCAATAAAATTTAACATAATTAATATATTATATTTTGTCCGAATACCCATAAAATTTAAAACATTCCTTTGAAGGTACGTCAAAATTATAATGCTACGAAAAAATACACAAGTGAGGGGGGGTCGTTCTGTTAACATTTAACAGCATTATCGCATTCAGGCTTTTTAAATTACAAATAAAAAAAATAAAAAATCCAGTCTATATATTTTTACAACATCTTTAGGAAAGGGGACAGCGGGGGCGGCAAGCTCGCGGCAGACACACGCCCGCCGTGGTTCCCACGGCCCCGCGACCCGCCCTGTCCCCCGCTTCACCTCTCACCTACACAAACATACACATACACACACACACTACACTCGCGGGCACGCGGTATATACCTGGGAACAAGCGACTCCATATGTTTGTGTGCGTGCGTGTGTGTGTGTGTGCGTGCGTGTGTGTGTGTGTGTGTGTGTGTGTGTGTGTGTGTGTGTGTGTGTGTGTGTGTGTGTGTGTGTGTGTGTGTGTGTGTGTGTGTGTTATTATAATAATCTACAAGACGCGAGCCAACGTTTAAAACTTGTCCTCAGTGACATGTACGATGATTGAAAACGTTGTCAAGTCAGAACATGTTTATGGAGGACTAATACCTTATGTATTCTATTATATAGTATATGTATATGTATACAGGATGATTCAGCACTGTCGTGCCAAACTTAAACCGTAGATTAAGAAAAATATTTTAAGGAAAAAACTTCTAATGAACATATGATAAAAATTAAGACAAAAAGTTAACATAAGTATACCTCAAAAAATGCATCCTTATCAACATATATCTATTTTTAGTTTCGTTTTTTAGTTAAATTATTACAGTAGGTACTTATTAACATAATACAACTGACTATAGATCTTAGAGGATTCATATTAGAAGGTTTCTTTGTATGAACTTTTCTTATTACCTTTAATCATAGAACAAGAATATTTTATTATTTGTAATTTGAAGTATCCGTATTAAGTTAAATTCTGCATGCTTCCTTTTTATCGATGTTACTCGAAAACAGTTTATCCTATGACAAATAAGCAAAGTATTTTTTTGCATATTTTGTTATATAACCTTAAATAAGTGCCCAACTTTATAAAAAAAAATAAAGAACAAAAAATACTAGATAAAAATCGATGGGCTCACTGGCCCTATACATCCCTGGTCTAAATTATAATTGTTTAATACCAGAAATCGATAACACTTATTATTACTAAAAAGAATACCAAACATAATTTTATCACAAAGGGTTCTCTATATAGATATTAAATAAAAACTCATTTTGAGCAAAATCTTTGGAGGGCTGTAGTTCCGTAACGAATAATTTCCGGACACATGTTTATCAGAAGTTTTTTACTTAAAATATTTTTCTTAATCTGCTGTTTAAGTTTGGTACGGCAGTAATGAATCTACCTGTATGTATGGTATATTATTTCATATGTGTATGTGTGTGTTTGTTGAACAGTCATATGTATATGTACCCATTGTCCTTTTTAATATGTGATTGAATTCACGAGCAAATTGTTTTGTAAGGGCGTAAGTATGTATATGAAATAATGGACTCTCAGCGAGACAAATATTGTCTTGAGGATTCTTTTCAAATACGCCGACAAAAATATCCTTCATTGGCGGCCTAACTTCTGAGGAGGTTGTTGAAAAACGACAAAGTGTATTATTGCGTTGGATAGATTCTGGCTTATGGGTGTAAGTTGCGTCAAGGCTCTTATAAAAGTGCATAATACAACCAAATCGACGAGGTTTACATCCAGAAGCCAAGATCCATACTAAGATCGCCGTGGAAACCTCAAGACTAGTATTGCTTTGGGTGTTATTTAAAAAATATATTGTCAAATGCGAGATGAGCCGTACGTGTTAGTGTCCTGTACCGTATGATTATTTAAAAAAAATATTTGAATATTTTATTTTGAATTAGCAATGACACTATAGATAGAAAACACAAAAATTACAGTTATGGGAATATAAGTATAGCAGTTTAATAGTTTTCAAAAATGTGGCAACAATAAAATTTCTATATATTTGTATTATGTAGATTATAATTGCTTTTTGATTTCGATTTCATTATAAGGAATTATAAATTAAAAAAGTTAATTAATCAAAACTAATTTAAGACCTTTTGTGCTCCTCGCATGTTAAAAGGGTGACCAGATTTCTGACTATGTAAACCCTGATTTTAGATTACACCAACCCTGAGAAAAAAAATGAAGACCTTTTTTATCAAATTTTGGGTTTAGCGAGATGAAAATGAAGCCCTTTCTGCAAATATTTCTTATTTTTACTGTTGTGTCCTTTGATAATCTTTTTTTTAGTTTTCATCATTTTTACCAAACACGGAGAAATTGTAACGAAACCCGGAGCCCGGAGATACAGTATTATACCGGTATTTCAATCTCTTTTAATTATATAGGCACACATTCTCAATTTTAACAAAATAATTGATAATAAGTAAGAATATAAATTCTTATGTAAGAAAGGGGAGAGGAAATCTTACGAAAAAAAATTTCAAAAATTATTTTTACGTAATTAATAGATAGATACTCCATAAAAAGTATAGGAAAATCATTTAAGATTCTTATTGCTAGCATTAATAAATTGAACAATAGACGTTGGATAATCAACATGTCATATTAAAATCTATAGCGTTAACATTTACAATATGTATACGTACTATAATGACGGCTACATTCGCATTTAAAACTTAACAAATCAATATGCGAGTATGTTTATAAATTAATATCATAAATTCTCATATAGATTCACATACGGTTCAAAGTTTGTCATATATCAGTGGTCTCAAAACAACGGGCATTTAAAAAAATTACTGATAATGTTATTTTTTATTATTATTTAATTTATTTATAAAAGTTTGCTATAAAAGAATCCTTACTAATATAAATACAAAAGTGTCTATTTGTTGCCTCTTGACGACTAAACGGCTGAACCGATTTTGATGAAATTTGGCAGAGAGGTAGCTTACATCCTGAGGAAGGACATAGGTTACTTTGTATCCCGAAAAAAAAATCTAACCTTCTTTTTCTTCTTCATGGGTTTTATGTCAAGTGTATTTTCTCCTTTTCTGATATTTTTATTGTTTCAATAAAATAAGGTGACCAGAATTATAAAAATAAAAAAGGGGACAAAATTTGAAAAGAGGGCGCACTCTTCTTACCATTCAGCAAAGTCGGAAAAGGTAATTTTATTTTCGGACCTCGAAAATTTTATAAAAATTTATTTTTAAAATGTAAATAATGTATAATAATTCAACTGCTGTTAATTGTAATGACATTTTTTTTCGTTGTCATCTTAATATAATTGAACTGCTACTTTACCAAATAACAAAAATAGAGGACCAAAGTTTCGGAAACTAAAAAAAAGGACAAAAAGAAAACAAGTTTTCTATAGAGAACAGTTGACCAAAATAGAGGACTGTCCTCTTCAAAAGAGGACGGATGGTCACCTTAACACCTATATGGAAACATCGGTCAATTTGACCGACTCGCATTTTGGCGTTCTTATATTGGCTAAACTGGTTGACTTTGGAATTTGACGCTCAGAGTACCTTCCCCCCACCCCGAAAATTATCCATTACTCACACTACTTATTAGTTTTGCCCAGCTCGTTGTCGGGGGCAGTTGTTTTTGTCATTTTACGGTCGGTCAGATATACCGCGTATTACCCTTAACGTTATTTTGCTGTCGGTCAGAAATGCCGTATGTTCCTCTTTGCGTTATGGTGACCTGTATTTGTATATAGATTGATTATAGTTTTATCCTGCTTTGTGTGTATTCTGATAGTATATGAACTGTATATAAACTGTACATAGTTTCTTATTGGTTTTACCGTGTGATTATATATTTTTCATACATAATGAACCGACCTGGTAATAGTAAATGTTTGTCAACTAATGATCCCAACTTTGATGACAAGCAATTTGTGGTCAGTGTCAGAGAAGAGTCTGCACTGACTGTGCTGAAGAATGTGTATAGTGTATAAAGCTGAACATTCAAAAAGTGTGTGAAAACGAAGATTTGTTTTCATAAGTAATTTTTTATTTGCTGAAAACATGTTAATTAATTAATAAAATTGTAATCAATAAACAGTTTTTTTTATATAAATGTTCTAACATAATTTTTCTACCATTACATCAACTTATACAAACGAAAATTTGAAAAAAATATCAAAAAAACACATAACGGTCAAATTGACCGTATGTTTCTCTTAATGTTATAAAAAACATGTTTCCATATAGGTGTTAAATAAAATCAGTTTCAGTCTTCAGGTTGCGAATTGTATTCTTGAGTCTTTTGAGCCATAATTTTTCTGCCCCCCCCCCCCCTCTGATTCATAAAATACAAACCTAGCAACCACTGGTGTATAAATATTAAATATGAGATCTAACTGAACGCTGTTATGTTCTATTTCGTGTTTAAAACATCGATATTGATTTACAGCCGCGGTAACAATCACGATCGTCGAACAAACAACAATTAAACCGCGCACGCGCTAACGTGTTGGAACGTGTTCATTGCGCATGCGCTACATGACGCCTCGAGCCGTCGTTACAGGTCCCGACAATTACGACAAGTATACATATCGTGGGAAACAAACGTATATACCAGATATATGTGCTCTATTGCTCGGGCAACGACACACGTTATATGAATAATAATTATAAAACAAATGAAAATATATTAGAAAGGAAAAAAAGAAAATTGATTTTTTTTTGCAAAATATAATTTTTATTGGAAACTATCTCAAACAGTTCTTAAGGTATACGTTATAAAGTTTTAATTTTTTATAAAATGCATAACGATTATTTTTATATATTTTTTTATAAAAGTCAAAAAAAGAAAAGTGATACGTTTATTTGACAAAATATAATTTTTTATTAGAAACAATCTCAAACCGTTCTTAAGGTATTAGTCCAATCAAATTATCAAAAAAATGTAGTTCGTAAGACATTGTTCTACAGAGTCATTTTTTTTAATTCAAATTGTTAAGGGGTGTATTCTGAGTACTACATTAAGTTGGCGTGGTCTATGACCTTGAGCGTTGTCCGCCATAAGCACGAAAACTTTAAACGTAATTATCTCGTAAACCGCTCATTCTACGATAAAATTTGTCATAACCTTTCTTATTCACCAGGGTTGAATCTACAATTTTATCCACAGGCTCAATTCTCTATTGTCAGTTGGTGACGAGATATATTGTAAAAAAGTTCACAAAAAATCATTTTTTGCATTTATTTCGTAAATAAGCGATTGTATTGAAAAAATTTAAATCACAATCTTTTAGAACTCTCAATTTGCAATATTTTTGTTATTAGATGCCATTTTGCAAAATCGATAGTTTGCGTGTTATAGCTCGCAAAGCATTGCAAAAACACATTTTTTCATTATATTTCAAAAACTATAATAAAACCTACAAAATGTGTAATGACAAAAGTGTAGATAATAAAATTTTACACTTTCTTTGTTTAATGAAAAAAAAACTTTTTTTCATTAAAAATTTTTTTTTTGTTTATTTACAAAAAAAAATATTTTTTTCTCTGAACAAAAAAAATGTAGAATTTTGTGATCTTGACTTTTGTTATTACACATTTTGTAGGTTTTATTATAGTTTTTGAAATATAATGAAAAAATGTGTTTTTGCAATGCTTTGCGTGCAATAACACAAAACCTATGGGTTTTGCAAAATGGCATCTAATAACAAAAATATTGCAAATTGAGAGTTTTAAAACATTGTCGTTTAATTTTTTTCAATACAATCGCTTTTTTACGAAATAAATGCAAAAAATAATTTTTTGTGAACTTTTTTACAATATATCTCGTCACCAACTGACAATAGAGAATTGAACTGTGGATAAAATTGTAGATTCAACCCTGGTGAATAAGAAAGGTTATGACAAATTTTATCGTAGAATGAGCGGTTTACGAGATAATTACGTTTAAAGTTTTCTTGCTTATGGCGGACAACGCTCAAGGTCATAGACCACGCCAACTTTATGTAGTACTCAGAATACACCCCTTAATATTTTAAAACAAGAAAAATGACTCTGTAGAACAATGCAGACCAAAAATACAAATTGATTGGACTATATATGTTACAAAGTTTTGATTTTTTTATCAAATGCATAACGATTATTTTTATGAATTTTTTTAAAATTAGTTTGTCAAAAATATATAACGATATTATATTCAAAATTATTTCTAGAACGAAAAAGAATGTAAAAATGTTATATATATAAGTCAATTTATAGTTTTTATTACGCTGATTCCAAAAATTGCATTAGAACTAAAATTCAACAACTGGTTCAAAAGTTACAGCTATTTTTCTCCTAAATAAAATTTAAAAAATTAAAAAAACTTTTGGTTGTAATAATTGACTGACGATTAGGTAATATGAACCCACGGTTTATAAATCACAACTTTTCACGTAGTTTTCTATAATTTCAAGATATAATATGTTTAAACAAATCTGCATTTTTTTTAAATATCTATTACCACGGCTTCGTTTCTTTGGAATCCTTTTTTTTCTCTAATATTTTTTTGTGATATAAATAGCCTATGTCCTACCTCAGGATATAAGCTATCTCCCTGCCAAATTTCATCAAGATCTGTTAAGCAGTTTAGCCGTGATAAGATAACAAACAAACAGAAAGAGTTATTTTCGCATTCATAATATTGCGAAGTAGAATCATTACTTGTTAAAATAAAATGTTATACATTTTTATATTAAAATGTATCTCATGCTTTTAGAGAAAATATTAGGTAGGAAAGGGGTAGTTTAGTTAAATTTTTCTTTTTAGGTGTTTTAAAAAATATATATAACATCTAGAATTTATTCATCCCCTTTAATTTTCACACCCTATGTGCAAAAGTCTTTGGACACCTGTGATTTTGAATGTAAATATACAGATTTCAGTCAATAAAAATCCCCAAAATAACGAAAAAAATATGTGTATTCGCAGTCAAAATAGTAAAAAAAAAAACAATTTCTCGTTAGCTTGAAAGACACTGTGCGTCAATACTTTCAACTTGAGTAAACCTGACCTTTCAGACATATAATTCAAAAATTTTCCTTACCATGGAAAATTCTAAATGCTGTACATATTTTAGATATGCTAGGATTATTACAAAAGTTGTAATTAAGTACTCTTATCAACATTTAAGATTTTTTATCAACCTATTTTGCAGTTTTATATTTACAATACGCAAAAAAATAAGTGTCCAAAAATTTTTTGTACGGCAGTGTATGTATAATGCGGTGTTTTCACCGAAAAAACAAAACAGAAACATCGTGTCTTTAATGTATAAGGTTTATTGCTTTTTTGTCAAAAAAAACACCGTGTTTCTGATTTGTTTTCTCGGTGTTAACACCACATAATAATTTAACAAGGAACAATTATTATAAAATATAAACATACATCCCTTCACTTGACCGTCTGTAGGAGCCTTTATAGTAAGCTGTGAGAAGCCGGATCGGTTTTGGTAGGAACCGTAAACGTTTCGACACCGAAGGAGCGCGCTTTGGTCCACCACTGTCGTCGCCTGCGGCACGGTGCCACTAATTTGTACTTAGAATGTTCTTGGGAAAATTTCTGTGTGAAACTCATGTGTGCGTCGGCTTGCGTAGAGGAGGATCGAACCAAAACAGTGGGGGTGGTCGACTTTAGTATATCACAATGAATTATCTACTTCACAAATTGCTATCTTATCGTTGGGACCATTTATAAACCAATTTGACCATTTTTATCGAATTATTTATAAAAAATACTTTTTTTGTAAAAAATTGACTGAGTTATACACTAATTTATCAACCCATACCATAGGTGGGCATTAACTCGTTAATCCGTTAATCGTTAATTAACGAAGTTAACAAAATGGTTAACGGATTAACTTTTAAGTTAACTCAAAAAAATGTTAACGCTTTTGTTAACTTCGTTAAATTCAACTTCCGTTAACTTTAGTCCGTTACATTCGTTGTTTGATGAAAAGTACATAACAAAGTTGTCGAAATAGCTAAAAAAAGGTCTACAAACATTTTGGATGGTTAACTTTTTAACGGATTAACTTTAACTTTCGTTAAATTTTCGAATTTTCGGTTAACTTTAACTTCCGTTAAATTTTCGGAATTTTAACGCTTTAACGGTTAACGAAGTTAACTTTTTTATTAACGGATTAACGATTAACGAAGTTAACTTTTCGATTAACTGTGCCCACCTATGACCCATACAACGCTCATTTTAAGATATCAATATGTTTTTGATGTGGGTAAATAAAAATACATTAGGTGGATAACACATTCAAGATTAGATTAACCTCTAGAAGGCCGGAAAAACAATATTTCGGCGCACCAGAAAAATTGAAAATTTTTGTTTTTAGATTAAAATATTAATTATTCCAATATTTTTACCTACTTATTTTTAATACAATTTAAGTTAAATTTACCTCTCCCCACTTTTTTTAGTTTTTACTCTAATATAGGGGTTGTTTTTGGGTTTAAATTATTTTTGACGTTAGATTTGGATTCAGCGTCAAAAAATACATCGAAAACGTATATTTGTATAATGAAAAAAAGTTATGTATACTAATTAAAATAATATTTTTTCGAATTTGAAATTTTTAACATGGGCTGTTCCCTTTCGGGCCGGACAGCCAATTTATTGGCTCACCCCGTGATTGACCCTTTGGCTATTATCAATCAATTATATAAGATATTTTATACCAGTTTTCTGAGAGCGAAATGCCCCCTGAAATCCCGGCCCTCTAAAGATTAAATGAATATTAAATATTTTCCTATACAGTAAAACAAAATTTTTTTTTTGAGAATCTTTATAATATTTCCCAATACTACTCTACCTATTGTATGTATATCATTGTAAAAATATTTCGCGGTTTTCTATTCGCATCATTATATAGATAATTATTAATATTAATTATCCGTGCAAGAATGGCATTAGGTAGTTTTAATATATACCCTCAAGTGAAACTATTTTAGTAGTTCGTCATAATGTGTATCAATACAATTTTAGTAAAACCAAGAGTGCTATAGAGTACATATCATCACGCTATCACTTAAAATAGCTGAGTAGTGAATATTTATGTATATTTTTAAAACTCATGAGTAGCGCTAAGTTCTACACAGAAAAAAAGTTGTCTGTGTTAAAAATGTAAAAAAACCGTGATCGATTTGGCTCCGATAGACGTTGTTTCTTAATATTATAATTTTTTACCAATATGGAACTATCCATGTTTATTTTATTGATAAATGTATATTATTACTAACAATGTTCTTATCACGGTGAAAATTTTGTTTTTATTGAAAACATATTTTAAATACAAAAAAATACTTAATAAATGATATCTGAATTTACCATATCGAAAATTGCACTTTCACTAGTTGGGTGGTGTAAAAAATATTCACACTGATAAATATTTATTAATACAACAATTATGTTTAATCTATTTGAGAGTTTTGTTAGTTAGTGTAATAAATTATTTATTAATTTGACAATTGGAAAGATTTTTAGATAAACATGAAGATATATTTTTCAAATGAATAAAATATTCAATAAGATTTTTTTTAATTATTATATTGAGGACATATTGTTATATAACATTTTTTTCCATCTATAATTTTCAGTAAAATCCAATTTTTTCTATGTATCAGCTAGTCGATGTTTAAAAATTATTTTAAATAATTTAATTAACAAATTTTCATTCCAACAAATACCATATACAAAGGGTTCAAAATCTTTTAAAATAAATAATTAATTATTACATCACATCATGTGCATACTCCCTATTCGTGTCTATTAAATTCAGAAGCCTAAGGGGGTAGTACAAGTTATTTTATAACAGGTAGGTAAAAACTATATTTAGAATGAGTTATAATAAATTCATAAGTATTCAATCAATTTATGAAATCTGACAGGTGGTCACGCGATTTGCACATAGGTAAGACCGTGTGCGCTATATCAACAGGTGTACAACCCTTATAAACATGAAGATATTTGCCTTTAGGACTTCACAACATGTGGTCGTTGGAAAACGACCGATCTTGAAACGCACGCGAAAATTATTTATAATAATATTGTTGTGGCTTTCACTGTCTCGACGAAACGAGACATACCTGACTCTCGTCTCGTGTACAGATAATAACATTTTTATCGCAACCCACTAAAGGTGGTAGTTAGGGTGGCCCTCATTTCCAAAAAAATTATTCTTGAAGGTCTTATGGTCTCATTTTATGCCAATGGATAAAAAACGAATTGTGACCAAATTTCAAGTCAATCGGATAACTTTTAACCGACGCGCAAGCCACTCGAAATCCCAAAAAATGCCAATATTTGATATTTTTACATCTTTTTATGAAGTTAAATGCATTAATTCTTTTTTAAATTAATTATTATATATTATTTTATAAAAGTATATTCAATTACCTTTTCAGCAAGTGCAAATTCGAACAAATCGGCTAAGAAATAACGAAATTATCAGAACTTATTCGAGGAAAAAAAATTCTAAAATTTTAGTTTTTATTATATTTATATCTACAAATTTTTACATTTTGAAAATTTATTTCTAAATCTAATTAACGTTAAATATTTTCTTTCGATTGTATTAAGTGCCGTTTCTGGTGTGATGGAAATCGATTACGATAATCCTTTACAACTTGAAGCAAAAATTGTTTCTGAGTTTCATCATTGGTTAATATCTTGTTAAATTGGGTTATGAGATTTACGGCTCTTTCAGCAGAATCGTTAATGACACGATAGTTATAGCATTTTTGAATGCCTTGTTTATAATCGTCTAATTCCATTCATTTGTCGGGTTCAAATTTAAGAAAATTGGTTGAAATATTAAATCTTTCAAAAAATAATAATGTTCTTTTAGTAACAAAACTGCTCAAATCATATTCTATGAACGTTTGGCGAATTTCTAACGGCGTTGTAATGAATCGTCTACGATTTTCGTTGACTTCACCATGTTTTAGCGCATCAACCATTTTTTTCTTTATTTTCGAAGAAACTTTGCTTTCAAAAAATGTCATGTAACGCCATGTATTAATTGTATCATGATTTAACGTTAAATGTCGAGACAATCGCTGTGCCATCTGGTAAATTATTGAATAACTTTTTTATTTCTTGCCCGATTTGTTTGAATTTACACTTGTTGAAAAGTTAATTTAATGTACTTTTAGAAAATAATAAAAAATAATGAATTCAATAAAGCATTAATGCATTTAACTTCATAAAAAGGAAAAGTTTAAGGCAGCTTTATATCAACAATCTCATACAATGGCTTTTGAACTAAATATATATATATATATATATATATATATATATATATATATATATATATATATATATATATATATCTTTAGAACCAGATCGAAGATTTGTGGTCACTGAGACCAAAGGCGTAGTAAGATAATTTTTAGGGGGGGGGGTATATACTTATGTGTTAAATTTTGAAAGGTATTTTGAACTGATGTTTTCTGAAAACATAAGTCTTTTTTAGAACATTGAACATTTCGGGGGGGGGGGGGTTACCCCCTCCCCTCTGTTACTACGCCACTGACTGAGACATTAGCCCTTATATTTAAACACTTTTTAAAATGATTTCGTTGATAATTAAATTATTATCTCGTTTGCACTGTATAATTGTATATGCTCAAATATCAAGAGACGATCGCTGTACCACTTGGTATAATATTTAATAACTTCGTTATTTCTTAGCCGATTTGTTCAAATTTGCACTTGCTGAAAAGGTAATTTAATGTACTTTTATAAAATAATATATAATAATTAATTTAAAAAAGAATTAATGCATTTAACTTCATAAAAAGATGTAAAAATATCAAATATTGGCATTTTTTGGGATTTCGAGTGGCTTGCGCGTCGGTTAAAAGTTATCCGATTGACTTGAAATTTGGTCACAATTCGTTTTTTATCCATTGGCATAAAATGAAACCATAAGACCTTCAAGAATAAAAAAAATATTTTTCCCATATAGCAGCGAGCCACCTTAGTGGTAGTGCTTATATGCTCTATTTTTTGTCCGTCCGTCCGTCTGTCTTCCACCGCGAGAACTCGGCCCTCTGACCACCTAGAGACCTCGGTTTTCACTAAATGGTAGGTCAGTGGTTTTAGTTTAGCCTATTTTAATAATTTTTCCGGTTATGACTCCCCCCCCCCCCCCCCTTCAAATTTTTAACTTCCCAATAGGAAGTTATTGTAATTGGTCCGAAAATCGAAATCAAAAATTTTAACATATTTTCATGTTTCAAGGGCATTAGAGTATATTTACACTATTTTCAGAAAAATGTCTGTGTGTGTGTGTGTATGTACGTACGTACGTACGTACGTGTCCTTTTTTTCCGGGACGAAATCTCGCGAACAAAAAATGTTATTGACTTCGTTGGGGTGCTAATCGAAGCGTCTTGAGGTGAATATGATCTGAAAGAAAGGATTTTTTGAAATTCAAACCCTACGGGGGTAAAAAAGGGTGTTTTTTATTTTTTATTTTTTTTCTTGATCGGATTTAGTCGAAACTCAGAATAAATATTAAACAATACAAATAATGAAACGTGTATTTCAGTATTTATTTTTTATATGGGTCCAAACAGCCATTAAAGGGATGAAAACCACCATCAAAATTTGAATTTCATACTAATAAATACGTCTAATAATTCATGTTGCCTTGGAAACAAACGCAATTCAAAATTCAAATTGTCAGATTAGTTATTCTAAAAATGTGCATTATATTATTGACATTATTAGGATATAAGAAAACTAATATTCATAATACAAAGGGTGAGTTTTATTTCTGACAAATTCTATTAAAATTTTTCATATACATATTAAAAAATATATTTACAAACTATAACATATGTAGTAATATTAATTATGGAAACAATAAATAATCAGTATTCAAGTATTGTTAGTCATACCATGTTGGGAAGAATTGTGTGGACTTAAAGGATCGCACCCCACGGCATTATACGTTATATAGTTTAATTTTATATCCCCGGGTAAAATCGGATCCGGCAGCTAGTTTATATATGGTTTCATGTACCTCGTTGGACTGGGGATTGATTCACGAATCGATGTGCAAGGGTATTTTTTGAGTTGCGTGGCAACACCCACATATGGGTTTTTATAAATTTTTTAATTTAAAAATAAAATCGTAAAATACTTACGCTCCAGTTTCAACATAACTCCACTTTAGAGCCTTTCTAAAACATGGCGGTTAACGAGCTGAAAATATCGCTCACCTAGATCTCTGTGGCTTATGCAAAATTAGCAGCAAAAATCATTATCCCTTTAGGCCAAAACTAAATCATGAAGTTATCACGATCCAGCTAGCTTAGACAGCAGGTTGTATATCGTATCATATTCGTTTAATAATCGGCAGGTCAAGAGGTCAAAGCTTAGCTGAAATGTGAAGAAATTATGTTTTAAAACATGTACTAGGTTGATAAAATTGTTATGTATACAAATTGTTTATGATATTTGAATAATATTTATAACTAGCGCATTGGACCCGGTGTTACCCGGGTTAATATCTAGAAAATTAATAAAATATTCAAACCGTAAGTAAAGGACTATTTATTCTATGGTTACTATGTTTTTATATGAATGACATTTGTATAGTATGCTGTGACATCAGCAAAACAAAACACGAATTGATAATGATTTTTTTTAGTCTTTTGATGTTAAATCATAAAATATTAATAGCCACGAACATGCTCTGAAAAATTATCTAACTATTGGTGAAGACCGCTTTGAAATCGGTTCAGCAATTCACGAGTCTTTTAACCTCATACAAACGAACATTCATTTTTACATCTGGATTTTTATCAAAGTATTGAGGCTTCCGCGGTGATCTTGATATGGATTTTGGCCACATAAATCCAGAACGTAATTTTTTTGGCTTTATTAACTTCTAATTTATTTTATCCTTTTCTAACCAAAAATAAAAATGAGACTAACGGGTAAAATTTTGGTAAATATTTGTAAAATTGCATATACAGTTGAAATTGTTTGTAATGACATCGAGGGGACCCCTATTCTCGAGTTCGTTCGACTTTTTCTCATTCAAGATTAATAAACTAAAACTAAAAATCACTAAGTTATTAACTAGAATCTCGATTGTGTAAATTATACCGTATTCTCGAATCTCGATGCGACTTTTTTACTAGAAATGTCGAATGAAAAATCTCGACTGCTCCTGGACATGAAACGAAAAACTCGAATCGTCATATTATGTCATAAAAATCGGTAAAAAAAATGGGATTCAGTCGGACTTTTATTTTCAGTCGTTAAAACCGATATGTTGTATTAACTGATGTCGTTATAACTGTTTACTGTTAATAAAAAGAATAAGTTTTAATATCAACAACCAAAAAGTTCTTTAATATGCCTAAATGTGTAAATTCCAAAAATACATTTTTCTCTATCAAAATTATTAACACATACCATTCCCAATAAAACTACAAATAAATAACATACCATTATTAGGAGACCATTAGAGTAGTATCTAATTTGACTACCCAATTTGCAAAAGTGTTCGTTATATCATTTATATAATTCATGGGAAATATTATACCGCTTCGGGATAGAATATTGCTTTCCATTTAGAATCTAACTGTTACAATTTATATAATTATATGTAGACATAAATAACATAGAATATTTAGCTATAACAATAATAACTCATGGAATGCCACGAGGTCATGCTGAAAAAAAAACTTCTTAAATGATTTCACTACATAAATACAAGGAACCCTGACAATACATATATAATTAAAGACCATCTTCTTTGCCATTGACATTAGTATTATCAGGTCTGTATTGACAGTTTTCAAGATTTTTTTAGGGTTTAAAAGTACAGTCGAGTCTCGTTATGAACCCGCATACAGGGGTGTAGGGGAATATAATTCTAAGAATTCGTGTACCCCCACTCTTTCAGCACAGGCGACGGTCGTAAGTTGAACTTCCCCTACTTTTTAAGCGTGTGAGTGTGTACGTGATTTTTTCCAGTATCTCGTTATGAGTCCGTTTGACTAAAGTGGTTATTTATTAATGATATAGCCTAGTGTTTACAAAAAAAGTAACCTAAAAATTGTTGACTTCTCCTAATACGTAAATAAACATTTTTGATACATAAAAAATTAATCGGTAAGTACTTTTACAATTAAAATTTTTAATTTATGTGGATGTACAAGTTTAACTATTAAGTTTATTTTACCTTATTTTATTTGTTACTTTAAAAAGTTATTGTTAGAAATTTATAAATTAAATTTTTTTCATCATCCAATTTTCACTGGATACAAGTAATTGAAATTAACTTTACTAATAATAAATAAAACATGATATAAAAATATATATTAATTAATTACTAACTGTCGATAGAATTGAATAAACAAATTAACACTTAATTTATTTTAATAGCGAGGCGGTCTCATATCGAGACTCTAAAATGAATTTTTTTTTCACCTTATGGAGGGGGAAGATCTTCCGCGAAAGTCCTAGTAGACGGACTCATAACGAGCGGACTCATAACGCGACTCGACTGTATTCTTATTCATTATTTTTTTTTTTTACTTATGACAATATAAAAAAAAATGGGCAATAGATTGGACATTCGAGAATTTGAATGTAAATTACTTGACAAATAATGTAATTTATTGTTTATGTTGTTATTTATGGTTATCTTTCTTCTTTTCTTATCTTTAAGTTGATATTTCTATGACAAATTGAAGTTTGACACAAAATTTTACTAAAAAATTTTGAATTTTAGATTTCGTTAAAAGTATGTTTATTATGTATATAGAAAATGATGTGAAAAGTTGAAATTTTCAAATCGCAGGTCTGTATTTCATCACGTTCTCGAGATATGGCCTCTCAAAGTTTTAGTTTTTTTCAAAATTTTGGAAAAAAATAGCTGTAACTTTTGAACGTGCAGTCGGATTTGATTTTTGTTGACGAATTTGAAATCAGCGTGTCAAAATCTATATGACGACATGTATAATACTTGAAAATTCGGAAAAAAATTAGGTATACCTTTTTTCAATTTTTCACGAAAAATTTTTTGTTGAGTTTTCAAGTATTATACATACATATCATTATACAGATTTTAACACGCTGATTCCAAATTCGTCAATCAAAATCAAATCAGACTGCACGTTCAAAAGTTTCAGCCATTTTTCTCCAAAATTTTCAAAAATCGAAATTTTTGAAAGGCCATTCTCAAGAACGGTTTCAGATACAGACATGCGGTTTGAAAATTTCAACTTTTCAAGTAATTTTCTGTATCAAACATACTTTTAACTAAATCTAAACTTCAAAAAAATTTTAGTCAAATTTCATGCTTCAAATTTTTTGTTTTCATAAAAATATCAACCTAAATATTAGAAAATAATAAAAAAAATACTATAATTTACTCTATAAATAATAATTTTTAATATTGTTCATGTCATTTTAAATTTATAAGTAATTTTATAAAAAATATCAGTCATAATTCGTCGAATTTGTTAAATATGTCATATACATACCCTTAAAAAATACTGAATAATAATTTTTAATATTGTTCATGTAATTTTAAATTTATAAATAATTTCACAGGAAGTGTCAGTTTGTGTTGAAATATGCATTATTTATTAATCGATATATTTGTCATATACATATAAGGCGTTGAGACAAACCCTTAATGCTTATATAAGAGCCTGAATCCAGTCCTGACTCCTACCATCATATAATCACAATCCCGAACATTCCTCGAATCAAATTGACATCGATCGTGTACCAATTCCTCAACACTGTTACATAATGATACATGGACCGGGTGATTGACTCGAGTCGTGGGAACAACATGCCGCGGTGGTCATTCAGTGAGTAAACTGCCGTAAACACTGATCGATCCAGTAATGATATGGTCCTTTCGAATATTCGTGTCATTGCCTACGGCTGAGAAACTCCCACAACGCATCGGTCGCCGTCCACTCTGTGGTCTACCAGTTGTTTATTTAATTGTAGTAAAATGGATAATTGTTGTGTGGGGCAGAGAGGAAGGTTTAGCAGTTCCTGGTGTGCAGGAATTTTATTAGATTTTTGTTTTTTAGACTTTCTTTAATCGCGTTCTCACGGTTTTTTTAAGAATTGGTAATTATATATGCTAAAAGTTTTATGTATTGTTATAAAGCTATTAGTTTTGAAGAAAATTGCATATTAATTATCATGATCTTATTTTTGCGAGGAAAGTATCAATTATGATTTAAATTGAAGGCGTATGCATTTTTTTTATTTTGGTTAACGCTTATATGCTCGATTTTCTTCCACCGCGAAATCTCGGTCTCTTGACTACCTAGAGACTTCGAGTTTTCGCTAAATGGTAGGTCTGTGGTTCTAGTTTAGCCCATTTTAGGATTTTTTTCGGTCATGATCCCCTCCCCTTCAATTTTTTTATATATGGATTCATGTACTTCGTTGGACTCGAGATTGATTCACGAATCGATTGGCAAGGATATTTTTTGAGTTGTGTCAAGTGGGTTGCGCGGCAACACTCACGTGTAAATTTTGATAAATCTTATTCTAAAATGTTTTGCCATTTTTATCCCAAATTAATATAAATGCAAAAGACGCCCTATCTATTTGTTACCTTTTCACAGCAAAACCGATGAACCGATCTTGATGAAATTTGACAGGGAGATAGCTGACATCTTGAGGAAGGACATAGACTACTTTGTTTCCCAAAAAATGAATAGATAAAAAATGGATGTACTTTTGTACACGCGATAGTTTAGGTTATTTTAGTGGCATCTATCGTGCAAATGCGAAACTATAAAACTGTTTTATTACTGACTATCATAACAGAAATCTGTATTCTACATGGACGAAGTCGCGGGTAACAGTCAGTTATTAATATTTGAGGATGATAGTAATTAACTTAAGAAAATCAAATTCTGAAAATTATTGACAGAAAGTATATATAAGTCTTGAGGCTTCCGCGGTGATCTTGATATGGATCTTGGTTTCCAAATTCATAGAAAGTATATATATTATATTAATCTAGGTTTCTAGGTATAAGTCGCATCCATTTGGTCATTTTATCATCGGCTATTATAGTTGATATCTATCTCCAAAGCTTTGAAACACTTTTTTACAAATAACCAAATCAATTCAGCTTATACCCAGAAGCCAAGATCTCCATGATACCCTTAAAGCTTATTTTTTTCATGTAACAATTCTATATCAATTAACTCTTTTTTATATTTAAATTCCGATACATACTCATACTTGTAATATATAGGTATTATTATTATTATTTTAAAAATAAAACAAAAAGTCTTAAGGTAATTGAGATGATACAATACATCTGTCAGTAATGTGGTACACCCTGTGTGCCTATGTAGCCGGCAGGATTGCGTGCTACCAAAGCAGGAAAATAGCAATTTATGTGCAGAAAACGAATGCGGAATGCGAGCTTGTCTTCCGTGTAAAATACAGGATAATATCACTATACATATACGAGTATGTATGCCTTAATTAGGTTCAAATATTCAGTTTTGCAAATATTTGTCAAATATTTTAACTAGTTTTCTATTTTTTATTAGGCTACATTTTTTAAATATTTTACGGAAAAAATAATAAACCCTATTCTGTTTTTACACGGTCTTTTTTTACACGGTCTAAAAAAAAGTTTTTACACGATTTCATTCGATTTAGCACGATTAAAAAATCTATTTGATTTAAATTTTAAATAAAAAATATAAATAAAATCTGTTATTTTTAAAATATGTAGCTAGGGAATTCCCCTTTCTAATTTATTTTCATAGCAGCTTGAGTATATATTTTAGTCTTGTACGAGTTTTCAGTTCCTAAACTTGCGATAATTTTACATTTAAGTTACTTTTACTTTAAGAATTAAATTGTCTTTTATTTTTATGAAATAAACTGTGCATGAATGCACATAAAAATTTAATTTATAGTTTTTTTTTTTGTAGAATCATTTCATTTTACTTATTTTTTACAGGGTTGAAGGATATGGAACTAATCCCCTTTTTACTTCCATGTTTGAAGAAATTAAAGTATTGTAAAACCGTCAAAAAATCAAGAGCAGATTCTGATTGTACTAACTTCAAAACGTAAAGAAAAGTTGATTTCCGCATGGCGGCTGTGCGTGTTTGTGTCTGGATGTAGAATTTTCTTCCGTTTACGATAACTACTGTAGGTATGCACCGATTTGAATTATTTTTGGGGAAAATGTTTGCCTCAGTGAGTGAGTACTCCAGACCTATTGATTTTGGTGCTAATCAGATTAGGGGTTTCTGAAATATTCGAAATTTTATACCAATTATCGTCTGAAAAGTTATTAGTATCTCACTAATTTTGATGTTACACTTGTAGTTCAATCCAATCTAAGGGGCACTTATTTCTTAAACGTGCCGAAATAGCTACTGAAGAGGTGGAAACACTCTCAAAATTTTATTTTTAAATATTAATAAATTCATGTTGCCATGGAAACAAGTGCAGTTATATTCAAATGTCAGATAATTTATTATTCTACAAAAATGTGTACATCTGACATTATAATATTAGAAAACCAATATTTATAATACAAAGGTAAGTTTTATATTAAAAATTATTGTAAAAGATATAATATATAGAACATGGAAGTCATGTATGGTTCTCCATACCGTTAATTTCTATGTACTTTATGTTTTTTTTACACGGTTTTTTCTGGAAAGTATCTACCGTGTAAAAACAGAATTAGGTATACTTTAATTTTGGTATACTCAATTTAATAAAATAATAAACATTTCCTTAAATTTGTCCATGGCACACACACACATTCACACGCACGTGTATCACACGACGTAGCTGCGGCGCTTACACCCGAGGCTTGGTGGGCGTGAATGGCGGAGGGCGGTCCCCGGACCACGGCGGGCCGCACTAGTAATTAGCGAGGCACGCCGCGGGCGCGGCCCAGCGACAAGCTGTCATTAGCGCGGGCGTGCGCGCGAACCCCTCGCGATGCACACGCCTCCTCCCACGCCATCTCGAAATACAGCCACTATACCTGGATATACCGGGATGGGAAAATTATATTGTTATTGTTAGGTATAGATATCGTATCAATATTAACAAAATATTATCCATTTTTTAATTTTTAAATATAATATTGATCCAAAAAAAATTAGTATTTTATCTAAACTACACAGAAAAAAAACTGTATTAGACCAAGAAAACCTTGTTTTGTATATAACGAAAACAATATTTTCTTAATATAAGAAACATACTCTTAATCCAACTACGTTATTCCTTCGTTCAAGAATACTATAGTTGGTTTAAGAGATTATTGCTTATCTTAATATTGTTTTCGTTATATACAAAAGAAGGTTTACTTGGTTTGAGAAATCCTTTCTACCAGTGTATATCAATCTCATGGGCATTATTAAAAAATATAATTCATTTTGAAAATTATTATATTTCAAATATACTGTATTATGTGACCAAGCAGTTAGTATGATAACATGTACCTAACGCGGTAAACTCTGGTTCGAATCTCGGTTTAGATCTTTAATAAATTAATGCCCGGTTTTACAAACGATAGTTACCTACAGTTTATCTTAAATTGTTTGATAGCTATTGATATGAATAACTGCAAGTTATAATTGTAAAAGATTTGTCAAATAAATGAAGTTTGTTGATTGCTATGTTCATGTTGATGTAGTTAAAAGTTAAAATGCACTCAGATTAAAATAATATACTCGTCAAAA
Organism: Sialis lutaria; assembly: GCA_949319165.1. NCBI lineage: Eukaryota > Metazoa > Arthropoda > Insecta > Megaloptera > Sialidae > Sialis > Sialis lutaria. Next base: position 5,052,425 of record OX439244.1, read on the forward strand.
AAATTGTTAGATTTATTTTTCTATATGAAAAAAATAGAATATATATATTCATGTTAATATGTGTAACGTGGTATGACAAGCTTTGTGGCGTCACATCTAATAAATCAAAACAATGAATTTTATATGAATTCTAAGAGCAAAAATTAAATTACAGTAGAAACTGGTTATAACGACATCGAAGGGACCGGTCATATTGGTCGTAAAAAGCGGATAGTCGTAATAACCGGTAAAAATGCAATTATATGGAATTCAGTAGGACTTTTATTTTGAGTCGTTAAAACCGATACGTCGTATTAACCGATGTCGTTATAACCGGTTTCTACTGTATTTATGTTGTTAGTGACTCAAGACCAATAAGGAGTTTTTAGGAAAATTTCAAACGTGTATAGTAAAATTTCATATAAATAAAAATAATAATAAAACAGCCAAGACAATTTTCGTTGATTTGGATATTTATGAGTTTTGAGTTGATTTTGACGTCACAACAGTTTGTCATAGACGGGGGAGGGGGGGGGGGGTAAAAATATGTGACGTAATTTATGGATGGTCCCTTATTCAACAAAAAATAAGAAAGCAAAATAATATCAACATTATTTATTCGAATTAAATTTACAATAGACAAATTAAATTACACAAAAAATAAATTTCGCTTTACAAAAAGATGAAATAATTCATATACATTGTATTCTGTATTAAATGGGTTAAAAATATATTATTATTCAATTGTTAAAAATCACGTTGTTCCTATCTATATATTTATATTTATATTGTATATACAGGGTCCTCCAATAGTGCGTCCGGCATTGTTTTACGCCCAAACTATTGAAGATAGAGAGTTAGGATAAAAATTTTACTATATATATCGACCCTAAAGAATTTCAGGAAAATATTTTCAACCCCCTAAAACCGCTCCTTGGGGGGTAGTTTGAGGGGTACATGCCCGTTTCTCAGTAAAATCAAATGGAATGGTATATCAAAAAGTACATATTTGTAAAGATAATAAAAAAATAAGAAACTTTCGTAAAACAAAAATTTTCATACTTTCAATTGTTTAAAAAATATGGCGACTTGTTATCAAATTTTAGAGTTTTACTCAAAGTGCTCTAATTTCGTTAAATATTTATGGAATTTTATTATTTTTTCAAATTTAGAAAGTAGAAATAATGAACTTTGTAAAGATGTATGATTATTTGAGATTTATATAGTTTAAAGTGTCAGACTCGACATACCAAAAATTGAAAAGTTCAATTAGGGATAATTCAATTTTTTTAAATACAGTGGTATATGAATTAGTACTTTTTCTTAAAGAAGATATGTAAATAAACAGTTTTTGATAAAAAAAATTTAAAATTAAAAATTTTAATTTTCAGTTTTCAATTTTAAAATTATAATTTTAAATTTTAAATTTTCTTAACAAAAGTTGTTTATTTACATATCCTTTTTACGAAAAAGTACTAATTGATATACCGTTGTATTTGAAAATTTCGAATTATTCCTAGTTAAACTTTTGAATTTTTGATATATCGCGTATGACACATTAAACTATCAAAATCACAAATAGTCATACATCTTTACAAAGTTCATTATTTCTACTTTCTAAATTTGAAAAAATAATAAAATTCCATTAAATTTTAACGAAATTAGAGCACTTTTAGTGAAACCATAAAATTTGAGAACAAGTTGCCATATTTTTTAAACAATTGAAAGTATGAAAATTTTTGTTTTACGAAAGTTTCTTGTTTTTTTACGATCTTTACAAATATGTACTTTTTGATATACCATTCTATTTGATTTAACTGAGAAACGGGTATGTACCCCTCAAACTACCCCCCAAGGAGCAGTTTTAGGGTGTTGAAAATATTTTCCTGAAATTCTTTAGGGTCAATATATATAATAAATTTTTTATCCTAAAACTCTATCTTCAATAGTTTGAGCGTAAAACAATGCCGGACACACTATTGGAGGACCCTGTATATACTATGCATTCAAATGTATACGTATGTATTTTATATGTATGTACGTACAATATGGGCAATGGGCATCCTACGTCGCTAACACTTTACAGTAATTATATTTAAGCACATTCAAAGGTTTCTAATAAATATGCCACACGTTCGGCTTGGCTTGCGCGCGTGGGCGGCTCGCACTATCCCATACAACAGCGGTCCTCAATAGAATCATCAAAATTGACAAAAATTAATAAATAAGGCAGAACATAATGTAGTTATTGTTATTGTTTCCTTGCCTTATCAAAGATACGAGAAGCTTTGTGATCGTTTTAAAATCAGGAAAAAATATTCTCCGATTACAAAATTTTCACTTTATCTTTCCGTTTCATTCTGTGTCTGTCTGTCTGTGTTTTTGTCTCTTCAATCCTTGTCATACGCATAAATCATGAACCACTGAACCGAATTTAATGAATCTTGGTTGAATAGGGGAGAGTAGGTGACATCCAAAAATATATTTTTCAAGATATTTCGAGAACAAATCATGTTACGTGAAAATTTGATAGAATATTTTTTGTAGAGCATACATTTTCCTATAATATAGGACTACAATGTTTGTTGTATAATATTCCCTTACAAAGATTTATCTCAATTTCCTTTAAAAAATCGTCATTTTTTTCAAATTCTATTTACTTTGACATATTAAATGACATTTTGACGTTTTCATAGCAGAAAAATTAGATTTAGATTAAAATTGTCAAAAATTAAAAAATATAGGTACGAATAAAATGGTTAACCAATAGTAGTTCATGAGAATACTTCATCGATTTTTATTTAAACTGTTCAATAATTAACTAGCTTTGGTGAATTTAGTACGAGGAAGCATTGTGCATTTACTTGGCAGATGTTTTTGTACACACAAAAAAAACTGTATTGGACCAAGAAAATCTTGTTTTGTATATAACGAAAACAATATTTTCATAATATAAGAAAAGTACTCTTAATCCAACTACATTATTTCTCCGTCCAAGAATACTATATGTAGTTGGTTTCAGAATATATTTCTTATCTTAAGAAAAAATTGTTTTCCCTATATACAAAACAAGGTTTACTTGGCTCAAGTAAACCTTTCTACCAGTGTATGCGTGTAAAGCCATTTATTACAATTCTATTGAGTACCGCTGATATTAAGTATGATAGTACGGTGCTAACTTGATCAAAGGTTAACAACTCTGAAGGATTGCTATTCATAGAACGCGAATGGAATATTAAATAACGACGCATACATACAGGTAATTAAAAAATACGTGAATATTTTGAAAAATGTATGTGCGACCAATCGAGACGTTTTCTATAATTATCCGCGTGTGTAATTATCAAATCTGCGGTTAAAAAAATATGTTGTAATGGAGATTATGTAATGTCTTTGGAATTAAAGTTATTTTTGTAATAAAAATATTTTATATTATCTTTTTTTTTATTTTACTAAACCAGTGGAGTCAAACTAATACATGAACATGGGCAGTCAAATAAAGAGAATCTGTGCCCCCTCCCCTCAAAAAAAAATTCAGTCAAGTGCAAGTCGAGTCTTGCGTATAAGTGTTCCGTATCGTATAGTTTTTTATTTATTTTTATTAGAACTTCGAAGGATTAATATTTTAAAAATTGAATAAATCCAGGGTGGCCAGTTTTTGAAAAACCGGGAAAAGTCAGGGAATTTAGCTATACAGGGAAAAGTCAGGGAATTTGATTGGAAGCTAGGGAATTTTTTTTTAAATATAAAAACCACACAAATTCCCGCAAATATTTAAATAGCTATCTATTAAAATTTAAAAGAAAACATGCATTTTCAAAAATGTTCTATTGTTAACAAAAAATTCTGTTATATCGCGTGATCTATTTTTAGTACTTTAACCAATCAGAAATGTACCACACTTTAAGCAAAGGTTCTTCAATTGTTGATGTATATTAATGGTTTTTAACAGTGACGATATTAATTTATTATATGATTTGTTACTGGAGATAATATTTTCATTAATCACAATTTCGTGAAATTTGATTTAAGAAGACATCTTAAAATAGCCTTTTTTCAATGCTTGGACAAAAATTAACCAATTTGAAAACTTTTTTTCTGAAATAATGGAAATTTCATTCCTCAACATATTTTCAGTTTTTGATGTTTTTATGTAAGTAATTTAAAAAATAAAATAAAAATGCGTATTTTAACACATGGCATGGAGTGAATTTATGTAGAAAATTTAATTTCAAAATAACCAATTTTGATACTTTGAAATCAGTATATTGGATATAAAGTATTAAAATTCTGGATTCTTCAATATAACGTGTAAAATATGCTTAAATTTTTTTAAATAAAAAACAGGGAAAAACGTAAAAATTCTCCTGGAAAACCAGGATAAGTCAGGGAAATTTGTTCTATAGAAATACTGATCACTCTGATAAAAATCCTATAGTTCTTAGTTATACCCTTGAACCCTATTATATAAAAATATATAAAAGTACTATACAATATTTATTTTAAATCAGACACCGTGGGCGGTACGTATACGGCACGGCGCCAAGTTTCATGAAATTCACATGAAAACTTATTTAAAAAAGTAAACCAAGTTCACACGTACTGGCAGAAATCATCCGACGTTTCGGCTAATAGCAGAGCGGTACACATTTAATTGTACGTGTTAATAAAGGGGTGACCGTCGTGATTTAAGGCCAGAGGGTTGAGCCTTCGGCGCCACAGAGCGGCGTTTTGCCTTTGGTTATAGTAAATAATACACTACAAGCATCTATCATAACTTAAACGGTTTTTAAGAAATAGATTTGATGTAATAGAGACTCTTATTATTGGTTTAATAGAACATAGAAACTTGTCTGTGTGTGTGTTTTATGTAATTTTGATACTAATTGTATTATTGTAATAGATACTGGCACCAGGCATGGGCACTTTAAGAAAAAAGGATTGATGGGTTTCATTTTTGTAATTTTCATGAAGTTATGTTACTTATAAAATAAGTAACTCTTTATTAAGGGGTTAGGTGTAGTCAGTATTTTCAAGAAATCGATTTTTGTTTTTTGCATTTTTGGAAGCTGCTACAACGGCTGAAGAACTATTTTATGGCCCAGGAATAGTAAACTCGGTGTAAGTAATTAAATAATACGTATATTACTTTACGTAAATTGAGTGTAAAACTTAAAATGCGTTTTTCTCAAAACTATGTTTTTTGAACTGGTGACCACTGTAGCTCGAAAACCGCTCGGTAGATTTTAATGAAATTTATACAGCTTTTTGAAAACATGAAAAACTAGTGCCTGATCGAAGGATTTTTTTTTGTTTTTAAATTTCGATTTGTTATAAACAATTAACTGTTGGTTTTTTTCCCGAAAATCTTGAAAAAAATTTCCTGAGGCTGCCATTTTGTTAATTTAAGAAAGAAAAAAAAAGCTTCGATCAGGCACTAGATTATCTTACTTGATACGTCTGGAATCGTTAGGCTCCTGATGAGGACTTCTTGTGAAGTCGAAACACGTGTCGAGTGACATAAATTTTGTGGTTAAGGTGTATTTTTAGTTTAAGTGACTAGATTATCTATTAATAAAACTAATTTTTTTTGTCCGATTGAATTTGGATGAATCTCCAAGGATGAGTGATGGTCACCGCAAGGAGCTTCGGTTGGAACTGGATCAACACAAACAGCCATTACTTTTAAAATTATTAATTTTTTTTTCTAAAATTTCTGTCAAGTCAAGTCGAAACCTTATTTAATGATGCTATGTTTTTACTTTTATAAAATAAAATAATTTACTAGCAAAAAAAAGTTATTTAAAATTGTCATTTTTTCATGTCTCTGACTACACCTAACCCCTTAAATCAATTTAATTATCAAAGTTCGCAAATATAGTTTTTTTGTTTTAATTATAGCCTTTTATTTTGTTTAGGTATGTTTTTTTCTGGGCACTTAGTGATGAACACTAGCTAACGATTACAAAATGATTAGTACTATGACAGAAAAAATTATAAAATAAAGCATAATAAAATTTAAAACAATGTAAAACAATTACATAAAAATACACTTTTCTTGATAGTGTGGCCGAACCGCGATAGTTATTTGTCTACTGTTTTAAAACAAAATGATCAATTATCATCAAATCTCGCTGTAAGACAGTAAAATATATATAGATTAATATCCAGTAATGGCAGTAATCAAATATCAACAAATATTTCTAATTAAAAATTGGTAGTGGCCAAAACAGGTGTCAGTATTTTTTAGATGTAATAATTGGATTTTTTTGTTTCTATTTATTGTACATTGATTATTTAAATAATATCCATACAAATATTAATCTGTTTCGAGTAAACTTAAAAACTTTTGAACTGATTTAGATGGGATTTTCACTGTAAGAAAGCAAAATCAGTTTAGGCTGGTTATCATCTTCTTTAATTCAAACTTAATTTTAATTAAAATCAGAATTTAAGGAAAAATTTGTCCATTTCAATGTTGTATTACTACAGGTATCCCGTAACTGTGTGGTGAAAAAATATACAAAAATTTTTGACGCAACCCATATAAAAAACTACAAAGGGGCCAAGGCTGGCACAGGCTTGCGCCAATTATTGCCAACACTGGGCCAAGATACAAATGATAACTTCGTTCAAGGCTCGGCCAAGGCTTGTCGACCAAGGCTTGTCGTACCAAGACTGGCCCAATGTTGAACCAATCTTGGGTAAAGAATAGTTCGGTATCTAAAGGTTGTCCCAATCTTGGGTAAAGGATAGGTGACCGTATGAAAGTTGGCCTAGACTGGGTCCAATATTAAAAAGCCACACTTGACAACCCAATATTGGGCCAAGGTTCATCGTCAAGACTGGCATTTCCTATATGGGAATGCGTGCATTAAAATTGAAAATTCTTTGAATTTTGACACTTTGGCTTTCAAGTGGTGCCACAAATGAAAATTCAACGGAGTAAGATCAGGACTGCTTAATAGAAATTTGTTAAGTAATTTCTAATCGACATGGGAATCCTTATGGATCTTGATTTACGGGACATCATTTTTGTATTTCTTAATTTTTAAATATTTATTTTTCTAAAAATCAGGTATTAAGTATTGATTGTTTAAAATCAATATATTTTTAGCATCAAAATATTGGTTTTGTTTTTACCCATTCAAGTATATATAACTGTAAATCTTATCCAGAGAAATAAACAGACTGTGAATAGAGACAGTGGTATTATATTTCACGATAGCGATTCCTAACCGCGATTATCATCTCCAGAGTACCTGTAATATTGTGTGTGTGTGTGTTTTATAGCTAGTGGTCTATGAGTATCTATGTTGTTATCCAATTAGTGCACAGATGCAGTTTTTATCTGTGCAAATAAATATCATCGAATATGTCAACTGTAAAGAAAAAAAATACAGGATTGTCTTTGGTTGAAATTGATTCACAAGCAAAAACACTGTTAAATCTACCTTATAAAATATAGTATATGTGTAGATAAACATGCAGATTTAGACCCTTCATCCTTCAACACAGTGTAGATAGCTTTTTTCGATGGGGGGGATATGACAGTATTAAATCTCATAAAGTTATATTTTTCATTATGGAAATCATCTTTAATGTGGTGCAAAGTACAAAAATTGGTTATATTCTTCACTTATGTCCGGTATTATAAACGACCTACCAAATTTGTTAGCTTGCTAACACTCTCAAATGAGATATCAAACTTATATGACAGCTCTGTTAAAATTTTTTGATGACTTTGACAGATTTCGCGCAAGCGCTGTATGTAAAAACCAACGGTATTAAAACAGTTGTGCTATTATGAAAATTATTTTATATGATCAGAGTCGCCAACTGTGTTACAATACGTTGAAGTGTCACTGCTCTAAATTCCAGAACTAATCCATAGATACTATAACAAAATTAATAACCTCATGTACGAGTACTTGCAAGCTAACAAATTTGCTAGGTCGTTTATAATACCGGACATTAGATGTATTCATTATTGAATACGCAGTGGCGATATCGTAACCAATGAGGTCTAACCGAGGTGCGATTATTGCTAGTTGAAAACTTTAACTGCATCTACTGTCAAGGAGTCAGGGATGACGCCGAACATACCTTTTTCCACTGCCATTCGTGGATGCAACGCAGGGAAAGCCTGGAAGAGGAGCTCGGCAAACTGAGTCCCGATAGTGTCATCACAACGATGCTCAGCAGCGAAGCCTACTGGAGCCGGGTGACACATTACGTTGAGACCATCCTTCGGGAAAAAAAGACCGATCTGGACCGCCTCTAAGCCGGTCCGAAACAAGTTTGGGAGCCCCTGAGGCATAATAGGACCCAGCCCGAAGTAATGTGTCAAACGGTTCCAGACTGACGTCCGGGAGAAACAGGGGATGTTTTAGTCAGTAGTCCACCCCGGGTGGGAGTCCGACACTGGAGGCTACTTACTGGCTTCCGTGCGTAAATTGCATTTCACCTCCCACAACAAAAAAAAATTCCATAACTAATCCATAGATACTATAACAAAATTAATAACCTCATGTACGAGTGCTTGCAAGCTAGCAAATTTGCTAGGTCGTTTATAATACCGGACATTAGATGTATTCATTATTGAAAAAATACTCGTATATCATATTCATCTTATAACTTTGTAGACTCATGAGGGGGATTAATCCCCTTACCCCACCCCCCTATCTACGCCACTGCAACTTTTACATACAAACAAAAAACAGTTAATCTGATTTTATTTTATTTTATTTGTATATAGCTAGCCTTCAATATTTCGCCCTCTGTCACAGAAGAAGAATTGTAATTGGTCTCATTCGATATGCTAGAAAAAATCCTAGAGGTCTTATGGAAAAATTGTACCCCTATCTCGCATAAGACTCGAGATATTTACGATTTTCTATAATTAAAAAAATGGCAATGTACGTACTTTTACATTATTATAGTTTCGGCACAGTCTCTAATTTGTCTTTCTTATTATTATATACTAGAACATTGGAACCAGTGTTACCTGGGGATGTAAATTTAATCTGTAACAAACCTATTAAATTAATACATCGCGTACAAAGCTCTCTGACGATTGTTTCTTTCTGACTTTACGAAAATACAAAATAACCACAAATATGCATCTGAATTTTTTTTATTAATCTCTCTATCTATAAGTAAAAACCGAAATAAAATCAAACAGACAGACCCCACGAGGGACTTTGTTTTATACTATGTGTATTTTTTTATTATAGTTGGGAAGGTGAGCGCCAAAATTTGCAACTACTTTCTAAAAGCTAATTTTTTGATATTACGTCACATTTGTTGTGTAGATATACAGCCTGCCGTCAGTCAGCTAGTTTCGTTAGCGTTTGGCGCGGGGGTGGTAAAACAGTTGCTGACGGCATTTGTTAAGGTAAAATTCGGACTGACTATTTATTTTTAATAATAATAATATTCCTAACTCTTTCACCGAATTTCATATTTTAGAATGTACTTTCACGATGTATAGATTTTATATGAGTTAAACTCGCTGCTGACGCGCCCGGTTGCAAGATTTTGATGACTGACTATGATAAAAGGGGTTTTTACTTATTGTTAGTATACTGCTTACAAATAAATTTTCAGATTTTAGAAAGTAGTTGCAACGTGTTTTTCAAAGTTAAAGCCACCCCCGTGCCAAACGCTAACGAAACTAACTGACTGACGGCAGGCTGTATATATCTATACCACGAATATGACGTATATGTAATATCAAAAAATCAGCTTTTAGAAAGCAGTTGCAAATTTTGGCGCTCACCTCTTGGACTATTACTTTATATATTTCAAATAATGAAAATTTGTGTTTTATCTCATCTTTTTAAATCTAGGGTTGTATCATAAGAAGACGTAAACTATGCCATGAATCCAAGACCACCGTAAAATCAAAAAACGCAAATTACTGGTTACAAAATCAGATAAATCATTTTGTACCAAAATTCCACGTTACAGATTTGGTAACGACTTGAACAGAAACAAGAGAAACAACCCCAAACCTTGCTAGCGGTGTACAAGGAGCCGTGTGGCGCCGCCAGGGGGCCTGTTTACACCAAACCCCACATTACCTTAGTCTCGAGGCGCCCCCCAATAAAAAGTATCACATCACATAATGTAATCTCACCCGACTCATCTGTTGGTCTTTTTCTAGATCGCGTACGTTCTATACAGACCCGGATTTGGGAGGATTTTATAGGGTTTTGGATTGAAATTGTGAAAATGTATATTAGTATACTTTGCACATCTACAACCTAGTGCAATATTATTTGGAGCCATTCGGATAAAACAAAACAACATTTTGCGAAAACCTTAATGCTTTGAGTAAATTTAATAATTTAAAATATTATCTACAATCTTTACTTGACCATTTTTATTAAAAGCTTTTATTTAACTTCACTTGTCACTTGTCAGTTAGTTAGTTAGTTAGTATGTTCAGATCAAATATTGCATTCAAAATTTCGACTAGTTCTAATAAAGAGAGCTTTGAAATTTTGGATACGTGTATGAGTCCGGTGACAATGCAATATATGTAGTATATCTAATATCGTTCTAAATCCAATATGGCGGACGCCCCAAGATGGCAGATTACATTTTTCTTTATAATCATCTTGATAAGGGTATCAAATGAAAGAGTTTTTACGAGTAGAATTCGATTAGCTATGTGACGTCATTCTAAATCTTATATGGCGGACGCCCAAGATGGCGGATTACCTTTTTCTTTATAACCATCTTAATATGGGTATCAAATGAAAGAGTCGAGCTTTACCTGTTAGTATGTTAGTTAGTTAATCAACCAGTAACTAAAAATTTTAAAATAAAATTATTTTTTAAAACAAGCTTTTAGTAAAAGTGCATTAAGAAGTAAAAAAATAAATTTTCAGTTATCACAAAAATTACAGGTTTTATGACTAAAACCAATAAAAGCGCGGGGCGCTATAAAGACAAATGTATGAAAAAAATAAGAAATGAAGTATAAATTGATATAAGATAAGAGTAGAAAATTTTCACATTAAATCAAATAAATATATAAAATTTTTGATAAACTACTTAACAATTTTATAAATACAATAATGAAATAATTAATTAATTAAAAGCTGTAGGTACATTTGCCTTCGTAAGCGCCCCGCGCTTTTATTGGTTTTAGTCATAAAAACCTAAAAAAAATTATTATTTTTTACTTTTTAGTGCATTTTTACTAAAATCTTGTGTATAAAAAGTATTTTTTATATAATTTTATTTTCAATTCACACCGTACCATAAATAATTTGAAAAATTTAAAAATTGACTTAAGCAAACTTAAGTTTCCGGTTGAAAGATCGTTTTCAAAAAAATGAGGTTTTCTTCTCTTTCACCCTTCTACGATTTGTCGTAAATGAGTTACAGCGCTTACAGATAGAGAGACAGACACACAGACATCATAAGCGAAAATAATTTTATACAATAAGAAAGGTATTTATTATAAAATTTTTGCAGTTTTAAATAATTTTATAACAAATAATTTAAAATTGCAATAATCCAGCCACCTCTGCATATTATATCACTGCTCATAACAGAATGGGACGTTTCTAAACTGAAGACTTTTTAAAGGAACATTTTTATACATTTTAGTAAATTACTATGTATAAAATCTTGTATACGCGACACGCCTTAAATACAGGTCTCTGCGCTCCAAATGTCCTTCGTTCTATGCAATTATGTCTACAAGGATACGAAAGGACTTGTAACATTTGAACTTGGTCTCTTGTTTCTTTCTCTGACATACAGTGGCGTTTTGAATATAAACAAATATAAAGAGTTAGGAAAAATATTATATTTTATTTTTATTAAATTATAAATAAACGTATTTATTTAGGGGTCTACATAAACATTTTTCAATATTTCTATATGAATTATGTACACAAAATTAATTTTGAATACAACATTTTTTACTTGTTTTTAAATTGTATCAAAATTTCAAACAAACGATCTATTTGCGACATTTTTTTTTTAGAAATAAACTTTTATATAGATCTAATTGAACCCTAATGTCCTAAATAAGTTTTTTTTTCTAATTATCTCATAGTTTAGCTTTGATTGCTCACTGCTCAGCTCCACAATGAGATAGCGTGATTTTACATAGATTATATCACTTGCTAGATAATTAGGAATTCTTCGATGAAAATTTCATTAAAATATGTCCAGTGTTTTTGAGATCACCGAAGAAAAACAATCAAAGCAGCAACTTTTATTTAAAAAACAACCTCTAATGGACTGCTCAGCCCTCTAGTGAGATGGCGTGATTCTACATAGCTTATATCACGTACGAGATCATAAGAATACTTCAGTGAAATTGTCATTAAAATCGGTCCAGAATTTTTTAGATCATCGAAAAGAAACAATCAAAATGATAATTTCTATTTAAAAAAAACTCAATGCACTGCTCATCCTCCAATAAGATAGCGTGATTGTACATAGCTTAAGTTACTTGCATCATAAGATCAATAAGAATGCTTCAGTGAAAAGTTTCATCAAAATATGTCCAGTGTTTTTGAGATCACAGAATAAGAACAATCAAAATAACAATTTATTTTTTTAAACAACCCTTTAATTCACTACTTAACCCCACAATGAGATAGCGTGATTATACATAACTTAAGTCACTTGCGAGATCATTAGTGAAAGATTCATCAAAATTGGTCCAGTGGTTTTTGAGATCACCGAAGAGAAACAATCAAAATGATAATTTCTATATAAAAACAACCTTCTAATGGACTGCTCAGCCACCCAATGAGATAGCGTGATTATACATGACATAAATCACTTCATGCAAGACCAAAATGCACTGCTCAGCGTGATTGTACATATGTATAGCTTAAGTCACTTGCAAGATTATAGTTAAAACTTTAATGAAAGTTTGTTTAAAATCGATTCAGTGATTTTTGAGATCATCGAAAAGAAACAATCAAAATAACTATGTATTTTAATAAAAACAACCCCCTAATGATGTTTTCTTGTAGCACCACTGGTGTCTGAGACACACAACAAATATTATAGGAGGTGTGTTGAGTTGTACGCCTAATATTGAGAAATATTAAACCGCAAATGTAACCTCCTATTAAAATACAATATTCTTGGTAAGTGACTACAACAACGATTACAAAATAACCAACGTGATTGCTGCATTTTATTTCTTAAATTAAATGTAATCATGCGGGACAATTTTTCATAAAGAAAGAGATTTAGTCAAGTTGAAATTATACTTCCTAAATTGAAGTCTATTTTTTTCTCTCTAAGTTTAGATGATATAGAATTAAGTGGATGTCGGATTTAATTTTTGTATTTAATAAGTTAAATATTATTTCTTGATGGGATTTTACTTCTGGGTGTAGGTCGCGTCTTTTATAATTTTATATAAAATTATTGTAATATTTTACTGCAAAGCCAATTATATAACTGTGTAAAATTTATTGTATAAGTACTTATTAAGGTATTCATTTTTTTTATTTATTATTTTAAACAAAATGACGTTGCTACATGAGCTCCCTGGCCGTACTTTTTTATTTGGAACAAAAAACTTAGAAGATTTTTCAAATATGTTAAAACGAAATGAAGGGCTAACATTTTCTTGAAATTTGTTTTTTTTTTAAATGGTGTTTTGAACATTTTTTTTCGAAAATTGGACATAAAATCGTTTACACTAAATCAATCAAAAAAACCCTACACCCTTCACTAAAAAATGTTATTGAGAAGCTACAGTTGAAATTTTAAGCTAATCCGTTAAAAACTAAAGGCGCTAAGAGTACAGCCAACTCAAAAAACGAGGTTTCGAGAAAAATGCTATTTAATTTTGAAAACCACACTCGAGCGCACTTGAATTACCGACAAAACAACGCTGAATTCGTTCAAAAAATTAAATTTTCGAACCCCCCCCCCCCCCCCTTCCCCATCCACATAAAACCTTATGTACATCATTCTTGAAGAGTTAAGGAATCAAATATACCAATAAAAGATACCAATATTTTTTTAACAATGTATCATATAATAATAATTTCGATTATTTACTCCTACCATATATCAAAAAAATCATCAATTTATATGAAATCCATACGTCGCACATTTGAAACAAATTATAACATTATTGAAACATTTTTTTGTAATGTTGTACCCCCTCCTTAATAATTACGATTATTTACTCCTTCCATATCAAAATAATCATCAATTTATATGGAATCCATACATCTCACATTAGAAACAAATGATAACATTATACATAAAACCAAATTGCAAACATTCTTTTACAATATAGTACCCCCTCTTTAAGGGGTTAGGTGTAGTCAGAATTTTCAAGAAATCGATTTTTGTTTTTTGCATTTTTGGAAGCTGCTACAACGGCTGAAGAACTATTTTATGGTCCAGGAATAGTTGACTCGGTGTAAGTAATTAAATAATACGTATATTACTTTACGTAAATTGAGTGTAAAACTTTAAATGCGTTTTTATCAAAACTATGTATTTTGAACTGGTGACCACTGTAGCTCGAAAACCGCTCGGTAGATTTTAATGAAATTTATACAGCTTTTTGAAAACATGAAAAACTAGTGCCTGATCGAAGGATTTTTGTTTTGTTTTTAATTTCGATTTTTTATAAACAATTAACTGTTGGTTTTTTTCCCGAAAATCTTGAAAAAAAATCCTGAGGCTGCCATTTTGTTAATTTAAGAAAGAAAAAAAAAGCTTCGATCAGGCACTAGATTATTTATTAATAAAACTATTTTTTTTGTCCGATTGAATTTGGATGAATCTCCAAGGATAAGTGATGGTCACCGCAAGGAGCTTCGGTTGGAACTGGATCAACACAAACAGCCATTACTTTTAAAATTATTAATTTTTTTTTCTAAAATTTCTGTCAAGTCAAGTCGAAACCTTATTTAATTATGCTATGTTTTTACTTTTATAAAATAAAATAATTTACTGGCAAAAAAAAATTATTAAAAATTGTCATTTTTTCATGTCTCTGACTACACCTAACCCCTTAATAATTTCGATTATTTACTCCTTCCATATCAAAAATAATCATCAATTTATATGAAATCCATACATCGCACATTAGAAACAAATTATAACATTATATTATAAAATTATAAAACAAAATTGCAAACATTTTTTTGTACAAAACCACTTTTCCTATATACTTTCTACAACGTGATATATCGGCTGCATGCATCAAAGAATTCGAATAATTCAACCTATAATTTAGATACAGAATAGAGATCATCCATCAGGCAATAAAATATAATTCATTGAGTTTGCTGTCAATCAAGTACTTCGAAGCCTAACCAAGTAACCATAATGCTACCTTGTAATAATTTTGTAATTTTCACATTAACCGTATACATGCCTCAAACCACAAAACGTCTAGATGCGTTTTGATTTACAGACCCATCCTGTGCGAAACTTCTTTTAGTACCCTTTCACACGAACACGTTTATTTACACACACAAAAAAAACTGTATTGGACCAAGAAAATCTTGTTTTGTATATAACGAAAACAATATTTTCTTAATATAAGAAAAGTACTCTTAATCTAACTACATTATTTCTTCGTCTAAGAATACTATAGTTGGTTTAAGAATATATTTCTTATCTTAAGAAAATATTGTTTTCGTTATATACAAAACAAGGTTTACTTGGCTCAAGTAAACCTTTCTACCTGTGTACAGTTAATTTTTTTAAGACAAACCTTGGGATGCACGAAGCAAAATTAATCACTATTATGCCCGGTATTATCAACCAATTTAAAGCTCCTTTAGCGCTAAATGCTCCTTTAAAGTAAATTTGGTGTATTTCAAATGTGATTTAAATCAATATTTATGCTCTCAATGAAAAATTTACACAATATACGTTGTAAATAAATACTGTAGAAAATTTTAAATCTATTTAATTAAATATATTATGCTTGGATCTGTTGATAATATGACAGTTACTTAAAGGAGCATTTAGTTAAACTTGATAATACTGGGCGTTAGTTTACTAAAAATAAAAAATTATCATATTTAGTTAATTGTTCATTTACAAATTGAAATTAACATTAATCATGGATTGAAAACAACTAATTGTGGTTAATTTTGCTTTATTCAACCCAAGGAAAATGTACTTATTTCCGGTATCATAAAGGAGCTAGTAAAGTTTGCTAGCTAGCAAGTACAGTGGTACCTCGACATACGAGTTTAATTCGTTCCGCAACCTTGCTCGTATCTTGAATTACTCGTATCTCAAAGCAAATTTCCCCATACAAAACAATTGCTCATGTTTTTCTATAATTTCACGTTTTAATTCAATACTCATCATCTTTTTCTTAGCACTTGACTTTTCACAAACTTTCTTCCGATCCATGGTTATAAAAATAAATGAACTACCGAACTCGTATCTCGAATTTCGCTCGTAACTCAAAGCAAAAAATCACTCGCTCGCCGGCTCGAATCTCGAAAAACTCGTATGTTGGGGCACTCGTATGTCGAGGTACCACTGTACTCTCAAATGAGGTATTCATTTTGTGATAGTATCTATGGATTTGTTATAGAATTTAGAGCAGTGATATTTCAACAGTTGGCGATTCTAACTGTATAAAATAATTATTATAATATCACTATTGTTTTAAAACCGTTGTTGGTGTTTACATACAAAGCGTGCGTGAAACTTGTCAAAGTCTTCATGAAACTCCAAGAAAATGAATTTTTATTAACAATTCATTTAATTTTTTTTTTCTATTATTTTTGAATAAAAAGGGATTAATTTTAAGAAATACAATTAATTATAAATATGTATATCGTAAATGATTTTTTAAGAATGCTTGCAGTTTCAATAAAAAATGTATCAAAACTCACTTGATGGACACAACTCAAAATACTCTGCCTTGTAAATGCACGGTGCTTCCTCGTGCTAAATTCATCAATGGTAGTTAATTATTGAACAATTTAAATAAAAACCGATAATGTATTCAGATGAACTGCCTGTCATTGGTTAACCATTTAATTTTCATACTATTTTAATAAAAAAATTTAATTTTACATTTTTCTTAATACGCGCCTGGTTATTATGTCGTATATTTTGAATTTTTTGACAATTTCAATCAAAATCATTATTTTTCTGCTATACGAATGTCAAAATGACATTTAAAATATGTCAAAGTAAATAGCAATTTAAAAAAACAAATGACGATTTTTATAAAGCAAATTGAGATAAATCTTTGTAAGGGAATATTTTACAACAAACGTAGGTGACCTATATTATAGAAAATTGAATGCTCTACACTCTACAAAAAAGGTTCTATAAAATTTTCATGCAACATGTATCTTTCTTGAGATATCTTCAAAATATAAATCTTTTGGGATGTCACCCCTCCCCCTTACACACAAATTTAATTATTTTGAAATGGGACTGTCCTCAAGCCAGACTAAACCAACCAACCAAGTTTCATCAATATCGGTTCAGTGGTTCATGAGTTAAGCGTGTGACAAGGATTGGGACACACACACACACACACACACACAGACACGGAACAAATTTTCTGCTAAACAAATGTCAAAATGACATTTAAAACGTCAAAATGACATTTAATATGTCAAAGTAAATAACAGTTTTAAAAAACAAATGACGATTTTCTTAAATCAAATTCTGATAGATCTTTGTAAGGGAATATTTTACAACAAAAGTAGGTGACCTATATTATAGAGAATTGAATGCTCTACAAAAAAGGTTCTATAAAATTTTCACGTAGCATGTGTCTTTCTTGAGATATCTTCAAAAAATAAATCTTTTTGGATGTCACCCCTCCCCCTTACACACAATTTTAATTATTTTGAAATGGGACCGTCCTCAAGCCAGACCAAACCAACCAACCAAATTTCATCAATATCGGTTCAGTGGTTCATGAGTTAAGCGTGTGACAAGGATTGGGGGACAGACACATAGACAGACACACACACACACACACACACACACACACACACACACACACACACACACACACACACACACACACACAAACACACACACACACACACACACACACACACACACACACACACACACACACACAGAGACAGACAGACACGGAACAAAAAGTGTTTGTCTTGACCTGAAACGGATAAATAAAGTAAAATTTTTGAAATCGGAGAACACATTTTTTTTCTCGTTTAAAAACGATAACGAAGCTTCTCGTATCTTCGATATTGCGAGGAAGCAAAATACCCTCTGTAATCGATTCGTGAATCAATCCTGAGTCCAACGAGGTACATGAAGCCATATATGAAAAATATATAGATTAGCCGGGTGGAGTGTCATGACCGGAAAAATTCCTAAAATGGGCTAAACTACTACCACAGACCTACCATTTAGCGAAAACCCGAGGTCTCTAGGTGATCAGAGGGCCGAGATCTCGCGGTGGAAGACAGACAGACGGACGGTCGGAAAATCGAAGTGGGTTGCGCTAAAAACTGCATCAATTTCAAATGTTCGTTTTAATGCGTATTTCCCCTACACATCAATTTGGAGTTATCTATCTTCTGAATTACTCAGTTACCTATCAAACCATCTATAAAGCTTAGAAGTTATTTTAAAAACCCCAAAACATCATCGATTAAAAGAAATTAAAAATAATATTTTAATTTGTCGAGTTTACACATCAATCATTCGATAACACTTTTCACAAATAACAATAACGCCGTTCTAGAAGAAGTATAGATCATTCGCTCATGACAGGTACAATAGGTCTGGCGTGTGTTTAATACGTTTAACTAAATTGTATTTAATTGGGCTGATTCGTTCGTAGTATTGTCCTAAGTTGATTGGCACATTTGTACTAACTCTCTTTCTCGGGGATGTTGCGCAATTATAAAAGGTAAGGGTAATTGTTACAGCAACGATTATACATTGTAAGGGTTGGATCTGAGGATATGTTCAATTTTTAAGATTTTTATAGATTTGGTTTTCGAAAAAATTTGTTTTTAATTTATATTCAGAACACATGTTCCCAATAATACAAGGTCTGCTACGATTATTTTGACAGCCGCCATTATTGCATATAGTGTTGATGACGTAGTACATCTGCCAAAAATTTACAAATTAAAAATTGACATTTTACATATTAAGTTTGAATTATTAAATTTAGAAAATGGAAGTGTGAAGTGAACTAGACACTGTTGACATTATATTGGTTATGAAAAAATGCGGTACTGTGTTGTAAAAAATTGTTTCAACTGGAAACAGACAGATAATACAAATATTAAATTTTGTCGTTTTCCAAAAAATCCCGAAATAAAAAAAGTTGATTAAAGCTTGTGGTAAAGAAAATGTGAATGCGAAATTCTACAGGAATTACATAAATCACAATGTGATTATTTAAAATTCCACGTTAATGCAAGTGATAAAGTAGATATTCCACTTGATGTAAAAACATTATTTTTTAGATGTAGGATGTTTTTCAGAAATGGAAGCTTGAATAAATTTATAAAAAACTAGCGGGATCCCGCGGCTTCGCTCGCGTAAACTTCGAAACTAATTAGAACCCTCCATATGTGATAGGGGATGACGCGAAATCTCGGATTTTAGTTAAAAATGGTAAAAACGAACCCCCATTAGGGGTTGAATGTAGAAATTTTTATTTTAATAGATGACAATTTTGCCCGAATTTACCTTTATAAGTAAAGCAGGTATGCATGAAACATATCTAAATCCACCCTCGTCCCCGTCCCATGCTATTAGGGCTTGAATATCGCACTTTCATTTTTAATTGAATATTAATTTGTCCGAATTTAGTTTAATATCATCAACAATTATAAGATAATTATATCAAAATTCCCCCCCCCCCCATTCCCATAGGGGTTGAATTTTCGTAACTGATATTTGTCTTGTATACTTACATACTTTTGCCATGTTTCATTCGGTGAATACAAAAAAAAAATATTTTACAAATTTGTCCACCCTAACACCTTAGGGGTTAAATTTTAGGAAATGCTGAAATAATTGTTTCATTATTTATCTTGTAGAGTATATTCGATAAGTTTCAATTAAATGCGAACAAAAAAAATATTTTTTTATATAAAATTTGACACCCTCTTTTAACCCCGTAGGGGTTGAATTTCGAAAAATCCTTTCTTAGTGGGTGCTTATATCATAAAAGGAAGGCACCTACGAAATTTCACGTTTCTAGATCCAGGGGTTTGGGCTGTACGTTGATATATGAGTGAGTGAGTGAGTGAGTGAGTGAGTGAGTGAGTGGTTAAGGACAAACTCTTTTATAGATATAGATGAAAAAAATCAAAGAATAAAATTAAAAAAAATTATTATGTAAACTGTATTTATCGTTTTTTTATTTATATTTGGTTTTTCACAAATTCCTTATTAGACAAATTTAGTGTTGATGACGTCACAGTATAAAACAAGTGAGCTGTCAAACAGACCTTGTATTATTGGATTATGACATGTACCTATATTTAATGGAATATTTTACTTTGTTAATTATTAAAAGTAAAAAAAAAATTATTTAATTTGAAAATTGAAATAGACAGAACGGTATATAATAGTAACATGTACTAATTTGCTGTAATTTCAGAGCTAGTTTTTCATTATTTTGAATAAATTACATGTGATTATATTTGTTTTATAATTTTTATAGTATTTAAAAGGGTTGAAGTTTCGAATAATTCGTTTTTAAAACGTCTCTGTATACCCAATTGTATATATATAATTTCAATAAATAGAGTACTTTCGGCAAGTTCTCTCATTTATCGTGTATTAAAAACTCCTTTTAATATCCAATTACTCAAAAACTATACGTCTAATATTTTAAATAAAAATTATTAAAATATATGAGTTATCCATAAATAAAATTTTTGACTTTAATCTATACATTGCTCTAATGATCGAATAACCTTAAAGCCGATCCTGACCATTGCACAATTATAAAAGGTTGTAGTAATTGTTGTTTCACCAATTACCTCAAAATCTAGGATGATTTGCACCTGTCTAGGTGATATATCGAAAATTTAAACCATTCTCAGATTTCTTCGTCAAAATCTATGTTTTGTTGTTTGCGCTTAGAATGATTGATGTGCGATATATATTTCGAGTGTGTTTCATTAAGTATTTTATATTAGCCCTAAAGGATTTTGATTATCTCTATTATGCAGGTATAACTGCCTATAATAATACAATTATTATAGTAATTGTATATTCGGAATGTTTAGTAAACATATAGATATCTGTGAGAGTATTTTTTATATCAAATTCGTAATTATTGTTGTGGAATTTTATATCTAATTTTATAACAAACGTCATGTAAATTTTTTTTATTGAATTATCGATGTACCTGTTGCTAATAGGTTTGATTTTTTATTTTTATTCTTATAAACAACTGGCGCATTGGACCCAGTACTACCCGGGTTAAGGTAGTTGGTCCGTAAACATGTTTTCGTCAGATTTTGTTTAAATTGCACAGGAATATTCCCTAGATTAATATCTGAAAAATAGCCCATTTTTATTAAAATTGATTATCTCAAAGTTATGAAAAACGATCTCAAAGTTTATATTTTTAACACAGCTTATATGGACTAACCGTACACTAACGTAACGTTTTATTAGATAAAATTTAAACGTAGCGTCAGATTTTCATAAAAAACTAACATGTTGTATATTTATATGAAAGAAAACAGTATACAAAAAATTGGAATTATTGACCATCCCGTTATTAAGATTTAACCAGATTTACCTACCAAACCATCACATAAATTACAGTATTGTTGACAATGTGGCAACAACGTATTCATTTGATGATAGTAAAAAATACACGAAATAATGAAATAATTTTTTACAAAATATGATAAGTGGATTGAAGGGAATTATAATCGATTTCATTAATTATTAATATATTCTGTGGTAGTTTAGATGATAAAATATAATCATTTGACAAGTAGTTAATAGTAGATAATGTACAGCGTTGTCATGATCATTTCTCTAAATTAAAAATATGTACTCATGGCCTAATGTGATCACATTATGATGGACCAACTACCTTAAAGAATTCTTTATTTATTTCGTGGTTACTATGATTTTTATATAAATGGCAACATGGAAACAAAACACGACTTATGTCCGGTATTATAAAGGATCTAGCAAATTTGCAAGCTTGCAAGCATTCATAAATTAGGTTATTAATTTTGTTATAGTATCTATGGATTAGCTATGGAATTTAGAATACTTCAACGTATTGTAACACAGTTGGCGACTCTGACCGTATAAAATAATTTTCATAATAGCACAACTGTTTTAATACCGTTGGTGTTTACTTACAACGCTTGCGCGAAATCTGTCAAAGTCAACAAAAAACTCCAAGAGAACTGTCATATAAATTTGGTATCTCATCTGAGAGTGTTAGCAAGCTTGCAAATTTGCTAGGTCCTTTATAATACCGCGGACATTAATACAGATTTTTTTAGTATTTTGATGTTAAATTTAAATTATCTAACTTTTGGTGAAAGCCGCATTGAAATCAGTTGAGTAATTCCCAAGTCTATATACCTCATAAAAACGAACATTAATTTTTATACAATAGTGATAACAATTATTGTATTTAAATTTTTTAAACCTTTAGAGGTAAAGGGATTTTCATTAATGCTATCTTGTATTTATGTTATCAAAAGCATCCACAGGGTGTTGAATGATTTTATGAATTCGGTTTAGTCGGTTAATTCAAAGCTGATATCTTTTTTATGGTGTAGACTGTACACCAATCACCATTGCTTTGAGACTGCTGATTTATACATAACACGTAGTCAAATTATTAGTAACAAAATCCTATAAACATTCATAAGTCATTTAAATTTAGTACCCTGTAGAAAGCGTTCGGTTATATTTTGATCTACACCGATTTTTTTATAATTATTATATTCAATAGTTTTTTTTTTTTAATTTTTTTATACAAATTTATTTAATAAATAGATATATTTAAAATCAGCTTCGTATAAAATAAAATCAAAAATTCAATAACTCCTGCATAAAAAGTAAAAAGATACAAAATTTACTTGTATTACGCGCTATTTTTCAAACCACTAACAACTGTGTTTAGTTCACGATTCCTCCGCTAGGTGGCAGTATATACCGGGCATGAAACTGGTTATCTATAGATATATAAATCCATACGAAATAATAGTATATACTGTACATACCATGTATGTATAAAACTCTTCGCTTCTGAGCATAAGTAACGTCATTCTGACCATTAATTCGGTTAGACTTTCATCTCAATTTAAAGACAGTTTACGTATGGATAATTTTATTTATATTTATTTTTCTAGGCTATTAAATTTAACATCTTTTCGACTCAAAGTTATTGAGCTATATTTATTCCAAAATAAAATTTGCATTATTTTTATTTAATATAAACTAATTGCAGGTATAGTTAAAATTGGTTATATCTATTAATAAAAAAATATCTGTTAGCTACCTGAAAAGGAAAATAATAAAGTAAAAAATGAAGAATTAAATTAAAATCAATAATTTATTTTATATATCATCATATATTTTAATTTATTTTACATATACATATTTTACAAAACAAAAATATTTTATAATATAATACACATATTTTAAAATGTACACATATATTAAAATATATTTAGTACAACAATAAAGATAAATAATGTATATGAAGTACAAGCCCATGGCTAGCAACTGTAAAAAGACTTACTACATTTAAAAAAGAAAAGGGGTTCTTTTAAATTACACTTTGCATACAACTGCCTCTATATATAAATATTTATAAACACTAATTCTACTTATTTTATCTCCGATATAACAAAAATATAGAGATCAAAAAAAATTGAGGTAAACAGTTGACACATTGGTAACAAAAAATTGGCCTCGGTTTTTTCATTAATCACAGAAATATATAATCATAACAGTCTTTAAAAACTTATAAATAATAGTATAGTCTAACAGTAGCATCTATAATAAAAACGTATACGAAATTTAATCGGCTTTTGCCGACTTTGTCGTAATAGATTTGAATCATAGCAATCGGCAAAACCCGAATGCATTTTTTTTCGTATGCTTTTTTTAATATAGATCATAATAATAACTAATATTTACATTTATAGGGATACATTAAACATATTAGCTAAAAATAATACAGATATATAAAAATCTATTGTATACGCTCATGACTTATGTATGTTTATTTAAAAACAATTCTTGGAAATTGTATCTTTGGTTGAAAATATATGGAAAGTTACTTTACAATCACCATGTATCAGAATACAATTAATTATTTTTTCAGAATTACCTATTAAAATATTCATTAAAAAATTGATTCGACATAAAGAAGGTCTACTGTATATGAATTTGGTACATTGAAATACACGTATAGACTGGGGCATTATTATAGAACCTTTTTGCATCCAAAACAAATACCAAGTCGTATAATTATGCCACAGCCTGTATCTATAAATAAATAATAAATAACTGTATTAATTTATCTCCTCATGATATCCTCAATCGAAAACCCTAAAGTCTTTTTAACAACTGTTTGTACTTTAGTCGTTTGACTCAAACAAGATTGCCCTATAGAAGAATCTTTCTCATAGCATTTCCTGGTCGATAAGTCTAGCAAATTCGATGACCCATCATGTGCAGCAATAGTAGTATCTTCAGAATTTGTCTGCACGCTTTGGCTCACCTCGCAATGTGTCAGCTCGTGTCTGGAGAGATCTTCCCGGGCCGAGAAGAACTGAGGGCACATAGAACATTCGACTGGTTTGATGTCAGTGTGTGTAAGTAAATGTGTCTTGAGGTTAGAGCGCTGGTTGAAGCTACGTGCGCATACAGGGCACTTATGAGGTGATTCTTCCATGTGAAGGATTTTGTGGACAGCTAGTGTGCGAGATTGGCAGAAACCTTTACCGCATTCGCCACATTTGAAGGGCTTTTCTTTTGAATGGATGTATCTGTAAAGAAAAAAATATTTTATTAGATTTTGAATACGTATCCAGAAAAAAAATCCTGATCTAATTCTATGTAAATCTTTGGGATCAATAATTCAAATTTGACCCATATGTTTTTTTGAGTCAATACGTAAATTTTTACACGAAAAGATAAGTTAAAACTATGATAGGAATTATATTTTTTAATAAAATGAAAAAAATGTGTACACTTGCAAATTTGCTAAGATTTTCCATATTCCAAATAAAGGGTATATACACAAGAAAAAGAGGTTTAGTCAATTTTTAGTAGAATTAAGACGGCAGCACCATTTAGTGACAAATCTAGGTACATTTCGAGCCACATATGAATTAAGGAGAAAAACATGCTAAATTCCGTAAAAAAATGAAAGATATCATTTTTAGAATAAAATTATTCAATATACCAATCTTAAAACAGCGATAACTCAAAACTAGAAATTTTGACTTAGACTCTTTTTCCCGTGTATCCTTCAAATAATATATAAATTTTTATTTATGAATCATAACAATTGAACAGTGATAAGATTTACTACTTAATCACATGAATTATGATACATATTTCTTAGACTCATAAATACCAAATATATGATAAAATAAATTGCACATTATAAATTACTAAAAAAATTTTTTGCACAACCTACTTTATAAAAAAAATAATGTACTAACCTATGATCTCTAAGGTGATCTTGTCTCCTGAAGGCCTTTCCACAAATATCACAGGAATAGGGCCTCTCGTCGGTATGTGTTCTCTCGTGTATCAGTAAGTTGTAAGACTTTGTGAACTGGCGATTACAAAACTTGCAAATAAACTGTTTCTTCGGTCTCGTTGTCTGTCCGGTCTTCATCGGCATTTGCGGAATTCTTCCTCCAGGTAACCTGGTGGAAGCTTGGTGATGATAAATCGCTGCATTTCTCAACCACTGATTCATCAACAGAGAATTGAACCCTTGACTCGGCGGTTGTGGATGATACTGCGCTGTATACAACTGCGTTTGGCTCGGGCAATATGCCTGTATCGGATTTACGTATCCTAACATCTTAGTGTGTTCGTACTGATGCATCCTCTGTAACTCGTATTGGGGTTGTATTTGAGGGCTGCTCCCGGGCCAAGGCTGTGCTGCCAACAAGGGTTGGTGGTGGTACCGTGGGGGACTCATTTGAGGGGAAGTGGTAGTTGTTACTACAGGAGCTCCACGGTTGGTGGTCGCAGCGGTGTCGTTGTAACTGTGCTGTGACGTCATTGGAGTGGGAGAATCTGAAGTGGGGGTATGGGGTGGAGTCAGCAAAGGGGATGAACTATCGGGTTCTTCTTTTATTCTGAAACCTGTAAAGAAAAAAAATCATAAATTTAAAAATTAATCGAAAGAAATAGCTTGAAATATAAATAAAATATTTTATTTAAAAAAAAAATTAAATAAATAAGAAGAATCCAAAAAATCATAAAAAAAAATAAAAAACACTCAATAACTTACTCGAATCAATCAAGATACCTCTATCCTTATTAAACATTTCAACACAAACAAATGTCACAGTTCTTTCAAAACAAAATAAAAAACCAACACACAAAAAAACTCGTTTCGCATAAGCAACATACGCTTCTAAACACGGATATATTTCAGTATCGACTTTCGGTAACAGTCTAAAAAGCCCGAGCTTCTACTCCTAGGGTAGCAAGCTTCACAGATAGAGGGGATAATCAGCGATTACTTTAGTAGCCAAACCCCGCCCAGTGAACTAAAATCTCGCCACCCGATTGGACGTACGATCGGGAGAGGGATATCGGTGTTTGTCTGACAAAGAAGGGGAATGGAAAAACAGGTGACGATGGATTTTCAGTGAAAATCGTTTCTTATTGTAGGTAAACATAGAGGCTTGGGAAATTTATACTGGAAAGCTTTTGTTTCGTGTTTCAATTATATGTTTTACTTTGGTTTGTTTAATAAGGTTAAATTTGTATCGTAGTAAATTATAGTTATTTTGTATGACTTGTTTTTCTGTATGTAATTATTTTCAAATCAATTATTCCGCAATTTAAACAATAAGTCATTTAATTTATAAAATATTATTAACATAAAGATACAAATAAGAAAATTTACTACTAAATAAATATACACATATTTACTTGGCATTAGATTTTAATCAAATAAAATACAAAAAGTATTTGGAACATTACATTTAAAAAATATTTTTTTTAAGTATTAACTTGACAAAAAATCTTATATTTATTTTGAGACCAAAGATCAGTGGTGCCTTATCCTATGAGAAAAGGGGCAATTGCATGAGGCTCCAAACCAATCTTTTATGAACTTATTACTAAAAAATTAATATTGAAATGTAGGTTTGGTGTCCGTGTTGGTGGAGGCCCCAAGTTTTTATTTGGGATTTTTATAACCAGTGTTAAAACCAGAGTAATTCTGGGGTATGCTATGAGTTTTCTTATATTTGAGTTGATATTTCTATGAAAAGTCGAAATTAGAACCACGAAATATCACAAAAAAATTTGTGGTTTAGTTTTCGTCAAAAGTAAGTTTATTTTATAGAAAATAGTTTGAAAAGTTGAAATTTTCAAACCGCAGGTCTGTATCTTTTAACATTCTCGAGATATGGTCTCTCAAAGTTTCAATTTTTTCAAAAATTTGGAGAAAATCAGCCGTAACTTTTGAACGTGATGTCAGAATTGATTTTTTTGACATATTTGAAATCAGCATAATAAATATCTATAGGTATAATGTCATGTATAATACTTTAAACTTCGACGAAAAACATTTTGTCAAAAATCGACATTCTTTTAAGGTTTTGAATTTTTTTGATTTTTCGCGAAATTTTTTTGTCGAATTTTCAAGTATTATATATGTCTCCAGATAGATTTTGACACGCTGATTCCAAATCCCTCAACAAAAATCAAATTCGACCTGACGTTGAAAAGTTACGCCCACTTTTCTCCAAAATTTTGAAAAAAAATTACGAGAATATTTTGAGGAGATACAGATCTACTTTTCATGACATTTTCGAAAAAAAAAGAACTTTTTTTGCAATATTTCATGATTTTCGTTAAAATATCAACTCAAATACATTTTAAAATTTAAATTATAAAATAAATAAGTAAAAAAACTATTCATACGCCCAACTAATTCCAGAATGGAACCGAAATTTATTTAATGTAAATAATTTGACGACAGTTTTAGTTGAAAACTTCAATAACCAAGCGAAAAAAGATAATTATTTGAATGTTTTTATTTCTATTATACCTACTTATTAATAATGAAATAAATTTATATATATGTAAATACATTACATATGAAGCTATGTTCATATCTATTGATTCATACAGGGTGTTTGGTTCGGCGATACGAATATTTTGAAGGAAGGTAAAATGAATCATTTGGAAGTGATTTAAGCAAATATACCTATATACAAAGTGCTACTGTTTTTTTATATCGGCCTTTTTAGTAAATTTTTGAAAAAACCCAGATTTATACATGTTAACGGCAATACTTCAAATGTTAGAGTGCCCATATTTTTCAAACATGATTTTTATATTACTTAAATGTCTATGCTACACTATCAGATCAAAATAAAATTGATGAATAACAAAAACAAAAAATGGCTGCAGGTTAACATTTGAAAAATTTTAAAACTTGGATAAATTTAATTCTTTAAAAAAATATTTTATAAAATCTAGCGCACTTACAGATCTTCAAATGATTTTAAGAACTGCTCTATTTAATACCCTTTCGAAAAACCTACCGTATTACCTACATGAACGGGCTATTTTTGTGAAAAAAACATACATTTATGTGAAAATAAGTAAGATTTTTACATTTTTCCAGTAAGTTGATCCAAGTATGCTAATCTTAATAAGTCGTAAAAAAACATGATGCGGGTACTTTTCAAACATTTTTTTATACTCATTGGACAGAGTAACATTTACTCCTGTACAAATGCTTAAAAATGATGACCCTTCAGACTAATGACGATTTTTTTCGGTTTTTGGTAAATTTTGGTAAATTAAGCACACTAGGATCAACTCACTGGAAAAATGTAAAAATCTTACGTATTCTCAGATAAATGTAAGTTTTTTTCACAAAAGTTGCCCGTTCATGTAGGTAATACGGTAAGCTTTTCGAAAAGGTATGAAATAGAGCAGTTTTTAAGACCATTTGAACATCTGTAAGTGTGATAGATTTTATAAAATAATTTTTTAAAGAAATAATTTTATTAAAGTTTTATAAATTTTCAAATGTTAACCTGCAGCCATTCTTTGTTTTTATTATTCATAAATTTTATTTTGATCTGAAAGTGTAGCATAGACATTTAAGTAATATAAAAATCTTGTTTGAAAAATATGGGCTCTTTAACTTTTGAACTTTCGCCATTAATATCTATAAATCTGGGTTATCTAAAAAATTTACTAAAAAGGCCGATATAAAAAAACTGTAGCACTTTGTATATAGGTATATTTGCTTAAATCACATCCAAATGATTCATTCCACCTTCCTTCAAAATATTCGTATCGCCGAACCAAACACCCTGTATAACAAGCTACATATATTTTAAATAATATATGTACGAACATGTTCCATACAATTTAATGCATTAAACATGAAAGTAAATAAACATTGTGTTTGCGTCTTAGATAATTGAGACATAAATTACGATACATAATAATTATTATTGGTTAGATATTGAGAAATATATACGGCAATATTTCTAATAATAAATGGGACCACAGTTTCTTATTTTCGTTAAGTAAATAACGGTTACGAAATATTAAATATTGCACCAGCAGGTAATCAATTTTTAAAATTATGAAGATGAATATGGAAAGTCAAATATATAGGCTTCCCTGTTTGTCAATACTTGCTATGATCGAACTATTAGCAACTTCTCAAACCTTACATCTTCATTAACTTCACACACAGAAAAACAACAAACAAATAATGCGTCAAGAAAAAAATTATATTTGTCTTCTTCAAGACCTGCTATGATCGGCCCATTAGTAACATCCCGATCCTTCTTATATCCCCATCAATCTCACACACACAGAAAAACGACACGAACAACATAACTTAATAATGCGTCAAGAAAAAAATATATATTTGTCTTCTTCAAGACCTGCTATGATCGGCCCAGTAGCAACTTCTCAATCCTTCTTTTATCCCCATCAATCTCACACACATAGAAAGACGACACAGACAACATAAATTAATAATGCGTTAAGAAAAAAAATATTTGTCTTCTGAATATCGTTTTGGATAAGTCCGACTGTAATTATTATTGCAACCTACAGGTAGTTGGCTTATTTACATTTAAGACTTATAATTAGTACAATGATTTTTCAAAGCAGGCGTTTGGTGTAGGTTTATAAACATTATTTTGTCTGACACTAATCCATATTTTAAATCTGTTAATATTTAAGTGTATTTGTGAATATTAAAAATAGAAATCATCAACGTTTCAAACTCAAATATATGACTCATATCTCTCAAAAAAATATCAAGACTTGTGCGAAAATACAAAGGGGTTAATTTCCCTCCCCCCCCCTTCCCTACAATGAACGACCATATGAATAAGAATCTGATTAAACTATAAATAAATAAAACGCGTAAAAAGTATATTGAATTCATGGATATAGAATACACGCACCTGCACGGGGTACGAACGTTTTTAAGCAAACAAAAACAGTATTATATTAGTCCACCATTCATACTTGCTACGGGTGTATATTTTACATAGAAAAAATAATTTGTCTATGTGTTAAAAAATGTAATCAATGTAAAAAATACGCGATCGGTTTAGCTCCGATAGAGGTTGTTTGTTAATATGATAATTTTTTACCAATATGATACTATCCACGTTTATCTTATTGATAAATGTACATTATTACTAACAATGTTCTTATCACGGTGAAAATTTTGTTTCGTATTGAAAACATATATTTTAAATACAAAAAAAAATACTTAATAAATGACATCACTGAATTTACCATATCGAAAATTGCATTACATTAGTTGAGTGGTGTAAAAAATATTCACACTGATAAATATTTATTAAAACAACCATTATGTTTAATCTACACTGGTAGAAAGGATTTCTCAAACTAAGTAAACCTTGTTTTGTATATAACGAAAACAATATTTTCTTAAGATAAGCAATAATCTCTTAAACCAACTATAGTATTCTTGAACGATGGAATAACGGAGTTGGATTAAGAGTATGTTTCTTATATTAAGAAAATATTGTTTTCGTTATATACAAAACAAGGTTTTCTTGGTCTAATACAGTTTTTTTTCTGGGTATTTGAGAGTTTCGTTAGTTGGTGTAATAAATTATTTATTAATTTCACAAATGAAAAGATTTTTAGATAAACATGAAGATATATTTTTCAAATTAATAAAATATCCTCAATAAGATTTTATTGTATTAACAAGATGAAATTATGAAGCATTTTTCCATCTCAAATTTTCGACAAGACCGAGTTTTTTTCTGGGCTATAGTTGCGAAACCCCATGCAATATTCATGGGAAATGAAAGGTATATGTCATTCAATTGAGAATTTGATAAATTTGACGTGATAGTTGAAGTATTTTCTATAAGAAAATCAATAAGCAAAGAATAATTCTTTGAGTCAAGTTACATATACTGAAATTTTATTTAAAATATATCACAATGTTCAAATAATCTCCATAGATACTTTTAGGTACATATAAATATATCTATAAAGAAAATTAATGTCTTTGTATCTTTATCTATTAATGTATTAAATTAATATAGTAGCTAATCATACAATTTTAATATTTATTATTTCATTTAACCGCATTATGTTACAATAATGCTCGTGTATTCTTATTAGCGATTAGAATACAAACACATAATTTATATTAATTTCGATTGATATTAAATTTAGTAAAATGTATATAAGTAATCGATAAATAATCAATAGATGAATTAAAGCCGTCATGTACAAACATTTAAGTCTAAGTACTTTAATATTAAGATAACACCAGCGCTGAGCTACCGACTAAGTGGTTACATTAAAATGCACTTAGCTTCTTAATTAAGTGGGGCATGTATTAAACTAATACATACCTTAGATAGGTATTTGTTTATTGTTATTGTTGATACAAATTTCAATTATGTCAAATTAATATAACTATATATTGTTTGCTTTCGAATTACCAATTTTGTTAGAAAATAAGAATTCAAAATCGAAAGCGATTGTCATTTTTTCCGTATAAGTAATATTTTACCACAAAAGTTATGGATACCATTTTATAGAAAATTTAATGTTCTACAAAAAAGATGCCATACAATTTTCATGTAACATGCGTCGTTCTTATGATATCTTGAAAAAAATATACTATTTTGGGATGTCACTCTTCTCTTCTATACACGGTTTTTAAATGAAATCACCCATTAGCTAAACCCAACAAATAAACCAAGTTTCATCAATATCGGTTCAGTAGTTCATGAATTATGCGTGTGACTAGAAATCAGGGGACAAACACCACAGACAGACAGACAGACAGACAGACAGACAGACAGACAGACACGGAACGAAAAGTGGTTATCTTAACCTAAAACGGAAAGATGAAGTGAAAATTTTGAAATTGGATAATTTTTCTTTAAAAAAAAGATATTTAGGAAAATATGGTGAAATAATTACAATTTATATATATTTGTATAAGAAAGTCTGTTCTTTTATTCATTTTGACCTTCCCTGAATCATTTCTGATTATTTTAACTATAATATATATCTGTCTGTATACACTGTAACTATAAAAAATGACGAATTAAATTTTTTATTTATGGGAAAGAAAACCTGCTATTTTTATTTACAAAAATTAATTTATTAACTGTAGCTACTACTTACTACTAAAATTCACGTTGTCGCCAAATTGAATTATGAATTAATCACAAAACTTCCCCTATCCTTCGGATATTGGCGAGGAAGTAGGATAACTAATGAAGAAATGCTTATACCGGCATGTAGCTCTATATCAACTTGACTAATGAATGAAATATCATTTAATAAAAATATCATGTGTAAAAAAATATAATAAAATTCTCAATTATGCTTTTTGACTTATTGACTTCTGAAGGGTTCCGTTTTTTTCGATAAGTATACATATTTCAATAACTGATCAAACAAGTGATACGTATAAGAAAAATATTTGTACTCATCGAAAGTTTTATATTATTGACGTATACAAACCTTCTGTGCCAAATGACACGATCGTTTTTTATGATGTCATAATTCGTTTGTACGTCAACCATAAAAAGTAAATACTCAATAAATGATTTCCGCTAAAGTACAAACATAACACCGATATATATTATCTTATCTATGGTACCTCGGAAACAGTTGCAAATGCTGTATACAGTCATATGGGAATTATAATTGTATAAAATCAATAAAGATTAACAGGTACCTACGTCGATTGTGACATTATTAAATAAAAGGGGAAGGTGTGTCCGTTATTTGTTTTATTTCAATCATTTTAGGGTACGTGTAGAAACCTTATTAATCTCACTTTGTCGTCCGTCCATATAGCTCAAAACTATATAAGCTAGAACCTTGAAATCTTTACTGAACATGTAAAATAACACCTTCTAGTAAAATATGTACAATTTTAAGGGGTGGGGGGGGGGGGCTAAGTAGCAAAAGCTAGGACCAACTAAAAAATGCACCTGTAAGTGGCTTCAAATAGTCCACGTAGTACATAGGTACTTCGGAACCCTTATGGCATACACCCGTGTATGTCTTGACAGATTTTTTTTATTTATAATAAATTCCAATCTTACGGCTCTGAAATAAAGAAATACAGGGTGATTCAGCACAGTCGTGCCAAACTTAAACCGTAGATTAAGAAAAATATTTGAAGCAAAAAACTTCTAATGAATATGTGTCCGGAAATTTTTCGTGAGGGAACTACAGGCCTCTAAAGATTTAACTAATAATGAGTTTTTATTTAATATCTAGAGAACCCTTTGTGATAAAATTATGAAATTTGGTATTCTGTTTAGTATTAATAAGTGTTATCGATTATTCATATTAACTAGTTATAATTTAGACTAGAAATGTATGGGGTCAGTAGGCCCATGGATTTTAATCTAGTATTTTTTGTTCTTTAATATTTTTATAAAGTTGGGCACTTATTTAAGGTTATATGATACAAAATACACAAAAACATACTTTACTTATTTGTCATAGGATAAACCGTTTTTGAGGAATATCGATGGAAAAGAAATCATGCAGAATTTAACTTAATACGGATGCTTCAAATTATAAATAATAAATTTATATTCTTGTTCTATGATAAAAATTAAGACAAAAAGTTAACATAAGTATACCTCAAAAAATGCATCCTTATCAACAAATAGCCATTTTTAGTTTCGTTTTTTAGTCAAATTATTAAAGTACATAATACAGTATTACAACTGGCTATAGATCTTAGAGGATTCATATTAGGAGGTTTCTTTATATGAACTTTTTTTCCTACCTTTAATCATAGAACAAGAATATAAATTTATTTTTTGTAATTTGGAGCATCCGTAGTAAGTTAAATTCTGCATTCTTTCTTTTCTATCGATATTACTCGAAAACGGTTTATCCTATGACAAATAAACAAAGTATATTTTTACGTATTTTGTGTCATATAACCTTAAATAAGTACTCAACTTTATAAAAAAATTAAAGAACAAAAAATACTAGATAAAAATTGATGGGCCCACAGGCCCCATACATCCCCGGTCTAAATTATAATTGTTTAATATGAGAAATCGATAACACTTATTATTACTAAACAGAATACCAAATTTCATAATTTTATCACAAAGGGTTATTCAGATATTAAATAAAAACTCATTTTGATGAAAATCTTTGGTGGGCTGTAGTTCCCTAACCAAAAATTTCCGGACACATGTTTATTGGAAGTTTTTTGCTTAAAATATTTTTCTCAATCTATGGTTTAAGTTTGGCACGACAGTGCTGAATCACCCTATATACTCGTTATACCCGCGGATTTTTTTTTTAAATATAGATATTTATACAGTTTAGGCAGTGTATTGCAAAAAAAGGGCGCTAGCGGCAAACTTGATTTGCTATTATCTTCACTGCTTATTCCATATGTTACCAATTGTAACAAAATATATACTAAAACCTGGACAAAGAACGTATTTATGAATTAAAAAAAACACGTAAATCGGATAAGTGGTTCTCGGGTGACAAGCGCACTAACGGATAGACAGACAGACAGATGTAAGGATAAAAATGAGTAATACAGGACTTTCTTATACGTATAATATGTACTAACAGTAAACAGTGTACGTGTTTCTATAATTTTATTTAAAAAAATAATTAAAATTACTTATAGTTTTATTTATTTTCAAAGAATCAATACAAAATAATTTCAGATTCTAGTTTGTGGAGTTAGTCTATTTGACTTCTGAATATAATATTACACTTGTAGAGTACATAACTTTAAGCGCTACCGTTTTATTTTTTTGTATAAGAAAAGCTTTGAAATTTGCCGACCCATTAGGTAGGAAAGATCCAGTTTATGGCGTATCATTAATATTTTGACAAAAAGTAACTTTACTTTTTCAAGTTCACTTAGAATTTGGGTGGTCTATAGTGGTCTATGAACTGTTTACGAAAGTAAGAATGAAAATATCATGAAATGTCTCGAGATAGTTAGAAATTTCTATTTGAAAAATCCTTTCTTTTTTTATATTATGTAATTGGTATAGTAATCAGTAATCAGACTTATTTAAATATTTTAGTGAATATGTGTCTTTAATACATAAGTATTATAACTAGCAGCGACTCTCCCGTGGCTTCGCCCGTGTTGTTTTCATTTTTAATAACACAGTTAATGAGCAGTATTATTTACGCCTATTAAGGTTAAATTTGAAAAATCGCAATACACTTGTATTTTTTGTTTTAACAGAAAGGTATCGTGCCTGAAATTCACCTTTATTTAGAGTTGCCATCCGTCCTCTTTTCCCCGGACAGTGACCTATTTTTAAGAGTGTCCGGGGGGATTTTTCAAAAGTGTCCGTCGTTTTTAATAATTTTACGTACGTACAAAAGGTCGTCAAAAGTATTAACAGTAAAAAAATCTGGTTGGAAGCAATGAAAAAATTAAGGTCTTCAATATATTTTGAACGGCATTTGAAATAAAAATGTAATTGGTACAACATACGCTTTTTTATTTTTTCAATTTGTCCTTTTTTGACATCTTTTTTAATTTTAATGGCAACCCTACCTTTATTATATGTTTCAACAATTATGCAAGCAAATGAACTGTTTTTGAATAACTTGAAGTTATGAAAAAATCAGATTTTTTTATTATACGTTCAGTGGAATTTAACACTGTCAATATTCCCCTACACCAGCGGTTCTTAAACTGGGGTCCGCCAAACTTTTACGGGGGTCCGTGAAACATTTTTGCAAAAAAATAATTTACATAAAGTACTTTTATATTTCTATTTATCAGTGATTAATTAGTATATAACGACCTTTTTTGTTTTTCTATCAGGGATGGGGGTCCCTAAAAAATAATTGTTCAAAAAAGGGGTCCCTAGACCACATAAGTTTAAGAACCGCTGCTCTACACCCCTTAGAAATTAAATTTTGGAAAATTCTTCATTTCTAAAAATATCACAGGACTTTGGGCTGGGTGTTGATGAGTCAGGCACTCAAGAATAGGCATGTGGCCAGTAACAAAGTATCATTGAAATTATGATTTTAAATAATTAAATAGGTTAAAAAGATTCTAAAAAATATATTTATTTTTATGTTAAAAGCGTGATTAATATAATTTTTGCTGAAACAAAAATGCAAAATACAGCAATCCACCATATTAAATGGAACACCAATCAGAGCGAATGACGTCACGGACCACTAAACGTCAAAAGTGATTGACTTTTATTTTAGACAAATATCAATTCCTCTTACAAGATTATTAGGTACATACCTTATTTAAGAACTTATATATTTTGGAATTCATTTTTAACACACAAAATAATTAAATTATTGTCTTATTCTGAATGTTTGATTATTGTTGACAAGGAGTGTGACGTTACCTACAACTCATATGTCACCTGCGAGCGTTTTGGCGGCAAATTCAAAATTAGTTTTAAAAGAGTCAATTTTTGCAATTAAACCTTTATTTTCTGCAGAAATAAGTATTTTTTTAGAAATAGGAGACACGTAATATCATCATAGAATAGTTTTTTTTTTAAATTAGTCAACATGCATATGAGTCATTCCACGTCAAGCGGGACAGTTTTTGACCTCATGTTTTCTGATTTGGCTATAATTTTTTTTACAGCGTCTTTGGACCCACTTTATATGTCAAACAATTTTTATTTTATTTTTATCACCCCTAGTTTAGAAGTTACAAGGGGTTGAAATTTCGGAAAAACGGTAAAAAATCGAAAACATGCTCTGCTTTAACTGCTTATAACTCTGGTTCTATTTATCCTAAAGACTTCAATAAAAAAAACATTTTGAAGCTCTTGAATGTCGCTTTAATAACATATTTATTTTATTGTTATAAGCAATTTAATTTAATTGTTATAAACAATTATATTATTTAAACGTGATTTTCAAGGCGAGAACATGCTTTGACAATTTTGATATTCCTTGATCAATTCTCTACAAAACTGGTGAGTTATAGAATGGAACTCCGATGGCAACTATGTCAAAAAAATTGATTTATACGAAAAACCGCGCGCGCGTGCTTATCCACACGGCTTATGTTACGGTACTGATCAGTAAAGGAAGAATTTTGACAAGGTCATTGTTGATTATTATAGATTTTAGTACGGAGAATTCGAAAAAAATAACTTGGACTAGTGAAAAGTGATGCAGCACCCTTAAAAATAGGGTTGAAGGGAGAAACCCCCGTTTTCAAGTGATATGCAATTTATCTCAAAATCCAAAGCGACAACAGGGTATTTTTATGGTTGATATTTATTGGGGACATTAAGACAAATCGATTGAGACCACATATATTGAGTTTGACCAAATATTACCCCCAATAATTATCTTTAATTGAATTTGAAAAAAATGTATACAACAAAAATTCGGTGAACTTTAAAGTGCAATTGCATCGATTCTAGTGATTGAATACTTTTTAGGAAATGACTAAATTTGTTTGTTTGTACAAAAAGAAGATATTTACGACGGTTTTACTAACAAATATTCAATCCTAATGTTTTTATTAATTTTTTTCTAAAAAGGCAGTTTTCTTAAAATTTACATCAAATACCATTAAACATTCGCGATTTTTAATTGGTTCAACTATTAATATTTTTTTAAATTATGGTTGATCATTACTTTTTTGGATTTTTAGGAATAATTTGAGACCAATTAAAGGTCATTTGGATGATTTTAACCAAATTTATTAATTTTGAAAATTATTTTGACAAAAAAAAAGTATTTTTATCTATTTTAAACGTACTGGAAGGGGTAATTTTTGGCTAAACTAAGTATATGCGATTTATCTTAGTGTCCCCAATAAATATCAACCATAAAAATACCCTGTTGTCGCTTTGGACTTTGAGATAAATTGCATATCACTTGAAAACGGGGTTTTCTCCCTTCAACCCTATTTTTAAGGGTGTTGCATCACTTTTCACTAGTCCAAGTTATTTTTTTCGAATTCTCCGTACAAAAATCTATA
The DNA here is from genome assembly GCA_949319165.1 of Sialis lutaria. NCBI lineage: Eukaryota > Metazoa > Arthropoda > Insecta > Megaloptera > Sialidae > Sialis > Sialis lutaria. The sequence continues at coordinate 5,091,108 of OX439244.1, forward strand.
ATAATCAACAATGACCTTGTCAAAATTCTTCCTTTACTTATTGTTTATAACAATAAAATAAATATGTTATTAAAGCGACATTCAAGAGCTTCAAATTGTTTTTTTATTGAAGTCTGTAGGATAAATAGAACCAGAGTTATAAGCAGTTAAAGGAGAGCATATTTTCGATTTTTTACCGTTTTTCCGAAATTTCAACCCCTTGTAACTTCTAAACTAGGGGTGATAAAAATAAAATAAAAATTGTTTGACATATAAAGTGGGTCCAAAGAAGCTGTAAAAAAAATTATAGCCAAATCAGAAAACATGAGGTCAAAAACTGTCCCGCTTGACGTGGAATGGCTCATATTATCTATTTATTTTAATTTTGAAAATATTTGCATACATCAGAAAAAACAATAATTTTCCTATCTACCATAATATCGAAAAACAATTAAAATAAAATAATATTTACCTTTTTTACAAAAAAAAAACACCTCGCAAAACCTCGCGTATGTGACATTTCACATTAACCGCACTAAATCCATCTATCGGCAAACATCAAAAACACTTGGCAGGGATTACACTGAGGCAATATCAAAGAGACCGCCCCTGTTATCAGTCCACCGGTGACTTCACACGCGCCTCGCACCTTTGTGTGTTGTTGGTGATAACAGTCAATACTGCACGATTGGTAAATGTTATTACTGTTACATACATACACACTTAATTACATCACAAGCTGGCTAATTAAGTGTTATAGCTATACCATTTACGTGCCCAATAATAATTGTCATTATCTTTATAGTACAATCATTTGGTTCGAAATAAAGCTAGAGGCAGTGGCGGCTAAGGGTGGAGCGGAGGGGGCGATCCGCCCCGGGTGCCAAGCACCAAGGGGTGACAATGACACACAGGTAGAAAGGTTTACTTGAGCCAAGTAAACCTTGTTTTGTATATAACGAAAACATTATTTTCTTAATACATATAAGAAATATACTCTTAAACCAACTATAGTATTCTTGAATGAAGAAATAATGTAGTTGGATTAAGAGTACTTTTCTTATATTAAGAAAATATAGTTTTCGTTATATACAAAACAAGATTTTCTTGGTTCAATACAGTTTTTTTTGTGTGCAACTCACTCATACATCCAGTTATTTAAATATGTAATTTTTTTATATGTAATTAAAAATAAATGGTCATGACATATAACAAGAGAACTGGAATTAATATTGAGTTGAAAACGAAAAAAAATGGTTAACACTTTTTTTTAGAAGGGGGTGCAAAAATCCGCCCTGGGTGCCAATCTACCCTACGCCGCCACTGGGCCTAGAGGTTACCTGGAAAGTTTTTCGGGAGTTTTGAAAATTAGTAATTTTATAGATTTCGATGTGCTCTTTCCGAATTTCAACTTTGTCACCTCGTATCTTTGCCGCTCGCGCCGCCATATTAAAAGATTGGGGCCTAATAGTAGTTTTTTGACAGAATCTCCTTTCCAACTCATTTTACAATAAAAACATTTGATACAAAATTAAACTAGAGAAAATTTCCTACAATTTATGTAATAACAATTTTGGCGTACGAGCGCAGTAAACTATTATTCATCTACACATACACGTGTTTTGCGTATCACGATGCTCTGGAGCCAACTTTAATAAAAAAATTGATTACCTCTGTTTCTTTTTTGTACAGTTCAATTCTTTAGTATTCCAGGAACATTTTAATACCAAAAAGAACAAAATCGCCTCGGCGCTTTTTTAATACATAATTCATAAAACAAAAATAGGTACATAAATTTGTGCATTTTACTATAATTCTAACTAGTACGAATATAATTTTACTAGTACGAAATTTGTTCGGAATGTCCTTACGCTCCGACACTAGATATTATGAGGAAATCTGAAAGTTATATATTTATTTAAAGTAGTCAGATGAACACTGAGTTTAAATCACTATCTAGGTAGGTATTAATAAATTTTCAACTACAAAATAATTGGAATGAAATTTTTATATTATGATAATATGTTGCTTAACACGTAGAAATGAAGATTGACATACTATTTTTAATATAATTAATTTTGAACATCGCTAGGAAATATATTTGACTTAATTTCTAATTGCCATATTGTGCATCCCTCTCTACTATATTAAATTGCAAAATTGGAATTTTTAAGTTTTAAAATTTAAATTAAAAAAATTGCAGCCATGAAAATTTTTACTAACTAAATTTTACTAAAAATTTTTTTACTAAATAAATTTTGATTAACAGATTAATCAACGAATTTTTCTAAATGAGAAAGTTAATTTTTTTTCTAAAAGTTAAATTTATAAAAACATTCATAACCCCCTCCGAGAAGTTAGACTGTATACGCACCTGGCCCTCAGAATGGAATTATTGGCAAGCCTCCCATAACCATAGAGCATGGGCCGTATCAAAAGAAAAAAGATAGAAAATAATTTGGGATATACTAATCCTTATTTAAACAGGAGTATCATTTTATTCTTTTTTGAAAAAGATATAGATATATCCCAAACCTACCGTATCTCTCTTACTATTTTGGAGAAATGTTATACCATTATGTTAATACAGAAACCGCTGTCCATGCGCTATATCTACGAGGCCTCCCAAGAAATGTTTTTATTCGACTATTTTTTTCGGTAAGTTTGAATTACCTTTTTTTAGATATTTTCAGTAAAAAAATTTAATTCATAAATACAAATGAAAGATTTTTTTACTCGCCTCATCGGGCCCCCTTTAAACCCAGATCCTCCGACTAGAGTCCTATCAGCTCAGTTAGTTATAAGTTATAATTGAGTTATTTTAACAATTATCGAGATATAAGAACACAGGAAATGATATTATCATAATTTTCTCAAACCTTGAAAAACCTTCACCTATCAAAATCTTTCTAAACAAATAAAATTGAAAACTACACACATGCACGAATCGATCTCTACTTTCAGATACATGCATATAAAGGTATATGTATGTAGTATACATATCATATATCACAATAGGTTAAAAAAATAATGACTCGCATTGTTAATATGAAGTAAAGTGACTGCTTAATTGCTAGCCTTGCTTCTTCGACATGACATTAAGTTTGATAGTCAGCCTTCATACGAAAACTAACGTTCGAACATTATTAACTTTTAACAAGTGTGACGAAGTTTAACCTAAATCCTCGGAAAACATATAAAAATAAACATAGCACAGAAATTGTGTTCCCAAGGTTGAAACTGTATATGTATATGTACCGTTGTAATAATTGCATAGGTCATGTAAGGTGCTGTTATTGAATTTTTGAAGTAAATATGAAATTTTAATGAAACGTAAAAATTTCTCTCTAATTGAGCTGATATTTTTGTACTTGTGTGCAGAATACGGTATTTACACCGAGAAAACAAAACAGAAACATGGTGTTTTTTTGAGGAAAAGGCAATAAAGCCTATACATTTTTAAATACGTAGTATTTTCTTCTTCTTCTTCTTCTTTCTTTTTGGCTTCCTTTTATTAATTAATCAGCCACTTTTGTAGGAAGTATTTTAACGACACGATGTTTCTGTTTTGTTTTTCGGTGTAAACACCGCATAAGAATACGTCATTTTTTAGTTTCATATAAAAATTTGTGTCTTTTTTAGGGTTCCGAAGAAACCCTATTAATCTCACTTTGTTGTCCGTCCGTCTGTCCGTTCTTTTCACTCAAAGCGCAATAGCTCGTAAACTATATAAGCTAGAACCTTGAAATTTTTACTAAACATATAAAATGACACCCTCTAGTAAAATATTTTCAAATACATATTTTGAAAAATATATTTTTAAGGGGGGTGTTCAGAAACTAAAGCCAGGCAAAAAAATATTTGTTTATACCAAGACATGAGGCACATCAAAATGTGTAACTAAACTAGTGTAATTTACCTTCAGTTTTATTTTTTTCTAAATCTAAAATGGCGAATCAGGGGGCTTTAAAGCAAATTAAAAAATAATTATTCCAAGGCGTGTGGGGTATCTAATTGTAGATGTCAATGAGTAGAATATGACATTTTTCAAAATCAAAAATGACGCTTGCAGGGGCTCCAAGCAAAAATTTATTACACCCGTGTATGTCTTGACAGATTTTTTATTATTAAACTTTCTTAGAAAATTAATAGTTTATTAATTTTAGTAATAATTTTGCTGTTAAATGTATTTTCTATAGGTTCAAACCCATAAATATATGGGTATTTCTCCACTAAAAGGGCAACTTGATGTCTCACACTAATTTTATTTTTATTTTATTTTCATTTCGCTGTAATTATTATGAAAGATGGAAAATTAATAATGAATTCTACTTGTGCGTATTATAAAAAGTTACAATAAAAATACTGTCACTTATTTAATATTATTTTGAAAACGTAAAACAGTCCCCTGGTGGGTTACCAACCCAGAATAACAATCAAAGTACTTAATAACAGAAAGAAATTTCTGAAATTTCAGGTCAAGTCACCCCCCCCCCCCTCCCTTCGTACGTATTTACGTAAAGATGAAAAGTTTAAATAATTTTTTTATTTAATTTATATTTTTAATATATCCACAAAAAATTGCCATTTGTCGGCGCCCATGTGCGTTCACGTACTTCGTACATTAAGTAATTTCAATTTCATGCTTTTACTGTTTTTACAATCCTGGAAAATAAAATACAGTGAGAGTGGCAGTGTGCCTTGTGATCGGATTATCAACCTTATAAAATCAATTAAAAAAAGATAGAACCACCTATATACTAACGACCCAAACAAAGACAAGTACATACATGAGAAAAATTGTAGTCCATAATACCATCTTCATCCATCTGGGGGTCGGATTAAACTATTTATTAAAAACTATTAAAAAAAGATAAACATATTGAAACACATATGCTGAAAACAGATAGAGGGATGTACGTAAAGTAAATTGTAGTTGGTAATACTACCTTCACCTAAATATGTTTACACTGACCCTAATTGATGGCAATAGTTTGACAAAATACAGTAACGTCTGTTAAAATTGCCGAAGAATTGAATTTTATGATCGCTATTCTTCACGATATTGTGCGAACATGACAGCATGAATAAATATTTAGAAAACATTAAAAAGTGAAAATAGAATTTACGGTTCTCAGTTTTTAAATTACGTGAACAGTTGTTAGTTTTTTTATACAAAATTTATTCAATAATTCAATTTTTTGTTTTTTTATTTTTTTCACTTTTTTTTAAATTGATTTTTTTAAAGCGACAAAATTTCTTTCGACTTTGGCCAACAAAGAAAGCAGAAGTTCGACTTCGACTTCGGTCAAAAACTGATCTTCGGTCAGATATTATACTAAATTATATCATATTTTTCACTGGTTTTTGATCTTTGGAGACTTGCAAAGACCTACAACGGTCTACAAAGATCTAAAACGATATACAAAGATCTACAATGATCTACAATCTCTTCTTCACAAAATCATATTTTTTTCTGGTTTTTGATCTGTAGAGACTTACAAAAATCTACAAAGACCTACAAAGATCTAAAAGGATCTACAAAGATCTCTGAAAATCAGTGTAACATTGAAAATGAATGATAAATTCATGAATTTTTAACGTTCTAATCTCTAGCACGATCTTCAACAATCTTTAGATATCTTTGTAGATCCTTTAAGATCTTTGTAGGTCATTGTAGATCTTTGCAAGTCTCTACAGATCAAAAACCAGTAAAAAATATGATGTCTCAAAATGGAGATCTGTCGAGATCTGAGTAGATCTCTGCAGATCTACAATTTTTTCCCGTATATATGTCCCAGATAACTTTTCCAGCATGGGGATCTCAGTATCTATAAGAGATACAGGTTTGGTTAAATGAGATGAATTATTTGTATGAAAGGGGTGAGTATTATTACATAAAAAAATATTCATAATTCTATGTGGTTTAGGCGGTATACCCAAAAAACTGAAAATTCGGAATTTCTTTAAATGGCTATAACTTTTTTGTTAAAATAGATAGGTACTTTTTGTTTGCGGTTTCTTAAAGCACTTTTTTGTGTAGAATTGATTGGTGTATTTAGAATTTTTATATCACTTTTAGTTTCCGAGATACAAGCCCTAACTTCAGTTTTTCTTATGGGCCGCTAAGTTGGCTATGGCATATTTGAACGTGTTTTTTATTCTACTTTCCAACGATGTGTCACTTGCCATATTTATTATCGAAAAAAAAAATTATAATATATTTTTTCAAATAGTTCATTGTTTCAAATATTCATTTGTTATTTTGATTGTTGTTATTGTGATTTTTGTTTGCAATTTTTGTTTTTCATAGCTCACTTAAAAGTTTGTAATAAAATACTTAATAAATATCACTGATATTTAGTATTTCGACTTTTTTTCGATAATAAATATGGCAAGTGACATATCGTTGTAAAGTAGAGTAAAAAACACGTTCAAATATGATATATTCAACTAAGTGGCCCATAAGAAAAACTAAAGTTAGAGCTTGTAACTCGGAAACTAAAAGTGATATAAAAATTCTAAATACACCAATCAATTCTACACAAAAAAGTGCTTTAAGAAACCGCAAACAAAAAGTACATATCTATTTTAACAAAAAAGTTATAGCCATTTAAAGAAATTCCGAATTTTCAGTTTTTTGGGTATACCGCCTAAACCACATAGAATTATGAATATTTTTTTGTGTAATAATACTCACCCCTTTCATACAAATAATTCATCTCATTTAACCAAACCTGTATCTCTTATAGATACTGAGATCCCCATGCTGGAAAAGTTATCTGGGACACCCGGTATACTATAGATACTATTTTAATTAAAAAACAACTAATTCAATCAAAATTTAAAAATTGCAAGCGTTTCTTGCTACATACTTCATTCTATTTTACTTCTAAATCTAGAAGGTGCAAACAAAATATTTAATTTTATAGGTAACTAACTAAAATCTTAAACTTAAACTTGTGACCTACATTTTATAAAATCCTAAAACGTTATTGCTGGAATTGCTGCAGACTTTAGTTTATAAGTTTGCACCCCTGCTGGCTGCAGCTCAAAGAGACCGACAAGATATTGAAATTGTTTTATGACTAGTGGACAGTAGCTACAAAGAGGCGGTTCGTGTATATCCCAGTAAAAATATAAAATTCTGTATAATCTGAAACTATTTGGCTATAACATATATTTTTAGGTTTGTAGGTCAAAAGAGGTAACTTTGTTATAATATTTTTCTATTTAGTTATTAAAATCGGTTTTTGGGGTAGTTTGCACAGGATATGGTGAGGGCGACCGTTTTATTCTAAAACTATACATATTTATCTATATTTCCATATAAATTTCATTCGGATGTTCTATGACGGGAATTCGTTTCGAAAATTGCGCTAATTAGCGTTAATTATCTTAATTATGCACAGGATTTGATTAGGGCGACCGACGGATTGTTGTTCTTCAGTATGTTTACTTACAAATCTGCTAATTATTTTGAGGATGTTCGATGACGGGTAAAAAACTACCATGGGCTCTTGCTTCATTAGTCTTCAATATTAAGGTTATATTCGATCATTAGAAAAATGTATAGATACAAGTTTAAAATTTAATATGTTATTTATGGATAACTCGTACATTTTCCTAATTTTTATTTAAAATATTGGATGTATAGTTTTCGATTATTGGATATTAATTGTAGTTTTTAACACACGATAAATGAGAGAACTTGCCGAAAGTGCTCTATTTATTGAAATTCTACACAATTGGCTATATAAAGACGTTTTAAAAACTAATTTTTCGAAACTTCAACCCTTTTAAATATACTATAAAAATTATAAAACAAATATATTCACGTGTAATTTATTCAAAATAATGAAAAACTAGCTCTTCTGCCAATACAGCAAATTAGTACATGTTACTATTATATACAGTTCTGTCTATTTCAATTTTCAAATTAAATTAAACTTTTTTTAACTTTTAATAATTAACAAAGTAAAATATTCCGTTAAATATATGTACATGGCTGTGTTCTGAATATAAATTAAAAACATTTTTTTCGAAACCAAATCTTTTTTTACAGTTTGCTAGACGTATAAACATAATAAACTTTTTTGTAGGTAAATATTTTTTATCTTCAGTTTTTATTAGGGTAGTATAAAAGAACTATTAAAATATAAATTTTCATTATATATAATTTTTTCCACCAAATTTAAATTGAAGATTAAAATGTATTAATTCTAATTTTTTTCGACATTTTCTTAATTTCAAAATTATAAATGCTTTATGAGCATACATAAAGAACTCAATTTTAACTCACATCGTTTGTCTTAACTGGGTTAATCTATTTTTTGTCAATAACTAATGAACAAAATAAATTTCACAAAATAAAATTTTACCAATTGATAATAAATTATTATTGTATAAAACATAAATTTTCTAACCCTATGCAAAATTTAAATGACCGATATATTTGAAAAGAGAAAGAAGAATAAATATAAATTAAATCATCATATTAAAATTCTTAATGCGGTGTTTACACCGAAAAAACAAAACAGAAACATCGTGTCTTTAAAATGCTTCGTATTTGTATTGGTTTTTTGTCATAAAAAAACCGTGTTTCTGTTTTGTTTTCTCGGTGTAAACACCATATAAGAAAATGGGGTTAACACTGAACATTACAAAAACTTATTTTTTTCGTTTGAAATTGTTGAAAAATGCTGTTATTTGACTTATTCATTAATTATATTTTTTCTGGTATTGTACAGGTGATCCAGACCACCCGTCCACTATGTTTTACGCCCAAACTATTGAAGATAGAGTTTTATAAAAAAAAAATTACTATGTATATCGACCCTAAAGAATTTCAAGAAAATATTTTCAACCCCCTAAAACTGCGCCTTAGGGGGTAGTTTAGGGGGTTAATGCCCGTTTCTCAGTAAAATCAATTGGAACGGTAAATTCAAAAGTACATAATTGTAAAGACCATAAAAAAGTAAGAAACTTTTGTAAAACAAAAATTTTCATACTTTCAATTGTTTAGAAAATATGGCGACTTGATCTCAAATTTTAGGGTTTTACTAAAAGTGCTCTAATTTCGTTAAATATTAATGAAATTTTATTCTTTTTTTAAATTTAGAAAATAGAAATAATGACTTTTGTAATGATCTATGAATATTTAAGATTTTGATAGTTTAAAGTGACAAAAGCGACATATAAAAAATTCAAAAGTTCAATTAGCGATAATTCAAAAAAATTAAATATAATGGTACATCAATTAGTACTTTATCTGAAAAAAGACATGTGAATAACCAACTTTTGTTAAGAAAATTAAAAATTAAAAATCAAAATTTTAAAATGGAAAATTGAAAATAATAATTTTTAATTTAAAATTTTATTATCAAAAGTTGTTTATTTACGTATCTTTTTTAAGATAAAGTATTAATTGATATACCATTGTATTTAAATTTTTTGAATTATTGCTAATTGAACTTTTGCATTTTTGATATGTCGCGTATGTCACTTTAAACTATCAAAATCTTAAATATTCATATATCATTACAAAAGTCATTATTTCTATTTTCTAAATTTAAAAAAATAATAAAATTTCATTAATATTTAACGAAATTAGAGCACTTTTAGTAAAACCCTAAAATTTGAGATCAAGTCGCCATATTTTCTAAACAATTGAAAGTATGAAAATTTTTGTTTTACAATATTTTCTTACTTTTTTATGGTCTTTACAATTATGTACTTTTGAATATACCGTTCCATTTGATTTTACTGAGAAACGGGCATGTACCCCCCCAAACTACCCCCTAAGGCGCAGTTTTAGGGGGTTGAAAATATTTTCTTGAAATTCTTTAGGGTCGATATACATAGTAATTTTTTTTTTATAAAACTCTATCTTCAATAGTTTGGGCGTAAAACATAGTGGACGGGTGGTCTGGATCATTCTGTATATGCTTTATTTATTTTTATCTTTTATTTAGGTTTGTCATGCGAAAAAGTTTATGAACCACTGCTATAACTATTAAGTATATATTTAACTGTACAAATATGTCATCATCGTCAAATTCAATAATCAGTAAGTATTTTACTATCTTCTAGGAAATATTTAAAATTTATAGCCAAAGTACTTAATACACTTCATATATTGACTTGTAAATTACTAACAGTTTATATAATACCCTATCCGTGTTTACATTTGGGGTGTTAGGGCGTTAAGAGATTGTCATATTCGACACTTACCCTTCCACTTTCCACGAAACACCATAAAGAGTCTGTTGATTGAATAATCCTTAAACGTAAACGGAAATTATCAGGACTTCAGGGCATTAAGCTTTATTTACGTATTATATATACAAATTAGGGTGTGCCAAAAAAAGGCGATATTTTATTTTTTTCGCTCTCAGCCCAAAATATCTCAGGAAATGCCCAAACAAAGCTCCTGTTAAAAGCGGAGCTCAAAATTCCAATTTTAAGAGGTCCTCCACGGAAGTTGAAGTTTTCCCATCTAAATAACATGGGAAACGGGGTTTTTTAACAGTTTTTTGTCCTGCAAACTGTGAAAAAATTATTTTTGAAAAAAATGAATGAATGGATCTTTTTGAGTATTAAATTTAGTACAAAAATTCCCGTTGAGTCAAATTTCTATATTCAATATTTGATTTTTGTCAGAGCTTTGAAGTTCAAATTTTCGCATTTTTTCGCATTTTTTGCATTTTTCAGCTAAACTATCCAAGTTAGGGCAAAATGTTAACTAGAAAAATTGTAGTACGGTTGACATTCTATAAAAAAGTCTCCATTTTTTTACATAATTGTAAAGACAATAAAAAAGTAAGAAACTTTTGTAAAACAAAAAATTTTTGGGGTTTTATTAAAAGTGCTCTAATTTCGTTAAATATTAATGGATTTTTATTATTTTTTTTAATTTAGAAAGTAGAAATAATAAACTTTGTTAAGATTTATTATTTAATATTTGGATAATCTAAAATTTCATACGCATCAAATATGCAAAAGTTTAATTAGGAATAATTATTAAATACAATGATATATCAATATTAGTACTTTATCTTAAAAAAAGATGTAGATAAACAACTTTTGTTAAGAAAAATCAAAATTTTAAAATGGAAAATTTAAAATTATAATTTTTAATTTAAAATTTTCTTAAAAAAAACAAAAGTTGTTTATTTACGTATCTTTTTTAAGATAAAGTATTAATTGATATATCATTGTATTTAATTTTTTTGAATTATCCCTATAATTGAACTTATGCATTTTTGATATGTCGCGTATGACACTTTAAACTATCCAAATCTTAAATATTTATAGACCATTATTTTTACTTTCTAAATTAAAAAAAAAATCCATTCATATTTAACGAAATTAGAGCACTTTTAGTAAAACCCTAAAATTTTAGATCAAGTCACCATATTTTCTAAACAATTGAAAGTATGAACATTTCTGTTTTACAAAAGTTTCTTACTTTTTTATGGTCTTTACAATTATGAACTTTAGAATATACCGTTCCATTTGATTTTACTGAGCAACTGGCTTGTACTCTTTTACTTTTAAGGGGTTGAAAATATTTTCCTGAAATTCTTTAGTATTTTTCATAAAACTCTATCTTCGATAGTTTGGGCGTAAAACATAGTGGGCGGGTGGTCTGTAACACCCTGTATATAACATAAGTTAAAATATTTGTGATGTCTATAAAAGTGAATCTTGAAATCAAGTTGATCTTTCAGAGCTGACACATGTTGCTTGTATATCAAAGCTGCTTATCAGTAAGTAGTTAATCGTCAGGACGTTGCCAACCTCAAGTACTCTATACACAGTTGGTGGTCCTGATGCAGGACATATCGCACACACATACACATACACACACTACAGCACTTGAAGTTAATATATGTAAAAACACATACGATATTCAGCTGTGACATTTAGTACTATATAGTTTTATCACTTTTATCTAACAGGAATTTGCTCAATTTTGAGTTTAATTCAAAGAATAATAAAGCAATATTAATTTTAATTACTTTAGCTTGAATTTCATCGGTAACAATATTTTGCTACTCAAATTATGCTCCCTGAATAATTTTTTAAACATTCTCGAATAAATTTTATTTAACATTATATTAGGTTGTAATTAACAGCATATTAACAGCCCCCCCCCCCCATTAGCGGCTTCATCCGCGTTACGTTTGTTTTTATAAACATGCACATTTAGCAGTGTCGTAACTAGAAGCTCAAGGGCCCTGGAGTAGAGTGTGTATAAAGGGTCCCCCGCAAAATAAAAACTGAAGTTTTTTTTTCGTTTACACCTAATTATTTTTACTATACATCTTATTAATTGTAACCTTTTTACACTGCTGTGGGGGCCCCCTATACTCGGGGGCTTTGGGGCATTGCTCTGGCTGCCACGGTATGGTAATTACGGCGATGACATTTAGCTTCGAATCATTTTTTAATTCTATTAAGAAGCTTGGCTACCTAAACCAAAATATTTAAATCGATCTTAAATTTATACAGGATTTTCATAATTCTAGTGAGATTTTGTTACACTCTCCCCCCCCCCCCCCTCACCCTCTTTAGTAGTTGAATTTCGGAAAATACCTTCTTAGTGTGCTATGAATTCTCCGAAAATTGTTACAACATAACAGATTAAATAAAATTACCTGTTTCTAATCTAAAGTCTAAACAGTTGGTAAAATGTATTATAACATTGTATTGTTTGACTACTGTATACATTTTTAACCCTGGACGGTCACTGTGGGGTCTCTTAAGACCCAGGTAAGTATAAAATTCGATGTTTTATAAAAAAATTGTTTTCATATTTTCAAAAAAGAAATTTATTTACAATTAATAAAATTATTTATTAGTAAAATAATCGAGTTTTTAATACTTGCATTACAAATAATAAGTATGACTGTCCAGGGTTAAGATATTCTACCAATTAAATTTTATTCAGTTTTATGTTTAATACAAAAAAAATCCTAATTTTTATAATTGGGTCTTTTAAATGTTTAAACGATAAAATATTGGTAAAAAATTACTAACAGTAAGAAATTTATTTCACCAATGTTACAATAAATATTTTATTTAATTACTACGTCCATTTGTAATAAAGCCACTTCATGTAGGCCTTTTTTACGTATAAGTATGTAGAAAAATTAAGATAAGTACATGTGATATTTTGCTTTAAATTGCTACTAATTTATGTCATTGTTTTTCTAGTTTATGTTGTCTATAATTTCTTTAACGACAAACGTCTGCTGACAAAAAAATGTCCTGATAAAAGTACATGGTGTGTCATAAAAATATTTTAAACACTTAACTCACTATTATTATTTTTTATCGCATTAATGTAAAAGACAATCAACATTTTTATATGTTTTAAATGGAACCTCCAAAACGTTAAAGAAGTTTTACAATTCTTCGTAAAATAAATAAAAAACTGCCATGGGTTCCAGGGGACTTTCTTATACGTAATACAGACAGTGAACAATGTATGTGATTGTTATTTTATTGAAACATATATCTGCCAAGCTAATAAAATTTCAATGGGACATAAACTATAGAAATATTATTTTATACATTTATGTATCGAATGAATTTTGATTATTGTAATTACTAAACCGGAAACGGATGTTTACTCTTGTCATTTTTTTAATTTTGGATTTATTTTTGAAATAAGACAAAAATGTTTTAGATAAAAAATTAAAAATATTGAGGATGTTATTATCTATAATTTATTTCCCATACATTTTTTATTTAGCCAGAAATAATTTTTTAAATAATTTTTTAGAATAACCCATACTATTTACTCTCAGTATTACGTATAAGAAAGACCCATGGTATCTATGGCAAACACGTACACTGTTCAATCTCTGTAATACGTATAAGAAAGTCCCATGACACTCATGGCAGATATTTCTTTTCTGTTATGAACCATTTGAAATGTATAATTAAAAACGGATGTTTATTTAAAAAAAAATTGTTTTGAAAAAAATGAATAGAATATAAATTATAGATAATAACATTACCTACAATTTTTAACTTGGCCATTTTTCTCTTATTCGCACTGTTTCAATGTAAAATCCGTTTCCGGTTGAAAGATCGTTTTCAAAAATAAGTTTTCTTCTGATACAAAAATTAATATTAAATATAAAATTTCACCCTTCTACGATTTGTCGTATTTGAGTTACAGCGTCTACAGACAGACAGACATCATGGCGAAAATAGTCAGGGAAGATCAAAATAGTTAATTCTATCAAAATTCAGATTTCGAAAAATATCGGCTTAACAATACTTATACTATTTGTATAATCAGGCCCAGATAGAGGGGGGGCTAGGAGAGCCATATGGCCTGGGCCCCCTGTGTCTCAGGGACCCCGGCGCCTTGAAAATTATTTGTATTTTACATATTTTTGATACTTATACTATTTTTAACAGAGGTTATTTAAAAAACATATATATACTGCAAAAAAGATACGCATTGTGGTAAAAGTTCAAGTAGAAAGCAAGAAGGAAAATTTTCTTAAAAACCCCTGATTTTTAATACTAAAATAATATCAAAAAATTATTAGAATTTTACCAGTACAAAATTTGTTTGGGATGTCCTTATGCTCGGTGGGGGGGGGGGGTATAGGGGCCCCAAAATGTGGGTTGGCCCGGGCCCCGTTCAAGCTCTCTCAGGGCCTGTGTATAATATTTCATATAGATGAGTATAAGAAAGTAAAAATGGTCACCTAACATAGAAAATAATATATTTTTTTAAAGGTCGCTCCTCAAATCAATTTCAACATAGATTTATTCGTATGTTTTTCAGAATTCGGCCAAGTGTGTTGTGTCACCCGATATTTAGCAGCGCTGGCTGTGATGGTAACACGAGACTGTCCGCTACGCCCACCGCACGCCAATGTTGGTGCCGATAACGCCAAACAGATGCAATACGGGTAGCTGCCCACTGGTATGTGGTGGTCTACCTATACAGTGGTATTTAAAACATTTGTGCTAAATTTGCTTATTTTAACTTAAATTATAGTATTAGTTAGCATTCTTTTAATTATTAGCTTTAGGTATTTAATAGAACTTGGTTTATTTAAGGTTTAAGGAGTATTATTTAAATTCAGAAGTCATAACACTTAACTACAGGTATCAAAAATATTTTTTTAATAAATATTTTTAAACATTATCTTTATTATTTTCGTTATTTGACTCCCCCTCTAAATTTTTTGATAGGTACTTAATTTATGAAATTATAAATCAGAAGTAATTAACTAACACATGTTTGTTTGTAAATTAATATTTTATGGGGTAAATAAATAAAAATCTAAGCTTATTGGATTATATATTTGAGCAAAAAATAACCATAAAAATAAATCCAGTGGCTGACAACAAATAAACAGCGTTTCCTTGAACAAATCAATAGACTTCCAGTGGAGTGCGATGTTCAATTTATAATAAATAAAACATACACTGCCGTGTAAATGTCTTTGGATACCCATTTTTTGTGTATTGTAAAAATAAAACTGCAAAAATGGTCTTTTAATTACAACTTTTATAATAATCCTAGCATATCTAAAATACAGCATTTAAAATTTTCCAAGTTAAGGAAATGTTTTAAATAATATGCCTGAAAGGTCAGGTTTACTCAAGTTGAAAGTATTGACGCACAGTGTCTTTCAAGCTAACGAGAAATTGTTTTTTTACTATTTTGACTGCGATTAAGCATGTTCTTTTCGCTATTTCGGGGATTTTTATTGACTGAAATCTGTATATTTACATTCAAAATCACAAGTACCCAAATACTTTTGCACGGCAGTGTACCAACTTATTTTTCGTGTCCTAGTTTTTCGATAGGTTCCTGTTCTTCTAATATGAGCTGGAGTAAAAATGCACTGAAATTTGTAACTAGTATACACGCGTCTGCATATAGTACATACGCTTTAATATGTCCATAATAAGTCAGCATTTTACTAGTTACGTTTTTACTAGGCGATCTCCTCTTACCGCTCGCCGCTATAAGACTGTAATCAACGTTATGCGAAAAGTTCGTTATGGGAAACACGTTTTGTCATAACAATACATTTTTAATTCGTTCTGTAGCATAAAATATGGTACTGTAACATAAAAAAGATTGTACTAACGTTTTTTTATTTTTTAGTCAGACTCAAATTTAGTGGAGTCTACCGAGGCTCGCAGGGTCAAATCCTCACACAAAAAAATACATTTATTAAAACAAACACGTGTGTGAGTTAAGCGCAGAAAAGAACGACCGTCGCGCGTTGATGCATGTTCGTGCGAGTTTGAGCATCGACTGCGTGCGACCTTGGAAATTCGGGCGTCTTCGTGATACGTAGGAGCATTCGGGCAGCAAAATGAAATACGATGCAGTTCGTTGTGTGAAGCGAGGTTCGTTGAGCGAGTCGCGTAATTATCGAATAGAAAGTTCGTTGTGCGCAGCGTTCGTTAAGCGAGGTGTTCGTTGTGCGAGGCACCACTGTATACAGCAAAAAACTGTATTGGACCAAGAAAACCTTGTTTTGTATGTAACAAAAACAATATTTTCTTAATATAAAAAACATACCCTTAATCTAACTACGTTATACCTTCGTTCAAGAATACTATAGTTGGTTTAAGAGATTATTGCTTATCTTAAGAAAATATTGTTTTCGTTATATACAAAACAAGGTTTACTTGGTTTGAGAAATCCTTTCTACCAGTGTACTTAAGTTTTATTTCTAATTATTTCTTATGTATTATGTTTTATTATTTGGTACGCCACTGTGGTAAGTAAAACTGTTAACGAGTGTCCAGAGCACGAGTCACGGTCCACTGCAACCCAATGGGCGACCACGGCAGTATCACATTACGTAAGAATTAGCCGAGGATGTTCGATGAGCGATGGCGAAGGAAATGCTGAAATATTAAAACCAGGCGGTCCGCGTGTTTACACGTCACAATCGTACCAGAGCGTGCAGATCGTCAATAATTTGCTACACACGTTTTAATTGGGTGTTTATCCATATCCGCTTTGTGATAGATGATATTTCCGATTCGACTGTAATTAGCGGGGTACTGGGGAGGGCATACAATTCTCTAATTAGTTTGGTAAATTTTAAGGAGGTTGATACTATAGGGTGCGGGGTCGGCGATGCGGGGAAAGGGCCTATGGATAAGCATAGAGTGAAGGCAAGGTGTCTCTCTCTTTTTTCACACACTGTAATTAAAAAAAACGCGGTTCCTAATCATTCTGAAAATTTACAGATATCTTTGTAAATGAATAAAAAATGTATGTTCATATTTTCATCAAATTCTCTCTGTCACATCACTTTGAATAGTTCTGTCATGTCTCAAAATAATGCAGTTCTCATAAGAATGCATGTTAATTTGTCTATTTAATATCTCTTATACTATTCTCCTAATGATCAAGGATTTTTAAAATATGTATAAATGTCTTGTTATTTTAAAAATGTCATCGAAATCTCTCTGTTATTTACAATGGTGTCATACAATAAATAAAGTATTTTTATCTAAAACAACAAAATTGATAAGACATAATAAACTAGGTATATATGTATGTTGCCAGTAATGTAAGAAGTCCGGCATTGTAAAGAATTGCTAGGTATTGTATATAGAATGCCTAAAATCACCAGGTAATATATGAAATGAATTTAATTATAAACATTTCCTAGGATTTGTATAGACTAGAAATATAAACATAAATAGGGTGAACCAACCAATTTTGGTTCAGGCACAGATATTGGCTTATTTTATGTAATAAAAATTGTATTACATAATGTACTTGTTATTACATATATGTATAATGTTTACTTTATTTAATAAATATTTTATTACATAAACAAAGCCAATATGTATCCTATGGGTACCAGGCCACAGTGGAATCAAGGGAAATGAAGAAGCTGGCGCTCTAGCGGTAGCTGGAGCGTGTAAACCTTTAACAGGTCCAGAACCAGCCTTCTGAATATCCCCCAAAAACGTGAGGCACGAGATCTGGATCTACGCAATTGAGCGGTTCCAGCAATCTTGGACCTTCAGACAAAGACCTAGACAAGCAAGATCCTTCATCAAGGGCTACTCGCCTAAGACAACAGAATATCTTCTGAACCTAACAATAAGCAGAAGACAGCTTAAAATCGTAACGGGCCTCCTAACAGGCCACGGGTACATGAACAGTCATATCCACACTATAGGCATAGTGCCCACAGTGCAGGAAATGCCGCACAGAGTAAGAAACCTCATAACACATCCTTTATGACTGCATAGCACTTGCAGCACTAAGGAACAAATATACCTTGGCTCCCCTTTTCTCGAGTCAAAAGACATTCAAGACATGCCGATGAAAAGGATCATATGCTTCGCTGAAGCAACGGACCTATTCAACGAGTAAAACAGTCTTATAAATCTAGGGGAGCACAATGGGCCCTAGTGGCCTAAGTGCCGGAGCCTAGCTCCACCCCTCCATACAAAATACAAGCCAATATGTAAGGTAAATAATCTGACCTAATATGTTATTAAATGACTAAATAATATCTAATATATTTGTATATTTTTATTTCAACAATTTTAAATCATATACTTAATATTCGTCAGAACTAATATTTTATTTTATTTATTATAAAAATAAATAAAAATTATTTCATATTTTCCCTGAAATCGTTAGGCATTGTAGAGAAATTATATAGAATGCCTTAATTACATACTTTGCCGGTAACATATACATATAATTATCTATCAACTTATGAATCATACTATATACATTATACATTCATATTCTACCAACAGAGTATTAATATTACATATATTCACGGAAGAAAAAAGCGTTTTTAAAATCCTTTTTATATGTAAAATACTACTTTATCACTGAAATAGGTTTTTATATAAAATATATTTACAGAAATTTACATAGCCATCTGTTTATGTTCCATAGACTCGTTATTATCTCAAACAAAGAATATAGATTAAAATAGAAAATCAACAAAACTTGATCAATTTAGATTTTGGTTAAAATCATTCAGTTATTTTAATATTTAAGATAATATATTACAGACAGCTGCTAAAGATCTAAACAGAAAATAATTTCAGGTTATTAAAAGCAGTCCGAAAATTCATTTTTACATATGTATACGAAAACCCGAGGCGTAGTTCAGGTATAGTTAAAGTTTTGATATAATACTATATGGTCTAGAATTTGGCTTCCGGGTGGTAAGTGGTAGCTTCTCGACCCTAATCAGATACGTTGCATCTCATCAGATTTTATAATGAGGAGAGAATTGAGTAGATCACACAAAGGGCACGCGAACTGGTGCACTTACCATCTGCTCTCAAATTAATAAGTGTATATTTTATAATAATTTAGTAGGCGGCTTTGAAATCTTTTTAGAACAGAAGATTTTGCTTCCTCGCAATATCGAAGATACGAGAAGCTTCGTTATCGTTTTAAAACGAGAAAAAAAATTTGTTCTCCGATTTTAAAAATTTTACCGGATCTATCCGTTTCAGGTCAAGACAAACACTTTTTGTTCCGTATCTGTCTGTCTGTGTGTGTGTCTGTCCCCCAATCCTTGTCACACGCTTAACTCATGAACCACTGAACTGATATTGATGAAACTTGGTTGATTGGTTAGGTCTGGTTTGAGGACGGTCCCATTTCAAAAGTATTAAAATCGTGTGTAAGGGGGAGGGGTGACATCCCAAAATATTTATTTTTTGATTTGAAGATATCTCAAGAAAGACACATGTTACGTGAAAATTTTATAGAACCTTTTTTGTAGAGCATTATTCAATTCTCTATAATATAGATCACTTACTTTTGTTGTAAAATATTCCCTTACAAAGATCTATCTCAATTTGACTTAAGAAAATCGTCATTTGTTTTTTTAAAACTGTTATTTACTTTGACATATTAAATGTCACTTTGACGTTTTAAATGTCATTTTGACATTCGTATAGCAGAAAAATAATGATTTTGATTGACATTGTCAAAAAATTCAAAATATACGACATAATAACCAGGCGCGTATTAAGAAAAATATCAAATTAAATTTTTTTATTAAAATCGTATGAAAATTAAATGGTTAACCAATGACAGGCAGTTCATCTGAATACTTTATCGGTTTTTATTTAAATTGTTCAATAATTAACTACCTTTGATGAATTAACACGAGGAAGCATCGTGCATTTACAAGGCAGAGTATTTTTCTTACATATACTTTTAGCGCAACCCACGAAGTGGTAGCACTTAAATGCTCGATATGTCTTCCTATGCGAGATCTCGGCTCCCTTACCACCTAGAGATCTCGCTAAATGGTAGGTCTGTAGTTCTAGTTTAACCTATTTTAGGAATTTTCCGGTTATACCCCCTCCCCTTAAAATTTTTCATATATGACTTCATGTACCTTATATGCTCGATTTTCCGTCCGTTCATCCGTCCGTCGAGATCTCGGCCCCCTGACTACCTAGAAACCTCGGGTTTTCGCTAAATGGTAGGTCTATGGTTCTAGTTTAGCCCATTTTAGGAATTTTTCCGGTCATGACCCCCCCCTCAAAATTTTTCATATATGACTTCATGTACCTCGGTGAACTCGGGATTGATTCACGAATCGATTGACAAGGATATTTTTTTAGTTGTGTCAAGTGAGTTGCGCGACAACACCCACGTGTGGGTTTTGATATATTTTTTTTCAATTTTGTCTCGAGTCTCAGTTGTAAAGGTAATCAATCTTTGATGTTCCAGTAAGAGAGTAAATTATCACAAAAAATCCAGAAAGGGGAGTTTTATAAAAACCACCACACACGACGCTATTTTTCTTGCTGGATTGTCTGCTTGATTTAGCTACTAGATTTCAAGCATTTTGTGACGCTAGATGTCGTGCTGGTTTTTTGCGGTTGGATTCACACGATGCTAGTTTCAAAGCTGGATTTTGAAGTTGGTTTTGTTGCGAGTTACAGCTCAGATGTCAGCAAAAATGTAAGTATTTTCTTTACTCATCGCATCAAACACTTCACTTTCAAAAATAGGTACTAGCATTAAAATATGCATACGATATATTATTATGATATCTGTCAGTTTATGCGCTTGTCACCCACGTGATAAAATATTGCTTTCCGATTGGTCCTCACTCAAACAAGCAAGGAATCCAGCACGAAAAATAGCACATGTTCTATCAGTAGAATCCAGCATGCGTGCACGCAACACAGCCTGCAGTCATTTTCCATCTCCACAACCAGCTCAGTAGCCAGCAGAAGTCCCAGCTGACAATCCAACAGGCAAAATAGCGTCGTGTGCAGCGGGCTTAAGTCTCATTAATAAAGGTATTTTGATGCTGAAGTGACGTGACTTCATTATGAATTCTAATTATAGAAGTTTCCCACTTATCCAAGTCCCATTTAATCTTTCACTAATATTTGATTATATTTTTTTTCTTGAATGTGATGTAAAGGTTAGGTTAGATTACTATTAATTACTTGAAATAAGGCATAAAATAAGTGCCGAAAAAAGTAAAGTTGATGTGGCCACCACATGATTTTTTTATAACAAATAATACATAAAAATATTTGTTTATTATTCCATCAGAAAAAAGATATAACATAAATTATAAATATTACATGGTCCCCCCCTCAATCACTAAAATACTTGCTTGTGTATAATACATGCCCCCCCCCCTTCTCATAAATCGTAAATATCCTTGCCTACATTAGACATAATAATAATAATTTCATCTATATGTAATATGTACCTATGTTTATAAATTTAAAGTCAACTTTATGTTGAACGAAAACCGAAACGACAAGTTGATTAGATTATATTTACAACAGCGATCCATAGACGAGAGACAAAAGGCCACAGAGTTGATAGAAGCGCTCCTGGCACTGCTGCCTTTGATCTTTGTGTGCCTTGTTTTGCATGTTTGTATCAGATATTGTACTTTAAATTACCTCAATTGCATTTTCAATCAAAGGTTCGTCGTCTCTTGTATTGCCTACCGATGTTATCATCCAACAGATTTATATATACTGTACAGTCGAACTTCTAGAAGTCGTATCTTCTACGAAAATTTGTAATATATGGTAAATTGGATAGTTTAAATATATTCATTGTGTACATCGAACATAAATTTTAATACTTTGCACTTAAAATTTTATAGTATTCACTTTATAAACGTGAAAATAAATTTTAATATTTTTTTTATTTTATTTTAATGCATAAGGCGAATATTTAATCTTTTTAAAATACCTACACAGAAAAAAACTCGATCTTATTGAAAATTTGAGATCGAAAAATGCTTAATAAATTTATCTTATTAATATAACAATAATATTTCTACAATATAATAATTTTAAAAAATCGTATTGAAAATATTTTATTGATTTGAAAAATATCATGTTTATCTAAAAATATTTTCATTTGTCAAATTTATAAATAATATATTACACCAACAAACGAAACTCTCAAGTAGATTAAACATAATGGTTGTACTATTAATATAAATAGTTATCAGTGTGAATATTTTTTACACCACCCAACTAGTGAAAGTGCAATTTTCGATATGGTAAATTCAGATATCATTTATTAAGTATTTTTTGTATTTAAAATATGTTTTCAATACAAAACAAAATTTTCACTGTGGTAAGAACATTGTTACTAATAATATACATTTATCTTTAAGATAAACGTGGATATTTCCATATTGGTAAAAAACTATCATATTAACAAACAACCTCTATCGGACCCAAATCGATCACGGATTTTTTACATTGATCACATTTTTTAACACATCATATCTATTGGAGCGAAAGGATGTTGGTTAGTTTTTCCGTTAGATTAAAATATAGAAAATCACAATAAATACATCAAAAATATGTAATTTTTAAATCTGACATGTCCAAATTTAGGTCAATTGCTAAGTATTTATTTTTATAGTAGAAAATATTTATTTAAAGTAATACCGGGTGTCCCAGATAACTTTTCCAGCATGGGGATCTCAGTATTTATAAGAGATACAGATTTGGTTAAATGAGATGAATTATTATTTGTAAGAAAGGGGTGAGTATTATTACATAAAAATTATTCATAATTCTATGTGGTTTAGGCGGTATACCCAAAAAACTGAAAATTCGGAATTTCTTTAAATGGCTATAACTTTTTTGTCAAAGTAGATAGGTACTTTTTGTATGCGGTTTCTTAAAGCACTTTTTTGTGTAGAATCTATTGGTGTATTTAGATTTTTTATATCACTTTCAGTTTCCAAGTTACGAGCCCTAACTTTAGTTTTTCTTATGGGCCACTAACTTGACTATAGCATATTTGAACGTGTTTTTTACTCTACTTTACAACGATATGTCACTTGCCAAACTTATTATCGAAAAAAAATTATAATGTAATTTTTTTAAATAGTTCAAATATTCGTTTTTGTTATTTTGATTTTTGTTATTGTGATTTTTGTTTACAATTTTTGTTTTTCATGGCTCACTTAAATGTTTGTCATAAAATACTTAATTAATATCACTGGCATGTAGTACATTGACTGATTTTTGAAAATAAATGTGACAAGTGACATACCGTTCAGTGGCGTAACAATAGGGTGGCAGAGCGGGCAAAATGCCACGGGCCCCCGGCCTGTGGGGGCCCCCGGCCTAAGAGGCCGTGTGCAAAGGAGGAACCTAACATTTATTACGAAATTTTGTAAAATTTATTAATTATGAATTTAATAAATTTAACTTAAGTCCAGTCATTATAATATTTGAGCTAGAAAAAAATGACGGAGTACGTTTTTTTTAAGAAATTGGTAGATTTCAATGTATATAACATGGTGCATAACTTTCTAGGGGCTTACAAAGCTGTTTAAAATCAGTTATTTGGGTATACCTCTGGGACTGTCAGAAAATAGGTTTAATAAATTTTAAAGCTGATAAAAGTACGAATAAGATAGTGTTTTTAAAAATTATGTATCGTAAATGGTTGTTGAAATAGAGCCCGCGAAAAAAACACATAGCGACGTCGAGTTTGGAGATTACGCCTGAAAAGTAGAGTTATGTTCGACCGCTGTGTTTAATATGTCTTTAATTGAATTTCAAAATGAAATGTTAAATTATAATACAGAAAAGAGTGCCCTAAATAATACTCGGCACCCAATGTAGGAATCTCGAAAAATGTTTGAGTTATAAGCACTCAAAGTTCTAGGTATTACAAAAATTTGAGGAAAATTGTTCATGTTTTTCGACAACCCCAGAGAAGACCTTCTACACCGAATAAAATAATTTCCAACCAGGAATCCATAGAAAATTTGATGCCCAAATTAATGGTTTCTGTGCGACCATTATTACTTTAAAATTGTTCAAATTATGGGAAAATATATAAAGCACATAATTTAAGTTGTAATAATCACAATTGTATTCAAAAACAGTGTATATTAAAAGTTTTTGTTATAAAAATTTGTCCTTAGATATTTACTTATAACTTGAATAATTTTAAAGTAATCATGGTAAGACATAAACCATTATTTAGGACATAAAATGTTCTATAGATTCCTAGCTGGAATTTATTTTATTCGGTGTAGAAGGTCTTCTCTGGGGTCGTCGAAAAACATGAATAATTTTCCTTAAATTTTTGTAATAATAATATATAAAAATAAAACTAGAACTGCAAGCTTTTTTACATTAGCGGGGCGGGGGCCCCATCGGATGGATTTGCCACGGGCCTCAGAAGGTATAGTTACGCCGCTGATACCGTTGTAAAGTAGAGTAAAAAACACGGAATGGGACAATTCATCACCGCCGATTCAGCGCCAGGACAATTCATCGCCGGCCGTTTCATCACCGGCCGTTTCAGCGCCAGAACCAGTAAATTAAATGAATGTAAAGATGTTCGTCGGTTACTGTATATTTTTTTTTTTTTTTTTAAATTGTCCTAAAAATTGTCAAAATTATTGAAAGTTCAAAATCTCGAATTATTTTGATAGATATCTTGGAAAGATTAAGTTTTTAAAAAAAATTGCCAATGAAAGATTAATG
This sequence comes from Sialis lutaria, assembly GCA_949319165.1. Lineage (NCBI taxonomy): Eukaryota > Metazoa > Arthropoda > Insecta > Megaloptera > Sialidae > Sialis > Sialis lutaria. Next base: position 5,116,110 of record OX439244.1, read on the forward strand.
TTTTTTCACGTAGAATAAAATTACTAAATAAAAACTATCTATCTAAATAATAATAAATAAAAAATAAAATAAAAATATTAATAATAAATTAAACTGATTTTTCTAATGACAATCAATAATTTTAATTTTTGATGTTATTTTTGCAGTGAACAATAATTTTATTATTAAATATAATATTTACCATTACAGATTTATGTTTTAAATAAGATTTTAAACATACCGTTGCACTGACAAAATCTAAATTTGTCTATTTTATTCTTTAAAAGAGTATTTTTATTTGTTTTGAAGAAAAAAATCACAAAATAGATTTGATTTTAATTATTAACAAACAAATATACAGTAACCGACGAACATCTTTACATTCATTTAATTTACTGGTTCTGGCGCTGAAACGGCCGGTGATGAAACGGCTGGCGATGAATTGTCCTGGCGCTGAAATGGCGGCGCAGAAACGGCGGCGCTGAATTGTCCTAGACCCTAAAAACACGTTCAAATATGCCATAGCCAACTTAGCGGCCCATAAGAAAAACTAAAGTTAGGGTTCATAACTCGGTAACTAAAAGTGATATAAAAAATCTAAATACACCAATCGATTCTACACAAAAAAGTGCTTAAAGAAACCGTGTACAAGAAGTACTTATCAACATTGACAAAAAAGTTATAGCCATTTAAAGAAATTCTGAATTTTCTGTTTTTTTGGGTATACCGCCTAAACCACATAGAATTATGAATATTTTTTATGTAGTAATACTCACCCCTTTCTTACAAATAATTCATCCCATTTAACCAAATCTGTATCTCTTATAGATACTGAGATCCCCATGCTGGAAAAGTTATCTAGGACACCCGGTATACCTATATTTTGTTTTAATTTCAATATATTTGTTTAATGTTGAATAACAAATTTTTCGTGCAGTAAAAACTATTAAATATAAAGCGCATATTATTGTATAAATACAAAAAAGTAAAAAGGGTATTTAAATACAAGCCATATCTAAATTAAACTTTTTTTATACATTAAAAATTATTACATAATAAAAATAGATTCCCAAACACGCCTTGCAGTCTACGTACACAAACCCATTCTTTGTCATGTCGATTTACGTCAGAGTCCACACCCGCCTGTTATCGAATTCATTTTCATGAAATGTATGTATAGATATAAAAAACACATATACACAAGGGCGATGCGCACGACACAAACGATTGACGTAATACCTTGTCTCGCAGTGATTTGCATTTTAACTGCAGCGGTGGTGATGTTACATATCAAAGAGACCCTTAATCGTATTCCGTACCGGTGGATGGGCGCCCCCAGGCACGCCAAACGCGCCTAACTTCTGCTGCCAATCTGTGCGCATGTAAATGCAGGTCGTTTGCAATATTCTTGATGAAATATTTGTAATTTTCAAAAAATGTACACTCAGCGCTCTATACAACGACGTTTTATAGAACAACCGATCCATAAAACGATTGTGTAGCGACTGATTTCTTAGTGCGAAATTTGAATTTACAAATTGACGTTAAAGTTGGCCATGGTGAGCGGGGCGACGACGCACTATGGAAAATAAAAGTCTGTTTCGGACCAAAAATCAATAACTTTTTTGTTACTAAAGATAGAATGTTGAAATTTTGCATAAATATAAAGTAATATATGACGCTTCTAATGGAATGCTTTTTATAAGAATTTTTCGTTATACAAGATTAAAAAAAAAAAAATCAAAAACTTCAATATTCGCATTTGCATTCGCGAATATTCGAGCATTTTTAAACATTCGTGTTCACATTCGCATTCGCAGGAAAAGTTACGAATATATACAGTTTTTAGAGATCCGTAGACAACTAGGAACCCTTATAGTTTTTCCATGTCCGTCCGTCCGTCCGTCTTGTATAAATTTTGACATAATAAGATGAAATTTGGTATACGGTCGTAAATTGATACCCCAAAAAAATAAATGATAAGATTTTTGAAAAAAAAAAAAAAAATTAGACCCCCCCTTCCATAAAATGAAGTGTTTTCAACAAAATTTCACCTACCCCATTGAGTGGGGTGTCGTTAGAAAGGTCTCCTAAAATTCAACAAAAAATGTATCAGGACCTTTTGATTTTAACCCTTCAATCACGATTTATTTACTCTTTAAAGTCATCATGAAAGCCCCCCCCCCCCTCTATTTTCTAAACTATTGATTCAAAAAATCTGAAAAAATTCCAGGATGTAGCTTTTAATTAGTACTTTCACTGAAAATTATAACGAACATTATTAAAAATATTTTGGACCCCCCTTCCATTCACTGAAAAGTGAACTCACACTTTTTTCCCATTTACCCCATTGAGTGGGGTGTCATTTGATAGGTCTCCTAAAATACAATAAAAAATGTCAAATAACTTTTTGATTTTAACCTTTCAGTCACGAAAAATTTTAAATAACTCTTTTTTATAAATCCTAGTGAGAATGACTACATAAGGGGCAGTGTACATTAATTGCCGATAACATTTTCACCGCAAAATGAGTGCAAAAATACTATAAGGCCGTGGTATCAATAAATAAATGATAATAAATTAAATAACATACACCAAACTATTGTTATAAAAAGACAAAAATTGAAACCCATAGAGTAAATAACAGTTTTCTGTTTTCTGACTTGTATCACTTTTTTTTCGATAACTTCGGAAATCGCACGTTATCGCACCTGATTCTTATACATATTTTTAATGAACACCTAGGCTACAAATCTATATTAAATATAAAGCGTGGGGAAGCGTGGGTAACTGCCAAAAGTTTCGGTGAACTTGAAGAATTTTTATTTTTTCTCTTATTTTATTGTTTAATTAATTACTCGTAAACTAAACCGTATAATTAAAAATGTAAAATAGTTTTAAGATCTCCATAAGATGAGCTTTTCAAAAATGTATAATAATTTATGATTATATTATTCCTACAAAGTTTTATATAAATTAACTTTTAAAGTGATGAAGCGAACAGGTTTGATTTGAACATCCACAAAAATAATGAACAATAGTCTTTTTAAATAAAATTATGTGAAATTTCTGCATTATAGTAAAGACTGACTATTAAACTATTAAATAAAATTAAAATATAATGTCAGTAGCGTCATTGATAAAAAACATTTATGATATGCTGTTGTTAATACATTTTCCATAGTGCGACGTGTCGATCTATAGAACGGTTGAATAACCGATGCCGTCGTTGTATAGAGCGGTGAATGTACACTGAAAAAAAACTTTGGATCAAGAATCCACTCTTATGTTTGGTATCATAAATAAGCTAGCTAAATAAGGTTTTAATTTTGTGATAGTATCTATGGATTTGCTATGGAATTTAGAGCAGTGATACTTCAACGTATTGTAACATAGTTGGTGACTCTGACCATATAAAATAATTATCATAATATCACCACTATTAGTGTTTACAAACAATGCGTGCATGAAACTTGTCAAAGTCTTTACGAAACTCCAAGAGAACTGTTTTAGTTTGATACATCATTTGAGAGTGTAAGCTGTCTAAAAGAGACCAATAGGTCTCAAAAGACAAATTTACTATAAAAAAAATCATTTGAGAGTGCTTGTAAACTAGCAAATTTATTAGCTCTTTAAAGGGGGGGGGGGGAGGAGGTAAGGTATTTTTTTGAATTTTTGTTTAATTTTTTTAAATGAATACATAATATCTCAAGAATATTGTGTCAAAATTTCAAGTCGATCGGAGCAAAACTGACAAATAGTTATGAGTATTTGAGTGTCCTTTGCTTCAGGCCGGGTTTCTATAGCTATACCAAACTTTAAATCGTTTTTCTGAAACTTATTATTTTTGAAGTCCGTGTACGCCATAACTGAAAATCTACTGGACCAATCGTTTTTAATTTTTGCGCAGTACTTCTTCACATCATTCTCCAGGTATCCCTGGAAGCTTTTATATATATTTTTAATAATTATTAATTTTACAATAACAAATAAGCCGATTTTTTTAGCGAAAATCGGATTTTTGGCTTCCAAGTGCTACGAAAAATTGAAAAACCGAAAAAATCCTCCCAGGGTTACCTCGAGAAACATCTCCTTTAACAAATGCATTTTAATTTCTTTGTTTCAAATGATTCTGTTACGAGTTATGATGTACACCGCAAAACAACCTTTTTTTGAGGCGCCTCCGGAGATTCACTGTCACTTAATTTTCAATATTTTGCAATAATATTTAGGAAAATATTGTTCAAATGTTGCATTCTATATGGAAATTTACTGAACAAACTAACACTATCAGTATCGCCAAAAAAAAATCTTAAACACATGCCTTTTCTCACCGAATTAACCTTACCCTCCCCTTAAGGCAGTGGTTTCCAAACTTTATGTAACTACGCCTCCCTTAAAAAAATATTAATCTCTTGCGCCTCCCTCCCCCCTTTTATTTCAAAAAATTATACAGACATATTTTAAAAAGGTATAAAATGTATTTTTTTTGCGTATAAAATTTATTTTTAATGTGATGAATGTACTTGTTTATTAGCAAAAACTTCATTAAATCTAGGTGTCTTTAAGGGGAGTCCTTTCACTAAAATTTTTTTTTAAAAGTATTGGAAGATAATTCTATCAGTTTTGCTTTTTCAATAATAGTTGTCAGTCTAAAACTACACAGTAACGTCCCTGTCAGAAACAGATAATATACATATGTAATAATATGCATGTATACAAAAATAATGTTATGTTATAAAAGTTTGATTTATTTATATGTATGTATATATTTTTTATTTATACACCTTCATGTGATATGAAAATTAAATTTCTGTTAAACTTTTCGCGCCTCCCTTCGCACTAGTCCGCGCCTCCCCAAGGAGGCGCGCCTCCCAGTTTGGAAATCACTGCCTTAAGGGTCGATTACATCGAGCGAGTTTACTAGCTACTAGCCGGTGAATTCACTAGCTGCTAGTAAACTCGCCCAGTGTAATCATGTTCACTAGCTAACTAGCAGAATGTAAACAATCTGTGACAAAAGTTGAAAGCCGTGCTACTTTACTCGCTACTTGCTGGCGTGTAGGCTTGTTTGCTAGTAAACTAGCCGTGTATCATCATAGTTGCTAGTGAACTAGCTGCGAGTATCCCGGTGGTTCCCATTCACAACACGTGGTTTAAACTCGCTAGCTAGTTGGCTACTGAGCAAGTGGAATATTTTGTGTGTCATCATCACTATCGCACTAGCTGACTCGCCCGCTTCTAAACTCGCCGGCTTGTAGCTAGTAAACTCGCTCAATGTATAATCGACTCGTTATGATATCGGACATTAATGTTCACGGTGCTCTGGAAGCCAACTTTAATAAAAAATTGATTACTTCTGATTTTTTTTGTACAGTTCAATTCGTTAGTATTCAAAGAACATTTTAAGACAAAAAAGAACAAAATCGCCTCGGAACTGATTTAATAATTCATTAAACAAAAATACATAAATCGTGCACGGGGCTCTCGATGCCAACTTTAATAAAAAATTTATTACCTCGGATTTTTTGTACAGTTCAATTCTATAGTATCAAGGAACATTTTAAGACCAAAACGGCGCTTTTTTATAATTCATAAAATAAGAAAAGTAGTCTTTCAATTAATTGTTTTCACTAAACATATTTATTATTTGTACAATCATTTGGTTGTTTTAGCTGGAAAGTTTTGAAAATTGGAAATTTTATAGATTTTGATGTGCTCTTTCCGAATTTCAACTTTGCCACCTCGTATATTTGCCGCTCGCGCCGCCATATCAGAAAAATAGCTGCTAATAGTAGTTTTTTGACAATATCTCCTAATAATAATCTACTATTAGTCGATTTTTTTCTTTTTGGTCTTAAAATGTACCTTGAATACTAAAGAATTGAACTATACAAAAAATCAGAGGTAGCTAATAATTTTTTTTATTAAAGTTGGCTTCCAGAGCAACGTGTGATGTTTATCTTTAAAGTAATTCTGTCGAACGGAAATAATAAATTCTATTGAGTGACACTGTTTCAAATGGTCATAGCAAAGCCTACTTGTTGTTTATGTGTAAACAAATGTGTCATCAACATTATTACATCGCTTACCCATTGATAATAATTATATTAAATTGATAACGCACTTTTTTTTCTATGACAGGCATCTGCTACTATATTTCATTGTAAATACATATTACACACATATATCATATAATCCTTTAATCATATGAATATCCATTGCATATAATACATATGGTTACTACGCGCAATCAGAATTTCAATGACGTTTGTGTAATAGGGATTTCCTGAGTTTAAATCCGATGAGTTAGTGTTTTTTTTTTCATCATAAAAACGTAATTTTTTGTAGTTGTGTATACAAATATTTAAGGAGATTGACACTATAGATTGCTGGGTTGATGATGCTGGATAAGCATAGAATGAAGGCAAGGTGTATCTCTCTTTTTTCACACTTTTTAGCGCAATCCACTACTTAAGTGGTATTGCTTATGTCGGGTTTCCACCAAACAGACAAAACAAGAAACACAAACAAAAACTGTTTTTCTAAACAATTAAAACATTTTTGTCTAAAAACAGTGTTTTAGTATACAAAACACTTTTCCGTCCTGGTCGGTAGATCAAAGGAAAACATGTTTGTTCCATTTTTTTTGTCGGGTTGGTTGCAACACGTTCTCTGCGACATTTGCATTCAACTAGTTCCAGTTTGAATAAATATTTTAATGATTGAAAACTGTCCCTAGTTGCTAAGTACCTCAGAGTAAGTGCCAGGCAATCCCTCACCGAAATTGCCTCCCTGTATTTTGTATTTTTTTTTGGTGATTCTAGATCCTAGCAAATTAATTAATAATTCGAAATCGGTACTTGACATTCTTGTAAAATTGTGGAAGGAAGATCTCAATTCTCCATTTAACCCAACGTCGTCAGTATACTTATGTAAATCATGTAATAATTCTTCCGTGGCGTAATTGAATCTCCTGTTTAATATAGATCTGACCCAATACCTTGGCTTTTTCCTATTTTGGGTATCATTAATTAAAAACAAACCACAACTAATATTATAAAATCACCGTCATTGAAAGATATGTTTTATCAAAACACTAGCAAAAACTGGGACAGTCTGTTAAAAAAAAAACAGAACAGTTTGATGGAACATTTATAAAATATCGGTATGGAGAACCATACATGACTTCCATGTTCTATAATATCTTTTACAATAATTTTTAATATAAAACTCACCTTTGTATTATAAATATTAGTTTTCTAATATTCTAATGTCAGTTGTAGAATAGACATTTTTGTAAAATAATAATTATCTGACATTTGAATTTAACTGCGCTTGTTTCCATGGCAACATGAATTTATAAGTATTTAAAATTAAAATTTTGAGGGTGGTTTTCACCCCTTCAGTGGCTATCTAAGCACGTTTATGAAATAAGTGCCCCTTAGATTGGATTGAACTACAAGTGTACCAAGTCTTATCAAAATTGGTGAGATAATACTCACTTTTAAGACGATAATTGGTACAAAATTTCGAATATTTCGGAAACCCCTAATCCGATTAGCACCAAAATCGATAGGTCTGGAGTACTCACTGAGGCAAACATTTTCCCCATAAATAATTCAAATCGGTGCATATCTACAGTAGTTATCGTACACGGAAGAAAATTCTACATCCAGACAGACACACAGACACACGGACACACAGACACACGCACAGCCGCTATGCGGAAATTAACTTTTCTTTACGTTTTGAAGTTAGTACAATCAGAATCTGCTTTTTTTTCGGACATGATTTTTTGACGGTATTACAATACTTCCATTTCTTCGAACATGGAAGTAAAAACAGAACAATTTAAAAAAAAAACAAAACAGGTTTTTGTTTTGTTTTTTGAAAACAGGGTTTCACTAAATGTGGTTCTAGTTTATCCCATTCGGCCACGGACAGACATAAATGTCAATTTTTCATACAAAATTTTTCATATATGGCTTCATGTACCTCGTTGGACTGATTGATACACGAATCGATTGGCAAAGGTATTTTTTGAGTTGTGTCCAAGTGGGTTGCATGGCAACACCAACGTGAGGGTTTTGATAATTTTTTTTAATTAAAAAAGCGGTTCCTAATCATTCTGAAAATTTACAGATATCTTTTTAAATGAATAAAGAATGCATGCTCAACTTTTCATCAAATTCTCTGTCACATTACTCCTATCATGTCTCGAAATTATGCAGTTATCATATAAAAATGCATGTTAATTTGGTTATTTAGTATCTCTTAACCCATAGGTGTCCAACCTCTTGACCCTCGTGGGCCGCAGTGCGGAAAAAAATAGTGAAAAAAATTGTTAAGGGCCGCAAAAAAATTTGAAGACCTTTTTTTTTGACTTGATTAATTTATTTATACCTCTGTAGTATGTACACTATCTATACTACTTTATAACACAAAAAATCTGAAGATCTTTTTTTACTTGATATCGTTAATTATTTTCATATTTTACTTTTTCTTTTTTCATATTATATTTTTTATCTTTATATTTTATATTAAATCTTATGCGGGCCGCACGAAATGTTAAAACGAATTAAAACAAAAAATATTGTTTGCTGAAACAAAATAAACAAATGAATCTTGTATGTGACATAACAAAAACTATATTTAACACTAACTAGGAAACGATAAATTTATATATCACCATCAAATACATATCAAAACCTCATAATTTCTCAGTTACACATATTATTATAGCCGATATAGTAAGACCACCCGAACTCTAACGAAAGTAACACTGTTTCACTCATCCCACGCATTCCACCCAAAATAAGATATTTACATTACATTGAACAGGATAACTGTAAGTGATCATAAAAGCAAGGCCGGTCATTTATTTTACTAACCCGTTGTATCTACTGAATAATATAACTCTTTCTTATTATATATGTATGTGCAGTTATACATAGTGCCATCATATTTTCCCGTTATATGTACAAACATTGAGTCGGCCTTGTCCTAAATATATTAGTTTTATTGCGATGACAATAAACACTGTCCCTTTCGAGGACAAGTTTATTGCCCGGGCGCGTGGGTAACATTAGGTTTGTCCTTTTGCAATTTGTTTTGAATGAGGGGTGGACAAAATGTCTAGATTTAATAAAAAAAAAATTGTAAACGAAATAAGGGCGAGAGAATAAAATAAAAATTTGGTTTCTTAAAGAAATATTAGTTTTCTATACATAAACGAGGTAATAAAATTTGTATCTGACCTATCCCTTGAAATATCATGAAGTGTTTGACAAGTTTCTCGTAAAGTTAACGCCAATAATATTAAAACAGTGGTGATATTATTAAAATGATCTCGTCCAGTGAGAAATATCGCCTATAAGTTGAAGTATCACTGATCTAAATTCTAAAACAAATCCATAGACATAGGTGGGCATTAACTCGTTAATCCGTTAATCGATAATTAACGAAGTTAACAAAATGGTTAACAGATTAACTTTTAAGTTAACTAAAAAAATGTTAACGCTTTTGTTAACTTCCGTTAAATTCAACTTCCGTTAACTTTAGTCCGTTACATTGGTTGTTTGATGAAAAGTACATAACAAAGTTGTCGAAATAGCTTAAAAAAAGGTCTACAAACATTTTGGATGGTTAACTTTTTAACGGATTAACTTTAACTTTGGTTAAATTTTCGGTTAACTTTAACTTCTGTTACATTTTCGGAATTTTAACGCTTTAACTGTTAACGAAGTTAACTTTTTTATTAACGGATTAACGATTAACGAAGTTAACTTTTCGATTAACTGTGCCCACTTATGTCCATAGATAATATCAAAGAATTAATACCACGTTAAAAGTGCTTATTAGCTAACAAATTATTAACTAACAAATTATAAACTCCTTTATAATACTGGACATAATATTTGCGTAGAGTAAATTTTCTGCACGTTAGTTTAAAATAATAATAAAAGAGTTACGGATAATTTATAATTTAACTAAGATTATGAAAAACTGTATTTTAACTCCATTAACGCGCGCTGTACACATTTGTATACACCTCATTTTATATGGATATTAATTTACAATATTTCCTTAAAAATCAGTTGGTAGAAGTGCAACAAACAAAATCTGTTAACGTTATTAGTTTCATAAGTGTTCAAACGTGTTTTGTTCTGAATAATTTTTATATGAAAAGAGGTACGTGGTATGCTAATATATTTTATCCAACTAGAGTATGTGATTTCGAATTTTGTTCAAATCATATGAAATAAAATAAATAAAAATAAATAAAATTTATCTAAATAAAAATGATATCAGAAAAGCAGTCTCACACAAAATAGACTTCATATCTGCCCAATTTATTCGCTTGAGTACACACTGTTATTTTTTTCTAATTATTAAAAAAAATGTGTTGTATATTTAGTTAAATATATTGAATATGTACTAATTTCATTAAAAAAAATCTTTTGCATGTTTTTGTTTTCTTTTGGGCGTTAATGAGTTAAGCAGGGACTGTTAAAAAATATTCGTAGAATTCAAAAATCTTAATTTTAATTGAAATAATGTCTGATAGTATAAAAAAATGATGTCTCAACCAAATCAAAATATAAAATGAATTTTTTGTTGTATCGAAAAAATTTCATATACACCCAAAAAAGAAATTAGTAAGTATTACAGCGCGGCATAGTACAAAATCGCTTCGAACCGTCAAATTATAAAATTTACAAGAACTTAAGCAAAAATTACAACTTCGTTTTGTAAATCAAGTAAATACAAAATAAAACAAGCAGTAGATACTGTAAACATTGTAATTTTAGCTCATTTTCCTAGCACTTGACCGGATTCATTAGTAATAGTTTGTAAATTTTACAATTTGACGGTTCGAAGCGATTTTGTACTATGCCGCGCTGTAATACTTACTAATTTCTTTTTTGGGTGTAGGTATTATGTAAAAACTAAATTCTTAAAATCCATAACACAAAAAAAATTAAATTTCTCTCTGTCTTTACTTTTATTTGCTATTAGATTTTTAAATGATTCCCAAATTATCAAAAATCTATAACAACTTGAATTTTTGTGTATGGGGTAAAAAAAATACTACCTATTAGATATTGTGAGTATTTGACAGCCCTCGATACAGGATATCATTAAGTTTGTGCTTTTATAGTGACTTTGACCTTCTGTATATTGCCGACACCAGTCAGGGGTACGTCTAATAACAATGGCAACACTGTCTACTTGATATTGTTTATGTAAATAACATAAGAAGCTCACTGGTAGTTCGTCACCTTGAATTTTCTCTATCGTCCGGAACAGATTCTTGTTTTTTATTTATTATTTTACAACTGTAAAGTATTTTACTAAAAATAATATATTATATTAAATGGAATACGCAACTGTATATTATAAAGACCACCAGGTTTGTCAGAATTTGACTTGTTTGAATGGATTTTTAAGTAGCGTTTGAATGTCATTGAATTTTGGAATGTTTTTTAAGGGATATTATTTTGTAATATAGATATAATATTAATTGTTATGCCTATAGGCAACAATTTTGGGAGGAGGGGATGGGAATGATCATCTACTTCAGTAATTTATGTTTTTTTTTTGTTTTTTTTTTGTTTTTGTTGATATTTTTCAACTTGTTTAATGCATGAAAAATTACTTCAAAATTGTGTTTTATATTTCGTTAAAAGTGCGTTTGTTTTATAGAAAATTATGTGAAAAGTTGAAATAAATAAACAGCAGTTCTGTATCTCAAACCGTTTTTGAAATATGGCCTTTTCAAAGTTTTTAATTTTTTTAAATTTTCAAGATAAATGGCCATAACTTTTGAACATGTTGTCGGATTTGATTTTTGGCGACGTATTTAAAAACAGTGTATTAAAATCTATATAATGACATGTAAAAAAATCGCGAAAAATTGAAAAAAATCAAAGGGGTTTTTGGAGAATTCTTTGTCAAATTTTTAAGTATTATACATGTCATTATATAGATTTCTGTACGCTGATTTAAAATCCGTCAACAAAAATCAAATCCGACCACTCTTTCAAAAGTTACGTCCATTTTTCTATCGTTCGATAAAATTAAAACTTTTAAACATATCTCAAAAACAGTTTGAAATACATATCTGTGGTTTAAATTACCCTGAATTCAACATTGTTTACGAAAATCCCCCCCCCCCCCCCCTGAGTAAAATAAAGTCTATGTAATGTTTTTTTAAAGAACCTAAATATCTTATGCGGTGTTAATATAATTTGCAATGTTTTAAAAATATTTTTTTATATTATAGTCGGGCTACCGGTCGTATTTGGGTTTATCTACCTACTATACAGTAATGACGTGTGCATTATACATCAGAATTGAAGATAGACTGCAAAAGAAACGCAAAAGGACGTGATCGCGCTCCCCACTGGGTCCGTCGCGTGTTGCATGTCCCAGCCCCGTGTCCACGCACCCATAAACACACACACACACACAAGTTTATTTACAACAACCCAATGATATATGCTTGTCTCAGCGATAGTGTTTTGTGTACAACTTAAGTAATTAATTATGTCTCCTGATGGACGCGGTACTCGACACAAGTAAACTGTATTTTGTTTATTTGTGTTTACTTGTAACCAGTGGTTTTTCACATTTCTTTTAGGACCCCTTACTTTGTATTCTGTCTGTATGTCAGTTTAGACAATTTTTCTCAGGAATGGTCAGAGGTATCAAGCTGAAATTGATGTCATATACTAAAGTTTATTGCCGCATAATGCTGTAAAAAATTCAAGTTTCTAACTCATTTCAATAAAAAGGTACAGCCTGACAAACTGACTCATTGATCATCAAAACCTACGGGGTAGGTAGGTACTTTCCGTTAATCTAGAATCTTGAAATTTGGCATGAATGAAGGTCTCATAGTACAAATATATAAAGGAAAAAATCCGAAATTTATTAATTTCTAATTCTATATGAAATTTTTAACGTATAACAAACTTTTTTTTTGCATACAGCGTATATGAAAATATGCTTTATAAAACGAGTCTACTGCATTGGCCGACAGATATTTTGCTGCAGGGTATACAAAAATGACCACCATTTTGTTAAATCAGCTTTTGTTTTTGCGATATTACAAAAAAAAGTTTTTTTTTCGATGTACACACATTCAAATTCGTATATATATTTTTTAAATCAAATACTTCAACCAAAGATCATTCAGAATGTAGCTATGGGTCCTAATTGAACTAAATTATTATTAATGTATTCTCTTTGAAAATTATGTTTTAAATGAAGAAAAATCGATTTTTTAGCCAATTTTCAAAATTCAAAATGCTGTTACATAAACAATTTTTGTCCAATTTTAATGCAATTTACTAAACTTATAGCTTCATCTATCATCATTATTGTGTTAAAATTTTAACGTAATCGAATGAAAATTGGCGAAACGGTATTAAAATAAACCGCGCGTGTCAAAATTGGTAGTTCGGTCATTTCCACTCTTGGCGTATGTACGACTCGTTAAATAAATTCTGTGAACATAGTAATGAATTGAAATATTCGCCTCTGTACATTACAGAGTACTTTTGTAAGATCTTTTTTTTGTATTCACCGAATTAAACATGGCACAAGTAAGTACTCTACAAGACAAATAGCATTTACGAATATTCAACCCCTGTAGGAATGGGGGGGGGGGGTAAAAATTTGATATATTTATCTTCATAACTGTTCATGATTTTAAGGTAAATTTGGACAAATTAATATTCAAGTTCGACATTCAACCCTTAATAGCATTGAACGGGGACGAGGATGGATGTATATATATGTTTATTTGCATACCTGCTTTATAGTTATAAAGATAATTTCGAGCAAAATAGTCATCTATTAAAATACAAATTTCGACATTCAACCCCTAATGGCGGGGGTCGACAGGGGGTGTGTTTTTGCAATTTTTAACTAAGATCCGAGATATTTACGATTTTTTATAGGTAATGAATAAAAATCAATATAAAAAAATGTTTTATGTCATCCCCTATCACATATGGAGGGTATAATTATATTAGTTTCAAAATTAACGTGAGCGAAGCCGCGGGAGTCAGCTATAGTCTGTTTCATTTAAGTTTGCAGTGGTTACCGGGATTTTTGACGGTACGAGTCATGAAACGTACGGTAAAATACCCTGGCAACCACTGCAAACATAAATGAAACAGAGTACACCAATACCTCGCTTTGCGTCGTTTCGTTTTGCGTTTTTTTCGAAGTTGCGTCGCTGCTGAATTAGTACTAATTTTCACTGTGCGTCGTTAAATTTTCGAAGTTGCGTTGTTTTGGGTTCGAGTCTTTAATTTCTTTTTAAATAAAACCAGAGTAACTATAAAATGTTTATTATATGTATTATTATATTTAGTTATGTGGTTTTTACGATGCAACGACATGTATCAACTACATACACTGTTTGACTAATGTTACATACTACACTGAAAAGAGGACTACAATTAACTTTTTTAAATATACTATATGCATCTCATGTCACAAGTGCACCAACCTAATTTGTAATTATATTTAACATTGACAAATTCAAAATTTCACTGTTGAATTAAAATTGTCAATTGTCTGTTGTGATTTTAATTTTAATAGGATCGGTGTTTAATTAATACATTTACTATGAATTTATAGTTAACTCTGAATCAACGCAATTTTAATACAATTTTGTATTATTTTTGTTTTTTAAAAGTTAACTTTGTTCAATTTTCTTTTTAAAAAGTAGTATTTTTGTAACCTTGGAACCTATCTTCGATCTTTACATGGTTTGCTATAGAAAATCATAATTCACTTTGCGTCGTGTTTTTTGGAACGTAACCACGACGCAAAGTGAGGTATGGGTGTATATGTTAGTATTGTATAAAATTCATTCAATCACTAATAGTCATATGAATAGCCATGTATACATCTATTAAAATGCTCTAGTTACTGGGCGCAACATCGACGTTGTTAACACATGTACCGATACGCGAAAACCCGTGTCTGATATTAGGCTTTCTCACCAGGGGGTGTTGTATGTATGCATATATAGCATGCGCGCCTTCTACCGTACCGGACATTAATTAGAATATTTGCATATCTGCCGTTTTAATTTATTTTATGACTTCTTTTCAATAGCATGCCGCAAATAAAAAAATAAATAAAAAACACCGATGGTTAATTTATATCAATATCGTGTTATTGTGTAATTTTGAAATTGAAGGAGCGTTAATTTACTGGTATCTGTTGTAACTAACTACTTTTAAACATTGCAGTTTTTTTTTAACTTGTGTTTGACCTCGTTTTAATTTGAAGCATTGTGGTCTTCTATATCTTCTATAATATAATCGCCATCTTTGGTGATGTAAATAACAATTTATTAGTTTTCTTGGAACTTGTCTATTATAACCTCAGTTTGAAAAAACTAAAATCACTAGGAACATAACATAATCAGGTCTACAGATTGGCAAGTGTCGTAATATTTGAGATAAATCAGCACCAACGTGAGTAAAGTTTGTACTATTAATAGGCTATTGATTATAGGTTTTTGAAAGGAACAAAGGGTTTTTATTGTTTAATATGTTTGTTTGACACCCACAGATGATAAAAACACAAAGTGCTACTAAATTCACCCTTGCGTTTTTTAGGGAGGGGTTAAACTAGTCACTTTTCAATATTTTAAGTATAACTCGAAAACTAAGCGGATTTTGACAATTTTACAAGAATAATTTTTTATAGAGAATTAAATTTTCCATCAAAATAAATGATTTAAAAAATTTTAAAAAAAATAAAAAATTTTAAAATATTTCTTGCATAATTTTTTTTTTAATTTTTTAAATCATCTATTTTGATGCGAAATTCTATTCTCTATAAGAAATTATCCTTGTAAAATTTTCAAAATCCACTTAGTTTTCGAGTTATACTTAAAACATTTAAAAGTGATTCGTTGAACCCCCCTAAAAAACGCAAGGGTAAATTCGGTAGCACTTTGTGATTTTATCATCTGTAGGTGTCAAACAAACATATAAAACAATAAAAACCGTTTAACGTAATTGTTCCTTTCAAAAACCTCTAATCAATTGCCATTAAGTTACGATTTGAGAAAAAATGACAAAAAATGGTAAACTTTGAATTACTATAGCTCAGCCAATTTTCATAAAAAAAAACTTTTCGACTCAACATTTTAACGGGCGTGACCTCTACTTTTTTTTTCTCCAAAGCATGTCATATACCTATCTTTACTTAGAAAAAATTTATGAGCAATTTAGTAAAAATTTGAAAAAAATGTGATTTTTTGATATTTTTTCGATTTGTTTTTTAAATATTTCTTGCATAAATTTTTTATTTTTATTTTTTAAATCATCTATTTTGATGGGAAATTTAATTTTCTATAAAAAATCATTCTTGTAAAATTGTCAAATTCTACTTAGTTTTCGAGTTATACTTAAAACATTGAAAAGTGACTAGTTTAACCCCTCCCTAAAAAACGCAAGGGTGAATTTAGTAGCACTTTGTGTTTTTATCATCTGTAGGTGTCAAACAAACATATTAAACAATAAAAACCTTTTAACGCAATTGTTCCTTTCTACCTATTATTTTCCGGTATAATCAATAGCCTATAAACTCAATATTTATATAAGTATTTCATTTTTCATTATTTTTGAATGATAACTTCTAACTGTCCTTTGTTAGGGCAATCTATTGAAGCAACGTCGAGTTTTGTTTAGGGTTGGTGAGTTTTCGTTAGGTATATATTAACCTAACAAAGAAACTAACCTCCTTATTTCGCCCCAATAGATTGTTCTTACCAAAATTGCAATTCAAAAAAATTAAATCTTCACCTCATAATGTAATTAGCAACAGAATACCTATATGTATAATAATTACCTTATGAAATTCATAGTACAAACTTTATTCACATCGGCGCTGATTTCATCATGACACTTGCCTATCTACAGACTGATTATTTCTTGTTCCTAGTGATTTTAGTTTTTTCAAACTGCGGAGGATATAATACACAAGTACAGTTTTCTTATCTAAAACTAGTGCATTGGACCCAGTGTTGCCTGGGGATATAAATTTAATCTGTAATAAACATATTTTTTACTTATCACTAACTTTTTACACAATGCACGCGAAATCACCTCTTCAACTTCATAAAATTGACATCTAAAGCTTCCTTGTAAAACACTCTATCCATTTGTGAAAACCGGAATATAATCCGTTCAGTAGTTAATTAGAAAATAGTACACAGACAGATAGACAGACGCATATTTATGTATATACAATTAATTCGTAAAACGTTGTTAGTTATTAACTATCATTCATTTTATCGCGAGACTGTCCGGTATTAAAAACAAGCTAACGAAATTTGCTAGCTAACAAGCACTTTCAAATGGGGTACCAAACTTATATGACAGTTCTTTTTAAGTTTTTAAAAGATATTTGCATACGTAGTAAGTTGATTTTTACCGTTTTTTCTCAAGATTGGTAAATATACTTTTCATACCTTTGTTTTTACTTTCTATGCATGAAACTATTTGTCAAAATCTTCAAGAGAACTGTCATATAAGTTTGATGCCTCGTTCTTGCTAGCTAGCAAATTTGTTAGCTTCTTTATTACACTGGACATTAGGTGGGTAAAGCTACACCCCCCTTCGATCTAAATCGAAAAAAAATACACGTGATTTACGTGCTTTTTATGTGCTAATTATGTACCCTATTCAAAAATTTTGTGCTCCTTAATAAGATGACTTTTTTAAGTTTATTTTTTTTTTAAATCGGGTCAATATTTGGAAAATTAAGCAAGATGATTACAATTCTTTAGTCAAAAGTTGTAGCATTTCGAGGGAGACATTTAATAATGATATGGTTTTTTATAATTTATAGGGTAGTTTATTTTTTAATGCGAGGATAAATACGTAACTTTTGTAGGAAATTTTTTTTTAGAAAAATTATTAAGGAGCACACCATTTTTGAATAGAGTACATAATTAGCACATAAAAAGCACGTAAATCACGTGTAATTTATTTTCGATTTAGATCGAAGGGGGGTGGGGCTTTACCCACCTCTGGACATTAGTTTTAAGAGATTTGTTAAGACTGCAAATAACTTTTTTTTAAGTATTTAAGGCCTTATTTAAAGCTTAGTTAATAATTTTTTAATCAATAAAAATTGGGTTATATGTATTTAATTGCACTATATTATAGATAGTATTCACTTTATACATCGAACATAAATTTCAATACTATGCATTTATAATTTTATAGTATCCACTTTATACACCTGAGCATAAATTTTAATACTTTTTATTTATTTTTAATGCATAAGGCTAATAATTATAATCATTTGAAAATATATAAAATCACAAATTTAACATTAAAAATATCACATCTAATTGGGCCAAAAGAAGGAGGGTAGCAAGTAGGTTATTAGGTAAAAATATAGAGAATCACATAGATCACAATAAATACATGAAAAATATGTAATTTTTAAATCTGAGAGGTCGAAAGGCTGTAGCCGGGTAAGCATGCAAAATCGGCCTTTGCATGGATTTGGCTGATTATTTTTTTGAAAGTCACATTCTATGTAACATTCAACCTGACCAAATATTAGCTACCAAAAATTTGTAGTTTTCGAAAAAAAATTTTCGAAATGTGATTTATTACTATTAAAGACGATATTAACATTTCAAAAGCGATTTGAGGCGATTTTATGTTTCTTAAAAAGCAACCTATGAAAAAAAATAGCATAATTGATTCAATGGCAGTTCCCATACATTCCCGGCTACGGCCTCTATATTTTATCTTTGTCAGGCCATGGGCCCCATCAAATTCCCCGGATCTCTCCAGGCTAGTTCAGCCCTGTTGTTTAGCAACAAATTAGAGATGTTTTAAAAGTATTAAGACACTTGCACTCCATAAAGTCCACCCGCGTCACGCCAATACGACCGTATGCGAATTTATACGAGTATGTTATACCCTTCTTATCAGTTTGGGATTTTGATATGTTGTTTGGGTACGTACAAGGTATATTTAATAAAAAAAATGGTGATTCCCTCCGAGTACAACATAGTGTTTTTAAATTTTTTAAATTTTATTAATTTTTTTCTGGTTTACTATGTACAGAGGAACATAATAAAATTACCTCTGATGAGTCATAAGTACCTCTATAATATACCACAAGCACCATCAAATTCGATTGATGGATTATCAAAAAAAATTTTTTTTTCGAAAACTACAAATTTTTGGAAGCTAATATTTGGTCAGGTTAAATGTTACATAGAATGTGACTTTCAAAAAAATAATCAGCCAAATCCATGCAAAGGCCGATTTTGCATGCTTACCCGGCTACAGCCTCAATTTTTTTTCGGTGCAAGGTTTTTATTTTTAGTTTAATCTATTTATTTAAAGAGATACAATTTGTTTTAAGTTCAATATATTTTGTTGAATAGTTAATTTTTCGTGCAGTATATTTGTAATTGAAAACAATTAATTAAAAAGTGTTTATTATTTAATAAAAAAACTGCATTTAAATACAAGTCATAAAAATTGAGTTGAATTTGAATTTAGCAATAAAAATCCGTCATTATTTCTATTTTAAATCCAACAGTGACGACAGTATTTTTGAATTCAAAAGTATATTCATTGAAATGTCAATTATCTACAGATTGATTTTGAAATATGCAAATCTTATATGACAATTACATATGCCAGCCATTTTGATTTATATGTTCTCTATGTTTTCTGATTTACATGACAGCAAAAGAAACTTGTAAAAATTTCCCTCACATGACATCTATTCAAATTTCAACCTGACATTGACTATAGTCGAAAACAATGATTTGTGTCCAACAACATTTCTTCGTATGTTAATAAAAATAATAACCGTCCAATAAAATCATCATCTTTATCACAATTTAATCAAATGTAAGATTTGTTTGGTCGGTTGTATTTTGTAGATAACAAAAATCAATAGAAACTAATAAAATCAGGGTTAAGGTATTTTAGTAGTTAGCGAAATAAAAACTGTTTTAATAGGTTCTTTCTTATTGTGTCATTATGTTAGTTATATGTCCACTGTGAAAGGATTTGAATGCCACGTTTTATAACTCTTCTTTATTTTCTGTGTCGCTTCGGTGGCTATTGCCAAACATAAAGGTTTACGAGAATCGATGCAGTTTTTATGATTTTGAGGATTTTTTTCCGTTTTTAGGTTTTTATTTGGAAATATACAATACAGGTACATTCTGAGGTAGCCATGTGGATGTTTTAGAAAAAAATAAACAATTTTAACTAAATAAAAAAAACAATTTAATTTATAAAAATAATCATAGGTACTAATATAATAAATGAAAAAGGGTCTAACTGTCTGTTTATCTGTTAGTTACCTTTTTACGGATAACTGCTGAACCGATTTGGATGAAATTTGACAGAGAGATAGCTTACATCCTGAAAAAGAACATAAGCGATTTTGTATCTCGAAAAAATTATTAGATACAAAAAAATGGGTTTATGACATTTGTACGTACGATAACCTATACTATACTATAGTGAAACTAAAAACCTATACTATCGACTATCATAACAAAAATTTAAAATTCCACGCGAATGAAATCGAAAATTACAGCTATACAGGGTGATTCAGCACTGTCGTGCCAAACTTGAACAGTAGATTGAGAAAAATATTTGATGCAAAAAACTTCTAATAAACATGTGTCCGGAAATTTATCCTTAGGGAACTACAGGCCTCCAAAGATTTTACTAAAAATTAGTTTTAATTTAATATCTAGAGAACCCTTTGTGACAGAATTATGAAATTTAGTATTTGGTTTAGTAATAATATGTGTTATCTATTTCTAATATTAACCAATTATATTTTAGGCCAGGGCTGTATGGGGCCAGTAGGCCCATCGATTTTGATCTTGTAATTGTTTGTTCCTTAATATTTTTCCTGAGTTGATACTTTTATAAGATTATATGACACAAAATACACAAAAACATACTTTGCTTGTTTATCATAGGATAAACCGTTTTCGAGAAATATCGATGGAAAAGAAAGCATGCAGAATTTAACTTAATACGGATGTTTGAAATTACAAAAAATAAATTTATATTCTTTTTCTATGATTAAAGGTAAGCATAAATTTCATTTAAATAAACCTCCTAATATGAATCCTGTAAGATCTATAGCCAGTTTTTTCACTGTTACATGAACTTTATTAACATGTCTACAAAAACAAACTAAATATGGCTATTTGTTGATATGGATGCATTTTCGGAGGTATGTTTATATTAACTTTTTGTCTTATTTGTTATCATGATATAAGAATATAAATTTATTTATATTATTAAAATTAAGGAACAAACAATTACTAGATAAAAATCGATGGGCCCACAGGCCTCATACAGCCCTGGCCTAAAATATAATTGGTTAATATTAGAAATCGATAACACATATTATTACTAAACCAAATACTAAATTTCATGTTTCTATCACAAAGGGTTCTCTAGATATTAAATTAAAACTAATTTTTAGTAAAATCTTTGGAGCCCTGTAGTTCCCTAAGGATAAATTTCCGGACACATGTTTATTGGAAGTTTTTTGCATAAAATATTTTTCTCAATTTACTGTTCAAGTTTGGCACGACAGTGCTGAATCATCCTGTATACATAAAAATAAATAATTAAAATATAAGGTGACTCCCTTTCCTCACAAAAATTTTGATCGCCCCTATTTTCATCAAATAAAGTCAATGTCAAACAATAAAAAGTTATAAACAAAATTCGAATTAAGACCTATCTTTTTTAAATTATCTGTCAACCGGAAATGGATTGTTTATATCCTTATTCACATAAAAAATATATCCCTTTAGATATTATAAGAAGCTTTTGACACAATAATGAATAAGTCGCGACTTATAAACAGAAACCCTTGATTATACTTTATCATTTAGAGGGCCGGAATTTCAGGGGGCATTCCGCCTTCAGAAAACTGGTATAAAAGGTATATCTTATATCATTGATTAATCATAGGCAAAGTGTCAATCACGGGGTGAGCCAAAATATTGGCTCTCCGGCCCGGAAGGTATCAGCTCGTGTTAAAAATTTCAAATTTGAAAAAATATTATTTTAAATATAATCTTTTTTCATTATACAAATATTCGTTTTCGATGTATTTTTCGACGCTTAATCCAAATCTGACGTCAAAAATACAGTAAACCCAAAACAACCCCTATAATAGGGTAAAAACTACCCATTTGCCTCGCGTGAACGATTTTTATTTATTTGGAAATGCAAATATACGTTTACGATGTATTTTAATCTAAAAACAAAAATTGAAGATTTTCTGGTGCACCAAAATATTGGTTTTCCGGCCGTCTAGAGGTTAAATATCAGCTATTACTTGTTGACAATATAACTTAATAAAATATTGACTTATATAATGAAGAAGACGTGACTTATACACGTAAACCAATGTTGAAAGTATTGTTTAAATTTTAATAATCTTAAAACTGCAATTTTTTGCTTGACTTATTCTTAAAAAAGCAATGAAGTGTATATATATATATATATATATATATATATATATATATATATATATATATATATATATATATATATATATATATATATATATATATATATATATATATATATATATATATATATATATATATATATATATATATATATATATATATATATATATATATATATATATATATATTATCATACTTAGGTCCACACAACTGTAAAAATAAATAATATTTAAGATTTATTGTAATGATTTTTGGGTGTTTTGGTTTCAGACACGTTCTATAAACAGTTGTTTTTTGTAGCAGTTGGTGGTGGTTCTAAGTTAGTTAATATGAAACTAGTAGCAGACGATTTATGTTTTTATTTATTTTATTTGATTTAAGAGCAGTGGTCCTCAAACATATGTATTAAATATCTTAAAATATAATTCTTAATTAATCCTAACTTTTTTTTAGAAATCAGAAAAATGGAAGACTTATTGAATCAGTACTGTGTCTGTCTGTCTATCTATCTATCAGAGCATTCTAGCTAGTAAACTGTTTAATTTATAGAAAAATTAGATTTGGCACAATTAAAGTACATGATGGACCTCAATTTTTAAAATCAAATTTTACTAAACAGAACACTAATACGCGAGGCTTGAATCACACTTGACACATTTTTACTATAAAAATAATTCATCTAATAAAAGAATTGAACAGTAGAAGGAGCACACGGAGAAAAATATTTCATATCATTCAATTTTTAAAAGAAACATTAGTATTTGACGTAGTAAGCTTGAAACGGTTCAAAATATTGTAATTCTTGCTAGGCCACGTGTTACAATATGAATTAGTAATTTTTGGGTGCTGGACTCCTATTCTCGAGTTCAATCGAGAATGTATCAATTCGAGTTTTTTGTTCGAGATTTTAAATCTCACATATAGACTACAAGCCCATGGAAAAAATTAACATGTGAAATGAACCAACGTGAATAAGGCTTAGAAGGCTGTTACTATATCATAAAATAACTCTGAGCGCTATGCCGTCATTTCTGAGCGGTACAGGTGAGTACGTGAGTAAATAGAATTTCTCAGGTATATACAAGTGAGGAATTACGACTAATTATTAATATACGGCTTTTTTATAGTTTATAGATGATTAAAAATAAATGTCGAAAAATCTAGTGCCGTACTAAAGTGGTGGTGCCGGAAGTTAGTGCAAATTTTTAATTCGCCGGTAATTGTAGAAGCAATATAGGTCATTTATTACTGTACGGCATTTGGAGCAGTCGAGATTTTTCATTCGACATTTCTATAGAAACAAAATCGCATCGAAATTCGAGAATACGGTATAATTATAGATTCTAGTAAATAACAATGACTTTTAGTTTTAGTTTAGTAATCTCGAATGAGAAAAAGTCGAACGAACTCGAGAATAGGGGCCCAGGATCGAAATCTATATTATTGGTATAGTTTAATTTGTTATACCAATAAACAAATATACTATTAATATAATTAATTTTACACAATCGTAGTTTTTATTGTATTGTCTTTTAATTGAAAAGAAATAATTTGTGTATCCATTAACAAATAATTCAACTTAAAAATAAATAATGTAAATATTATTTACGAATATAGTAAAAATTGCATATTATAAAAATTATAATGGAGATTTGTAGAATGTACATAATTGACAGTACATGTTAAAACTGATAGTATTTTTTTTATAAAAAATTTAATTTTTTATTTAAAAAATCGACTCCAGTTTTCTCTATGCAGTTATATCTTCTATTATCTATTATTAAAAGAGATAAACCTTTTATTTATTTAATGTCATAGCTATATGCAATTTGAATATTTAAATCAATTTAAGATGCCTTACAGCTGTCATAAATTTACTCAAAACGATAAATAATAAATTTGAACAATCGAACGACACAAACATTCTTCGTAGATCGCATGTCGAAACAGTTGACTGTACGAACGTCATTTATAACATGGAGTCCCCTTTTAAATCAACGGGTAGCTGGTCGAAGAGGGCGTTAAATCATATCCCGTGTTCAATAAACTCTAAAAAATATCATAAAAACGTATGTTTATTTGAATAATATACCACGGTATCATTTGTTTGACGATGTTTGGTTAGCGTCCCGCGGTGCGGCGCTGCGATCGCGTACTTCAATAAATGCCCACTAGGTGGCACCGGTGGCGACACGAACGCATGCGCAGCAGGCGACCAGTAACACGATATGGCGCAAATATTTTTGCTTTTATTTTCTATATCCATAAAATATAATTCATTGTTCTTTTACGATTTGTGATGAAGTCGACAAGGTTGTTATATCTGATTTTATCTTATGTATTTAGTTATTCCTGTTTTAATGTGGAATCGATTTATCTTTTAATGACATTTTTACTGAGCGAGGTATTTTAGCGCCCCGGGTAATATTTTTTGTTTGTAACTTTAAATTATAATTGTTCAACTTATATATTTTATTGATAGTTAAAATTTCAATTGGCATAAGGAGTAAAAATATGAGAATTCATTTTAGGTTCGGATTTAGCCAGTTTTTTTTCTCTATAATTTGATATATTTGAATTTTTTTAAAATTGTAGTCTTACACCCAAAATTTTAGATAGTAAAAAATATTTTTTTGAACAAATTTTAAGTATTTTGGTTATAAATTATGCTGGGGTGCATGAGGTTAATTTTTGTTTACAAAATAATATTGATAAAGTTCAAAAGCGTGTAATTTCAGCGTCGAAATGTTTTTTTTTAAATTAAATTACTAATTTTTCTCCATTTAATTATTTGACATCTAAATTTTCATTTATTTTTTACAGAGTAAGGGGTTTATAATAGCTTTCATAAACAAGCTCAAACTATCATCTGTATCCTCTGAAGTTATACGACCAACTACCGATAAATGCGACATCTTTATTACCCAAACATACCTAGATTTTTAAATTAATAATTTTGAAAATACTTGACGACTAAATAATAAAAGAAGTCAATTTCTCATTATATCCAAAAACTATTAAAACGTGTAAAAATCTAAACTCACAATAAAGTTTTTGTATAAAAATAAAAAGATTACTATATAAAAACAAATTAAAAAATAAATTCAATTTTTTAAATATATAAATAACTAACGCCATCTAAACATTATCCTCCGAACTTCAATCTCAACCAACAATCATGCAAATTACGAATACATAATTTAAATATATGTTAATGCATCATATTTCTAAAAGCGCCATCTATACGCACTTAACGAAACAAGTATCTTAAGTAACATTCACTAGATGGACATACTGAGTCTCACAGCATCTTGGTCCAGCATCTTTCAAAACCCGTCTCAGTAACATTACCTGCTGTAGCTATTTTAAGATGACTCTATTTACTTCATATCTACGCCAACAGAGCGCGCGCTGTATCATACTTAAGTACTGTTCTATTCTTAGCAAAAACTCGTGCAAATTGTCTAAAAATAAAGAATAAGGAAGTGTGTTTTGTCGCTTGTATTAAGATTTATTATACGGTAGTTGCACGATTATGTAATAACATAGTTTTGATATTTTATAAATACTTTATGTTATTTTGAGATACGAAATATCTTCACATTATTATATCTGGTAGGGTTGCAAACAAAACGAGAGTTAGGTAAGTCTAATCTGGGTCTCGTCTCGTCCTAATTTGAATCTTTTTTGGGAGGGGATAGGGTCGATGTTTTTGTAATCTATCTATATCTATAAAAGAGTTTGTCCTTAACCACTCACTCACTCACTCATATATCAACGTACAGCCCAAACCCCCTGGATCTAGAAACGTGAAATTTCGTAGGTGCCTTTCTTTTATTATGTAAACACCCACTAAGAAAGATTTTTTTCGAAATTCAACTCCTAGGGGGTTGAAACTTATCGAACATACTCTACAATATAAATTTAACCCCTAAGGTTTTAGGGGGGTGGAAAAATTTGTACAATATTTTTTATGTACTTATTAACCGAATGAAACATGGCGTAAGTAGGTACTCTACAAGACAAATATCAGTTACCAAAATTCAACTCTTATGGGAGGAGGTAAAATTTTGATATATCTTCATAATTGTTCATGATATTAAAGTAAATTCGAATGAAAGTTCGATATTCAAGCCCTAATGGCGAGGGTAGGCAGGGGTTAGTTTTTACAATTTCTAACTAACAATAAGATCCGAGATATTTACGGTTTTTTATAGGTAATTAATAAAAATCAATATGTCATCCCCTATACGTATGGAGGATTCTAATTAGTTTCCGCGAGCGAAGCCGCGGGATTCCGCTAGTTATGTATATAATTTTGATTTATTTATTAAACCTTTTAAGGACGGGAATGATCGAAATATCGACCACCTTTAGGTCAAAATATTTGATGTTTCCCTATACGTAATTTGATGCGCTGAATACGAAAAAAATAACAAAAAAGATTCAGCAGGCACCCTTTACCTTAAAAATCGCATTTCAAGGTCGTTTTTTTTGCTATTTCGGCCCGACAGCATACATATTTTTTTATGATGCACTGAACACGAAATACTGAACAGTATTACGTCTCGCAAAAATCTTCTTCAATGTGAATGTAAGGCCGAAAATTGAAATTATCTTTAGTTCCTACCAGCAGGTTAGTATTAGTTTGTTTTTTTATTGTGGAGGATTTACTATTACCATAATGTCAGGTATTTCAACGTGAGTGGCAAGGGGAATCACGAAAATCAAGCACTCCAAAGGGATTATATTTTCGCCACATCCACGTTGTTGATCCTGGGTTACACTAAGAGCGAAAGCTGGAGTACTTCTTTGCGATTTTCAAGGTAAAGTTTGCCTCCAAGATTTTTTTTATAATTTTTTTTCGTATTCATCGCATCAAATTACGTAGGGAAACTCCCTCAAATCGTCCAACTGATTTTTTTACAGTAAGCTTTCCGTTACAGACGGGACTGGTCGATATATCGACCAACAACTTAGTCGGGTATGCCTCGTGAGAAATTAATTGATTTTATGTACATATTTTGTAAATAAAAAAGGTCGATTTCAACATAAAAATCCTCGTCCTTAAAAGGTTAGCCTAACCTTAACTCCCCATATGTACGTCACTGTGTAATAATGTAATTTAAACGATCCTCTAGAGCTATCTTGCGATATTGATTGGTTGCACATGCGCATAGTGCTTGCACCCTGTGTAAGGGATGCTTACACTCGAACGGTAGTCATAGCAACCGCGACAATTAGGGCGTCACCAGATTTTATCATGACCGAACACAATGGCTTCGACGCCGCGTAATAAAACGCGTAATAAAAAGGTCCTAAACTAGGTAATATGTGTTCTAATAAAGCTCTGTTGTTGGGAAGTTAAGTAGTACCTTCAAGAATATTTTGTATTGGTAATAGTTTTGTTTCTTGTATATACCTATCAAAAAGGCTATCAAACTCAAAATTTTGCATTTTTAAATAATTTTTTTTAGTTTAACCGATGTTTAGAAAGGTATAAAAATTTTTTTTGGTTAAGGGGTTAGGTGTAGTCAGAATTTTCAAGAAATCGATTTTTGTTTTTTGCATTTTTGGAAGCTGCTACAACGGCTGAAGAACTATTTTATGGCCCAGGAAGAGTTGACTCGGTGTAAGTAATGAAATAATACGTATATTACTTTACGTAAATTGAGTGTAAAACTTTAAATGCGTTTTTCTCAAAACTATGTTTTTTGAACTGGTGACCACTGTAGCTCGAAAACCGCTCGGTAGATTTTAATGAAATTTATACAGCTTTTTGAAAACATGAAATACTAGTGCCTGATCGAAGGATTTTCTTTTTTTTTAAATTTCGATTTGTTATAAACAGTTAACTGTTGTTTTTTTCCCGAAAATCTGGAAAACAATTTCCTGAGGCTGCCATTTTGTTAATTTAAGAAAAAAAAAAGCTTCGATCAGGCACTAGATTATCTATTAATAAAACTATTTTTTTTTGTCCGATTGAATTTGGATGAATCTCCAAGGATAAGTGATGGTCACCGCAAGGAGCTTCGGTTGGAACTGGATCAACACAAACAGCCATTACTTTTAAAATTATTAATTTTTTTTTCTAAAATTTCTGTAAAGTCAAGTCGAAACCTTATTTAATGATGCTATGTTTTTACTTTTATAAAATAAAATAATTTATTGGCAAAAAAAAATTATTTAAAATTGTCATTTTTTCATGTCTCTGACTACACCTAACCCCTTAAAATAATAATGAAGAATGTTATAGCAAATTTTATTATCTGTTTTAAATGTGAAAGACATTGTGTTTATTAGACACAGTGCGTTTACAAAATACTTGTAATACACAACTTTGGGCCCTTGGTTGGGGGTGTTCCGGGGCAAACTTTTCTAAGTAGTTTTCAGGAAATATACATCTCGGCATATTCTAATAACTGTTTAAATTTGGCACCTCATACATTTTTCCTAATTTTACACCAGTAAAAAATTCTACGTTGCTGGACTATCAGGTAAATAATATTTTTATTTATTCTATGAGGAATCAAAGAAAATCTTAATCAAAAGTAGATATTTTGTGGAAATGAAAATATAAAAGATACAACACAATTTAAAAAATAAATTCTAATGGGTCCTTTTTCTCTTAGCTTTAATTTAACTTACATATACATATTCTATAATATATTGGACGTAATAGCTTACACATGACACATATGACTGATAGGTTATGGTTGAGCCTCGGGGTAACCAGGGCAGGCAACAAGTGAGTACTTAATATATAACTAATAAAGACCTAAAATATTTTATATCATCTATAATATAATCTTTATACTCATATATTATAAAACGTCTGTCTGTCTGTACGTGTTTTTTTGTGTTCATATATATGTTTTTTACACAGGTTTTAGTATATATTTTGTCACATTAGGTAACATAAGGAATAAGCAGTGACGTTCATAGTAAATCAAGCCGGAAAAAAGTTTACAGCGCGTTCTTTTACAATACGCTGCCTAAATCGTTTAATATTAAAGAATATAATGTAGTATAGAATTGTATAAAATAAAATGATCAATAAATAAAACAACTAATTGTCTAAACGTCATAAAATTTAATAAGCAAGGAAATGTAGCGAGCTTTCGATTCACAGAATCATCGTCAGGCTAAAATAATAAATAGTAATTAAATACAATAAATATAATATAAAATATTGGTATTTTAAAAAATAAAAATTCAGAAATATACCTATTTAAAGAGGATAATGCGAGAACGGTGTCGTTATCTCAACAATATTTCAATATATGATCTATATTTTTCAAAAATCGTATACAAATAATTCTGTAGTCCACGCGAGCGAAGCCGCGGGCATATTTAGTCATATACATTTGTCAATTGACTTTTGGTTGAATTTTACAGAATATGTAAAAAAAAATTATATTAAATTTCATATAAATTTTAAAATAGGTATTAAAAAAATATTATTTATTCAATTATTTATGTACTGTACATATATATTTAATAGATACTCATTATGTGTAAATTTTTACCATGAAAATAATTATACAAAAATCCTAAATTTAGCCCCAACTTTATATTCAATTAAAATAATTTATAATCTAGCAAAACAATTAAATACATACTTATTTTTTGCAAAATATTTGTTTTCTATAAAATAATTTATGCTAATTATGATACACAGTGCCATACATATATTCATATGCGCCGATATTTGATCAAAAATGGGACACATTTATTTATTTTCTATTTACCACGATTTTAAGCATCCGTCCAAAAACTGATACTCTATATATTAATGCAACTATTTTTGTCCGTCCGTCTGTAACATAACTAAAATAAATTTTTGATTTTAACAAGAACATATCGCAACCCCGCAAAAAAAGTGTCACAACTCAAAAATGTCATATTTGAGATAAATATGTATAAAATGATTCCAAATTACTATATGTATACAGTAGAAACCGGTTATAACGACATCGAAGGGACCGGTCATATTGGTCGTAAAAAGCGGATAGTCGTAATAACCGGTAAAAATACAATTACAGTGGTGCTTCGCATAACGAACTTAATTCGTTCCGGGACCAAGTTCGTTATGTGAAACGCGTTTTCCCATTTAATACATGTTAAAAATTTTAATTCGTTCTGTAGCATAAAATATGGTACTGTAACATAAAAAAGATTGTACACACGTTTTTTTATTTTTTAGTCAGAATCAGATTTAGGAGTCTACCGAGGCTTGCAGGGTCAAATCCTCTTTCTAATTATTTCTTGTTTCATTTCAACAGAAATCACCTTCCTGCTTTTTTTATAACTCATAATATAGACACACAAAATTACATTTCTTAAAACAAACAGGTGTGTGAGTTAAGCACAGAAAAGAATGACTTAGGCGCGTTGATGCATGTTCATGCAAGTTTGAGCATCGACTGCGTGTGACCTTGCAAGTTCGGGTGACTTCGTGATACGTAGGAGCGTTCGGGCGGCAAAATTAAACACGATGCAGTTCGTTGAGCGAAGCGAGGTTCGTTGTGCGAGTCGCACAATGAACGAACAGAAAGTTCGTTGTGCGCAGCGTTCGTTATGCGAGGCGTTCATTAAGCGAGGCACCACTGTATATGAGATTCAGTTGGACTTTTATTTTGAGTCGTTAAAACCGATACGTCGTATTAACCGATGTCGTTATAACCGGTTTCTACTGTATTTCTACTAAAAATTGTCAGTAATGTACTTCGTGTACCTACCGTCAAAACTAGCATATTCTTTAAAAAATGTCACATTCTTTATTTTTTTATTCAAATACTTAATCACTTTATTAGTTACTATTTTTTAAACATCACAGGAATACTAAAATATTTAAATTAAATACCTACTGTGTATCAGTCCTTTTCCTATATTACCTTTAGAATTTTGATTTAACCTATATTGTTATAATTTCATTTTTCCTATTTCCTCAAAACTACATTTTTTGAGGAAACGTAACTTTTTTGCGGGGGTGCGATATGGGTTGGGGGGGGGGGGGGGGGGCAAAGAGTAAATAGTATTTTTTTTTTGGATTTTATTACAGGTTTAGACGAGCATCCTGCACTTTTTCTTAAAAAGTAATACAGAAAATTTTATAGATGTTGAAAATTAATGACCCCTTTCAACTGACGCCTATGTACAATAATATACAAATACGTACCTAAAACTGATAGCGTGCTGAATCATAAACATTAATTTTTTTTTTTCAGAAGGAATAATCACGATAATATGTTCTATAATTGGTATTGAATTTGTAATTATTACTAAATAGTTTTATTTGTACATATTTTGTATGTTATTAATAGCAGCATCTGTATAATAATATATCTGCAACAGGGACAAATGTGGTTTTCTTTTTTTAAATAATTTAATAATAGCATTGCTGTATAAAAAAATATAAAAATAAAATATTCTTTGTTGTTTGTTAATTTTTATTTGCCTTCTGGGTATGAATTTCTGTTTTTAAATTTTTTATTTATATCTTATTGATTTATTCTATGTCGAATGGTAAACAATTATTTATATTATAAATGATAACTTGTATTGCATGAAGCAATACATATAAGAATATATATTTTGATTCCTTCTGTATTTCGAAATATTCTCATTTTTTTCCTTTTTTATTTTCACGTAGCATTACTTTATCAAGGTAAGTTAACAAATTAAATTAATTTAAACAAATTATACAAAACAAGATTTAAATCATGAATAGAATCGTATAATTTTATGAAAGTGGCTATTTGCACTTACAGTATGTGCATGCTATTGGCTATTTGCACATACTGTATATGTACCAAGTTAAGTTAGGTTGTTAAGGGGCCATACGAGTGTGAAATTTAAAAAAAATCAATTTTTTTGTTACCTTTTTGGAGACTTTCTAGCTTCAAGAATATTCTGTGAAAATTTCAAGACCGTATCTCTAATACTCTCCAAACAGCAGCCTTCTAAAGAGCGACCGCTCGCAGATATGCAAACGATACTTATTGTTAGTTAAATCTTTAAATGCGTATTTCTCGAAATGAGATTTTTCAAATTTTCTGACATTGTAACTCAAAGAACAATTATCCGATTTACTTGAAATTTGAACTGAGTAGGTACTCTTAAATATATTTAATCTACGATGAACTAAGATATTATTTATTGGATGAAAAATGACGATTTGGAATTATAAATACTAGCATTTTATAGGCAATAAAACAGACTTTTGTTTTCATAACTACGCCATTTTGTTAGATTATGATATTTTTCGAAAATCGTAGGTCATTGTAGAGGAAATACCTTCCAGTTTAATGACATTTTTTCTTTTCTCAATTTCAACTACTTCATCGTCCGGAATCATGGCCGCAATGGAGGAGATTTTTCCGAAGACAGCGCATAAGTCGCTTAGATATCGATATTTTTACGTGAAAAAATTATGGAATACACCTCTAATATGGCTAAATATATTCTCAATTTTCCAAAATATTTAATTGAGTATTTTTCTTCCAAAAAATTTCTGAAAATCACCCAAATTTCCAGAGTTCACACTGGTATAGCCCCTTAAGTTAGGGTAGGTTAGTGTACGTTAGGTTAGTGGCAAGTCTAAATAGCCAATTACATGCACAAACGGCATATGCAAATAGCAAATAGCCAATTACATGCATATATGGTATGTGCAAATAGCCAATTGCATGCACATACTGTAAGTGCAAATAGCCTCATCCTAATTTTATAGAAGTATTGTTTTTTTTTTAAGATTTATCGTCAAGGTATGAATTAATGATTTAAATATTTTAAAACTATTATAAACAAAAGTGTTTTACATTTTGTAGATACTAGATATAGGTAATAATCTTTTTATTCATAACTAACAATAAGAAGTAATGGTAGTAGCTTCGTCATTTTTAACTAAATTAGCGGTGACGCGATTTATTAAAAAATCATTTATCTATTATTTTTTAACAAGTAACATTGTGAAGTACATTTAAATATTGATTAAAAAAATGAAAAATACGGTTGTAAGTGAGTAGTGAGCCTTGGTTATTTATTACAATCAATTAGAAATCGATTCGGACTGTCAGATCTCTTGTTATGAGTATCTTTAAAACTATAGCTAGGGCTGTACACGAGACGAACGTTTTGGTTTTTTTTTTTTTAAGTTTTGTCTCGAGACGGGATAGTAACTTAGTATACAATATTATATACATAAATAAAAGGTAAGTAATGTTCAATAGTATTTTAATAATTTATACCTGTGTAGATAAACAGGTAATATAAAAAAATTTAAGATTATCTATGTAGATGAAATAGATATTAATTCAATAAATTCAAAAATACGCCTGTTATACTTGTGTAAATAAATAGGTATATTATAAAATTAAATAGAATGTAATAAATACAAGAGTGTATCAATTTTTGTACTGAAAAATACATCCCTTTGTGAATTTGAAAGTTATCGAATGTAACGATCTTATGATGCCATATATTAGACCAGATTTAAAATACATTCACTAAAACATACGATAGCAACTCTAACACAAAAACATTTTTTTTAATTTAATTGGAATGGCTTCTGATTTTTTTTTAATTTTAAAAAGTACATGTGGTACCATCTATCGGGAAAAACATGAACTATCAAAAAATTAATTGGAATGGCTTGTGATTCAAAAAGTCTGTATAATAAGATGAAGTATTACTGTTCTAAATTCTAAAACAAAACCATAGATTTGATACTGTCACAGAATTAATATACCATTTGAAAGTGCTTGCAAGGTAACAAAACTTTTTAGTTTCTTTATGTACTGGACATAACTCAACAAAAAATTTTGTAGTCGGTCGGAATGGCTTCTGAAAAAATATATATTTTTTCAGATGCCATTAAAATTAAAATATATATTTTAATTTTAAAAGTACATGTGACGCCATCTATCGGGAAAATATTGAACCATCAAAAATTAATCGGAATGGCTTGTGAAAAAAATTATTGAAATTATAAATTGTATACATTTTTAATTTATTTACGGAACTTTTAATTAACATTTTTGGAATCAGGGTACCCTATACATACGATTGCGCTCCTAACTCGACAAAAAAAATTATGTGATGACGTCAGAGGACGGCGCGGGTGCCTCCACCATATATAAATATCGGTATGGAGAACCATACATGACTTCCATGTTCTATAATATCTTTTACAATAGATAATTGTTAATATAAAACTCACCTTTCTATTATAAATATTAGTTTTCTAATATTCTAAGCCAGTTGTAGACATTTTTGTAAAATAATAATTATCTGACATTTGAATTTCACTGCGCTTGTTTCCATGACAACATGAATTTATTAGTATTTAAAATTAAAATTTTGAGGGTGGTTTTCACCTCTTCAGTGGCTATCTAAGCACGTTTATGAAATAAGTGCCCCTTAGATTGGATTGAACTACAAGTGTACCAAGTCTTATCAAAATTGGTGAGATAATACTCACTTTTCAGACGATAATAGGTACAAAATTTCGAATATTTCGAAAACCCCTAATCCGATTAGCACCAAAATCAATAGGTCTGGAGTACTCACTGAGGCAAACATTTTCCCCAAAAATAATTCAAATCGGTGCATATCTACAGTAGTTATCGTACACGGAAGAAAATTCTACATCCAGACACACACACAGACACACACACGCACAGCCGCCATGCGGAAATTAACTTTTCTTTACGTTTTGAAGTTAGTACAATCAGAATCTGCTTTTTTTTCGGACATGATTTTTTGACGGTATTACAATACTTCCATTTCTTCGAACATGGAAGTAAAATGTATATACTATTTATAATTTCAATTCTTTTTTCAAAAACCATTCCGGTTAACTCGACAAAAAAATTATGTGATGACGTCAGAGGACGGCGCGGGCGCCTCCACCATATATAAAAATGTATATATATACTATTTATAATTTCAATTCTTTTTTCAAAAGCCATTCCGATTAAGTTTCGATAGTTAAATATTTCCCCGATGGATGGCACCACATGCACTTTTAAAAAAATAATTCAGAAGCCATTCCGACTAAGTACAAAAGTTTTTGTTGAGATGACCGGTACATAAAGAAGCAAACAAGTTTTGTTAGCTTGTAAGCACTTTCAAATAGGGTATTAATTCTGTGATAGTACCTACGGATTTGTTATTTATCTATATTTTATATAGATTAAAATAAATAAAAGGAAATTGAAATCGGATGACTAGGAGCTGAGATAAAGCTATTTTTATAACACCGATAGAGGTTATCTTTGATAGCTCATATAACAGTGTTCTACATGGATTTTAAAGTGGCTCCCTATCTAAAAATATCTATTTTGACCTTATGTATGATCACAGAAAGTGGCATACCCCAATCAAAAAGTGCAGCGTTTTGGCTTTATTTGCCACGAACCAGACATTCTATTTAAGGTTGTTGTTCACTGAAAGTCGTGGCATCTAGCGAAATTTAGCATGAACTACAGGGTTTTGATATGTCGGTTAAAAAGAACAAATAGATCTGGCAACAATTTATAATATCAGACAAGAATAGAAGATTCATTTTTAACAATATTATAATTATTACTGTTGCTGACAATGGTAATAATTATAATAACAATAGTAACTATTATTATTATAAATAAAAAAAATAAATGTAATCAATAATCACTTGATATTTACAACGCGTGTCAGTTTTCAATACCACGTTTTTATATTTCAAAGATCGCGCCGAATGCGCTGTTGCCATATCGTATATTTACGTCATGTGTTTATCAAAGTTAAAAATTAATAATTATTTAAGGAGATGGTAAATCATTCTAAAATTTTATATACACATTCCTTAATTACCAATCTATAACATATCCGTTTTTGGTTTAAATCTGACGTTTAGTTTTAATACACGAATTAAATGAATATAGAATTTCAAGTTGATCCCTATGCTTGCAATGTATAAGAGGCCAACTTTGCACGTTTATAATTAATAAACGAAATGGTAAACTGACTTGAAATTTTTTTTACAAATGCGAACTAGCTTACTTAACACAATATTAAAATTTTAACAAATTCTGTAGTGATCGATTTTAGTGAACAACAACCTTAATTCAAATTCAAATTCAAATAAACAAAAGGACAAAGAATAATAAAAACTATTACTTTTTTATATGTATATACGATTCATATGTGAAGATCAATTGACACTCAAATACTATATTTATAATACACATATCTCCATATGGCAAATAAATGATATTTTAATAGACGGAAAGAGATTAATTCTGAATCATATCGCACGGAATAGCTTAATCTTGATTCTAAATTACAGGGAGGCGTTTGTGCGTTGATAAATAATACATTTGTAAGGGTTGTGTTTTCAACCCTCTCTCTCTCACACATACAACACCGTGGGTGGTATACGGTATTTGTTATGATAATATTTACTTGTGTCCAATGTGTTTTACACGTGTGATGTTATTGTAAGTTGAAGTTTTTGTGACAATATATATTTTATGCATAACATACTCATATTGTAACTTTTACGAGCAAAAAATGGCAGTTTGAAAATTTGTCTTATATAGAAAGTAATATTATGAAACATGAATAAAAATTAGTAAAAAAAGGTTGGGTAGTTATGTTAAATCAGAAGAAATAAGTTGAAATTTCTTACAATTTGTTAAAAGACTCAAAATGACTGAAGTACTGAAATTCGTTTTTAATACGATGGAAATATTAGAATGTTAAAATATACATAAAAAATGATAAAAATCAATTTAAAAAACTGTAAGATTGACTTAAAAATTACAGATATTTAGTCCAGGAAAAATAGACGTACCTACAACAAGGAAAAAATTTGTAACGGGCTAAATTTTTGCGTACACCTTAGTTTAAAGGTACTTAATAATGTGTGAAAGTTTCTCATCGATTTGACGTGTGCAAGTGTCAATTTTGTGGGGTCAAAATTCACGAAAACGGTATTTTTCTAATATTACGAAAACGGTGACCTTTTCGAAAACAAATTTATATACATTTATGTAATTATTTAAACAAGAATTACACATTTCGACCATAAACGAAAAACCAATATAAGAAATCGATATGTGAATTGATGAATAAATATTTTAAATTTTATTTATACATGGCTTTGTAAAATCAAAAATGACAAATATATGAGTGCAAATAAGAAAGAAACAGGTCGTTATTTTGGCAACAACGAACATTGCATCTTACCCTAACACCCGCCCCGCAAAAATACTCACCTCTCCTTAAGCAAAAAATAAAACCGACTTAAAAAATCTAAAAATACTTTAAGGGGGGAACATATGAGTAAATAGGCGAATTTTAGGAATTATTATCTCAAAAACTATTTGTTTGATTTCATCCAGGTTGATTTTATTCTAAAGTATATATATTGATGTATGTATAAAAAATGTTTTATGAATATAAATCAACTGGGGGCGCTGCTATCGTGGCCAGCGTAAAACATGCGGTTCCCAGAATTACTGGCACTTGGTTGATCCAAAATAGAAAATTAAAAGACATTCTTAAAAGTTAATGTATAATGCCCTTCGCTACACAGAAAAAAAAACTGTATTGGACCAAGAAAACTTTGTTATGTATATAACGAAAACAATATTTTCTTAATATAAGAAACATACGCTTAATCCAACTACGTTATTCATTCGTTCAAGAATACTATAGTTGGTTTAAGAGATTATTGCTTATCTTAAGAAAATATTGTTTTCGTTATATACAAAACAAGGTTTACTTGGTTTGAGATATCATTTCTACCAGTTTACGTAGAATTTTTTAAACAATTTTTCTTTTCATAAAATGGCGCATGATTGACCTTTCTGGCTTGATAAAAAACAAAATAATTTAGTAAACAGAAAAATCTTCGTAACAAAGGAGAAAACCTATTCATAAATATTGTATAAAAATTTGAAACAAATCGGGCCAACGTTTTTTCAAATATTTTGAAAACGAACTCGGGAGTTATCGCATTTAAAGTTTCGCATAGGGCATAGAAGTCACGCGCTTTGCGACTCAAGTTGTTGCCATGTTGTTTCTCTATAAAAAAATTAAAAAATGAAGGAGAAATACTAGAATTCATTGCGAGCACCGTCTCATCACTTTACAGCAGGAATTTGGAGCATTCTACTTTATTTTCTCGAAGCTAAAGAGCATGAAGACGATCCACATCAACATCTAGAAAACCGCTCATTTTATCAGAAAATCCGCGACAAAACTTAAAAAAAATAACACTCGCTATCAGGTTAAAACCGAAACTAAACCGAGTATGTGTTTCACACTTGTCGGCAGCGACCGAAAACGAACCGAACCGAATGAAACCGTATATGTGTGAAATAGGCCTTATGCGGTGTTGTTAGCTAAGGGACGATATGTTCCCCTGCTTAAAGTACATAATAATTAAATTTAACAATATCTTGATAATACCATGCAGACATAAGACCTGTACTAATCAATTAGGTCACACACATACACACACAGGCAATGTTACATCGCTACAATAAAATCCACCCATACCCCGTGACTTCCACTATGCAAGAGTGATTGTGAACAGTGTCAACACAGGATCCAATATCCCCGGTTCTGATTAAGAAGTCTACGCCAGTTTATTTTGTTTGCTGAACATGCCGTTACCACCAGAGATACACCACGTCCAATAACTGCTGTGTCATAAAATACGAAATAACTCTCAAATGCGTTTATTAGATGTATTATATAAGTTTAAGTTTTCATGATTAGGTTTTGTTATTTTAAACGAATTTACTATTATTGTTAATAACAGTATTGATAATACCTATTCACAGGCCCAGATAGAGGGGGGGGCTAGGAGGGCCATATGGTCCGGGCCCCCTGTGTCTCAAGGGCCCCGGCGTCCTGAAAATTATTTATATTTTACATATTTTTCGATACTTATACTATTTTTAACAGAGGTTATTTAAAAAACATAAATATACTGCAAAAAAGTACAAGTACAAAGCAAAAAAAAATAAAAATTTTCTTAAAACCCCCTCTGATTTTTAATACTAAAACAATATCTAAAAATTATTAGAATTTTACGAGAAAAAAAATTGTTTGGAATGTCCTTACGCTCGGTGGGGGGAGGTATAGGGCCCCCAAAATGTGGATTAGCCCAGGCCCCGTTGAAGCTCTCTCAAGGCCTGATAATACTTATTGATAATTAGTTCTAAAATGTAAACAAAGTATAATAGAGCGTTTTCTATTTTTGATAATAAATCGCGTTTAAATTCAAATTTAAAGTTGATAATTGTAAATTTAATTTTTAGTTTTTAGTCGCACTGATTTGAATTATTTTTAGAGAAAATGTTTGTCTCAATGAGTACTCCAGATCTATAGATTTTGGTGCTAATCGGATTAAGGGTCTCGGAAATATTCGTAATTTTGTACCTATTATCTTCTAAAAAGTGAGTACTATCTCGCCAATTTTGATAAGACTTGGTACCCTTGTAGTTCAATCCAATCTAAGGGGCACTTATTTCATAAACGTGCCGATATAACCACTGAAAGGGTGAAAACAACCCTCAAATTTTTAATTTTAAACACTAATAAATGCATGTTGGCATGGAAACAAGCGCAGTTCATTACAATGATCTGATAAAAACAGTTTTATATTTTATACAAATAAGTCAATAAATAAATATCTTAACGATCAGTGTAATAAATCTTTTAATATCATCTCTTATGAAAACTAATCAAGATGGCAAACACTTTAATCATCTACTGAGGGTGCCAATTTATCTACACATTTATATCAACAAATAGAACCACCCCTATATATTTACTAAGCATTGTTTAATCAAGGGAGATATTTTACTCCTGATATATACAGTCAAACATCTGTAAGTTGTTCAATATAAACGAATATTTTATACTGTAGCGGTTAAAAAAATTGTCAATGCTTGGATTTTTTTTTATACAGGTATAACTAATTATTTTAGGATCGAATTGACATTTTTATTAAGTATATATTTATCTTATTCAATACCAATTTTTATTGAAAATTATTTAAAAATTTACAGTTTTTTTGCAAAGGTGTGAAATTTTTTTTTAATTTTTAATACACTTTTTTAATTCAAGCGGTCTTAAAAAAAATAACAAAATTTCAAAAATCGGTTACGCACAGACTTAACCACTGCAATTACAAAAATTTAGAACAAAACAAAAATTTAATCAGTTCAATTATTCTTTGAAAAATCGCTGGAAACGGGTCGAAAAAAGTTGATTCAAAATAAACGCATTTAAAGTTTTCTGAGAGTCATAACAGCCGTACTATTTGGCCTCTCTAAATTGACTGTAACTCAGGTAATTTTCGGAATTTTACACTAGCTTTCCCCCTTAAAAAAGTAAAATTTGATTCACATAAGTAAAGATAGATATATGACCCAACCAATACTTTTTTCACAGCCATGTTTAAATAAAGAACGTACGCAGAAAAAAATCTCGATCTTATTGAAAATTTGAGATGCAAAAATGTTTAATAAATTTATCTTGTTAATGTAACAATATATCCTCAATATAATTATTTAAAAAATCTTATTGAAAATATTGTATTCGTTTAAAAAATAAATCTTCGTGTTTATCTAAAAAACTTTGCATTTGTCAAATTATTAAATAATTTATTACATCAACTAACGAAACTCTCAAATAGATTAAACATAATGGTTGTATTAATAAATATTTATCAGTGTGAATATTTTTTACTCCACCCAACTAGTGAAAGAGTAATTTTCAATATAATATATATATTATATATATTTCAATTATAAAGCATTTTTTTGTATTTAAAATATATGTTTTCAATACGAAACAAAATTTTCACCGTGATAAGAACATTGTTAGTAATAATATACATTTATCAATAAGATAAACGTGGATATTTCCATATTGTAAAAAATTATCATATTAACAAAACAACCTCTGCGACGCCAAATCGATCACATTTTTTAACACACATTTTTTCTGGATATGCTATATTTCTTACATCGATTTTAGTGAAGACTCGATTTTCAAATCTTTATGTTTGTGTTATTTATGATTCAAAATTTGATTTTTGTTAAGTCACTTTATTTTCCGAACAACCCATTATTTAATTTATCAATAATATAATCTTGTTAGAAAACAATTCATTTTCTACACACAATTATAAAAATACAAATCCCTATACATTTATCACTAACAAAATGCAGGTGACTTGAGCAATTAATACGCCATCATCACAACAATCCCCATGGCTAAATGCATTAAGTACATAACATTTTGCACCCTTTCCAGAAGCGAGCTATCATTCTGCATCAGTTCACCTGCAACCGTTAAGGTTTCGCACCTTCAGGCATTTTGACCGGGTCCGTTTCATAGATACCCGGTGATATGTATATGTACATAAGTACTACTGTAGTTCATCATAGGCAGGTGGTGATAGGTAAAAAAAAAACACCTTTCCGCCTACGAAAACTAATTGTTATGTTAAAGATATGTGTAATAAATATGTTTGATATCGTATAGGTATATGTATGGAACCCTCTCTTAACGAGAAGGGTTGAAATATTGGGGTGTATATGTATGTAATTTAAGGGGTTTGTATTTTTTTTTCGATGGGATTTTTTACCTTTTGACAGGATGTGCCAGGGATTGTCAACAACAGGTGATTTGGGGTTAAGGGTGGATATTATTTTTGTATGGTAGGAGATAATAACTAAATTACAGGGCTACTAGTGTAGAAATCTTGTATTGATGATATATTTGGATTGTTTTTTTACTGATTTCGAATCAGTTGTGTATTTTTGATTTCTGTAAAATTAATATTTTTTTATTGTTCTGACAGGTGTATGTATAAAATATAAATAAATACGAACCACCCTGTAAAATGATGTATGTAAAGTATAACAAAGAAACTGTAAAAAATCTAAGTGAGATTTTCATTATAACAGTGTCAAATCTATGAACATTAATTTATATTAAAATTAAACACCATATCACACATTATTTAAAACAAAAACAGTATGTTTGACAAAACAAACACAGCAGTGAAGAGGGTCATGTGTAGAGAGAGGTACCGTAGTACGGGGGATGTGGTGTTTTTAGTGTTAGAGCAACTGATCCTGTGGGCATTCACTGATTTAGAAATACAGTACAATCCGGATATAACGACCCTCAAGGGACCGGCGACACTTGGTCGTACTAACCGGACGACTCACTAAACGACCGGATATTTTTTTATTTAACGTCCAAGTTAGGCCTATTTCACACATATACGGTTTCATTCGGTTCGTTTTCGGTCGCTGCCGACAAGTGTGAAACGATGATTCAGTTTGTATTCAGTACCTAATAGAAACCGTACAGAACTGAATACTCCCTCCACACGGACAGATTTCATCAGGTTTCAATTCGTGTCCAAGGAACACAAAGCAATGAACGCGTTCACACATACTCGGTTTAGTTTCGGTTTTAACCTGATAGCGAGTGTTATTTTTTTTTTAAGTTTTGTCGCGGATTTTCTAATAAAATGAGCGGTTTTCTAGATGTTGATGTGGATCGTCTTCATGCTCTTTAGCTTCGGGAAAATAGTGTAGAATGCTCCAAATTCCTGCTGTAAAGTGATGAGAGGGTGCTCGCAATGAATTCTAGTATTCCTCCTCCATTTTTAATTTTTTATAGAGAAACAACATGGCAACAACTTGCTTTCTCTCCATGATAACTACTGAGTTTATACGGAAAAAAATAAAACCTAATATGAACCGTATGAGAACCGGGTATGTGTGAAAGGGTATGTGCTGAAACCGAAAACGAACCGAACCGAATGGAACCGCGTATGTGTGAAACAAAGCTAATTCTGTCTTTTTTAAAGATATTCAGCAGTTTACCGGATAATTTAAGCTTGTGTTTTATTATGTACATATTAATATTATAGTGTAATTCTAATTATAAAATAATAGTATACATACTTAGATTAATTTCTATTTAAATGAAACAAATATTAAAATTAACAAAAAATAACTTTAATGATATTTACTTAAACATTGCACATTACATACATTTGATGAGAGAAACAATGTACCT
This sequence comes from Sialis lutaria, assembly GCA_949319165.1. Lineage (NCBI taxonomy): Eukaryota > Metazoa > Arthropoda > Insecta > Megaloptera > Sialidae > Sialis > Sialis lutaria. The sequence continues at coordinate 5,159,740 of OX439244.1, forward strand.
ACATTCTATGCATGTAAATATGTATCATATTTACTGACGTAAAAGTCTGTAATTTTACTAATCAACAATCAACATACGTAAGAGAGAGGAGAAATCCGGGACGCGGGGCGGCGAGAGGCATTGCTTGTGCGTAGATATTGGAAACATTACACTGCGCGTCGTTCTAATTAGATAATTTATTCAATTTATTGTCAAAATAGATCACTATAAGCAGTTGGTCGATTAAACCGGCGAGTCGTACTATACGGTTATATATTTTCATAGTACGTCTATATGAAACCTAATTTGAGTTTGCATTTTCATCAATAAAAACGGTTAGTCGTTATAAACGGAGTCGTTATATCCAGATTCTACTGTATTTATTTATTTTTCATAAATGTACACACAAAAAACTGTATTGGACCAAGAAAAACTTGTTTTGTATATAACGAAAACAATATTTTCTTAATTTAAGAAAAGTACTCTTAATCCAACTACATTATTTATTCGTCCAAGAATACTATAGTTGGTTTAAGAATATATTTCTTATCTTAAGAAAATATTGTTTTCGTTATATACAAAACAAGGTTTACTTGGCTCAAGTAAACCTTTTTACCTGTGTATAAATACATATGTTATGTTTCTTTTAAATAGCTTTTATAGACTTTTTAATCGTTTTACTACTAGGATATTTATATTTAAACATTTAAGTATATAAAGTAAACTGTAAATATTATGTGGGACCACTGTTTTAGTTTATTTATTTAAACTTATGCGTACATCTTGCAGTATTACACACGCTCTTCCTCAGGGTAAACTAAAAGTCATTAGTTGAAGAAAACAAAGTGTATATTTATTTGTTTTTCTCTACATAAAGCAGATGCAAGACGATTTTACAAATAGATAACTCAAAGCCAAGTAAACACATTATTTATGTACTCTATACAAAATGTAATTTGTCCTTTACATTTTATTTTAATTAAACAACAAATAAAAAAGTCAAAGTGTAAAAAATAATCTCGCTTTTTTATGATAATTTATATTGCGGATATGTGAAAACATTTTGATAAAACTTTATCTATAAGTTACAATTCTTCAATTTGAATAATTTATTTCCTTGTAGATTATATTTTTATTTGGTGGTTTAGTAGTCGAAATGATTAACTCTATAATAATGGACCAAGAGCCCATGGTAGTTTTTTACCCGTCATCGAACATCCTCAAAATAATTAGCGGATTTGCAAGTAAACATACTAAAGAACAACAATCCGTCGGTCGCCCTAATCAAATCCTGTGCATAATTAAGATAATTAACGCTAATTAGCGCAATTATTGAAACGAATTCCCGTCATAGAACATCCGAATGAAATTTATATGGAAATATAGATAAATATGTATAGTTTTAGAATATACCGGTCGCCCTCACCATATCCTGTGCAAACTACCCCAAAAACCGATTTTAGGGGGCAAAAAATATGACGGTAGTTTATCACCCGTCATAGAACATCCTCAAAATAAGTAGCTAATATGAAAGTAAACATACTAGAGAACAACAATACATCGGTCGCCCTTATCAAATCCTGTGCATAATTAAGATAATTAACGCTAATTAGCGCAATTTTCGAAACGAATTATTTTGAGGATGTTCGATGACGGGTAAAAAACTACCATGGGCTCTTGATATATAAAGGCAGTTTTTATTAAGGAGGTGGATACCATAAAAAATGAACTTCGAATAAACATTGAAAATAATAAAACATTTATATTTAAAAAAACCTTTGCAAAATTTCAAATTCATTCGGAGAATAGTTTAAGAGATATTAAATAAACAAATTCTCATTCTTGTGAGAATTGTATAATTTCGAGACATCAGTTTTCAAAGCGATGTGACAGAGAGAATTTGATAAAAATCTGAGCATACATTATTTATTCATTTACAAAGATATCTGTAAATTTTTAGAATGATTAGGAAACGCGTTTTTTAATTAAAAAATGATAATTGCGTGAATAAATAATATGCCTTCACTCTATGCGTATCCACATACGCTTACCCGCACCATTCCCCGCAAAGCCAGACCCGCACCCTATAATGTCAACTTCCTTAAATAGAATTAATACGAAATTAGTTAAATTTTATTTTGTTTTCTAATTTTAGAGGAGAAAAGAAAAAAAATGTAATTATACATTTTTTTTTATTAAAAAATAAAAGCATATTTCAAATTAGAATAATCGATCTTTGATCGATCATTAAGATATTTTGCACTAATTATAGATTTTAATAGACAACATTTGTGTATAGTATAATAAAATAATAACCATAAATGTTAACCATTTTATAACATATTGAAATTAATGTAGCATGTGCGCTTGTTAATTAAAAACATTTTCTCATGATTTAAATTCTAAATTAAACTAATAAAAATTTATAACGTTTTGTATTCAATGAAATAATAAACTTTGGAATGCAAAAATTGTTTTATAGTGTACCTAATTAGGTCTAATCATGTGAAATAGTTTATATTATACATATGTACATACACAATACACACGGATATTAATGCATATTTAAAATTGTCTCATAAATATTGAACTATTTTTTAAATTAAAAATAAAAATTGTTATAATTAAAATAAAATAATCTGCCGTGTGCCACAGGACTTTCTTATACATAATAATGACAGTAAACAGTGTACGTGATAAAATTATAGATAATAATATTACCTACAATTTTCAACTTGGCCATTTTTCTCTAATTCGCACTGTTTCAGTGTAATTCGAAAAATTCAAAAATCGATGTAGGTAAACATCCGTTTCCGGTTGAATGATCGTTTTCAAAAATAGGAGGTTTTCTTCCCAGGCAAAAATCAATCTTAAGTATAAAATTCCACATTTCTACGATTTGTCGTATTTGAGTTACAGCGTCTACAGACAGACCGACAGACACACAGACATCATGGCGAAAATAGTCAGAATGGATTCAGGGAAGGTCAAAATTAATAATTCCATCAAAAACCGGATTTCGAAAAAAATCGCGTTTACTATACTTACTTATACTATATGTATATTTCATATACATAGGTATAAGAAAGTAAAAATACCCATAACTCCTAAACGACTGATGATGGAAGGGTGTAATTTTATATTTATAATAATCTTTCATCTGGGAAGACAACCACCTTATTTTTAAAATGATCACTAAACCGGAAACGGATGTTTACTCATGTAATTTTTTTAATTTTTTGAAATAAGACAAAAATGTTTTAGATAAAAAATGTCGAGTATGTTATTATCTATAATTTATTCCCCATACATTTTTTTCCAACACTTATGATTTAGCCAGAAATATTTTTTTTTAAATCATTATTTAGAATAATCTATACTGGTTGCTGGGTGCTTTGACCGTACGGATCACGACTAATACCGTCAAGTCGCACGACGACTACTGCAAACTAAATGAATTAGAGTATACAGTGTTTATTCTCAGTATTACGTATAAGAAAGGCCCATGGTACCTATGGCAAACACGTACAGTCTCTGTAATACGTATAAGAAAGTCCCATGACACTCATGGCAGATATTTCTTCTCTGTTATGAACCATTTGAAATGTACTTAAAATCGAATACTTAGTAAAAAAAAAAAAATTAAATTTGTTTTTTCGAAAAAATGAATAGAACATAAATTATAGATAATAATATTACCTACAATTTTCAACTTTGTCATTTTTCTCTAATTCGCACTGTTTCAGTGTAATTCGAAAAATTCAAAAATCGATGTAGGTAAACATCCGTTTCCGGTTGAATGATCGTTTTCAAAAATAGGAGGTTTTCTTCCCAGGCAAAAATCAATCTTAAGTATAAAATTCCACCTTTCTACGATTTGTCGTATTTGAGTTACAGCGTCTACAGACAGACCGACAGACAGACAGACAGACACACAGACATCATGGCGAAAATAGTCAGAATGGATTCAGGGAAGGTCAAAATTGATAATTCCATCAAAATCCGGATTTCGAAAAAAATCGCGATTACTATACTTACTTATACTATATGTATATTTCATATACATAGGTATAAGAAAGTAAAAAACTGTTATAAATACCAATAAAATTGTTATGAACTAAAGGCATATACTTTAATATTAAAAAATTGTCATAGATACCACTGGACTTTCTGTCTAAATGATAAAGGATACAAAAAAATTATCAGAACATAAATTATAGATATTAATATTCTCTACAATTTTCATCTCATACATTTTTTCTATTTTTTACTGTTTCAAAAATAATTCGTAAACATTTGTTTCTAAGATCGTTTTCAAAATATAATATTTTGATCCATCTATCTTCTGTCGTTTTTTAGTTACAGGTTACAGCTTCTACAAACAAACAGAAATCATGATGAAAATAGTCAGAATGGATTCAGAGAAGGTCAAAATTGATAATACTATTCAAATCTCGATTTCGAAAAAATCGGTTTTACAATATACTAATAAATACACTCACGGAAACAATTAAAGGACCACTTAATTTTATCGAAAAAATTGCTAATTTTCAGAGTAGTGCCAATAGGTCAAATATGATTATTTTTTACATATAGGATGTGAAAATTGAAGGAAATTTTATATTCTTTTCGAATTCAGGAGTATTTTTGTGTTATTAAACGTTTTTTTATGACCAAACCGCGGTTGAATAAAAAATAAAAAAAATGATTTTTTTATATAAAAATATGGCTATAACATAAAGTAAAAATTATAGTTAACCATTCAATGATGGGGGGGGGGGGATAAATCTTAAATAAGTATATCAAACTGATATGACAGATCTGTTAGAGTTTCATGAAGACTTTTACAAGTTTTACACGTGTTGTATGTAAACAGCAACTGTATTAAAATAGTGGTGATATTATAAAAATTATTTTGTACGGGCAGAATCGAGTTGAAATATCATTGCAAATTCATAGATATTATCGCAAAATTAATACCTTATTATGTTCTTATTGGAGAGTCCTTGCTAGCTATCAAATTTTACTAGCCCCTTTATGATACCGGACATACTCTTCTTTAATATAATATTTAAAAAAATATAGATAAATGCTTGACTCAAATTGTAATTAGTACATTTTTAATACCACAGTGTCCATAGATATTATCACACCTCATTTGAGAGTGCTTGCTAGCTTGCAAATTTTACTGGCCCTTTTTTGATACCGGACAAAACGTATCTTTATTTAATATTGAAAATAATAGTTATTTGAAAAATATAGATAAGCGTTTGACTCAGATAGGCATAATGACTAATTAAAAAAAAACTATTCTATGATGATCTTACCTGTCTCTTTTTTCAAAAAAAAAATACTAATTTCTGCAGAATATAAAGGTTTAATCGCAAAATTTGACTCTTTTAAAACTAATTTCGAATTTGACGCCTAAACGCTGGCAGATGACATATCAGAGTTGTGACGTCAGACTCCTTCTCAAAATAATCAAAAATTTAGAGTTAGACAATAATTTAATTGTTTTGTGTGTTAAAAATGAATTCCAAAGTATATAAATTCTTAAATAAAGTGTGTACCAATAATCTTGTAAGAGGAATTGATATTTGTCGAAAATAAAATCACTTTTAACGTTTACTGATGCGTGACGTCATTCTTTCTGATTGGTGTTCCATTTAACATGGCGGATTGCTGTATTTTGCATTTTTATTTTAACAAAAATAATATTAACCTCGCTTTTAATATAACATTAAATACGTGTTGTTTTAAAATCTTTTTAACGTATTTCATTATTTAAAATTATAATTTCAATTATACTTTGTTACTGGCATCTAATCATGCCGATTGCAATTAGTACATTTTTAATACCACAGTGCTGAGATAAACTAACAATTCCGGATATGTGTATAGAAAAGGAAACGTCTATGTATCTGAGTAAAATATTTGATTAATCAAAGACCATTGTTGTTACATTTTTAATTGGCATTAAATGTTAGCAAATTTAAACGTTGACTGTAATTATTTATAAAATTTCGTAATAAGAAATAATTGGATCGATTGGCACCATTGCATCGACAAAAAGGCGTGAGACATTTTGTAACAGGGCCTTATCTATATATAAATGTCGTTTTACACCTTGTATTTTCATATGAATAATACAGGGCCGAGTTTATTTCTACAGTAAAAAAAGTAAATATGATATTTGTAGAAATTTTTTTGTAATTCATATTTTTTTCTGTTTATTTTATATAAAAATTAAGAAACTTTAAAACCACTTGTATGTATTAATAATACGTCTATTAATTATTTTATAATGAGTTGAAGATAACACTGCGTAATAATAGTAAATGAATTTATTTTGAAACTAATAATTAGAATAGAATAATATTTTGTTTAAATACACGACTATACTATTAAATAATGGCCAAAACACTATAAAATAACTGCTATTTATTTTTTTTAATGAATCGCTATTATATGTTAATTTATATATAAATACAGCTATGCGCAAATATAATTATTAGTTTTTATGTTTCGTTTTAGTTTTAATAATATATAATATATACATATGTATGTACTAATAATATTCATATATCAGTTTTCGAATTAGTTATAGTAATATATTAAATTTTATTTAAGGAGGTAGACACCATAACAAAATAAGCCGAGAGATTTCAATGAAACTTTGAAAGTAACAAGACATTATTTATATTTTAAAAAATCTTGTATAATTTCAAATTCATTCGAGGAATACCCGGGAAAAAATGATAAGATATTAGCATATATTACAAGATCCAATTGGTCAGATATGATAAGATATGCTTGGATCCTGATTTTGGCACGATCCAAGAACGCATTATAATATATTGTAATATATTGCAAGATATAGTTATATATTATAATATATACTAATGCCTTCTTGGATCGTGCCAAATTCAGGCTCCAAGCATATCTTGACATATATTACAATATATTAGCATACATTAGTATATATGTTAATATACAAGTATATCTCGACATATATAACAATATATTAGCATATCTGTTAATATATTTGTATATCTTGGCATATCTAAAAATATATTATAATATCTTATAATATATGCATAGAGGGGGGGGGGGGTATCCATCTATTATCTATCCCAATACTACACAGAATCGTCCAACCAGGGAAAACTCGTACTGAATCTATAATCAAATGTCACATATATTATATAATTAAATAAACATATATAGCAGCTTCATTTACTTACGTCCGTATTAACTTACTTGAATGCACCTATGTAAACATTAGAGTTCGTTGGTTGCTTATATACTGATTCAAAGTGAAATCACACTGCTAGTGAGAGGCAAGTTACACCAACTTTTACGAACATAGTATGTATAGCTATTACATATATACAACATACTCGAATATTATTTAATCAATTAAAAAAAATAATCCATATGCGTATTAAGTAATATTTGAGGCCCGTATTAATAAAATAAAAAAATATATACAAAAACTGTATAGAAATATTGTGACTATTAAAGAAATCCGAAATATATGTATGTATAGTAAATAAATGAAGAAAACCATGTGACATTTGCTTATTAAATATTCTTTTAAAGTAATTTTCAGTTCTTCAACAGACGGATCTATTATAGATTTAGGAATTTTATTGAAAATTTTAATTGTATTGTTAACTACATTTCTATTGACAATTTGTTTACGTGTTTGAATAGATTTCATATTGTGTTTGTTTCTATGTTGTAATTATGGTCATTTATATTACATAAATCAGTTTTTTTTTTGTGAATAACTCATTTTCTAATAAATTAATACCTATCGATTATATTTAAAAATTTGTATTATATAAGCAGTGGACGGCAGTGTTCCCTGGGTCATATCTGGCCATAATACGAAGCAATTTATTTTGTATTTTGAGTATGTTATAGGTATGAGAAGAGAAGCACAAAAAAATTCCATATCTAATAATTAAATGTATATAAGCTAATACACATGTAACAAAACATTTTGCACAACCTTGTTGCTTAACACTCTAAGTGCGTGCACGAATTTTGAGATTTTGGCTGTAACGGAGTTTATATTTCTCTTACAAGTTAAATTTCGGTCTATTAATATCACTAAAAATTGTATTTTTTGAGAAATTATCACACCTGACTGGTGTGATCATAGAATTCAGTGATTATAATTTCAAAAATGTATTCATCAATGTTTGTATAAAAATTGTCAACACAAGTTGTAGAATTTTTAGATAAATGCGTGGGAACATCATTTTAAAAAAAAAGTTTCACCAAAAATATCCACTACCTATTTTAAAATATGATGAATGTACTTTTTTGAAAACAAAATATCTCAAAAACTATTAAAAATAGAGTAAAACTAAAAGATATTAATTTTGTAGAGAAATGCATAAAATTTATTTTAAAAAATATTTCACTGTCCAAAATTTTGTTTAAATATTTTTGTTCTTAATTTATAAAATTATATTGAAAATTTGGGTGATATGTCAACTGTGAATTTTTAAAACAAAAATATATGTTACTTATAACTTTATCATTCCTGATTATATGGGCAATTCTAAATAAAATTTACTTATTTCGTGAAATCAGAATATATATACAAAACTACATATACAAATAACGCGAGTGCAATATTAAATTCAAGTCAAGTGAACATTAGAAAAAAGAATGGTTGATATTTGAATTTTTTATATTTATTATTATTAATTTAATATTATTAAAATTCGTTGCTTATTTTGTTAATGTATAATAGCAATGCCAACATCAGGGAGGGAGACTGGGCTACCGCCCGGGATGCCAGTTCAGAAGGAGCAATGGACAGTTACATGGAGAAAAATTTGGCTTATATTCTAGTCAAAATTTTTTCTCTTTAATCTGATTTTACCGTTTCAGGGTATTTAAAAAAATTTTATTCCATTTCTTCAGAATTCATTGCGATATAAATATAAAATTTGATAATCGTTTTAGTATAAATACGTGCTATCGATTTACAGTATCAAGTAATGATTATTTAGACCAGGCTTGTCCAACCCGCGGCCCGCGGGCCGCATGCGGCCCCCAAGCATATTTTGTGCGGCCCGCATAAGATTTATTATAAAATATAAAGATAAAAAATATAATATTAAGATAAAAAAAAGTTAAATATGAAAATAATTAACGTTATCAGGTAAAAAAAGGTCTTCAGATTTTTTGTGTTATAAAATACCACAGTGTACATACAGAGATATAAATAAATTAATCAAGTCAAAAAAAAAGGTCTTAAAATTTTTTTGCGGCCCTTAACAAATTTTTTCGCTATTTTTTTGCGCTCTGCGGCCCACGAGGGTCAAAAGGTTGGACACCTATGATTTAGACTAAAGAAGTGTAGGGCCAGCGGCCTTTTGATTTTTATTCAGTATTTATTTGTTCTTAACCCTTAATTACTCGTGTGAAATACCGTAACACAGTTACTCACGTGGTGTATTTTATACACCACAAAAAGCTAGTTTTTGGGAATTTTGATGATTTTATATTAATTTTTTTGCCCAATTCATATTATGTAGGTAGGTATTATTTTTGAGAAACTAAGATTTTTTTTAAATAATCCAACTAAAAATTAAGAAATAAATTAGAAAGAAAAACTAACTAAAATAAATCTAAAAAAGTTTTTTGCTATCCGATTTATTGCAAGATGAATATGAACATTTTATTTTTATTGGTAATTTTTTTAATTTTGCTCTTTTGACAAGATGTCTTCCATCAGTAGCATCACTAATGTTCTCAAAAACACGCGGTTCTTCGCTTAGGATGCTGTTGTTTGTGCGTCAATACCATCTACATTTAATAAGTAAAAAATTAATACAAACTGCTACAATCCTCAAATTTTTACTGCCGGATTCCTATCACCATTGATATTGGTCAAATGTAATATTTTGTTATAACAAATGTTAATCATTTAATAAATTTATTAATTTAAAAAAGTAACAGCCACTTTATTTACAAATACTTTACCACCGGGCGTTTACCTAATACATAAAAAAATATTTTTTTTAAGATATGATAATATATTAGCAGATATAACAATATATAAATATATATAACAATATATTTTCGCATCTGAGGGCTGATATATATTAAGATATGATTATATATTATCAGATATGTCCATATATTAATATATATTACAATATATTCTTGGCTATGATAACTCAAAAAATAAAATTTATTAAGATATAATAATACATTAGCAGATATATCTATATATAATAATATATTACAATATATTCTAAGCTAAGTGAACTCTTTTCAAAATAATATTTTTAAGATATCATAAATATATTAGCAGATATATAAATATATAAATATATATAACAATATATTCTCGGATCTGAGGGCTAATACATATAAAGATGTTACTATATATCAAAATATATAACAATATATTTTCGGATCTTAGGGCCAATATATATTAAGATATTACTATATATTATCAGATATATCTATATAAATTAATATATTTTAGGCTCAAAAATTAAGATATTACCATATATAACGAGATGCGAACATATCTTATAATATCTCGTTATATCTTATCATTTTTTCCCGGGTAGTTGAAATTTAATAAACAAATTAACATGCATTCTTATGAAAACTGCATAATTTCTCGAGACATGACAGAACTTTTCAAAGTGATGTGACAGAGAGAATTTGAGCATATATTCTTTATTCATTTACAAAATGTAAATTTTCATAATGATGAGAACCGCATTTTATTAATTAAAAAATATGTGTGTGGAAAAATAAGAGAAAGACACATCTATGTGATTTTGCATGCTCCAGCGAGAGACACGCCTTGCCTTCGCACTCTGTTTATCCACAGACGCTTACCCGCACCGTACCCCGCATCACCAACACAGCAACTTATCGTACCAACCTTCTTAATATACATATTAATTTATTATTATGAATTTATTATCAATAAAAATATTACTTTTTACAATTATAATTTTGTTCAAGAAATACTATAATTCTAAATACTTACATTGTCAAAATTAATTAATAATTATAATGTTACCAGAAAAATTGCTTCCCCAGTCAAATCATAACTTGATTTGCTTATCCATATCTAATTATTTTTTACACCCATAAAATGGCCAAATCTTTTTGAACAGCCTGCATTTTAAATAAATAAACCCACTTAATTATTTATATTGAGGGAAAAAACAACTGATGCCTAGTTTCACGAATGACAGGTATCTATAGCTTGCTTCAAACTGATAACCTTGTATTTGAGTACTCAGAAGTTTTTTTATCAATTGGTATATTCAGATATCTATCGTTTGTGAAACTGGACATGAGTATTATAATTAATTCGATGATTTTCTTATAAAATTAGTTAGGTACAAAATGTTTTCAATACGAACCTGTACATTATCGAGCCCGATAATTAACAGCAGAATGACCGGCTGGACATAAATCAGATCAGAGCCTTAATTAGGCGAGAAGTCCACACTTCCTCTCCCGCCTCGGACACACAAACCTCCCCCCTTTCTTCCCCTTGAACCCCCGCGATCGGGTCTAATCAACGCGTACGGCAACATTGGGGCCAATTACATAAATTGCAAACAGAACATATAAACAACGTGTTGGCACGCCGAAAGATCTGGCAGGTGGATATGGGTGGATATATGTATGTACATGGGTGTCTCAATGATAGGGTAAAGGGGTAAATGTGTATTTTCTTATTTATTTAATTTCCCAACACTTACTGTCATGTCCGGAATCATAAACGGGCTAACAAAGTTTTTTAGTTAGCAAGCACTCACAAATGAGGTAAGTATTCATTTTGTGATAGCATCTATGGATTTTCTATGGAATTTAGAGCAGTGATACTTCAACTCATTGTAACACAGTTGGCGACTCTGACCGTACAAAATAATTTTTATAATATCACCACTGTTTTAATACAGTTGGTGTTTACATACGAGTGCGGAAAACTTGTCAAAGTCTTCATTAAACTTCAAGAGAACTGTCATATAAGTTTGATACCTCATTTGAGAGTGCTTGCTAGCTAACATAATAGCAAAATAGTTAAACTATGTATAAACAATTTTTGTTTTATTGGGCTAGAAATGTACATATTTATTTTCTTGCATCTTTTAATTTGTCCTGTGTTACATTTAACTTTTTAAAGATTTAAAGGTTTCTATTAATTTTTTCTACATTATGTACGAGAAAACAAAATAAAGTTTAGATTTATTTATATTATTATTATAAATGACACATTTACTGTCCTTTTACTGTCTTATTTTTTCATTCAAAAGATAAAATTACTAATTTTCCAAAAAAAGTTTTTTTTTAATTATCATACAAAATTATATATAAAATGTTCCATAAAGTACTTACCATTCTCTTCACTTTTAAAAACAAGTCCACTAAAAGAAAATACTGTTCCTATACCCAGAAGTCCCGGCACAAATGACAAACTATAAAAAATATATTGTATTAACAGAATATTAATTTAAAAAAAAAATTAAATCTTTTACCCTTTAAAAAAATTATGTAGGCACATTGTGCACATGTACAATCCTAGTTTATTTATTTAGGGAACTTCGATGTCACAAAAGGTAAACTGTGTAATCAGATAAGTAAATTGTCGTTTTCTCTTTATTATTTTTTTGGTCGTGTTTTTTGCATTGATGTTAAATATTTATAAGTATGTATTTGCTTTGTCTTTTCAGAGATATTTCAATGATATGTTTTTAGTTTTAATTGAGTTATGTTTTATACATTGAAACACAGATATTTTAAATTGATGTTTTGCTAGCTAATAATTTCCTGAATGATAAATTATCTTGTATTTAAATTAATAGAGAATTAGATCTAATAAAAAATGGTGTAGATATAATTTAGATATTTATATCAAGAAGTAATAAATTTTGTCAAAACTTTTAAATTTAAATCATTTATATTTATTTAAATTAACAAGTCCCCCCACTTTTTTTGTAAAAAATATTTCATTACACTTGACTTATACTCAGAATCCTAGAAAAGTTAATAGACTACAAAGAATATATGTATTTATTATATGTAGTAATCTAATAAATGTCGTATTTATGAAATAATTTATATTTTTTAATTAAATTTTTTATGAGAAATAAAAATTATGTTGATATATTTTAAATGTTATTATTTTATTATCAATATTCATATATAAAATTGAGGTTGACTGAGTTTTCTGTACTTAACATTTTACTATTAATCATAAAGAAAATAATTTCTAAATTCTATTACAATGAAAATATTTTATTTTTTCATTGTTGTGATTTGTTTAATTATTAATGCAAACACACAAAAAAATCGAACAGTTGATCCTGTAAGTTACATAAATATTATATACAGTGAAACATGATTTAGTGGGACTTGAATAAGTGGGAAATTTCTACTATATAGAATTCATACCGAGGTCACACCACTTCTACATTTACACCTTTATAACTGGGTAAATGGGACACCTCTCTAAGTGGGATAAAATAACTTGATTAAGTGGGAAACTTCTTTAACTAGAATTTATACCGAGGTCACGTCACTTCTACATTTGCACCTTTATAACATAGATAAATGGGACACCTCTCTAAGTGAGATAAAATAACTTGATTAAGTGGAACTTAGATAAGTGGGAAATGTCTATAACTTGAATTCATACCGTCACGCCACTTCTACATTATATAACTGGGTAAATGGGACACCTTTTTAAGTGGGATAAAATAACTGGGTCCTTGTGATTCCAATTATCCAGGTTTCGCTATAATTAAAACAATGAATAGTAAGGAATTTAATGTATATTTGCATTTCAGGATATATTCAGATGTTTTAACGAAGGAAAATTCGTCGATCCTAAAAACTGCTCTAATTTCTACAAATGTTTGAACATAAATGGAGATAACCTTGCTATACAGGACTATTGCCCAGAAAATAAGTTTTTCAATCCTATAACTGATGATTGCGATGATCCTGATCAAGTTAACTGTCCGTTGGTTTTTCCAAAAATGCCGAAAAAATAATATTCGATTCGTATAAATCTCAACTTTTCGTTACAAGTTGCGTCTTATTAAGTTTTTTTATATAAATGAAATTTTTAAAGGAAACTTTCTTAAAATGTTAACTAGAATAAGATGTGACTTATATACAGAAGTCAAGACATATGTTACACATTTTATAATGTATTTATTTAATTGAATAAATTATATTAATGAATAATTGAAATACTTTTTCTATTCCAGGAGTTCCTAACCTTTTCCCTGCAGTGATCTCTTTTAAAAGAATGATTTTATTTATAGACCCCTTACATTTTTAAACAATTTATGATTTTCATTTTCTTATCTTAAGTCGATATTTCTATAGCAAATTGAAATATGATTTATATGATGCGCATGAAAATTATCTACCATAAAATTTTGAATTTTAGATTTCGTTTAAATTATGTTTATTTTATAGAAAATGACGTAAAAAGTTGTAATTTTTAAACCGCAGTTCTGTACCTGTTCTGTAGGGGGTTCGACGTTCCGATTTTTGAGTAGGACGCAATATGAATGTAATAGAAAGATTTATAATCCATGATTCCTGTATAAATATATGCAGATTTTATCCTAGTTTCAAATTTTATAGTCAAATTCATTGAAATAATAATATATTTTGGCTCAAGATATTTTTTCTGTAGCAAGTCGACAAGGAACAACTCGCCCCACAAAGGGGCTGGTTGTTCCTCAGTTGAGGTAAGTTGTTCCTCTGTCAACTTCAATCATTAATAAGGTAATATTAGTTGGAAAGGTATGTATAAAATAAATAAGGCACATTTACTGAATATTTATGAAAGTTTCATTTATAATATGAATAAAGTACAAAATTTTAATGTTTTTGACATATTTTCAACAAACAGGCTATAATGAAAACAAAAATATAAACATAATAGTAGCAAACATTATTACTAATAATGTAATACAACCTATTAATTAGGGCTTATGACTAATAAACATCTATAATATTAATCAACTTATATGGTCAACAATATGGTCTTTCAAAGTTTTCGATTTTTGAAAATTTTAGAAAGAAAAATGGCCGTAACTTTTGAACGTGTGATCGGATTTGATTTTTGTTGACGAATTTGAAATCAGCGTGTCAAAATCTATACATTGATATGTACAACACTTCAAAATTCGACAAAAAAACTTTTGCGAAAAATCGAAAAAATGTCGGTTTTTGACCAATTTTTTTTCGAATTTTAAAGTATTATACATGTCATCAGATAGATTTTGATACGCAGATTTCAAATCCGTCAACAATTAAAAATCAAATCCGAGCACACGTTTGAAAGTTATGGCCATTTTTTCCAAAATTTCCAAAAGTCGAAAAGTTTGAAAAGCCATATCTCGGAAACGGTTTGAAATAGAGAGCTACGGTTTAAAAATTTCAACTTTTCACACCATTTTCTATAAAATAAACATTATTTAAACGAAATCTAAAATTCAAAATTTTATAGTAATTTTCATTCACCAAATTTCAATTTGTCATAGATATTTGTCAAATCATAAACTAATACATAAATCAGTAGTGTCTTTAATAGACCATATATGAAGAAAACTAAAACTTAATGAAGATAATTAAGGTAACTCCAAGTATTATTTATACAAAAAAAGTACGTTAAAAAATCAATTTTTTTAAATACTTTTCAAATAAAGTTTGTTTCTTTTTTGTCTGCAAAAATATAAATCGATTTCTATTTAAAAAAAATTTGCTGACCTCAAAATAATCATGAAACCTCCACTCAAGGTCAAAATTGATTATATCCTTTCAAATCCTGAAAGTTTTGTACCCAAAATTTTCCACAAAAATCCTTATTTTTCCAGATATTTTAGTCTCAAGATAAATGTATATTATCCTTTATGTAAAATTTAAAAAGCATGCAATTAATATGTGAATAAAATTTAATATATTAATACAATAAATTAACATCATTATTTTTTATATCATTAAATATTTTACGATATCAGTTTTTATTCATTTTGAAAAGCAAATTACCGAATCTATTAAAATAAATAAAAACTTTTAATTTTCTTTTTAAGAAATTTGTACAAAAAATATCATTTCTGTATTTGTCTTCAGAAAGATACAATCATGAAGACGGCTATATTTATATATTTGTTATTCATTTGTCTGATTATTGAAATCCCAGGAAAACAAATCGTAAGTACAATACAATGTTAATTTCTGCTATGAAGTAAATACTTTAACTTTATTTCGTACCGAAATTAAAAAAAAAAACACTGTCTATCACAGTCTTATAATTACTGAAGCTGATTTTGTTAGAATTTTTAGAAACTATAAATAAAATTATAAATAATTTTCTATTAAAAATTCAATTTATTTAATATTAATATAATTTAATAAATATATTTTTACTTTCTATTATAGTTAATGAACAAAAGCATCAATCCGTCATCTCCGGATTATGTAGACTTCTACTGCACTGAACCCGGAGTCTACCCGGACCCAAATGACTGTAGTAACTTCATCACTTGCATTCAAGAGGGCAAGAAATTAAAAGCCCTGAAGCAACCGTGTATTCTTGGTAAAATGTTCGATGCAGCTAGTCAAAAATGCCAGGATTTAGATAAAGTGAACTGTCCTTATTTTCATCCAGTGGATAACAGCATATAATTGATTTTAAATAAATAAATATGTGTTATTTTGTAGATCGTTGTAGAATAAAAATGTAAATGAGATAATAAATTTATGAAAATGATTTTTTTATATTTGATTTTTCCTTATTTAATTTTTCTTCCATTTGCTGTAGAACAGGCATAGGTAAAAGTATAGGTATTCTAATGAAATTTTCATGAAAAATCAATTTAAATTGAAAAAAAACTTTCTGTATTTACAAAAAATAGGAATTCATGTAAATCTTGAAAGCTAATATCTTTGAAACTAATGATCATAGAATAATAAATAAAACGTCGTTAGATAGCTTATACAGTCCTTTTTATAATAAATCTTTTATCCCTCAAACCTTAAATTTAATAGCATAAAAAAAGTTTAACTAATTTTTTATAAGATTTTATATACGACATGTATAAGTATATACACACGATTTTCAATATTTCACCCTCTGTCACAGATGAGGGGTTGATTCTATGGGAGTGTGGAAGTTTTAGGAGGAAAATCTACCCCATATCTCGCATAAATTTTGTATAATGAATAAAAAATGAAAAATGCTAATAGAAAGTTAAAAAAAAGTTTTAACCCTCCATCCCTCAACCCTTAAATAAATTAATACATTAAATATGTATAATAAATATAAAAAAAATATTTTTATTATAATTCATCTTCATATTTGGTATTATAAAGAATATTCCTACGAAAGAATAAAAATGAATCCCTTTTTCCGAGGTATAATTTCACAACAAAATATGTTAGATTTTATTGTAAACATGCGTAGAATTTAATAATATTATAAATAGATAATAAAAATACATATTAACATGTAATAAAAAATAACAATAATAAACTTTAATAAACATAAAAAATTAAATAAAAATTAATAGAAACGTTTTAATTAAAATGTTTTACTTATTTTAATTTAATTAATAATCAATTATTCTAAATATATAAATTTAAAAAAAATTTAATCAAGTTGGCAGTGTTATAGTAGAGTTTAAGAACTATGAAACTATTATTGTTTTTAATATTTTGCTCCACTCCAATAATATTATCCATAAAACTACTAAAAAGTAAGTAAATATTTATTAAATTATAAATTGAAATAAACTAACACCAGTATATCCAACCAGTAATCTCTAGAAAACTATTATTTATTTATTGTAACATATATTTTAAAGAAAGGTAACTCAAATTCTTTGTTTTTACAGAAAACATAGTATGTAATTACAATAGGGATAGTGAAGAAAGAAATGGAAATGGAAAATTCACGATTGAGGACATACACCCTTTTCTCTGCACACATATTGTTTATAACTATGTAAAACTGGAAGATGATGGAACAGTAAAACCGCTCAGTGTTAATGAACCAGGTAAGAAATTAATAAAAAAAATTAATCAAAACCCACCCATTTGACACAACTCAAAAAATACCCTTGTCAATCGATTCGTGAATCAATCCCGAGTCCAACGAGATACATGAAGCCATATATGCAACATTTTGAGGGGGGGGGGGGAGTCATGACCGGAAAAATTCTAAAAATAGGCTAAACTAGAGCCACATACCTACCATTTAGCGAAAACCCGAGGTTTCTAGGTTGTCAGGGGGCCGAGATCTAAGCGTTACCACTTCGTGGGTTGCGCTAAAAATGATTGGGCTCTGTACTCTGTACCCCAATTAATTATATTTTATTTTACAGAAAAATTTCAACAATTTAATGACTTACGTTCAATCAATCCTGAACTGAAAACATTACTCGCCGTTGGGGGATGCGGAGCTTGTGATACATTTTCTAATGTAAATATTGTTCCAATTATTTTTATTCATCTCAAAATTAAAAATTTTAATATAAATATTTGCTAAATATGTGATAGGTTACAAGTGACAGAACTAAAAGAAAACGTCTGGTATCAAGTGCATATAAATTAATGATTGATAATGGTTTTGATGGGATTGAAATCAATTGGAATTATCCTGGTTATCGAACGAATAACCCTAATGATAAAGAGAGCTACTCAAAACTGGTCAGAGATTTTTCAAAAAAACTTAAGAAAAGACACATACTATCTGCCTCTTTACCTTATAGTGGAAATGTAGCAGATTTTGGTTATGACATACCTGAGATTTCAAAGTAATATTAATATGTGCTTGCTTACTTATAACGTTTTTATAATTTAACATAAAATATTTATTATAGACATTTACAAATAATGAATGTTATCATGTACGATATGCATGGACCATGGGGTCTAACTCTTGGACATAGTGCACCTATTATCAAAAATAGTACAGACAGGAATGAAATTTACAAAAGCGTTGAAGGTAGTGTTTAATATTGGTTAAATAAAGGAACACCCCGAGAGAAACTTAATGTAGGTCTTCCAACTCATGCTAGGACTTTTACAACATATCCTGGTAAGACAGAACCTGGAGATTACTTCGACGAACCAGGACCTCCAAGTAAATATACTAACGTCTCTGGAAGTTACCCATATCATGAAGTAAGTGAAATGATCATATTTATTATATTATATACCTAAGTCAAATTAATTATTAATATTAATGTATTTTGCAGGTCTGCGAGGAAGATGGTTGGACAATATTTTGGGATGATTCGAAAAATGCAACTTATGCTGTAAAAGATAATGTTTGGATAAGTTATGATAATGCAAAAGTATACCGAATGAAATCCGAGTTAGTCAATAATTTAAATCTTGGTGGTGTTGCAATTAGTGCCTTAGAAAATGAAGACTTCCATGGAAAATGTGATCGAGCTTACAATTTATTGCATCGAGCATATACAACACTAAACGGATGCGAACCACCGGTATGAAAACCTCAAATTTAATTGCATTCGATAATTCAAAAATAATTAAAACTTTTTACAGGAACATCCACTTAACAAACCCACAACAACAGAATCCACATCAAGTCTAAATGTTACTGGAACCACACAAAGTACTGAATCATTTCCAGAGACAACTCCACCTACAGAAACTACACACAGTAGTGAATCATCTACAGAGACATCTCCACCAACTGAAACTACATACAGTACTGAATCATCTCCAGAGACAACTCCTCCTACAGAAACTACAGACAGTACTGAATCATCTCCAGAGACAACTCCTCCTACAGAAACTACACACAGTACTGAATCATCTCCAGAGACAACTCCACCAACTGAAACTACACACAGTACTGAATCATCTCCAGAGACAACTCTTCCTACAGAAACTACACACAGTACTGAATCATCTCCAGAGACAACTCCTCCTACAGAAACTACACACAGTACTGAATCATCTCTAGAGACAACTCCTCCTACAGAAACTACAGACAGTACTGAATCATCTCCAATGACATATCCACCAACTGAAACTACATACAGTACTGAATCATCTCCAGAGACAACTCCTCCTACAGAAACTACAGACAGTACTGAATCATCTCCAGAAACAACTCCATCAACAGAAACTACACACAGTACTGAATCATCTCCAGAGACAACTCCTCCTACAGAAACTACACACAGTACTGAATCATCTCCAGAGACAACTCCACCAACTGAAACTACATACAGTACTGAATCATCTCCAGAGACAACTCCTATTACAGAAACTACACACAGTACTGAATCATCTCCAGAGACAACTCCTCCTACAGAAACTACAGACAGTACTGAATCATCTCCAGAGACAACTCCACCAACTGAAACTACATACAGTACTGAATCATCTCCAGAGACAACTCTTCCTACAGAAACTACACACAGTACTGAATCATCTCCAGAGACAACTCCACCAACTGAAACTACATACAGTACTGAATCATCTCCAGAGACAACTCCTATTACAGAAACTACACACAGTACTGAATCATCTCCAGAGACAACTCCTCCTACAGAAACTACACACAGTACTGAATCATCTCCAGAGACAACTCCTCCTACAGAAACTACAGACAGTACTCAATCATCTCCAGAAACAACCCCATCAACAGAAACTACACACAGTACTGAATCATTTCCAGAGACAACTCCACCTACAGAAACTACACACAGTACTGAATCATCTCCAGAGACAACTCCTCTTACAAAAACTACAGACAGTACTGAATCATCTCCAGAGACAACTCCACCAACTGAAACTACATACAGTACTGAATCATCTCCAGAGACAACTCCTCCTACAGAAACTACACACAGTACTGAATCATCTCCAGAGACAACTCCTCCTACAGAAACTACAGACAGTACTGAATCATCTCCAGAGACAACTCCACCAACTGAAACTACACACAGTACTGAATCATCTCCAGAGACAACTCTTCCTACAGAAACTACACACAGTACTGAATCATCTCCAGAGACAACTCCTCCTACAGAAACTACACATAGTACTGAATCATCTCCAGAGACAACTCCTCCTACAGAAACTACACACAGTAGTGAATCATCTACAGAGACATCTCCACCAACTGAAACTACATACAGTACTGAATCATCTCCAGAGACAACTCCTCCTACAGAAACTACAGACAGTACTGAATCATCTCCAGAGACAACTCCTCCTACAGAAACTACACACAGTACTGAATCATCTCCAGAGACAACTCCACCAACTGAAACTACACACAGTACTGAATCATCTCCAGAGACAACTCCTCCTACAGAAACTACACACAGTACTGAATCATCTCCAGAGACAACTCCACCTACAGAAACTACACACAGTACTGAATCATCTCCAGAAACAACCCCATCAACAGAAACTACACACAGTACTGAATCATCTCCAGAGACAACTCCTCCTACAGAAACTACATACAGTACTGAATCATCTCCAGAGACAACTCCACCAACTGAAACTACACACAGTACTGAATCATCTCCAGAGACAACTCCTCCTACAGAAACTACACACAGTACTGAATCATCTCCAGAAACAACTCCACCAACTGAAACTACACACAGTACTGAATCATCTCCAGAGACAACTCCTCCTACAGAAACTACACACAGTACTGAATCATCTCCAGAAACAACTCCACCTACAGAAACTACACACCGTACTGAATCATCTCCAGAAACAACTCCACCTACAGAAACTACACACAGTACTGAATCATCTTCTGAAACAACGCCTTCTACGGAAACGGAGTCTTCTTCTGAAACAACTGTATCCTCTTCCACAACAGCCACACCAGCACCACCATCTACAACAGAAACTACTGAATCTACAAAAACTACTACTTCATCAAGTCCTGGAGGTGGTTTTTGTTCAAAACCAGGCAATTTTTCAGATGGAAAAAATTGCGCCAAGTATTACGAATGCATACTTTGTGGAAATGATAGCTATGTGTCTGTTCCTCACTTCTGCGAAAAAGGGTTTCATTTCGATGAACAAACTAACAGATGTACATATCCAGTAAACACTGAATGTCCGAAGTCTAAATGTGTTAAAAGTGGTGTCTTCTCTCATCCCAGCGACTGCATTAAATATATTCAATGTGAACGTCATTTGTATGGTTACAAAAAAATATACCATGAATGTCCATATGGATTACATTTTGATCCTTTACTAAAGAAATGTTCTTATTCAGAAAATTCTCACTGCCCTGCATTCCAATGTAGATCTCCAGGAAACTTCACATATCCATTGGATTGTAAAAAATATTTCGAATGCTTAGAATCAGATATAAACGAATTAATTCCTACTGTGAACGAATGTGAAGGGGAGTTACACTATAATCCTGAAACACGTCATTGTGATGATCCAAAAAATGTTACATGCTCTACATTTAGTAAAAACATACCTGGCGTATTTGTTCATCCAACTAACTGTGAACATTTTTACAATGTATTTAATAATATTTCAATTGAATACACATGTCCCACGCCACTTTTATTTAATCCTCAAATTGATAAATGCGATGATCCTGCAAATTCACCATGTCCAATATTCCGATGTTCTAGTGCTGGCAAATTTCCAAACGCCAGAGATTGTAACAAATACCACGAATGTTATTCAACAAAATTCCACTACAACATAGATCACACTTGCCCTCCATCATTGCAATACGACCCATTTACCGGATTCTGTGACTACAAGCAAAACGTCCAATGTCAAGTATTTAACTGCGTTGAAGAAGGAAGATTTGCTCATAAACGTAACTGCAGTAAATTTTATGAATGTAAATTATTTAGAGGTGTTCTCTTTAAGAGAGAACACGACTGCTTCCCTGGAACGATATTTGATCCTGTTTTGGGTACTTGTAGAATATCTGTAAATAATACCGAATGTGACTTATTTTCTTGTAGATCAAATGGCGTTTTTCCTCACCCGTTAAATTGTTCACTGTATTTTACATGCGTGACATATCAAAATGAATATATAAAAAATTTGGAGAGTTGTGGAGAAGGGCTATTTTACGACCCTATTACTAAAGAATGTGTTACTGAAAATAAAGTCAACTGTGTCAATGGTATAAGAAGTCTTGTTTCAAGCAATAAAGAAAATTGGTACACTGTTTTACTTCGTAAATTTAAAAACTATGTTTTTAACATAATATAATATGTATATTGGTCATTTAACATTTATATAATGTATTCAAATGCGCAATAAATATCAATGATTTAAACTAGCTATTATACATTTTTATTTATAATCCAAATACTAACAAAACTAATTAATCTCTTGTATACATTTGACGCAATAATGCTAAATACGAATAAGTTGCTTGAAGAATCTAAAATATAAAAAAATTGATTACTTTAAAAATATTAAATAATTTTTTTTCAATTACCGTTAAGAATAATTCTAAAGATAATGGTTTGAATCTTGCAATTGTAAATTTTAAAGGTCTTTTTGCTTTTAAAAGTACGAAGAGTAATAATTTTCTATAACGCGGTTTGAATGTATACCAATCACTTTCCCAAACTGCGTCTGATATTCGATAACTCTAGAAGAAACATTAAAGTTATAGCTTTGACTTTTAGTGAAATGGAAATAATATAATATTCACCTCAAGAATAACTTCATTTGAATACCAATAAATAATGAACTCCTGTATAAATAAAGCAACTAAATATGTTACTACCATCAATAAACGTAAATGCATTCCTATCTGAAAATTATCATAAATTTAACCAAATTATTTTTCTACATAAATAAAATTAATTCAATTTACCAAAATAATTTGGAATCCCACCACACATAATATAGTCGAATAAACTAAAAATTCAGAGAAGAGGGCGTTGCATATCCAATAATCGATTTCATCAATCCTTCTAAAAACAATTCATATTTTCAAAAAAATGTTAAAGAAAATTATTATTTATGTAAGTATAGTAAGTTATGATCATGATCCAAAAATATAGGGTCAGCTGTGGATATTTTGACATTCGCCATTTTCTATAAATTTCTTGTTGATGGCGTATTACATCGACAAGACATTTATGTATAATTCATAAAATCAAAGAAAAAAAACTGTTATTTAATTAAACAGTATAGCCCAGGAAATAAAGGTTTTTACTAAGAAAAAAATCCGACCAAGCTGGATTTTGGTGGAGACTTTTATTTTGATGTCCTAAACATACCCTAAAAAGTCCCTTTAATTTGAATGGCGGGTTTTTCTTTTTTAGGGGGTAAAGCGGGACTGATTCTAGTTTTTTGCAAATATCTCAAAAATTATTAATTTTTCGAGAAAAATTGTTATGAAGATAATTGTAGGGTCAACTGGGGTAAATATGAAACACGAAAAAAATGGGGTAAAAGTGAAACAAGCTTCTAACTAAAAAACTAATTTCTTTACAGAAGAATTATAAAAACTGACATGATCTTTAAAGATTTGTTAAAGCGATCTGAAAATATAAATCCTCTAGTAAGTGATATGTCCCCCCTACAGACTTTTCTTTTAGACGATGGCAAAACGTGTGAATTAAATTTTAATTCTTTGCACATAACTTTCTGCATAACTCAGGTATAAATTAAAGTTACAAATTTCACATTGATATACCACAAAGAAAATAAATCAAAGTTGCCTTTGTAGTTTTTTTTTTAATTTTTCGATAAGTATTTTCCATCTAATTAAGATTTAAAAATTCGGGAAAAAGTGAAACAGAAATATGGGAAAATATGAAACACAGTCGGGGATAATCTGAACCAGTTTTTGCAAGTCTGGACAAGTCACACATGTTACAGTTAAAGTCAGTTTGAGTGCAGATTTCAGAGTGGACGCATCATTTTGGTTGCAGTCTTCAAAATGCCACGAAATTACGTTAAAAAGGTCCTAAATAAGGCTGTACCGGAATTCCGGTCCTATGGAAGTTTGAAAGGGGTCAATAGTCAATAGAACATCAGGGGTCTATGGAACAATTTGTATGTTTTGAAAATCGATGTTTTTTATGCAATGCAAGAGTTTAAAAACAGTTAAAAGAGCACAAAAAAATGTTTCACTTTTACCCCATTATTTTTAAAAAAATCATTTTCGGTTTAAATATTTATCTGATATTTTTCAAACTTTGCAGATGTATTTAGGATGATCTTAAGAGTACACATTGTATGTGATATATTAGCAAGAACGAATATTATTTAAAAAAAATACATTATTCGCAAGCATATTCTAAGTTTTATTGTTATTTCCATAACCTTTAAATATATTTCATTACCTGCTGGTTAGACATTTATAACCTAGCAAGGTGCGACACATGTTTCCTATGCAGTTTTTCCCACTTATTTCATTTTTACCCAGCAAATATAAATATAACGCATTATATGAAAGTTAGAAGCCTGTTTCATTTTTACCCTTACCTGTTTCACTTTTTCCCAAACTAGAGGTTAAAAATGAAACACACATTTTTCATTTTTTAAATCTGTGTTGTATGGTACAGTTCAAATGACGTAGGTATTTGAAAGGGTTATTCATAGGCACATCTAGTAGAAAAAATTAAAATATGAATTTGTATCGTTAACTGCCAAAAAAATGAAAGATTTGTATTTTGTTTCACTTTTACCCCAGTTGACCCTAGCTTATAAAATTATACAAAAAGGTATTTATACTTTTTTCGTATAATCAATACTTTTTAAGTAAACTGGAAAAAATTTAAAAATTAATAATTTTTGTTCAAATCAAAATTGATCTCAAATTGTTCCTGAAGTTCTAAAGAATACTGATCAACCATAATTTTAAAAAATATTAATATTTTAATTAATGAAAATTGATAAAAAAAAATTACGTTACCTACCCGTTACGTTAAACATTAGCGATTTTCATTGATTAAAATATTAATATTTTTTTAAATTATGGTTGATCAGTATTCTTTAGAACTTCAGGAACAATTTGAGACCAATTTTAATTTGAACAAAAATTATTAATTTTTAAATTTTTTCCTCGACATAAACATTTTTTACGTTTTTTTAAACCCTCTAGAAAGAGTATTTTTCTGTCAAATTCAATATTTTTGGGCCCGATCGATTCGTCTAAGTGTCCCCAATAAATATCAACCATAAAAACACCCCATCATTGATTTAGATTTTGAGAAAAATTGAAAAAAATCTTGAAAACGGGGTTTTCACCCTTCAACCCCTTTTTTTAAGGGTGTTGCACTACTTTTCGCTAGTTTGGGTTATTTTTTCGAATTCTACGCCCCAAAATCTATAATAATCAAGCATAAAATTGCTTGCCCCTAAAAGTTCGGATTTTGGTACTCTTCACTGCACCCTTGACTGGGTTAACAGTTTACTTAAAAAGTATTAATTAAACGAAAAAAGTATAAATACCTTTTTTGTGTAGAATTTTATAAGCTACAATTTTCTTCATAACAATTTTTCTCGAAAAATTAATAATTTTTGAGATATTTGCAAAAAACTAGAATCAGCCCCCCTTTACCCCCTAAAAAATAAAAACCCGCCATTCAAATTAAAGGGACTTTTTAAGGTATGTTTAGGACATCAAAATAAAAGTCTCCACCAAAATCCAGCTTGGTCGGAATTTTTTCTTATTGTTAGTTTGACTGGGCTAGTATTGGTCGTTTATTTATTTTCATTCCGTTTGGCACAAATTCCTTATTAGAACAATTTCTTGGTGATGACGTCACCGCATAAAACAAATGAACTGTTCAGCAGACCTATGATTTATGATGTTCCTTCAATCATATCTACTTACTTGATTATTTTTTGATGTAAGACAATACATTTAACGATAGAATTATTGATAGAAATTGAATCACTTTCAATCACCCGATTAGACCCTCTTAATTTTTCCTTACCGATATTTCGTATGGAATAATTTACAATTGCTAGCTGATATTTACAATGTATCATCAAAGCATAAGCAAAAGTATCCCATGATGCTACATAGTTTGCACCAATTGCTCCAAAACATAGTTGGCTAAAATATTTTGTTTATTATATTAATGAAAATCTAAGGAATATCTACATTATTATGTTCTCACCATACATATGCTATGACATAGTAATCATTATGTTTATCAAAAGGAAACCAAGAACTAAATATGAAAGTCTTCTTCTGAATATTAGATAATGTTCCATTTTTAAACATTACATATTTTGGACCAATCAAATGTAATTCTAAATATGGCATTGAAAAAAATGATAAAATTGTTAAGGCGCAGGTTACGTAGAACAATATCGTGATACCTCGACTAAAAAATAAAATATTTATATATTTCTCATATACCGGGTGTCCCAGATAACTTTTCCAGCATGGGGATCTCAGTATTTATAAGAGATACAGGTTTGGTTAAATGAGATGAATTATTTGTATGAAAGGGGTGAGTATTATTACATAAAAAAATATTCATAAATCTATGTGGTTTAGGCGGTATACCCAAAAAACTTAAAATTCGGAATTTCTTTAAATGGCTATAACTTTTTTGTTAAAATAGATAGGTACTTTTTGTTTGCGGTTTCTTAAAGCACTTTTTTGTGCAGAATTGATTGCCCGGGAAAAAATGATAAGATATAACGAGATATTATAAGATATGTTCGCATCTCGTTATATATGGTAATATCTTAATTTTTGAGCCTAAAATATATTAATTTATATAGATATATCTGATAATATATAGTAATATCTTAATATATATTGGCCCTAAGATCCGAAAATATATTGTTATATATTTTGATATATAGTAACATCTTTATATGTATTAGCCCTCAGATCCGAGAATATATTGTTATATATATTTATATATTTATATATCTGCTAATATATTTATGATATCTTAAAAATATTATTTTGAAAAGAGTTCACTTAGCTTAGAATATATTGTAATATATTATTATATATAGATATATCTGCTAATGTATTATTATATCTTAATAAATTTTATTTTTTGAGTTATCATAGCCAAGAATATATTGTAATATATATTAATATATGGACATATCTGATAATATATAATCATATCTTAATATATATCAGCCCTCAGATGCGAAAATATATTGTTATATATATTTATATATTGTTATATCTGCTAATATATTATCATATCTTAAAAAAAATATTTTTTTATGTATTAGGTAAACGCCCGGTGGTAAAGTATTTGTAAATAAAGTGGCTGTTACTTTTTTAAATTAATAAATTTATTAAATGATTAACATTTGTTATAACAAAATATTACATTTGACCAATATCAATGGTGATAGGAATCCGGCAGTAAAAATTTGAGGATTGTAGCAGTTTGTATTAATTTTTTACTTATTAAATGTAGATGGTATTGACGCACAAACAACAGCATCCTAAGCGAAGAACCGCGTGTTTTTGAGAACATTAGTGATGCTACTGATGGAAGACATCTTGTCAAAAGAGCAAAATTAAAAAAATTACCAATAAAAATAAAATGTTCATATTCATCTTGCAATAAATCGGATAGCAAAAAACTTTTTTAGATTTATTTTAGTTAGTTTTTCTTTCTAATTTATTTCTTAATTTTTAGTTGGATTATTTAAAAAAAATCTTAGTTTCTCAAAAATAATACCTACCTACATAATATGAATTGGGCAAAAAAATTAATATAAAATCATCAAAATTCCCAAAAACTAGCTTTTTGTGGTGTATAAAATACACCACGTGAGTAACTGTGTTACGGTATTTCACACGAGTAATTAAGGGTTAAGAACAAATAAATACTGAATAAAAATCAAAAGGCCGCTGGCCCTACACTTCTTTAGTCTAAATCATAGGTGTCCAACCTTTTGACCCTCGTGGGCCGCAGAGCGCAAAAAAATAGCGAAAAAATTTGTTAAGGGCCGCAAAAAAATTTTAAGACCTTTTTTTTTGACTTGATTAATTTATTTATATCTCTGTATGTACACTGTGGTATTTTATAACACAAAAAATCTGAAGACCTTTTTTTACCTGATAACGTTAATTATTTTCATATTTAACTTTTTTTTATCTTAATATTATATTTTTTATCTTTATATTTTATAATAAATCTTATGCGGGCCGCACAAAATATGCTTGGGGGCCGCATGCGGCCCGCGGGCCGCGGGTTGGACAAGCCTGGTCTAAATAATCATTACTTGATACTGTAAATCGATAGCACGTATTTATACTAAAACGATTATCAAATTTTATATTTATATCGCAATGAATTCTGAAGAAATGGAATAAAATTTTTTTAAATACCCTGAAACGGTAAAATCAGATTAAAGAGAAAAAATTTTGACTAGAATATAAGCCAAATTTTTCTCCATGTAACTGTCCATTGCTCCTTCTGAACTGGCATCCCGGGCGGTAGCCCAGTCTCCCTCCCTGATGTTGGCATTGCTATTATACATTAACAAAATAAGCAACGAATTTTAATAATATTAAATTAATAATAATAAATATAAAAAATTCAAATATCAACCATTCTTTTTTCTAATGTTCACTTGACTTGAATTTAATATTGCACTCGCGTTATTTGTATATGTAGTTTTGTATATATATTCTGATTTCACGAAATAAGTAAATTTTATTTAGAATTGCCCATATAATCAGGAATGATAAAGTTATAAGTAACATATATTTTTGTTTTAAAAATTCACAGTTGACATATCACCCAAATTTTCAATATAATTTTATAAATTAAGAACAAAAATATTTAAACAAAATTTTGGACAGTGAAATATTTTTTAAAATAAATTTTATGCATTTCTCTACAAAATTAATATCTTTTAGTTTTACTCTATTTTTAATAGTTTTTGAGATATTTTGTTTTCAAAAAAGTACATTCATCATATTTTAAAATAGGTAGTGGATATTTTTGGTGAAACTTTTTTTTTAAAATGATGTTCCCACGCATTTATCTAAAAATTCTACAACTTGTGTTGACAATTTTTATACAAACATTGATGAATACATTTTTGAAATTATAATCACTGAATTCTATGATCACACCAGTCAGGTGTGATAATTTCTCAAAAAATACAATTTTTAGTGATATTAATAGACCGAAATTTAACTTGTAAGAGAAATATAAACTCCGTTACAGCCAAAATCTCAAAATTCGTGCACGCACTTAGAGTGTTAAGCAACAAGGTTGTGCAAAATGTTTTGTTACATGTGTATTAGCTTATATACATTTAATTATTAGATATGGAATTTTTTTGTGCTTCTCTTCTCATACCTATAACATACTCAAAATACAAAATAAATTGCTTCGTATTATGGCCAGATATGACCCAGGGAACACTGCCGTCCACTGCTTATATAATACAAATTTTTAAATATAATCGATAGGTATTAATTTATTAGAAAATGAGTTATTCACAAAAAAAAAACTGATTTATGTAATATAAATGACCATAATTACAACATAGAAACAAACACAATATGAAATCTATTCAAACACGTAAACAAATTGTCAATAGAAATGTAGTTAACAATACAATTAAAATTTTCAATAAAATTCCTAAATCTATAATAGATCCGTCTGTTGAAGAACTGAAAATTACTTTAAAAGAATATTTAATAAGCAAATGTCACATGGTTTTCTTCATTTATTTACTATACATACATATATTTCGGATTTCTTTAATAGTCACAATATTTCTATACAGTTTTTGTATATATTTTTTTATTTTATTAATACGGGCCTCAAATATTACTTAATACGCATATGGATTATTTTTTTTAATTGATTAAATAATATTCGAGTATGTTGTATATATGTAATAGCTATACATACTATGTTCGTAAAAGTTGGTGTAACTTGCCTCTCACTAGCAGTGTGATTTCACTTTGAATCAGTATATAAGCAACCAACGAACTCTAATGTTTACATAGGTGCATTCAAGTAAGTTAATACGGACGTAAGTAAATGAAGCTGCTATATATGTTTATTTAATTATATAATATATGTGACATTTGATTATAGATTCAGTACGAGTTTTCCCTGGTTGGACGATTCTGTGTAGTATTGGGATAGATAATAGATGGATACCCCCCCCCTCTATGCATATATTATAAGATATTATAATATATTTTTAGATATGCCAAGATATACAAATATATTAACAGATATGCTAATATATTGTTATATATGTCGAGATATACTTGTATATTAACATATATACTAATGTATGCTAATATATTGTAATATATGTCAAGATATGCTTGGAGCCTGAATTTGGCACGATCCAAGAAGGCATTAGTATATATTATAATATATAACTATATCTTGCAATATATTACAATATATTATAATGCGTTCTTGGATCGTGCCAAAATCAGGATCCAAGCATATCTTATCATATCTGACCAATTGGATCTTGTAATATATGCTAATATCTTATCATTTTTTCCCGGGTGGTGTATTTAGAATTTGTATATCACTTTTAGTTTCCGAGATACAAGCCCTAACTTCAGTTTTTCTTATGGGCCACTAAGTTGGCTATATCATATATGAACGTGTTTTTTACTCTACTTTACAACGATGTGTCACTTGCCATATTTATTATCGAAAAAAAAATTATAATATATTTTTTCAAATAGTTCATTGTTTCAAATATTCATTTGTTATTTTGATTGTTGTTATTGTGATTTTTGTTTACAATTTTTGTTTTTCATGGCTCACTTAAAAGTTTGTAATAAAATACTTCATAAATATCACTGATATTTAGTATTTCGACTTTTTTTTCGATAATAAATATGGCAAGTGACATATCGTTGTAAAGTAGAGTAAAAAACACGTTCAAATATGATATATTCAACTAAGTGGCCCATAAGAAAAACAAAAGTTAGAGCTTGTAACTCGGAAACTAAAAGTGATATAAAAATTCTAAATACACCAATCAATTTTACACAACAAAGTGCTTTAAGAAACCGCAAACAAAAAGTACCTATCTATTTTAACAAAAAAGTTATAGCCATTTAAAGAAATTCCGAATTTTCAGTTTTTTGGGTATACCGCCTAAACCACATAGATTTATGAATATTTTTTTGTGTAATAATACTCACCCCTTTCATACAAATAATTCATCTGATTTAACCAAACCTGTATCTCTTATAGATACTGAGATCCCCATGCTGGAAAAGTTATCTAGGACACCCGGTATGGCATACATACATACATAGTATAATTTACTAATTTTAGATTTTTTTAAGGTCACCCCCCAAATTTCTTTAAGGTACCAAAAAAATAATGTATACAAAATTTTAAAGTGATTGGATATTATTAACCCGTGCCACCGAACGATCGAATATTAACACGTAAAATGCATTTGATTTTTTCAATTTTTCTTTAAACAGCTGTATCTTTGTGAAAATTGAATGGATTTTGATGTTCTAAAACGCATTTTAAAGCTGACACTTTCTAGTTTTTGTACCTTTTATTCAATTTTTTTATCACTCCCTGAGAGATTTCTGAAAAGTGAAATAAGCCTAAATATTAATAATTCAGGATAATTCAAAATTGGCTTGCCAAACTTCGACTTCAACAATAGGTTGAAAGAATTATTTCCAGCAAAAAACAATATTTATGTGTCCGAAAATTTTTCGTAAGAGAGTTATAATTGTTTAGGGGACTGTAATTCTTTTACGAAAAATTTACAGATACATGTTTAAATAAAGTTTTTTGCTCAAAATAATTTTTTCAACCTATTGTATAAGTTTGGCACGCCAATTTGAAAATATTAAATTTTTGGCTTTTTTCACTTTTCTGAAATCTTTCAAGTAGTAGTGAGAAGTGATAAAAAAATCGAATCAAAGGTTCAAAAACTAGAAATTGTCAGCTATAAAATGCGTTTTAAAACATCAAAATCCATTCAATTTTTACAAAGATACAGCTGTTCAAAAAAAATTGAAAAAATCAAATGCAATTTACGTGTTAATATTCGATCGCTCGGTGGCACGGGTTAATAATATCCAATCACTTAAAAATTTTATATACATTATTTTTTGGTACCTTTAAGAAATTTGAGGGGTGACCTTAAAGAAATTCGAAAATAAGTAAATTAAGGGCCACTCTAACACATAGATTAAATACCTTTGACTTTGGCCATCTTTTATTAATTGCACTTTATCTTCATTTTCTGTAGCCAAAATTTCCTTTTCTGTATCGGATAGACTCTTAATAACACCTTGAAATTTTTCCTGTTTAAAAAGTAATATCACTATTTTTTGTATCAACACTGCATACAATAAAGACACCCCTAAATTGAAAATCATTTCATCGATATCACCCCAAATTTGGATCAGTTCAATATACTCCGAAGTAACGAACATTACAAATATCGCAAATAAAATGTATCCGTATATTTTATGTATTGTATAATATTTATTCGAAGGATCTAATTGTAAAACACCCAATCCTTTTAAAGTCATCACATTTAAATGTAATGAAGGGTGTTCCTCCTTAGTTTTATTATAATAATTCTTCAATGATTCCATTTTGGTTAGTTTTTAAATGTTGGTACGTCCGATAACAAATGAATATAGGCAATGTTTTGTATCACTATTTAAAGGTAGATTTCTTTATTAAATATTAAATATATTTGATAAATATTTAGGTGTATTTATTTAACAATAAATTGCATGTTTTGTAGATTTTGTAAATAACATGCTTATTATAAGAAGAAATAGTTTTCAAACTATATTAATATTTTATTATTTATTATGTATTTACATATTTTCTATATGGAGAAAAGTTTAGATATAAAAACACTGGTATTATGGTTATGAATAAAATATAGGTAAATTGGTAATTTATTACGTTTTTGTTTAAATAATTTATTTAATTGAACAACTGTAGTTGTTATTGAGATAAATTTTCAATCAGATTTTCAATGTTTAATTTATAGAGGACATACATAAAATTTAATTTCCTAGAACTTATTATTATTTAAATTACGTTCAAACTCAATTATTTTGTATCCTGTAAGAATTCCCCCCTCCTCTCTCAAATTTGTGAAAAAATATAAATACAAAGCGAGAGAAATTGTGAAATTTAAAATTAAATGTACTGAATTAAAATACCGGGTGTCCCAGATAACTTTTCCAGCATAGGGATCTCAGTATCTATAAGAGATACAGGTTTGGTTAAATCAGATCAATTATTTATAAGAAAGGGGTGAGTATTACAACACAAAAAAATATTCATAATTCTATGTGGTTTAGGCGGTATACCCAAAAAACTGAAAATTCGGAATTTCTTTAAATGGCTATAACTTTTTTGTCAAAGTAGATAGGTATTTTTTGTAGACGGTTTCTCAAAGCACTTTTATGTGTAGAATCGATTGGTGTATTTAGATTTTTTATATCACTTTTAGTTTCCGAGTTATGAGCCCTAACTTTAGTTTTTCTTATGGACCACTATGTTGACTATAGCATATTTGAACGTGTTTTGTTACTCTACTTTACAACGATATGTCACATGCCATACTTATTATCGAAAATAAGTCGATGTACTAAATGCCAGTGATATTTATTAAGTATTTTATTACAAACATTAAAGTGAGCCATGAAAAACAAAAATTGTAAACAAAAATCACAATAACAACAATCAAAATAACAAATGACTATTTGAAAACAATTAACTTTAAAAAAAATACATTATAATTTTTTTTGATAATAAGTATGGCATGTGACATATCATTGTAAAGTAGAGTAAAAAACACGTTCAAATATGCCATAGCCAACTTAGTGGTCCATAAGAAAAACTAAAGTTAGGGCTCATAATTCGGAAACTAAAAGTAATATAAAAAATCTAAATACACCAATCGATTCTACACATAAAAGTGCTTTGAGAAACCGTCTACAAAAAATACCTATCTACTTTGACAAAAAAGTTATAGCCATTTAAAGAAATTCCGAATTTTCAGTTTTTTGGGTATACCGCCTAAACCACATAGAATTATAAATATTTTTTTGTGTTGTAATACTCACCCCTTTCTTACAAATAATTCATCTCATTTAACCAAACCTGTATCTCTTATAGATACTGAGATCCCCATGCTGGAAAAGTTATCTGGGACACCCGGTATATTAGTTGATATTTGATACTGCCATTACTGGATATTAATCTATATATGGGACGTTCTTTGTCAAACGGAACAAGGCTGTATCCAAAATTCATGTTGATGGATTTTAGTGATCTTGGGCTTAAAATGTTCGTTATGAATCCTTCTTTATGGAGGAGTGTGGCCTTTTGGAAAATTTCAAAATGGCGGCTCACTATGGCGGCCAGAAGTCAGCGAAAAATCAAGATACTGGAGAAAAATATTCGTAAAAGAAAAAATTTACGACCGATTTGATTGGTTTTGGGTGCAAGTTGTTTGTAATTGACAGCCCAAAAAAGTTGGATAGGTAGGTTGGCGAAATCCAACATGGCGGATCCAAGATGGCGGCTGAAAACTGAAAATGAAAAATCAAGACATTGACTAAAGTTTTTGACATTTAACCTAATTATATTGGTCTCAAATGTTGAGTTTCAATCATTCATTACATATACAGGTTATTATGAATTCAAAATATAAAATGGCGGCTTCGATTAATCTCAAAATGTAATAAAATCGGTAAAAAATGGTGAAATATAGGTGGAAATAGTCCCGAACTAGTATATTGATTAATTATATTATATTAATATTAAAAAAAAAAAAAAATTTAAATAATTTTTTTTTTTTTTTAAATTAAAAATTTTTTTTTTTTATTCTGACCAATTCTGAGCGCGGATTCGTATTCAGAATGAAGAAAACAACAAGTTTCGCTTAAGAATTTCAAGTAAATGGGTTGTGTGAGTTCATTTGACAGTGGGTTTTTCCTTATATATGGCATTTCTTTACGCCATTTTGACTCCGCCATATTTGATTTACAAAGTTTGATTTCATGATACAAAAAAGCAATCATTTGACGATCTAAGAACCATCAATATACTCGCTCGGAACTGTTTCCACCAAAATGTCACCGTTTTTTACCGATTTTATTACATTTTGAGATTAATCGAAGCCGCCATTTTATATTTTGGATTCATAATAACCTGTGTATGTAATGAGTGATTGGAACTCAACATTTGAGGCCAATAAAATGAGGCTAAGTGCCAAAAACTCTTGTCAAAGTCTTGATTTTTTCATTTTTCGACGATTTTCAGTTTTCAGCCGCCATCTTGGATCCGCCATGTTGGATTTCGCCAACCTACCTATCCAACTTTTTTGGGCTGTCAATTACAAACAACTTGCACCCAAAACCAATCGAATCGGTCGTAAATTTTTTCTTTTACGAATATTTTTCTCCAGTATCTTGATTTTTCGCTGACTTCTGGCCGCCATATTGAGCCGCCATTTTGAAATTTTCCAAAAGGCCACACTCCTCCATAAAGAAGGATCCATAACGAACATTTTAAGCCCAAGATCACTAAAATCCATCAACATGAATTTTGGATACAGCCTTGTTCCGTTTGACAAAGAACGTCCCATATACTGAACTGTCTTACAGCGTGATTTGATGATAATTGATCATTTTGTTTAAAAACTATACAAATAATTATCGCAGTTTGGCAGATTATCAAGAAAATTGTATTTTCTTATATTAATGTTTTATATTGTTTTAAATTTTATTACTCTTTATTTTATAACGTTTGTGTAGTAATACTTATCATTTTATAATTACTAGCAAACGTGCATTACTGATTTTACTTTGTCCGCATTAGCCTTGTTTCACACATACGCGGTTCCATTCTGTTCGGTTCGTTTTCGGTTTCAGCCGAAAACGAATCAAACCCTTTCACACATACACGGTTCTCATACGGTTCATATTAGGTTTTATTTTTTTCCGTAAACTCAGTAGTTATCATGGAGAGAAAGCAAGTTGTTGCCATGTTGTTTCTCTATAAAAAAATTAAAAAATGAAGGAGTAATACTAGAATTCATTGCGAGCACCCTCTCATCACTTTACAGCAGGAATTTGGAGCATTCTACACTATTTTCCCGAAGCTAAAGAGCATGAAGACGATCCACATCAACATCTAGAAAACCGCTAATTTTATTAGAAAATCCGCGACAAAACTTAAAAAAAATAACACTCGCTATCAGGTTAAAACCGAAACTAAACCGTGTATGTGTGAACGCGTTCATTGCTTTGTGTTCCCTGGACACGAATTGAAACCTGATGAA
Organism: Sialis lutaria; assembly: GCA_949319165.1. Taxonomy (NCBI): domain Eukaryota; kingdom Metazoa; phylum Arthropoda; class Insecta; order Megaloptera; family Sialidae; genus Sialis; species Sialis lutaria. The sequence goes on from OX439244.1 coordinate 5,197,048, forward strand.
ATCTGTCCGTGTGGAGGGAGTATTCAGTTCTGTACGGTTTCTATTAGGTACCGAATACAAACTTAATAATCTTTTCACACTTGTCGGCAGCGACCGAAAACGAACCGAACCGAATGAAACCGTATATGTGTGAAATAGGCCATACTGGAGAAAAACATATATGGACAAAATAAAAGGCTATAATTTAAAAAATAAACTATATTTCTGAGTTTGGTAATTAAATTGATTTAATAAAGAGGTAGCTGTTTTATTAGTAATATAGGTTCATGGGAATTACAAAAAAGTAACCCACCAATAAAAAAAAAAACATACTTTACGCTTAACACGTTCAAGACGGATGCTAGTACCTTATAATTACAAAAAAAAACACTACCCCCTTGATTTTTTTGGATGCGCCACTGTATAGAGTAATCTTAAATATTCGACCACTAAATCCGATATCAACCATAATAATCCCTTTGTATGGTATCATCTAGAAACTCTGCATTTCCTACATTAAACAATAACGCATATTAATTTATTAATTAGTATTCAAGAAACCCAACAAGTGTTGTAGAAGGAAACACGGTCCGTTAGGTTTACACATGTTTAGTTATAATTCCATTAATTTATTCATAAAGGTAGATTAGCTACTTACTATATACAACAGTAAGCGTCATAACCGGCAAGTAGCAGCAACTTATGTTCTACAAGACGCGCAATGTAGATCTCATTGCAGATATTGTCAAATCTTAATCACGGCTGCGTTCATCTGTGAATTGAGTTTAATTTTATGTGATTGGGCAGGAACTATCGGGAAACTGGACACGTAATTTTTTTTTTACGTTAGTTTTTTGACACCAGATTTTTTTCTTATTTAAATCCTTTTAGGTTAAGGTACTTGACCACCTTGGAAAGCTTAAAAATACAACATTTTCAATAATTTTTTTTCAGGGCTGTATAAGATATTACAATGATTTTTTTTAACTTTTATTTGAAGTCCTTAGAATACAAAAATACTTGAGTTTTTTAATTTCATTTTTTAACTATCCAGGAGGTGCCAAAGTTGAGGCCTAAAAAAATGGTGTCCCACGGCAGACAGTCAATCTCAAGATTGGTGAATTTGAAAAAAAACGGCATCTTCAAAAGAATGGTCCCTTACGTGACAATTTACCACAATTTGCCAAAAATAAAAAAATAAAATGAAAAAAGGCGGATGTTTGAAAAAAAGGTTGAAAAAACACCCATTTTTCACTATTCCTGCTAAAAAAAAATGTTATAATATATTTTTGGCAAAATTAAAAGTATAAAGATTGAGAAAATGCAAAAAAATCGTTTTCTTTTATTTATAAGGTGGTCAAGTACCTTAAATAGAAGCGGTCAGGAAAACAAAAAATCTATTTGATATAAGACCCAAGAAGAAGGTTAGTTAATAGAGATTTCTGTTATGATAGTCACTAATAAATATTTCGAGGTACAAAGAAGCCTATGTCCTTCCTCAGGATGTAAGCTATCTTCCTGCCAAATTTCATCAAGATCGGTTCAGTAGTTTAGCCGTTGAAAGGTAACATACAGACAGACAGAACAACGGTAATTTTTTTGTTCAAAACAAAAATAAAAATTTCAGAATGGTTTTTTTCACAAAAAATTTAACAAAACTCCAAGCATTCAAGAAAACATCAAATCTGATCACCAGTTCAAAAGTTACGGCAATATTTCTTGAAATAGCACTTCCATAGCACTCTATTCGACATATAATACAGTCACCTATAATCTGTTTCATTTATGTTTGCAGTGGTTGCCGGGTGATTTGACGGTACGATTCACGATTCTACCGTCAAATTATCCAGCAACCACTGCAAACTTAAATGAAACACACTATAGGACCTAGACATTCCTCATCCCTGATCTAGACAGCCAAAACGACAAAAAACAAAAGACGACTTACAATATGAAAAAATCCCAGTAAAATGAAGCAGCAATTATGTAAATGGGGTCATTTGTCGTGATTCCACATATATCTATGTACTATGTATGTATGTAATGTAAATTGAAACACTGAGGTAGTTAGTTGCGCGTCCGCGTCGCACAGATGTCGCCAGTGTTGCCGTGCAGCGGAGACACACACCCCGTTTGATGGATGTAGATATGATCAGTTTATGACGCGACTAACAATGGGTTATCCATCACGTACCAAGCTCGTTTTTTATCTCAAAGAGCAACGATTTAAAACAACATCTCATATATTTTACATATGACAGAGCAGGTCGAGTTTTATGGGGTTTTGTTTAATGTAGAATTTAGAACAAGTTAGCCGAAGGTATTGTATTTTATATTTATTATTATAAATTGTTAATATAAAACGACATGCAAACTATTTAATTTTTTCGTATACTCTAACGTTTATATCGTAAAATTTGTTTGGATATTAAAAAAAATAACATAAATTTTAGGGCGTAACGAATTTTAACTCGGTAACAAATTAAAGAGCAATAGGCATGATGGCAGTATCATTGAAATTGTGATTTTAAATAATGAAATAGGTTAAAAAGATTCAAAAAATGTATTTATTTTTATATTAAAAGCGAGAATAATATAATTTTTGTTAAAATACAGCAATCCGCCATGTTAAATGGAACACCAATCAGAGCGAATAAACATCAAAAGTAATTGACTTTTATTTTATAGAGAAATATCAAGATTATTAGGTACATACCTTATTTAAGAACTTATATACTTTGAAATTCATTTTTAACACACAAAATTATTAAATTATTGTCTAACTCTAAATGTTTGATTATTATTGTTGACAAGGAGTGTGACGTCACAACTCTGAAATGTCACCTGCCAGCGTTTTAGCGTCAAATTCAAAAGAGTCAATTTTTGCGATTAATCCTTTATTTTCTGCAGAAATAAGTATTTTTTTGGAAATAGAAAACACGTAAAATCATTATAGAGTAGTTTTTTTTTTTTTAAATAGTCATCATGCCTATTCAGTGACATTAAATTGATATATAAAAGTCATATATTTACTGTCCAGCTTATTTTCTTTTTTTTTAATGAAAAGAGAAAAAAATGTATACAATTTTTTATTGATATTTGAACCCAAGGACTTTAGAATGAAATATAAATTATACATTATTTAAATAAAATTTCACTTGTACCAATTTCACGGCCCTTCCTTTAAAAAAATAAGCATGTTAATAGTGATATAGGACATTGCATTAGCTTCCCATAGCGGTTAGCAAATTTGTACAAACGAATCGTACGTTTCTTTGAGGTTTGTAAATTTGTCAATGAATAAAACCGCGGAACACACCTTTATTCGTGCCGAACCTGACACTCTAGGTGTGTCCTCAGTAGCGTGCCTTTATAGATTTAACTGTCGAAAAAAAATTCATTGATGATTTTAGATTTTTCGCGACCGGTATTTTTGACACCTTCGCGCACACGAGTTAAGAAATTTATAGGAATAGCATAACCATAGATATAGAGTCATGGACTGAGAATTTTATATTAATACTAGCTGACCCGACAGACGTTGTCCTGTTTTAACTATGAATATTGAATTCGTTTACAAAAAAAAAATGAAAGCGTCAGTCGAAAACTATAGGCGTTAGAAGTGAAACTTTTTTTTTTATTACGGAATGCAAAAACTGTCAAAGAGGAAATAGACAGAAAATTTACTCACAACCAAAACAGAAATTATTTGTAATATAAATTAAACACCACAAAATAAGATAAACACTACAGTATAGTTGCCTATAATTATACCCAAAACCCAAGAATGCAAATGAAAATCACCGCGGAAGCTTTAAAATTATACCCAGAAGCCTAGATGCATACGAAAATTTACTCTAGCCATAGGAGGCTTTACAGCCCCCCACCACCTCCCCGTAAAAAAGTGGGAACTCTCTTTAAAAAAGGGGGGGTTCGCCCCCCCCCCCCCCCCCCATTTCCCAAAGGAGGCTTTACAGTCCCCCACCACTATCACCGTAAAAAAGTGGGAACTCTATTTTAAAAAAGGGGTGGCGAAAAAAGGGGGGGGCAACCCCCCCCCCCGTTTCCCATAGGAAGCCTTACAGCCCCCCCCCACCACCACCGTAAAAAATGGGAACTCTCTTTAAAAAAAGGGGCGGGGGGGGGGCACCCCCCCCATTTCCCATAGGAGGCCTCCTATGTTTCAAGTTGGATCAAACTGCACACGGTGTACAAATTTGATTAAAATCGGTTAAGTAGTTTAGGAGTCCATAGCGGAGGAACATGTGACATGTCATTTATATATATTAAGATAAGATAAGGTGTAAAGTTTGGTTCAAATACACTGCCGAGCAAAAGTCTTTGGACACTAATTTTTTTGCGTATTATAATAATAAAACTGCAAAAATGGTTGATAAAAAATCTTAAATGTTGATAAGAGTACTTAATTACAACTTTTGTAATAATCCTAGCATATCTAAAATAAAGCATTTACAATTTTTCATATTAAGGAAAAATTTTGAATTATATGCCTGAAAGGTCAGGTTTACTCAAGTTGAAAGTATTGATGCACACTAATGCACAGTGTCTTTCAAGCTAACTAGAAACTGTTTTTTTACTATTTTGACTGCGAGTAAACATATTCTTTTCGCTATTTTGGGGATCTTTATTGACTGAAATCTGCACTGAAAAAATTTAATGTTTAATTTAATGTTTATTTTTAACATAAAAACATGTTAACGGGAGGATGAAATGTCATTCTGTGAAAAATTAATCGGTAACGTAGTAATATTTCATACCAACAGTATCAAAAATTACTATACCGTATGTGAAAAGATAGTCAATGCACTGCTATAATTATGAATGCCGATTTTTATTATTTTTACAAGTTATTAATAGTCAGATGAAAAAATTTCATTAACATTTTTTTTTATTTACGATGCGCAAGAATGGGAAAAAAAATTGCATAGATTGATGAAAAAAAATTTGATCCTAGAAATTTTTAACACCCGACATGGTAAAATTTAAAAGAACGTCTACTACATTTCAATATACTGTATAGCAGTTTCTATGACGGTGATAGGCCAGATATGAAAAGTAATATAGAAACATAGTAAAATTATAGAGAATGTACGTGAAATTTTCGTATGCAAGAAATTAAATTAAAATATAGCGTATGTTACTTTTTCAGAGTAGGTAAATAAATTTTAATAGGTACTATGTTAAAATTTACCATTATGTCACTGTAATTTTTCATTTACTTTATTTTAAATTCTACCGACTTTTCTGTTAATTTTTTTCAGAAGTTGATTCTATCCTCAGGTTCACAGCATTTTCTGTTAATTTTTAAAAGAATATTCTCTCCGTGCGTATATTTACATTCAAAATTGCAGGTGTCCAAAGACTTTTGCACGGCAGTATATATACTCCAAATTTCAGCTAAATTCGATAGTTTTTTAATTATACTGCAGAAGGACGAGTTATTTTTTATAACGAAACCCTAAAAATAATAATTAGCTTTAAACCTTGAATACTTGACCCGCTACTGGTTAAAATCATATTCAGGTGTATTCACTGTAATGTTTAAATAAGACAAATTATTGTATGTCGGCCGACCTTCGTATCGTCATCAGACCAATCCTTTGTTACAACAGAACGGAAAAAAATATTTTCAAAGGCAATGAATTTATATTTTGGAGTAAAATTTCCCTTTACAAATATTTCCAAGACAATCAATTTTAGCTTAGTTTTTAAGACGCTTTTATTAGCTTGACCTAAGCAAAACATTACAATCGAGATTGTTTTAATGATGGAGGTGGGATGTGGTCATAAGGACTCCTCAATAGCTAATAATAAAACATATTGTGTTTGAGCTCGCTTGACTTGACTCAATTTAATAGCATTTTTATAGTTTTTGGAACTAGATTATATTTTACAACTTCATTATTTATGTGTTTTTATGCCAAAGTGTATACCTAACCATTCTAATACCATTCAGTACGTATAAACCTGCTATGATTAGCCCATCAGCAACCTTCCATTCTACCGTGTACTTATCCTTATTAAACAAACTTACCAAAATAAGAAAAACAACTGCTCAAAAATGTAAAACATTATCTTAAAAAATACAGCCATATGTGAAATTCTAAATACAATTTCTATTTTGTGGTAAAATAAAAATGTTAAAAAACACAGTCGTGGCTGTACGGGGCCCACCCTTACGCCAAAATCTAAAAAAAATGTTAAAAATAATTTTTAAGCACATTCGCACAGTCCGTTTTTTACAAATCAGTCTAATAAATAAAAGTAAAAATCATAAAACATAAAAAACTGCCTTGTGATAACCAGAGAGAAATTTTTAGATCTGCAGTGATCAAATCAGATTTCGACAGATATGCGTTTTGAGACATCAAATTTTTTCACTGGTTTTTGATCTGTGGAGACTTGCAAAGATTTACAACGACCTACAAAGATCTACAACAATCTACAAAGATCTCTAAAGATCGTTGTAGATCGTGATAAAGATTGAAACGTTGACAAATTCATTAATTTTCAACATTACAATGATCTTCAGAGATCTTTGTAGATCGTCGTAGATCTTAACAAGTCTCCGCAGATCAAAAACCAGAGAAAAATATCTTGTCTAAAAACGCAGATCTATCGAGATCTGAATTTGATCATGGCAGATCGAAAAAAATTCCCCGGAACCTTTTCTTTACATTCAAAAATAAAAATCGGCTCATTTTCAAAAGCTTATTGCCATAGACCAGTGGTTCCCAAGGTCCGCAAGGGGTTAAATTTGGTCCCTGGAAAAGATTTAAAACTAAAGAATGAACTTACAAGGAAACCTTTTCAGGTCGAAAATTCGTATCGAGTTTAAACTTTGTATATAGTTAGAGGAGGTCAAAGTAAGTAAGAAAAAAATTATCACAGCTGCGGTAAAACGGTTTAATGGTGTGAAACACCCCTATGAAAATGTGCAAAATAATCATATTTTTTCAAATAACTCTGAAACTAATGAAAATTTAAAAAAATCTATAATACAAAATTTTCATGATTTCAAATGGCGACAGTCAAAATTCGAAAAAAATAAACCGTTAACCCCCACCTCCCACCCACTAAATTTTTCGAATTTTGACTGCCGCCATTCGAAAGAGCATAAAAAATCATGACAATTTTGTATTCTGGATTTTTTTAAATTTTCATTAGTTTCAGAGTTATTTGAAAAAATATGATTATTTTTCACATTTTCATAGGGGTGTTTCACCCCCTTAAACCGTTTTACCGCAGCTGTGATAATTTTTTTCTTACTAATTTTGACCTCCTCTAACTATATACAAAATTTAAACTCGATACGAATTTTTGACCAGAAAAGGTTTTCTTGTTAGAATTATCGGTGGACTTTTTTTAGGTTTTATAAGTTTTTTAATCTATAAAAAAAAACATAAAAAAGCAACGTAAAGACCTTTTTTTCTAGGTTTTTTAGGTTTTTTCATTTCAAATTTATATAAAATTAAAAAAAAAAGAAAGTTTTTTAACCTATGTGGTCCCTGGTCACAAAAAGGTTGGGAACCACTGCCATAGACTTATAGAATGGACTGAGCAATAGCCTCACAAAATTGACCACTTTTTTTAAAGAGACAAAGCGAATATGTAGTCAATACCTGTCTCTTTTCTGTAGGTCTGTAATGAAATCAAACCTGTGACGTGAACAATTAGAATTCTAGAAAGAGGCAGGTATTGGCTATATATTCGCTTTGTCTCTGTTACACTTTTTCGACAGTATTTACTTCACAGTTGGATAGGGAATGTTTGGGCTCGCTTAAGTTGATTCAATTTAAAAGCATGTTTTGTAGTTTTTTGAATTAGATTTTATTTTACAACTTCATCATTTATGTGTTTCTATCCCAAAGTGAACCTAACCCTTCTAATCACATTCAGTAAGTCTAAACCTGATATGATTAGCCCATCAGCAACCTCCCATTCTACCGTGTATCCTTATTACCAAAAAAGAAAAAAAACTGCCCAAATAATAGTAAGTTATCTTAAAAAATACAACACATTAATTAAGGGGACACCTAAAAAATAGCCTGTTTTCAAATGCTTGTAACTTAGTCAAAAATTAATTTTTTTCAAAACTTTATTATTCTTCAATGGAGAAAATTTACTCTACTTTATGATGGTCTAATTCGTTCCTCATCATCTTTTCATTTTTTAACTTTTTTATGTAATTATAAAAAATTTTGAAAAAATCTGCATATTTTGACACTTGACGTGGAGTGCATTTATGTAGAAAATGAAATTGTGAAATAACCTCTTTGTAGAGAATTAATATTGGTGCGAAAAAAATGTGACAAAAATTCGCAAAGGTATTACAGTTTTAGTGAAAATCAGGAAAAAATAATTCAAATGAATATAGCCGGAGTAATTTTGGTGGTATAGTTAATAACAAAAAAGTAAAATGAAGCTTAACTTAACATCTTTCAGTTTATCTATTGTAACGAAAGATTTTTGATGAAATTCATAAAAAATTCTAACAATAAACAGAGTGTAAAAATCAAGTAAATAAACAGTAAAACTATATCAAACAGAACATACCTTAAAAATTACATTTCAGGTGGCCCGAGCTAAAGTTCATATTGACAAGTCATACTCTTTAAAATGCATTTTTATTTTTTCTAATCGAACCATATTACGCGAAGATATTCAACTTTGAAGTCTCAACATCAGAAAACCCATTTAAATTATAAATTGGAATTTATTGAAATTTTTCTCGAAATAAAGCAGCTTATGAAAAATTTTAAGAAGTCAAAAAATGCTTTATTTCACTGAAATAATAACCCAAAAAGATCCATATGGTTTTAAAATTGTACCTAAATATGTGTGCATACTGTATACATGCATTTGTGCATGTAAAAAAATTATATAGTAAAAATAAGTTTTTTGACTTCTTAAACATTCCATGAGCTGCTTTATTTCACGAAAAAAAATTAACAATTTGCAATTTGTAATTTTTTTGAGTTTTCTGATGTTGAGACTTCAAAGTTGAATATCTTCGCGTAATATGGTTCGATTAGAAAAAATAATAATACATTTTAAAGAGTATGACTTGTCAATATGAACTTTAGCTCGGGCCACCTGAAATGTAATTTTTAAGGTATGTTCTGTTTGATATAGTTTTACTGTTTATTTACTTGATTTTTACACTCTGTTTATTGTTAGAATTTTTTATGAATTTCATCAAAAATCTTTCGTTACAATAGATAATCTGAAAGATGTTAAGTTAAGCTTCATTTTACTTTTTTGTTATTAACTATACCACCAAAATTACTCCGGCTATATTCATTTGAATTATTTTTTCCTGATTTTCACTAAAACTGTAATACCTTTGCGAATTTTTGTCACATTTTTTTCGCACCAATATTAATTCTCTACAAAGAGGTTATTTTACAATTTCATTTTCTACATAAATGCACTCCACGTCAAGTGTCAAAATATGCAGATTTTTTCAAAATTTATATAATTACATAAAAAAGTTAAAAAATGAAAAGATGATGAGGAACGAATTAGACCATCTTAAAGTAGAGTAAATTTGCTCCATTGAAGAATAATAAAGTTTTGAAAAAAATTAATTTTTGACTAAGTTACAAGCATTTGAAAACAGGCTATTTTTTAGGTGTCCCCTTAATTAATGTGTTGAGTATATGTATATGGGAAATTTTAAATACATTTTCTATTTTGTGGTATAATTTAAATATTTAAAAAAAACACAGTCGTGACTAAAGCCAAAACTCATAAAAAATGTTAAAAAAAATTTTAAGCACATTCTCACAATTCGACTTTTCTTGCAAATCAATCTTATAAATAAAAGTAAAAAATCATAAAACATACAAAAAGACCTGCCTCGTGATAACAAGATATTTTTTTTAGATCTGCAGTGATCAAATCAGATCTAGATAGATCTGCATTTTGAGACATCATATTTTTAACTGGTTTTTGATCTGTGGAGACTAGCAAAACACTACACAGACCTACAAAGATCTACAATGATCTATAAAGATCGATATAGATCGTGATAGAGATTGAAACGTTGAAAAATTTACGAATTTTCAACGTTACAATGATCTTCAGAGATCATTGGGTCATTGTAGATCCTTGCAAGTCTCCACAGATAAACAACCAGTGAAAAAATATAATGTTGTCTCAAAATTCACATCTATAGATCTGAATTTGATTACTGCAGATCTAAAAAAAATCCCGGTAACCTTTTCTTCACAATCAAAAATAAAAATCGGCTCATTTTCAAAAGCTTATTACTCAGCTCCCTAATACACAATCGCAACATATAGACCCTCAAATAAAAGCTCTTAACACTGACTTTATAGCATCTTAATTATTTTGTATCATTACAATAAGTTCAGATATTGATAAAATAAATTGATGATATCCTGTTTAAAAAAACTGTACAAGTGTTATTGATGATTAATTGATATCCTTTTACACCACTATCATTTATTGAAATGAAATGAAATATAATATTTCATTTACTGTCTCTTTTTGTTATATTTCCTTTACCCACATAACGACATTTCATAGATATATAATATAAACATATATATAATATAATTGCCTGCTGTGGAATTTAAATCACTTTAAGTACGTTTATAAGAACATGATCAAATGATAAAATATATGCTGTCTATTTTTCAGACTCGAGAAGGAATAAAAAAACACGTAAGTTTTTTTATAGGTTAGACATGTAGCCATCTTATTTTGAGGAAACATTTTTTTCTACTATTCTAATGCATTTTAGAGTAAATATAACAACCTGAATTTTATCTTTGATCTGGTTAAAATGTTGTCTCGTTCTACTCCACTCCATTAGATGAAATGATGGAATGTTCTTTCTCTTTGAGAGCCTGTACCAGTGGCGTGCATTAAATTATTTATTTAATTTCTTTTTACACTCAGCTCTCTGAACAGCGACGGCATCGGTAATTCAAAAGATCCTAACAATGACAGCTAGAAGGCACCCGCAACCGCACTGATTTTAACGTTAATTGGAGAATTTAAATTTCGCGCAGAAATATAGTAGTCACGGTAGTATTGTGGTAGGGATAAGGGAAGGTCGTTATATGGAGCGTACGTTAATAGGAAGGTCGTCGTTTATAGAATTGAGTGTACCTTTAGGAAAAATTTAGTAATATTTTTTTATTCCAAAATGTTTATTTTTGGTACCGTTAGATTCTATAAACGATTTCATACAAGTTACTGGGGAAAGAGGGAGGGGGGGGGGGTTGTAGATACTCAAAGTCTCGTTTATTGGTGCAAATCATACTATTAACATTTTAAAAAGTTTTTTTTGTTTCATTAGGGCAGTTTTTATTTAACGGGGGAAATATTTTGGAATAATGTTATGAACAGCTAGCCCATTTTAGCACATCCTTCAAAATTTTGAAATTCATCAAAAAGTGGGCTGTAAAAATGTTTTTTTGTTGGGGGGGGGGGGGTTATATTAGAGTATTGATGTTTTGGAACTATGCTAAGAAAAACAAGTACAATTCAGCACAGCTTTCAAAGTTTTGAAATTCAACAAAAGGGGGGCTAATTTCACACAGGTTATTTAATTCCTGTTTGGGTGGATTGTAAAATATTAAATTAAATAAAACCTAAACCCTACAGTACCGCCACTGTGCATATATGTGAGTGTATGTGTACAATAACCCGACCGCATCTAAATCTCTGGTCGGCTGTTGTTGCCTCTGTCTAGAATACGAGCGCGCGTAATGTTTACATCTCTCTCGCTCGACCGCAGCATGTACCCGACCGAGTGACCGCCAGGGGCGTATTGTTGCGGTGGCTGAACCGCGCTCTGCCGCCGCTGCTGCCAACTGGCGGCGAGCCGTGCAACTACCGCTGCCAGCCCGTGGCGCGCGAGCCGCGCAGCATCGACGAACCGAACGGGCGGACGGACAGGGCACGACAAACATACATAAATTAAATCAAAGCCCTTAATTTAAAAATACTTATGTCCGGTATTATAAAGGGGCCAGAAAATTTGCAAGCTAACTAGCACTTACAAATGATGTTATTAACTTTGTGATCTATGGATTTGCTACGGAATTGAGAGCGGTGATACTTCAACGTATTGTAACACAGTTGGCGACTCTGACCTAGTATAAAATAATTTTCATAATATCACCACTGTTTTAATATCGTTGATGTTTACATACAACGCGTACGCGAAAGATGTCAAAGTCACCAGAAAACTCCAAGAGAACTGTCCTATAAGTTTGATATCTCATTTGAGAGTGCTTGCTAGCTTGCAAATTTGCTACCCCTTTATAATACCGGGCATTAATGTGGTAAAGTTCATATATAGGGCATTAATACATTTCCGTATTCTGGTTTTCCTTTAGAATTAATACCTTTTTCGCAACAGTCTCTGGTTAAAACCTTTTTTCTAACTGCCCGACGTAAAAAAAGATATTCTAAATTCGACAATATATATTTTTTATGTATGTTCGCGCATAACTCCGAAAAATATGCACCGATTTTGACGGTTTTTGCTTTGTTTTATAAGAATATACTCCCGAAGTGATCCCATATAAATTTCATAAGATTCTCACCATGGACTTCAAAAAGGAAGGGAATTTCAACTCAACAATATATATTTTTTATTTACTATTTATTTTTGGGCTTAACTCCGACAAATATGTACCAATTTAGACGATTTTTTGTTTATTTGAAAGATAATACTCTCGAAATTTTACCAGAATCTGACCATTGAATTCGAAGATATGCAACTCAAAATGTAAAAATAGACAAAAATTTAAGAAAAAAAAATAAAAGTGACATTAGAAAAAAACTAACAGTTTTTGAAATCGATTTCAAGTACTGCCAAGCCATTAAAAAAAAAAAAAACGGACTTTAAAAACCTTTTTTAAGTACTAATCTTGACAGTTCTTGAGTACCATAGAAGTTCCGGTTTGATCACTTTTCCCCAGCCCTGTTTTACTACAACCCACCGAACCAACATGATGCTCATTCCGGAGCTACAGCAGCGCGGCGCGCGGGGGTGACTCGCGGGAGGGGAACGCGCGGAGAGTACGCGGCGAAGGGGGGAGGGGGGAGGCGGCCACAGCACAATGGCCCAGGTAAGCCACAGACTACCTGTTGAACGCACAGACGAATGCTGCTCGCTCTTCCTTACGCCGTAAAAGATTATTTTCGCCACCGTTTTGTGACAATACGCGTCAGTTTATTGCACACCACGCCTACTACGATAACCAAAACAAACTAGAGGTATCTGTATTTTTCACGCGAGTGAAGGTTGCAACATTTCTACTAGTGTTTTTTATTTTTATTTAACAATATGTGATGTAGATAAACTATTTTTTTTTGTTGATAAGACAAGAAGTATGTGAAGTGTACAGTGATATCTTTATGTTATATTTTAACTTAATTTGTTTTATTAGTTAGTGTGCATAAAATGTGTTTTTTGAATTAAATATGTGATGGTTTACTCTATAGTGAAGTGATTTTTGGATTATTTCGTCTATTTTAAAGTAAGATTTTTATTTATACACATCTATACCTTATACAGTCAAACTTCTACACAGAAAAAAATTGTATTGGACCAAGAAAACCTTGTTTTGTATATAACGAAAGCAATATTTTCTTAATATTAGAAACATACTCTTAATCCAACTACGTTATTCCTTAGTTCAAGAATACTATAGTTGGTTTAAGAGATTATTGCTTATCTTAAGAAAATATTGTTTTCGTTATATACAAAACAATGTTTACTTGGTTTGAGAAATCCTTTCTACCAGTGTATAACTACATATAAAATCAATAAGACGCAACATTAAAAATTCATAAAAGTTCGACTGTATATTTTTTGTAGATCGGTACAACTATATTTAACTAACATTTGAATTTAAGTTAATTTTATCAATATGTCCACCAATCAATTAGATCTATAGATTAAACTGAAGAAGAACTATTGTTATATATTATATATTTTCAATTGTATAAGTCAAACTTTCCAATATGCTTGCATTATAAAAAAATGATGTTTTGTAGTAAAGGGTGTGCATGTAAAAAAAGTTTTAGAACCTATGTTAAAGATGGACTGTGATATGCACTAAGATATCAGTCAAATTCTTGAATTATTAATACAAAAAGCAAGTTTAAAAAAATTAAATTAATAGCGCCTATAGCTCATAGCTTTACAAATTTTATTTCAATTAGCTATAGTAAAACCTGGACAACTGGAATCTCAAGGGATCAGTTATTGTATCCCACTTAAAGAGGTGTCCTATTTACCCAGTTATAGAGGTGCAAATGTAGAAGTGACGGGACCTCAGTATGAATTCTACACTGGTAGAAAGGATTTCTCAAACGAAGTAAACCTTGTTTTGTATATAACGAAAACAATATTTTCTTAAGATAAGCAATAATCTCTTAAACCAACTATAGCATTCTTGATCGAAGGAATAACGTAGTTGGATTAAGCGTATGTTTCTTATATTAAGAAAATATTGTTTTCGTTATATACAAAACAAGGTTTTCTTGGTCCAATACAGTTTTTTTTCTGTGTAGTTATAGAAGTTTCCCGCTTATTCAAGTCCCACTTAATCAAGTTTCACTGTAAAATATAACAAAAACACTTGCTACAAAATATTCTTTGTTGTTATTATATAGAAAATGTATCTAATTAACCAAACAAAAATGCTAAATTTTCCCAATAAAAATATAACAAAATATATTTATCACAAATATATTTTCTATGATCGCATTAAAAACGTTTGTATCTCTAAATAAGTTTTGTATAGGTTGATACATTAGTGCATAACAAAATCCAGGTAATATATGTAGTAATTTAGTATATTTTTGATACCTTATATATATTTGATACATATATATCTTACAATAGCTTTTACCCGGGATTTCATATGAGTAAATTTTTTTTTGTTTAATCTAAACTATTTTTGGGATACAATGTATAGCCTATGCCCTTCCTCATGATGTAAGCTATTTCCCTGCAAAATTTCATCAAGATCTGTTCAGCCGTTTAACCGTGAAGAGGTAACAAACAAACAGACATAATTAATATTAGAATAGATATTATTCTTAACTTTAACAAACCTTAACCAAATTATATCCAGCATACAAAAGTTTAGAATGCAATGAAACTATTTTCACACCTTTCAAACACGATTTACACTAAATTTAACCCATTTTAACATCACGACTTAATACTACTTGTAATCAAAGCAAGTGTATTGAATGTATACAGACATATTTTATATATTTATTTATTTATAACCTAACGGTGACTTAAACAACTCAATTTATGGACTGTTTATCTTAATACTTTGCTACTTTACACATTTATTTGCATACAATCAAATCATGAATGATATATTCAAATGCAACGGCATATGTCTATAAACGTTGTAGCAATAAATGAAGTTTTTATCGAATGAAAAAATACCTATTGTCATATTGCGTTATTCAGGGACGCCAACTTAATCGTTTTTAAAAAAAAAATGTGCTAAATAGATTTTTCAAGAATAAAACATATATTAATGACTTCTAAATTCTATATACAGACAAACAACATATGTTATTAATGTTGAAGTAATTAATTTTAGATATTTTTTTGGGTTGGTTAAAAAAGAAAAAATATATAATCGTTCGTATTTTTTTTAAATGAATTAATAGTTTGAAAATTTGGGTTATTGTATAAAATTTTATTATTTTTTATATTTTTTGTCCTTAAAAGCTTACTTTTGGGCTGAAGAAGACTGACATGAGAGTCGAAACGTCAAGAAATATAATACGATAACGTGGACAACACCCCGAAAAGTTAGTTTTTTAAAAGCAATTTACTAATTGGCTGCCCAGTTTTTATCATACTTTACTCAATATCTAAACTTATCAGAGGATATGCCTAAAAAAATCTATACAGGGTGTCCAAGATAAGCGTGAAATGCATGGGGATATTTTAAACGGTAACTACCGCAAACAAAAAGTATCAAAAAAAAATTAGCCATTTTAAGAAATTTGAATTTTCAGTTTTTTTTGGGGTATACCACCTAAACTACATAAAATTATTAATATTTTTTTATGCAGTATTACTCACCCCTTTCTTACAAATAATTATTCTTATTTGATCACATATGTATCTCTTACAGTTTAGGATATCCCCATACATTTCACGTTTATCTTGGACACCTGTATATGTATATAAAGAAATAACTGACTGACTCATCACCTCACAGGCCAAACTCTTGAGCCTAGAAACGTAAAAATTTAAAGGTATCTTCCTTTTAATGATATAATCAACCAATCTGAATTGAATATAACAAAATATACTTACTATGTATGCTTATGATTTTAAAACAATTTTAAAGCCGGAATAATAAATTGTATTTTTTCACAAACAAATACAAACTAAAATCATCCAAACACAGAAAATTACATTTGGCTCAAGATAATCCATATATTTTTTTATTCAATTACCATTCTGTTAAAAATATTTTGATTTTCAAAAAAGGAATTGTATTTGACACAATAGTATAATCAAGTCTCCCATTTCTGCGGCACCGTTGTCATGACAACGCGTTGATCAGCATCACGACGCACGTCGCGGTCCCGCCATCTTGTAGTGGGCGTTCCCTGGACCACAGTGCGCGTGTTGTTTAGCTGTGCGGGTACCGTTATGCCGGTGGAAAAATCACAGCCCGCTGTTGTATACAGCGTGAAAATATCTGTCCGGCATGACATACACGATCGGACTTGTCTATTGAACAAACAGTGTTTCTAAACATTTTTACATCTATACACTACACGTATAAAAAGATTTAGGTACTTAACCCTCTATTATACAGGTAAAAAGGTTTACTTGAGCCAAGTAAACCTTGTTTTGTATATAACGAAAACAATATTTTCTTAAGATAAGAAATATATTCTTAAACCAACTATAGTATTCTTGGACGAAGAAATAATGTAGTTGGATTAAGAGTACTTTTCTTATATTATGAAACTATTGTTTTCGTTATATATAAAACAAGATTTTCTTGGTTCAATACAGTTTTTTTTGTGTATACATGAATTATTATTTTTTTCTAAATTCCCATTTGGGAACACTATGCAATAGAGGGTTAAATCAAGATACAGGTATCAGCCTTGAAGAATACCCCAGTGCTGACCATTTTTATCTAAATTAAATGTACTGAATTAAAAATATTTGTTGATATTTGATAACTGCCATTATTGGATATTAATCTATATACATTTAACTGTCTTATGTGATGTTTACACCGAGAAAACAAAACAGAAACACGGTGTTTTTATGACCAAAAAGCAATAGACCCTATACTATATTTTAAAGACACAATGTTTCCGTTTTGTTTTTTTCGGTGTAAACACCGCATTACAGAGTGATTTGATGATAAATGGTCATTTTGTTTTAGAAATAATGGACAAATAATTATCGCGATTCGGCACACTATCAAGAAAAGTGTATTTTCTTATGTAAATACTTTACATTGTTTTAAATTTTACGACTCTTTATTTTATAACGTTGTTCATTACTGGAGAAAAAACATATACAAAATAAAAGACTATAATTTAAAAAAAAAACTATATTTGCGTATTTTGGTAATTAAATTGATATAATAAAGAGTTAATTGTTTTATTAGTAACATGAGTCATTATAATTAGAAAAAAACTAGCCCATCTATCCTAAAAACGCGTTGATGACAGTACCCTGTACCATTTCTTAAAATTATTATCCGACCCACAGTTTGAAAACTGCTGTTATAGATGGTTTGGATACCACTTGACATACTGACAGCCCTTATATACTGTACATTTGAGATTTCTTTTTAGATATTAGTATAGCTATGGTTTTGCATTACGATCAATCAATGTTTTTATATATAGTTTTTTTGTGTATAAAGACAATGAAATAAAATAAATTCCAAAGCCAACTTGATTAATTCCATATACCTAACAAAAGACGCCTTGGATATTGAGTCTATTGTCTACGTAATGCGATGTTTACACCGAAAAAAAACAAAAACATGGTGTTTTTTTGACAAAGAAGCAATAAACCCTATACATTTTTAAATACGAAATATTTTAAAGACACGATGTTTCTGTTTTGTCTTTTCGGTGTAAACACCGCATAAGACGTAGCTATTGTCAGTATTATTATGCTTTATATTATAACAGTACGGAACGTTCGGGGCGCGAGTTTAAATCGCACTTGTCCGTTGTTTTTTTTTTATTTGTTTTACATAATAATATGTGCCTTGCGATTGATTTTATTAACCCAAGACCCAAGCAATCAATAAATATTCGACAACGTTACTACAATCAAAATAATAATTTATTTATTTTATTTTTTTACTATCATGCAAGGAATTGATAAATAATATATTCAAATAAGGCAATTTATTATTCAAATATACGATGAAGAAATCCTTTCAAATTATAACCCATCGGAAATTATCTATGTTCTAAAACGTTATCGTTAATTTATAGAATATCTAAAACAAAAAAATATATGTAAAAAATGCATCAAAAAAATATTCTTACAGAAACCATTAATTAGTAAGAGAAGTGTATCAAGAAATCAATAAATTAGAAAGAGATAAAGTTATACTACGTGAAAAAAACTAAGCCATCTAGATTAAGGAGCACCTGTATTCTTAAAGAAACCTACGTATGTACTTCCGTAGGGACTTGGTAGAAAGAGATAGTAAATGTATATGTAATTATAAAAAGAAGATAGATATATGCATATTTTTTTGTATTTTTTTGGTATTATTTTATTAGTATACTGTCGCCAATCTTATGGCAAATATTCATAAATATAATGTTGGTATAAAAATAATTAGTTTTGGCATTTACGGTTTATTTGAAGATTTTCAAACTTGTTTCTTAATTAACGATTACTTCTTTTTGCTAAAATGTTTTGTAATAAAAAATAATAAACTGTTCAAGTGTTCATTACAAAAAGGATGTTTTCTTTTTATTAATTTGAATTTATTGTTTACGAAGTTGTATAAATATTAATAAATGTTGTCATTATTGTATATAATATTAAATGTACTTTTTATTTTAATTTTGTAAAAATTTTAAAATATATTTTATATTTCTTAAAATTCATTTAATTGATACCTAAAAAAAATTTATTGAAAATATTTCATGTTCAACCGGATATAAAAATTGAATACGGTACATAGGGATTTCAATGATATTTCGGGTACATCCAAATATTTACTTTTGCTTGAAAAATTCATGTCTTAAATTATATATAAAAAAAATTAATGACTCACCAAATTTGATTTTTTTAAACCAGTATCAAATTTCTAATAAAACCATTAAAGATCGTTTGTTTTTAATCATGGCCATAATCCATAATATCTTCAACATTTCTACATAAATATACATTTTTAATGTACCCTAAAGCACTAAATAGACTTAATACTTATTACAAAATGCATAACTTCATTGACAGATCCAATTTAAATTTGGCCATTGCCGTAAGCCTTTAGACTTGTATAATCATTCCAAATAAACACATGTAAATAATGTTTATATACACACAGGGGTGGATTCACAAATTTGCATTAATTTTTTTACTAATTTAAAATTTGAAAGAAAATATACATAATCAAGGATTCCCAACCCTTTTCCTACATAGCCCTCTATTAAAAGAATGATTTTCTTTATAGATACCCTAACATTTTTAAATAAATCCTTTTTATTTTTTTATATTAAAGTCGATATTTCTATGACAAATTGAAATTTGGTGCATGAAAATTACTAAAACATAATTTTTAATTTTAGATTTCGTTTAAAATATGTTTATTTTATAGAAAATTACGTGAAAAGTTGATATTGTCAATCCGCAGTTCTGTATCTCAAACCGTTCTCGAGTTTACGATTTTTGAAAAATTTGGGGAAAAATGGCCGTAACTTTTGAACGTGTGGTCAGATTTAATTTTTGTTAACAGATTTGAAATCAACGTGCCAAAATCTATACATTGACATGTATAACACATCAAAATTTGACAAAGAAAATTTCGCGAAAAATAGAAAAAAATCTAAGTGGTATACCTAAAATATCGAATTTTGATCAATTTTTTTCAAATTTTAAAGTACTATATATGCCATCAGATAGATTTTGATACGGTGATTTCAAATCTGTCAACAAAAATCAAATCCGACTTCACGTTCAAAAGTTACGGCAATTTTTCTCCAAAATATTCAAAAATCGAAATTTTTGAAAGGCCATATCTCGAGAACGGTTTGAGATATAAAACTGCAGTTTTAAAATTTCAACCTTTCACGTGTTTTTATGTAAAATAAACATAAAATAAATTAAAGCGAAAATTCAAAATTTTATATTAATTTTCATGCACCAAATTTCAATGATGATTTTCTTTATAGATCGCCTTACATTTTTAGCTTAAAATAATAATAACATAAATATACTACACAATCTTGTCGAAAAAGAACATGCAATATATAGCAAATACAATATATCGATAAATATTAATGAAAAGCAAAAAAAGGATATTGCAATTCAAAATTTTGATACAGAAAAAAATTATCATATACCCCTTGAATACTATAGACACTTTTTAAGCTTCCATAGACCCCAACGGGGTCCATTTGGATCCTACTGGGAATCTCTGGGCTAAATGATAAAAGATAGAAAAATATTAATAGAACATAAATTATAGATAAAATTATTCTCTATTACTTTTATTTAAAAAAAAAATTGTCTACTTGCTCAAAAATCAACATTTTCATAATAGGAGATTTTCTTACGAAACGAAAATTAAACTTGCATATAAAATTTCACCTAACTTCTACGTTTTATCGTTTACGAGTTACAAACCGACACGCAGATATGAATTTATTAATATCAATTCAACCTAAATGCAATAATTAAAAGTAATAAGTCATGTATGTAGATATTTTGCACGGTGTGTGGCGGGTAGTAGGCAGCCATCGCTAAAACCTGCTGGGCAGGTGGCGCAGCGCACAAAGGTGGTCTCTCACACGATATAAATGCATACGGAATGAGACTGACTCGTTATCGACAGCAGCGGACCGGGTGACAACTCTCTGCCCCCGAATACATGTACACTAGCGCCCGCCACAGAACCCGTTGTGCAGTTACTCTCAACGCGCTTGTATATGAAAATAGACCGTGCATACATTTATACGTGTTATTTTTCTGTAGATAAAATTACATTTTATACTTTTAGTTAAAATTTTATAAGGATGATAAAGTTTTTTCTTATTATTTATCTGATATCACCCCCCCCCCCCCTCCACAAATAAAAATAATTATTTTTACAACCCAATACAAATGTATTCGAAATTTTCTTTCTTTTCCTCTTCCCGGAGTTTTCATGTACCCTCCCGCAGTAAACTGCTGGAATTTAAAATTACATTTTAATTACAGTTGAAATCAGTTATAACGACATCGTTTAACACTTACAATATATCAGTTTTAACGACTCAAAATAAAAGTCCCGACTGAATCCTATATAATTGTCTTTTTATCGATTTTTACGACTATCGGCTTTAACCAAGGTTAGTAAATGATTAGGTTCGCTTGCTTGTGACGTCACCACGAAGATCATTTCAACCTTCTTGATTTCATTTATTTATCTATTTATCTATTTCAACTGTCATAATATTAAACACAAATCACACATACATAATTAATATAATTAATATCATGTGTGAAGCTTCACTATAGCAATAAATGAATAGCACAAACACAGAACACAATAGGGTCAGTCCGCGGTGACGGTCGTGACATTTCAACTCGGATTGGAGTTCATAATTTCTAAATAATACTAGTAAATAACATGGTTTTACCTTTTCGACTGTATATTCATTTAAAGCAGTGTTTAACAAAATGTAGGGTACGCGAAGATGTTTCAAGAGGTACCTACGTACATATTTTCATAATTTAGATTTTTTACTTTTTTTTTAAATTACCCCCCCCCCCCCCTACCTGGTTCTAAATGTACGCAGATAAAACTCAACCTCTTACATAGAGATTTTTACTTTAGTAAATACTGATTTAAGGCAATGTTTTTATTTTTTCCGTCAATTAAATAATAATTAATTTGTTCATAAAAATATGTCTTAGGTTAAGAAAACTGTATACATGAAATTTAAAAAAATATTATATGAAAATAATATAGAAGTTAAAAAAATCTACAATTCGAATATAATAATTCATAACACCTTCCAAACTATCTTCACATAGATTAATAAAACTAAGGCAAACTTTCTGACACCTCTATAATCCCTTTCAGTTGTTATTTTCCCTTAAGCAGCTCTCACACCATGTCTACCTACATATGATTTGTTACACCTATGTCAAAAGTCACTAATTTCATGTAATTAATGCATATTAGTACCTAACTAGCTTAAGTAATTAAATAAACATTATATACATACAATAACGTATTTTATATTTTGCATATTATACATTCATATTAATAAAAATTACATGATTTTTTCATACTTCCCCTCCTTGTCTTTTATTTACATATACGTCCCTGCATTAATACAGCTAACCCAGATAGACATGTTTGAAGACAATTTTTGTCTACAAACATTTGGTGGCGTTTTGTTGTCAAATTGTAGAAGCTTGTAAGCAGTGCGGTCGGTAATCGACAAATTGTAGACAAATCGACAGCAAATTTGACGCGTAATTTTGATTCAAAGTTGTCTACAAATTTGATTCAAATTTGTACATAAATCTGATATCAAAATTGTCAGAAAATTTGGTGGCAAATTTTCATTAATTTGTTGCCAAATTTTTAATAATTTTTTGCCAAATATCCCAAATATATATTTTAATTAAGTTTTTGTTGTTAATTAATTATAAAATCTTAATTTATTATTTAACCATGAGCGCGATTTATTTTCATTTAACTTTCAAGTTATTTTAATAAAAGAACTTTAAAAAATTTATTATAATATATTGTTGGAAAGAATTTTATAAAATTATTTTCAATAAACTAATATAATTTGAATGTAAAAAATTAAATAATTTTAACTAATTATAGTTAAAATTGTTTCATAATATATAATATTTATATCGTCTTGAAGATAATGTGTCTAAACTTTCGAATGGGAACAGTGGGATTTCCGGTGCCTGCAATAAAAACCCTTATTCATGCAGGTACATACTCAGTATATGGATTTGTGCATGTTTTTGAGAGCTCAGTTTATTCTTAAACATTGTCGAGTGTACACCGTCGATTTTGGAAAAATAGTTTTAGTGATACATCAGTACAAATTATTGTCAAGATTGTCAACATCCTTATTCATTCGTTGAAGATACTAAGGTGACAGTGAAAGAAACGGGAGCGGGAGATTTTTAGTAATAAACGTAATAATTCATATAAGGTCATCATGTAAATATGTATGTATGTCGCAAACTCTATCTCTAATTTAATTTTGGAAACAAATGATTTCCAATGTCTGTTTTAGATATTCTATAGGATAATCCAAACATTGAGGCGCCAACGATGGACAAATTTAAAGCGTGTATGATGGCAAAATGAAGGTCACTAAAGGAAAACTTACCTTATAAAGAAAAGAACAATAGCACTAACAGTTCAAACACCGGAAAGCAGAATCTTCAAAGGGAACGGGAGCGGAAGATTTTTAGTGATGAAAGTAATAATTTATAAGGTCATCATGTAAATATGTCGCAAACTCTGCTATCTCTAATTTAAGCTTGTATTAATCCATGTATTATTATTATAAGTAGTTAGATCATATTATATTAAATGTTTTTGTATCTATTTTTAATAATATTTAATAAAAATATTGATTTATAAACATAATAAATGTGTATCACTATTCATTATCTAATCACGATATAAATAACAGTAGTTATAATCAATTTTACCGCTAAATTTTCTATAAAAAATTCATACAAATTAGATGCAATAAATAAACAAAATTAGGAATTAATTTGTATCCAATATGTCCACGATTTGCGCACAAATTGATTCCAAAATTTGTGACCAATTTGTCTACAAATTGTAGACAACATTTTGACATCAATATTTGACTACAATTGGTGACAATTTGTATCTACAGATGGCATAATATTTGTATACAACTTTTGGATACGTTTGGTGTCAATTTGCGTAAAATTTGTCGTCAAATGTCTATCTGGGTAATGTAATATGTAATCACCAATTGCGCCATCTATTGTCGCATACTACAAACACGTTGTTTCATATATAATTTATGCACTATATGTATACGAACGCACTTGTCATACTTGTCCAATTACAGCTTCTTCTTGTGCACGTGTATGTATGTGTGTGTGTGTGTGTGTGGGTTACTTAATTACAGCAGTTATAAATGTTGTCAATTATGTCTTAATACCCCCACCTGCTTGGAATTATTATATGTTTATGTGAAGAGTGTCGTTTGAATATTAAAACTTGTGCATATGTAAAAGATATAATTGGAATTGGATTTGATGGTGATATTTTATGGTTATAGCACTTAAAGTGTCTATATTTTGTAGCTAGTAGATTTTTGTCATCTTAATAACATAACAAATTCATATGAATCAATATTTATAACATTTTACATCACGAAAATTAAAAAAAATATATTGCATTCAGTTCAAATGAACAAGAAAATAGAGTAATTAATTATCTGAATTCAGTTAAAAAATGGACTTTATATAGGGACCTACTGAGTAACTTACTTATCAACACCAAGTTAAATCCTTTGAAAATAGAATCATGAATTTGGATTCCTCGTAATATCGAATATACGAGAAGCTTTGTGATCGTTTTAAAATGAGGTTTTTAAATTTTAACTTGATCTTTCCGTTTCAGATCAAGACAAACACTTTTTGTTCCATGTCTATCTGTCTATCTGTCTGTCTGTGTGTCTGTTCCCTGAATCCTTGTCACACGCATAACTCATGAACCATTGAACCGATATTAGTGAAACTTGGTTAGTTGGTTGGGTCTTGCTTGAGAAAGAAATAATTTACGCAAATTTATCATCGTATACCAGCGATTCTCAACCTGTGGGGCGCGTCCCCCTAGGGGGCGTGATAAAACTGAAAGGGGGGCGCGAGCATATCGAGAAAAAAATGAGAAAACATATTATTAAGAAATGTATTTAATTTACTGAAAGAAAAGCAATAAAATACATTTTGACATAATAAAAAATAAAATACACGTTTAATATTAGAAATTGACACTCTAAGCATTTTTTTATATTTAGCTGAGATTTATTTTTCAGTGAAAATTTTTGTATAAGGTTGGGGAAGGGGGGCGCAATGAGAATTGTGATTGAAAATTGGGTCGCAATTACTAAAAGGTTGAGAAACGCTGTCGTATACATATTATTATCAACCAATTTACTGCTTTTTTAGCTCTAAATGCTCCTTAAAAGTAGATTTGGTGTATTACAAAAACGATTTAAATGTCATATATATTTTTCAAATCATACCTATTAAGTTAAATGGTAGACTCTCATAGAAAAATGTGTTGTAAAAACATAATGCACAGAATTAAAAACCCCTTGATTCTATTGATAATGCGTTACAAAATTTAAAAGTAGATTTAATTGTAAGCTAAATGACAGTTAGAATTATTTTTAAATGCCATTAGATTTCTAATGTATGTAGGTTCAGATATTATGATATTTATTTATTATAGACCGTATTCCCGTTTATAATTATTTAAACTAATATTTTATACAAAATATATAAACAGAAATGTAATTTCTTCTGACGTTTCAAAGTGTGCCAAATTTATTACCAAAGTCAAACAAAAAAATGAAATATATATCATCTAATCCCATTTCCATTTCTTCACTAATTGCTTTCATGAATCCATCAGATAAAAATAAAAAACGTTACCTGAAAGCAATGATGTATCTCTTTTTGTAGACATTCAGATAACGAAACTAACATGAAACGTACATATAGACGGTTATACATTTTGACATACTTTTTAACCACAAAACTTATAATAGATACCTGTACATAAATTTTATGTCTTAAAATAACGCTAGTCACTAAATGTAATCTACATTAGCTTACGCCAGGAGTTCTCAACCTTTTTGAACCTTAGAGGGCACATTATTAAATACATACCTACCAGTAAAGCGATGAGCACTATTTTTTATATATTTTTCAAAGTAAAACACAGAATTTTCAATAAAATTATTAGACACATCAGATTTTTTTTCCAAACCTAAAAGTGCAAGTGGTGCCATGGTGCAATGCCTGCAATTATACATAGTGTTGGGGACCTCTAGCTTATGTACGGAAAACAATGGAGTCGATTTTTTAATAAAAATTACAGTTGTCGATTCAAATTCAATTTTGTATCATAAAATACTATCAGTTTTAACATGTACTGTCAATTGAGTAACTTCTACAAACTCCATTGTCATTTTTATAATATGCAATTTTTACTACACAAAAAAAAAACTGTATTGGACCAAGAAAATCTTGTTTTGTATATAACGAAAACAATATTTTCTTAATATAAGAAAAGTACGCTTAATCCAACTACATTATTCCTTCGTTCAAGAATACTATAGTTGGTTTAAGAATATATTTCTTATCTTAAGAAAATATTGTTTTCGTTATATACAAAACATGGTTTACTTGGCTCAAGTAAAGCTTTCTACCTCTACCTGTGTATATTCGTAAATATCATTTATCCATGATTTATTCAACTAATTATTCTTAAGTTGAATCATTTGTTAATAAAGTGCTATACAAATTATTTCATTTCAATTAAAAGACAAAAGAATAAATACTACGATTTATTTATAAATAGTACCTATATTTTTTTATTAGTTTTACAAATTAAACTATACCAATAATATAGATTTCAATCCTACACGCAAAAATTACTATTCAAATTGTAACTTTAGTAACAAACACGGGGCCTAGCAAGAATTACAATATTTTAGACCGTTTCAAAATTACTACGTCAAATAGTAATATTTCTTTAAAAAAATTGAGTCATAATCGTTCATTTATGTAGGCACACAGTCATGAGGTATATATGTTTACTTGCGAAAACGAATAAATATTATTTGCAACAAAAAAAATGATATTTATATCGACAATTAAAAAAATTAATTGAACATGTATTCCGAATTTAAAAAATATGTACTTTTTATTGCTATCTTTGTTTCTCATTTATGAAATTGTACATGTGTATTAATTAAGGATTCTTATAAAACAAGTCAAACAATAAATATGTATTGAAAAAATTCTTAATTAACCTGTCGACAATAAATTATATTTTTTCTGTTTTAATTAATTATCAGATCATATGATAAAGGTACGAGCACATACATAGTTATTTATAGCAGCTATATTCTTGAAATCCAGTTTAATTTCTCACATTTGATTTGGCAGAAATAAAACTGGAAAATTAGTTTAGTGTTTTCTTGGCCTTAATCTTTTTTAAATTATCTTTGTTTTAGTACGTTCAACTCTAAATAAAATTAATAAATTAAAAAACGTGTTATTTATTTACTGTCCCGTTTTTTTAATATTTTGTCCCACTGTTTCGGGATGTATTTTAGTAAAATTCCTAGTTAAGTTTTGATTCATTTCAAACGATTTCATCTGATTGTAATTTTTAAGTAAAGCCATTCAAATTATCAAAATTAGTGTTGTTAGACTCGAAAAATGATACAAATGTTTGGCAAAAAAAATAATTTAGTATGTATTTATAAAAAAAGATCACTATAGCTCCTATCATTTTTATCTATAGTCTGTTTCATTTAAGTTTGTAGTAATTGCCGAGAGATTTGACGGTACGATTCACGATTCATACCGTCAAATTCTCCGGTAACCACTGCAAACTTAAATGTAACAAACTATAGTAGGTACTAAAATTAAAAATAATAAGTAATTCGCTTTAATGTGTTTACAGTTCATTTTTTATGACTTCAAAATTACCTACTAGTTATTCTTGGAAATCAATAATAAATACTTTTCTAAAAAAAAAAAAAATTAATAATATCTTCTGTCAAACCATAAATTATCGCAGATATTATTAATAATAAATTTAAAAGGGTTGTTTTGTAATCTGCAGAGAGGTAAAACGATATTACTGAGAACCTGAGTAATAAAATATACAATATGTTCAATGTTTAATGACTACAGATCACAGCTTCTTTATTACATGGGAGAGGGGGTCTGAGCGTTACGCCAAGTCGTAAAATGCGTTAAGAATATTTTGTTTTAAATTGTAACCGCTTAGATCAACAAATGCGAAAGTTTGTCTGTCTTGTTACCTTTTAACGGCTAAACCGATTTTGATGAAATTTGGCAGGGAGTTAGCTTATATCATGAGGAAGGACATAGGCTACTTTGTACCCAGAAAAATTTATTAAATAAAAAAATAATATGATAATTAGGTTAGTTTAGTGACATCTATTGAACAAATGCAAAATTAAAAACATGTTTTATCGATTATCATAACAGAAATCTATATTATCTATCTGTATTTTTAACCTAACCTCAAGGGTTAAGAACTAGTTCTTTTTTGCCTTAATTTTCCAATATATAAGCAGAAGTGGCCAGAACTAGTATAAAATGAATAGAGAAAAAATTTGATTTTACAGCAAGATATAATCATTTTATAGAAAAAATGTTTTTTTACAAATAAATAAAATAAATATATTCTAAAAGTAAAATTTTCTCTTAAATTATATTGAGTATAAAAATACAAATTTCCCTCCCCCCTCCAACTAAAAATAA
This sequence comes from Sialis lutaria, assembly GCA_949319165.1. Classification (NCBI taxonomy): domain Eukaryota; kingdom Metazoa; phylum Arthropoda; class Insecta; order Megaloptera; family Sialidae; genus Sialis; species Sialis lutaria. The sequence goes on from OX439244.1 coordinate 5,225,849, forward strand.
AATTTTACCGTTCAAAACAGCAGTCGCTAAACCGTCGATTACAAAGTACTGGTAGCTCGTGGCTTCTTTCTCTTATATTTTTGATACATATCAACTTAAATGTAATATGTACCACATTAAATAAAATGAGCACGACATACTTTAAAATATTCAAATTAACGCCATGCCATTAAACTTATAATGAGTAATTTACAAAAATTCGGCCGTATATATTCTTCGTTCAATATGTAAATATACTAAATATAATTTATGTCATTTCCTTTAATGTAGAATTACAATTAGTTCGTATAATTGGATAAGGCTCACAGCTAAATTAATTAGAATAACTGATTTATTTAGAAATAATGCGTAGGCCTCATATCTATGGTAATCTACGACTTAGAAGGTTTAGAACTGTTGTGATGTCCAGTATCAAATTTACTAGCTAGCAAGCACTCTCAAATGAGGTATCAAACTTATATGACAGTTATCTTGGAGTTTTATCAAGACTTTGACATGTTTCACGTACACGTTGTATGTAAACACCAACAACGGTATTAAAACAGTGGTGATATTATGAAAATTATTTTGTACGGTCAGAGTCGCCAACTGTGTTACAATACGTTTCACTGCTCTAAATTTCATAGCAAATCTATAGATACTATCACAAAATGAAGACCTCATTTGAGAGTGCTTGCTAGCTCTCGCACATTATATTTGTTTTTATGCAAAAAAAGTATACGTAAAAAACGGATATTGATATAAATTTTAATTATAAAAAATTGGCTAAAGCCGAACAAGTATATTAGTATTCATTTTTAATGTTTGACCTCAACCCGTTAGTCTTGTTTCACACATACGCGGTTCCATTCGGTTCGGTTCGTTTATGGTTGCAACCGAAAACGAACCAAACCCTTTCACACATACACGGTTCTCATACGGATCATATTAGGTTTTATTTTTTTCCGTACACTCAGTAGTGATCATGGAGAGAAAGCAAGTTGTTGTCATGTTGTTTCACTATAAAAAAAAAATTAAAAAACGAAGGAGGAATACTAGAATTCATTGGGAGCACCCTCTCATCACTTTACGGCAGGAATTTGGAGCATTCTACACTATTATTCCGAAGCTAAAGAGCATGAAGACGATCCACATCAACACCTGGAAAACCGCTCATTTTATTAGAAAAACCGCGACAAAACTTAAAAAAAAAATAACACTCGCTATCAGGTTAAAACCGAAACTGAACCGAGTGTGTGTGAACGCGTTGATTGCTTTCTGTTCCCTGCACACATGTTTGTACCTAATAGAAACCTGATGAAACCTGTTCGTGTCGAGGGAGTATTCGGTGCTCTACGGTTTCTATTAGGTACCGAATACAAACTGAAGCACCGTTTCACACTTGTCGGCAGCGACCGAAAAAGAACCGAACCGAATGAAACCGCATATGTGTGAAACAGGCCTTACTAATGCATATATGTAATATATTAAATTTTCAACTAAATACCTTTCTGAAAACATAGAAATAATAACAATAGCATTTCTAAGAAGATATTACATTATTTACAAACGTAAAAAAATAAGGTTTCTTTTAATACACGTTACTGAGAATTTCATAACAAAATTAATTCTCACTAAGTCCTATTATCTATCGAAACAACTAACCATAAAAGTATATCGCTTGTTTACACTTGGCATCCTTTATTTTTAGCATAAAGAAGCCGCTATCGTAGATTGTACAGTATATATTTAATAATACCACATGTAGCGCTCTTTATACGAATGCATATATGATAGACATCTTTACTATATAACTAATTATTTTATCATGTTTCTGCATATTCATATTTAAAATCAAAAGTGTGTAGAGTACTCTATTAAAATTATATAAAAAATATGTTTATAATGGTTTTATTATGTACTTGTACGAGATATATGAATAGTTTATTTATATATCTATTAACTCATAAAGATTACTGTTATAATAGCTGATTGGTGGTGGCTTAACATCAAAAGGTATATCTTATCAATTCCTAATTTAACTAACTAAATCATTTTCTATTAGGCTTATACAGTGCGTTCATGATGAAAGGAACAAATTCGTTTTAATTTTGTGACGTTCGGACACGTCGCGTCGATTAGTATTTTTAATTGCGAATTTTTTTAACATAAGAAAATTGTATACAGGGTCTCTCAAGAAGAACATACGCAGTCATTATTGATTTTTTTTAATGGAATACCCTATATATTATGCCATTTTTGAATTAAATAATTCTGAACACTTTTTGTACAGCATTCCATAGCTCAAAAGGCAGCGGTTTTTGGAATAATGACATTTGAAATGTGTCTCAAGATGAATATATTATGCAGTTGATTTTTTTTATTATGCCATTTTTGAATTATACGATAAATTCTGTATAAGCTCTAAAATCAACAGTTTTTGGAATAATGACGTTTTAAATGTGATAAATAAATAAAAAATTAATGAACTTTAATGATAAAACATACAAAAAAAAAATATTCCAAAAACCACTGATTTTAGAGCTATATATATTATGTTGTACAGAAAGTGTTCAGAATTTATCGTACAATTCAAAATTGCATAATATATAGGCTGTTCCATTTAAAAAACCAATGATAACTGCATATGTTCTTCTTGAGAGACCCTGTATACAATTTTCTTATGTCAAAAAATCTGCAACTAAAAATACTAATCGACGTATCCGAGCGTTTTTCCACAAAATAATTACCTGAATTTTAAACGAATTTGTTCCTTTCATCATGAACAAATGATTTGTATACAAAAAAAAACTTTATAAATATTTATCGTTTAATTTCTTTCTTTGGCAATAATACAATAAATAAATTTGTGTGTTTAGGTGCAGCGATGCCGACAGAGGGCGGAGGATCGGGCGCCCTGGCCGCGATCTCCGCAGCGCGTGCCGCATCCGAAGAGCGGCCGCTCCAGCTATCGGTGCGTGGCTCCAGGGACTACCACGGTTCCCTCACTTCCCCACCCAGCCGGAGCTCTTCCGGCAGCCGGACAGCCGGTTTTGAAGCACAGACTTTAGCTTACCACCATCATCTAGCCGCAGCGGCCGTTGCCGCTTCAGGTTTATCCGGTGTAACCCTACTACCTTCTTCAACTTCCGTATCTTCATCAAACGTTAACCCAATGTCCCACCACCACAGAGAGTCATCTGCGTTTGTTCCTGTAGTACCTTCCCGGTCCTTGCATCCTGTCATGTACTCTGGAGATATGCATCCCTTAATGGCAGCAGATCTGATAAGAGAAAGTCGAGATATGGCTGATGGGGGTAAGATAGAAGAAAGAAGCACCAGTTCGAATTATACGGGTGTTCGTAAATCATCGTCGAGTTTTGAGATAATGGCAATGATGGCGGATAAGCGCAAAGAGCTGGCATTGCGTGAAGAAGCCGCTTGCGTGGCTGCGGCCCACGCTGCCGCAGCGGCGATGTTACTGCCACATCACAGAACCGGACCTCCTCCACCTCAACCGGGTCTGTTAGAGCCAGGGACTTCTGGAGCACCGCCACATCCATACCCTGGTCCTTTCATGTCGGGTGCTGGACCATCGACGGCTAATCCTTCTGGGTTTCCTTTCCCACCATTTCCTCCTGGTCCTCAAATGCATCCGCATTTGGATCGAAGATTGCTCAGAGCTCCTGGAAGAGCTTCTAGGCCTAAGAAACAATTTATCTGCAAGTTTTGTAACCGGCAGTTCACAAAATCGTACAACTTGCTGATACACGAGAGAACGCATACAGATGAGAGGCCCTACTCCTGTGATATTTGTGGGAAAGCCTTTAGAAGACAAGATCATCTTAGAGACCACAGGTTAGTACCTTTAATAATAATAAAATTCATAAATGAATTTCAAAATCAGATGTATATCTATCTACAAAACACATAATTAGGTTAATTTATTTTCTAAATTGCTAATAATTAAAAGAACAATACCCTTTAATTCATTCGTGAATAAACTCACTAATTATGTGACGATTTTTAGAAATACATCTTATAATTAGAATCTCTACCTAATTATTACTATGGTGTATGAATTCGGTTGTAATGATTATAAATGCATAATTATAACACACAGTATTTAATTATTTCCTTTTTCATAACAGTAGCATGTGAATTAGAGCTACAGAGTCAACACTATTGTTTGCCGAGAAAATAATATAAAATTAAATGTTTGCAGGATTTAACTAAAAAATCTAAAAGTCATGTTTGAAATTATATATTTATTTTTACTTTACGTTTGCATAATAGCTTTAAAATATTGTGACTGGGAGAAAAAGTAATTACGAAAATCTTTTATCATATAATTTTGCAGCTTTCCATGTTTAATTAGATGCTAGTGATTTTTTTACAATTAAATAATTACACATATAAATAATTGCAAAATTATATTTATATCCAATTACTTTTAATTATGTAAAAATTAGATACATACATACATGCATTACCCTTTTTTTAAATGAACTGTGTAAGATTTATTATGAAAATAATTAATCGTAATTATATTTAAATATACAATAACAAGAGGTGTATTAAGAAAATTTAAAAAGATTGTATAGTTTTCAATAGGTAGAAAATCAATTTAAAATTCGTAAAACTTTTTTTTTATTTAAAGTTTTGGTGTTAGGGTGAGCCCCATATAGCCACGACAAAATTCGTAAAACTTATTGTTCAATGGCGTTATTTAACAAATTAATTTTTGATGAATAATTTTAAGAGCTCTAGTGTTTTCTGTAGGGATTTTTGTTTTATTCGATCAAGAATTTGACACTTTATTTTGTCTAAAATTTCATAATTTATTTACCTTTGTGAGATTATTTGTGGAAGGGTAAAATTGCCCTTTAAAAGATCTATTGGCTGGTGGATATGTTATAGTATCTAATTAAACAGGCCTTATAAAAAATATTTGTCCACTCATAATTTGAAATGATTCTCTTTCAAAAAAGAAAGCCCCATTTTAATTTTACATTTTTCATGCACAGTCAATTTTTTCTAGGCAGTCTTCGGTTTCTAAACATACCAAGAAATAAATTAATACCCTATTTTTAAATAAACACGCAATCCAAACGAAATTCCTTATCTCGAATACTTTTGGAATATTTGTAAATGTTTTTTTAATAAAAACCGAACCCACTCCGTAGTAAAATCTTGTAAATTTAATTAACATCACGTCTCTAATTACACGCTCAAACATCGAGCAGGCTATGAGTCTGCGTGCTTTACATAGCTGTCTAGATAAGCTACATACATGTTCACATATATGTGCCTATATTCATGTGTATGTTTGTATGAGGAAGATTTCTCTTGGTGTGAAGTCATCAACACATTGTTTTTTTTAATAATGTCGAAAAAATTTGCCGATATTATGTTACGTATTGGGTTTCTTAAAATATTAAATATTTAATTTTTTGTATAGAACATATAGATATTTACGATTTTTAATCGTCACTGCTTATTCCCTGTTACCTAATGTCACAAAGTTCATCATAAAAACTAGGGTCACTCAATCGGATAAGACAGACAGACAGACAGAGAGACGTTGAGCTTTATATGGATGTAAGACGATATTAAAAATCCCGGGATTTTTTCCAATTTGCTTAAGGTCTAGCACACTGTAAAAAAAGATTTGAATTCGAATATTCAGAACACATGTACCTACATTTAATGGAATATTTTACTTTGTTAATTAATAAAAGTAAAAAAAGTTTAATTTAATTTGAAAATTAAAATAATTTGCGGTAATGGCAGAGCTAGTTTTTCATTATTTTGAATAAATTACATGTAAATATATTTGTTTTATAATTTTAATAATATTTAAAAGGGTTGAAGTTTCGAATAATTAGTTTTTAAAACGTCTCTATATAGCCAATTGTGTAAAATTTCGATAAATAGAGCACTTTCGGCAAGTCCCCTCATTTATCGTGTGTTAAAAACTCTATTTTTAATATCCAAAAATTAAAAAACCATACGTCCAATATTTTAAATAAAAATTAGTAAAATATACGAGTTATCCATATTATTATTATTATTATTATTATTAGGTTGTGATTGATGATAAGGGTTAGGTACCTTTAACACTGCAGCCTTTGGCTTATTGTGTTTTTCGAGCTTCACAGTCGAATATGATATGGGAGGCTGTTTCATCCTCTTCATTACATAGTCTGCAGATGGGTTCTTCGTTATAGATTCCCATTGTTTGCATGTGTTTCCGTAGGTTACAGTGACCGGTTATCATTCCTGTCACTTGCCTAATTTGTTGTCTACTTAGTTGTAGTATTTCATCCGTTTATTTTCTGGATGGTTTATTTAGCATTGTTTTGCTGTGTTTTTGGCCTTCTACATTATTCCAGTGGTTTTGATGTTGTCTTTTTATCCAATCAGCTAGCCAGCTGCGAATAGTGTTTTTGGTAATTCCAAATACTGGTTCAGGGCCTGTAAATGTTGTTTTTGAGCCTTTTTTGCCAGAGCATCAGCTTTTTCATTGCCTGAGTCATCCATAAATAACATATTAAAATTTTAGACTTTTATCTATACATACATTGCTCTAATGATCGAATAACCTTAATAGCAATTTTGAAACTAAATAAAATCTGCTAAAACTTCATGAACCAATTAATATAAATAATTATCGAATATCTTTCATAGACACGTCGTAAAAATAGCATTTATACTTAAACATAACTTAGGAGGGGTGTTTTTACATATACTAGAGATCAGAGCCGCCTTTAGATATATCCAATTTAAGATTCTTTCCATACCAAAGCGTACTAACTCGTTTCTGTCTGTAAAAAACTCATTACGAACAATGGCGTGGCATTTTTTACTCAGACCAATTATGTACATTCCAGTGGCGGCTACTCAAAGAGTTTTTGCTGCAAATATTTACCACCTATATCTGACATAAGTCGATTTGTTTGAGTTATGATATAAATGATAGATATTAATCTGATAGATTATTTTTATTTTTTTATTTTAATAAATAATCGGTATTTGTTCTTGGTAGTTATTAATGTAATGAAATAGTTTTATGTCCAGTATTATAAACGAGTTAACAAATTTACTAGCTTGCAAGCACTATCAAATGGGGTATCAAACTTATATGACAGATCTCTTTGAGTTTTTAGTTAAAATTTTATTAAATTTTTATTCATTTTAACCCTTTGTAGCTCAAGATTTTAAAAATTTAAATTATGTTGATAAAGAGACAAGTTAAGGCATATAAAAAAACACGTATTTTTCAAAAAAATTTAAAAATACTTATTTTTAATTATTTATTTAACTTTTTTGGGATTGACATATTGTGAGTTAATCGTAAAAAAACACTTATGTCGTAATGCAAGATTTGAAACAATTATTTAGTTTGTTGTAGCATAATGCTACACCGCATTTTTCATAAATTGTTTGTGAAACGCCATACACTGGGGAAACTTACAACGTATTCTTTTTAAACTTCATTCTACCTAAATTGGCTAATAACCGGATCTGGTCCTATCTTACTGCCAATGTTTACGTAATAATACGTAAGTCAATAGGTTATGCCATCTGTGAATTTTACTTGATACTAAGTTATTCAGTGGTATGTAACAGTAGTGTTACACATATTTGAATGAACTAAATATATTTAGTACGTATATTAGCGAGATTATTGAGGTTTCCTACAGAAATGTCACAATGGGCTACAAAGGGTTAAGGTATTTGCATGTGCAGTAAGTTGGTTTTTACCGTTTTTATCTCAAGGTTAGTAAATATATTTTCATTATCTTTGTTTTTACTTACTATGCATGAAACTATCCGTTAAAAACTGTCATATAAGTTTGAGAGTGCTTGCTAACTAGCAAATTTGCTAGCTCCTTTATGATACCGGACATTAAAGATTTTATTAAATTTAAATTCTTCTATGTCCCATTTTATTCTTAAATATATAAATATGCATCATTTTAGAAGTATCTATTTATTTTAAAACTACTGAACTGATTTTCATATAACTTTTACTTAAAAAACATAAGATCCTAGAATTATTTTAATATGGATATCATTATTTTACCTAACAAGGAAACCTTTTCAAGTCGAAAATTCGTATCGAGTTTAAACTTTGAATGTAGTTAGAGGAGGTCAAGGTAAGTAAGAAAAAAAATATCGTAGCTGCGGTAAAACGGTTTAAGGGGGTGAAACACCCCTATGAAAATGTGCAAAATAATCATATTTTTTCAAATTACTCTGAAACTAATGAAAATTTTAAAAAATCTAAAATACAAAATTTTCATCATTTTTTATGCTCTTTCGAATGGCGGTAGTCAAATTTCGAAAAAATTAAACCGTTAATCCCCACCTCCTACCTACATTTCATAATGGAATTTTTACTATCACCATTCGAAATAGCATAAAAAATCATGAAAATTTTGTATTATAGATTTTTTTAAATTTTCATTAGTTTCAGAGTTATTTGAAAAAATATGATTATTTTGCACATTTTCATAGGGGTGCTTCACCCCACTAAACTGTTTTACCGCAGCTAAGATAAATTTTTTTGTTACTTATCTTGACCTTCTCTAATTATATACAAAGTTTAAACTCGATACGAATTTTCGACTTGAAAAGGTTCCCTTGTAAGTGGCGCGTTAGAGAAAAGTTGGGTTGTGATATTAACCTTACATTCACTAGTTTCGTAATACATACGAGTGAAACCGCGGGTCGTGGGTTAGATATAATTCCTATTAATCTTATTTTATAAATCTTATTATAAAAAACCTACCTACTAAACATTTTTTTCATTTATTGCTAACAATTTACGCGAAGATATTTCTAACTTCATGAAATTTAAACAAAATATCGACAAATTATATACTAAAATCTTCCTCGTGAAATAATCTATCAATTAGTGAAAACCGTAATAAAATCTGTTCAGTAGTTATTGAGATAGACGCAGCGAGAGTCTTTGTTTCATGTAATGAAATATTTATATGTATAAATAATATTTCAACGAGCCGCCACTGGACTCATATAGAATTTTTTAACCACAAACTAATTACAGAAAGATGATTTAAAATAGATAATAGAACGATAGTTCGACGTAGAAATCTACAGCGCTAAATTTTAATGTGATTTTAATGGACCATGAGCATATCTATGGATATCACATTATTTTTAATCATTCTCACTTTTTTATTTATAAAACATTTTAATTTTTTACAATAGTGTATGACATAAAAAGTGAATCTCAATTTAATCTATTTCAAATAATGATGAAATAAAAACAATGTGTGCCTTAAAGGCCTTAAAGCATAAAATACAATAAATTATATTGTTTTTATAAGTTTCAAAGAAAACAAAAATTAAATTGTATACATTCATACTGTATGTTTAATTTTTTAACTTTAAATTCATCGCCGAAATAATCCCGAAAGGTATAATTATTTGTTTCAAAATTATAAGTGTAAAAAATATGGTTACATTTAATTTTTACTGTCCTTTTGTTTTTTTTTCGTCTCGTTTATAATATGGGTTGATATTTTCAATTAAAGTTTTTTTATATGTTTTATATAAATTAAATTTGGTTTACAAAACACTAAAGAAAGGTACAAAATCTAACTTCGGTACAGGGGCGTCCGCAAAAAAAATCCAGGGGGGGGGGATTTTCCGTTATTAAATTTATCAAAGTTTAAATTACATAGAATAAAAAAGTTACATCTATTTATAACACAAAGGCAGTGGCGGATTTAACGGGCGGCAAATGAGCAGTTGCCACCTGGGCTCCCGTCTGAAAATGCTCCCAAGGACCCCTCCAGATAAGAGCCCTTGTATGTGAGCCTGTTAAAATTCTGCTGTGTAAATTTTTTTTGATTCCATCCAATACTTTTGCATGCGGAAATAAAATTGCATTGCCAGTCACAAGTGCAAGCGCCGAACGAGGAATGCGAGTTCTTTGAAAAGAATCAAAAACTATCGTCGTGCCACTTTATCTGAGGAAACACTCAATAATTTCAGTATTTTGTACATTGAAAGAGACGTGGCTAACAAAATAGCTCTGAATTCGACAATATTTGCACAACAAAAGGCGAGACGAGGTTTTAAAACAATGTAACCTAACATGTATATATGTGTAAACAAGAGTTAAATGTATAAGTCGTAGTTTATAAGTGAGATTGTCGATAACGAATCATACAATAAATAAGAAGTAAATAACATTTGAAAATGTTTGGTTGAAGCAATAAAAAAATTAATTAAGAAATCAAAAAACAACTAAAAATTATCAATTTATTAATAATTAATTTGTAGCTCTCAATGAATTAATGTTTTTTTTCACGTTAGTTAATTTTTATGTTGGTGCAACCAAAAAATTCTTTAAGTGAATTTTTTTACTCGATAAAAGGGCCTCTCAGTACGTTTGCCACCTAGCTCATTTCCCTTAAATCCGCCACTGCAAAAAGGGTTAAAATTTTGATTATTTTTCTGTTAATTTATAAAAAAATATGCCCTTTTAAAAAATGATATTTCCACCTTACAAAATTAAAAATATTTTCCTTTCTCGCCAATATATGTCTGTCTGTCTGTGCGTATGTCTATCCCCTGCATCCTTGTCACACGCATAACTCATGAACCACTGAACCGATATTATTGAAACTTGGTTAGTTGGTTAGGCCTGGTTAGTTGATGGCTCCATATAAAAATCATTAGAATCGTGCGTAAGGGTAAGGGGTGACATTCTAAAATAGTTTTTTTTTCAAAATATCTCAAGAATTACATAAAATTTTAAAATGTTACTAATTTTATATCAAAAAAAAAGTTTCTTGGAGTCTGTTTGGAATTTTTTTGGACTATATCATCTTATAGATTTTTATTTTCTTCTTATTTCTACTCCGAAAAGGTTAAAAACCCACTTATCTAAGATTCCAAAAAACAATTAACAAATCATCAAAAAAGAAGTAAAAAATATGAAAAATCAATAAGGAAGACATTAAAATAATTATAAAATTATTTACACAACTGCACTTTGCATATTTCTTAACAAAAAAAAACTAAACAAATAGCTTGCGCATAACTGAATTTTTATTCATTAAAAATTCGCTAATAAAATAAAACGAAACTTGAAATTTACCGACCACTTGAACACGTCTATTGAATATTGACACAGTCGCGCGGTTTTAACTACATTAAAGGTGCCGAAGTGTCAATACTTTACACAAATAGTTGAATTCGTCAAACATCAAGGATTTTTTTTTATTCCATTAGTAATTATGAGAAAATATTTTCAAGAATACAAATTAATTATTGATGCAACTTTTTTTTTAGTTATTTGTTTTACCATGTTTGGACCAACATGAAATTTATTACTTATATAAAGTAAATATTGGTTTTGATTGAATTTTTTATTATCTAACAGTCATACTGAGAATTGATTGTTATAAGAAATTTCCCAGTCGTAAATTTTAGTTTTAAAAATATCATTTTATTTTTAATTAGTAGTTGTACAAAAGAAATTCTTAGAAATTTAATTGCTACTTAAATGCAGGAAGCTTCTACTGTGATTTTGGTTTAACCCAAATTTTTGTGATATTTACATATTTTTTGTAAATGAATAAAAGTCATTTGTTCTGAAATTTTAAACAATATTTACGTGTCCGGTATTATAAAAAAATTATCCTTTTCTGTGAGGTATTAAATATAAATTACATCCCACTGACAGCTCTAATGAATAGTATGATTTATATGAATAACCTTAACGCTTGCACGTTAAGCAGAAATCAGCGATTCAAAAGCAATGGTGACAAGTATACAAAGTAAAATGCATATATATAAATTGATTACCACTGTTTTACAATCTCGAACAAATTATTGATTTGACAGTTATTTTATCCCACTTAAAGATGTGTCCCATTTACCCAGTTATAGTCGGCATCATGCCAGTAACAAAGTATCATTGAAATTATGCTTTTAAATAATGAAATACATCAAAAAGATTCTAAAAATGTATTTATTTTTTATATTAAAAGTGAGATTAATATAATTTTCGTTAAAATAAAAATTCAAAATACAGCCATGTTAAATGGAACACCAATCAGAGCGAATGACATCATGCATCAGCAAACGTCAAAAGTGATTGACTTTTATTTTAGACAAATATCAATTCCTCTTACAAGATTATTAGGTACATACCTTATTTAAGAACTTATATACTTTAGAATTCATTTTTTAACACACAAAATAATTAAATTATTGTCTAACTCTGAATGTTTGATTATTGTTGACAAGAAGTGTGACGTCACAACTCTTAAATGTCACCTGCGAGCGTTATGGCGTCAAATTCAAAATTAGTTTTAAAAGAGTCAATTTTGGCGATGTAACCTTTATTTTCTGCAGAAATAAGTATTTTTTGGGAAATAGGAGACACGTAAGATCATCATAGAATAGTTTTTTTTAATTAATCATCATGCCTACACAAAAAAAACTGTATGGAGCAAGAAACTCTTGTTATGTATATAACGAAAACAATATTTTCTTAATATAAGAAAAGTAACTAAAACAGCCCAAACAAAATTCTATAATAAACTACTAGACTTAAAAATTCCATTTCCCACGAATTTAAATACATTGCTAACAACTGAAAACATTAAAATATACAATGCCATAATAGAATTTAAAAGAGAAGCACAAATCAAAATTTAAACCGGAAAAATACATTAATTTAATTATAAAAACAATAAATAAATAATAAATAAAGTAAAACAAAATAAAAACAAAAGAAAATATATAAATATAAAGTAAATAATTAATAATTATAAACGTACTCCTAATGTGTAACACCCAATACCTAATCCTATTAATCCCTGCCGTACTGTTTGTCGAATCCTGCCCTGACAGGCACAGAGGCAACATCCTTTCCGTCTTTGTGTCCCCGTCTTATTTGTAGTACGTGAAGCGTACAAGTGCCCCACACAAAAAAAAGAAAAATAGATGGCTGATTTTGTACAAAAAGAATGCCAAGAAGCCCAAGAAAAAAAAGTAACCTTAATCCAACTACATTATTTCTTCGTCCAAGAATAGGTACTATAGTTGGTTTAAGAATTTATTTCTTATCTTAAAAAAATATTGTTTTCTTTATATACAAAACAAGGTTCAAGTTAACCTTTCTACCAGTGTATTCTAGTTATATAAGTTTCCTACTTATATACAAGTTTCATTGTATATTAACATTGTCTGTAACAATAAACTAACAAAAATAATATACCGTTCCTAAATTTAAAAAAAATCAATTCAAAACCAAATACGTGAAACTGTCAACAAACAGTTATAATACCACTGCTCTACTTAAACACAAAAAACCCCATAGCAGACAAATTCTCGCTAAAACTACAAACTAATATAATCCAATAAGATCAAGTAAGCGTACCATGTGTAGCTAGATTTAATTAAAAAAAAAAGCACAACGTTCTCTGAAATGATTTATTTCGCTCAAAATAAAATCCAATTTGGAATAAATTACAACGGCAACGTTTCGCGGATATTGAACGGCAATGACTGCGGCTGCGATAGAGAACAGTGCAGAAACGGCAGGTGGTGAGCGGGCCGCGCTAAATCAGAGCTATAGTGACGTCACGTCACGACGCGGAATGGCTCTCGTGAACCCGAACTATATAGTGCTGTTAAGGGCTGCACAAAATCATTTAAAAATACGTGTTTTTTTTTTAATTAGATTCAATTCAAATAAAAAATCTGTTTAAACTTTTTATTTAATCGATTGTTAACTTTATTCGTGTCTTTATTCTTCTTATTTTTCTTCTATGCGTTTTTTGACAGCTGGATCATCCTTTTTTCTTCAGCTCCTTCATATATTGTAAGAAATTTAACTAAAATTATTTAGTTTAATTTTTATAAGTAGGTATCTCAGTTTATTTTTTTATTTTGAGAAAATGGTCGTAACTTTTAAACTAACTGTACGATTTAATTTTTATCGAGATTTTTAAAATCTGCGTTTTAAATACTATAAGATGAGGTATTATTAGGTACCTATATTAGGTTTTGAATTTTAGTGGAAATGGAGAAAAAAAAACATTTACAAAAAATTTCTCGAAGTCTTGATGTACATAAAATTTTACTCATTTCAATTTTTTTGACTAATTTTAGTAATTTCTATATATCGTCCCTTAGCTTACAACACCGCTCAAGTCGAAAATTGGCGGTTTTCACATTTTAATGTCTACTCATTGCGCGTCGATCTACCAACCACATTTTAGACGTTTCGGACAATAAGAGACCAGAATTCAAAAAATAGTGACAGCGCGCAAGCCAGTAACCTCAGTAGCTTATATAAAACATACACGTTTTTTTCGCTCTCCTGTAAAGTTGGTCAAAATGACTTGAGCGGTGTTGTAAGCTAAGGGACGATATGCATTTTATACGCCCTTTTTAAAAACCTTATATCAACGGTTTTTAAACTTATATGGTCTAGGGACCCCTTTTTTGAACAATTATTTTTCAGGGACCACACTCCCTGATAGAAAAACAAAGAGGATCGTTAGATACTAATTAATCACTGATCAATAGAAATATAAAAGTACTTTATGTAAAGTAATTTATGCCAAAAATGTTTCACGGACCCCCGTAAAAGTTTATAGGACTCCCGGGGATCCCCGGACACTACTTTAACAACCGCTGCCTTATATTATTATTATTTTTTAAATAAAACATCTACAATATCAATTTACACACCCTAATGATGTTTTCAGAAAATAATAAATGAATTGCAAACTACTTGAACAAAATAAAAATTAATTCATGTTAACAAATAACAACAAAAGATGTTGTAAAAATATTAACTGAAGATCTAATTGCTTACATATAAGTATGTATATGGATATTATGTATGTGCTTTATGCAATAACATGTGCGAACTAGTAATTAACAGCAAGGTCTTACATAGAATCAATATGTTCTTCATTTTAGCAGATTAATTACGTGATGAGATTGTATCGAATCTTGTATCAGGCCAAGGGCGGTTAAAAAAAGGTATAGATTTTTTTACTATACAGATTTATAGATATGTATATTTTAGATACCTATTTATGCATATGTATATGTATTTTGTAATCGATCTTTATCGATTGTGATCTTTTATTACTATTTTACTTATGTATATGTATATTTTATATACATAGTTTTAATATTTTTAAATTTTTTGAATAATGTTAATATACTCTTACGAAATGTTTTTACTCAAAACTTCAAAGTCCATTATCGTTTTTTGCCCTGTTTCAAAAACGACAGATATCTAACAGTTAGACATAAATTGTCTGTATCTACAAAATAAAATATATTTTTTAATAAAAAAGCGTTATTCTCGAGATATGGCAACTATTTTTTTTAATGATCGCTAATAATCATATTTTCTATATTATTTTTGTTGAAGACCACTCAAAATGACTTTAAAATTACATGTGTGAAGTAGGGATTATTTTTATTGAATTTCAAAATTTTCACAATTGACTTTGACTTTATGGGTTGTATTCACCCCTTCAGTGGCTATTTTGGCACGTTTATAAAATAAGTGCCCCTTAGATTGGATTGAACTACAAGTGTACCAAATTTTATCAAAATTGGTGAGGTAATACTCACTTTTTAGATGATAACAGGTACAAAATTATGAATATTTCCGAAACCCCTAATCCGATTATTACCAAAATCAATAGGTCTGGAGTACTCACTAAGACACACATTTTTCCCAAAAAGAATTCAAATCTGTGCATATTTACAGTAGTTATCGTGAACAGAAGAAAATTCTACATCCAGACACACACATGAAGAAATTCACTTTTCTTTACGTTTTGAAGTTAGTACAATCAAAATCTGCTCTTATCTCAGACACGATTTTTTGACGGTATTACAATACTTCCATTTCTTCGAACATGGAAGTAAATCAATAAAAATTTTAATAAATAATTTTTTTTAATAAATTAACTAAACCATTCAAAATGAAAACCACACCCAATTTGTCATCATAATAGACCAATCTTTCAAAACCTTACGACTCTATATTATAATACATCCACTAATTACCATCGGAGAGTACTTCATTTAAAGAGGAGGGGAACAAAAAAAAAGGCCGGACCAGATCAACACACTCATCGGTTTTAATAATCAGCTACGTGTATCCATCAATGTCCACATCATCAATTACTGGGGCTCTAATCAAAGCCTTCTTACGTAATGAACCAAATCGCGCAGCGGTAGTCATAGCATTCTGGGATTTTGATATAAAAAAAAAACTCAGACCGAGCATCGGATTGATCGATCCAATCGTATCGTGTTCTAAATCTGTGACAGCCGGATATCTCAACGTCTCGGCCACTTATGTATGTATAGAAAGAACTGAAATGTGACATGTACAATGAAAATAATACAGGGAATACTGTTGGAGTTAAATATAAATTAATATTGTTACATTTTAGCATGATTTATTTATGCAAAAACACTAATGTTGTTAGTTTTAATATATGTTTTATATAAATTTAATGTAGCTGTCAATAATGGGAATAGAATAATTAATATAATGGTTGAAGGTAATGTTTTTATACAATATTATATATTTGACAGTTTAACTACACAAAAATAATTCAAAATATTTAGTTCGACTTAGGAACCATACAAAAAATACATACCTACTATTACCTACGGGTACTTACATCAAGTAAAATTAAAGAGATTTTTCGAAAATTATAAAAATTTAAGAATCAATTTTCGTTACTTTTTATTCCCTGTACATTAAAAAAATTAATCGGCATATTTCATACACTCCTTTTATATTTATAGTATTTACACTGTATCAGCAGTGGCGCATTATAAATAGCGTCATAGGGCACCAGGAAAATTTGAATTTTCAAAATTTCGATTTTTTTTAAATTTTGGAGAAAAATGACTTTTGAACGTGTGGTCAGTGTTAAATGCTATATAATGACATGTATAAAGTTTCTAAATTCGATAAAAAAATCGGCAAAAATCGGAATTTTTTTACGTAACCTAACCTAACCTCAACGTCTTCTCCAAAATTTTGAAAAAACAGAATTTTAAGAGGCCATATCTCGAGAACGATTTGAGTTGCAGACCTGTGGTTTGAAAATTTCGACTTTTCACGTCATTTTCTATATAATAAACGTACTTTTAACGAAAGTAAAATTCAACATTTTTTAGTCAAATTTCATGGTCCAAATTAAAAATTTTCATAGAAATATCAACTTAAAGATTAGAAAATAAATAGGAAATACCATAACTTACTATATAAATAATAATTTTGAATATTTTACATGTATTTTTACATTTATTTATAGAGAACACTTAAATATAGGTATATATTCAAATGCATAAATATCCAATCACATTTTCAAAATCACTCACACCCACCAAAAAAATTCATAGCCCGCATCCATATCAACCCTAAATTAAACACTGGTTAAAATATCTTTCCCCCATGCCCACAATTCCTAAACAAAATAAGTCTACATAAAAAAAGACTTAAGCCTCCACCAACTTAAATTTCGATACCATTACTTCAATAATAAGTTTATAAAATATTAGTTCGGTTCCACATAAAATTACTCTTTTTACCCATAAGATAACACGCCACTGTATACAAATATAGAACGCCACACATGATAAATGATTCAAATTATAAAAAGATATCTGATTAGCGAGTATTCTGTTTGTACAATTGCGAACTTACGAGAGGTTTTTTATTTTATATTAATTATGTCATCGTTGAGATATTCTCAAGTACAGATTAAATCGTGTGTACTACGTTCTGAGAGTTTAACAGATATAAGAGAATATAACAGTTTCAGATAACGCTGACGTTTTAATTAAGTTTTATATGATTGACATAAAATAAACAAATTATTTCGAAATGCTGGTTACTTACATATAGATATGCATATGAGTAACAGGGGTGCATTATAATGATTTTAAAGCCCTTTCGGGCTTTAATAATGAGAGAATTTGGTTATTCATTTAAAGAGGTTGACACCATAGAAAGATAACAGAGAGATTTCGATGAAACTTTGAAAATAACAAGACATTTATATCTAAAAAATCCTCGCAAAATTTTAAATACATTATCACTTATTAAATAAAATGCATTTTTATGAGAACTGCATAATTTCGAGACATGACAGGACTTTTCACAGATGTAACAGTGAGAATTTTATGAAAATTTGAGCTAACATTCTTTATTCATTTACAAAGATATCTGTAAATTTTTAGAATGACTAGGAATTTTGTTTTTACTTCCATGTTCGAAGAAATGGAAGTATTGTAATACCGTCAAAAAATCGTGTCCGAGATAAGAGCAGATTCTGATTGTACTAACTTCAAAACGTAAAGAAAAGTTAATTTCCGCATGGCGGCTGTGCGTGTGTTTGTGAGTGTGTCTGTGCACGATAAATACTGTAAATATGCACCGATTTGAATTATTTTTGGGAAAAATGTTTGCCTCGGTGAGAACTCCAGACCTATTGATTTTGGTGCTAATCGGATTAGGGGTTTCGGAAATATTCCAAATTTTGTACCAATTATCGTCTAAAAAGTGAGTATTATCTCACCAATTTTGATAAGACTTGGTACACTTGTAGTTCAATCCAATCTAAGGGGCTCTTATTTCATAAACGTGCCCAAAAAGCCACTGAAGGGGTGAAAACCACCATCAAAATTTTAATTTTAAATACTATTAAATTCATGTTGCCATGGAAACAAACGCAGTTAAATGCAAATTATTCTACAACTGACATTAGAATATTAGAAAACTAATATTTATAATACAAAGGTGAGTTTTATATTAAAAATTATTGTAAAATATATTACAGAACATGGAAATCATGTATGGTTCTCCATACCGATATTTAATTAAAAAATGATTCGCATGCTCCAGAGAGAGACACACCTTGCCTTCACTCTATGCTTATCCGCTTACCCGCACTATTCCCCTGATCGCCAGCCCCGTACCCTATTGTGTCAACCTCCTTAAAATAAAATATTCGAAATATTATACAGGATAATTTGCAACAAATGTAATAAAAAATTAACTATAAATCGAGAGAATGTTATTTTAAACAAAAAACTTTATATGAAAATGTGTCTCTAAATTCTTCGTGAGGGAGCTACAACCCACCCAAAAATTCATAGTTTTAATTTTATTAATATTAATTTACCCCATTCATTCCAGGGCGAAATTATTATTAGTTGATACTAAGAATTAATAACACGTACATATTTATACTAAACCGTTTATATCAAATTTCATTGAGTTCTCCAGATATTAAATACATCAAAACAAATTTTTTTAGGGGCTTTAACCTATAACTTACCCAATAAGAATTTCTGGATACATGTTTTTTGTTTAAAATAACATCTTCGGTCCACTGTTAAATTTATTTTAATATTCATTATATAAAAACCGGTGCTGCATATTTATCGTACAAGAGTGCTATGAGAAAGATATATTCATAATTAATGCAACGGTATTCTTGACTATATAAAAAGCATCTGATTGTGAGAATTAATGAGTATGAATTTATCAAGAAAAATATATGTCTTTATAATTAAATCCTAACAAAAAATATCGCAGATCATTTCGTATCGATTATACAAGAATGTGTTCTCATCGTGCATTCAAGTCACCAATTAATATTTCTCTGTGTAAAGCACTCAAAACGAGTATATTCTCAAAGGTATTTTAATTATGTGATATAAAGTTACATAATTTGTTTAATAATCATGAATTATTGGTTATTAATTCGGTAATTTTTGTAAAATTTTTTTGAAATTTCTCACGTCTAAAAACTCGAATTAAAAAAAAAACTATTATTTGTTAACCACATCTAGTTGGTTGCATGTATAATAATACTTTAACTAAAACATGTGCACTGTAATTTGTTACGATACATTGGTCGATATAGTGTACATATTTTTGCAATTTTATCAATTTTAAGATTACATTTTTTTAAATATTTTTTTTAATGATAATAGTGATAAAATCCAAATAATGTGTCTTTATTCACTCATTGACTGACTCATCAACACACAGTTCATACTCCTGGACTTAGAATATATCAATTGTTTGAGACTATAAAATTGATTAATAATAAATGTCTTTAAAGGTAATTCAGTGATAATAATTGATTAACAGAGAAACGTCCATTTGGATCTATCATCTCTCTTACATACCAAATTCAACTATAATTTAAAACATATTTTCAAATTATAACTTTTAAACCGACGCCTCTGGGATATATAAAAATATCTATAAAAATTACGAAAGTGACATTAAATTAAAGATGGCCGCCATAAAGTTTCGATAACAGTTTCATATACGAACCATTCACAGAGATAGGAGAATAAACTCTGTATCTCTGTAATACAATTTTATGTGTCAAAATATGACCCACGAAGTGGGGGGTCTCTCATGTTCGGACCTCTGCGCAGTAGTTGACTGCGCAATCGTATAGTTGTGTGCGTACCGCAATGTACAAATGTAAATTTCTTACTTCTGCGCAGAGGTCTGAAAAATGCGGACCGCCCACTCTAGGTTCCATTTTTCGACACACCCCCTCCTTTCGAGTTTAATCTCCCGTCTCTATCTTCATGGAACAAGCATTGGTTATTTTATACCCGTAACCTTTCCTAATCTAAGAATTAAACTGTCATATTTCATTGACAGTGTAATAACGACCATAGACAATTTCAATTACACACAAAAAAAACTTTATTGAACCAAGAAAATCTTGTTTTGTATATAACGAAAACAATATTTTCTTAATATAAGAAAAGTACTCTTATTGTTAATTCAACTACATTATTTCTTCGTCCAAGAATACTATAGTTGGTTTAAGAATATATTTCTTATCTTAAGAAAATATTGTTTTCGTTATACACAAAACAAGGTTTACTTGGCTCAAGTAAACCATCTACCTGTGTATTTGATGAATATATTTATTTATAATACTATAAATACGATATTTAATAAAGCTTTCCCGTCCTTCTTTTTACGTCGATCGTTTTGGCACTCGACCAACTCGTAAAATAAAACGCATACAAAAAAAATGTTCTAATTATAGTACATGTACACTTGTTTTATTATCAACAAATATTGGTCCATGAGAAGTTGTCTAAAATAATGATATCTCTAAATACACATCTCGACCATCGATCAAAGCGCGCGTACCATGTGACATGTGAAACAAACGTACATACATATGATTAAGAACGTGTTGTTACAGTTTTAGCGTCGGCAATTAAAACAAATCGTATAGAGTATGAAATATCGAACTATAAAATACATACCTAATAATTATTGCTCATTATAGAAATGTGGATTCTTATACAAGTGAACACCGTAACTAATTATCGAAAGTACAGATATAAACCTGACATCTTATATATACGTCTGAAATATATATAACAACTATTATTAATTACTATTTCATATCATTCTCATGATATGGTATTCTAAATATATAAGTTACTTCATTCGGTTCCGTTTTAGACAGCTCGCCAAGCAACTTTAAACGAAATTGAAAAATGGTACTTAAATTAGATAAGCTTATCTGACTTATACAAAGTAACATATCTAGTCGAACTTATCCGAATCCGACAGAGACACACCTATAATCTAAAGCAATTAAAAAAGAGAGCAAACCATTTGATTTAATTTAAATAATCACTATTTACATACAAGAAAGAGGGTACTATTTATATCAATGTAATAACAAAGATGCAAATATGTTTAATATATACTTGTGCTCTGATTACTCCAAAAAACATTATTAATGGTGATCGACCTAATCTTGTATCTGCTTAAGAGCTGGAATGGAGTGTTTGTATGTGTCTCTCTCTTGCGTAGAGGTAGATGAACGGACCGCATTCTTGGGCGGTACCAAACAGTGGTACTGGAACCGGAGCAGTCACTTTGTAGCCCGAATAGATTTGAATTTTAGATATACATTTACAATCGAATGTACTTTTGTATGTTTAATTAATTTTAAACGTTTAATTGCTTCTTAATTTAAATTACTAAATTGAAAACTAGATGCATGTAATATATTTTCTATGTTGCATGTAGATTTTAATTAATCACATTCCATGATTGTAAATCACGTGTACAATTTTTTATGTGTTGATTTCCACAAAATAAAATCATGTAGCGTTCAGCTATATTCAAACGGACTGACTAAAAATACAACCGAAAAAATATAAAATTTATAAAAAAAAAAATATTCATTATGACATCACATAACTTTATTGAGAATGAAGCTATAGGTCCTAATAGAACTAAAAAGCCTTAAATTAAATACATTCATGAAGTTATTCTTTTCGAAAATCACGTTTTAAATGAAAAAAAATCGATTTTTTAGCAAAAATTCAGCAATTTTCAAAATTCAAAGCGCTGTAACACAAACAATTTTTGTCCAATTTTAATGTTATTCACTAAATTTGTAGCTTCATCTATCTTCTTTATTGTGTTAAAATTTTAACGTAATCGAATGAAAATTGGCGAAATGGTACTAAAATCAACTGCGCGTGTCAAAATTGGTATTATTTTTCTAGCTTTTATATTTTAAAAAAAGATTTGGTTTCGAAAAATTTTGTTTTTAATTTATATTCAGAACACATGTACCTACATTTAATGGAATATTTTACTTTGTTAATTAATAAAAGTAAAAAAAGTTTAATTTAATTTGAAAATTGAAATAGACAGAACGGTATATAATACATAGTAACATGTACTAATTTGTTGTAATGACAGCGCTAGTTTTCCATTATTTTGAATAAATTACACGTGAATATATTTGTTTTATAATTTTTATAGTATTTAAAAAGTTTAAAGTTACGAATAATTAGTTTTTAAAACGTCTCTATATAGCCAATTGTGTAGAATTTCAATAAATAGAGCATTTATCGTGTGCTAAAAACTCTATTTTTAATATCCAATTACTCAAAAACCATACGTCCAATATTTTAAATAAAAATTAGTAAAATTTATGAGTTATCCATAAATAACATATTAAAATTTTAGACTTTAATCTATACATTGCTCTAATGATCGAATATCCTTTACACCAATTATAGTCGAGTGTCTCGTAAGTTAAGATACATAGAGAAAAATAATAGTTCAAATTTTTATTTACATAATTTGTTCAAAGTGGGGTGTCCCGTAAGTCAGTGCAACTTTTATTTATTATTTCATTATTTTCTTCATATTATTATTATTTTTTAGTTTTTATATTTTATCACCAAGTACAGTCGAAATCAGTTATAATGATATCGTTTAATATATCGTTTTTAACGACTATCGGGTTTTATGACCTAATGTGACTAGTTCCGTCGATATCGTTATAACCGATTTCGACTGTAGTTTTATTTTATAAATTATATTTTTTTACAACAACCTTTAAAAATATTACAATTTATAGCTAACCATTTTATTTGAAATTTCACTCAAAAACTAGGTATATGATTTTTTTACATAGATGTAAAAAGAATAACACGTAATTAATGGTACAAAAAAAATATAAGATGCTATTTAAAAATATCCCACATCTTTTAGACATGACACCTCATAAAAAATTGTAGACAACATTTTTTCATCAAATAAATTTTTTATTTAATTTAATTTAATTTATGTAATTTACAATACATCGTACAGTTTTCATGAAAAACAAGTCCTGACGTTTACCCAAAGACCAAGAAATATGCAAACAAAAATACGTTTTATTTTTATTTATCTCTAATTCCAGCATACTTATTAATAAAATACTAGTTTTATCTATACCAATCTTAAATTCTTGTCAAATGGTTTAGAAAATCTGAACAAAATACAACTATATTAAAATATTAAGATGAACTTAAGCGGATATAGTATTAAAGATAATTTATATATGAGATTAAAACATTTTTTGTTAGTGTGTTCTTAATTAAAAATAGTTGTTCTTCATAACATATTGGAGCAGAGATTTAAATAAGTTACCCTAAGGTACTTTGCATATATTAATCAAGTTACATAGAAATTATAGATTGTATCACCTCTGAGGCATGACCAATGGACAATAGAGGGAGAAGAAGAAGATAAAATGACAACAGGTGTGCGAGTCATACAGTCAAGCATACGTCTTTGTGAGATCTGATATAAAAATAGTTAAAAATCTTATTACTTCGGTACGATATACGCATTTTTGATTATTTCCAAAAACAAAACAAAAATTCTATGAATATACTTAATATAAATTAAAGATAGTATTATTAACATTTTTTATGTACCTAAAACATTTTTTCTAACTACGCATCAAAAGTTATAAAATAATCATAAAATTTGAAACAGTGCTATTACACTAATAATTACTTTAAATGTCCACCATTCCAGTAGCGTAGATAGCTTTTTACGATGGGGGGAGGGGGGGATATGAAATCTCATAAAGTTAAATTTTTCATTATGAAAATCATCTTTTATATAGCGCAAGCGCAAAGTACAAAAATTGGTTATATTCTTCATTATTGAAAAAATACTATCATAATCATCTTATAATTTTTGTAGACAGAGGGGGTTTATCCCCTTAATCTCCCCTAACTACGTCACTGCACCATTTACCCATTGGTCGATTTTCATCAAATTAAACTCTTTTACAGTTAAGGTTATTCGATCATTAGAGCAATGTATAGATAAAAGTCTAAAATTTTAATATGTTATTTATGGATAGCTCATATATGTATTTTACTAATTTCTATTTAAAATTTTGAGTAATTGGATATTAAAAATAGATTTTTTTAACACACGATAAATGAGAGAACTTACCAAAAGTACTTTATTTATTGAAATTCTACACAACTGGCTGTATAGACACGTTTTAAAAACTAATTATTAGTAACTTCAATCCTTTTAAATATTATACAAATTACAAAACAAATATATTCACGTGTAATTTATTCAAAATAATGAAAAACTAAATCTGCTATTATAGCAAATTAGTACATGTTACTATTATATACCGTTCTATCTATTTCAATTTTCAAAATAAATGAAACTTCTTTTTACTTTTAATAATTAACAATGTAAAATATTCCATTAAATGTAGGTATATGTGTTCTGAATATAGATTAAAAACAAAATTTTTTGAAACCAAATCTTTTTTTACAGTGTGTTAGACATATAACCTTAGTGTCTATAGATTTTGATTCAGTAATGACTGTAATCAAATATCTATAAATACTTCTAATTTATAGTACATTAAATTAAACAAGAATCCAACACTGGGGTACACTGGTAGAAAGGATTTCTCAAACCAAGTAAACCTTGTTTTGTATATAACGAAAACAATATTTTCTTAAGATAAGCAATAATCTCTTAAACCAACTATAGTATTCTTGAACGAAGGAATAACGTAGTTGGATTAAGAGCATGTTTCTTATATTAAGAAAATATTGTTTTCGTTATATACAAAACAAGATTTTCTTCGTCCAATACAGTTTTTTTCTGTGTATGTATGATCCAAGAACGATGCCAGTACCTTATTATGAAACACATATCAAATGATACCAACTAGATAGATACTATAAGGCATAGTAAAATTCTAACAATGTTACTTAAGAAACTTGAAATTCTTTATATATCATTGTCATTTTGATGTATAACATACGCTATAGGGATTAAAAGAACTTTTTTATACATATCTATTTATATCCTGGTTGAACCATGTAGATATTCTTTATATTACATATATTAGATGTAATCTCTTACAAAAAATTAGTCTGGAATCCAATAGCTGTAATGATTAGTGGTTATTTTTTATATCGATAAAATCATCTCACATGTTTTAATAACTACTTTGAGTGTTCAAGATTTTAGGCTTTCGCGGTTAAAATGTTTCAATAATATGTAATTTGGATAGCATTTCTTGGTATCTTGGTATAATACGTGTCTTTTACATACAATTTTTTAGCACTGTTTTCTAACAATAAGATCAAAGTATAATATAATAAAAAAAATATCTTTGTAGTTATATTAAAAGTAGTTTTAGGTTTAGTTAAGACTTTTACATTTTTTTTTAATAGGGACACTACAAATAAAGGGTTAAATCGGTAATTACAATACCTTAATCATTTGCCTAGATTTAGTCATTGTATACTATGAAAATTAATTATTACAAGTTATTTGTTATTTATTCCCATTTTTTTTTATTAAATAAAGCCATAAAAAACCACATGACAAAATAAAACAATCATTAAAAAATAAAAAATAATCATTCGACAAAAATATTTAATAATTAACAAAACCCAAAATGAGGAAAAAAAGAAATTAAAATTTGATTTCAGCTTCTGATAACGAATTCCACAAAATTAAATTTTTAAACATTTCCCAGACCGAACAAAACCGTTCTTATAAAATTTATGACATATTAAAATTTGATGATAGAAATTTATATTAAAAATAGCAAAATGTTTTTGATAAAAAAAATGTATACATATTTAAAAAAAATCGATGCTAGACACGTCCGAATATGTGATTTGTGAGATATTAAATTTGCTATGATAAAATGCCGGATTTAAAAAAAAATGTTGAAGAATGCTGGCACCAGTGACGGCTCAATAAAAATTTATTGAGTGTATCATTATAAGTAATTAAATTTATTTATATATGTTTATAACTATTGCAATAGAATTTTATTGCAGAATTATATCCGCGAAATATACCTACCATATTTCTTTACTGGTATAGCTATATAGCTATAAGTAAGTAGCATGATATTAAATATTACTTTTAGCTTACTTAACACTTTCTATTTCTATCAATTCACAGTCTTATTTTAAGATTTCACTTCAATATAAATCAATGCTTTTATATTTAATGTAAGTGTTATATAAAATATATCATAATATTTTTTAATTTTAGTTAAATAAAACATATTTTTTTATTAATTTCAATATTTTGAAAAATAAAAGAAATGGGGCCCGAGACAGTCATAGTTTAGAGGCCCTTATATATAATAATATATATTTTATTACTCAAACTATTCTACCAATTGTAATACAGATACAGAGCAAATTTGAAGTAAATCGGTTCAACAGATCTTGAAATATTATAAATCATTTTCAAAAATATTTTTTTTTGGAAAAACTTTATAACTTTGTTGATTTTAAGAAGGTTTTATACACATATTTTTGAAACTTTATTTATAATTTTTCGTCTAGCAAATCATTTAAATATTTTTAAAAAAAGTTGACCCGATTAAAAATATATATTTTTTAAACCCCCGCCACTGAGTTTGGGAAAAGGTCATTTTCAAAAATATTTTTTTTGGGAAAAACTTTATAACTTTGTTGATTTTGGAAAGGTTTTATACACATATTTTTGAAACTTTATTTATAATTTTTCGACTAGTAAATCATTTAAATATTTTTAAAAAAGTTGACCCGATTAAAAATATATATTTTTTAAACCCCCGCCACTGAGTTTGGGAAAAGGAAACTGGTTTTATCCATAAGATTATTGCGTGGCACAAGAACTTAACTCTATATGCATATTTATTAGTTTAATGGAACCTAAGATAATCGTTATGTAGCTATTAAAATCATAAAAAAAATCTCCGAGAACCTGCCTATATTATTAATTATTTATTCATGAAATAATTGAACTTCTTTTACTTTATGGCCGCTTAAATTAATAACAGTTTCCGATCACAGTTGTCTCTGACATTTTATTATAAAAATGTAACAGCATGAAATATGTGACCAGCTTATAATTTTATTACACTTTATCAAATTAAATTTTACTTGTTTTTAATGTGTTTAAAAGTGTTATATATTCATCTACTTAAAAAAAAGTCTTGACCCATCTAGAGAATTAATTTTATGTAAAACTGTATTTTATTATATATTATAATGAACCCCTTTTGTATAATTTTATGTAAATTGAATATTAAAAAGTATAGGGTTCGAGATTTTTCAATTATTAAAATTAATTTTTATTGAAAAGATACAATTTTTGTAGCAAACAAGTTTTCAGAGGTACCACGAAAAAAATTGTCATTTGACAATTAATTATATCAATACAGAGTGATTCTATTGTGCCAAACTTAAACAGTAGATTGAGAAAAATATTTTAAGCAAAACACTTCCAATAAACATGTGTCCGAAAATTTTTCCTTAGGGAACTACAGCCCTCCAAAGATTTTGCTCAAAATAAGTTTTTATTTAATATCTAGAAAACCCTTTGTGATAAAATTATGAAATTTGGTATTCTGTTTAGTAATAATAAGTGATATCTTTTTCTCATATTAACTATAATTTAGACTAGAGATATATGGGTCCAGTGGGTACATCGATTTTTATCTAGTATTTTTTGTTCTTTAATTTTTTTATAAAGTTGGGCACTTATTTAAGGTTATATGACATAAAATACACTTTGCTTAT
Organism: Sialis lutaria; assembly: GCA_949319165.1. NCBI lineage: Eukaryota > Metazoa > Arthropoda > Insecta > Megaloptera > Sialidae > Sialis > Sialis lutaria. The sequence continues at coordinate 5,254,313 of OX439244.1, forward strand.
TTGTCATAGGATAAACCGTTTTCGAGAAATATCGATAGAAAAGAAAGCATGCAGAATTTAACCTAATACGGATGATTCAAATTACAAATAATACATAGATGTATATTCTTGTTCATTTTAGAGGCACAAAAATTTACATGCATCTGAAATTGCGTTGATTTCCTTATATTCCGTAATTAAATTCTACATTCGTAGGTATAAATATTATTTAAAAACAATAAATCATTTATTGTTGGATAAAGTACAATAGAGTTATGACAGCGACGCCATTTTTAACCATACTGGATGTCATAACTCTCATTATGAGTATCTCTAGAGTACAATACATTCAATTCATATAAAATAATGTATTCCTAAGTCCTTTAGATCACGTCGCATCTTACAAAAAGATCTTACAATAAACGTATCTATAAATACATACGATAGACGGTAAAGAAGGCATCGACATTAGTACAGTATACAAGCAATGTCTGGCAATAGTGCACGATGGTGTTTCATTCATCCGTGAGCAAAGTAACGTATTATTGTTGTCGTACTATCGGCAACGTCATAAATCAGCGCACCAACGGAGAACAATGACGTTGGCTCCAGGTGTAGAGCGTGCGGATTGCTGTATTCAAATTATAGTGGGTGTACGGACTGTGGTAAAAAAATATCAATGTATAAATGTACATATACAACAACAGAGTGTATATGTATAAGCAGTGGCGGGCTGCGACGAAGTATTGGGGAGAAGGGTTGAATTTTATTCATAACACAGGCCCATATAAAAAAATAATAGGCAATTTTTCTTACGTAATTTAGGATGCTGACCCCAGAATCGTCAAAAAAGTGTAAGAAAAAACAATTGAAAATTTATATTAATTTTGAAAGCCTTCACGAGCCAATATTAATTTTTTTTTACCCAAATCTCATGAATGACCTCTGTACATCAGTTTTTTCTCTTCAATTTTATTTTTTTTATTAATCGAGTTATTTCTGATTAAAGCAAAAAATCACACATTTAACTTTGACTATATGTCAGTCGATATAACGGGTGTTTACTTTCGCATTTGCACGATAGATGTCACTAAACTAACCTAACCTAACACGCATACACTGAAAAAAAGAATTAGTTGAATTTTACTATGATAGATAAATTCAACTAATTCTTTTTTCAGTGTACACATGTCACACACTCTTTTTATTAAATCTCATAAATTTTCGGGATACTAAGTAGCCTATGCCCTTCCTCAGGATGTAAGCTAACTCCCTATCAAATTTCATCAAAATCGGTTTAGCCGTTTAACTATCAAAAGATAACAAACATAAATATTTTTTTTGGGATATAAAGTAACTTTCCCACCAAATTTCAACAAAATCGACTCAGCCTATGTCCTTCTTTAAGATGTAAGCTAACTCCCTACCAAATTTCAACAAGATCGGTTCAGCCATTTAGCTGTCAAAGGGTAACAAAATAAATAAATTTTTCGGGATATAAACTAGCCTAATTCCTTTCTTAGGATGCAAGTTAACTTCCTAGCAAATCTCAACAAGATCGGCTCAGCCATTTAGCTGTCAAAAGGTAATAAACATAAATAATTTTTCGGGATATAAAGTACCTATTTCCTTCTTCAGGATGCAAGCTAACTCCCTAGCAAACCACAACAAGATCGGTTCAGCCGTTTAGCTGCGAGAAGGTAACAAAAAAAGATAGTGACATTTACAAATTTATAATAAATAATAAAATTTCGCCCGTTTGTTGCTACACTGATAGCGCCATTGTTATATATTATACCTCTCGCTACATTTACATGTCGGTCAGTAACGCGCTTGCGTCCTACACAACCTTCTCCTCCTGTTCATTGTTCTTCTTCATCTTCGTCTCATTAATTATTTATTAAAATACATAAATATAAATGAGACATGTCGGAACAGAAGTGATTTTATTTATAAATTATTCAAACGCTGTTACAGTGGGTGACATCTATTCAGGTACAAATCGAACTTATTAATCAACTGTTTGACAGTTGAGTAACGACCTGATTTTTACGCAATTTTTTTAATTGATTTTTTTGTTTGTTATTGGATGATTTGCATAAAGTCAAGTCAAAACTTTTACTTTATATTATTTATAAGTAACATTAGAAAAGTTTACTTATATACATTTATTTAAATCCAACAGTTCAAAATTTTGTAAAAAATAAAACTATATCTTGAGAACGATTTAAGATACAGACAAATGAAAAATACATAAAAATATAATAATTCAAGCATCAAATTTTAATTTGTCATATAAAATTCAACTCAAATACAAAAACATAAGAAATAAAATCAAAACAATGCATATTTATAGTGAAATTAGACGGTTAAGCTTAAACATCTTAACTGTTAATTTAACAAGCTGTTACATCAAAATTTATACTAATTGACAAAATAATGTATATCTACCCGGGAAAAAAAATGAAGATCTGCAGAGATCTACTCAGAACTCGACAGATCTCTATTTTGAGACAACATCATATTTTTTACTAGTTTTTGATCTATGGAGACTTTTAAAAATCTATAATGACCTACAAAGATCTCTAAAGATCGTTGTAGATCGTGATAAAGATTAAAACGTCGTGGTAGAAATTAAAATGTCTTCAGAGATCTTTGTAGACTATTGTAGATCTTTGCAACTCTCCACAGATCAAAAACCAGTGAAATATATTATGTTGTCTCAAAATGGAGATCTGAGTAGATCTATGCAGATCTATAATTTTTTCCCGGGTATAAATCATGCCGATTCAGTTTATATCCTTATATGCAGGCCCAGGGGGGGGGCTAAGAGGGCCATATGGCCCGGGCCCTCTCAGGGCCTGCTTATAAGTATGAATAATATGTGACATATCCGGTATCATAAAAGGACTAGTAAAATTTGCTAACTAGCAAGTACTCTCTCAAATGAGGTATTGATTTTGTTATAGTATCTATGGATTTGTTATAAAATTTAGAGCAGTGATACTTCAACTGATTGTAACACAGTTGGCGATACGACTCTGACTGTTCAAAATAATTTTCATTATTTCACCACTGTTAGTGTTTACATACAACGCGTACATGAAACTTGTCAAAGTCTTCATGAAACTCCAAGAGAACTGTCATACAAATTTGATACCTCATTTGAGAGTGTGCAAATTTGCTAGCTCCTTTATGATACCGCGGACATTAAACTAGAATAATACGATCACGAACACAAAATTCAAATGATAATATTTTGTATTGCATTAATAAATATATAATTGATAAATTCTGTGTACATGAAACATGAAAGTAAAAGATGCGTTATCGTAAGAGAAACGTGGATATATTATTTATTACTTTATTATATAAGCAAATAAGTATTGTATGTACAAATGTAAGAACATACAAGCGTTGTCGAAGTTCTATAATTAAAAGTAATAAATACGCGTGTATACATGGAAGTGTAACCAACCTAAAAAAATATATAAATAAAAAAAATACACTTTTTTTAAGTGCATTGATTCATATGTAGTTCATTTATTCTCGCCTCTGGGTGTAAGTCGCGCCTTTATTTATGATACTACTTCTACGGTTTAGAACATCACCAGGCCCAGATATACCATACATGCATAGTAGGCACGTGCCTAGGGTGGCTAGAATTAAAAGGCGGCAAATCAAGAGGTAAAAATTTCAACCAATAATCAATAATTTGTCCACAAAAACCAATCGCATACATAATGGTAATTGTTGAATGACATATATCATATACTTCATGATTATAAGGCTACTGACTATAATAAAATAAAATATTTGCTCTCAGAAAGGTGCATTTTATTGATTGAATATTTAAACTTCCCACAGACCGACGCGAATTATTCGCAGCGACTGCGGCGCGAATAAAAACGCGGCGAATTTTTTTATATATTATATATTTAAATATATTTATAGTTATTTAAAACGGGAATAATTGGTCAAAAGTTTAGTTATAAAACATGCGACATATGTCTTCAGTTGGTATTTATTTTATATTTCGATCGTTAGATCTTCATAAGAATTATAGATGATTTTTTTTACACATTTGTAAAAATAATCATATTACAATGAGGTTCTTAATAATAATATAATATCTTCAATAATATAATATTTATAAATATAATGTAGAGATATAAATATCTTCAAAATCTAATTAATATACAAACATATTTTTTTTTATACAGTTTGTATATTAATTAGATTTTGAAGATATTTATATCTCTACATTATATTTATAAATATTATATTATTGAAGATATTATATTATTATTAAGAACCTCATTGTAATATGATTATTTTTACAAATGTGTAAAAAAAATCATCTATAATTCTGATGAAGATCTAACGATCGAAATATAAAATAAATACCAACTGAAGACATATGTCGCATGTTTTGTAACTAAACTTTTGACCAATTATTCCCGTTTTAAATAACTATAAATACAGGGTGTCCCATTTTAATCTATCACCCCCCTAATTTTTTTTATCTATCAATTAAATCAAAAAATGCTTCAAATAAAAGTTGTTTGGTTTTGAGGGGGACCCAAAATGGCGTTATTAATTTTTTATTTTTTGGACGTCTTCATGGTCAAATAGGCCCAACTTTTTTTTTTCAAATGGAAACCTATATTTTTTATTACAATATCTTATTGTTTGGAAAAAAACAAGTAGCTTTTGTTTCAAACAATTTTTTGTATGACTTCATTTTTTTTTAATATTCAACAAAATAATTTTAGATTTTAGTTTTTTAATAATTTTTTACTCGAAACCCATTAACTTTAGAGGAAAAATATAAAAAACAAAAAATGTTTATTTGAATCTGATATAACTAGGAAAATTATATCAGGATTTTTTGTTAACTTTTGCTCTTCAAAATATTAAAGCAAATAAAAAATAAAATAAAAAATTCTGAAATAATTTTCCTAGTTATATCATATTAAAATAAACATTTTTTGTTTTTTACACTTTTACTCTAAAGTTAATGGGTTTCGAGAAAAAAATTAGTAAAAATCTAAAATCTAAAATTATTTTGTTGAATATTAAAAAAAAAATGAAGTCATACAAAAAATTTTTTGAAACAAAAGCTACTTGTTTTTTTCCAAACAATAAGATATTGTAATGAAAAATATAGGTTTCCATTTGAAAAAAAAAAGTTGGGCCTATTTGACCATGAAGACGTCCAAAAAATAAAAAATTAATAACGCCATTTTGGGTCCCCCTCAAAACCAAACAACTTTTATTTGAAGCATTTTTTGATTTAATTGATAGATAAAAAAAATTAGGGGGGTGATAGATTAAAATGGGACACCCTGTATATTATCAAAATGGTCATATACTCCAATTCTAATTATATATTTAAATATCTACCGAACCGATTTTGCTGTAGCTTTCGCCATTTTGTAGATTCTTTCTTTCTGGAGTTAACACAATAGTTTCATTTCTTAATCATGAATAGTTTTCGAGTTGTGAATTTTTTACCTGAAAAGAAACGTGAAAAATTTCCGAAAAAACGCGAAATTTATTTCTCCATCGTCTTTTTTTTTGGTTTGAAAATATATATATGTCGGTCTGTCTGAGCCTTTATTCGCTGCCGCTGCGAATAATTCGCGTCGGTCTGTGGGAAGCTTGGGGGGGGGGGTATTTTGGCAACTGCCTAGGGGCGGAAAATTTCTAAATCCGGGCCTGAACATCTCTATTTTCAACCCACCAAAATCCATGAATGGACCAAAACATACGAATATGGAATAAACGCAAGCGTTAGATCCAGACCACGAAGACAAGACAAACCACTCAGGTCCATCCAGCAGCGGTTTCAAGGTTAACCAGTGCGTTGCAAGCATCATGTGTCCCTCCCCGCAACCCGCCTCCCCGCACACTAGAACCCGCGCCCGTCCACCTAACCAAACACACCGATATTTACTTTGGATATACGTATACGACAAAACTGACTCTCACATCTCGTTCAGGGCCGTATTAACTGACATACAAAATGAGCCCAAGTTAAAAAAAAATTATAGGTAGAACAACACTGTGGTACTAGGCGCGGAAGTAGACCCATAATTTGGAGGGAGTCATGGACTGTGAAATGACAGTTTGGGGGGGGGGTCATGGTCTGTTAAATGGGTAAAAAAATGTGCTTTTAGTAGTTATATTTAATAAATATTTTTCTATTTAATTTGCTATAATTAAAAGTTTGGGGGGGGGGTCATTTTCCCATGACCCCTCTCTAGATCCGCGCTTGTGTGGTACTACAAATCACATAAAGATCAGTTCAGTAGTAAATCAATAATTTTTACTTTATGTATCAGTCACTTTTTGGAGTATAAAAAACAACATGATTCCTATAGCTCAAATTAATTCTAAAACCTTAAGTTTTTTAACAGTTAATTTTCCATCAAAATCGATTAGAAGGGTTTAAAATTGACTCAAAAAATTCTAGATTTTAAAAATAGGTTTAGAACAAACCTAAATATTTACTACGTCATATGCACAAGCAAAAAAAATGAATCGGGTCAAATATACCCTTAATCCAACTTTATTATTGTTTCTTTTTAAAGCAATATTGATGGACGTAAACAATAATATAATTAGTTTAAAAGGATTTCTTGGTCCAATTCAACATTTCTACCAACTTATATCTTTAAATATATAAAGAAATATTGAGTAAATATGTATAAATAATAAAAAAAACTATTTTTTAAAAGTCAAAATCAATCGCACAATCGCTTTCATTTTCTGGTCATATTAAACCTCAGACGGCTCTGGATTTGACTCTTTCATCTCATCGAACGACGCAGGAATCCCGATGTTAGTTTATTTATTTGTTTGTTTCTCCCATGTCTGCCTAGGATCCATTATGTTCTATTGACGCAATATGTTATAAGTACATACATATACCAACATACATACTGTGTATACCTACATTGAGTGTAATGTTTCAATTAAAACTTTGGTTCTTTAGAGATGTTAAATAGAAATGCTAACACCAGAAAGTCACTTTAAGGAGACTCCTTAATATAAGTTCAAGCCAGATAGACCCCGTTGGGGTCTATAGAAGTTTAAAAAGGACCTATAGTATTCCAAGTATATGATATTTATTTCTTTGCTTTTCAACTATATTTAATTATTATTTAATATTTAATTGCAATTACCTTTTTTGCTTTCTACTTACAGATACTATACTTTTTCAAAAAGATTGTAATGAGTATATTTATGTTTTCTAGAATCTAAAAATGTAAGGAGTCTATAAAAAAATATATTCTTTTAAAAGGGTTCGATGTTTTTATGAATCGAAAATTTTGTAAAAACTAAATTGTAATTTTAATGAAGAAAATATGGTTGTTGACAGTGGTGTAATCAGCGCCTGGGCCCCCGAGCAAAGGGGACCCCCATAGTAGCGTAAAAAAGGTTATAACTAATAAAAATAGTGAGGTGATCATAAAATAAAGGTCATTAAAATTAATAGCATTTGAAAATACTGAGGTAACAACGAAAGAAGTTCTTCAGTTTTTATTTTGCATATAACGGGGGGGGGGGGGCTCACACACACTCTGCCCCGGGGCCCTCGAGTTTCCAGTTCCGGCCCTGGGTGTAATCTGCAGCAAAGAAGAGGGGGGGGGCTGTTATCAGTATAAATGCAACTACCCCTCCCCTTTAGTACACATATATGTATAACGAACTATATAAATACACAATATTTACTGTATCGAAGAATATACTATTATATATTGCATAAAAATAAATATTTACAAAATTAACAATTACATTTGTCCTTCACTTAAATAAATTTAGCATGAAAGGTAAACTGCGTTTTAATATAAAAATAATATCAAAATAATATTAATACATTTTTTGAAAATCATACTGAAAGGAATTTAATATCTTTCTTCATAACATTGTTCATGAATCCTTGACATTTTTTAATTGTTTTTTTGAAGGCCGTGATATTATTAGACAGTACGCAATCAAACCATCAACAATTCATTTAAATATTATATATATGTAAGACCTCTTTAAATATTATCAAATCTAACCGTACCCATATCATGTCAAAAATTACTAAATATAGTATCTACATATAGTTTTTTTTATTGAGAAAAGTTATAATTTTATATGTATCTCAGAAATTACTGAACTGATTTTGATGAAACTTTTTCACCAGCGTATCTTCGGATTAACATAAATGATAAATAGGTAAGCAGTTAAGAAAATTGTGGCACAAGTCGGAGAAAACTTTAATTTAAAAAAATGTTATATGGAAATATTAACAAAATGTAATCTTAAAAATTGTTTTGGTGACAAGTTAAGCCGGGTATAACAGCTATTCGTTCAAAAGTCACAATTTTATCAAGATTTTTTTATATATTCTTCTATCAAATTTAATATTTTAAAAAAATCCATGTTTAACTCAAAACTACGTAAACAAGATTATGATAATTTTTTTTTACATAAGTCAACAAAAAAATCTGATCTATTCAAATTCGATATTTCTCACAAGCTTTACCGACATCTTATAAAATATCTCGCGTTGAATCGATGCTAATTATTCAGTGAATAAATTATATTTTTTCATTGATAAATTCTATTTTGAGTTACACACGCCGCGTCCTGCGAAAATACTTTAGAGTTCAAATAACAAAATTATTATTTACAGTAATTCTAAATCAGTGGCCATACTAAAATTATTTATATTAAATTAATTATATTATATAACAAATTTAACTATACCAATAAAAATTTACTAACATCCAATTTCAGAATTTATGTAAAATTAAATAAATTTTTTTTAATTATTTGATAAGAAAATAGGCCTACTCTGTTTTGAATTTTAATTGTAAATGATTGTTTTGTTGATCCGAAAATCAATGCATTAATGAAATTAAAAATGTAAATAACTTGACTAAAACAAAACAGATTTGAAAAAAATAAAAAGCACCTTGTTTAGAATGAAAAAATCTTTCAAATGAGGTATCACTTGCCCTATCATGCTATTTAAAATTTTAAGGGTTGTGCTCATAACGCTGAGGGTTAAAAAGATTCTTGAAAAATTTTATAGCAAAAGATGTCTCCCTTAAAAGCAAAATCGACGTGTTTGAGCATTTTTCAAAATCATATTTTAAATGACCAAAAGCACGGTCGATACGTTTTACTGTTTTAATTGGGTCACTTGTATAGAGATTTCGATCCTGCACGCAAATATTACTATTCGTATTGTAACTTTAGTAACACGTAGCCCTAGCAAGAATAACAATATTTTGGACTGTTTCAAAATTACTACGTCAAATAGCAAGGTTAGTAAATGACTAGGTTTGCTTACTTGCCTGTGACGTCACCACGAAGATCATTTCAACCTAACGACATCTACCACTCGACTCCCTTCTAGATTTCAAATGGTCGCCAACACTGTCAAACTGTCATAATAAAAAATTTTATCGTGATTGATTTATTATTGTGTTCTGTGTTTGTGCTATTCATTTATTGCTATAGTGAAGCTTCACACATGATATTAATTATATTAATTATAATTATGTGTGATGTGTGTTTAATATTATGACAGTTGAAATCATAGATCAGTAAATGAAATCAAGAAAGTTGAAATGATCTTCGTGGTGACGTCACAAGTAAGCAAACTTAGTCATTTACTAACCTTGGTCAAATAGTAATATTTCTTTAAAAATTGAATGATTGTTATAAAATATTTTTCTCTGTGCATATTTAATAGCCAACTAGTTTATATAATATGTCGAGTTTTAATGACACATATTTTGAATTTGAAGTACCCCTGGTGTATAATATTATAACTAATGATCAACAATACAGTCGCACTGGTTATTCGGAATCTCTGTAAGTCGAGGTCAAATGTTATAAGCTATTTGTCAAGATTAAGAACGTTTTTTACGAGCGACACCTAAGCCGGTGAAGTATGTTTTTGTTTACTTGCAGTGACAAAGTAACTCCAAGCCCAAATGCATAGTAAAGAGCTTTAAAAGACGTTGTTTATTATAAAACTGCCATAAAATACGATTATGTAAATCGGTTGTAAGGTGAACATGCCATCGATGGTCATATGGTGTGAAAAAATAGATAAAATTTTAAATTATTAGATGTTTTTCTGAATACATTATTTTTTATTTGTTGTATTTTCTTATATCGTTATTTATTCGGTCCCTAAGATCAAAAAAGTATCATAAAATATTATTTTGCTATTATTATAAGTGTAGTTAATTTTTTTATTCAATTTGAACATGTGTTCGTATACTGTTGGGATAAGAAAATAAATTATTGTTGTATTTTATTGTAATATATACTTTTTACAAATACCTCTGTCGGTTTGTCTGTCCGTTAGTGCGCTTATCACTCGAGAACCACTTATCCGATTTACGTGTTTTTTTTAATTCATAAATACATTACGTAAGGTAGCATAGTCGAAGAAAATCTTAAATATCTCTATGATTCATAAATTTAACAAACGATCACCACAAAAGCCTTAAGCATAGACTGAGCAAAAGTCTCATAAAATTGACCTCTCTCTTTAAAGAGAACAAGCGAATATGTAGCCAATACTTGTCTCTTTTCTGTAGGTCTGTCCTGCGCACTTCCGACGAATAGACTATTTTTATTTGAATTAATAGATAAAATGCAGAAAATTATAATTAAGAATAATGAAAAAAAATTGTTATTTACAATCATAATTTATAATAATGGAAATAATTATTTTTTTATATTGACAATCATAAAAAATGCATTACTTTTTCTTTCAAATATATTATTTTTTGTTTTAAAATATTGATAGTTTTATTTCAACGCTTATCAGTGAATATTTCAATTAATTTTGAAAATGATGGTGGTAAATTATAAATACAGGGTGTCCCAGGACTGTGTCAAAGCTCAATATTTCATATTATTATAAGGATTAGAAGAAAACTTTAAATGCAAAAGTTGTCAGGCTAGAGCATCGGCATAGTTTGAAATTAGTTACATTTATACAGGATGACCCATAACTGCGTTACAAATCAAAGTTATGTTTTTTTAAATACAAACTATATATTTATTTTTATTTGATAATCTAATAGCATTCATTTTTCTGAGTATTTTGATATATCATTATTGGATTATACAGAGGGGTTTAGAAATTATGACCAATTTTGTAAGAAAATGGGAACATTTTCAACACCTTGTAATTTTCTAATTACAACAAAAAAAATTGTTTTCTGTTTGAAGTAGTTTTGGCATATTCTCTATTATTGCGATATTATGTCAAACATTTACAAAATTGTATTATTTGTACAGGGTGTATCAAAACGATAAACCTAGTTTTTTTCAAAATTTTCAAATAGAACACCATATATATCTTTACATTTTCGAATCGCCTGTTCAATTCTCAACATATTTTACAAACCATGTTCTATTCCTAAATCCAGCCGTTAAAGAGTTATTTATTTTATTTTAAAATCTTAAGATGTTTTAAAAAAAACAATACAACTTTATTATAATCAAAACAGTTCGCTTAAAAATAACTTAACAAACTAATAGAACTTACAAACTTCAACAACATAAAAATTTAATTATTTTGTGGAATATAATAAAGTTGTATTGTTTTTTTAAAACATCTTAAGATTTTAAAATAAAATTAATGACTTATTAACGGTTGGATTTAGGTATAGAACATGGTCTGTAAAATGTGTTGAGAATTGAACAGGCAATTCGAAAATGTAAAAATATATAGGTTGTTCCATTTGAAAATTTTGAAAAAAACTAGGTTTAGTGTTTTGATACACCCTGTACAAATAATACAATTTTGTAAATGTTTGACATAATATCGCAATAATAGAGAATATGCCAAAACTACTTCAAACAGAAAACAATTTTTTTTTTGTAATTAGAAAATTACAAGGTGTTGAAAATGTTCCCATTTTCTTACAAAATTGGTCATAATTTCTAAACCCCTCTGTATAATCCAATAATGATATATCAAAATACTCAGAAAAATGAATGCTATTAGATTATCAAATAAAAATATATAGTTTGTATTTAAAAAAAACATAACTTTGATTTGTAACGCAGTTATGTATAAATGTAACTAATTTCAAACTATGCCGATGCTTTAGCCTGACAACTTTTGCATTTAAAGTTTTCTTCTAATTCTTATAATAAATATGAAATATTGAGCTTTGACACAGTCCTGGGACATCCTGTATGTATATAAATACCTAAAAAATTGTTTCAAATGCTTGTAACTTGGTCAAAAATTAACTTTTTTCAAATCATTTTTATTCTTAAATGGAGCAAAACTCTACTTTATGATGGTATAATTCGTTCCACAACATCTTTTCATTTTCTAACTTTTTTATGTAATTATATAAATTTTGAAAAAAAAAACTGAATATTTTGAAACTTGACGCGGAGTGCATTTATGTAGAAAATGAAATTTTAAAATAACTTTTTTACAGAGAACATTAAACAGAGTATAAAAGTCAAGTAAGTAAACAGTAAAACTATACCAAACAGAACATATGTAGGTACCTTAAAAATTACATGTCAGGTGACCAAAGCTGAAGTTCATATTGACAAGACATACTCTTTAAAATGCATTTTTATTTTTTCTAATCGGACCATATTACGCGAAGATATTCAACTTTAAAGTCTCAACATCAGAAAACCCATAAAAATTACAAATTGCAATTTGTTGAATTTTTTTAGTGAAATAAAGCAGTGCATGGAATGCTCAGTCCATTCTATAAATCTATGACCTTAACCCTAAACCAACCCTAAAAAAAACAATCTTAAGTTTTCTAATCTTTAAATCCTTCTGTATCTTATACACATCATCTAATAATTTCAATTTATTTTTCTCATTTATACCTACCATTACATATCCCTTTGCTACCTAAGTTAAAAGATACCCATAAACCGTAACAAAAAAAGGGTTTCTTCATCCCTGACCATCCAATCCTTCACGTAGAAGGTTTCTAAAGACAAAGATAAATATAACTGTCCACAGTAGGAGGTCAATTTCATATTTAATAGTTCAGAAGAGGAAGTAGCGACTACTTAATATATTATATTGGTCGTAACTTTATACATTAATTACTGTACCCATTAATATATGCAGTTCTTTATTAAAATTACCATACTGAACACCTTTTTCTATGATATATGATCTCAGTGTGAAAATATGAACTGTCTTTAGAGTTATTAGGTTTTGTTGCTAACCGCGATATTTGCATATTAAAATAATAAAATATATAATAAACTATAATTAAATAATCAGTCTCGCAAAAATTGCGACCTACAATTACAGTGACCATCCCTAATAATAATGGACGTGTATCAAAACAACTATTAACAAAATATGTGACATTAAAAAAATTCTGTAAATTGTTTTTTTCTCTTCAATTTTCGTATTTGTCTAGCAATATTTGCTAGCTAGCATACACTCTCAAATGAGGGTATTCATTTTGTAATAGTATCTAATGATTTATTATGGAATTTAGAGTAGCAATACTTCAACTCATTGTTGGCGACTCTGACTCTACAAAATAATTTTCATATTATCAACAATGTTTTAATACCATTGTTGGTGTTTACATACAACGCGTGCGTGGGACTTGTCAAAGTCTTCATGAAACTCCAAGAGAACTGTCATATAAGTTTGATATCTCATTTGAGAGTGCTTGCATCATGCATAAATAAATGAACATTACACACCAATAACAATTAATGATTTTTTTCATTTTCGAAGTCTTCAGAAATGATTCCGAAAAAGTTTTAGAACAACTATGAGATTTGAAACGTCAATTGGCAAATCAAAAATCAAGCTAACATGTATGCCCCCCGCTTGTCCCAAATCAAGTAAATTAATACAAAGATAGATGATAGATAAATTTCTTTATTATTGCCTTGTACAAATACAAACATAATACATAATCTATTTGTGAAAATAAATATAAAGTTCAATAAAAATTTAATTGTCTACAGCCCCCTCCCCCCTTCTTTGGAAAATTGTAGGATGCATTAACATATATTTAGATTAGTATATTATTATCCATTTTTTCCATAAATATGGTATTTTTTACAAAACCATAATTAAACATCTTGTAGTAATTATTAAACTAAAAAATATTTGCATTTTACAGTTGTTAAGGCAGTAATCGAAGCATGACAATGACTACTGTAATATTACAATACCTTGTAATTTTGTAATTTGTGTCTAAACTACTAAATTTTATTAATTATGTCTAATTTATTTTTTTTGTGATATATAATTAAATTTAATGATAAGTTTTGACTACAGACCGTATATTTAATATTCTAACATAATTATTATTGTTTATAAAGCAAGCTTTAAGGCTTCTGCGGTCATCATTTTGATTGTTATCTCATTGATAATATTTTAATTTAAAACATCAGCACCCAAAAACTAAATTAATATTTTTAAATACAATTTATACCACAAAATAGTTTATTTCAGTGTTAAAATATAGTCTACGCATTCTCTAAATATTATTTACATACGACCTTTTTTCATTTTTTTCTGGAATCTATTTCAACGAAAAATTTCATTGTAATTTTATAATATTAATATTATATATAAATGCGAAAAAACTTATCGTTTTCACGACTAAACCACTAGACCGATCTTGATGAAATTTGGCACGGAGATAGCTTACATCATGAAGAAGAATATAGGCTACTTTATATTCCGAAAAATTGATTAGATTTTGTTTTAATAAAAATTCCATGCAGACCAATATATAGAAAATATTATATAATTATATATAAATGCGAAAAAACTATTTGTTTGTTATCGTTTTCCCGACTAAACCACTCGACCGATCTTGATTAAATTTGGCAGGGAGATAGCTTACATCATGCGGAAGAATATAGGCTACTTTGTATTCCGAAAAAATGGTTGGATTTTTTTTAATAAAAATTCCATGCAGACGAATACATAGATAAAATTATAAATGCGAAAAAAACTATCTATTTGTTATCATTTTCACGACTAAACCACTGCACCGATCTTGATGAAATTTGGCAGGGAGATAGCTTACATCATGAGAAAGAATATAGGCTACTTTGTATTCCGAAAAAATGGTTGGATTTTTTGAAATAAAAATTCCATGCAGACGAAGATATAGATAATATTTTAACTATATAATTGTTATCGTTTCCACGACTACACCACTAGACCGATCTAAATGAAATTTGGCAAGGAGATAGCTTACATCATGAGGAAAATCATATGATACTTTGTTTCCCCGAAAAAAAACATGCAGACGAAGTCGCGGTTAAACAACTATTTTAACTGAACCCACTCAATACTTGAGCCATTTCCCATACAAAAGCATTACTTTGTGGTCACACCTGAACCAACAAACAGTGTTTGAAGTGGTACCAACCACTAAAATAGAAAGTCACGCCTCGCCGCTGACTTTCCCCGACTGATCACGTTCAACATTCCGCGCATGATCTCGAGAATTCCTACTGAAGTTATTGTAATCGCGAACAGACGATCTTTGTCACGAATATGTATCTTGGAATATATATGTATTTTGCATTTAAAGCAGGCTTTGAAAAATGCACGGGTTCAGAAATAAAATAATAAAAAATGTAAGAGAATTCGATTCGAAGTTCACAGTATATAAGGTATATACAGTGGTGGAGCTATACTTTTTTATGGTGACAAAAAACTTTTAAAAATTTTAGGCAACAATCATTTGATTTGAAAATCGAGGCTTCACAAAAAAGGAGATAGAGCGTTTATTGGGTCTATGCTTGTCTTTATTTAAACAGTATTGATTTAGTTGTAATTAAATCTCTTGTAAACCATATTTTATACTATACGGTAATAAACAGAATACGCAGTCTATAGTGACAACAAAAAATCTTCTAGTTTTTTGCCAGTATTGTCACTTTAAAGCTTTAAAGTTACGTTCTCTCATACAGAATTAGTTATTACGTATTATCAATGTTATAATATCTACAACAGACGTTTTTACATCATTAGTTTCTACAAATTAAACGAATTTCGGTTCTACCCTAGATTAAGTTGGGTGTGTGAGTAATTTTTGCTCTCGAATTGTATTTTTTACTCACGGTCATGGAAAAATTAAATAAATTATGTTATAAAATAACTTTAAAAATGTATTCGAGTTAATATTTCCATGAAAAGTTGAATGTTTTTTTATGAAATTTCTATGTTAAGTGAAATTAGTAGGTACCTACCATGAAATATGACTAAAACATTTCGAATTTTAGATTTAATTAAATGTATGTTTATTCTATAGAAAATGAGGTAAAAAGTTTAAATTTTCAAACCGCAGGTCTGTATCTCATAACGTTCACGAGATATGGCCTATCAAAGTTTTTGATTTTTTTAAATTTTGGAGAAAAATGACTTTTGGACGTATGGTCGGATTTGACTTTTGTAGACAGATTTGAAATCAGTGTGTCAAAATCTATATAATGACATGTATAATACTTCAAAACTATACAAAAAAATGTTTACAAAAAATCGAAAAAATTCAAAGGGTTATACCTTAATTTTCAAATATAATACCATTATAATAATGCCATTGTATAGATTTTGACACGCTGTATCCAAATCTGCCAACAAAAATTAAATCCGACTACATGTTCAAAAACTACGCCCATTTTTCTCCAAAATTTTGAAAAAACAAACTTTGAGAGGCCATAACTCGAGAACGTTAATAGATACAGACCTGCGGTTGAAAAATTTCAACTTTTCACACCATTTTCTATGTCAAAAATTTTTTTCATGGTTTCAATTTCAATAAAACATAAAAATAACAACTTAGAGATAAAGAAATAAGAAGGAACATCATAACTTACTTTATAAATAATAATTTTCATTATTTTTCATGTATTTTTTTATACATAACTAGCGGAATCCCGCGGCTTCGCTCGCATAAACTTCGAAACTAATTAGAACCCTTTATAAGTAATAGGGGATGACATATTACATTTTTTTTATATTGATTTTTATTCATTACTTATAAAAAAAAAACGTAATTCTCCCGGATCTTAGTTAAATTTTTTTTTAAAACTAACCCCCGTCTACTCTCACCATTAGAGGTTGAATATCAAATTCTTTTATTGCAGATTAAATCCATCCTAGTCCCCGTCGAACTTTCATTTTTAATTGAATATTAATTTGTCCGAATTTATTTTAATATCATGAACAGTTATTATTATTATTCCCATAGGGATTGAATTTTCGTAACTGATATTTCTCTTCTAGAGTACCTACTTATGCTATGTTTCATTCGGTGAATACAAAAAAAAATATTTTACAAATTTTTCCACCCCCCTGCCACCTTAGGGGTTAAATTTTGGGAAATGCTGAACTAATAGTTTCACTATTTATATTTTAGAGTATGTTCGATAAGTTTCAATTAAATGCGAACAAAAAAAAATATTTTTTATATAAACTTTGACACCCTGTTTTATCCCCGTAGGAGTTGAATTTCGAAAAATCCTTTCTTAGTGGGTGCTTATATCATAAAAGGAAGGCACCAACGAAATTTCACGTTTCTAGGTCCAGGGGTTTGGGCTGTACGTTGATATATGAGTGAGTGAGTGAGTGAGTGAGTGGTTAAGGACAAACTCTTTTATAGATATAGATATCTTTTATTATTTTATCAGAAAAATGTTTTATTAAAATTACAACATACCGAAAACTAGACTGATGCCGGCCCTGCTCAATATTAGTTTTTCAAGAAAAAACAACACAAAAGCGCCCAATTAGAAAATACTCCCAAATATATTTGAATAATAAATTCATACAAAATAAAAAATATTTTATAAAAATTCTATAAAGAATACTCGTACAAAGAAGTGTCCGCTTATGTTATCAATTCACAGAAATATATTTTATAATATACAGTACACAATTAGGGATTAATTTGATGGCGATATTAATGAATGCCGTGTCTAATGATCAAAGGAGGCCGAGAGAGTATAACTTAGTTCTAACACGGAGGTGGTTCACTTTTGTTAGTCCGTTTTTTTGTATAAAATTTATTTCTATCGAAAAGTCGATCAAAGGTTATTAACTAGTGTATACGAAATTTATTATTTTTAATTATAATATTAAAATAATCATATACATAAGCGCCTATTTTTCATTTTACTTAGAGGGAGATTAGATTTTCGTAACCAGGATGGTAAAAAGAATAGTATTTTCAGTTCGTTAAAAATATTTTTTAAATAAAATTATGAACAGGTACATTGTTCATTTTCAATGTTACGTATAAGAAAGTCCTGGCATTACCCTGGGATATAAATTTAATCTGTGATAAACCTATCTAAGATTATTTTCTCTGACCGCGAATACAATGTATATTTTGAAAACATTTTTTTGTTTTTCCTCGCTCTCGTTACGAAATAAGGTCGTTTATGACCCAAAATAACCCCCCCCCCCTACAAGGATAACCTTGTAGTTCAATTTTAAGAGGTACCGCAAAGGGGGGTCCCGTTTCTCATTTAAATAACATGAGAAAATGATTCTTTAGTACTAAAGTTGGTATTACTGATTCATGATAACTGATAAAAAAATTGAATGACGTCATTTTGTAGAGAATAAAATTATATACTAATAATGCTATTTATCGGTTTGGTAATTCCTTTTCCGACAGTTCAGTAGTATGGTAATATTTTGCTATTTAATAGATATTTATAGAGAATTTACGTTAAAATATTGATTTTTGTTAAGAAATAAAGATTTAAAACGCTTATAAGTTTTAACTCATTGCATTTACACCTATAGCTCTCTGAACTATTATTATATAGAATTAAATTTTCTACAAAATTACCATTAACAAATTTTTATAGAAACAATAGTTTAGCCGTGAAAGCCTTTTAGACGTACAATTTAACAATAACTCCTCGTGAAACGCTATCTATTAGTGAAAACTCTACACAGACAGACAGACAGACATACTGGCAGACGCGGCGAGAGATTTTATTTTATACTATAAAAAAGTTAAAAGTAAAATAAAAAATATAAATGGCAATAATTATTAAAAAAACTTTTTCTTCTTAAATATAAATATGAAATTAAACTATCGCAAGAGCGCATGCGCTCGTAGTTAATAATTAATGACTGAGCAGGTGTAATTACGTGTACAGGTTTTTATTAATGTCGCTGGATTGTAATTTCCACGCTCATAACTACAATTAAAGTGCCACGGAATTGAAATACTGGATACTTTATATCGCAGTAATTGTTTGTTTCAATACTTCATCTATGTTTTTAAATGGAACATGTCTACATAGACATAGAGTATATTTACAAATTGTTTTTGGTTTTTTAATAAACTATTTTTTCAATGTATTTGTGATAATCGGGCCCGGATACGACCAAATAAAAAATACCTTTTTACACAGGAAAAAAACTGTATTGGACCAAGAAAACCTTGTTTTGTATATAACGAAAACAATATTTTCTTAATATAAGAAACATACTCTTAATCCAACTACGTTATTCCTTCGTTCAAGAATACTATAGTTGGTTTAAGAGATTATTGCTTTTTATCTTAAAAAAATATTGTTTTCGTTATATACAAAACAAGATTTACTTGGTTTGAGAAATCCTTTCTACCAGTATATTGCAAATTATATTTTATCACATTTTCTTTTTCTTTTCTCATCTATAAGTTGATAATTCTATGTCAAATTCATGTTTAATGCATGAAATACTACCCAAAAACGTTAAAAGTATGTTTATTATAAAGAAAATTGCGTTAAGAGTTGAAATTTTCAAACCGCAGGTCTGTATCTCAAACCGTTTTTTCGAGATATGGTTTCTTATTTTTTTTTAAGAAAAATGGTCATCACTTTTGGAGAATTTAACACCTTTGAATTGTTTTCACTCCAAAAGTATAGTTTTTTTGGTGAAAATCAATTTCTGTCAAAATACTTTTCATTTTCGTTAGATAGAGATAGGTAAAAAAAATGTCAAATTTTCTCCAATATTTAATGTCGTCGAAGGAGTTTGGCTCCAAATGACTTCAAATTTTCAGACAATATTTCTTATAAGTTATAGTATTTGATAAAAAAAAATTGACTATCGACTTAAAAAAAAAGTTTCGAGAAAAGTTGCCGCGCTGAGCGCCCAGAGAGTCAATCGTCTATATCTGGAAGAGTTTTGCTCCAAATGACTTCAAATGTTCAGACAATATTTCTTATAGGTTGTAGTCAGGCCCGGATTTACCATGCAGGCAGTGTAGGCACGTGCCTATAGCGGCAAAAATTTTGGGGCGGCAGATTTCGTAAAAATAACCTAAACATTTTATATGACAACGAAAAAAAAAGGTAATTGAGATGAAAAATATTCACTTTTTTTATTTTTATTCAATGAAAAGGGCGGCAATTTTCGTAACTGCCTAGGGGCGGCAAATTTGTAAATCCGGCCCTGATTGTAGTATTAGATAAAAAAAATTGAAAAACATAATTTTCCTAACTATATTACATATAGCCTCGATTTTAGAAAAAATCTACTCAATTTTATCGTTTTTAAAACCATATATAAAGATAATTTTAAATTTAAAGTAAGGTCTATTAAAAGTTAACTACAAATCTATTAGATATGAGAATATTCACATCGGATGTCTTTAGGAATAATATTTTATTTTATAAGTAAAATAAACGAGCATTTATGACTTTTTTTGAAACGAAATAAATATGCATATTATGCATTTTAAGTCGCTACTATGAATTTAATAATACATAAACCTCGAACCAAGTTTCCAATAGATTTCACTAAATCTGACGTCTCTGAAGTAAAAACGAAATTTATTGATCTTTAAAGTAAATTTACATAATTTAAAACCATTTTTTAACTACAATTTATAAATACCGGCTGACATTTATCTTTATTTAACGAACATGTCTAATATATTTAAGTATATAAACGAATTAAGTTTTACTTTTTTGCACAGCTTTGGAAATTCTTTACTTTCAAAGTATTCCATATGAATTCTAAATATTTTTGTATCAAAACGTTTTTTTAAATGTGTGTTCTTTGGCACTGCGAGAGGGAGGGGGAGTAAATAGCATTAACACTTATATAGCCCAGGCCCAGATTAAAACACAAAACAAAGTGTTGCAAAATTAGTAAAAAAAATATTAAAATTTATATAGTCACTAACTGCCCCGGCAAACGTTGTTTTGCCAAAAGATAATTTACGTGCTCTTTCTCGTCAAGCCGTGTTTTGTTTCCTTGTCACAGTGATAAAAATGTTATTTATATAAAAACATAGTAGCCATGGAATAACTAATTCTATAATTTACGTTTTCACATTTTCGTAAATATCTCGACCACAGCGCCACCCACCGGGCCCAAAAAAGATATAAACCTAACGGAGCACCAAACGAACATATGGTGTGAATATGGCTTCGATACGTCTAGTGGTTTAGGTCTGATCATCACACATACAAAAAAACAGCGTTTTTGATGTATTTTCATATGGAAACAGACATTTTTTTAAATATCTCGACCCCACAGTCACCTACCTTATTACTCGAGCACCAAACAAATATATGATGTGAATATGGCTTCGATACGTCCAGTGGTTAAGGCCTGATGATCCGTGGTACATACGCATCAAGTATGTTTTATATATTAAGATAATTGTATTTTCATTTTTATTTACTATGAAAAAAATTGTATGACCTTAAAATTTAAAATTCTAAAACTTACCCCGAGTTACTTCGTTTGGGAGTACCATTACCCTGAAATAAAAAAATCATGTGTAAAAAAAAATATTTTTTTATATGTATTTTTATACGTAACCTATACATATTATGTAGATTTTAATACAGTTTCCTTTAAATTATTTATTACCTTTAATTTTATGTTCTTTTTATCGTTATTTTATATTTTACATATAGGTAGGTATAAATACTTTATAACCCAATTTCTTCGAAAAAATACATTAATACATAATAATAACATAGTGACTGAGTAATCACTGTCTAGCCCAAACCCCTGGACCTAGAAACGTAAAAATTCAACCCTTAAGATGGGGAAAATGAAAATGTACCATACGAAAAACGAATTCTTTTCCAATAGATAATACTTTTATTAAATTAAAAATCCAGCTCTGCGAAGAACCATTATTTTTTTTTATTTCTTTTTATAATTACTATATATTCAGATCCAACAATAATATAAAATCTCATCAAACTAAACTATCCCACACGTAAACAAAGAGAGCATTATACAATCACATACATCCCTCTCTGTTTAGCCGTGTTCTATTTTTAATCACCGGGTACATCTATACTTATCCGCCAGATATTGTTGTCAAACCGGTCTTAAATTAAATTAAAAAATTGTTTTCTAGAGTACAAGAGCAAATCCGCGCATAGCGTTATTTTTTATATTTCTCTCTTTGTTTATAAGTGCGTGTGGATGGAATTTTATCTCCGTAACTGCCTTAAGATATTTTCTTAAGGGTCGTTATACAAAAATGGATCGAGTGACATCATCAGATTTTAGTAATAATTATTTATATAATAAAAATTCCAATATAATGAGAGTCGTATATATTAAAAATTAATTTTGATGATGATGATGATAGTTTTTTGTTGGCTGGATTGCTCCTTTTCCAACAGCTCAGTGGTGAATTTTTTTTTATTAAAAATTAATTTTTATTGAGGATAATTTACTTGTCCGCAGCAATTATTTAATAAAAAAAAAATGTTAATTATAATTTATTTAATTATGAGAGGATTCTACTGAAATATTTTTAAATACAGAAATGTTCAAAATCTAAAACATGGATCTAAGGTACTGGTACCAGTCTTAGACGCATTAAAAACTAAGTAGATCTACAGAGATCTACTCAGATCTCGACAGATCTCGACAGATCTGCATTTTGGGACCATATTTTTAACTGGTTTTTGATCTATAGAGACTTTCAAAGATCTACAATGACTTACAAAGATCTAAAACGATCCACAAAGATCTCTAAAGATCGTTGTAGACAGGGCCGTCTTTAACCTATTGGAGGCCCTGGGCACATTAGGACAATGGGGCCCCTATGATCAGTGGCGGCTTTAGGGGGGTGGGTGGGGGCGACCGCCCGGGGCGCCAAGCAAACAGGGGCGGCGCGAAGAAGGACATAATGAGAGAAACAAATAAGATATTTAAATATAAGGTAATAACTAAAAAAAAAAGCTCTTTTGAGTAAAAAAAAAAAAAAAGGTCTTCAAAGGTTGCAAGGGCGGCAAAAAAAAATTCGCCCGAGGCGCCAACATTGCAAAGGCCGGCCCTGCCTATGATCTTGACAGAGCTAAAGAAGTTTTCACTTCAAAAATTAAGAATATGAAAAACTAGTTCACTGATGATTTTTTAAAAAAACAGTGTAAGTAATTAGTACACCATTAAATTCAGGGCAGCCAGTATTTCTCTGGAACAAATTTCCCTGACTTTTCCAGGTGAATTTTTACGTTTTTCCATTTTTTATTAAAAATTTTCGTGCGAGAGTCGAGGGGCTTCGCGCATACAAAAGCTAATAAGCAAGTAGGTATTGTAGGCAGTCATTAATGTCATTATCGTTTGATTTTTTTCGAAATAAATATCGTATGTTTTTCGGTAATAAATATCGGTTGTTGTTTAGTGATATGGGGCCCCTATCAATCGCGGGGCCCTGGGCACGTGCCCAGAGTGCCCAGTGGGAAAGAGGGGCCTGGTTGTAGATCGCGATAGAACTTTGAAAAATCATGAATTTTCAACGTTACAATGATCTTCAGAGATCTTTATAGATCGTTGTAGATCTTTGTATATCATTTTAGATCTTTGTAGATCGTTGTAGATCTTTGCAATTCTCACAAATCAAAAACCAGTGAAAAATATAATGTCTCAAAATGCAGATCTGTGGAGATCTGAGTAGATCTCTGCAGATCTACAATATTTTTTCCCGGGTATACTGTATTTTTGGGATTGAATTCATGTTTACTCATGTTTTAAACATAGTCTTCTATTTTTTATGTTTTTTCTCCAGTAATGGATAAAATAAAACCAGTAATGAGCACCCACTTGCTAATGATTATAAAATGATATTTACTACGAAACAAAAGTTATAAAAAAAATAATCATAAAATTTAAAACAATGTTAAGCTGATGTTATGATAATGTAATAATTAATAAATAGATTACACTAATAATTAGTTTAAATGTCGACCATTTTGACACCCATTATACGATTGTCATCAAATTAAGCTATTTTACAGTTTAATGTCTATAGATTATGATTCAGTAACAAAAAAATGTTTCTAATAATTCTGAAAAGCTTTTTTTTAGCTCTTTTAGTTAAAAATGCTCTTAATAATTTTAAGACCTTTTTAGCTCTCCCAGATAGAATTTATGTCTATTTATTTTTTCATACCAAAAATCACCGCCCCTAAAAATTTGCCGCTATAGGCAGCTACCTACATTGCCTGCATGGTAAATCCGGGCCTGGATTTAGTACATTTTATTAAACAAAAGTCCAACACTTAGTCCAGTAACTTTAGGTTTTCACTAGGAATAAATTCGCATAGAGCTGAATTTTTGTATACACCTTCGTTTTGCCTTTATAAATAAGTTACCAAAAGTCCCCATCGATCCCCTGTGAGCATACTTTTTTACAGCCCACACAAGGTGCTAACAATTAGTTTTAGCTAGATATCTCTGTATATATTGTCTCTATGACTAAAATAGTCATTATCAAATAGAAAGATTAGAAAATTATCTACAACAAAGATCTCATACCTTTTTTCGTACAAGTAATTGTTTTCACGTAGTATGGGGGTATTCTAGTCTAAAAATGTAAAATACCGATTTTATTTTTTTGCTTTTTTTTAATAAATAGGAGTTCAAAAAAGAGATGTACAAAACCCTAAACCCAAATTCCCAAAATTGACGAAGTTATAGTGGATTGAAAGAGATATGTAACATTGAATAGCCAACTATACGTAAACTTTGAACGCGTTTTTCTCGAAATTAAAAACTGAAATTGGCTGCCATAATAACTCAAGATCTACTGAACCGATTGACTTCAAATTTTCTGTGTACACAAGCTATTACTATCTGTAACAGAATTGAGTAAATCAAATATTTTTGTTTTACGGGCAATGAAAGATTGAAAAAAATAGTAACGAAAATTCTATAGACACTTTTCTAAACACCGCCATTTTTTTAATTTTCAATTTTTGTTTAAATTTTTTGCCACCCGCTATAGCCACACTTATATAGATAAAGAAATTTATTGTTTTTTTTTTCGGATGAACAGAAAAGCTATAATCATGGCAATCATATGGAGACGTTTTTTTCACGTTGTACGTGGTTCATGTACAAGCGTAATAATTACTTATTATTATTATTTTTTTTAATTTGTATAACTTGTCTAAACTTATATAAAAGTAAATACTAAAAATCTATAGTAAAAAGTTTTATACTTTTTTGTCAAAAAATTCCCAAAAAATTCTTAATCAATATTCATTCCTATATTATATTAATATAACATATACTTTTTGGCTATTGTAAATATTATGACAAATGTGTGAGGTGCCAAATTTTGTCAGTAGTTAGAACATACAAAGATGTATATTTTCTGCAAACTCCCTAGTAAAGTAGGCCCCGGAACACCCTCATCGAATAACCCAAAATATCGTTGTATAAGGATTTTATAAACAGACTGTATCTAATAAACGGAATGTCCGATCAATATCGTCTTTCACATATAAGACAGTTAATTATTTTTTACAAACATTTTGATAGTATTTTAACTAAAAATTAACGAATTGTTTTCAAAATGGCGGCCAAACTTAAAATTTTTCTTAAAAAAAAAATTTTTTTTAGTTTCACCGCAATTTTGAAAGGCATACAATTTAATTTGGATAAAATATTAATAAAAAGGTTGTAGAAGATTAAATTATCTGTCTAAAATGTGAAAAAAGATGTTGATCGGACATTCCGTTCACTAGATACAGCTGTTCACAAAATCCGTATATAACGAAAGTTTGGGGCCTTCGATAAGAATGTTCCGGGGCCTACTTTGCTAGGGAGTTTTCAGGAAATACACATGTCAGTATACTCTAACTATTGACAAAATTTGGAACCTCGCACATTCGGCATAATATTTACATTAGTCAAAAATTCTACATTTCTTTTGTTAGTAGTATTTGCTTAAGTCGTCACCTTTGCATCCAGTTTCCGTGAAAATTATAGTTCGTAAGAAAAACTATGAATAACCTTTTTTGTAGAGAATTTTCTAGTCTTCCCATTGTTATATGACTTTCACTATCGTAAAATCTATAAATACAGAGATATTTACATAAAACTAATTATTAGCACCTCGATCGATGGGGACTTTTGGCATATTATGTATGAAGACAAAAAGAAAGTGTATACAAAAATTCAGCTCTATGCGAATTTTTTCCTACATACAGCTATTTTTCGTCTAAATGCTCTGGACTAACTGGAGAATGACCTAAGATCTGGTGCCAGTATATAACTTTTTATGATTTTTTTTTGTTTTAACTTATGGGGAAGGTTGGTCCAATTATAAAAATGCTAGGTAGGTACCTTTGGCCCTATAAATTTATTTAACATGAAAATTTAGGTATGTTCAATCATGAAAATGTATACTTTAAAACTAATGTTGATTCTTTCTTTTAGTTCTTATAACTTTTGAAGCTTGAATATTTAAATTACCACTGCTATTTATAACAAAACGTTGATCAAAAAACCTAGTCGTTACTTAATATTATATAGTATACATCCATCAAAATAAATTTATTTTAATTATTCTTCGAATAAACCAAAAATCTATTGCAAAATTTTGCTTGTTAATTCAATTCATCATAACTCATATTTAACAGAGCAATTTATTATAATATTAAGTAGTGCCAACGTTAGAAATGTTTAGTTTTGCATACGCCAGTGTTGTTGACCTTTCTCTCTTGAATTTTACAAGCAGGCGCTGATAATTTGTTGCATAATAGTAGAAAAAAACATGGCCCTAGTTCTCATGCAATTGTATGTGTTGTAGTATTTTGAAATACCTCAAAATTACTCTATATTAATATCATTTTCAGCACTGGTGAAATTCAAAATAATTGAATATAAATCTCGTAGTAATATTTATCTGATACCAGTGGTGTACGTTAAGAAATAAAATATTTTATTCATCAACAGCGTAGATGAAAATATTATTAAATATATTGAAACAATTTAACCTAAATTACAGTACAAAAATATGAGCAGATAAATATGTTAAAGTGACTCACCTCCCCCCCCCCCACTGTTCGTATTTTATTTTATTTCTTCATTGCAACATCAATTTTCTTTACTATTATATTTTTTATCATTTTCAAAATTTTCATACATTTTTATTACAAAATATGTTTTAATACCTACGCACTTGAACTAATAATTTAATAACCCTATTAAATTGACCCCCCCCCCCCTCCGTCTATCTGTATCTTATTTCTTCATACATCAATTTTCTTTACTATTATATTTCTTATAATTTTTATATTTTTTTATTACAAAATATTCCTTAATACCTACGCACCTGAACTAATTATTCAATATACTAAAAAATATATAATTTATCAATTATTCTTATATCCGGTATCATAAATTTGCTATAGCTTGCAAGCACTCTCAAATGAGGTATCAAAACATATATGACAGTTCTCTTGGAGTTTCATTAAGACTTAGACAAGTTTCACAACGGTATTAAAACAGTGGTGATATTATGAAAATTATTTTGTACAGTCAGAGTCGCCAACTGTGTTACAATGAGTTGAAGTATCACTGCTCTAAATTCAATAGCAAATCCTTAGATACTATACAAAATTAATACCTCGTTTGAGAGTACTTGCTAACTAGCAAATTTTGCTAGCCTTTTTATGATACAAAGTCTAATAAAATTTTTTAAATAAAAATTGAAATAATCGTCTTTTACCATACTACTGATATGATTTTAATTCCTCGCAATATCGAAGATACGAGAAGCTTTGGGATCGTTTCGAATGAGAAAAAAAATTTACTTGATCTAGGTACGAGGAAGCACTGTGCATTTACTTGGCAGATGTTTTTTTTTTGTCTCTACAAGATACGACACTGAAATATATAAATAACATATATACGTATAGATTATTATATATATATTTATTAATACGGAAGTTGGTAAATAATAGTTGATCTATAATGAAGCAATACATTTTTAATATTTTTTTTTCATTCTAGCCTCGAGTTGAAAGGTTTAATCTGACCAACAAAAAAGCTTATTAGAAAAGACTTGCTTGCAAGAGAAAAAAAAAACTAATTTTAAATGAGAATTTTTAAATAGAGTTTCCTACGCTACTCTTTGTAATGTGTTTTCTGTGATCTAATAATTTTTAAATTGTATTTTGAACCTTTATTCAGAGCAAGTATATTAGTGTTTAATACTATGCTATTATATTGAATAAAAAAGTAATATTCTTATGATTAATATATCGTGGGAAATTTGTTATGAGGTTTTTGGTGATATTTAAAAGTTAATTATATGAAATTTATTAATTTGTAAAACTATTAAATACACGATGCATTCGATTTTTAAATTAAAACATAAAAAAGTAAGCGATACATAAAAAATTACTAAAATCTTTGCAGTACTGACTGTTTAATACCTTCCCTGATATGCACTGGTGCAAATTCCCAACTAGTTCTTATTATAACAAAAAAATATTTTTTAAATATCGTTAGGTACATCTATACTAAAAAAAATACAAAAAAATAGTTGGTAATTATCATATAAATTTTTAATTGTTCAGACATAAGAAAATTAATAAGAAAATATTTAAAAAGGGAAAAACATGTCGCAAAACTTCAAAATTTTTATTATATTTTGTTACTTTCTTATACTATAAATATAATTAAGTATAGTAATGGGGAAATTTTTCGAAATCGATTTTTTGATAGCAATATACATATCAAACCTCCCTAGTTTATATCATACAATAACTCAAAAACGATTAAAAAAATAGCTGACGAACTAGGGGGGTAACATGACAGGCATGGGTGCAATTAAATATACAAATTTGATTACTGGGGATCTTTTTTTCATTATTTGCAAAATATTTCCTGTTTTACAAAATAATCTTAAAAATTTGGAGGGGGGGGGGGGTAAAACAACATTATACCCAAGATATCAACCTTTTATGCCTTTAATTAAAGCATATTCTAACCGGAAACGAATACATTTATTATTTATTTTAATTTGCAAAATATTTCCTGTTTTCCAAAATAATCTTAAAAATTTGCGGGTAGGGGGGGGGGTAAATAACTTCTACCTCAGATATCAACCTTTTATGCCTTTAATTAAAGCATATTCTAATCGGAAACGGATATATTTAATATTTATTATAATTTTTTTTTTATTCGATTTATAGACGTTTGACTGTACACACAGTTTTTTTAAAAATAACTTCTACCTCAGATATCAACCTTTTATGCCTTTAATTAAAGCATATTCTAATCGGAAACGGATAATTTAATATTTATTATAATTTTTTTTTATTCGATTTATAGACGTTTGACTGTACACACAGTTTTTTAAAAAAAACAACACGGCCACTGCAGAGGCACGCTGCTGTGTTGCGTCACAGAACCGCGCAATGTGGCGTGGGTCGCGTACTTATATACACTCCGAGTCGATGTCCGCCGCGTGTTCTAGAAATTATTTATCTATAGTAACTGCGGCCCGTTTGTACAACTCTTATGTTATGTATGTAGAATATTCAATGCGTGCGTTCTTACCGCCACAATGACTCGACACGGCTTCAAGCAGGATGCTAAGACCACTAAGACGTTTTAGTTTTAATAATTAAAACTAATAGCTGCATACCTACTGCATATATTATGTAGGTATAGCTACAGGGAAAAAATAGAGACGATTTTTTATATAAATATGTAACAGTTGTCGATTAAATATTTCAATTTTTTATCAAATTGTTTTAATATGTACTTTAAGTAACTTCTCCATTGTAATTTTTATAATACGCAATTTTTACTATATTCGTAAATATCATTTACATGATTTATTCAACTTATTATTCATTAATTGATTTATTTTTTAAGGTTGTTGTTCACTAAAATCGATCACTACAGAATTTGTTAAAATTTTAATATTGTGTTAAGTAAACTAGTTCGCATTTGTAAAAAAAAATTCAGGTCAGTTTACCATTTCGTTTATTAATTATAAACGTTCAAAGTTATTCGTGTATTAAAACTAAACGTTAGATTTTAACCAAAAACGGATATGTTATAGATTGGTAATTAAGGAATGTGTATATATAAAATTTTAGAATGATTCACCATCTCCTTAAATAATTATTAATTTTTAACTTTGATAAATTCCCGAACACATGACGTAAATATACGATATGGCAACAGCGCATTCGGCGCGCTTTTTGAAATATAAAAACGTGGTATTGACAACTGACGCGCGTTGTAAATAGCAAGTGATTATTGATTACATTTAATGTTTTTATTTGTAATAATAATAGTTACTATTGTTATTATAATTATTACTATTGTCAGCAATAGTAATAATTATAATATTGTAAAAAATAAATCTTCTGTTCTTGTCTAATATTGTAAATTGTTGCCAGACCTATTTGTTCTTTATTACCGACATAGCAAACCTGAAGTGCTATACAAATTATTTCATAATTCGATTTTAAAGTATATTTGTTTATTGGTATAACAAATTAAACTATACCAATAATATATAGGTAGATTTCGTATCTGCACGCAAAAATTACTATTCGTATTTGTAACTTAAGTAACAAACATAGACTAATAGAATGGACTCAGCAATAACCTCACAAAATTGACTACTCTCTTAAAAGAGACAAAGCGAGTGTGTAGCCAATACCTGTCTCTTTTCTGTTGGTCTGTCCTATATACCTACACTCGTCGCTCCGAACAACGTAAGCATCGGTAATTCAAAATCTCCTAACAACGCCAGCTAGAGGGGCACCCACCACCGTATCGACTTTAACGTTAATTGGTGAATTTAAATTTCGCGCAGAAATATAGCAGTCACGGTAGTATTGTCGTAGGGATAGGGGAAGGTCGTTACATGGAACGTTTGGTCAGTCGTTTCTCGGAGCGTACGATAATAGGATAGTCGTTGTTTAGATATTTGAGTGTATGCTCCTTACAACAGCTCATGCGCTTCTGCAAACCTGTGACGTGACCAATTCTGAAAAGAGACAACTACAGGCTAATTTATCGTTTTGTCTCTCTCACACTTATTCGCCAATATTTACTTCACAGATGGATAGCGAATGCTATAAGACTGTGGTAACAAACACGTGGCCTAACAAAAATTACAATATTTTGAACCGGTTCAAGATTACTACGTCAATAGTCATATTTCTTTAAAAAATGAGTGATTGTTATGAAATATTTTTCTCCGTGTACATATGTATGACCTCTCTGAAGAACCTATTAGAGCGACGGAAGGGGGTGGGGGGTAGTTAACCCAGACTCTGGGTTGATACTAGATTCCCTTATTAAAACAGGACCAAATCCAGACGAGACTGTCAGTTGTAAATCATAAATCAGCGATTTCCAAACTGGGAGGCGCACCTCCTTGGGGAGGCGCAGACTAGTGCAAGGGGAGGCGCGAAAAGTTTAACAGAAGTATAATTTTCATAACATAACATTAAAATATATAAATTAAAAAATACATTTTCTTATAAATAAATGTAATATTATTTTTTTAAATATATTATTTGTTCCTGAAAGGCACGTTACTGTTTTGTTTTAGACTGACAATTATTAAAAACGAAAAACTGATAGAAATAGCATGCGATATTTCGAACAAAAAGTTCAGAATGAACCCTTAGTTTTGGTTGGATCGAAATGAAAAATATAATACTTTTTTTATTTTTTTTATTAAAATATTTTATAAATGTGTCTATTATTTGTTTAAATAAAGGGAGGGGGCGGGGAAAGATTACACTTTTTTATGGGAGGCGCAGTTACATAAAGTTTGGAAACCACTGTCATAAATGTTGAAAAAACAAAACAAAAAAATATATTCTATTTTAATTTTATTTGTGATATACAAGTTCGACTGTATGTGGTTAAAAAAATATTACAAAAGCATGGTTCATTTGACCTTACGTGAATACATTTTTATGCAAAATGGCGGGCCGTTTGAGCGACCGCATTAATATGCGCGAAATAACTTCTGAATTTCTTTTTTGGTTATTTTTCCACCGCAACGACGTGAAATTCATATTTTATATTTCATCTTGTCAGCAAAAAAAAAAACGAACCACAAAATATATTTTGACTCTTGTGGTCGCACGTTATGACGCGGTAGAAAATGGACAGAGCTGTTAAAAACAGTATATTAACAATTGTTAAAGCTGATTCGAATTTAAAGTACATTTTTAAGAGGTTACAAAATGTTTTTTTACAAAATGTTTTTTTACAAAATGAAAGCGCTACAAATTGCAATTTAGTATTCTTGCCCAGTTTAAAAGTATTTTCAGATCTTGTTTTATAATATCTTTGAAGATATTAATACCACTTTTATTATACAGGGTGGGGTATTTAAAGTGTTACAGATTTTTATCTCAGAACCACCACATATTTGAAAAAAATGTATGGTTGTGAGGGGGTAATCGAATAGTAATATTTATTTGTTATTTTAGTGTGGCCTTCAAGGATATTTGAAGGTCAGCATCATTTTTTTAAATAGGAACCTATAGTTTTTATTTAATAATCTTATTCTACGTGAACAAACACGAATCTTCCATTCAATTTTTTTTTAACAACCTAAGATTTCCAAGATATCTAACAAAATAATTTCGAGATTTTGGACTTTCAAGAATTTTTTACTCAGAAACCATAAACTTTAGAAAAAAAGTATAAATAAAAAAAATGTTTATTTTGATCTAATAAATCTTGAAAAATTATTTTTAGAATTTTAAAACTTTTTCTATTTATTTTATTACAGCAAAAAAAAAATACGAAATGTTAAAAAAAATTCAAGAAAAATTCTCCAAGTTTTATTAGAACGAAATAAACATTTTTTATATTTTGTACTTTTTTCTAAAATTGATGATTTCTGAATAAAAAATTATTGAATTTGCAAATTCTCAAAATTATTTTGTTAGATATCATTAAGTTGTTTAAAAAAATGTTTCAATGAAAGATTCGTGTTTTTTCACGTAGAATAAGATTATTAAATTAAAACTATAGGTTCCTATTTGAAAAAATGATGTTGGTCTTCAAATAACCTTGAAGGCCATACTAAAATAAAAAATATTATTAATATTCGATTACCCCCTAACAACCAAACATTTTTTGGTTTAAACATTTTTTTCAAATATGCGATGGCTCTGAGATAAAATTCTGTAACACTTTAAATGCCCCACCCTGTATAGTTTCAAAAAAAAATCATTAATTCATAAAAATGATAAAATAACTTATTAAAATTAAAAAAAAAAAAACATATTTCCCTTCTTTCCTTAAAAAAACGCTTCTAAATGGCTGCTTACGTTATTAATTGCTTAAAGAAATGTACAGTTGAAACCGCGGTTATAACGACATCAGTTAATACAACATATCGTCGCTTATTTAACAACACCGCTAAAGTCGAAAATTAGCAGTTTTTATATTTTAATGTCATTGGATAGAGCTACTCATTGCGCGTCGATCTACCAATCACGTTTCGGTCAATAAGAGACCAGAATTCAAAAAATAGTGACAGCGCGCAAGCCGGTAGCCTATATAAAACATACACGGTTTTTTCGCTCTCCTGTAAAGTTGGTCAAAATGATTTGAGCGGTGTTGTTAGATAAACAACGATATCCGTTATAATTGCCTTTTTACTATCAGCTTTTACGACCTAATATTACTAATGACCTCGATGTCGTTATAACTGATTTCGACTGTACTTCTAAAATGTCATTTCAGAAGTTTAGGCCATAGACTTATATAGAATGAACTGAGCATTACCTATCCAATTGTGGAGTAAAAAATGACGAAAAAGTATGACAGAGACAAAGCGAATATGTAGCCAATACTTGTCTCTTTCTAGAATTTTAATTGGTCACGTCACAGGTTTGCAGTCATTACAGACCTACAGAAAAGAGATAGATATTGGCTACATATTCGCTTTGTCTCTTTTGTTGGCCAGGAACAAACTTTTTTCATTATTATTAGCAGGGACCACTAGGTTAAAAAATAAACTTTCATTTTTATATTTTTTTATAGATTTGAAATTAAAAACCTAAAAAAAGGTCACCGATAATTATAAGTTCATTCAAAGTTTGAAATCTATATCTATAAAAGAGTTTGTCCTTAACCACTCACTCACTCATATATCAACGTACAGCCCAAACCTCTGGACCTAGAAACGTGAAATTTCGTAGGTGCCTTCCTTTTATGATGTAAGCACTCACTAGGAAATGATTTTTCGAAATTCAACCCCTAGAGGGTTAAGACAGGGTGTCAAAATTTGTGTTTTTGATATGTTTATCTGCATAGCTGCTTATGTTATAATAATGAAGTCCGGCAAAATAATCTGCAATAAAAAGATTCAATAATCAACCCCTAATGACGAGGGTTAGTTTATACAATTTTTAACTAGGATCCGAGATATTTACGTTTTTTATAGATAATGAATAACAATCAATAAAAAAATGTAATATGTCATCCCCTATCACGTATGAAGGGTTCTAATTAGTTTCGAAGTTAACGCGAGCGAAGCCGCGGGATTCCGCTAGTCTTTTATATACAGACACCATATTTTACCCCTTGCGGACAAACGGTTGGAAACCACTGCTTTAAAGAGAGTGGGTATTACTCAAAACTATAAAAAAAATTGTTCTATCTAATTAAAAGATTACACCTAAAAAAAGAGCGTTTAAATACTACAAAATTTAATCAAAACAAAAAAAAATTAAAAAATGTAATTTGTTTCCTCACGTGTGAAATGTATGTTACGCAAATTTCAAATAAATCGGCGTCAATATAAAGTAGCAACAGCGGCACTGAATTGGAATATCATAAATAAACATCGGATGGAATATAGAAGTGGAAGAAATTTACGGTAAAACAAGATTTGTCTCGCTGTCACCGCTTGATAAATACACAGAATTTCAATTAGTACAGTCGACCAGAACAACAATGGATCTGTTTTGCTATTTCATGTATATACAGTGAGACTTGGATAAGTGGGAAACTTTTATAACTAGAATTCATACTGAGATCATACCCGTCACTTTTATACATTTGCACCTCTATAACTGGGTAAATGCATGAGACACCTCTTTAAGTGGGATAAAATAACTGCTCTTTTGAGATTCCAGTTATCCAGGTTTCAAAATAAAGTTTAAAATAAAAAGGTATTTTTATATTATAGTAAATAATTCAAAAAGGATCCCGCAGAATCCTTATGGGAAAGGGGTTTCGGTCAAACTCTTTGAAACTTTGGATTCTGATAGTCCTTGATGAGTAGATTAAAAGTGTCAATGGGCACTAAGTCCTAAAAACTCAAAAAGTTTCAAAGAGTTTGACCGAAACCCCTTTCCCATAAGGATTCTGCGGGGTCCTTTATAATAAATTGTTAGTAGCATAGATTCCATTCAATTTATCAGTTATATTAAATTATAAAATCTAAATTATTTCTATAATAATTTTAATTTCCAAGCAAATCATGTTTTTTGTTATAGTAATAATTGAAATTTTAATTCTAAATGAAATATTTCAATAAACATTTGGTCCGCTGTCCCATCATGGAGGTCTCAGCACAATTTTGCACATGTTACTTGATTGTTTTTATTTTATTTTTTTAATCGTGTAATTTTACGATTCCTCAAAAAAGATAACAATATTTATTCACTGGGTATTTTATTTTCTAGGGCTTAACAATATATCTGTATCTATAAAAGAGTTTGTCCTTAACCACTCACTCACTCACTCACTCATTCATATATCAACGTACAGCTTAAACCCCTGGACGTAGAAACGTGAAATTTCGTAGGTGCCTTCCTTTTATGATGTTAGCACCCACTAAGAAAGGATTTTTCGAAATTCATTCCCTGCGGGGTTAAAACAGGGTGTCAAAATTTATATAAAAAATATTTTTTTTGTTCACATTTCATTGAAAAATACTCTACAATATAAATAACGAAACAATTATTTCAGCATTTCCCAAAATTAAACCCCTGAGGGGGGGGGGGGATTTGTAAAAAAAATTTTTATATTCACCAAATGAAACATTGCACAAGTAGGTAGGTACTTTAAAAGACAAATATCAGTTACGAAAATTCAACCCCTATGGAAATTGGGGGGGGGGGGGGGGTAAAATTTTGATATATTTATCTTTATAATTGTTCATGATATTAAAGTAAATTCGAACAAATTAATATTCAATTAAAAAAGTTCCATATTCAAGCCCTAATAGCATGGCACGGAGACGAGAATGGATTTATTACATATAAAATTCGGGCAAAATAGTCATCTATTAAAATAAAAAATTTCGACATTCAACCCCAAATGGCGAGGGCAGACAGGGTCTGTGTTTTTGATATGTTTATCTGCATAGCTGCTTACGTTGTAATGGTGGAGTCGGGCAAAATAATAAAAAAAATTCGATATTCAACCCCTAATGGCGAGGGTAGGCAGGAGGTTGGTTTTTACAATTTTTAACTAAGATCCGAGATATTTGAGTTTTTTTATAGATAATGAGTAAAAATCAAAATCAATGAATATAAAAATATCATTCCCTATACCGTATGGAGGGTTCTAATTAATTTCGAATTTTACGCGAGCAAAACCGCGGGATTCCGCTAGTATAATATACATACATACAGGCCCGGATTTATAAATTTGCCGCCCCTAGGCAGTTGTGAATTTGCCGCCCCCCTTTAAATGATTGAATAAGTTTGGTACGAAAAGTTTAAAAAATTTTATATATTTTTTTAGTTTTGTATGTAAAGTTTATTAAAAATATAAAACTTACATTTAAATTTATTTTAAAAAGTGTGAAGACCTTTTTTTAACAAGTTTCTGCCAAAATTTGCCGCCCCTTAATTTTTGCCGCTCTAGGCACGTGCCTACACTGCCTGCATGGTAAATCCGGGCCTGCATACATACAACAGTATACGATTTAAGAGAGAATCCCCCCTGCTTCCAAAACAACATAATATATTTGTCCGGTATTATAAAAGACCTAGCAAATTTGCAAGCTTGCAAGCACTCTCAAATGGGGTATCAAACTTATATGACAGTTATCTTGAAGTTTTTGACAGATAGTTTCATACATAGAAAGTAAAAAAAAGGTATGTAAAATATATTTACTAAAGTGTATTTACTAACCTTGCGTAAAAATGGTAAAAACTACTTACTGCGCCTGCAACTATCTGTTAAAAACTCAAATAGAACTATCATATAAGTTTGATATCTCGTTTGAAAGTGCTTGCTAGCTTGCAAATTTGCTAGGTCATTTATAATACCGGACATTAATATTAATATTAAAAATACCAGTTATCCCTATACTTTTTTAGTCATCCACTTTGATCTGATTAACTAATTTGACTCAACTGTTTAAATAATATTGGGGTTTCAAAAATTTATAAAGTTTTCTTGTAGCCAATTTTAATTATATTGGAGTCCATGAAATCTGTAAGAATAAAACCTGAAATTTACTTTGTTGCTGGCCTTGCTATCTGTATATTATTTCAGCTTGTACAAAGCCCTTCTTGAATAAATTTAGCAATCAATGTAACAGAGACAATAATGATAAAATTGTATTAAACATTTAACAGAAAAAAAAGTAATAAAAATTTTATTCTTCGGTCAATCCAAAAATATTTTGAAATACTTTTCAATTATTTTTTTATTTAAAATCTAGAAATTCAAGCTTTAAAAAGCAAGCAAGAAAATGCTTATTTTTCATTGGGTGACAGCTGGAAATTTTTTTAAAGACCTTTAAAAAAATATTATTTTTCAAATTTATTTTTTATCTAACAAAAAATGTCCATTTTTTACGACTTAATTTTGTTTACCCCTTGATTACCTAAATAAAATTTTACCTACTCAATAAAAATAAATTTCAAACTAATCAAAAAAAATTTATGGACATGTAAATTAGTAGAAATTGTCGACTTTACAAAATAAAGAAGGAGTATTTTTCCTGCCCATAAAAAAGACATAATGTGATTTATCTATTGCAAATGTCTAATTTATTGCAATGAATTATTAATAATCGATTAATATTCTCTGTTTTATTCTTGTCCCGCCGAAAAAACGAACATTTGTTTGTTTAGAAAAGTGTTTTGAATTTTTACCAAATAAATCATTGATTCGATCATGCATTATTTATAATTAATATCCTAATTGTACATACGTTTATATTGTCATTTTTCTTTGTTAAATTAATGAGACAAATAATAAATATTAAAATAGCATGTTGGCTTTAAATTATATTAAAATACAACAAAGTGGTGTTCCTTACCCACATAAACGCACAATTGAAGAGAAAATTCTTTTGTTTTCATATTTCATCTCTCTCCCGCATAACCGACGTAAAGTGACTTATATCCATCTTCCTTTAATACATCTACTAATGCATATGCCACACTCTCTTTAGTGTTTCATCTTTAAAACGTGTCAAATATTAAAATCTGTCGAGGTCATTTCACTTTTTCACAATTTCACTTTTGCAAGTCGAACCTCACGCGATTAGTGTTCCGTACTGACATTGAGAGTAGACTCATATAAGAATCAATTATATCTGTATTATCATATAGACCCTAACTTACAAGCTTATAAAATTGAAGAACCACTGTGTTATAACATAAATATGGTCACTTATTCAAATTTCATACAATAATTCACAAGATTGCTAAAGTCTTTAATACAAAAAAGTGATAAATTTTATAGTAAGACTATCTGTGAGTAGGTTTCTACATAGAATTTATTTTAAGCGTTACAATAGCTCAAAAAATCAAAGTGCCGTCTTTTAATATGAAACTTAAGAACAAGTGTAATATATCTTTTTTCGTGTATATAGGGTTACATGGGTACATAAGGCACTAATGAAAATAAAGCATTATGTAAAGAAATACACTTTTTTTCTTGGTAAAGTCAGGTCTAGCATATTAATCATTTTTTATGTCGAGGACACAATGTCTCCTAAAAAATAAATTATGGCAGGTAAGAAAAAAGACATGTATTATACGAAGTCGGCGCTATTTCATGGGATATAGTTGATACAATAATAGATAATATAAGTAGACAGGTTAAATGACGTAATAAAATTTAGAAGAGGGAAAAGAAGAAACACATAAATCGCTATAAATCGATTCAAGAATTTCGGTTTTTCGTGAAATATTTATTGTTATTTTGAGATATTTGAATTTATTAGACCGTATATTAACGAGTCTTGCTTATTTGAATATTTTTATATTTAATTCTAACTGTACAAAATACGATGTCTGGGCTTCTGTGTACAAACCAAATATTAAAAAATGTATAAAAAAGTTAAATACATAGTTTTTTATACATTTTTTAATTGTGTGCTACAAATAAAAAAATTTGGAATAAAATAAAAATTTGTCTTACCTTTTTTGCTCATCACGTATACGGGTCGGAGTTGCACCCCTATAACAACATTTTTTCGCCCCTTTCGGCCTTATGCCCCCGGTTGAAGTCGGTTTCGCCTCCGCATACGTTACGTTCTTATCTGCAAATTTTAATCAAATATTCTTATTTACGTATATTTTACATAGATTACATTTATGAGATCTCTAGAGATACTCATAATAAGAGATCAGACAACCCAAAATGATTTTTGATTGATTATAGTAACCAAAAGCCTGATTTTTTGTTATTTTACCAACTAATATCATA
This sequence comes from Sialis lutaria, assembly GCA_949319165.1. NCBI lineage: Eukaryota > Metazoa > Arthropoda > Insecta > Megaloptera > Sialidae > Sialis > Sialis lutaria. Next base: position 5,294,277 of record OX439244.1, read on the forward strand.
TTTTTTATGCTGCAAAAATATTAATTATTTTTTTAATAAATTGCGTCACCGCTGATTTGGCTAAAATGGCGACGCTGTCATAACTCTAGAGTACCTCTGTAGGTACACCAAAATACTTTTTAGGGTTCCGCGAAGAAACCCTATTGTCGTCCGTCCGTCTGTCCTTTTCAGTCAAAGCTAAACACCTCCTAAACAATATAAGCTTAGTCCACGGTATTTAGATTAAAATTTGCCAAATAGAAGAAAAAAATCATAAAGTTTTGATATTTTGTCCACGTACTCTCAGAAGGGTTACGAATAAGAGCCCGAAAAGTTCCCACCTAAATCGTAGATGGAACATCCCCTTTCACGTGAAAAACTACCCCTGGAGTGGATTTTATTCCAATTTTTCCCATTTTTCATCCAAACTACCGAACGGAGAAAAAAATATTATAAAAATTAATGATTAAACATGAAATTCTACGTAAAAAATGTCATATGCACTATTCGGCTAATCCTCAGCCTACTCTCGCATTCAGTGCTCAAAGTGAAGGGTAGTTTTTGGAGTGCAAGGAAAAATCGGTATAACAAGATTTTTCATCGTAAATATTTCCATAACGGCTAATGTTATCAAAAAGTTGATAAGGATAAAAATTGTAGAACTAAATCTCCTCTACAAGATCCAAGTATCATAATTTTGTTTCAAACGTTTTTTTATTGATTTTTTACCTTTTTTCACAAACGTAAATTCCATTATTTTGAGATATTTTCGATAGAACCCATTGAGTAAACATTTTCGCGCGTTTTTTTAGCGGTTTACCATCATAAGTCTATTCTACTTAAGTCTTGTATATTTTTGCAGATTTATTCCTGTTTTTTGGTGTAGAAGTAGCTTTAACTATGAACTACCTGTTTATTTATTCAGAATTTAATTTTTTTATACTGGATATCCATTAAAAGGACTTAAGGGACAAGCACACACACAAACAAGCTGGCAACATATATTTTTTTTAAATATAAATTGGAGGTGTCCCACTTTTTTATTATAAAATTATATTCGTGTAAAATTATGGTATATACATTTGTGAAAAGAGGGAAAAAATTCAATAAAAAACGTATGTTACATGAGTCTCATAGAGGAGATTCAGTTCTACAATTTTCATCATTATCATTTTTTTGGTCAAATTAGCCGTTATGGAAATATTTACGGTGAAAAATCTTGTTATATCGATTTTTCGTTGTGTTCCAAAAACTACCCTTCACTTTGAGCATCGAACGCGATAGTAGGCTGGAGATTATCCGAATAGTGCATATGACATTTTTTACATAGAATTTAATCAGGTATATTTAATTCCTATTATATTTTTTTCTCAAAACGACGGTTCGGAAGCAAAATATTGTATAAGACTTAACGAAAGGAAATATTTTTAAATCCACAAAGAATTAGTTCGTTTCATAAGTTGCTTGTCCAATAGAAACACGCCGCCATTTTGTCAAAACATATATGCAGTTTGTCGACAACATTACTATTGAGTATTACACTAAAGCAAATCTTGACAGACAGTTCTCATAGGTGCTACAAAATTTGGTTAACAAAAATGTGGAACATTTTGATATTTATTTTCAACGCAGAGGCACAATTTATAACTTCCATCCTCAAAATTTTATATCACAACTGCCAAATGGGTTGCGGGAAACAATACAATTGTGTTAAAATTGGGTTGCGCTGCTGAATTATGTGTTTCAAATAACATAGAGAAGGTTGCATTAATTCACCAACTGAAGAGGAATTAATTCAAGAAGCTACCACTGACCATTAAAAATGAACAAGACTTATGAGGTATAGACTTACGAAGGTAAACCACTAAAAGAAAAATGCACGAAAAGCATTACTCAATGGGTTCTATGGAAAATATCTCAAAATAATGGAATTTACGTTTGTAAAAAAGGTAAAAAAATTAATAAAAAACATTTAAAACAAAATTCTGATACTTGGATCTTATAGAGGAGATTCAGTTCTACAATTTTTATCCTTATCAACTTTTTGGTAAAATTAGCCGTTATGGAAATATTGACAGTGAAAAATCTTAGAAAACCAATTTTTTCATGCGCTCCAAAAACTACCCTTCACTTTGAGCATTGAACGCGAGAGTAGGCTGAGGATTAGCCGAATAGTGAATATTACATTTTTTACGTAAAATTTCATGTTTAATCTTTAATTCCTATAATATTTTTTTCTCCGAGTGGTAGTTCGGATGAAAAATGGGAAAAACTGGAATAAAATCCACTCCGAGGGTAGTTTTTCACGTGAAAGGGGATGTTCCATCCAAGATTAAGGTGGGAACGTTTCGGGTTCTTATTCGTAACCCTTCTGAGAGTACGTGTACAAAATATCAAAACTTTATGATTATTTTCTTCTAAAATATCTAATTTACTTGGACTAGCTAGAATCTTGAAATTTTTACTTTATGCCCTCTAGTAAAATATGTACATTTTTTAGGAAGGGGCGCTAATGAGTTAAAACTAGTCTCAAAAAAAATATACCAAGGCATGTGGCACGTCAAAATGTGTAAGCAAATCAGTATATTTTAAAATATAGTTGGCCATGCATGAAAAACAAAAAACGAGTGTTATTTACAAATAATTAAACATATTCAACACACTACAAATAAATTAACGATTTTTATATAAAATTTATGACTACCATTACCCCAGCATACACTGTTAAATCTGTTAATAACAGAAATCAATATCACTGAAGTGCCCCGATCGTAATCTTCATATAAAATAAATTGAAATCCTATCAGTGATCTAGATTTTTAAATGAAATGGTTTTTATAGCCGTCTCGCCCGGGGCTTCTACAATATATATAGTTGTAATTTTAATATCTACCTCTTTTATGTTATACATAATGTAGTATATAAATGCTGCAACAAGTACTGAGGATGATAAAAAAAACATGTTTTAACTGTGATTAATTTTAACATGCCGAAGAAGAAAATTTAATTTCGGGCTGTCCGAGCGAAATGAGTTGATTAGGTAAACTTGTAAGGTCAAGGTTTTGTTTTAAAGAAATTTTTATATAGATAGATACACCGTTTTATTTAAGAGAAGCTTTCGCGGATCTTTTAACTTTTTTTTTTTAATAAAACTGACAAAATTTAGGTAAAATCAATCGAACCATGAACTAAATCCCTTAACTAGTTTCAGGCAAAAAAAATATCAATAAAATCAGATTGTTGAACATTTAAAAATTATATGTACTAAATTAGAACTATCTGATATTTGATTACTGACATTACTGGATACATTTAAGTCTTGGCATCTTAGGACGCCGCGCCGACCGCGCTGGCCGCTCCGGCCGCCAGACACGCAATAATTTTAACCTTGAAAATAATATACACACATCAGTATTGCGTGTCTGGCGGACGGTGCGGCCGATGCGGACGGCGCGGCGTCCTAAGATGCCAAGACTTTAACTGTCTTACAGCGTGATTTGATGATAATTGATTATTTTATTTAAAAACAGTTAACAAATAATTATCGCGGTTCGGCACACTATCAAAAAAAGTGTATTTTCTTATGTAAATGGTTTACATTGTTTCAAATTTTACGACTCTTTATTTTATAACGTTTGTGTAGTACCTACTTAGTACTTGTCTTTTTATAATTATTAGCAAGTGGGTGTTCATTACTGGTTTTACTCTATCCATCACTAGAGAGAGAAAACATACAAAATAAAAGTCTATAATTTAAAAAAACTATATACCTATATTTGTGGATTTTGTAAATTAAATTGATTTAATAAAGAGGTTTTATTAATAACATGTAGAAATTATCTAAAATACATCATATAATGCATAGAAGCAGTGCTGCAACTAGAAGCTCGGGGGGGGGAGGCAGAATGTGTGTAAGCCCCCCCTCCCCCAAATAAAAAAGGAATCGTTGTTACCTCAGTACTTTGAGTGGTATTAATTATAATGACTTTATTATTGACACCTAACTATTTTTACATCTTATTAATTGTAATCTTTTTACTCTGCTGTGCCCCCTCCCCCTATGTTAGGGGGCCTCGGTGGTAGTTACGGCGCTACATAGAAACTTTACATTTTTATATGTTGTATATTAATTACTAATTACCACTGCTTTAAAATTCTCGGTAAATTCATAGCGCAGATTGCGTTAATTTAGCTTTTACTCTATTATAGAGATAATTCTTTATACATAATAACCAATTCAAGGTTATAAAATATTTTATATACATATAAGGAGAACATCATTAAAATATTAACTAGTAGATTTATTCCTATTTATTCTATTAAAAAAAAAAACATCATTAAATTATCTTATATGATGTGTACTAAAACTAAATAAAATAAAAATTTATTTACCGGAAAATATTAGGTATAGTACCTAACCTCAATTAAGATCATATCTAAATTTTATATGAGACATAAAACAAGCTCATAACTTAGTATCACGAACAAATACCAAATATCATAAAATTCAGTTCATAAATCGATGTATAAACGTCATACGATTAAAAAAAATCCAGACAACAATCAAAAAACTAACCCTTACCGTGTTCTACCAACCCTTTAGAATAAAAATACAAATTCACCTCGAGGCAGAATTCACAGAAAAATATTAAAAGGATGGGCGAACACAAAAATAATAATAATAACATTGTTAGAATGTGATGCACGCCCATGTTCAACAAAGGATTATATATCGTCACAGTCTAATGTCCGTGCCTGGGGCAAATGTCGTTCTTGTATCACCTGTGCATGTGAACATACTTGATTTATCGTAACCTAATTTGGAACACTTGCACTTGGGGCGAATCTTAAATAAGTCTGGTCAAACGGGATAGTATTTATGTATGTATATATGTATAATTTATATTTCTTGACATTTTAGATTCGATGGTAATTGGATTGATCTTAAGATTCGATATATTTCTAGATAAATTAATGTTCGGCTTTTGTTTTTAATTGTTAATTATTTATGTATAACATGTACCGGTATTCAAATATGTATGTAGCAATAGCAAATATATCTATAAAATCTCGTTAAGTACTTAAAGCGGAAAACCACTGCGACAGCTCAAAAAATTGTCAATGTTTGGGATTTTTTTTCACAGGTATAACTAATTATTTTAGGATCAGGTAGAGGACATTTTATTTAGTATATATTCAACTTACTTATTACCAATTTTTATTGAAAAATATTAAAAATTAACCAAGTTATGAGGCATAATGTGACGACCAAAAAAATATATTGAGTATCGGAAAACAATTAATAAATATTTTACCAATTAGACCGGGAGCCAGGCTACATTCCGTTTGAAAAACTGTTAGGATTCATAAGAGTTGGTGATTTATATTCAGAAAGATGTAAAGAATGAAATTCTGAAGGTTGCCGGAAAAAAAAACTCGGAACTTTTTTTGATACGAGCATTATAACGGAGTCCTTCCAGTTATAAAAAAAATAGATGTTGCACCATTTTTAATTTTGATGAAAGTTTAGTCAGTTGTTATTATACGTATTAGTTAGCAAAAACTGTAATTAGAAAATTTTAAATGTTCACAGGTTGGAGGTGGTGATCGTTTTACCCTCGTAAGATATGAATATTTCATCGATTTTTAACGATTTTTCGACTTGCTATAGCATGCGTTCTAATTAAACAATTATAATGAACTTGGGGTCATTTGAAAGCCTAAAGAGTCTAGCTTCAAAATGATTTTACTCAATTTTAAGTTTAGGTTATTTTCGTTGTAGATATTCGTAATAAAGGCTTTTCAATTCCATTTATGAAATTGTCATTTTATCTTTTTTTCAAAATTTTCAGTGGCTTTCTGGTTTAACCGAGAATGCTGTAATTATGCGTAAGTTATGTTTACATATAGTTCTCAGTACCCACAAAAAATCAGTTTGATTGATGCACATTTTCTATTAAAAAAATTAAGTTAAATATCACAAATATCACGGAAACACCAAAAACAGCTGTTTTCGAAGCAAATAAAAGTTATGTTGAGGGCAAGATAAATTGCTGATTTTTTTTTTACAAATGCTCTTAATAATTATCTAAAAGGGGAAATTTGATTCGTTTCGTTATTTTAATTTTTTTAGCTGCCAGAAATTTAAAAATAATCAAAAAAATGCAAAAACTCCAAAATTAGCTATTTTCAAAGTAAAAAGAATCTATGAACGGGGTGAGATTAAAATGGATTTTTATTTCTACAGATGCTACTGCCCCTTTTGAGTGACGTAAGTTGCCGCACGACGCATATATGACTTTTTTAAGTCCACGATACAGCTGCATTGGGGTTACTAAAATTGTTGATTTTTATTTTATTTTTCATTTTTAATGCGTGATTTTGATGTTTTTTAGTCTAATTGCAGGACACTAAGTGGCTAGAAAAATGTAAAAAATCAGAAAAACACCAATTGGCCTTTAAACCTTACTACTGTAAGCATCTTTAGAAAAAAATTCAGATTTTAATCTCACCCCCTTCACAGATTTTTTTTACTTTGAAAATAGCTAATTTTGGAGTTTTTGCATTTTTTTGATTATTTTTAAATTTCTGGCAGCTAAAAAAATTAAAATAACGAAACGAATCAAATATCCCCTTTTAGATAATTATTAAGAGCATTTGTAAAAAAAAAATCAGCAATTTATCTTGCCCCCAACATAACTTTTATTTGCTTCGAAAACAGCTGTTTTTGGTGTTTCCGTGATATTTGTGATATTTAACTTAATTTTTTTAATAGAAAATGTGCATCAATCAAACTGATTTTTTGTGGGTACTGAGAACTATATGTGAACATAACTTACGCATAATTACAGCATTCTCGGTTAAACCAGAAAGCCACTGAAAATTTTGAAAAAAAGATAAAATGACAATTTCATAAATGGAATTGAAAAGCCTTTATTACGAATATCTACAACGAAAATAACCTAAACTTAAAATTGAGTAAAATCATTTTGAAGCTAGACTCTTTAGGCTTTCAAATGACCCCAAGTTCATTATAATTGTTTAGTTAGAACGCATGCTATAGCAAGTCGAAGAATCGTTAAAAATCGATGAAATATTCATATCTTACGAGGGTAAAACGATCACCACCTCCAACCTGTGAACATTTAAAATTTTCTAATTACAGTTTTTGCTAACTAATACGTATAATAACAACTGACTAAACTTTCATCAAAATTAAAAATGGTGCAACATCTATTTTTTTTATAACTGGAAGGACTCCGTTATAATGCTCGTATCAAAAAAAGTTCCGAGTTTTTTGTCCGGCAACCTTCAGAATTTCATTCTTTACATCTTTCTGAATGTAAATCACCAACTCTTATGAATCCTAACGGTTTTTCAAACGGAATGTAGCCTGGCTCCCGGTCTAAATATCTATGTATATGAAAGCTATCGTTGTGCGTAGCCTTTTTTATTTAATTTTTTTACAAAATTGCGACGGTTTGAATTTTTTGTTTTTATTTTTAACACCTTTTTTAAATTCAAGCTGTCTTAAAAAATAGTAAATATCAAAATTATAAAGGCATTGAAAGTTTTCTGAGGGTCATAACCGGCTACGCTATCTGCTCTCACTAAATTGACTGTAACTCAGGCAATTTTCGAAAATTTAACTTCGAATATGTATACTTTAAAAAAATGTACCAAAAAATCGATTTTTTCCCATCACAGTGACTTTCCCTCTTAATGACGTAAGTGTACACATACTTAATAATCATGTATAGGTGAATATTTTATCTATATCTATAAAAGAGTTTGTCCTTAACCACTCACTCATTCACTCACTCACTCACTTATATATCAACGTACAGCCCAAACCCCGAACCTAGAAACGTGAAATTTCGTAGGTGCCTTCCTTTTATGATGTAAGCACCCACTAAGAAAGGATTTTTCGAAATTCAACCCCTAAGGGGTTAAAACAGGGTGTCAAAGTTTAAATAAAAAAAATATTTTTTTGTTCGCATTTAATTGAAATTTTTCGAATATACATACAATATAAATAATGAAACAATTACTTCAGTATTTTCCAAAATTTAACCCCTAAAGTGTTACGGGGGTGGAAAAATTTGTTAAATATTTTTTTTTGTATTCACTGAATGAAACATGGCACAAGCAGGTACTCTACAAGACAAATATCAGTTACGAAAATCCAACCCCTATGAAAATGGGGGGAGGTAAAATTTTGATATATTTATCTTCATAATTGTTCGTGGTATTAAAGTAAATTCGGACAAATTAATATTCAATTAAAAATTAAAGTTCGATATTCATAGCATGGAACGGGGACGAAGATGGTTTTAGATATGTTTATCTGCATATCTGCTTTACTTATAAAGGTAAATTCGGGCAAAATAGCTATCTATTAAAATAAAACAAAATGATATTCAACACTTAATGGCGAGGGTAGACAGGGTCTGTGTTTTTGATATCTTTATCTGCATAGCTGCTTACGTTATAGGTAATGGTGGAGTCGGGTAAAATAATCTGCAATAAAAAAATTCGATATTAAACCCCCTAATGGCGAGGGTAAACAGGGGGTTAGCTTTTACAATTTTTAACAAAGATCCGAGATATTTACGTTTTCTATAGGTAGGTAAGTAATGAATAAAAATCAATATAAAAAAATGTTATATGTCATCCCCTATCACGTATGGATTGTTCTAATTAGTTTAGAAGTTTACGCGAGCGAAGCCGCGGGATTCCGCTAGTTATTGTTATAAATGAATATCGATGACCAAATTTATTCCGCACTTCAATAAGTCACGAAAATTCTAAACATCCTGACCTTAATTTAACCATTTATTTCCACAAACCTTTCAATATTCAAATTCAAAACAGTCGCGACTGCATTATACCCCTCCCCCCCTCTCACTTCACCTTATTCAAGCGCACATTGCGTGCTTGGTTCACACGCAACCTGACTTCGCGGTTAACGAATTCGACACTTTAATTGCATGGCTCTAGAATGTGCATTTATCCAGTTTTGAAATAACTGGAGTTTCAAGTCACTTTTTTCTACCGTCGTAAATTGATTTTAGAACGTAAATCACGGAAAAATTAAACACGTGTTTGAATTTCTACATTTGATCGGTGAATTAAAAACTGTATAAAAGTTTTAATAATCAATTTAAAATTGCTATCTATCTACATAGTTAAAAATGATTTGAATTAATCTGGTGTTTTCTTGTAATACTCGTTTAATTATACCTTCATATAATACAGGAATACAAAGATAAACACACACACAGACAGACAGACCATCTACCCCTTCTTTATTACGTAATGTTTGCCCTATTTATTAATACTTGAGGAAACATTACCTGCCGCAGAAATTATCATATCTCAAAATCACGTCTAAATTTTTATCCGAATTAAATTTTAACAAACAAAATATTTTTTTCTACATGTAACATGTAAACTCAAAAACTACTGAACCGATTTTAATGCGGTTTTCACCAATAGTTAGATCATTTGTCAGTGCAGGATGTTTGTTATTAATATTTTATGAAAAATTAAGATTTAAGGCTGAACAAACTGAACATGCTATTTGAATTGCCATAAGTATTACTAAAGAGAAATTACGGTTTTGCATTTTAAGTTCAGCTCTGACCAGTATTAATAAATCATTTAGGAAAAAATACAGTGATAAACTAGATTAATTTTTCTATATTATGACATACTTAATTTTTCAATTTAATTTTTTTATATATTAATAAAGAAAATCTGAAAATGTGTGTATTTTTCTTGATATGATAAAACTCAATATAGTATAACAAAAATTCTTGAAAAATACGTAGAAAAAAATATACCACGACATAGATATTTGTTTAAGCTTTCTAATTTTATAATAATTCTGCAATTTTCATTTGAAAATATTGAATGTAAGCCTAAAAACATAAAAACTAGTTCTATCCTTTGTAGCTTCATCTCTGTTTAATTTCGAGAATATCCCATTTTTCATTCGATCGTCAATTGTCACTGAATTACTTGTATCTGTCATTTCCCCTCAGGGCTAGACTTGTGCAAATAATTTTTGTTTTTTACGGTGGCGACATCTCGTAGAATTTAGTTTCGGAAAAAAAAGCCTGGCTTAATATCAAAAGACTAAAAAAAATCGTTTTATCAATTCGTGTTTTGTTTCTATGATGTCATAGCGTACTATTTATACAAATGTCATTTATATAAAAACATAGTAGCCTTTGGCATTGAATAAAGAATATTTTATGTGAATATTACCCCGGGTAACACCGGGTCTAATGTGCTAGTTAATAGTTAACTATAAAATATAATATGATGTTTATGTCACAATATTTATAACTCAAATTATTCCTATAAAGTGACATGAATAGACTCCATGCAGTAGACGTTTAATTTTTCTAAATTAAGAACTTCTTGTAATTGTTCACAACAAAATCAACGAACTGGAAGCGAAATCTCCGCTGATGCATGAAAACTTCCACCGTTATCTCGTCGTGTAATCTGATCTCATTTAATTCGATCATCGTTGGTAGTTAATCCAGCAAACGTTACTAAACTGGTTCGTGTGGCAGTGCTGGTGTTAATAATTGCAAATACCGATGCGATGAAATTTTGAAAAAAAAATATGGATGCCAGTAAATTAAGAAAAAATATAGATAGCAGACAAACAAGATGAATTAATTGGGCTGCAACTGTTGCGTAAAACCGGCCCTGAATTTATTAAAAACAAGACAATAATTTCATGCTTTTTAACGAAAACAGGTCAAATGAATCAAACCAATAATTTTTATTCACCGTATCTGAAAATTTTTAATAATAATTTGCAGTTGTTTCGGTAAAATTGCAATGTCGATAAATGTATTTTTTTTAATTGGTGTTTTTTCGAAATCGCAAATCAAGTTCATCCAGTTTTAAATTTTTATTAATAATTTACCTTTCGGTATTTCCAGTTTCGAAAGATGTTTAATTATTCGAAATTCTTCATCAAATTGCTATACAATTATATTTGTTATCCTTTTTTGAATTCCGCTACATGAATATTTGAACAACATAATTGAAATATGTATAAACATTTAACCTAAAATAGTAAAAATACTATCAACTGACAAAACCTGTCTAAAGATAAAAAAAAAAATTCGGTAAAAAAAACGTTTATCAAATTAACATAAATATGACTTTGCAGGTGTACAAAAATATTACTAGCATTACCGTTATTTTAAGATGCATAACATTAGCTACTTAAGTCAAAATGAAATACATTGATTCATGACTTCGTTTCAAAAACAGTGGCGTAACCAGAGGGGGAAGTGCCCCCCCCCCCAATATATGCAAAAATATAATACCTGATTTTTTTTATTGAAAGACTGATCAAAAATTTTGAAAATACACACAAGACGATTTTGTTTTAAATATATTTCTATTATAAATTCTAAGGAGATCTATAAAGAAAATAATTATTTTAAAATGTGTCTATGTAGGAAAATGGTTGGGAACCCCTGATTTATATAGTTATTTATGATTTTCCTTTTTATTTTCTTATTTTTAAGTCGATATTTCTATGATAAATTGAAATTTGGTGCATGAAAATGACTATAAAATTTTGAATTTTAGATTTCGTTTAATGTATGTTCATTTTATAAAAAATAGCGTGAAAAGTTGAGATTTTCAAACCACAGTTCTATATCTCAAACTATTCTCGAGATATTGCCTTTCAAAGTTCTCGATTTTTGAAAATTTTGGGATAAAATTGTCGTAACTTTTGAACGTGTGGTCTATAAAGAACATAATTCTTTTAAAAGGTGGGTCTATGTAGGAAAAAGTTTCGGAATCCCTGCACTTAATTAACTCATAGTGTGTTCTATATACGCTGGTCATAAGATAATGTCGTAAGCATTCATAAAACTCCTATGAAGTTAAGTCACCAGCCGTCGGTGATACAAAAATAAAATTAAATAATGAATGAATAGAACCAAATTAATTGGATCACGCAAAACATGAATATTTTATTGGAGATACTTTCGTAAAATTGCCCAAAAGGAAAAATTTGTCTATTTTCAAATTATACAAATCAACCTAAGGGTTATTGGATTAAAATATATAATGATACCCAATTTATTGAAACCCTGTTTTCGATGCATTTTTATCTTTTAAAATAGATCATCGTTTAAAAGTAAATCACTAGTGTCCTAAAATTATGTTAGAATTTAAAATGCATTTATAAAATGTAATTATCATATATTATTGTGTAACAATTTAAAAATGTTTTGTCTAGAGATTATTTTATGTTATATGGGTCATTTAAAAGCAAAAACAAAGACTCCAGTGGAGACGAAAGGAGGCTAGGTTTATGTAAGTCTATTCTCAATCTCGTGCGAATTTATTTTTTAAAATACGACTTTGTACACAGAAAAAAAGTAAAACTAATTTGTCTATGTGTTAAAAACTGTGATCAATGCAAAATATCCGTGATCGATTTAGCTCCGATAGAGGTTGCTTATTAATATGATAATTTTGTACCAATATAGAAATCTCCACGTTTATCTTATTGATAAATGTATTTTATTACTAACAATGTTCTTATCACGGTGAAAATTTTGTTTCGTATTGAAAACATATATTTTAAATACAAAATATACTTTATAAATGACATCACTGAATTTACCACAGCAAAAATTACACTTTCACTAGTTGGGTGGTGTAAAAAATATTCACACCGATAAATATTTATTAATACAACCATTATGTTTAACTTATTTGAGAGTTTCGTTAGTTGGTGTAAAAAATTATTTATTAATTTGACAAATGAAAAGATTTTTAGATAAACATGAAGATATATTTTTCAAATTAATAAAATATCTTCAATAAGATTTTTTTTATTATTATATTATATATCCTTAATAAGAATTTCTTTTATTATTATATTGAGAAAATATTTTAAGCATTTTTCCATCTCACATTTTCAATAAGTTCAAGTTTTTTTCTGTATACATTGAAACATTATTTTAATTTGATTGTATGATAAATATAAGTCTTGTCTCGTTAAAAATTTAAGTCACTCTCGTCTTAATCTTGTTAGCGTAAAGTTGTGATATTTAAAACAAAATCTAATATATTTCTTTCTCTTCCAGATACATTCACTCCAAGGAAAAGCCGTTCAAATGTGGGGAATGCGGCAAAGGTTTCTGCCAATCACGCACACTAGCCGTCCACAAGATCCTGCACATGGAAGAATCGCCTCACAAATGTCCTGTATGCGCACGTAGCTTCAACCAGCGCTCCAACCTCAAGACACACTTGCTCACACACACCGACCACAAACCATACGAATGCAACTCATGCGGGAAAGTCTTCAGAAGAAACTGCGACCTCAGAAGACACGCATTAACACACGCTGTCGGTGACGTACCTCCAGAAGTCCTCGCAGCTGAAGGAATCAACATAGGCAGCGATCCCGATGTAGAAAATCCTAGTTTGAGTTCACCGAGTTCTCCTCCTGAAGTTCAGCATGGGTCTAAGAGACCGAGGACACCTTCGCATGACCGTGCTGAAGATTTCAACCATCATCATCACCATCGGCATAGTTCGCCAACTCCAGAACGTACACATTGTCACGAACCTTCGACGTCGACTTCTCCGTATACGATGCGACCCCAACATCACGATGAAGGACCTCCGATGGCTCACCCACCGCAAACGCATCATCCTCAATTACAAATACGAAGAGACTTGCATCATGCACCATCTCAGATGAAGCCATCTTGTACTGTTACTAGTGGATCTCTTGATCAGAACCCAACGCATTTCTTGAGCGGTTTTAGGAGGAGAATTCCTGAACCTCCAGATCTTAGACATCCTTCGTATTGTAGGAAATCTCCAACGCCGGCTCATCCCCAGCATTCGCTTAACTTATCTAGAATGGTGCATGTCCCTCCTGATATTATGGGATTGCCTCAACCAGGGTTGAGTAGCTTACAGAATCTTCATGTACCACCGTCTCCAACGTTACTTAAGCCGCCTGATTCGCTATCGAGTCCGCCTATGAAGTTTGGTATGAGTGATGGTAATTTATCGCTTCCTGGACCATCTTCATCCTCGTCTTCATCTAGTTCTTCTAATTATCCCAGTGATTTGTCAATGGCTAAGAAAAATCCACCACAGCCACCTAAGCCTCAACCTCCACCACCGAAGAAAACTGGTTTTAGTATTGAAGATATTATGAGAAGATAGAAACAACGAATTTTTACGGACTTGTATTTATATGTATATAATTTTACAAAAAGACAAATTTGTGTTTAATATTGATTTATTTTTGTGCATATATTTTTTTAAATGGAATATTCCTCGCGCCTTAATTTTGTCAACATCGAAAAGAACAAAAGAAAGAATTTTTGGTTAAGATTAGTTTGTATGAACATTGTACATAATAAAGTGCTGTTGAAATTATTAAAATTCTACGAAAATAATGACGAAATGTATATATGCATCTGTAAAGGCACTTCAGAAAAATTATAGCCTTACAGATATTGCCTCAAAAAACGCCAAGGCGTAACTATGGACACAATTAATGAGAAAAGATCGTAAACTTTTTGGTACATAAAATATGAAAATCTCAAATTGTTTCATGAACAATCAAAGTGACATATTTTGCCAAGTTACGCTCCTGTACAAATAGATTTTTTTTATAGGTAACGCTAAGGTAATTTTTTTTTAAATGTGTAAAATAGATATTAAAATAAGTTTACGTACTATAAAAAATAAATTCCTTTACTACAGACATTTTTAGTTATGTAAAGAACTTATAGAAAAGCCAATTGAACAAATATAACTATGGTTAGTTAACAGACGATTTTAAACTACCCAAAATATATACTTTTTAAAGATATAAACAAAGTTGAATGGGCTTATATAAACGCAGTTGTGCCTAGGCCCTAAGGGCCTATAAGGGTCTCAATTCCGGCCTGACTGTATCTAATTTATTACTATATATTTTTTATAATTATAATTACAAAAAAAATCTTAGCGTTGCCGTATTTAATTTTTTATTCTCACTTATTTAAATAATTTTAAATGTTTATTTTTTTGTTTGTTAAATGCTTTGAAATCGGACAATAATGCTAATTTTATAAGTGCAGTTTTAGTATATATTGTAAAAGTATTATAATGAATTTCTAATTTATTATTAGAATTACTATAAATAAGCTTCTTATATAGTAGAGATCTCAGTTTTTATAATCATATATTAAATAATAAAATAACCCTAATGCTTTATTCAAGGGTTAAGTATTATAAGTTATAATGGAGTTTATTTATAAACAATACTATTACCATCGAGTGTTCCTGTTTTTAAAAGTCCTATATGAAGCATATTTGGTATAATTGTTTATTGTTTAATATATGGTATATATTGTTTTATGGATTATGGTAAATGTATGTACTTTAAGTTTGAAAAAGAATGTTAATTAATGTAAGGAAAATGTTAATTATTAATTTAAGTTCATTTTAGTTTTAAATTATAAGATTATATTTTTATTATTATTATTACAATAAATTTCACAAATGTTATAATATCTTTCTAAACTATTATAAAAGTTTTAAATAAATATAAAAATCGATTTAATTTTTAAAGACGATTTTTGGTCAATCCTGTATATTGAAATTAAATTGGCATTAAGTGGTCATCAATTGAATCGGTGAGTGAAAGAACAATACAAGTGCCAAAAATGGCAATTTTAACTGAGATAGGCAAAATGTTTAAAATTCATAGCTCTATCACATAGCAAAATAATAATACATCGACCAACATCCATCGTACGTGCGACGGGGGGTAGTTCAATTTTTTTACAATTACTTTTACCTTACTTTTCTGACGAAATCCTTGAATTTTACTACCATATTATTTCAAAAATGAAGATTCTGAGTAAAAATTACAAATAATTTTTTTTGTAAAATAATACAAAATAAAATAATAAAGCCGAAAATAAAGCAATAAAAAAAAATTTGCAATTTTTTTTTAATTGAGTGAAAGAACAGTATAACTGCCGGTCATTTTTTTTCAAATATCTTTTTTTGCAATTTTTTTTTAATTTATTTATGTACGTATTATTATCGGTTAACATAAGTTCTATAATGTCACAATACATAATTAGACCAAATAACCCATAGTTCTCCTTTAAAACAGTTTTTTTCGTTTTTCTCAAAATGGTCATTTTGGAGATATATCGTTCTTTCACTCACCGATTCAATTTAAATATTTGTTTGCAATTATTTTGTAAATTAACTGTATTATACAGCAGTGGCGAAGCCAGATTTTTTGTAAGGGAGGGGAGGAATTTACAAGCAAATGTACTATTGAGTACATTGGCTACAGTGCCCCCCATTGGAATATTCATTTTTTTATGTAAATTGACAATATATTATAATAGTTTTGTGAGATGTTATTTTTAATCTATATTGTATAGTGTTTCTAAGCGATGCTGGATGGGGGGGGGGGTCTATATAATATAATATAAAACCCCCAGGAAAAATATTCAAATTCCCTCCTGGAGTATTCTCTGGATTCAAGACAAATCTATACATTAAAAATTTTATTTATAATTAAATCGGAAATGTTTCAATAAATTGTACTTATTGTATTTTTCACAAAATTAAAAACTACTTATTTAACGTATTATGGCGTGTTGTATATTAGGCATATTATACAACTGCCTAGGGCCCCTAATAACGGATTAAAAATATTAGCTGTTTTAGATTATTTAAATTTATTTCCGGTTTTTAAATGAACAAACTTCCGAACAAAAAAAATTAAATAATCTCTAATTTTTTAAATGCACCTCAATTTTTTTCCTAGAGCCCTTAATTATTGTTATAGCACGCACTGGCCTATTTGTAAAAACATGTTTAAAAAACAATTAATTATTTATTAGATATTATTCCACACCGAAAATTACAAAATGGAGTACATTTTTGATAATTAATACAGCACTATGAAAAATATCTATTAGATTTTTTTTAAATTTGGTTATACATACCTAATTGTATATCAACTTTTATACAAGTGCAATTTTTAATGTAATATGAATATGTTAATTTTTTTTTTTTATGATGTATCTTTCTAAAAATGTTTTGTAATCAAATGATTTATTTGTGATGTTTTATGTAATAAAGTTTTATTAATAATAAATAAATGTTGTTTCTATTTCTAATAAATTATCTATTAAATATCTAATTTCGCTTCTTTAAAGTATACAATACATATGAAATATCTTTTATACACTTACCTTTTTTATCAATTAATAACTAAAAATTAAAACAAAACGAAAAAAGTTCACACAATAAAAATATACCGATTACTGAACTGCCATAATTAAACTGAATAGGTACTTCCTCTTGAACTTCAATGTTCCAAATATCTACATAATAAAAATGGCCAGGGAAATAAATATAATTATATTTTATTATTTTTATTAATTAATCAATTTTTCAATGCTAAAATTTATATTTAATGTTCTGTGGATAAAACTTTTTTCTATTTTTTTACCATCACGATAATTATCATGATAATAATAACCATGATAATTATCATTTCACACCCTGATATTTACAAAATATGTACATACATTTAAAAAATCTAAAACTGCATAAACTTAATAATCTGAAAAGATAAAAGAACTAGTATGTTTAAATTTTAACCTATTTGTTAAAAATACTTTTTATATTTTTTAGTCTCTGCTTTTATGTAGATAACTCAGTAATAAAAATTTTAATTAATATAATTACCTCTTAAAAAATTTGAATACCTTAATACAAAAAAAAATTCCTAACTACATACAAAAAGGTTAAATTAAATGAAAAAAAATTGCTTCTTGAGAATTCTGTTAGAACAATATATTTTCGAAATGTTGACAATAGGATAACAGGTGTAAAATAAAATAAAAACAATAATAAAAAAAATGATCAGAAATATTTATTTAAAACCAAAAATTTATATTTTATTAAAGGCAGCTATATCAACGGATTGAACACATTCTTCAAACTGTTGGATCTCTTCGACAAGAGCATCAACTGACACTTTATCATCCTCGACAACACACATTATCTGTAACTTATTGATACCGTAGCCGACCGGTACAAGTTTCGATGCTCCCCAAATGAGTCCTTCCATCTTAATAGTACGTACTAGCTCTTCCATTTTCTTCATATCTGTTTCGTCGTCCCACGGTTTAACATCTAGTACGATAGATGATTTAGCAATTAGTACAGGTTTCTTAGATTTCTTATCAGCGTACGCCTTTAATCGTTCTTCACGAATCTTTGCAGCTTCCGCATCTTCCTCTTCATCGGAACCAAACAGATCTACATCATCATCATCATCGGCTGGTTTGGGCTTCGCTTCTGCTGCTGGTTTTGCTGGTGCCTTTTGAGCTGGTTTCGCAGGAGCTGTTGTGGTTTCTCCACCGGCTTTAGCTGGATGTACGCTTTTAACAAAATGTTTGCGTTCATCAGCACTAAAAGACTTTATGTGGTTGTACCAGCGCAGGACATGTACCTGCGAGTCTTGTGGCGGCTTCTTGAATTTTTCGAAAACATCTACGTCAGCATCACTTGGTTGGTATCTGTAATAATAAATTATATAAGTTTCAATGATTACAATATGACATAATTGTAAGGTTAATGCAACACGTGCTAATTTTTACTAACCCTGATATATAGCTCCTGGTTTGCAAGTGAGTATTCAGTTTCTTTATTCCTTTATCGGTATTTACGTCGCCGAAATCCATTTTTTTGCTTAAATATAAATTAAAATGTTGATCAGCTTTCTACCGGCTACGTAGATGTTCTGAAAAGGACACCGGTAAGAAGTTGGTAGCGGAATAACGGTGAACAACATTGATAAAACAATATTACCAAATTATTAATTTAATTGAAAAATAACCAAAGTGATCTTGAAATGGTGGATGGCTGACAGTCGTCAGCTGAATGTTAAAATTTCTTAAAATAAAGAAACGGTAAGGTTATTCTTTCATTAAATTGATATTTTAGTTGTGAATAAACCGTAATTTACCAGAGTCGCGATTGTCATATTCATTTGATACAGGAAACGCATTATTATTAACGTATTCTTATGTAATAATCAACAATCATTTATATAATATTTAATCATATTTTTCCAGAAAATGCTGCGAATTCCATTAAATAAAGCGTTGAACATTCTGTGTGCATCGTCCAAGAATGTTCTATCACACAGAGGCTTTGCAGAGACGACACCAAAGGTCATTGAAAAAATCGAAGTATTCATTGATGACAAACCAGTGCTTGTAGACCCAGGAACTACAGTACTTCAAGCTGCCGCACTAGTCGGAGTTGAAATACCACGTTTCTGCTATCATGAACGGCTTGCTGTCGCAGGAAACTGCAGAATGTGTCTCGTAGAGGTTGAGAAGTCTCCGAAACCAGTAGCAGCATGTGCTATGCCTGTTATGAAAGGATGGAGGATCAAAACAGACTCTGATATGACCAGGAAAGCCCGAGAAGGTGTAATGGAGTTTCTTTTAGTTAACCATCCTTTAGATTGTCCCATTTGTGACCAGGGAGGCGAGTGCGATTTACAAGATCAATCCATGGCATTCGGTTCAGACAGATCTCGGTTTACAGACATTGAATTCTCAGGAAAGAGGTATTTATACATATAGTTACAGTTAATAGTTTTAAGTATGGTTTTTCTAAATAAAAAATTATGTCAGAATTTGACATATTTTTTACAAATTATTAGTGCAGGCGCCAAAGGAAGTTGAGTATGCAAAATGTGAGGACCGGCAACTATGCTCAAATTCATTTACCTGTGACAACAAACAAACAAAAAAAACATGTTGCCGGCAGCATTGTTGGTCCCTTTCTCTTTTCTCCTCCCTTCTAGTACGTCTGGTACGTGGCAAATAAAGCCAAAATGCTGCACTTTTTGATTGGGGTATGCCACTTTCTGTGGTCATACATAAGGTCAAAAGAAAGATTTTCAGATAGGGAGCCACTTTAAAATCCGCCTAGAACACTGTTATATGGACTATCAAAGATAACCCCCGTCGGTGTTATAAAATTAGCTTTATCTCAGCTGCTTTTCATCCGATTTCAATTTTCTTTTATTTATTTTAGAGTTCTTAATTAGAAGATTATTTTTTATCATTATTAATTTTTCTCTAAATCTTAAGGGTCCCCCCACAATTTTCGGAAATCTGAAAATTTCACTTTTATTACGAACTTAATTGTTATATAACTTTTTATCGTGCCCAATATCATTTTTTTACTTCATATAAAATCGATTCGTCTAACAGCCGTATTCATAATCGTTCCTTATCTCAAAGGCTCCTCAGATATTTAAGCCTTCCTCAAGGAAGGTAGCGACCTGCCTTGAGATATAAGGAGCCTTGGTTGTCAAGGAAGGTTTATGAAACGTAAATAGAGTAACAAGGGATCCTTATTCCTCAAGGTGGAACTATGAATACGGCTGTAAGTGTCCTCAATAAATATCAATAATAAAAACACCCCATCATCGATTTTGATTTTGAGAAAATTTTTTAAAAAATCTTGAAAACAAGGTTTTCACCCTTCAACCCCATTTTTAAGGGTGTTGCACTACTTTTTGCTGGTCCGGGATATCTTTTTCGAATTCTACGCCCCAAAATCTATAATAATTAATCAACCATAAAATTGCTTGCCCTTAAAAGTTCGGATTTTGGTACTCTTTACTGTATCCTCGACTGGGTTAACAGTTTACTTAAAAAGTATTGATTATACGAAAAAAGTATAAATACCTTTTCTGTGTAGAATTTTATAAGCTACAATTTTCTTCATAACTGTTTTCCTAGAAAAATTGATCGTTTTTAAGATATTTGCAAAAAACTTTAATTTTCCCCCTTTTACCCCCTAAAAAACAAAAACTCGTCGCCCAAATCAAGGATACTTTTAAGGGTTTGTTTATATGTTATAAATATAATAATATAATATAAATATATTATATTATGTATGTTAGGGAATCAAAATAAAAGTCTCCACCAAAATCCAGCTTGGTCGGAATTTTTTCATAGTAAAAACGTCTATTTCCTGGGCTATATCTAAGGGGATGGGGTGTAAAAAATAAATGGACCAATAAACCTCCTGGCAACATCCAGAATCATATCTGCAAGCTTTTCTGAGTTCAAAACTATGCACAGAATGTGGTCCTCACAGTGGCGTAACAATAGGGTGGCAGAGCGGGCAAAATGCCACGGGCCCCCGGCCTGAGGGGGCCCCCAGCCTGTGAGGCCGTGAGCAAAGGAGGAACTTAACATTTATTACGAAATTTTGTAAAATTTATTAATTATGAATTTAATAAATTTAACTTAGGTACACTGTCAGAAAAGTATTCTTGAATTTAGTATATTTTCGGGATTTTTGCGATATGCTTTAAATCAACTCTAATTTTATTCTTAAAATAAGTAAAAAATTATCTTGAAATAAACATATACTTGATTTAAGCCGAAAAAAATACTACATTCAAGAATAATATAAAAAAAAATTATGAAAAGTTTGTATACCTTAAATTTAATTAAAAAGAACTGAATTATTTATTAAGATTTTTCTGAATATAAAATAATTACGATTGACAGAATGGAAAAAAATTGTAGTAAAACATTTTTTTTTAACTTTAAAGACCTGCATGGGACAGTAAAAATTTTTCGAAGAAATTCAGCGCCTACTTTTCTTACACATTTAATT
This sequence comes from Sialis lutaria, assembly GCA_949319165.1. Taxonomy (NCBI): domain Eukaryota; kingdom Metazoa; phylum Arthropoda; class Insecta; order Megaloptera; family Sialidae; genus Sialis; species Sialis lutaria. The sequence goes on from OX439244.1 coordinate 5,316,018, forward strand.
ATTTTTGTATCTTTTCATTAAAAATAAAATTCGCTTCCCGCGGTGGTTGCGCGGACAGGGGTATTCAAATATTTTTTCGTCGATTATCTTATAACTTCTTAAAAACTGCTGATAATAAAAATTTTAACTTAAAAACTACACGTAATTGTTACACATAAATAAAATCTACTATATTTTAAAATTTATATAATTTTTGGCAACAATCAATAGTAAAATTTTCAATTGTTGCAAATAAATTAATAAAAACTTATTTAAGAAATTCTATAGGACAAGAAAGACTAAGCAACTTGGCTATTTTACCATCGAAAATTCTATAGCTCGTAAATTGAACTTTGATGTTGTAATTGACACATTTGCTGAACAGAAAGCTCGAAAAAAAGATTTTTAATAATAAACTTTTTGTTAATTTTTTTTATTTAATACCTCCTACGTTCCTCAAATTAAAATTTACTACATGAATAAATTTTACTTTATTTCACCCAAAAATGCACACAATAGTTTTAATAGTTAGTAAGTTTACATATCTACTTTGCTAGTGATATATAAAAATGAAACTAGAACTGCAAGCTATTTTACATTAGGGGGGCGGGGGCCCCATCCGATGGATTTGCCACGGGCCTCAGATGGTATAGTTACGCTGCTGGGTCCTCATATTTTGCACACTCAACTCCATCCAGGATCTATATGGTAAAAATTGACAATTTGTAACTCTGAAAACTTTATCTTTATAGAGCTGTAGAAGACAAAGATGTGGGCCCATTAATCAAAACCATCATGACCCGCTGCATCCACTGCACACGTTGTATACGATTTGCATCAGAAGTAGCTGGCGTTGACGATCTCGGAACAACTGGCAGAGGTCACAATATGCAAGTAGGCACATATGTCGAGAAAATGTTCCTCTCAGAAATGTCAGGAAACATAATTGACTTGTGCCCCGTCGGAGCCCTAACCAGCAAACCGTACAGCTTCACTGCACGCCCTTGGGAAACAAGAAGAATAGATTCTGTCGATGTCTTAGATGCAATCGGTTCAAACATCGTCATATCATCACGCACGAATGAAGTTATGAGAATCATACCACGTGTAAATGAAGAAATCAACGAGGAATGGTTGTCTGATAAGTCGAGGTTTGCGTACGATGGTCTTAAACGTCAGAGACTCATAACACCAATGCTGAAAGATAACAAAGGTGAACTACAACCAACTGAATGGGAAAATGTTTTGATTGCTGTTGGAAAAGTATTAAAATCAACACCTGGCGATAAAATTGCTGCACTTGCTGGAGGTTTAGCTGACGCTGAATCACTGGTTGCCCTTAAAGATTTAATGAACCAACTAGGCTCAGAAAATCTCTGCACTGAACACACTTTCCCGATGGCAGGGTCAGGAACCGACTTAAGATCTAATTATTTACTTAACTCTCGCATCGCAGGTATTGAGGAAGCCGATTTAGTATTATTAGTTGGAACAAATCCAAGGTACGAAGCTCCGCTATTGAATTCACGTATTCGCAAGTCGTATGTGCACAGGGAACTGGACGTGGCTGTTCTGGGACCGAAAATAGACTTATCGTATGAGTACCAACATCTTGGTGACAATCCAAACACATTGAATGAAATCTTGAAGCAGACACATCCATTTGCAAAGAAACTGTTGGCGGCAAAGAGGCCTCTGATTATTATCGGAGCAGACCAGTTGAAACGGCCAGACGGTGCCGGTGTTCTGTCAGCTGTACAGCAAATATCGTACGGGTTGGCGTCTAAGCTAGGAAAAGGCAGTGACTGGAGGGTGCTGAATGTGTTACACAAAGTAGCAAGTCAGGTTGCCGCTCTTGATATTGGATACACGCCCGGCGTTGATAAGATCCGTAACGGATCTCCAAGCGTGCTGTTCATGTTGGGAGCTGATGAACAGGCTATCACTAAACATGATATACCTAAAGATTGCTTTGTGATTTACTTAGGTAAGTTATCATGATGTTCTGGCGGTAATCAAAAACATACACAGGATATTAAAAATTTGACAGAATGTTATTTTAAGTATGATACGACGAATAACGCAATTCAGATACGATTTACTACACCGTTTAAAAGTTTTAGCAGTTTAAAGTTTGCACATTTTAACACGTCTTCTTATGGAGAATTGAAAAAATTCTAATTCAAACCTTATTTAAACACTGAAAAAACGTAGCCAAAAGTATAATTTTTTTCTATTTATCACTAAAGTGAATAATTCATAATTTGATTTTGATCTTTCATTTCATTTAGATTTACATTTTTTTTTTGCCTCAAATTGTATGTCCCATACATCGTTAAACAATTAAAATAGTTATCATTATTTTAATCCTCTCTTCAGGTCACCATGGCGACGCTGGTGCACAAATGGCTGATGCCATTTTCCCAGGTGCTGCGTACACAGAGAAACAAGCGACTTACGTAAACACAGAAGGACGTGCTCAAGAAACACTGCTTGCTGTATCACCACCTGGAATGGCCCGTGATGATTGGAAGATTATCCGAGCCCTCTCTGAAATCATTGGATGCACCTTACCGTACAACACGCTAGACGAAATCAGGGACAGGCTAACGGATGTGTCACCAAATCTTACACGGTACGGAGAAGTGGAAAATGCAAACTACTTTGCACAGGCAACAGAATTAGGAAAAGTAAGTTGTGTTAATTAATAAGAGGATGTTAATTAAATATTCGCAGCGTGTGCGATGACAGCGCCAACTAGCGGTTGCAAGTAGGGTGGGCTTTGACATATTAAAAAACAAATCATTTTAATAAAATATCGTAATATACTGGGTGATTCGTTTAACCTGGAATTTTGTATATCTCGAGAACTAAGCAAAATAATGAAAAATGGTTCAGACAAAAGTTATAAAGTATCGAGAGGGTCAAATATTGGTGACCTTGAATTTGACCTTGATATTTATTTTCATGGTCAAATGAAGATCAACTTTGATTTTTTAAATGAGAATATATTTTTTATTGCATATTCTTATTATACAGAAAAAAATATATAACCTTTGTACGAAAAGTTTTTTTTTAATGTAAATTTTTTGTTTCTAACGAAATTTCCATGCACTTGAAATTTACTAAATAATTTTTCTTTTTATACAGTCGATTAATAAACTACTTTTGGCGTAGTTCTGGAATTAATTGACCTTATAAAAAGTAAAATTATTTAGTAATTTTAAATTTACGAAGCAAATAGCAAGTGCATAGAAATTTCGTTAGAAACAAAAAATTACATTTAAAAAAAACTTTTTTTACAAAAGTTACATGTTTTTTCCCATATAATACGAATATGCAATAAAAAATATAGGTTCTTATTTAAAAAATCAAAGTTGACCTTCATTTGACCATGAAAATAAGTATCAAGGTGAAATTCAAGGTCACCAATATTTGACCCTTTCGATACCTTATAACTTTTGTCTGAACCATTTTTCATTATTTTACTTAGTTCTCGACATATACAAAATTCCAGGTTAAATGAATCACCCTATATACATTTTATACGATTATTTATGACTATAGGCTTTGTGCATGAAGTCTACTAACGCAGTTAGCGGGTAATCGGTAATAGAGAAGGATTGAATGGATTGAACTCTCTTTTTATTATTGTTTAATAATGCGAATTTTTTTAATAAACAAATATCATTTAATTTAGCTGTTTGCATATAATAGTATAGCATATAAGGTACATGAAAATTATTTATTTTGGGTAATTTTTTTCTCTTTAATTATGACGTATATTAATAAAATAATTCATTCATTTACATTGACAGCATAACCTCAAACTATAACGCTGATGATTTTACAATGGTGCTCACCACGAGCATTCGCATCAACATTATTTCTAACTCCACCCCCTTGCACATAACCTATAGTGTAGTTAACCATGTTGACCTTTCTATTTTCAGTTAAAAACGAGCCTATTAAAAATGATAGTCCACCAACAGTGTTATTTTTGGCCACGTTGTGCGCTGCGATCGCTTTCGTTTCCCCCAACTACCTACTTTGCACCCAGCGAATAATATAATTATCTTTCTAGGGACTGGCTGCGAAATTGGAAGCAAAACCGTTAGACGTAAAACAAAAAACATTAGAAGATTTCTTCATGACGGACGCAATCAGCCGCGCATCGCCAACAATGGCCAAATGTATTGCAGCTGTTCAGAAACAACGTCAGTCGAAATATTAGATATGTTGTTAAGAAGATTTATCAACTGTGAATTTTTTAATTTAGTATCAAAGTAAATTCTTATGTATTTATTTAAGTAATAAAACATCCTCGCTTGGACGCGTATCTATTGTTATACAATTTGATATTGTTTTGAGCTTTTACCGTGATTTATTTTAAATTTTATTGTAAAAATAAATGTTATTTATAATAAAAGTAGTTTCATATTTCGTAGTTTACAATATTCAGTTTTTGGCAGGTAACGCTTAGTATAGTGGATAGACTTCAAATACAAATAGATTTGAATTACAGTGATAATTAATAACAATAAATAAGATTTATATTGAAATTCATACACTAGACTAAAAGTTTCCTGTTTTGTCGATCGAAATTTTAGTAATTACAAAACTAACTTTCTCGTTTAATTAATCGAAGAATCAAGTATAATTTTAATAAAAATATTACCCATCTAGGTTATAGCACCAATTATAGTCAGGGCCGACAAGAGGGCGATGCAAATCATCGGGGCCCGGGACACGAAAGGGCCCGGACTGAATCTATTCTTTAAAAAGAAAATGTAAATAATAATATTCAAAGTTATTTGAATGATGAAATTTTAAAATAGTTCTGCTGATGACAGCTATAAAAATTTTCATGATAATTAAATATTGATATTTAACATAACAGGCCCCTTGTTAGAGAATAATTTAATTTTCACAAAATAAGCAGAAGATATAGAATTTTTTTTTAAACCAAAGAAAAAAAAATGTAAATATAGAAGAACAAACCGTATGGAGAAAGATTTAACATTCGGGCTCCAGGGCCCTTTGCATTTTGGTAAAAAATTGACCAAAATGATTTAAATTTGAATAAATTTTTAATAAAAAAAAAGTTTACATCATTTTATTGAAATACTTCTGGGAAAATATTAGGTAATCCATCATAGAAAAAAAGCGAGGTGCCACTGATAAGAAAATTTAATTTATTTTATATGATATATTGAAATTATTGAAATACACAAACTAATTAGCTAACTAACCAAATTAAATGAAATTTACGATATTTTATAAACGATTGTGTTTTATTGAGGCTAGTATAGGGTTTAAATTGATTTTTTTTATTTAATTTTTTAACAACTATCCAGGAGGCGCCAAAGTCGAGGCCTCAAAAAAATGGTGTCCCATGACGGACAGTTAATCTCAGGATTGGTGACTTTGAAAAAAAAAAAAACAAAAAAGGTCCCTTACATGACAATTACCACAATTTGCCAAAAATAAAATAAAAAATGGCGGATGTTTGAAAAAAAGGTTGAAAAAACACCCCTGTTTTTCACTATTCTCTGCTAAAAAAAATGTTATATTAATTTTTTTTGGCAAAATGTGGTAAATTGGCATACAAAACATCTCAACGATCAAAACAAGACCAAAATCATTGAAATCGGCTAAGTAGTTTCAAGAAACAGCTGCCTGCAACAGAGTCAGCAAGTATGAAGTAATGGAAGTGCGCGAACACTTTCACTAATTTCACTATGTTAGAATTCGAATTTAAAAAAAAAAAAATTGGGGTGATTTTTAAAAGTATTGAGAAAATGCAAACAAAAAAATTGATTTTTTGAAAACCTAGTGTGACTACAGTTTTACATCAAAATAAAACAATAAATATGATCATAGTAACACCTTTCAAATGACCATGATTTATAAAACATTCATATGTTTTTTATTAATTTTTCACTAATATAATAACACATTATCAACAAAAATGCCGGTAAAAATAGGAATAAATGGATTTGGTAGAATCGGTAGACTTGTTTTACGAGCTTGTATGGAGAAAGACGTAGAGGTAAGTATTGTTTAAAACAAAAAATACATTTATATAAAAACATTTTTTATTAAAAAACAGGTAGTACATGTCAATGATCCATTTATTGATTTGGCTTACATGGCATACATGTTGAAATACGATTCAACACACGGCCGCTTCAAAGGCTGTGTTTCAGTTTGTGACGGACAACTTATCGTTAACGGTAACTGGCATTTGTGATTTATTTTCAATAGTTAGCATATTTTTATATCGTTCTGTATTTATTAAGGTATTAAAGTAAATGTATCACAAGAAAAAGATCCCACTCAAATTAAATGGGGAGCTAGCGGCGCTGAATATGTAGTTGAATCTACAGGGTGTTTCACAACTCTAGAAAAAGCAAGTGTAAGTAAAAATTGTAAAAATTAATGAAATATTTATCAAAGATAATGTTTTTAATTTTAATTTAGTTACACTTGCAAGGAGGTGCAAAGAAAGTGATCATTTCAGCTCCGTCGAGTGACGCCCCAATGTTAGTAATGGGTGTTAACAACACCACGTACAACCCAAGCTCAATGTCGGTTGTCTCTAACGCTAGTTGCACTACAAACTGTCTCGCTCCTTTGGCTAAAGTCATACACGATAACTTTGAAATCGTAGAAGGTCTGATGACTACTGTCCACGCAACCACAGCTACCCAGAAAACTGTCGATGGGCCTTCGCAAAAGGTTCGGTATTTATTGGAATAATAATTTGTGTGGAAAAGAAACAAAAGTTTGTGTTTAGATTTAACTTGTTTTGTTTTTTGGTTAGCTATGGAGAGACGGGCGTGGTGCAGGCCAGAATATTATACCAGCGTCTACAGGAGCTGCAAAAGCTGTCGGTAAGGTCATACCGTCTTTGAATGGGAAGCTAACCGGTATGGCTTTTCGTGTACCCGTGCCTGATGTGTCGGTAGTCGATCTTACTTGCAGGTAAATAAGATATAAGGGGAAAACCGACCTACTAAAAAAATTTAACCTTACTAAATACTATATGACATATTATTAAGGTGACCAAATGAACTCCTTTAGGGAGTTTTGAACTCCTTTTTCATGGGCAGTACTCCTTTTTAAACTGTACTCCCAAACTACTCCTTTTCGTGATTTTATACTCCTTTCTACTTCCAAAACCATAAAATCTATTGATTTTCACAGTGGCGTAACTATAGAAATGGGGGCCCCAGACAATTTTTCAATTATTGCTTAGAATTTTGAAGGGATAAAATCCATAAATATTTAAGGTATGGATAAGGAAACGTTCGAGAAAAATTGATTTATGTAACAAAAAAATACAATACTAAAATGAAAAACAGTCAATAACACGCCATTTTCAAGTTTTTGAGATTTTGATAAATTTTCGAATTTTAAAATAAAATAATTGAAATGTCAGCTTTTTCACCAAAAACTTTATTGATTGTTTCGATTCTAAAAAAAAACACAGCAATTAAAAAAAATATTTCACCACTTTTGGGGTCCCCCTAGATGCTCGGGGCCCCGGACAATCTAACCGGCCAGACCGGCGGTAGTTACGCCACTGGATTTTCATATTATTTAAAAAATATATCAGCAATTACTATAGATCATTACAATTAAACGTCTAAAAAAAAGGGCATTACAATTGGATAGCTTTTTTTTTTTTAAATAACTTTAAAACTACTTCCTTTGTGTCAAAAATAATTGGTCACCTTAATATTATAGAAAATAAAATTGTAACCAAAAAAATATACTTCCCTTCTGCCTTAGTCATCAAGGTCTTGGCCTAGCACTCACTTTTCATTCGTAAAATACTTTCTATAAATAAAATTTTTGATTGTCAGAAATCGCAACAATCAATGAAATGGAACTTATTTAAACCACAGTTTAAACTTAAAGTATAGGCAATATGTTAACATATAATTAAATGTAGTTGCAGTTGTTAAAATCAATCATTCATAAAAATTCGAATGAGAATTGATATTTTATAATCGTACTTTTGAAAAATTAAATGGGCGATTCTAAGCAATTTTTCCTATAAATAGATTGGGCAAATCAGCATCGTACGATGAAATCAAGGCAAAAGTCAAGGAGGCTTCGAAAGGTGAGCTGAATGGAATTCTGGGATACACTGAGGACGAAGTCGTTTCCAGTGATTTCTTGACTTGCTCCCTGTCCAGTATATTTGATGCAAAGGCTGGTATCCCGCTCAACAATAACTTTGTCAAGCTGATATCCTGGTACGACAATGAGTATGGTTACTCCCACAGGGTTGTAGATCTTATTAAATATATGGACACTAGGAAGTAGTAATTTTTTTATGTTTATTTGTTTAAAGATTGTAATACAGAAATTTGAATTTGTATGATGATTTTGTTTAACATAATAATAAATTTTTATTGGTTGTAATTAATATTTGTGTTTTTTTATTTATTTATAACTTATTTAAGAAATTATAGCACTATACAGTGTCGATAAATTGGCTATAATATTTTACTATATTTAAATATTATTTATAAATCAATGATTAGCCATTATGTCAAAGAAAACGGAAGAGTGTTGAATGTTATGCAAAGGTCATTCAAAAAACACTTCCATCCTTACTACATACATAATATATGGACTATTTTTATATTTTTGGAACGTTGCCAATTTATGTATTGTGTCGGCCAAGACAGCATGTGAAATTTCCACATAATTTAGTAATTTAATAAATAACATATTAGTAAAATAATAATACTTTTTAATCAATGAGATTTTTATAATGGTCCCTATTTCTACGTAAGATTTTTAGTACCCTACAGAAGCTCCCATATTCAAATTTGTTTGGGCCCTATGAAGTTATAACGCGCCACTAAATCAACCTTAAATTAAAATAAAAATTATATAAATTACAGTAGAGTCTCTTTTTATGCGGTAGATACGTTCCATAACAAATCGCGTATAAAAAATCGTTTAAAAAATAACATTGCTTATATTGTAAAAACTATCTAAAACCACATTAAAAACCAAATCAATTAATTAAAATAACCCAAAAATAAGAACGTTGAAAAAACCACAAAGAAAATTAGTTCGAAAATCTAAAAGAAATCGGTGTAAAACTTTTGTAAAAAAATTGTTTTTTAATTTTATTTAATTAATTTTATTGAAAAGTAACAATTTTTTTTCCTCGAAATTATTGTCACTATCCGTTAAAACCGGTTATAACGACATCGATGGAACCTGTCATATTCGTCGTAAAAAGTGGATAGTCGTAATAACCGGTAATAAAATAAAAATAAAAATCTTTTTAAAAACAAGCTTTTATTAAAAATGCACTAAAAAGTAAAAAATAAATTTTCAGCTATCACAAAAATTTCAGGTTTTTATTACTAAACCCAATAAAAGTGCGGGGCGCTCACGAACAGGGCCGCCGAGAGCCAAACCGGGCCCCGATGTAACATGAAGCTCGGGGCCCTCCTAAGAAAAAAGTGATGAATTTTTTTTTTGTTTTCGTCGTCAACTCAAAATTAATTTCAGTAGGTACTGTGATAGGTACTGTGAAAGGTCTGATGACCTTTTTTTCGAATTTCGGTGCATAATTCAATAAATACACTCAGTCCGGGCCTCTTTGAGCTGCGGGCCCCGATTTTTTGCATCGCCTGCATCGCCCTCTTGTCGGCCCTGCTCACGAAGGCAAATGTATAGCTTTTAATTAATTAATTATTTCATTATTGTGAACTATTACTGTACTTTATCAAAAAGTCTACTATATTTATTTGATTTAATGTGCAAATTTTCTACTCTTATCTTATATCAATTTATACTTCATTTCTTATTTTGCATAAGAATTTGTATTCATACATTTGTCTTTATAGCGCCCCGCGCTTTTATTGGTTTTAGTTATAGTCATAAAAACCTGACATTTTTGTCATAGCTGATAATTTATTTTTTACTTTTTAGTGCATTTTTAATAAAAGCTTATTTTTAAAAAGTTTTTTTTGTAATTTTATTTTCAAATTTTTAGTTACTGATTGACTAACTAACTAACATACTAACAGGTAAAATTCGACAAACTCTTTCATTTGATACCCATATCAAGATGGTTATAAAGAAAAAGGTAATTGGGGCGTCCGCCATATTGGATTTAGAACAATATTAGATATACTATATTGCATTGTCACCGGACTTATACACGTATACAAAATTTCAAAGCTCTAGCTTAATTAGAACTAGTCGAAATTTTGATTGCAATATTTAATCTTAACATACTAACTAACTAACAAGTGAAGTTAAATAAAAGCTTGTAAAAATGCAATTATATGGGATTCACAATCAGTTGGACTTTTATTTTGAGTCGTTAAAACCGATACGTCGTATTAATCGATGTTGTTGTAACCGGTTTCTACTGTAGTTATTAATAATAATTAATAATTGTCAACTTTCATTAGATAGCCCACTCGTCAAAACGGAGGAATCATTTGCATAAAAATTGCACCGCGTAACTTCAAATCCGTGTATAAAGAAACCGTACTGTATATCGTACACAAGTTTTTAAGATTAACCCCTTATATATATATGCACGTAAATGCAACTGTTATTCAAATCACCCCCTGCTGTTAGTTGTTACTAATTTTACCCACGATCATCTGATTTCACCGCGTGCTTTACAACATTGAGAATGTAAAGATATAAATACCATCAGAATAAATACATACATACACACTAAAGCTGTTTGTACAAAAACATAGTGTGCTATGTATTCATGCACAGACTCCTTGATAATGACACTGAAATAAAAAGGTTCAACAACATTTTCACTTGATGCTGTATGAGCATTTCTTTTCAGTCGTTTTTAATTACAGAAATAGATTTAACTTCTACTATGAATCCACTATAAAATAATTATGCAGGGGTAGAAAAATAATTGACTCTTCTGATGGTATCAAATTTTAAATTTTACAAGTAGGTACATCAATATATGAAAAAACTTGACCGTAAAAAAAGTGGATGATACGTAAAAATTGAAATAATGTTTAAAATTATGAAATATTGTTCAACGTATAAATAAGTAAAAGTAGTATTTATTAGTTTTCCTTCTATATCAATATTAGTAAGTCATTTCTAAGAAGAAATAAGTAGGTGTTAGTATAAGTCAAAATTAAACACGTATTGAGGGTTTTTTCAGTTTTTTGGTTTAGGAGAATTGATTATTCATTCATTTTTTATCGTTTTATTATTTTTTACATTTTGAAATGAAATAAATAAATTTTACTTATTTTTAATTACTACGTGTAAAGAATAATAGAATATATAGTTTACTCCAACGGGGGGAGGGGGTACAATACTCCACAAATATGCTTCAATTATGCTCCCTTTTCTTTCAAAATTATATGAAAATTAAAATTTTTATGATAAAATTTTCCTTTCTGAAAATTTTTTTAAATACGTTATCTATAAATGTTTTAGCGAAGTAAACAAAAATATTTGTTCCAATTTTTTTGGCATGAAACTATTATTAGAAATAAATATACTTTCGTAAATATTTTATTACTATTTTATACTATCAAATATGCTCATAACACTTTTTTTACGTATTATAATATACTTGAACTTATTACGAAAACACGGAAAAAAATACAAAGTTTAACAGTTCAAATCGTCATCGAAAAATGTAACAAAGCAATAAAAATATTTCAAAAATAACAACAATAAAAAAACATGCATTTTTTTAAATCAAAATACATTTAAATATCCTACTATAAAAAATATATCACCAACTTTTTTTAATACAAATATTATTTTCAACAATATGTACATGAAATATTAACACTATAATATTAATTTTTATATTTTTGTAGTATATTAATTAAGTAGTTGTATCTAAATAAAGTTATATAAAATAAATATTTATAGATGGTACTTAATAAAAGAAATTAATTAGTAACAATTAATAATTTTTTTATACATTTATTTAGTATTGGTATGTTTAATTATATTTAAAAATACCATTGTTATGTTATGTCAATAATAATAATTCAAAAACTAAAAATATTAGGCATTAATAACCATTTACAATTACAAAAATTGTTGTAATAGTTGTTTATAATAAAATACTTTGAAGATTACGTGACTTTCGCGGTAGACACGACGCGCAAGCGTTTGAAGCCGCGAACACGTCGATACTCTGCCTCCCATGGAGATCACGTGACTCGCTGCTAGGTTTTTATACCGGCGTTTGCCCTTCAGATGACACTTCCTCACGAAAAGCGGTCGTGAAAGCAAGTGTCTGTGTAAAAGGTGAGTTGATTTTTCATTTTATTCTACAACTCAAGTGTAATCGTTTAATTTATCAAATGAAATGATAGCTTACGCTTTTGCAACAATCAGTTTGGTACCGGATATCCGCTTTGATGATATTCGATTAACAATAAAAATTAAATGCATTTTTAAAATAGCTACATAGTTGCCGTGCTAGTCATTAATTGATCGATCTTGTTTGTCCCTTTGGATTGTTACATAATGTAATTATTGGGGTGTATTGATATTTTATGAATGAATTTATCTTTAAAATACTGATAAAATAATGATTAATAACTTTTTATTGTTGTATTGATACATTTTTGTGATATAATTACACATAATTTACTGAACTTGATTTCCGCTATATTAACCTTGGGATGACATTGTGCACTTTTCAATTTTGATGTTGATGTTTTTGAAAATTTTTATAAATAAATTTATCATTTCTTTATCGTATTATTTATGGAGATAATGGTTGTATTTGCTTCATTGAAGATTATGTGTAATTTATGAGTATATTATGCAATTGTTATCAATTGTACTAGTTTTATTTAAAATGTTTTATGTATTAATATAAAAAAGAGCCGAAATCCTTGAACTTGTAATTTTTTAACCTTCATTTGACCTATGAAATCAAAAACAGATGACCTATAAAAACATGAGAATTAGTAATTAGCATATCTTTAACAATTGCATAATAACTGAAAAAACATCTCTTTATAACTTGAAAAAAAATAGTTTAAATTTAAAAAAAATATTTTAATGGACTTTTTTATGTGTTTAAAATATTATTTTTAAATCACTTATTTTTCCATATTTAATTGCTTTTAATATTTTATGTGTTTCTATTTCTATTTAATTTAATATTTTCATTATCTCCACAGTAAAAAAAACTTCTAACCTATCAACATGAGCAAAATTGGAATCAATGGATTCGGTCGTATTGGCCGTCTGGTGCTCCGTGCTGCTTGCGACAAGGGAGCCTCAGTCGTAGCCGTCAATGATCCCTTCATTGGACTCGACTACATGGTCTACCTCTTCAAGTATGATTCAACTCACGGCCGCTTCAAGGGTGAAGTCAAAGCCGAAGACGGTTTCTTAGTAGTCAACGGAAATAAAATCGCTGTCTTCAGTGAGCGCGACCCAAAGGTATAAACTAATTGTTATTTAAACTTTGACATTTATTATTGATTTTCTGAAAACTGAAACTAATTCATGTATTTTGCATTTCAGAACATCCCATGGGGCAAAGCTGGAGCCGAATACGTTGTTGAATCAACTGGTGTTTTCACAACAATTGAAAAGGCATCCGCCCATTTAGAGGGAGGTGCCAAGAAAGTCATCATCTCTGCACCTTCTGCTGACGCACCCATGTTCGTCTGCGGTGTCAACTTGGAATCTTACGATCCTAGCTACAAAGTTGTCTCAAATGCCAGCTGCACCACTAACTGCTTAGCTCCCCTCGCTAAAGTCATCCACGATAACTATGAAATTGTTGAAGGTCTTATGACAACCGTACACGCTACCACAGCTACCCAGAAAACCGTTGACGGACCATCTGGAAAGGTATATAACTACTGTTACTGAATTCTGCAGAATACTTATCAATGTTTTTATTATTTCAGTTGTGGCGTGATGGACGTGGTGCTGGCCAAAACATCATTCCTGCTTCGACCGGAGCTGCCAAAGCTGTCGGCAAAGTAATCCCATCTTTGAACGGAAAAATCACCGGTATGGCATTCCGTGTCCCCACAGCAAACGTATCTGTAGTAGACTTGACTGTACGTCTTGCCAAACCCGCTAAATACGATGACATCAAAGCTAAAATTAAGGCGGCAGCTGAGGGCCCAATGAAGGGTATCTTAGGTTACACCGAAGACCAAGTCGTCTCAAGCGACTTCACCAGCGACACACACTCGAGCGTCTTTGATGCCGATGCTGGAATTCCATTAAACGACAACTTTGTCAAACTTATCTCCTGGTACGATAATGAATACGGTTATTCCAACAGAGTTGTTGATCTTATTAAATACATGCAAACCAAGGACTAAATTTAACACCGTTACGTACAAAATACAATTAACAAACACTTCGAAATCGTTCTAGCATTTTCTGTTTGCAAATAGCTGTGAAGTCTGATAATTATTAATTGAAATTTACATCAGATGTTATGTATAATATTTAAAAATAACTAGTCGTAGATTGCTTCACAGCACATTATATATTTTCGGTGCGTACAAATATTGGAGTGCTAGAAAATTCATTATATTATTCATTATTACGCATTTTGTTTTATAATTTACAAACACATCTGTATTTACGTCATATTGATTTTCTCATAATAAATGTTTACCATATAATATGTTATTTTAATATGTTTTATTATTTTAACCCATTAGTCCCCAAGGGTAGAAAAAAAATATTTTGAAGTTTTAACTGCATTTTATTACCAAATATATGCTCAAATAATGGTTTTAGAAGAAAAAAAATCATGTTTTTTTTTATTTTTTCAACAAAATGTTGCGTTTACGAAACGTTGGAAAAACAGAAGTTATTACTTATTGTTAGTTTGGAATAGTTTAAAACAGTTTGTGTAACGTTGTTAGCAGCAAAAAAAGCATTTCACCAATGAGATATTTAAAAAAAAAAAAAAAATTAATTTTTTCGTTTACGCAACATTGGGGATTAATGGGTTAATTAACCCATTACCAACAATGTGAACTTTTCCTGCATAAACTGTCATGTACCATCTGTAATAGATGTCAGGTAAGTCCTTTAAGGAGTAGTACCGCTGCTTATTATATAGCTACTAGCTGCCCCGGCAAACGTTTTGCAAAAAGATAATTTTTGTGCTCTTTCTCATATTTGTACTCTTTATGGTGTTAAATTTGCTAGGGAATGCCCAGTATCATTTTTGTTTAAATCGAACACAATTGAATTTCTGAAATATAACAAAACAGTACGTAGCGTAGTTCTTAATATTTTATGAAAACATACGTCAAAAGACTAAAAAATATTTAATCGAGTCGTGTTTTGTTTCCATAACGTCACGGCATAAAACTGTTGTTTATATAAAAACATAGTAGCCATTGAATAACGAATTCTCCTTTTCGTAAATATCTTGACCTACCTAGTTGAAAAAAATCTATAAACCTACCCGAGCACCAAACAAATATATGGTGTGAATATGGCTTCGATACGTCTAGTGGTTTAGGCCTGATGATCTAACATATGCACCGAGAGTTTTATATATTAAGATGATATTAAGATAAACATGGCTAGAATATAGGTATATATTTCAATAAAAAGAAAAATATGAGAATAAAGTTTATTATAATCGAGATTTCAGTTACATTTTTTAACAATTATAATAAATGCAAAAAACATACGATTTGTTAATCTCTTGCCATTGCAACCATCGCTTTCTTTGTCATTATTCGTTCAGCTCTTCGTTTACGGGCCTCTTTTGCTCTAGCACGGGCAGCATCGGCTTGATCTTTTAGCATCTGAAGACGGATATGTTCTGCTTTTTTCTTATGAATATGTTCCATCAGAATTCTTCGGTTTTTAAACAAGTTACCCTTTACTTGCAAATACAGCTTGTTATAAAAGTGTTTGTCGATCTTCTTCTTATCACGATACTTTTTCAAAAGGTTTCGAAGAACACGCATTCGTTGCATCCATAATCCATTTTTATTTGTTCTGGCATTAGCAGTTCCTTTACGTTTTCCTGGACCACTATGCCGTCCTTTAGTTTTTGCAATAAGCCTCTTCTTTGAACGATAATTGGAATGTACTCTGATTGGTTTTTTAATAATTATACCATCTTTGATAAATTTGCGAATGTTAACACGTGAATTAATATTATGTATTTCTTGAATTTCATTAGGATCCAACCATACTTTCTTTTTTCCGCATTTCATAACAGATGCAGCAAGTCGTTTTTGTAATCTTAAATTCATTTTTACGAATATTCTTAAACAAAGAAAATTGTAAATAATTAATTAAACAATTACATGCGAGAAGTCAGAATTTACAACAATTGAATAAATTTGAAGTCAGTGCTGCCTCCCGTGTTCATTTATTAAAACACTACTTGATCTTATATTCAAACCAATTTCAACAAAGCTAGAAAAGGTTCTCAACTTTGATTCACTCGTCATTGTATTATGTATGCAATACATCGAACATAAAAGATATTAATTAGCCTATATAAATGTGATTTCTAAAACTCAAATATTATTTTTAGAAACAAGCTCCGGAGTCGTTTAGATTTTTTAATAGAAAAATTTGAAAATACCAATAGATATAAAAATAGTGGAGAACATTTATTGACAGAGGAAAAAGATTAATTGCTTCCAAGCTTTTTGCCCGAACCCTAACTAACTAATAAGTTTTCAAGTCGAAAATTCGTATCGAGTTTAAACTTTGTGTATACATAGTTGTTAGAGGAGGTCAAGGTATGTAAGAAAAAAATTATCATAGCTGCGGTAAAACGGTTTAAGGGGGGAAACACCCCTATGAAAATGTGCAAAATAATTTTATTTTTCAAATAACTCTGAAATTAATGAAGATTTAAAAAATATATAAAACAAAATTTTCATGATTTTTTTATACTCTTTTGAATGGCAATAGTCAAAATTCGAAAAAAATAGACCGTTAACTCCTACCTCCCACCCACCCCATTATTTATTACAGATTAACTAAAAT
Organism: Sialis lutaria; assembly: GCA_949319165.1. Classification (NCBI taxonomy): domain Eukaryota; kingdom Metazoa; phylum Arthropoda; class Insecta; order Megaloptera; family Sialidae; genus Sialis; species Sialis lutaria. The sequence goes on from OX439244.1 coordinate 5,333,016, forward strand.
TAATTGTAGTATACAACAGTAATCCAAATTTACAAGACATATTTCACAAAAAAATTTTTAACCCTTTCATCGTCACATTATCATGTTTCGAAAAATATTAATTTAATTTTTTTATTACGTTAGCGATAAGAAAAGTCTTGACTATAGTTGAAAAGTTTCCAATTTAGAAGGATATTTACATTTCAGGACTCCTAGAATCCAGTATAGAGATTTTTAGCGCAAGTTAGTCTAGAAATATCTATACTGGATCGAAAATTTTGTTTTGTATCCTTATGTATTTTGACCCCCTGAATCCGAATCTGAGAATTGTTGATCTTGTTCAGGTCAGTTTCAAGGTCATTTCATAGTCATTTTTTAAAATCGCTAAATGAATCTGGTAAAAGGTATAAATAGGTTTTACTGATCGCTGATTCTGAATTTGACATCCGTTGACGTCTACGATGTCAGATTCAAGGTCATTTCAAGGTCAAAACGGGAAAAATCGTTAAAAAATTCTGACAAAATAGTACATATAGGTTTGTAGGGTCGTTGAATCAAAATTTGAGATCCGTAGACTACTAAAATATCAGTTTCAAGGTCATTTGAAAGTAAAAAATTTGAAAAATTGAATTTTTGAGCGATTTTTCCCACTTTGACCTTGAACCTGACCTCGTAGAGGTCAACAGACGTCAAATTCAGAATCAGCGATGAAAGAAACCTACATATAACATTTTAACTAGATTTATTTTTAGTGATTTTTAAAAATTTGACCTTTAAATGACCTTGAAACTAATGACATTAAAAGGGGTCTAATGACCTCAAATTTTGATTCAGCGACCCAAAAATGTACTGTTTTGTCAGAATTTTTGAGGGTTTTTGTCCCACTTTGACCTTGAAATGACCTTGAATCTGACATCGTAGTGGTCAACGGACGCCAAATTCAGAATCAGAGATCAGTAAAACCTGTTTATACCTTTTACCGGATTTATTTAGCGATTAAAAAAAATGACCTTGAAACTGACCTGACCAAGGTCAACGGACCTCAGATTCGGATTCAGAAGGTCAAAATACATAAGGATACAATGGTCTCGTCAAATATTCATAAACCTTTTTTTTTGTAAACCAATGTATTTATCAGAAATAATAACAAAGCTTTTTGATAAAATTAAAAAATCAAAAAACTCTCATTATATTGTTCTCTTTTTATATAGACAATGACACCCTGTTTTAACCCCGTAGGGGTTGAATTTCGAAAAATCCTTTCTTAGTAGGTGCTTACATCATAAAAAGAAGGTACCTACGAAATTTCACGTTTCTAGGTCCAGGGGTTTGGGCTGTACGTTGATATATGAGTGAGTGAGTGAGTGAGTGAGTGGTTAAGGACAAACTCTTTTATAGATATAGATTATAAAAATAAAATTAAAGTAATTTTTACTAATAATGTATATTTGACCTTTTTTGTACTATTTGATAGAAATTATTTTAAAAGAAAAATACAGTAAAAAACCGGTTATAACGACATCGATTAATACGACGTATCGGTTTTAACGACTCAAAATAAAAGTCCAACTGAATCCCATATAACTGCATTTTTACCGGTTATTACGACTATCCGCTTTTTACGACCTATACGACCGGTCCCTTCGATGTCGTTACAACCGGTTTCTACTAGTACTGTCTATTGCAGTGATTTCCAAACTGGGAGGCGCGCCTCCTTGGGGAGGCGCGGACTAGTGCAAAAGGAGGCGCGAAAAGTTTAACAGAAATTTAATTTTCATAACATCACATTAAGGTGTATAAATAAAAATATATAATTATAAATAAACTTTTATAACAACATTATATTTTTCTGTTTCTAAAAAGGGACGTTACTGTGTAGTTTTTGACTGACAACTATTATTGAAAAAGCAAAACTGATAGAATTATAATAAAATAATCTGCCGTGTGCCACAGGACTTTCTTATACGTAATAATGACAGTGAACAGTGTACGTGATTTTTATTTTAGTGAAGGATATTTCTGACAAACTAATAAAAGATAGAGTAAAATGAATGAGACATAAACTATAGAAATATTATTTTATACATTATGTATCGAACGAATTTTGTTTAACATAATTACTAACAATAAAATGGAAACGGATGGTTACTCTTGTAATTTTTTTAATTTTTTGAAATAAGACAAAAATGTTTTAGATAAAAAATGTCGAGTATGTTATTATCTATAATTTATTCCCCATACATTTTTTTCCAACACTTATGATTTAGCCAGAAATATTTTTTTTAAAATCATTATTTAGAATAATCTATACTGGTTGCTGGGTGCTTTGACCGTACGGATCACGACTAATACCGTCAAGTCGCACGACGACTACTGCAAACTAAATGAATTAGAGTATACAGTGTTTATTCTCAGTATTACGTATAAGAAAGGCCCATGGTACCTATGGCAAACACGTACAGTCTCTGTAATACGTATAAGAAAGTCCCATGACACTCATGGCAGATATTTCTTCTCTGTTATGAACCATTTGAAATGTACTTAAAATCGAATACTTAGTAAAAAAAAAAAAAAAAATTAAATTTGTTTTTTTCGAAAAAATGAATAGAACATAAATTATAGATAATAATATTACCTACAATTTTTAACTTGGCCATTTTTCTCTAATTCGCACTGTTTCAGTGTAATTCGAAAAATTCAAAAATCGATGTAGGTAAACATCCGTTTCCGGTTGAATGATCGTTTTCAAAAATAGGAGGTTTTCTTCCCAGGCAAAAATCAATCTTAAGTATAAAATTCCACCTTTCTACGATTTGTCGTATTTGAGTTACAGCGTCTACAGACCGACAGACCGACAGACAGACCGACAGACAGACCGACAGACACACAGACATCATGGCGAAAATAGTCAGAATGGATTCAGGGAAGGTCAAAATTGATAATTCCATCAAAATCCGGATTTCGAAAAAAATCGCGATTACAATACTTACTTATACTATATGTATATTTCATATACATTGGTATAAGAAAGTAAAAATGAGAGTGAAAACACCCCCCTTAATAAGACCTAGATTTAATGAAGTTTGTACTAATAAACAAGCATATTCATCGCATTAAAAATAAATTTTATACACAAAAAAATACATTTCATACCTTTTTAAAATATGTCTGTATAATTTTATGAAATAAAGGGGGGGGGGGAGGCGCCAGAGATTAAATTTTTTTAAAGGGAGGCGTAGTTACATAAAGTTTGGAAACCACTGGTCTACTGTATTTCTAAAAAATTAAAAACGAGTCTCACCAAGACTGTATTTTTAACGTAGGTAATTCTGAATTTCCACTAACAGTTTTACTACATTGTTGTTCTGAAAATTACAATAAATCCATAACCTGCGAGTTTATTAATTATACCTAGGCTTCTAGGTACCTACATGTTTACACAAATATTCCGTAATTGTAAAGTTGTAATACAAGACAATTAAAAAATCCATCGTGAAGAAACCCCGTTGGACTTTCCATACTTTCTTGTAAATATAAATAAATAAAGAAAAAACGATGTATTTAATAACAAAGTAAAAATCCGTAAATTCCCACGATTAAAATTAAAATTGTATTTTATTGTAATTATTTCAAGAAAAATCAGGTAACGTAGTTCATTATTTCTTTATAAAATCAACAAAAAATACAACTCAACCATGTGTTACGAAGAAAACAAATATTATAATTACTTCAAAAATCACTCAACCAAATTAACTGAAAAAAAAAACATTTAATTATATTATTGTAATATGCTGTTTAATTATTTCAAAATGGAAGATTCTTTAATAAATAAATCGATCAGAAATCAGTTTTTACTTCAGGGCGAGTGGGGGGGGGGGAGGGTACCACAACAGTTTTTCATCAGGGCCGTACCAATAATAATATCTAAACAAAAAAAAATTATAACACCAATCCAAAACATAACCTAACCTTAAAAAAAGCTGCCATGAGTGCCACGGGACTTTCTTATACGTAATAATGACAGTGAACAGTGTACGTGATTTTTATTTTATTGAAGGATATTTCTGACAAACTAATAAAAGATAGAATAAAATAATAAAATGAATAGGACATAAACTATACCGGGTGTCCCAGATAACTTTACCAGCATGGGGATCTCAGTATCTATAAGAGATACAGGTTTGGTTAAATGAGATCAATTATTTGTAAGAAAGAGGAGAGTATTATTACACCAAAAAATATTCATAATTCTATGTGGTTTAGACGGTATATACTAAAATAACTGAAAATTCGAAATTTCTTTAAATGGCTATAACTTTTTTGTTCAAGTAGATAGGTACTTTTTGTTTGCGGTTTCTTAAAGCATTTTTTTGTGTAGAATCGATTGGTGTATTTAGAATTTTTATATCACTTTTAGTTTTCGAGTTACAAGCTCTAACTTTAGTTTTTCTTATGGGCCACTAAGTTGACTATGTCATATTTGAACGAGTTTTTTACTCTACTTTACAATGATATGTCACTTGCCATATTTATTATCGAAAAAAAAATTATAATATATTTTTTCAAATAGTTCATTGTTTTCAAATATTCATTTCTTATGTTGATTGTTGTTATTGTGATTTTTGTTTACAATTTTTGTTTTTCATGACTCACTTAAAAGTTTGTAATAAAATACGTCATAAATATCACTGGTATTTAGTATTTCGACTTTTTTTCGATAATAAGTATAGTAAGTGACATATCGTTGTAAAGTAGAGTAAAAAACACGTTCAAATATGATATAGTCAACTTTATTATGTAGCTATCGAACAAATTTTGTTTAACGTAATTACTAAGCCGGAAACGGATGTTTACTGTCATTTTTTTTTAATTTTGGATTTATTTTTGAAATGAGACAAAAATGTTAAATTTGTTTTTTCGAAAAAATGAATAGCACATAAAGTATAGATTATAGATAATAAAATTACCTACAATTTTCAACTTAGCCATTTTTCTCTAATTCGCACTGTTTCAATGCAATTCGAAAAATTCAAAAATCGATATAGGTAAACATCCGTTTCCGGTTGAATGATCGTTTTCAAAAATACGATGTTTTCTTCCCAGACAACAATTAATCTTAAGTATAAAATTTCACCCTTCTACGATTTGTCGTATTTGAGTTACAGTGTCTACAGACAGGCAGACAGACCGACAGACACACAGACATCATGGCGAAAATAGTCAGAATGGATTCAGGGAAGGTCAAAATAGATAATTCCATCAAAATCCGGATTTCGTAAAAAATCAGCTTTACAATATTGTGGCGCTTATATTGCTTACGTCAAAAACCCTTATTTGTCCTATACCCATACTGAATTCGCACATTCCTGCCCTAACTCAATGCGCTATACATACACACACAATCACACGCACACACACACATATGCAAAGTTCATTGTTCGTCGTCCCAAACAGTTTCAACCCCTCATACTACACACACGGTACTACAGAGAGCTTGAAAACAGAGACGCCGCTATCAGTGCGAAATATATCGGTGTTCTCTTTCTGTTTCCTGGAACCCACCACTCGGCGCCGCCGTCAGCGTTTATAAACACGTTGTGTTCTGTCGAATGAGTCAGTGCTTGCGCGATCTGCGTTTATGTTGTATGTCAATTGGGTTTTTCAAACAGAAGAATCGCGCGCAAATTGTTGTTAACATTTCGTGATTGTTGTTGATGTAGTTAGGTTTTTGTTTTTAATTTATTTATTCTATCATATGAGTTGTGATCGTTAGTGATTTTATAATCGTTATTTATTTAATAATTTTTTTATGATAAGGTTGGTAATTATTTTGATGAATTTATTTATATTGGATAATTTTCATGTTTAATAAAAAAGTATACTGATAAGTAAAAATAATTGATACTTGCAAAATAAATAAATAATACTTAAATTGCATTTATGCAATTTAATAAGATATTATTTTTTAATAAAAAGTTACTAATATGTCTTATCTTTTTATAAATTAGAATTCATTTATTTTTTGACTGACAGTTTTTATAACAATTCCATTGCATCTTGCTATAAAAAGTAACAATTCTAGTATCAAAGGTTGTTAAACGATTTAAAAAAACCAGCTTGCATTAAAAATTCAAATGAGACACGACTGATTTTTATTTGCATATCGGACAGTTTTATTTGATTATATTATAATAAATTATGTTTATGTATCGATGTTTCACTTTCATCAATAATTAATTAATATGTACCTACTTTTCTGGGGTTCTGAATATAAGCAATGCCTTCTCTATATTATTTTTTAATAAATTAATTAATTTCATTCAATATGGATTCATTTTTTGCCAAAAAGACTTCAGAGGAGTACAATGACCCCCTTTATATTTTTTAGTATAAGTGAGATTTAAAAGTAAAAAAAATAAAAAAAATGGGTTACCAAAAAAAAATATTTTCAATCCTATATTTTGAAAACTCATAATTCAAGACTTTTAAATTTTAAATATGTAAACGTTTGTTATTAATGAAATCTTCGTTTAATAAATTTTCAAAAAATCGTAAAAAAATGTTTCGACCCCATAAATCTCCAAAAGTAATATTAATAAAAAACCTGAAAATTATATTTTATAACGTCGCTAAATGTTAGAATCTACGGTACGTGACACTAATACACGAGTCTCTACTCGCACTTGACACATTTTTTTTATAAATAAATTTAAAAGCAATATATGGGTATATTATTTTATTTTTCTAATATTGAAACAAAATACCGATTTTCTTGAATGTAATATGGCCCGCGTGCCATCTATTAAATACCTCTGCCATATACCAAATGCGCAGTGAAGTAAATACAGGATGTTCATGCGTAGCAATTCAAAACCCATAAAAAGTAATCTTTAGCAATAAACCCGGTAACGACAAATGACAATCGACAACAATAAAATTAGAAGAGCTACATGAAAATAAGTCATGCGATATATCTCAACATTTTATTAAACATTTATGAGTTATACACTCATAAATGTTTAATAAATTCTTATAATACGCACCTAGGAACCTTATTAACAAAATAATTGATGTTCACAGACTGTCTAACTTCAGAGGATACATACTTGCTAAAGATATTCTTGATTTTCAATATTTAAATGTGGAAATTTCGCTGTTACCCGCAATTTCGTCCTCTATTTTTTTAAACGTAATACATTTTTCGGTATAAAAATAGCCTATGCCCTTCTTCAGGATGTAAGCTATTTACCTACCAAATTTCATCAAGATCGGTTCAGCAGTTTAGCTGTAAAAAATTAACAAACATACGGACAAAATTACTTTCGCATTTATTGCGAATTTTCAGAGCTGATTTTTAAATTTAATTTATACTTGTATTCTGGAGATAGCTGGAGCCACCGACACACTTAAAGATTTAGGTTATGTGGGTGTATTTCTATACTAACGGTGTAACATTTCGCGTGCCTGCCGTGCCTCTTACTACAAATTATAATTTTGCCACTAATTGTACCGCGCCTACTAACATTTATGTCTATGTTTACATACATATGTCTGTGGGTTCCCCATTGTTTTATTTAGTCTTCAAAATTGATTAATAATATATATGTGAGTAATGTGAGCATATAATTGTTATTTTCGTAACTTATTATTGATATGTTCTTGTTTTGGTAAGAAAATATGACGTTCGTGATATTTATAATTAATAAAAATGAACGTAGGTTGAGTTTATCTATATTTAAATTATTTCTTTTTTAAAATATCGTAATACACTTTTTTTTAACACTTAGGGACTCGCTACTGGGTCTAACGGACCCAGTCCTTCGTATTTTGGTTAAAATCTTTTAAAGTTTGAAGTGTGCGACGTTGCCGCTTTCAGTATCTTTCAACGATATAATAGCACGGCAGATGACGGTCATAGTCGTCAGTTTGTTCAAATTGTCATAGCTAAATTTGATACAGAAAGCGACTGAGATGTGATTTTATCCCAAAGAAGATATTTTAATTTTTTTAATTTTCAAAGTTGTTTTATTTTTTTTAATGATTGATCTCTCATTGTTAATTCATATAAGTACATTATAGTAGTGTAAGAAAATATAGAAGATTTTGTTTAAAATAAGTAATTACAGAAATTTCAACAATTACTCTAAATCTTGTCATAAAAGTATGGAAAAATTCCTTTTATTTTTGTAATGACTGTTTGATTAAGTAAAAACAATAAATATTAGTATATGATGGAATATTATCTTTCTTTATTGACAAATTATCCTTATAAGAAAGTAAATGTGCACTTCTATTCAGCAGTTTTGGAATAAACATTTGATATTAAACTGGGTTCAGCGCACCCGGTAGCGAGTATTTATGTTACAAATCAAGGCGCGACTCCCTAAGTGTTAAGTATAATTACACGCTAACAAGGGGAACCTTTCAGTGGGCCGGTTTGGATTTTCTTCATATTGAAATATGTTGTGAAGGAGGGTCCCCTGATAACACCTATACCCGGTTTTGGGGGCAGACGGGCAATAGTTTAAAAATTATGACCCAAAATATATTTTAATGTTGCATATATACTTATATGTTAAATCTACCCACACAAGCGTTTGTTTGCCACCTTTTTTTAAATATAGTTCCCACTTTTTTACGGTGGTGGGGGGGGGGGGCTGTAAAGCCTCCTATGGCAAATGGGGGGGGGGGTTGACCCCCCCCCCTTTTAAAGAATGTTTCCACTTTTTTACGGTGGTGGTGATGGGGGGCTGTAAAGCCTCCTATGGGAAATGGGGGGGGGCATTGCCCCCCCCCTTTTTAAGATAGTTCCCACTTTTTTACGGTGGTGGTGGTGGGGGGCTCTAAAGCCCCGTATGGGAAATTAGGGGGGGGGCAACCCCCCCCCCCCATTTGCCATAGGAGGCTTTACAGCCCCCCCCACCATCACCGTAAAAAAGTGGGAACTATATTTAAAAAAAGGGGGCAAACAAACGCTTGTGTGGGTAGATTTAACATATAAGTATATATGCAACATTAAAATATATTTTGGGTCGTAATTTTTAAACTATTGCCCGTCTGCCCCCAAAACCGGGTATAGGTGTTATCAGGGGACCCCCCTTCACAACATATTTCAATATGAAGAAAATCGAAAGCGGCCCACAGAAGGGTTCCCCTTGTAAGTTGTAGTAAATATTTCGACAGTCTTCATATTCTTAAAGTGGGTGTAAAGAGCTTTTATTTGAGGGGTTATACTTTGTTATTATGTGTCAGGGAGCTGAGAAATAAGCATTTGTAAATAAGTCGATTTTGTAGATCTGCAGAGATCTGCTCAGATCTCGACAGATCTGCATTTTGGGACAACATCATATTTTTCACTGGTTTTTGATCTGTGGAAACCGGCAAAGATCTACAATGACTTACAAAGATCTAAAACGATCTACAAAGATCTCTAAAGACCGTTGTAGATCGTGATAGAGATTAAAACATTGAAAATATATTCATTTTCAAAGTTACAATGATCTTCAGAGATCTTTGTAGATCATTGTGGATCTTTGTAGATCTACAGATCAAAAACCAGTGAAAAATATAAATATAAATATAAAAAGTCAGATCTGTCGAGATCTGAGTAGATCTCTGCAGATTTACAATTTTTTCTCGGGTTTGTTCATGATTTTTTACTTTTAATACAATAAGAATAGACTGATATGCAAGAAAAATTGGATTGCATGAATTTGCTTATAAAAAAAATTCTAGTTTTGCGATATAAGGCATTTTTTTAGAATGCCCATAATTTAAATTTTGATAGAAATATCCCCCACATACTGATTTTAAAGGCAACTACTATTAATTAAATACGATTTGTTACGCCACCAGACATTGATTACTGTGAATTTGATGATTATCTTGGGATGGTCAAGGCAGGAGCTATTATGGATCTCAAAATGAATCAAGAGAACATATTAAAAAAAGTGTTTTCATTTCAAAAGAAGTAAAAAAATAAAAATAAACACATATTTAGCTCCTTTGAAGTTAGGCCGCTTGTAATTGCGGTTTTAGATAGATAACGTTATCATATATTTATTATAAGTACAAATTTAAAATTAAAACACAAATATGTTTTCAAAATTAGCATATTATTATTAAAAACAATATTTCTCAAAATAAACAGATAAATAAACAAAAATTGGATCAAAAATAAAACATATTACGTGGGAAAACATCAAAATATGTTATTATTATATAAATATTTTTAATAAAAATCAAAATTGATTATATGAATGGAATGTTTTCAGAAATTATCAGTTAATTAGTTATTAGGTCAATATTACTGACCCTGTGATTGCAATTAACAATGTTCGAAACAAAACAAAAAATGTTAAATTATAGAGACAGGTATAGATGTTATCGTTTCTTTCTAATAGCAAATTTTTGTTGTTTTATAATTTCATCAATGAAACCGTTTACTATTATTTTCAATATTATATTAGGATTTTAATATTGAATTAACTTAATATCGGACGCACGTGTATGAAAAAAAGCTTATGATATAATATAAATGTATTATTTCTTGACGTTCCTTCAGGAGTTTTTCTGAAATATTTCTGAAGAAGACGATATGAGAGTCGAAACGTCACGAAACATAATACGACAACGTGGGCAACAACCTGGAAAGTTAGTTTTATGTACAACGGCCTCGAAAGCCTACAGAAAAAGAAAAAAAGCTTATGATTTATGTTTTAAATAACTACACTGGTAGAAAGGATTTCTCAAACCAAGTAAACCTTGTTTTGTATATAACGAAAACAATATTTTCTTAAGATAAGCAATAATCTCTTAAACCAACTATAGTATTCTTGAACGAAGGAATAACGTAGTTGGATTAAGAAAATATTGTTTTCATTATATACAAAACAAGGTTTTCTTGATCCAATACAGTTTTTTCTGTGTATACAGTTTTTTTTAAATAAATTCTGGAAATTCATATACATATTATGAATTTAGCAAAAATAAAATGAAGGCCTATGACCCCCCCTCTGATTTTTTTTCGAATCGAATTATGCGATATCGGTTTCAGAATTTTGAGAACAGAATATTTTTAACTAAAAGGGGGGAGGCATCATCAAAATCCACCCATTGTTAGCATCTCTCAATAGTTATAGCACCTGAAGAGTATTTTCAAATACCGTTTTTGGAGGATTAAATTTACCTTTTGTAATTTATATTTATAATTAAAAAATATATTTTTTTTTAATTTTCGGTGCTGTGTGAAGTTAACACCCCATTTTAAAAATACGGTTTGGGGGGGGGGGGGTAAATTGACAGATTTTTTTTCAATAAAAGAACTTCAGAACTCTTGGAGTACTATCCAGAATTATTATTTTTTTTCGAAATTTGCGGTGCAACTTCTCACAGGTACTTTTAGCCAAGTCTTTATACGCGTTAAGAAAAATCAATAATGAAATTATAATAACACTCCTTTCTTCCTTTTATTAATCATTATTATGTCATCCTTATTGAAGAATATGCAAATATACTTTACGTTATTAAAGACGTCATGGTTTTGGGTGTGTCGTTAATTCAAATTTTAATTAACTAATTAGTTAATTATTTGTAAAATAATGCTGATAATATAATAACAAATAACAATCCCGATACTTAATTGGTTAATTAATCGTATAAGGACTATAACCTCCAACCTTTATACGTATATTTGTTTTTACTAATTAATTAAAAACATACAAAAAGTTATAAATAAATTTTCTTGCAAGTATTAATGCACTTTACATTTTATTAAAATATCAAATTATTTATTTAAAAAATTACAAACAATGAAAGAAAGACATTCTTTTATGACTCAAATTACTCATATCCATATTTTAACGAGAATATGTAAATTGATGGTTAAATATCTGTCACAAAAGAAACTGTTGAAAAACGAAAAAATATACAATAAAAGTTAATTCGAAAAGACAACTAGCAAAAATAATAATTTACCAACGTTTTGTTATACAAAACAGTAATCATTTTAAATTCAGAATAACTGGCTTAGTAACACACTAGAAAAATATACCTATATGATATATAATTAAAATAAAATGTCAATAAATTTGGAAAACTCGTTTCGAAATGAAAAAAAAAACTATTTATAAAAAAATTTGCATTATTGATATTAGATTTATAATTATATTAATAAATAATTTATTTACATTAAGATAAGACTGTTAATTAGTTGCTATACATATCTCATGGAACTCTTAATTTATCTGTTTCCATGTGTATAAATAATTAATTTGATTCTATATATTTATAAAAAATAAATAATAATAATAATATTGAAACTTTCCGATAGAATGGATTTTAATTCAACAATGTATTTAATAATTTTATCAGCTACAGAAAGAGCTATCAAATACTTCAAGTATTAACAATTTACAATTAGCTACAGTCATTTGTTTGTCAAGTGCAAATAGATCCTTGGCGAATTAATGTCCCGTAACAAATAGTTTTTTTTCAATTTTTTTTATTTACAATTATAGACCGGGAGGCAACGACAAAGGATACCACAGAATCCTTATGGGAAAGGGGTTTCGGTCAAACTTTTTGAAACTTTGGATTATAATAGTCCTTGATGAGTAGATTAAAAGTGTCAATGGGCACTAAGTCCTAAATACTCAAACTTTTAAGATATAGCCCTCTGAAGTTGGGGATCATGATTGTCTTTAATTTACAATATTTTTTTGTAGAACCTTAAATTTCGCTCAACTTTTTATATGTGTTCCCAAAGACATCTATAATCGATTTTCACCATAAAAAAGTCAACTTTTCAATTCATTGAGAAATGACAACACTTAAATCTTATTGTTACGTTTTTTTAATTATAAACAAATCTAATTATTTTATAATAAAAATTGGTTTATAATAAAAAAACGTAATAATAAGATTTAAGTACTGCCATTGGCTAAAGAATTTAAAAGTTTACTTTTTTTATGGTGACAATCGATTATATAAGTCTTTGGGAGCACATACAAATAGTTGTGCAAAAATTAAGGTTCTCCAAATTTTTTGATTGTAAATTAAAGGCGAGCATGATCCACAACTTTAGAGGGCTATATTTTAAAAGTTTGAGTTTTTAGGTCTTGGTGCCTATTGACACTTTTAATCTACTCATCAAGGACTATCAGAATCCAAAGTTTCAAAGAGTTTGACCGAAACCCCTTTCCCATAAGGATTCTGTGGGGTCCTTTGGACATCATAGCAGTCCGCATTTTTATTTTATTTGTTAACTGGGATATAGAAAACTCAGCTAGATGGGTCTAAGGGTACTGCCTTTAGACAAGGATTTTGTAAACATACTGTATCTAATGAACGTCTTTCACAATTTAAGCAGAAAATTCAATTTTCTATAACCGTTTTTATTATCATTTTAACAAAAAATTATTTTATACACACAAAAGAAACTGTATTGGACCAAAAAAATCTTAATTTGTATACATACCTATAATGAAAACAATATTTTCTTAATATAAGAAAAGTAGGTACTAAATAATCCAACTACATTATTTCTTCGTCCAAGAATACTATACCTAGTTGGTTTAAGAATATATTTCTTATCTTAAGAAAATATTGTTTTCGTTATATGCAAAACAAGGTTTACTTGGCTCAAGTAAACCTTTCTACCTGTGTACCTTTCAAAATGGCACCCAAAATAAAAATTTGACTTAAAAAAATTGAATTCGATTTAATTTTGAAAGGTATACAGTTATGGCCAAAACAGTCTTATCTCTTATTTATTAGAAAAAAAATATACTATCTAAAAGATGGCAGCACAATGTATTTGAATAATTTTTGAAGTACTCATAATTTTTTTGTGATATTCCCAATTTATCTCAGATTTTTCTCACTATATTTTCGAAATAAGATAGAGAACATTTTTTTTGTAGATTTCTTGAATTACTATATAGCTCTTATTTGATACCCCGCTAGAAAAAGCTCAATTTCAAGCCGCATTTATTCTCTTAATTAAAAATTATACACACACAGAAGTATTTGAACTTTTACAATATATCGAAAAACAAACTGTACTAGTTTTTATTCAAATTTCGAAAACCTGTATAAATTAATTGACAAAACATGATGCAAACTTTTACAATATTACACTATAACCAAAGACACTGAATTTTTAATGAATTAGTTTAAAATTAAATCCGAGTGTTATATTTTATCTATAAGTTGGCGGCCATGAAATTATATGAAAATGTACGTAGTAACTGTACATACACGCTGTGAACTATGGGTATATTAAAAATCTGTGGCAGGTCAAGGATATTTTGAATATATCAAACAGCTGTCTCCGGGAATTATGCGAAATAAATTCAATCGCTAACGTCATTGTCCTATTGACGTCTCTTTACTTATATAAATTCATAATATCATTTTTTGATTGTTTAATTTATCGGCTATTAACTACTGATACCAAAACAAAATAATTTAGATACAGTAAATTTAGGTTTGTCACATCTTTAAGGTTATCCGATCATTAGAGCAATGTATAGATAAAAGTCTAAAATTTTAATATTTTATTTATAGATAGCTCATATATTTTACTAATTTCTATTTAAAATATTGGACGTATGGTTTTTGAGTAATTGAATATTAAAAATAGAGTTTTTAATACACGATAAATGAGAGAACTTGCCAAAAGTGATCTATTTATTGAAATTCTACACAATTGGCTATATAGGGACGTTTTAAAAGCTAATTATTCGAAACTTCAACCCTTTTAAATACTATAAAAATTATAAAACAAATATATTCACTTGTAATTTATTCAAAATAATGAAAAACTAGCTCTGCCATTACAGAAAATTAGTACATGTTACTATTTTATACAGTTCTGTCTATTTCAATTTTCAAATTAAATTAAACTTTTTTTACTTTTAATAACTAACAAAGTAAAATATTCTATTAAATGTAGGTACATGTCTTCTGAATATAAATTAAAAACAAAATTTTTCGATTCCAAATCTTTTTTTACAGTGTGCTAGACGTATAACCTTAAATAGAATAGAAGAAGGGGCAAAATATTAATTTAAAAATCTTTTATAATTTTGTGTCTGTTTCCACTTATAAACAAACAAAAAACTACTGAACCGATTTCGATGGAACTTTTCACGAAAGACCCTATTATGATAATTACTTAAACTTTTATATAGGCGTAACTAATATATGTAATATTCAACTGAAAGTATTATAATATAGATCGGCCTCTAAAAATAAAATGCCTAGGGTCTTTTAAGGTCTAATAACGGCCCTGGAAACAACCTTCCATTAATAATTGGTGTTTCGATGTTTGTAATTTTTGAATAAATCATTTTTTTTTATATTAAATGTCACAAATATATTAAAAATTGAAGCGCTTATCTGTAATGATACTTACAATTATATAATTATTTAATTTGATATGTAAGTCACATATAATTTACAGCGAAAGTGATTTGAATTGTTTCAAGTGTTATACTTTCTTTAAACGTACAAGTATGTAGATATTATGACATTTAAGTGATAGGTAAAGCTATATGAGGGGTTTGCAGCAACAACGAGTTAACTCCATTTTTATGTCAAACTGAGTTAACAACCGTTTCTGGAGGGAAAAAATCATTCTTTCGTTTGGTTCAACTAAGAATTACTTACCGGTAAAGCTATTGAGGGGTTTGCAGCAACAACGAGTTAACTCATTTTTTAGGCCAAACTGAGTTAACAACCGTTTCTGGGGGGAAAAATCATTCTTTCGTTTGGTTCAACTAAGAATTACCTACCGTTGATAGTTCTCTAGGTATCCGCTAGAATGAGTTAGCTGCTTCATTCGCTTGGGTCAAAATGGAGTTAACTCCAGGAGCTAACTCTTTGTTTTTGGGCTTAGAATTTAGTTAGTAGTGTTAGTACACTCGTTACTGTGTTCTTTCTTGAAATAAACAAATTTTCTTGAAAATTGTTCTTATTCAATGCTTCCTTACTTGAGAAAGAAAATAATTTTCAACTATTTGGGCCAAAAAGGAGTTAACTCCAGAATAAAAATGACTCTTTGTTTTTGGGCTTAGAATTTAGTTAGTACACTCGTTACTGTGTTCTTTCTTGAAATAAACCAATTTTCTTGAAAATTGTTCTTATTCAATGCTTCCTTACTTTAAAAAGAAAATAATTTTCAACTATTTGGGCCAAAAAGGAGTTATCTCCAGAATAAAATTGACTCTAGAATTGCGAATTTGACGAATTTCTCAATGGAATTTGGCCAAAACATGTGGTCGGTGACAAATAATAATTGGACGAAGACAAAGGCGATTTAAATACATTCTCAATTTTTAAACAGTTTTTTTCTATTTTCCCACAAACTATAAAAACTGGAGATAACTCCTTGTTGCTGCATACACCTCTATTGTAAAACTTAAATGATATGTCATAAAATTCACGTGAAAAATATCGTCAAGTTGAATAATTCAAATTTTTTTTTAACGCCCTTTATTTGGAAAGTGGCTTAAGCCATATTTTATTCTTTAACAGTTTAAACATACCTATTAAATAAACATTTATATTTTTTACGACAAAATATCAACGATGTAAAAAAATTAATGATTTTTACTCTTCAACACAAAAAAAATATAATAATTAAAGTTACATAAATTAATAACATTACAGTTTAATTATCCATTAATATAAAAAACGCGTTTAAATTTTAATTATACTCACAACGGTATTACGTATTAAAGCCTCGTCCACACTGCCCGTTTTAAGTCGCGATATATCAGTAGTTGTAATTAGCTACCTATAATTTCATATTGCTAACAAATAATTTGCTCTCTTAATCGGACCATGTGAAAATCGTTTTTTTCTCTTAGAATTCGTTATGTTTATTTATTTAATTGCAGGCGTATAATTCGTTTGCTCGCTCCTTACTCGCTCAATCGGGTAGTGTAAACGCGGCTTTAAGATATACAAAAACGAATTGTGATAATAACCTATCATTAATAACATAAAATGCTTTATTGCAGTTGATCATCATCCAAGACTGTGAAGGTTGCTGCAGGACGGCGCCACTTTAAACACATTACCTACTTGTAGATAACTTCGTGGAAACCAAAGAGATTTTATCAAATCGACACCATGGGTAGTATAACAGGTATGTAGTATTTTTTTTATTTAATTTCTTTAGTGTTCGTGTTCTGCAATTTTTGTATTTGGTATAAAGGGTAAGGTCGAATTGAAACAAAAAACTATTTTTCATAAAAATAAAGATATGTGATTTGTTATGAACACTGTGGAATTAATTAGTGTGTTATTGGAAAAAGTTCAGGCGCGTATGCAATTTTCTTTAAAGAGGATGAATTTTTAATAATTTTTTTTCTCTACCAGTTTTAAATTTTTATTTCGAAATTTCTAATACTCTCAGTGCCTCGTAAATAAAAAATAATTTCAACAATCGAAACAGGTTAAAACTAAAATAAAAAAAATTACGCCCCCCCCCCCCAGGAAAATAATAACATTTTCTAGAAAATTTACCACAACAAAAAAAAGTCATGTATAAAGTATAATTGGTTTAATTATATTTTCGATCTAATAAAAAAAATCTAGTGGAAATATGCAATTATTGAAGTATTTGGAGTTAACGGAATTGGTAATAAAATAATGAATTTTTAACATAAAAAACAAGTGATAAGACCGTACATACACACACAATGTATTAAAAAACCCGTTCGGCAAGTATTCCTGGCGCTGATAGTTAATTTGCATTGCAAAGAGGATGCGTGCTGCCAGTGGCGTACTGTTAATAAGAATTTAAAAAATATTATTATTCATACAAAAAAATAATTATTTTGCTATTTAAATTTTGATAAATAGTGCAACTATAAATATCCCCCCTCCCTCCAAAAAATATTTTTTCTGTCTATCTCTATATTTAATATTTAATTCTGAACCCTTAACTTAACTCTAAATTAGTCTAGATAACAAAAAACCTTTTGAATTCATTTAAAATCTTTCTTTGTTTTGTGTATATTTTTTTCAATACGTTTTATTTTTTTCGCCGCTACTGTGTATGTGTACTTAAAATATGCTGTTAGTGGTACTGGTCAAGATATCGAAACAGAATATTAGCCAATCTTCAAATAACTTTCGGAATGAATTATATACAAGAATTTGCACAAAAACTGTACCTACAGTTTTTTTTATATCTCGTTTTTTGTAATTATAATATCATAAAGATGTATGTTTAAGCGATAAAAAATAATCAGGTATCATCACGGAAAAAAGTGGCTTTAAAATCTCATCAGGTGATACAAAAATTGTATCACCTGTGAAGTCAACAGAGGTGATGCTAAATTTACGCCACCCGGTGATACAATTTTTGTATCTAATGTATTTTAAATGGGACTAACTTGACGGTGACTAAACTATAGATACTACCGTTTATTTAGTGGCTGTCAATGTATAACCTAAAATTAAGCGACATTAAAGTTAGCAGTCATATATGTGACATAATTAATGATAATATTAAAAAAAAATAATTATCATTAATTTATAATATATTAATAATTGTATTTGACAATATATTAACTTTATATATAATATATATTTCTGTTTTACATTCATAATTATCAACATCGATGATAAATGGATTGGTGGACTTGTGTTCAACTTAAAAAAAGATTGAACATCTCATTTTTTTTTTAATAACAACAAATAGTTTCAATGAGATATCAAAAGTTTAAAATTTTGAAATAATTAATTAAATTGTAAGTAAAATTTAAACAATTGTAAACAATACATTTTAAATTGAAATGAACTGTTGATATACGTACCCTCAAACCTTGAAATGTATTTTTCAAGACAATAATTTCTCAACATAGAACACACAAATTCATCGGCCATATTTTAAAAACTTCTTTTTTAAACAATTCTCAATATATATAAAAAACACATGTGACACCAAACATCAACAACAAATATAACCTCTACAATATTCAGGCGGGCAAAGCGAAACATACTATATGTGGATCGCCGGTAACTCGCACGCGCATGCGTGTAGGGCACGCATAATTTGCTTCACGGTGATGTAAAATCTACATCACAGTGATACAATATTTGTATCACCTCGATGCAAAACTAACGCCACTCGTACCATTGAATTTTTACGTCATTTGTGATACAAATTTTAAATCATCTTTTTTTCCGTGATTAAAGTTTACATTAATAAATTAATAATCCTAGGGCAGATCAAAATTCTACTCTTTCCTATTTTAAAAATTTATAGTATACTATTTATAAATACACCTATTCTGCATAAATTATTTGTAACATTATAAATAAATATGCTCAGACGCGTCAGCAGAAATTTTTTCATAAAGAGGAGGGATATAGATAAGTAACTTTTTCTACAAATAGATTATAGAATATAGTATTGCATCTAGTTTCTCGATCTCGGGGGATGATGGAGGGGGGAGGGGGGCAGTGCCCCACTTTTTAATCGTAAATATTTTAACACATTTTTTTTAATTTTTGCACAATTTTCATTTATTATTTTTTGTCGATGCAAAAATAATATTGTATAGCCTATTTTCACGATTCAAAATTTAAATGGCACATAGTTTTACATTATCTATTTATAATTATAACCAGCATGATAAACATAAAAAATGCATTTTATGCCTCCCACATTTGCACAAATTTGTATTTTTTTAAATAACGTAATGAATACCAACTTTATAAAATTATATATTCATCTAATTTATACAATAATTGCAATATATTATATCAAGTTAGCCTTGATATACTTCCTAATCAACAGAATTCTGCAAAAAAAAAAAAACACTACGTTTTTAACAAAACAGGCGCTATATTAAATTCGAAGAACTCAAATTGCTATAAAAAACCGTTTACTTGCTAGCGGGAATCCCACTCTACAGATATAATTATTTGTTATTTAGTTTTTCGTAGAACTTTTTATACCATATTTGTCAATTGCTTATTTTAATCTATCTGCCACTTGTTTTCTACGGGATGCATTTTTTAAGATGAATTCTTTACTTTATTTTTTCTTCGAATTTATATAATTATTATTCATAGTTTTCATAAATCGACTTCTAATTTATAAACTAATATAAATAATAAAGAAAATAAAGTATTTTGCTAAAAAAGTGCTGAACCAATTTGTATGAAATTTTCACCAACATATTCCTTATTACAATACCATAGGTGTAAACAGTAAAAACAATTAGACGCAAGCCGGAGAAAATTTATTATGATTCAATTTATATCCAGCCTATGAATTTGCACTTATGGGACACCTATATAAATATAAATATGCTGCTTCTGTATTCTGACAACTTTTGCATATAAAGTTTTCTTCTATTTAAACTTTGACACACTTTTGGGTCTTTCTGTATGTAAATAAATCTGTAAATTCTGTACAAAATATTTTTTGAGTGTATGTGTCGTTTTAAAAATTGCTGAACCGATTTTTATGAGATTTTCACTGCTAGAAATCCTTCTTTAACAAAATGTAAGCGCAGTAACATACTGGTTGCTTGAGTATTATCAAATTTCGAAATATAAGTCGTGTGGAAAAACACGAAAGTTTAAAAATTAAGTTAATCGTCATATCAGAAAATTATTAACGAAAATATTTTAGGTTATATTTTATTATTTTATATGAATTAAAGTAGGTCTTATCAAAATTATATTAATATTAAATATTGACACACTTATTTATACCTAATATACCAACGTTGCAACAAATACAATTAAAGTGCTTTCGTAATGATTTGCGTACATACCTAATTTCTTAATGCATTATCGACAAACAGTAGGTAAGGTAGGTACCTGCTCAGTTAATAACGTCACATACTAACACATGCACATATAGGATGCACATGGACATATATGTATACTTACCTACAAATGCATAAACTTTTTGCACATTTGTATACATAATTATATGTGCATACGTACTGAGTTCATACATACTTAATTACAGTGGCTTAACAGTAAGGTACATAAGTACTGTGCAGTAAGCAGAAATATAACACGGGGAAACTCATGTAGTCATAATATGTATTTATAGGCATAGACGGATTTAAAGTTACTCACTCGTATTGTAAGAGTTCTGACAATGCGATCACGACTCACTCACAGCCGTATTTCATGATTTTATTTTATTAATCAATATCATTGATTGATACTTAATTCATATAATTCATATTAGTGATCATTGCTAACTTTGTTATTATTGGAGCTAGAAGATCGGTTAAATGGGCAAAGTATCAATATATTTTACGGTGTCAAAAAAAAAACAATTGAATATCGAATTTCAGAGATATATTGAAATACAACTTTTTTAAAATGGAATAGCCTGTATATTATTATTGGATTTTGTGGCTGAGAATGTTCTCTTTATAAAAATTTGATACATGTATCATGGTAAAATTGATAGAAAACAAGTTATAACAAGTATAAAATGAATAGAAAATATCGAAAAATAGTGTGCTATGTTGATTTGATAAAATACAAACAAATGATAAAAAATTTAAAACAATAAGTGCCTTATTTCGCAGATTTTTAACGTTTTTTATATTATTCATAAAAAATATAATTAATTATTTTATATAATATAGGTCGCCACAACGTTTGTTGTAAAATATTCCCTTACAAAGATTTATCTCAATTTGCTTTAAAAAATCGTAATTGCTATTTACTTTGACATATTAAATGTCATTTTGACAATTTATAGCAGAAAAATTTAGATTTCAATTGAAATTGTCAAAAAATAAAAAATATACGACATAATAACCAGGTGCGTATTTAGAAAAATGTCGAATTGATATTTTTTATTAAAATTGTATGAAAATTAAATGGTTAACCAATGACAGGTAGTTCATCCGAATACTTTATCGGTTTTTATTTAAATTGTTCAATAATTAACTACATTTGATGAATTTAGCACATACTTGGCTGATGTTTTTTTGCTTGCTAAAAAATATATTTATTAAAAAATTGCGGTTTGGTTAAAAATGGCGACGTTGTCATAACTATCCAGGTATATGACCTTTATATCTGCATATTACATATAAAATGTGTGTTAGTGTGAAGGACAAACACGCCTGCAATGTGAGAGAGTAATTATATTGCTATGCACAGATTATTGCCTAGTTCTTATATATACGAGTATACCCACGTGATCTATTGTATCTACAATAGTTTAAAACGCATTTACTACGCTTGTTTTCATATAAACATTTACAATAATTTATATAAACATTTAATTAGATCCCTACCAATCTGCGAAGATATTTAACTGAATTAATTATTAAATTTCAAAATCAAATTTTATTTACCTAAATAAATCAGTTGTGAATTTTACTTAAAACAGGTCTATCTTAAGGGGTCATCCATAAATTATGTAATACGTTATGGGGGGAGAGGGGTCTAAAAAGAGTCACTTGTGTCATCACATCTAAAAAATAAAAAAATAAAAAAAAATTTAATTCTAAGAGCAAAAATATGAAGAAAAATTAAAAACTAATAAGTTGTAACTCAAGACCGGAAGAGAGTTTTTGGGAAAATTTCAACGTGCATGATAAAATTTCACATAAATAAAAATAATATAAACAGTCAAGTACAATGAAAAAAATGATTTTCGTTGATTTTGAGTAGGTACCTATTTAGTGTTTCAAAATTTGTGTGACGTCACAACAGGGAGAGGACAAGGCTGAGGGAGGGGTCAAAAACATAATTTATGGATGTTACCTAATTTAGATCATAGAATCTTAACAAATTATAAAAGTAAAGCAGATTTCTGATATAATTGATAAAACAGATCACTCCCTGCCAAATTTCATCAATTTCGATTAAACAGTTTAGCCGTGAAAAGGTAACAAACAGACAGTCAGATACACTGGTAGAAAGGATTTCTCAAACCAAGTAAACCTTGTTTTGTATATAACGAAAACAATATTTTCTTAAGATAAGCAATAATCTCTTAAACCAACTATAATATTCTTGATCGAAGGAATAACGTAGTTGGATTAAGAGTATGTTTCTTATATTAAGAAAATATTGTTTTCGTTATATACAAAACAAGGTTTTCTTGGTCCAATGCAGTTTTTTTTTCTGTGTAGACACACTTTTACATTTATAATATCAGTATGGTTATAATGGAAAGGACACACCTTTTTAAAAATTAATTAGATATCATTTTATGTATACCTATACTTCCCATAATAATATCTATCTTGTTTATTTTACAGTTTTGTCAACAAATTTCAATATTAAAAAAATGATGTGTCATTTTGATTATCAGTGTCGAATATCATTGTACTTAATACTGATCATATATCGGAAAAATAATTTAGTTAATTATAATAGATTACATTATCAATTTTATATAGGCTTCAATTAGTTTTGCTTATACATGAAATTACCATGTAATGATTAAACAGTGTATTCCAAGTTGATTAATTACTAATTTTTATTTAAAATATGGGACGTATGGTTTGTGAGTAATTGGATATTAAAAATAGAGTTTTTAACCCACGATAAATGAGAGAACTTGCCGAAAGTGCTTTATTTATTGAAATTCTACACAATTGGCTATATTGAGACGTTTTAAAAACTAATTATTCGAAACTTCAACCCTTTTAAATACTATATAAAAATTATAAAACAAATATATTCATGTGTAATTTATTCAAAATAATGAAAAACTAGCTCTGCCATTACAGCAAATTAGTACCTACGTGTTATTATTATATACCGTTCTGTCTATTTCAATTTTCAAATTAAATTAATTTTTTATTACTTTTAATAATTAACAAAGTAAAATATTCCATTAAATGTAAGCACATGTGTTCTTAATATAAATTAAAAACAAAATTTTTCAAATCCAAATCTTTTTTACAGTGTGCTAGACGTATAACCTTATTATTGTATTCCATGAACGTAAAACAAAATACTAGTGACTATTTTATCAAATTTTGTGGCGGCATTTCAAAATGCACCAATGGCATATCATTAAATTTCATTTTATGAAATTAATTTGTAATTAAAAAAATGTAAATCCTTTCAACTTTCAATTGCTCTTTTGTTTTTCATATAAATGCCTTTCAAATCACAACACAATGTATATTAGAAATGTATTTGTGTACTGTACATACATTAAAAAATGTTTTGTTAAAAAATAAATACAAATAACAAAACTTTCATTGTATTTATAAACAATACCAGCCTGTCTGTCTCTGTGTAATTGGTTTACAAATTATCTCAAGACCAATAACTGAATTTGCTGAGACCAAACAGCTTTATTGCTAAACTATATTTAGCTTTTAATTAAATAAAGGTATCGGATAACCGCATCGACTACAATTCGTGAAACAATAAGTACATAATATTTTTTGTGTAATGTATATGTTTATTTACAATTTATTTATAAAATAAATGATCTTGGGGCAATGTTTGCAGGTTCAATCTCCTGTGGAGAAGCTGGGGGTTGAAAAAGTGGATCTTAATCCTTTTTATAATCTAAGAAAAACAGCTTATTTGACATATATGTGTATAAACGATTTTCAAATATTGTAGATATTTGAAAAAAAAAATGTTATGTTTAATTAAATGAAAAGTTTACTAAAAAATTATTGTTTATATAGTCAGTTATGATGTTTCTTCTTGTTTTCTTATCTTTAAGTTGATATTTCTATGGGAAGTTTCAATTTAAACCATGACATCTATCTCAAATAGTTTGTGTTTTCGATTTCGTTAAAAGTATTGTTTATCGTATAGAAATTAATGTGAAAAGTTGAATTTTTCAAACCGCTGGTCTGTATCTCAACCCGTTCTCGAGATATGGCCTCTCAAAGTTTTAGTTTTTTCAAAATTTTTGAGAAAAATGCCCATAACTTTTGAACATGTGGTCGGATTTGATTTTTGTTGACAACTGTCGATTTTTCACATTTTTTTTCCAAATTTTCAAGTATTATACATCATGTCATTATATAGATTTTGACACGCTGAATCAGAATTCGTCGACAAAAATCAAATCCGATCACACGTTCAAAACTTACGGCCATTTTTCTCAAAAATTTTGAAAAATCGAAAAATTTGAGGGGCTATATCTCGAAAACGATATGTGATACAGACCTGCGGTTTGAGAATTTAAACTTTTCACGTAATTTTCTATACAATAAACATACTTTTAACGAAATCTAAAACACAAAAAATTTAGTCAGATTTCATGGTTCAAATTTCAACTTTCATAGAAATATCAATTCAAATACATTTTAAAATTTAATTCATAACATAATTTATTGAATTATGTAACGGGCGTGAGTACATAAATACAATTCGCGAGCAAAAATTATTCCCACGCCCAACTTAATCCATAGTGATACCAAAAATTTGTAAAAAGCTTGAAACAAAAATGACGGGTATATCTTAAAACTTCAATAATGCGGTAAAAAAAATAAAAAATAAAATTCCTCCCGAAGATTTCAACTACATGAAGCTATAACTTCTAAACTTATAAGGCCTATTTCACACATATACGGTTTCATTCGGTTCGTTTTCGGTCGCTGCCGACAAGTGTGAAACGATAATTCAGTTTATATTCGGTACCTAATAGAAACCGTACAGAACTGAATACTCCCTCCACACGGACAGATTTCATCAGGTTTCAATTCGTGTCCAGGGAACACAAAGCAATGAACGCGTTCACACATACTCGGTTTAGTTTTGGTTTTAACCTGATAGTGAGTGTTATTTTTTTTTTAAGTTTTGTCGCGGATTTTCTAATAAAATGAGCGGTTTTCTAGATGTTGATGTGGATCGTCTTCATGCTTTTTAGCTTCGGGAAAAAATTGTGTAGAATGCTCCAAATTCCTGCTGTAAAGTGATGAGAGGGTGCTCGCAATGAATTCTAGTATTTATCCTTCATATTTCAATTTTTTTATAGAGAAACAACATGGCAACAACTTGCTTTCTCTCCTTGATAACTACTGAATTTACGGAAAAAAATAAAACCTAATATGAACCGTATGAGAACCGTGTATGTGTGAAAGGGTTTGATTCGTTTTCGGCTGAAACCGAAAACGAACCGAACCGAATGGAACCGCGTATGTGTGAAACAAGGCTAACGCACTACTTCTTAAGTAGTTAGGCTTATCTCGCTTTAGCATTAAATACATAACATGTTTATGTAAAATACATAATATTTAATCCAATCAGCTTAAAACGTGATTGTGCTACAAGTGTTATATTCCAACACGCGCGCATAAATACTGGAGTAGGTATGTAAGCTCATGTCTCGACGCGCGACAGTATCTGGCATTGGGCATTCGACCATTGACGGACGCCAGCGATATTACCTCGGACAGGTGACAGGACGCCTCTAACGTGACGCTGTCACACACACAATCACAATCACACATACATTAAATATACATTTGCAAACGATATTATGCATGATTTTACGTCAACACTGCAAATAAATAAACTATATATATATTTTATAATAACTTGGAACGAACTGGTCAATTGAATTAAATGCATTAAAAAGACCTTATAATTAAATGTAGCTGTAAAAATGATAATAATGTGCACTGTCACGAAGAATACACGAGACTTGAAAATTTTAAGGAAATCGGACGACAGGAAATTAGTTAAAAATTTGTTACAAATTTTGAAAAAAAGTTAAGTATTTTGTTAATAAAAAAAATAGTATTTCGCTGATTTTATTTGTTTAATGCTTCCTTGATCTAGTAGCTTTCTATCATACCGTCGAATGGCGTCGAACATTAAGGAGGGTAGTTACGTCGAACCAGTTGGAATATTCTTACTGAAATTTCTTACAATTATTTAATATAAATCATCGAAATGAATGAAATACTGAAATTTTTTGTCCAACTCATTTTTAAGAAAATAAATTTAAACTTCAGTTGTAATACATGATATGTTAAATTACACTTGATGAAAATAGATTGTTAAAATATAGATAGTTGATAAAAATCAATTTAAAAAAACAGTAAGATTGATTTGAAAATTAATTATATTGTAAAGTATACATTTATGTAATTATTTAAACATTAAAAAAACAATATAAGAAACTAAAAAAATATGTGAAGTGATCACAACAGCGCTGGCATTGTAAAATGAAAAGTAAAATGACAAATACTTGAGTGCAACTGAGAAAGACAAGTCATAGTTTTGGCTACAGCGTTCACTGCGTCCTACCCCACCACCTACCCCGCAAAAGTAACTCCCAAACCTTCTTAAGTTAAAAATGTCTGATATGTATTAACTATACTTAAACATAAATCAGTGGAAGCGATTCACAAAACAACGTTTCGTAAAGGTTTACATAACAGCGGCGTTTCCTTGAGCGCGACCTTGGTGTCGCACACACACACACACACACACACACATGTGGGTAGGAGCGTCCCGACGTGATAGACGGACGTCGCACCGACCGTCATCGCCGCGCGGTCGCTATACTATAATTAAACTGCGCTTGTCTGTATCTGGGTGTTTGTGTGTACGCATGTATAAGTATATACACATATACATACTTTTATCAGAATTATATTAATATTTAACGATTATATATGTTTTTATCCGTATATTAAATTTTACTGTGAACGATGCAATAATTTATAAAATTGATAGCCAATTGTAGTTATTTTTAGAAATAATTGTTGCTAACGAAAATGATAATAGCTGAAGTGGGTAATCCACTTCTTAAGTAGTTATCGTTTAATACAGTTTTACCTGCACAGATAACAAAAAAAAACTAAAGAATTACAGTTTTTCCCTGTACATCCTGGATAGTAAGTGACAACTATTATTACAAAATATTTTTTACTTTCTGAGACTAATAATATAATTTTAGGTTGTAATGTTTGAAGTTTATCCATTAATTTATATTGAGTATTATTGCAGTTTCAGATTGTAAAAAAATTATGGGGCTAGTCAGTGCCGGATTTACCGAATGTGATGCCCTAAGCACTAATCATGTAAAGGCCCCCTTTTTGTAATTTTGACGACCTTTTTTTATTAGTCGACGCCAAAATTCTGATGACCTTTTTTTAGTCACCACCATAAATTTACATTTATCCCAATTAACTGCAATTTTACGCTGATGCCCCCAGATGGTGCCCTCAAACATCGGGTGCCCTAAGCAGTTGCTTCTTTTGCTTATTGGTAAATCCGGCACTGGGGCTAGTAATGAGGCGGGGGGAGAACACGTACTATATAACGAGAAAAAACGTACTAACGAAATATTTTAACATGGAGTCTTATATAAGAATTCCGAGAATTAAGAAAAAGTACCATGACGAAAAACTTATTAAAAAAACATACTACTAATAGATTGCACTATAATTCACTATATTATTAATTTTTAAAACAGAAACTCTCAACGCGATTGTTGATATCGTATCGGTCTCATCTCGACATGTATTATTTTTATCTACAAACAATTTTTCTACTGAAAATCCGATCAAATTCTATCGGAAAATCCACAACAAAATTTCTACAACTGTATACAATTTAATTGAAACATAAAAAATACCCATTTCAAAGAAAACTAGTGCAGTTGCATTTGCTATGCACATCTTATCTTAAAACATGTATGAGTGAGAGAGACGGATAGAGTCATTAATGGCGCTCTCACCTATGCACATGATGTCGATATAAATAAATAAAATTCACAGTAACTTTGTTAAAGTGTCACTTTTGAAGAACTTTGAATATATTTTCTGATACGTGTTTAAAAACTAAAAGAACGTGCCTTCATTTAATTTTAACAGTCATGCTAAAAATAGCTATGAAATACTAAAAAAAGTATTTAAATTTATTTTTCATATATGCAATTTTAAAGGACACCGCAGAATCCTTATGGGAAAGGTGTTTCGGTCAAACTCCTTGAAACTTTGGATTATGATAGTCCTTGATGAGTAGATCAAAAGTGTCAATGGGCACTAAGTCCTAAAAACTCAAACTTTTAAGATATAGCCCTCTGAAGTTGGGGATCATGATTGTCTTTAATTTGCAATAAAAAAATTTGTAGAACCTTAAATTTCGCTCAACTTTTTGTATGTGTTCCCAAATACTTATATAATCGATTGCCACCATAAAAAAGTCAACTTTTCAATTCATTTTCAAATGACAACACTTAAATCTTATTGTTACGTTTTTTTAATTATAAACAAATCCAATTGTTTTATAATAAAAAATTGGTTTATAGTAAAAAAAACGTAATAATAAGATTTAAGTACTGCCATTGGCTAAAGAATTTAAAAATTTACTTTTTTATGGTGACAATCGATTATATAGCCCAGGCAATAGACTCAAAAAAACGGTCAAACTAAGAAAAAATTCCGACCAAGCTGGATTTTGGTGGAGACTTTTATTTTGATGTCCTAAACATACCCTAAAAAGTCCCCATGATTTGGATGGCGGGTTTTTATTTTTTAGGGGGTAAAGGGGGGCTGATTCTAGTTTTTTGCAAATATCTCAAAAATTATTAATTTTTCGAGAAAAATTGTTATGAAGAAAATTGTAGCTTATAAAATTCTACACAAAAAAGGTATTTATACTTTTTTCGTATAATCAAAACTTTTTAAGTAAACTGTTAACCCAGTCAAGGGTACAGTGAAGAGTGCCAAAATCCGAACATTTAGGGGCAAGCAATTTTATGTTTGATTATTATAGATTTTTGGGCGTAGAATTCGAAAAAAATATCCTAAACTAGCGAAAAGTAGTGCCACACCCTTAAAAAAGGGGTTGAAGGGTGAAAACCCCGTTTACAATATTTTTTTCAATTTTTCTCAAAATCTAAATCGATGACGGGGTGTTTTTATGGTTGATATTTATTGGGGACACTTGGACGAATCGATCGGGACCACAAATATTGAATTTGACAGAAAAATACTCTTTCTAGAGAGTTTAAAAAAATGTAAAAATGTTTATTTCGAAGAAAAAATTTAAAAATTAATAATTTTTGTTCAAATCAAAATTGATCTCAAATTGTTTCTGAAGTTCTCAAGAATACTGATCAACCATAATTTAAAAAAATATTAATATTTTAACCAATGAAAATCGCTAATGTTTAAGGGTAGGTAACGTAATTTTTTTTATCAATTTTTACAAGCTTTTACTTAACTCAAATGCTATGTAACTATGTCACTATGTCCCGTGGTACAAATCTTGCGACCGATTTTTAACGAACTTCCCGTCGTACGATTTTCGTCAAATTTTGAAATATGGTGTATTCTCCGTGACAATGCACTTTTTTATCATTTTTATAGCTATGTTATTTTATTATAAGGTCTTTTTTGATGTATCTAATATAATAAAATAACTTGCCTTCGTGATCAAGTATTATTTCATAATTCAAATTATTTCGTAACCATGGTTTGCTTCGACAATAACATTTATTATGTTTTGTCAAAATATTTTACAATATAATATTCGAATACAAATAATTTATAATAATACAAATAAAAACTGCTGAGTGAAGATTATAAATTATAAATTGAAGAAAATTATTGAAAAATTATCGAATTTTATATAAATATCAGGTATGTATTATAAATTTTATTTGTAGTGATTATATTGACATATAGAAAAGTTTTAGCCGTTTTAGCTTTATTTTTTCATTTAAATGTATGTATAATAAATATGTATTATAGTATCGCATTTTATTATTATTATATCATCCTATATGCATACCTGTATATGTTATATATTGTTATGGCATTATTGAAAATATTAAATACAAATTAATTTATGTTAGTGTAATTTTGAAGATCTAAATAGGTATTGTTTTTCTAAGAGACGCGAGTCTAAATTTACAATGGGGGAGGGGGTCATGGTCTGTGAAATAGACAAAAAAAGTTACTTTTGTATATTTAATAAGCATTTTTCTATTTAATTTGCTTTACTTTTTAGGTTTGTGTGGGGTGTCATTTCACCATGCCCCCTCCCCTGGATCTGCGCTTCATTTCTAAAGAAGCTAATATACAATCAAAACGTTAGTGTTCATTTTAAAATAAAAACTAAAGATTGAAGTAAGACGTTTGATTATTATAAATAAATGACCAACTAAACTGCGAGTCACGTTTGATGTTATAAATGCCTTCTTCCTTCATATACGAGACTAAATAAACATTGGACACTGATTGTGAGGTAATATTTTTATGTATTCAGAGACAGTTTCGTATATTAATTTTCATAAAAGTGTAATGTTCATTCTATGTAGGTATTTCAATCAATATATTTCGATCAGATTTAAAAAATATCGGTATGGAGAACCATACATGACTTCCATGTTCTGTAATATATTTTACAATAATTTTTAATATAAAACTCACCTTTGTATTATAAATATTAGTTTTCTAATATTCTAATGTCAGTTGTAGAATACACATTTTTGTAGAATAATAATTATGTGACATTTGAATTTAACTGCGTTTCTTTCCATGGCAACATGAATTTAATAGTATTTAAAATTAAAATTTTGTGGGTGATTTTCACCCCTTTAGTGGCTTTTTCGATACGATTATGAATTAAGGGCTCCTTAGATTTTATTGAACTACAAGTGTACCAAGTCTTATCAAAATTGGTGAGATACTAATCACTTTTCAGACAATAATTGGTACAAAATTTCGAATATTTCGGAAACCCCTAATTCGATTAGCACCAAAATCAATAGGTCTGGAGTACTTACTGAGACAAACATTTTCCCCAAATATAATTTAAATCGGTGCATATTTACAGTAGTTATCGTGAACGGAAGAAAATTCTACATCCAGACAGACACACAGACAGACATACAGACACACGCACAGCCGCCTTGTGGAAATTAACTTTTTTTGCGTTTTGAAGTTAGTACAATCAGAATCTGCTCTTATCTCGGACATAATTTTTTGACGGTATTACAATACTGCCATTTCTTCGAACATGGAAGTAAAAAGGGTTTTTAGTCTTATGCAGACCCTGAGAGAGCTTCAACGGGGTTTGGGCCAGCCCACATTTTGAGGGACCCCCCCCCCCCCCCCTTCGCCCGAGCGTAAGGACATTCCAAACAACTTTCGTACTAGTAAAATTCTTATATCTTCCTGATATTATTTAGTATTAAAAACCGTGAGGTTTTTTTAAGTACTTTTTCTACAAGGTGTGTTTTTTTTGTAGTATATTTATGTTTTTTAAATAATCTCTATTAAAAATAGTATTAGTATCAAAAAATGTAAAAATGTAAAATATAAATAATTTTCAGGACGCCGAGGCCCCTGATACCAGGACCCGGGACATATGGCCCTCCTAGCCCCCCCCCCCCTCTATCTGGGCCTGGTCTTATGATGCAATGAATATAATATAATAGAAAAATAAATAACTTTTGACTAAAAATGGATAAAATAAAATTAGAAAAAAAAAACTTTTTTAAAAAACAAGCTTTTACATATAATAAACCTACATATGCACTAAAAAGTAAAAAATAAGTTTTTTTTTTCACAAAGTCTTCCAGAATTCGTATGACTAAAAAAGCTTGTGGCGTTCATTTAATATTTAATGTAATATTTAGAAATATAAAAAATGTCGAAAATATCAATATTGGAAAAATCTATAGTAGATCAAATATTAATGTAATGTTGATACTAAATAAACCTGAAACTCAATGTATGTTAATGTTTTGAAATATTAATTTATAAAATAGATAAGGTAGTATTTCTTTTCGGTATTTCTTAGCCCTTTTTCACATGATAAATCTTGAAGCCAAAATATTCCTGTAGTTTATATCAAATTATCCAGGAATTTAATGTACAATTTAAAAATATTAATTGAAAGATGATAAGGTAGTATTTCCTTTATGTTGAATATAATTTCAAAATATTCACAGGATATAATATTTTATATTATATTTGATATAAATTATGTACATAATATATGGAATTTTATGGAATATTACGAAATATTCATTGAAAGTAGCTAATGTAGTTTTTCCGTTGAGAAACTCTTAGCCCTTAATTCTATTTTGAATCTAGAATTCCAAATATTTCATGTAATATTTTGAAATAAAAATTTAAGGTACATAAAATACTCTTAACACTTTTTTTCCTATCTTGAATCTAGATTACTAAATATTTCTTTCATGTGCGATAAATTAACCAGGAATTTAAAATACTAAATTAAACTAGCAGAAGGTACTTTGTCCTATTTGAATCTAGATTTCCAAATATTAATGTATACATATATGTATAATGTATATACATTATACAATATTATACATATATGCATTTTAACATAATATTAATGCAATTTAATGGAAGATTTGAAAATATTAATTTATAGTAGATAATGTAGTTTTTCCTATATTGATATTTTCGACATTTTTTATATTTCTAAATATTACATTAAATATTAAATGAACGCCACAAGCTTTTTTAGTCATACGAATTCATTTTTTACTTTTTAGTGCATATGTAGGTTTATTATATGTAAAAGCTTGTTTTTTTAAAAAAGTTTTTTTTTCTAATTTTTATTGATGAAAATATTAATATTTTTAAAAATTATGGTTGATCAGTATTCTTTAGAACTTCAGGAACAATTTGAGATCAATTTTGATTTGAACAAAAATTATTAATTTTTAAATTTTTTCTTCGAAATAAACATTTTTACATTTTTTAAACCCTATAGGAAGAGTATTTTTCTGTCAAATTCAATATTTGTGGTCCCGATCGATTCGTCCAAGTGTCCCCAATAAATATCAACCATAAAACACCCCGTCATCGATTTAGATTTTGAGAAAAAATATTGTAAACGGGGTTTTCACCCTTCAACCCCTTTTTTAAGGGTGTTGCACTACTTTTCGCTAGTTTAGGATATTTTTTTCGAATTCTACGCCCAAAAATCTATAATAATCAAACATAAAATTGCTTGCCCCTAAATGTTCGGATTTTGGCACTCTTCACTGCACCCTTGACTGGGTTAACAGTTTACTTAAAAAGTTTTGATTATACGAAAAAAGTATAAATACCTTTTTTGTGTAGAATTTTATAAGCTACAATTTTCTTCATAACAATTTTTCTCAAAAAATTAATAATTTTTGAGATATTTGCAAAAAACTAGAATCAGCCCCCCTTTACCCCCTAAAAAAATAAAAACCCGCCATCCAAATTATGGGGACTTTTTAGGGTATGTTTAGGACATCAAAATAAAAGTCTCCACCAAAATCCAGCTTGGTCGGAATTTTTTTTTAGTAAAAACCTTTATTTCCTGGGCTATATATAAGTCTTTGGGAACACATACAAATAGTTCTACAAATTTTTTTATTGCAAATTAAAGGCGAGCATGATTCTCCAACTTTAGACGGCTATATCTTAAAAGTTTGAGTTTTGAGGACTTAATGCCAATTGACACTTTTAATCTATTTATCAAGGACTATCAGAATCCAAAGTTTCAAAGAGTTTGACCGAAACCCCTTTCCCATAAGGATTCTGCGTGGTCCTTTGTATATTGATTTTATTTTGACGATATTTTTGCTTACAGATGGTGAGTTTCTTACAATTTTTTTAGTTATTTACAAAATTTAGGCTTACACATTTTTTATTTTCTCTAGAAATACGTTAAAATTGGCAAGTGTAATACAGGCTTAAAATAGTATATAAAATTAAATAACCTAAAAATAATCACTATATCTTCGATTTCGGCTGATCACTGATCAAATATAATGCATATAAATGAATTTCGTCACGTACTCATTGCAGTCCGAATAGTGTCTTATTGTTAGCTGATTGCAGTTTTATTACATAACTGGATTGTTTTTTTTCCGCGTAATTGTATCGACATTATCATAAATGGTTCAATAGAGCAATAGACAAAGTTCAATAGCATACTACGTCTGGTTTTAAATTTAATAAAATTATTGTCTGATTATTGTCATCATATAATATTGCATCAATCAACATAGATCTATGATTTGACCCTCCCCATACCAGTGGTAACTAATCGGTATAATGGCAATTAATTCATTAAAAGCTTTAATCCATTTTTTATATTTGACGTTTATTGTATGGAGTTAATTACATTGGCTTCTGATCGATTAATATATTGTTCACTTACCATGAAGCATTGTTTATCAAACTGACAACATCCGTGGACCCTTTTATTTATTTAATAATTTGTAAAAATGTTTTAAGGGGTAAAAAATGCATAGGATTAAAAAAAATAACCACGAGTATGTCTGTCTGTTTTTTACTTTTTCACGGTTAAACCGCTGAACTGATCTTGATGAAATTCGGCAGGGAGATATATCCCGAAAAAGTACCTATTAAATAAAAAAGAGTATGTGACATTTGTACGCGCTACCTTTATTATCGACTATCATTTCTTCTTCTACTTGTTTTTCCGAACGAGGTAGCAATGTATTATTTAATAATAATTATGCCTCCATTTACGTCACATGCATATCTACATATAATAACAAATCAGAAGTAAAAAAATAATAATAAAAATATTGACGTAGAATGCAACTTTTACTTTTGCTTACGCGAATAAATCTGTAAGATTTATTGTATATATGTATGACTGCATATATGTATGCGCGGTACTTACCCTCAAAAGTAGGTTGCTTTGACGTAAATTTATGGGAAAATGGCTGCATTCAACACCTGTCAATAATTATTGTAAAATCAATACGTATTTCAAAAGGATTTCCCCGCTGAATAAGAA
Organism: Sialis lutaria; assembly: GCA_949319165.1. Taxonomy (NCBI): domain Eukaryota; kingdom Metazoa; phylum Arthropoda; class Insecta; order Megaloptera; family Sialidae; genus Sialis; species Sialis lutaria. Next base: position 5,368,740 of record OX439244.1, read on the forward strand.
AGTAATTTATTATATGCAGTTTTATCTGGGCTTCTAGGTGTAACCTGTACTTTTTTTAACCTATATTTAATGTGTGTTTTATAATTTAAAATACTTGAAAGTATCTTTATGAAAATTAAATAAAAAATAAAAATAATTGGATTAAAAAACATGCACAAAAAATTATGACATTTTAGTCACAAAGTTAGTCTATTTTGCTTCATAACAAATTGCGTTACCTCTACTTACTTACCTACTATATTATATTTTCTTAACCCATTACTTCCCAGTGTCCTATTTATAGGACATCGTATTTTCTATTTTTTTTCTCTGGCATAATAACGTTATTAATTTGATTTACATTACTATAGTATGTTTTTTAAATATCTCGAACTCTAGAGTTCATTCAATGACAAATTATAACAATTTAAAATAACTGTGTAATTATTCCAGCTAGCTGACATTTATAGTTATATTTTTTCACTTACTAAAGCATTTTTAAATTGACGAAACTATATATAATATTACTTATGAGATTGTAAATAAAGCATACCAATATCAATAATTTCAAAAATAAATCCAGGTACAGAATATCGTCGTTAAAAAAAGTTATGTCCTATAAATATGACATTGGGTTCTCATGATATTAATCTAGTCTGCGACTGATAATTATTTAATTTATCTTTTTGGTCATATTTTCAAAAAAAATCGAACAAATAAAAAGTCGAGAAATAATGGGTTAAGAAATCTGTTTTTCTACAAATTTTATTACTTTTTTTTATTACTGTAAGAATCTTAAAGAGGTAACGAATGGTGAAACAAATACTATATATTTAATTATTCACGTTTTTTTTGCTTTTTTTATTCATTAACAAGAAAACTTTCAACTGGGTTTTTTCGATATATTCTTAGAAATGTTTATATACATTTCTTAGAATTAACTGCAATGAATAATTATTTATTAACTTCATATGTTATTTATTACAATTTTTTATTGGGAATGTTTTTTTTATGATTATATAATATGACATATGTTTTTAATACTAGTATGCATAATATTTTTAATTACGGTTGTAAAAATTTGCATTTATGTATTTCATTTCTTAGAAAAAAGAAAAGTAAGTACGTATGTATTTTTTATTTTGATTTGCACATTTTATAAAGGGACCCCGCAACTCTCCTTATGGAAAACCGATCTCGGTCAAATGTTACGAAATTCTACTGAATGAGGACTGTGTAGATCAAAAAAGTCAATGGGACCTAGATCTGAAAAACTACTTATCTGAAGCTACAGCCTTCTGAAGTTATCGAATCCACGTGCTCGATGAACAAAAAGTTCACTGATTCACAGGCATGGAAAAAAATATTTCGTTATAAAGTGATCAAGCCACTTTTTTATGTATTTTCGTGCACTGAATGCGAAACCGTGGTCAAAATAGATGCATCATCCTTCAGTCTTCAGAAAATCACTGAACCACCTTAAGAAATCTGAAGAATCACGGTATCGGTACGTGTACTGCTTGAGTGACATATGACATAAGGTGCTTCAGCGATTTTCTGAAGACTGAGGGATGCTGCAACCATTCTAGCATTAGATTAATATTCGGCAAGCGTAAAAACATAAGATGTCTTATGTCGTTCTAGTAGTACGTACGGATATCGCCATTTGTCAGATTTCTTAAAGTGGTTCAGTGATTTTCTGTAGACTGAAGGACGATTTGCATCTATTTTGATCACGAATCGCATTCCGTGCACGAAAATATATAATATATGGAGAACCATACATGACTTCCATGTTCTATAATATCTTTTACAATAATTTTTAATATAAAACATACCTTTGTATTATAAATATTGGTTTTCTAATATTCTAATGTCAGATGTACACATTTTTGTAGAATAATAAATTACCTGACATTTGAATTTAACTGTGCTTGTTTCCATGGCAACATGAATTTATTAATATTTAAAATTAAAATTTTGAGGGTATTTTTCATCTCTTCAGTAGCTATTTCGGCACGCTTATGAAATAAGTACCCCTTAGATTGGATTGAACTAGAAGTGTACCAAGTCTTATCAAAATTGGTGAGATACTAATCACTTTTCAGACGATAATTGGTACAAAATTTCGAATATTTCGGAAACCCCTAATCCGATTAGCACCAAAATCAATAGATCTGGAGTACTCACAGAGAAATATTTTCCCCAAAAATAATTCAAATCGGTGCATATTTACATTAGTTATCGTGAACAGAAAAAAAATCTACATCCAGACACACACACAGCCGCCATGCGGAAATCAACTTTTCTTTACGTTTTGAAGTTAGTACAATCAGAATCTGTACTTATCTCGGTCACGATTTTTTAACGGTATTACAATACTTCCATTTCTTCGAACATGGAAGTAAAAACAGTGGCTTGGTCACTTTATAATGAAATTTTTTTCCATACATTTTTTTCGAACAGAAAACTAATCCTGAACCCACATCTGAAAAATACCGATTTATGAACCCAAATAATGAACCTGAACCATAAATAAATTTTAAAATTAAGTATTCAATCGCTTATGACATTTATTTGAGATATTATCTCACAGTACATTTTATTTACATACTTCAACGTAATACTGAAAATAAAAGTGGACAGACGGAATTAAATCAGAGCACGAGACTTACTTGGCATCGTCTAATATTATTCATTGCTTGTACCTGTTTTTTTTCTTTCTTTCAGAATCTTTAAATAGTACAAAAAGTGTCCCAATTGATATAATGTACGCATGCATTGTACAGATCTCGTGATTTCTTTTTACGTCAGTTGTTTTTAAAACGTTTAAAAGTATTTTTGTAACTTTTTTAATCACATTATTTGAACGGATGTACTATAGGTGGATAAAAATAAAATATTATATTTAGCGACTTACAATTAGTATAGACTTAAAATATCAGTTGAAATATATCTTTAAATGTTCCGTATTGAAAAGGTGACAATATTAAATACTTTATTTATTTAAAAGACCGAAAAATACCATTTAAAAATAACTAGCGGAATCCCGCGGCTTCGCTCGAGTAAACTTCGAAACTAATTAGAACTCTCCATACGTGATAGGGTATAACATATTACATTTTTTTATTTTCATTACCTACCTATAAAAAACGTAAATATCTCGGATCTTAGTTAAAAATTCTAAAAACTAACCCCCCTGTCTACCCTCGTAATTAAGGGTTGAATATCGAATTTTCTTATTGCAGATTATTTTGCTCGACTCCACCATTATAACTTAAGCAGCTATGCATATAATATATAAAAAAACACACACCCTGTCTACCCCCGCCATTATGGTTTGAATGTCGAATTTTTTTTAATAGGTAACAATTTTGCCCAGATTTACCTTTATAACTAAAGCAGGTTGCAAATAAATGTATCTAAATCTATCCTCGTCCCCGTCCCATGCTGTTAGGGGTTGAATGTCGACTTTAATTTTTAATTGAATATTAATTTGTCCGAATTTACTTAAAGAGTACCTACTTGTACCATGTTTCGTTCGGTGAATACAATACAAAAATATTTTACAAATTTCTCCACCATCCTAACACCTTAGGGATTAAATTTTGGGAAATGCTGAAATAATTGTTTCATTATTTATAAGTTCGATAAGTTTCAATTAAATGCGAACAAAAAAAATATTTTTATATATAAACTTTGACACCCTGTTTTAACCCCGTAGGGGTTGAATTTCAAAAAAATCATTTCTTAGTGGATACTTACATGATAAAAGGAAGGCACCTACGAAATTTCACGGTTTTAGGTCCAGGGGTTTGGGCTGTACGTTGATATATGAGTGAGTGAGTGAGTGAGTGGTTAAGGACAAGCTCTTTTATAGATATAGATTTATTTAAAAATATATATATTTTGCTTCCCCCCCCCCCCCAAAAAAAACTAGTTGCGCCACTGTATTATTATATAACACGTCATTATATAAACGGAAGGAACGGATTTTTATCATGTCAATCTATTTATATATACCGACATTCTTCATAACAATGGATTTGAGTTGATGTGCACACGATAATTTACTTGTTTGTCACAAAAATTCAAGGTGAAAATGTATACAATGCAGATTACCTACAGTCATATTGTAACATTACTGTATTACTGGATTTGTTATTCTGATTTTTGCTGTCAAAGTAGACGTGACAGATATAACTACATACTTAGATAAGTACAATGAACATGAAGACAAATATTTTTTTTTAAGAAAGCAGGAAGCAAATTATATGTAAAAGTTATTTATGTCTGGTATCATAAAAGGGCTAGCAAAATTGGCTAACTAAAGGGTCGATTACTTTGAGCGAGTTTACTAGCTACAAGCCGGCGAGTTTAGAAGCGGGCGAGTCAGCTAGTAATGAACATGATTACACTGGGCGAGTTTACTAGCAGCTAGTGAATTCGCCGGCTAGTAGCTAGTAAACTCGCTCAATGTAATTTATAGTTATAGATGATATTTCGATGAATAATATGAAAATATACATTTGTTACTATTTTTTTAAAAAGTTTTTTACCTTTGAAGTACATTGGGACAAATATGTATTATTCCTTTAAAAAAAAATTTTTTTTAGATAAAAATCAATAAATTTATGTAATTTGATCATCAATTAGTTTATTTATACGTAAAAAACAATTAAACTTTGTTTAGTTTGCTTGTGCACCTGAAAGGGTTAACAGGCATTCTCAAATAAGGCATTAATTTTGTGATAGTATATATCACGGTGGCCAGTTTCTGGAAAACCGGGAAAAGTCAGGGAATTTTGCTATACAGGGAGATGTCAGGGAATTTGGTTGGAAGTCAGGGAAGTTTTTATAAAAATGCAAAAACCACACAAATTCTCGCAAATATTTAAACAGTTATGTATTAAAATTTAACAGAAAAGTTGTAACCTTTTTTAGTTTTTTTTATCTAAATTAAAACAGGGTGGCCAGTTTCTGGAAAACCGGGAAATGTCAGGGAATTTTTTATAAAAATGCAAAACCACACAAATTCTTGCAAATAATTAAAGAGTGGCCTTTTTTAGGTTCTTTATCTAAATTTTAAATAAAAAACAAGGAAAAAACGGTAAATATTCTCCTGGAATACCGGGAAAAGTCAGAGAAATTTGTTCCAGATAAATACTGGCCTCCCTGTATATGAATTTGCTATGAAATTTAGAGCAGTGATACTTCAACTCATTGTAAAAGCTAGTACACACTAGTAGACATGTTGCGCGATTCTGGTCTCTGAGACGTGTCTAAGGTTGTCTCGTAGACATGTCTATAGACCAATCCCCGTCTACGGGCCTGTTGCGAGACCAAAAATCGCATGTCTAAGGTCTCCCGATCGGAATGGGAGACCACATGCAACGTTAGACATGTTGCGCAACATTTTGGCAGTGTGGACGTCACTCACTGTCTATAGACGAGACACGGCCCAGTCTATCTAGAGCTATCGAGTGGTAGATGGTAGTAGTCCTCCATGGTGGACAACGAAGATGAGACTGAGAAATTCACATCGTAGTGTGGACGCTAGACGAGACAAAGAACGGTGTATCTAGACAGTCTATAGACCGTGTCTCTAGACGGTCTATAGACAAATCGCGCAACATGTCTACTAGTGTATACTAGGCTTAAAACACAGTTGGCGACTCTGACCTTACAAAATAATTTTCATAAAATCACCACTGTATTAATACCGTTGGTGTTTACATACAATACGTGCACGAAACTTGTCAAAGTCTTCATGAAACTTCAAAAGAACTGTCATATAAATTTAATACCTCATTTGAGAGCAAATTTGCTAGCCTTTTTTCCCGCTAGCCTTTTAAAGATTATAAGAAACCTTGTTAAATTTAGGTTATAGTTAATACAATAAAAATGCACTATGAATAATAATAGTTTTCATTTCATCTTTCACGGTGTTCTACATTAGGTCAATAGCTCATGATTTGTTTACTTATTACATGCGATATCTCAATGGTATAACCTTATGAGAATTTATGTTACACTCGATATCTAATGTTTATTTGTCAAAACTATCATTTGCGAACTAAAAGTCAGGGTTAAAATAACCGCCGGCCTTCCTCTTGCAAAAAAATATGTCTTAAAATGTTATCTTAATAAACCTTGAAAACATTTTGGTAATGTGCAATTTTATTTATATGCAATAAATAAGATGGTACAATTTTTATTATCAAAATAAATTAATAACCATATCCTCATGGACTATTGAAGTAGATGAAATTGATATAACCAAAAATGTTTATTATTTGACCTGATCCAATTAAAAAAAAGAAATACTTCCTTGAAATTAGAAACTTTTATTAAATCAAAAATGCATTTCAAATATAAAAAATATTTTTATTTTTATAATTAACCGAACTGGTTTTCCCCTTCCGCCCAAAAAAAAATGCAAATTAAATTCTGGCATTTTAAAATAATTGGGCCGATCATAATTACAGTTTTTTTTGTGTAAAATGTCACTATATAATTTCGAATATTGCATAACTATATAATATTATTTATTTAAATTACTCCAATCTATATTGAAGTTGATGCAATTTTTTATTAAAAAATACGTATACAACTTATGTAATTCCACTTATTTAAATTTTACTAGAGAGTCTTATGCCCGGTATCATAATGGGGAGTTTACATTTGCTGTTTTGCTCGGCCGAATACGATACTCGGACGAGTACTCGTAACTGTCAACACCCGTCATCTCGTAATAGTGCCAGCCCGATCGCACGCGTTCCGACTCGGCTTCAGGTCTACTTTTTCGTGCGATTGGCTTACTGGTGCGAGCAAAAAGCATGTGTAAACAGATACATCATGCTGTCAACAATGTTATTTAATTCAAATCTCGCAAGACGACAATATTATTATATTTATTATAACAATTAAAAACATTAGTAGGTGGAATGAAAATAAAACTAATGAATTTTTTCAAGAGATACGGCCTTTAAAAAATCATTGGAGATTTGTGATAGTGGATATATCATTTACGATGTTAAAAATAAAATAATTACTTATTACAGCTTATTACATTAACTAATGTGTTTATTACCGCATCTGTAACAATTTGGTTTATAGTACACAGTAGTTACATTTTGAACTGAAGTTAAAAGCAATTGAGAAACGTCAAACCAGAAAGAATGCTTATCATATTTTAATGTAGACAGAAAAGTACTATTGCTAGTATCTAATCGTCCGAGTGTAACAGCAAATGTAAACTCGGCATAAAGGACCTAGCAAATTTGCAAGTTAACTAGCACTCTCAAATGAGATATCAAACTTATATGACAGTTATCTTGGAATTTTCTGATGACTTTAACAAGTTTCGTGTACGTGTTGTATGTAAACACCAACGGTATTAAAACAGTGGTGATATTATGAAAATTATTTTATACGATTAGAGTCGTCAACTGTGTTACAATATCACTGCTCTAAATTCTATAGCAAATCCATAGATACTATCACAAAATTAATAACCTCATTGGAGCTTGCAAATATGCTAGCTCCTTTATAATACCGGACATTAAAATAGAAAGAAACTTCCCAATCTCAAAGTTAACCAGAGCTACATATACTTAATAGAAAAATAGAAATATGATATCAGTACTTAAGTACATTAATATACACTGGTAGAAAGGATTTCTCAAACCATGTAAACCTTGTTTTGTATATAACGAAAACAATATTTTCTTAAGATAAGCAATAATTTCTTAAACCAACTATAGTATTCTTAAACGAAGGAATAACGTAGTTGGATTAAGAGTACTTATGTTTCTTATATTAAGAAAATGTTTTCGTTATATACAAAACAAGGATTTCTTGGTCAAATACACTTTTTTCCTGTGTACAATGTTACCCACGACAGAGTACCGAGTGGAATTGTTATATTTTTTTATCTAATTAATTTTTCGGAATACAAATTAACCTATGGTCTTTCTCAGAATGCAAGCTCTCACTCTGCCAAATTTAATCAAAATCGGTTTATCCGTGAAAAGACAGTCAGATTACTTCGCGTTTAGAATATTAACTTGATATAAATATGTACTTTTTTAAATTAAAATACAAAAGTTTTGACTAAAAACGTATTCATGTAATATACGCAAGTAGGTACTTTTCTTATAAAAATCCCCCCCCCCCCCCCCCCACTCCAACATAAAGGCAGTTCGATGAGTTTTATATCCTATATTATTTTCCCATCAATTTTTGTTCTTCAAATAACTTTAACCGATTGAAAACATTTCTTAATTTCATGTAACAACAAATTTGATTGAAGAAAACAATTGTCATTAATAAATGTTATGTGCGTATTTAAATGATACATGTATGCGACTCCGTGCGTCATTATCGCTTAGAAATATATATGTATAATATACATATAATAATAATAGGATTTCAACGGTTTTAGATCGGTGGCGGTCTAGTTGTTTGTTGAGACAACAGAAATAAACAAAACAAAAACTACGCAGATACGCAAGGTTAACGTTTGAACGATTAACCGAAAATAACATAGAATGTCTCTAACATTTTTATCTATACATAAAAATACTTATAAGTCAAGGAAGTTTTTATATTATTTTTATTTGAGTATATCTATTCTAATTGGTTGGGTATGGGGCATTTAATATCTGACCAACGTTTCATCATATATTACAGTGGTTATAAATATAAATATAGGCGCCGACTTTTCATTTAACCTGGGGGGGGGGCGAGATTTTCATAATTTGGGGGGAGGGAGGGGGTGCAAAAAATTTCCTTAAAAAATGTGCAATATCCAATTTTTGTAATAACGACAACAATTTCAGAAACGCAACTAATAATGTGAAAAAAAAAATTTTTTTTCATCAATTTATTGTAGTTTCGATAAAAATCGATCAAACTTTAATTATTTGAATTAATTGAAAAGTGGACATTTATATTTAATTTGCAGAGGCTCATGAAACGTAAACGACGATTTTAGCTGAAAATATAGTAAAGTGTAGAAAAGTCGTAGAATTTTTTTTAAAGCTGTTGATCTAACTAAGCTTTGTAAAGGAAATAAAAAATGTTTTAGTATTAATTTCCTTTTTGAAGAAATTTTTAGTGATCATTTTTACTCAAGTGACAAGTATTTGAATATTTACACCTTTTTTTAAAGTAAAAATCTTATTGACAAAAGTATCTTTAATTTAAAAGAAACTAGAGTTCAGCTGCACAGGGGGGGCGAAGCCCCCCTGGTATAATATCTGGGGGGGCGATCGCCCCCCCGTAGTCGGCGCCGGTGAATATAAATAACATCAATTTCGTTCGAAAAATTAATAATTAAAAATAAGTAGAAAAAAAATTCATTTGAGACTTGTTTAACTATTCTATGAGGCGAGACTTAAAGCGTCGATTACATTAAGCGAGTTTACAAGCTACTAAGTTACAAGCCAGTGAAGTTAGAAGCTGCTAGTAAACTCTCCCAGTGTATAATCATGTTCACTAGCTAAGAAGCAGATTGTAAACAATCTGCGAATAAAGTTGGAATCCGGGTTACTTTACTCGCTACTCGCTGGCGTGTGAGCTTGTTAGCTAGTACACTAGCCGTGTGCCATTATAGTTGCTAGTGAACTAGCTGCGAGTATCTTGGTGATTCCTGGTTTCAGTGTCTACAAAATGTATTCACAACACGTGGTTTACTCGCAAGCTAGTTGCTACTGAGCGAGTGTAATGTTTTGTGGCATCATCACTAAATCACCAGCTGACTCGCCCGCTTCTAAACTCGCCGGCTTGTAGCTTGTAAACTCGTTTAATGTAATCGACCCTTAACGAACTTTCGTATTGTGTGTAACCCTCACAAGATACATTTGTATAAAATGTATGTTTATAAAGGTATTTTTATGAATTAATAAATTATTTATTAAATATATTCCCATCACCATCTGGTAATTTTTTATCTAGTCTAGACAAAAATGTAAACCGATTTTATCATAGCAATAAATTATTTGATATCTATTTATCTGCAATGTTGTTAATAATATCGTTTTCGGTTAAAAGATAAAAGATATTTAATAGGTAGGTACTATTAAAAAATATTGGTATATTTTACTTATCATAATAATTTAAAAACATCTATGAAACTGATCTGTAAAAAAACTCAATGGGACAGTTTTTTTAGGCAAAAATAACATTTATAAATAATTAATTAACTAATCCCCCCTTCCCCTCTAAGAAAGGTTTCGTGAGATTTTACAGACCCCTACTATTTTCTATACATTTTAACTACATAATATAATGATACATACATTTTAATAAATAAATAATAACAAATGAGTTATTTTTAAAGTCACGCCTACTACATTAATTATGGTACATAAATAATAATTGTTTTAAAAACAATTGATAACAACATCTATGTTAATAACAATGCGATGTGACGTAGAGAGGCATATCTACATGGCATTGCTGTTACATTTTAAATAGCACAAATATAAGTTTAGTTGCATTAACAATATAACATATTCTATGTAAGATTCTATATACCTACCTACATATTTACATAGATTTTTTTTTTTTTTTATTAAATGTTTATGTCCCTGGACCTGTCTGGTTCCTTTAGACAGCCAATGCGCGGTTACTGCACTTTGTTTTTAATTTAACTGTTTGTTTTGTTTATATGTTATTTGATTTATATTTCTTATTTGTTTGTTTATTTGTTTGTTTATTTGTTTGATTATTTGTTTATTTATTTATTTGTTAATTAGTTAATTTATATTTACATAGATATTAATGACGTTGTCTAGCTTTACCGTATACTGATAATATCATTTATTTATAATAGGCATGATGCCTATTAAGTATCATTGAAATTATGATTCTAAATAATGAAATAGGTTAAAAAGATTCTAAAAAAAATTATTTGTTTTTATATTAAAAGCGAGATTAATATATTTTTTTGTAAAAATAAAAATGCAAAATACAGCAATCCACCATTAGTACAGTAAAATTAGGTTTTAATAAAGAAAAAATGGAAAGATTAGAAATTTCTTCTGAAATGGCTTCAGAAATACTTAATCTTTAAGAAACCAAAGAGTCCCTAGTCGGGACTGGTGAGCTTTAGACGGTATTTTGATTTAAAGTGGGGCGCGCCAAATTCGCGTCGAAGCTAGTCTTGATTATGATCATTTACCGGATTATCGTGTTCTATAAGCTAATTTTATGAAAATCGGATAATATATGTCTCACAGAATGTAACAATGCTATTTTTTTAATTTTGAAGGAGGGGAACCCCTCCATAAACAACTTCGAAAATCTGCGTATTGCCAATGCTTTAAAAAATTATTAGCTCTTTCTAGCGGGTTATATTTATTTTTAATCATATGGGAATATGTTAAGGTGATACTGTTGCACTCGTAAAAAAATATTTTGGTTATAACAATCAGAGGTTTCCTGAATTATTCATTTATAATGAGAGATTTTGAGCTTTATAAATTGTGTATCTCAGTATCTTTGTTAATATTATTCAAAAACTAGGGGTGTTCAGACGAAAACTTTTTTATGAAAATTGTAGCAGATAGTCTCTCTTAATAGTTTTATATATAAAAAGTGAAATAACTCAAAAGACAAAACGACTAACTCCATGACAAAAAGTTGCTAATATTTAAGTTTTTATAAATAATGATTAATGGGATTAATTTATAGGTTCCCATTATGTTAGTGAGTATATTTTACAAAATAATGTTGTCATTATGAAAAATTATTAGATTTATAGAGATTTTTGAAAAGTTAGTCGTTTAGGCAATTGAAATATTATAAAATTATTTATTTATTTTTGTACACTAATAAAGACACAATAAAAAATAAGGAAGGACATATATTGCAGAATTGTTGTAGATACTTTAATAGTATTGATGTAGTATATAAATTATTTAGGTCAGGTCTGTAGTAAGAAAAATTTTAAGTCGGAAACGTATTTATAAAATTAATTTTAATTATAATGCAACTCCCAGATAATAAAAATATGTATTTTTTATTAATACATTAGGCACGGGTTTCTGCGTTTTTTTTTTAGATTATGTAATTCTAACCCCATTTCAGAAGGTTTTACTGATATTTATATCCCTATATGTCACTTTTAAGGCATTTAATAAAATATTAATTTTTCTTTATCTAAAATATAATTAATTTTGAAAATACGTTTCTGACCTAAAATTTTCCTTAATACAGACCGGATCTAATTAATTTATATACGACATGATCGATTATTAAAGTATTACAACAATTCTGCAATATAAATCCTTCGTTATGTTTTATTGTGTCTTTATTAGTGTACAAAAATAAATAAATAATTTTATAATATTTCACTTGCCTAAACGACTAACTTTTCAAAAATCTCTATAAATCTAATAATTTTTCATAATTACAACATTATTTTGTAAAATATACTCACTAACATAATGGGAACCTATAAATTAATCCCATTAATCATTATTTATAAAAACATAAATATTCGCAACTTTTTGTCATGGAGTTAGTCGTTTTGTCTTTTGAGTTATTTCACTTTTTATATATAAAACTATTAAGAGAGACTATCTGCTACAATTTTCATAAAAAAGTTTTCGTCTGAACACCCCTAGTTTTTGAATAATATTAACAAAGATACTGAGATACACAATTTATAAAGCTCAAAATCTCTCATTATAAATGAATAATTCAGGAAACCTCTGATTGTTATAACCAAAATATTTTTTTACGAGTGCAACAGTATCACCTTAACATATTCCCATATGATTAAAAATAAATATAACCCGCTAGAAAGAGCTAATAATTTTTTAAAGCATTGGCAATACGCAGATTTTCGAAGTTGTTTATGGAGGGGTTCCCCTCCTTCAAAATTAAAAAAATAGCATTGTTACATTCTGTGAGACATATATTATCCGATTTTCATAAAATTAGCTTATAGAACACGATAATCCGGTAAATGATCAAAATCAAGACTAGCTTCGACGCGAATTTGGCGCGCCCCACTTTAAATCAAAATACCGTCTAAAGCTCACCAGTCCCGACTAGGGACTCTTTGGTTTCTTAAAGATTAAGTATTTCTGAAGCCATTTCAGAAGAAATTTCTAATCTTTCCATTTTTTCCTTATTAAGGGAATTTTATACCTAATTTTACTGTACTACATGTTAAATGGAATATCAATCAGAGCGAATGACGTCACGCATCAGTAAACGTCAAACGTGATTGACTTTTATTTTAGACAAATATCAATTCCTCTTACAATATTATTAGGTGCATACCTATTATTTAAGAACTTATATACTTTGGAATTCTTTTTTAACACACAAAATAGTTAAATTATTGTCTAATTCTGAATGTTTGATTATTGTTGACAAGGAGCGTGACGTCACAACTCTGAAATATCACCTGCGAGCGTTTTGGCGTCAAATTCGAAATTAGTTTTAAAAGAGTCAGTTTTTGCAATTAAACCTTTATTTTCTACAGAAATAAGTATAGTAATATAAGCAATAGTTTTTTTTTTAATTAGTCATCATGCCTATTATAAATTATATCCTATATGTTGATCTATTCTAAATCTAACTTCTTCAATTACAGAAAGAATATCATGTCGGCAAGTGTTAAACTTCATGGTAATACTCGGCTTCATGTTCAACTACATGTTGCGCGTGAACTTGACGATAGCCATCGTAGAGATGGTGAAGATCAACACCTCAGAGCTTATCCATCACCACGTAGCACCGTCTTCTTCTGGAGAGTTAAACGGAAACTATCTTAACGACTCGTACGACTTTACTACAGATATAGCAGTTACTGAAGATAGTACTTTAGAAGTGGAGTCTTCAACGCACCATCCTATAATTCCGATATACGAAGCTGAAGAGAGGTTTGAATGGGATGCAAGAATACAGAATTTGTTGTTAGGGTGTTTCTTCTGGGGGTACATATTGACAGAACTGCCTGGAGGACGTTTGGCGGAAGTATTTGGTGCTAGGAGGGTTTTTGGATACTCAATGTTGGCAGCTTCGATTATTACATTGTTGACACCAGTTTCTGCTAGGGTGAGGATTTTTTATATAATTTTTTTGAATCGTAATTTGTTCATTATTTAGTCCTTTATTATTGGCATATGTATTACAACTATAAGCTTAAGGAAAAACGAAAACCAGCATAAAATAGAAAATATCTCAAAAAGCATAATGATTGCCCATTTTTTTTTAATGATTGGCATAGTATTTTTTACAATTATTGGCCATAGTAATAGATGATAAATTTTATAAAACTTCTACAAAGGTATAGTCAGCAAATTTTGCATTTATTTGTAATTGCCAATTTCTGTTACGTAAGAGATTTGGGTTTTTACTCAAATCTGTTACTCAAAAGAGAGACAGCTCGTTTATTTGATTTTATTTCAGTTATTTTTCTATTACTCATTTTTTTTATTTTGTAAAAAAACTGATTTTCAGTAATTCATATTCGTTTATCCAGCTTTCATATTTTTACGTTTTTATTTTGTTTTAAAATTCTAAAATTGAATATCAAAATCTCGAAAACTTGAAAATTTGTCTGGATGAACTGTTTTTTATTTTAGTATTGTATCATCAAAAAAATTTATTTTTCATAAAACAGTATCAAAATTCTAAGCAATAAATATTATTCTGGGTGGGCAAGGGGTTGAAATAATGAAAAAAATTGACTGGGGCGCTCATTTCATAAATTTTATCAATCTTCTCTTCTGATTTTTTTTCTATATCTAAATTTGTTTGTTTTATGAGCTACGTTTTCATCATTTATGTTTTTAGTAACATTATTTTTGTTTTTTAGGCATATTTTTTACCTATAAATAATAACTAACCACCAGTGGCCAATCATTAGAAAAACTTATATGTGTTAACACAATGATTGGCCAGTAGAGTTTAAAAATAATATTTGAAAAATTATTAACAATTACTATCTGAAACATTTACATTTAATAATTAGCTTCAATATAAACTAACAGCTGTTTTTATATAACAAATTATTAACACAAATTTTATTTTTATTCACTCATTCATTCTTATGTATGCCTTTAATAAAATGTCAAAATTACAATACGTTAAAATTTAAAATCAAAGTTATGTAATTATTATTGAAAATATTAAGCGTATACTCAAAAATATGCTCTTAAAACAATCACAATAAAGTAGGCTACCATTTTAGTAAGCATTTCGATTTTATTAAGTTACTAATGTTTCTTATTTAAAAAAAAAATCTGAAAAGTGGCCAATAATTATACCGTTTCCCCTATTTCTTGGATTTCTTAGCGGAAGGGGACCTGTATATGAGGATAATTTACTGTGGTTTTTAATAGAATATATATATAATATAAAATAGGACACATTATCTTGCGGTGGTACCTATCTATTAAACCATTTTTATGTATCATAAAATTTATACTTATACATTTTATACGTGTGTATATATGATAAATTCAATATAATTAAGTACATTAATACATACATGTATTATTCTATATTTTCCTAGTAATTATTAATTTTAAATATTATAAATAACCACAATTTAATATAATACGATATTTAAAATTTATCATAATTTATTAATCACTTTTTATGTTGGTATATACAGTGGGACCTCTTTAGCACGTTTTTAAAGGGACTGGGGAAGGGAGGGGGACGTATAAACGAGAAAAACGTATTAATGAAATATTTTAACAAGTCCCACGCCAGCTAAAAGTGTCACAACTCAAAAAATGTCATATTTGAGATAAATGATTCCAAATTACATTTCTACTGAAAATTGTCATTAATGTACTACGTGTACCTACCGGCAACAAAACTAGCACACTGAAAAAAAAAGTATAGTACACCTAAAGAAAACGTAGTTGAGTCAACAACGGTACGTTTGTGGATGCGGCGAGTGACGCGCCGTTGTTGCGTCAACAACGCTGCGCCGTTGAAAAAAATTCGTTCAGGCAACTACAATATGTAGTTGAAGTAAATAATGTTCATTTAGTCTAAGTAACTGATATTTATGGTTGAAATTATTTGTCGGTTGAACAAACAATATATATTGTTGTATTAAGAAAAAATACTTAAATGAACTATGTAAAATAATTGGATTTACAGTTTTCTTTGTTTAGCTCAATGGACTATGGATTTTGTATCAATTCATTCTTATATTTGAATAAACGATCCCGCTTCAGTAGCCCAAGGGGGGGTACCCCCCCTCCAAATATGTTGCGCGATATTACATTGTTTAATTTAACTAACAAACCAACAAACATATTATAAATCCTCAACACATAATTTTATTAAACACACTTGGGGGGGGGGTACCTCGTTCGTTTAGCGCCATCTGGTAAAGTAACAATGGATAGATAAATAGATACATTATGTGTGTGTAATACATATACATAAACTTACTTACTATGTAAATATACCCAATTTGGTGTATATATACATTAGAAACTTAAAACACATTGTTAGTGAGAGTTAACTTACAACAGTCTTCAAATAAGTTTTTCCTTTAATTCAATTCAGTGTTGTTTAGACCAATATATTGAGAACTTTTAATTCAATTGTAGAAAATATTTCGTACAGCGTAATTTGTATAGAATCAACGATTATTTCGTTTATTCAAATATTTATTGTATTTAGTACAACTATGTGGGCGTAGTTAGCTCAACGGAACCAAATGTTGTTCTCGTAGTTGCCTCAACGGAAGTATATTTATTACAAATATGTTTTCTTTCATTCAGATTAATATCGGGCAACTACGTGGCAATGTTGGCTCCACTGTTATTTTTTCTTCAGATATTCTAAAAAAAAATACATTTTTTATTTATTTTTTAAATACATAATCACTAAGCGTTTTAATAGTTACTATTTTTCAAACATCACAAGAATACTGAAATATTTAAATTAAATACTGTTTATCAATCCTTTTCCTGTACTATATCTTTACAATTTTGATTTATCTAAATTGTTATCATTTCATTTATTCTTATTTCCTCAAAACTACATTTTTTGAGTTGTGACACATTTTTACGGGGGTGCGATGTGGTTCTTTGGAAGAATGTCGGAACCTAAAAAAACGTGCATTTATTATAAATAATATTTAAAATTAAGATAGGTCCATATGAAAATTTTTGTAAAAATTTCGAAAACTCTTTCCCCATTCAACTAATTTCACATATATTCCCCTACAGATTGGTTACGTGGCCGTCATGATCCTACGTGTCTTATTGGGCTTTATGCTTGGCGCGACCTGGCCAGCCATGCACCCGATGGCAGCCGCGTGGATCCCGCCAAATGAACGCAGTAAGTTCATCTCGAACATGATGGCATCATCTCTAGGTGCCGCAATCACCATGCCTGTGTGCGGTTTCCTCATCGCGATATTCGGCTGGCCGAGTGTGTTCTACGCCACGGGAATCGTTGGGCTTGTGTGGTCGATTCTTTGGTTTAGGGTTGTGTTCGACACGCCCGCTTTGCATCCAAGGATCAGCCCTCAGGAAAGACAGTATATTGAAGATGCCATCGCTGCTACAGGAAATCAGAATAATAAGGTAAGAAAACAACTGAATATCATTATACGGATAACCGAAAAGTTACAACACCATTTAAAATTCAAATAACTTTCTACAGTTAATTAATTTTCTAATTTTGATTTCAAATTATTAAAGCGTTATCCTTGGAAATTAATTATGGATAGATTCACGACTGAGCAATTGTGCTAACAAACTATACTTCGTTTATTCCGGCGGTTTAAAATAAACTGCTCCAGACTTCTTTCTGTGGGGGTATTTGAAAGATAAAGTATACCGTAACAATCCTCGAACCATTCAGCAATTGAAGGCTAACATCCGTGAAGAAATTGAAGGAATAACCCAAGAAACATTACGACAGATGATTCACGCCTTAGAAAGAGCGTGTCAGTGTGAAGTGCAAAATTATGGTTATTTAAAGGATGTCATTTAAAAAACTAAATAAAATTTATTTCCAAGAAATGTGTTTTCTGTTTATGAAAGAAAAAAAGTTTTAAAATGTGTTGTGACTTTTGGGCCACCCTGTATATACATATATAGTTCAATTTATAATAAAATGAGTTTTAACCCTATATCTCTCAACCCTTAAACACACTTTTATAAAAAAAAGTTGAGCTTATTTTTTTATAAATTTTACAAATACCTTTAATACCTCCCTCCCTGTCGCAGATGAAGGAATGTAATTGGTATCATTCGAGCCTATATGGGAATGTAGAAATTCGAGAGGAAAAACCTATCCCCTATCTCGCATAGAAGCCGAGATATTTACGATTTTGTATAATGCATAAATAGTAGAAAAAAATGCAATTTACTTACAATTAGTTGGGACAGTTCTTACTGTACTACTAATTTTTCTTTTTTTGATAGAGTTTCTGTTTTTCTACCTTGACAAAAATAAAATAATGTTAAAAAGGGACAGTTTCCCTTAACTTCTATCCAGTAAAGTTACGTAATTTAATCAAATAATTTAATTGCATTTTTGAACTACTTCGTAAAGAATTTTAAATCTAGAATACAAAATATATTATTTGTCCTAGTTTTCTTCGAAATACTACATTTTTTTATTAAAAACAATCGTTTGCGTTGTAACATTGAAATATGTATATCGATCGTTCTTTTAATATTTTTCTTTATCTTATCTTTGCAAACAAAAAAAAATTCTTCCGGTATGTTCTAAATAAATAACAAATCAAGGCACATTGTATTAAATTTCGTCGATAAAATAATAGGTCAATACCATCTACAAATGCAACTAAATATTAAAATGTTCAAATTGAATAGACAACTCAATTAGAAAAAAAATCAAGTGCATATGTCAACTTATTGAGTCATATTTCTGTTACTTGATAGATAAAAACACCATTAGCAATCACAGTAGCGTAGACTAGGGCTTCTTAAAGTGGTAGCCGCGGCCCCTAGGGGGCCGCGAAGAACCACGAATATAACAAATAAATTTACTATCGTTAAATAAGTTTAAATGTTCAAATATGCACTTGCTAAAATTATATAAATGAAATAATAATTTTTTTAACCCTTCTGTGAGCTGCAAGGGGGCCGCGACGTCAAAAAGTTTAAAAAGCACTGGGTCGTAGACAAAACAAAATTATGATAAATATATTTTATACTATAGCTTATATTTCCTTAATTCAATTTTTTTAAATGTAGGTATACTAAAAGAGCTAACAAATGAGGGGTATCAAATCTGTAAGACAGTCCCCTTTAAAGTTTCATTAAGTATTTGACAAGTTTCTCGTACGCGTTGTAAGTAAACACCAACGGTATTTAAACAGTGGTGATATGTATTAGGAAAAAATTATCTTGTACATCAGAGCTACCAACGGTGTTATAATAAGTTGAAGTATTACTGATCTAAATTCCAAAACAAATCCATAGATAATACACAGAAATTTAAATATAAGTTACTTACCATATATTTTTAATTCAACTTTTTTCATTTCCAAAAATTTCTAGTTGTCCTGCATATCTATGTTAATTTTTCCAATGAAATTGTCTTCGTTTGCCATATTATTAAACCCAAGCTGAAAAATCACAATTTTCACTTTTTTTTGTTATGATTATTTATTATTGTAAGTTGTTTGTACTTTTTTTCAATTTCATAGAAACTTTTGTTGTTTTTATAACACTAATGCAACAGACACTGTCATGCAAAACAATAGTTTGACGAGTTAAACAAGTTAAAGTGCGTTAAAATCGCGTGAGGTATGTAAGCTATTTTTTGAATGATTTGTCGTCATTTAAAGTTAGTCAAATTGTCGGAAAATGAAAGCTAAAAATATGACGCAATATCGAATTGCTGAAATTTCAGGAATTTCGCGTATTTGAGTAAAAAATATTAATAGCAAAATAGATTTTGGTGATGATTAAACAGCCAAAAACAAATGTTCATGCTTGCGTATAAAGGTTACGAAAATTTTATTTTTTATCTTGGGTCTAATACTGTAGAACCGAATAACATTTTTGTGTTTTATTTCTCTAGCCTGAACGTGTACCATGGGGTGCTATGCTGACCTCTCGTCACGTATGGGCCATCATCATCACTCACGGCTGCTCTGTATTCGGTTACTTTACTGTTGTTAATCAGTTACCTACATATATGAAGACCATCCTCCACTATAACATCAAAGCGGTAAGTTTAAACATGTATATTTAATAAACTCACCATTTTAGACTCATACGCTGTGTTCTTGATATATGTAGATTTGGGTTTCTAGGTATAAACCGCGTCGATTTGTTTGTTCTAGAAGCAAACATTTCGTATTATTCGTAAAGCAATAGATAATATAACTGCGTATTACATTTTAGGAAACGCTCTCATCATTTTAGGCTTAGGTTGTGTTCTTGATTTAGATCTGGGTTTCTAGGTATAGACCACGTCGATTTGATCGTTTTAATAGCTAATATTTCGTATTATTCGTATGGCAATAGCCGTTTTTAGATAATTTAAATTTAACTGCGTATTACATTTTAGGAAACGCTCTCATCATTTTAGGCTTAGGTTGTGTTCTTGATTTAGATCTGGGTTTCTAGGTATAGACCACGTCGATTTGATCGTTTTAATAGCTAATATTTCGTATTATTCGTAAGGCAATAGCCGTTTTTA
Organism: Sialis lutaria; assembly: GCA_949319165.1. Classification (NCBI taxonomy): domain Eukaryota; kingdom Metazoa; phylum Arthropoda; class Insecta; order Megaloptera; family Sialidae; genus Sialis; species Sialis lutaria. Next base: position 5,389,404 of record OX439244.1, read on the forward strand.
GATAATTTAAATTTAACTGCGTATTACATTTTAGGAAACGCTCTCATCATTTTAGGCTTACGTTGTAATCTTGATATAGATCTGGGTTTCTGGGTATAAACTGCGTCGATTTGATTGTTCTAACAGCCAATATTTCGTATTATTCGTAAGGCAATAGCCGTTTTTAGATAATTTAAATTTAACTGCGTATTACATTTTGGAAAACGCTCATCTAAAAAATTCTGGTTAACTCAATAATATTTCGACCATCAGTTTGTAGTTTAGTTACCGGGTGTTTAAAATATGACCCCCACATCCTATCATGGGCCCATATACTGGAAGTTATTGGCGGAATCCCTAAGAAATTTTTTAGAATTTTTTTTCTGAAAACTTTTTTTAGGTTTTTCAATTAGAAATTTTAAGAAACCGATCCCCCGTTAAACCCGGGGTTTATACTAGAGTCCAGTCACTCCCCCCCTGGTTCAAAAGCTGTTTATAATTACACTACATATTTTGAACATCTTGTATATCAAGAAATATACTTACTTTCAGTTATGTTAAAACTTACTATTTATTTATTCCACCATTTGGTATCCGCAATTTAAAAGTATAATAGCAACGAGATGCGAAAATAAAATTTATGTCAACATATGTAAAAAAAATCGCATTCAAAAGACGTATGTATACTTCTACATGTGTTAAGGTGTCAATGCAAATAATATTTTGATATTTACTTGCGAAAAAATATGTAGTGAATTCCATCAATTTTCAATTCTTTCAAGCTAGTAAAAGAGTCCAGAAAATCCCATGAATAATGTCTTTTTTTAGGTATCCTTTATAGACAGGAAATCCCGTTAAATAATATCGTTGCTAGTAAAAAAAAATTGATACAAAAACAGATGTTTCTTTAAAGTACTAAAAAAACTAATTCTTTTATTTGACATCTCAAATACAGTCCATTCATTTAATTAAAATATTAGCGTATTCTTGACACGTCTTAATGAACTGATACTACAAACCAGGAACAGTGCACGGAAGTTGAAATTCTTAGAGATCAAATAACAAATATTTCAATGTCATTTTTTCCATTGTCAAATAAGACATATCTTAATCAAGATTAAAGATGCATACATTCTTGAGCTATTGTGTAACTGCATTGGCCCATAATTATATCACAATAGTATGTGCATTGTAATTGTGGCCTTCCGTTTCCTGGAATAATAAAAAAGATTCATAAATTGCGTAACTTTAAAATGAATGAAACAAAAATTGATAATAATTGTTATAAAAATTACTAATTTCATTATTATATAAATTACTGAACCCCTAATAAAAAAATATATAGAAGTTAATGGGAGATTTTGAAATCACAAAATGCTTCAAAAATAAAACAATAAAATGTTGAGTTGGTAATAAATAATTTTACAACAAGAAATAAGTGGTCCTAATAATTCGTAACTGGTGTAAGAAATGTTTTTACTGAAACGATTTGTATGTAATTTCCAATCTCGGGAAAAAATTGTTGATCTGCAGAGATCTACTTAAATCAGTGGCGGGTCCATCCATATGGGCACGGTGGGCATGCCCACAACCTAATTGAGGACACCGTTCCTTTTAGCAAAACAACGTAATAGAAATAAACATAAGAAGCGATAGATGTACTGGATTGTATAAGTCTCTCTCGTTTTATTAGAAGAGGTTTATTAAAAATTAGAAAAAAGTTATTTTAAATGAACCCCCTATGTGTGATGTTAGTCTCCCTTTTGTTGAAATTAAAATTTTTGAAAGTTCTGCTAAATGGTGCTATATTGTTTCAAAATATTACCCTCCTAGATTAAAAACAACACTAGAAAAACCCAAAAAACGACTTTTTTCAGTAACCCTCCTTTTGTTGAATTTAAAATTTTTGATTGTTGTGCTAAATTGTCCTAGTTGTTTTTAACAATGACCCAAAATATTACACCCATCAAACAAAAACTACACTAATAAAACAAAAAATTCGCTCGGGTGGCTGGTAAAAAATGTATTTTATGTTTTGGGGGCCCGATAAATTTTCATCGAGTATTGATGTTTTGGAACGATGTTAAGAACAACTAGAATAATTTGGCACAACTTTCAAAATTTTGAAATTCAACAAAAAGGGGGTGTTTGCGCCAAGATAATTTTAGTAATAAAAATCATTACAATAGCGACATTGCGAATAAAACTATTTTGTGCGGGTTCTGCGTTGGTCGTTTGAAATTTGATTATTGACGATTTTATTTTTAATATGAATTGGAACATATACATATAACAGACTAGCTGCCCCGGCCACGCGTTGCTGTGGTTAACTTTAAATTGTATTGCCCCCCCCCCCCCATTTCCCAAAGGAGGCTTTACAGTCCCCCATTACCATCACCGTAAAAAAGTAGGAACTCTATTTTAAAAAGGGGGGAGGGGGGGGCACCCCCCCCCCTTTTTCCCATAGGAAGCTTTACAGCCCCCCACCACCACCACCGTAAAAAAATGGGAACTCTCTTTAAAAAAAGGGGGGGGGCAAAGCCCCCCCCCATTTCCCATAGGAGGCCTCCTATGTTTCAAGTTGGATCAAACTGCACACGGTGTACAAATTTGATTAAAATCGGTTAAGTAGTTTAGGAGTCCATAGCGGAGGAACATGTGACACGTAATTTATATATATTAAGATAATGCGTAACTGTACTAACCTTATTTGGCGTTGTCTCCAGCATACATTTAAGGATAAGGAAATGTGGCAAAATAAGGATCATATGTGGCACCTGCAGTTGACAATCTACACTCTCTGTTATTTATAATCAAACATTCTGGACACTCACAATACGGCACAATTACACAGAAAAACTTATTTATATTTAACAATGATATAAACTTTATTTGAAAAGTATATTCACTTGTCTACTTGGTTAATGTTTATTTGCAATGTTTTTAATGATTACAAAAAAATTATATTTTAATAATACGCATACCAAAATGCGTACGTTTATTTGCGGTGGTCACGACTATGCGTTTTGCGGTTTTTAACGATATAAAAATGCGGATTGACCGGAAAAAGATTCGATATTTAATTTCACGTGTTGCACGTTTATATCGAAAATTCAAACTTGTTTTTACTTGTTGTGAAGTAAAAACGGTTGCGCTTTGCAGCGCTGCGTTCGGTCACTTATCAAACTATATTGATATTCGAAATGTGGCGGCAGCAGGGGGGCTAACTTCATACATGTTTAAAATGCATATAGAATACCTTAAATGTAAGTAAAACACGTGTTCTTAGCGCAGTTTAAACAAGTATGTGGTTATTATTAATTAATTATTGTTTAATTAGTCGCAAAAGCGAGAAATACACCGCGAACCGCGAGCGTGCCACGCGAGTATTAGCAACTTCGAACGTGGTTTGGCGGGCGAAAAATCAACCAATCGGGATATTTCTTTCTAATATTGCGGAAATTGAGTCTACTTCAAATAGTAAACTGTCGAGGGGGGTCTCAGATGCGCTGGAAATGAGCTATACACAAAGGAAAAAATGTACCCGAAATAATTGTGTCAGTTGTCAGTTACTAAATGCACTGGACTATTGGCCGATTTTCGGGTGGCCGTGCCCACAACCTTTCTTCAGGGCTGGATCCGCGCCTGACTTAAATCTCGACAGATCTGCATTTTTAGACATATTTTTCACTAGTTTTTGATCTGTGGAGACTTGCAAAGATCTACAACAGTCGACAAAGATCTACAAAAGATCTCTGAAGATCAACTATGAAAATTAGTGATTTTTCAACGTTGAAAATTCAAAATTTTTCAAAGTTTTAATCTCTATCACGATCTACAACGATTTTTAGAGATCTTTGTAGATCTTTTTAGACCTTTGTAAGTCATTGTAGATCTTTGCAAGTCTCCACAGATCAAAAACCAGTGAAAAATATGATGTTGTCCCAAAATGCAGATCTGTCGAGATCTGAGTAGATCTCTGCAGATCTACAATTTTTTCCGGGATGTTATAAAGCCTAATTAGCTAAAGCTGTATGATAATTGAAATTAGTTAGGACTTATTTAAGAAAAACTGCAAATTCTTCAGTGGAAAAATTACGATATTCATCCAAAACTATTTTTTCTCAACTATCAGTTGGCCCAGTCCAAAAATATCATAATTAAAACATGATGTAACTTATAAATTAATGTACAATTAAGACAAATGGATTCTTCGCATTGTAAATAAAAATGCAAGCCCTACACTATTAAATTCGCCACTACCCTTGACCTATTTATTATTTAAACTATCTTTACATTTGGCCTCCACTATATGTCATGGTTAATATTTCTGGACATCAACAATTAACAAAAAGGCTACGTGAGTTTTGTCAAATCGTTCTTTGTTTATTTAGTGATAATTTGTTATTCAAAATTTAATTGGAAACATATGCCATTTAAGAGAAATTGTTATTGTAAATTATCATAGACGCCACAAATATTTAATTTAAAAGTACAATCTCGTGAACAATGTATGCTCGAACATATATAGGAATCTTCATATTTTTAAAATAATTTCAGTCTGTTATTTTTAGAAAATTATTAAAAATATAATATTAATTTTTACTTCCATGTTCCGAATGAAATTGAAGTGTCAGAGATAAGAGCAGATTCTGATTGTACTAACTTAAAAACGAAAAGTCGATTTCCATGTGTCTGGATGTAGAATTTTCTTTCGTTCACGATAACTACTGTAAATATGCACCGATTGAAATTATTTTTGGGGAAAATGTTTGCCTCAGTAACTACTACAGACATATTGATTTTAGTGCAAATCGGACTAGGGGTTTTGGAAATATTAGAAATTTTGTAACTATTATCGTCTAAAAAGTGAATATTATCTCACCAATTTTGATAAGACTTGGTACACTTGTAGTTCAATCTAATCTAAGAGGTACTTATTTTTTTATACGTACTGAAACAGCCATTGAAGGGGTGAAAAACACCCTCAAAATTGATTTTAATTTTAGAGATATGGTATAAGTGTTTTTACCGTAATTTTCAAAAATGGCATAATATACAATGTTCCATTTAATAAAAATCAATGATGACTGCATATATTCAAAATATATACAATTTTCTTATGTCAAAGAATTCGCAACTAAAAATACTAATCGACATGTTCATTTGTTCATCATGAACTCACTGTATTTACAATTAGAAATGAAAAATTCTTAATACATGTTTTAAAACATCAGTTAACTGATCCAAGCTCATATTGCTTTAATATTTCTGTCAACTGGCCGTCGAATAGCGTCTGCCAGATGTTAAAGATGCTATATTTTTTGTACCAAAATTAAATGTCAGCTATTAATTGCTAATTTTTATTGTATGAGTATATTATAGTATATTACATCATCATAGTGTGCTGAATTTTATTTTGGGGTGAATAACCGTCCTTAATATATTGCAAATTATAAAATTATTATAAAATGCAAAATATAATTTTACTTTTTTTCGATTCATTTTGTTAATTTTTTTTTCTAAATTTAACATTAAAATGTTTAACTTGAATTTTTTTTCATTACGTTACTTTTTTATACAAAACTATAGCCAAGCCTAGAGATACTCATAATAAGAGTTCTGACAGCCCGAATCGATTTCTGATTGATTATTATATAGTAACCAAGTTTCATCCATATTTTATTAATCAATTATTTTTATGTTTTTATGCTCGCTAAAATTAATACATAAGGGTCAGTTCGCGGTGACGGGTGTGACATTTCAACTCAGAGTTCATAATTTTTAAATAATACTAGTTACTAACATGGTTTTACCATTTTTCTGTAGATCTTAATGTAATACATGTAGGTATATTGAAAGAATAAAAGGTCTACGGTTATTTTACAAAAAAATACCAGCGTTCAAAGCCTTGTAACGGGTGTGATGCCAACTACTGCAAGTCTTGCAACCTCGATTCAAAATCTCAAAAGCTTAGCGAAAATATTGAAGTTACTTTATAATAATCATACTTTAATATGTTACGAATAAATTATTTTTTAGTAACACAAGAGCATCAGGTAAATACGTAATCTATTTAACTGGTTATTATTCAACAAACATTGTGACGGGTGTGACAGAAAATTGTGACGGGTGTGACACGTTGAATAAAAGGATACAATAAGAGTACTATTTGTGTGTTTAATTGCTTATTGATATTATTAACTAATACTTATAACAATTATTTATCAAATACATCATAGACTCATTAAATTTATAATAAATGCGGTCACCCTTAGTCATTATTGTTGGTGAGGATAATTTTTTTTTAATTTGGTCAAACGTCACGTTTGATATGTAATTGTCAAAGACTTTTAATAGTTTGCCACGATCGTCACTTATTCTTAAGTAAGTTATTGTGATTTCACATTATTTGTTGTCTTTTTGGAAATTTTCTGAAATATTTTGAAAATTAACTAACATTTTTCTAATTTTCTTTTGATTTATGAAAATTGATATTTAATAGCCTGTTAATTTTATATTTTAGTATTCATTTTCGTAAAATATTTTTTTAACTATCTGGTATCGATTACCGCGGACTGACCCATAAATGAATTCTTGAATAAATCGCATTTGGTTAAAAATGGCGACACTGTCATAACTTTTACTTAAGTATCTCTAGCCAAACTATGTAATTTCTTAATTCTCAGAAAACAAAACCTATATCAAAAATATTTTTCTTATTAATTTAAATTCTGTGAAAACATTAAGTAGCATTAAATTAAATAAGACACTTTCGAGTGGTTTAAGTAATAAATTTACTCGTGTTTTTTTAAGTACACAAGGTGTGTTATTTTTTAATCTAAAGACTAATTAGAACTCCATAAGAGCCGCCGTTATCGGTTTAGGGGACATAAACTTGACCCCTCAATTATAACAAATATGTGCATGGATGTCATTGACACGGTCTGTCATCAATATAGTGATTTATTTGTTTTTATATTGGTATTATGTACATTTATACCCCGAATAATTTCGGCGGGAAGATTTTGTTATTTTTTAATATTTATAGACAAAATAATATCTCGGTTGGACTCAATTATTTCGAAAAAATGTTCAGACAAAAATTATAAAGAACTGAAGGGGTCATTGAAAGGTCCTTATTACGTCTTCCTGTCTAGACCAGAAGTGATGTTTTTTTGACCGGAATCCACTTTTTTTAAATGCAAATGCCCATTTTAACCACAGATTTCAATTGAAAAACGTAAAATAAATACTTTTTGTTCTTATTATTTTTTTGATTTAACCCATATTTAACCCATAAAATGAAATGAAATATCTTCAGATTTCTGAAGATTTTTATGATTTGCTGAAGACTGAAGGATGCAGGAGCGATTCTGATCCCGGATTCATGTTCAGGAGGTCAAAACACTTTGGGTAGCATATGTCACATGTATTGTACAGACCACTTTTTTGTGGGGTGGTGATTTTTAATTTAAACTTATTTAATTTTTTTAATCCTGATAAAATACAGAAATAGCTGTAAAGTACAGTTGTAAATGTAAATTATTTTGAGTATGTTTGTAAAAAAGATAATTTCAATTCGGATTGTTTTCGTGCAAAAAACAAAATAATAATTTTATTTAAAGGGGGAATAATTAGAATCCTACGTTCAATGAGATGCTGTTTATGGCCAAAATATGGGTGAAATCGAAAAAATGATAAGAACAAAAAGTATTTATTTTTCGTTTTTCAATCGAAATCCGTGGTAAAAAATGGACATTTCCATTTAAAAAAGTGAATTCCGGTCAAAAAAGACCGGAAGTCGTAATATGGACCTTTCAAAACAATTTTTGTCTGAAACTTTTTTCGAAATAATCGAGTCCAACCGAGATCTTATTTTGTCCCAAGATAAATGCCCCCTCCGGTATATATGCGAGTATTTGATGGAAATTACATTTTTTAACTTCCCTGAAACTGAATCCAATATGATCAGGTCTGTATGCACTGTAGCTTGAAAACAGATGTTTATAATCATAGAACTAAGATTTTTATGCATTTTTTTGTTCAAACGGAAGTTGCACTTGATTTGAAACTATATTAATATTTTGTAGTTTTTATTCAAATGTAAGTACATAAAACATTAAATTTTCTATTTTATTTTTGCAATCTGTCAAATCAAATTTTTATCAAATAGTTAATTTACTTTTACTTATTTTCGAATACAGTAGAACCTCGATACAACGAACTAATTTGGACGAACGGGTGTTCGTTAGAGCCAAAAGAATCTTGTAATCTGGAATTTTTAATTTTGCATAAATAAAAAATTGATTTTATTTACAAATTTTTCAATTTTCTCCATTCAGAAAAAATATGTAAACTTTAATATTTTGTACAGTACATATAAGTCTTGAGGCTTCCGCGGTGATCTTGATATGGATCTTGGCTTACACCCAGAAGCCAAGATCCATTGTACAGTACTTGATATACACTAGGCTTCTATTCGAATTCAATATTAATAGAAACTTTTTTTTCTCACTCGCGATAAATATTTTATGAACCAAAGCAAGCCCATTTTATTTTTTCGAGTGTGCACTGAAAATAATTTGACTTATCGTACATACGTTGTTTTTTATGTACACCTAGTCTTTGGGGTAGGTCAGTTACGCGAGGCAGGTAAGATAATTAAATGGGTTTAATTATTTAAAAATGTACAATGTACAAGGTCAACTTGATGTAATTTTTGTTTCAATGATTTATGTAAAAACGTGTAGATAAATATACGTTTTTGTGTTTTTTTTTTTTGGAATTTGATGTACAAAATTATGAAATTTCATTCGATTAGGTTTTTTTTGTAAAAAAGAAAGTTGCCTATGTGCCGATCAAGGTACATGTACGGTACATGTAATGTTGTAATTTCTAAATTGGTTAAAAGTAATTGGAGCAAATAATCTTTCCTTTTTTTTCTCCATCCTCAGAAAATACATTTCTTGTCGTGATTTCACCCCCTTTAACTTTGAAGTCTCTCCGCGCCTTTGAGTGCATGAGTATATGGCTGCAATGAATGCCGGTTGATTATTTAATTCCCTGTCTGATGACATTTTGATCTTTGCATCGTGTCTTGACCAATCATCACTCATTATTACAAGCCGCCTAGTCAGACGACGCGAACGATCTCTATAATTTAGTGAGGTATTTTCATTACTTACCAGATTGTTTTTTTTTATGAAAGTAATTTGAAGATGTGACCATAGAGATGTTATATAACTAGGCAGAGGGAGAATTCAATGTTATGAGTGTGTCAGTAGAGATGGCTTATACTCGAGTACCGTACTTCCTTGTCTAACGAGCTCTGTTTGACTGACAACAGCACGAACCTATCCTCTGTAGGTACTTAAAACATTAAAGTTATCTATTCAGTTATATTACATCTCTATGAATGTGACTAACTAAGATTATTAACGTAAAAAATTATTAATTTTTATCTAACATTTACCTACATACTTAAAGTCTAGAATAAAAATAAAGGTTTAAGCCAAAAATCAATCTACAGGGTGATTCAGCACTGTCGTGCCAAACTTAAACCGTAGATTAAGAAAAATATTTTAAACAAAAAACTTCTAATGAACATGTGTCCGGAAATTTTTTGTGAGGGAACTACAGGCCTCCAAAGATTTTACTAAAAATGAGTTTTTATTTAATATCTAGAGAACCCTTTGTGATAAAATTATGAAATTTGGTATTCTGTTTAGTATTAATAAGTGTTATCGATTACTCATATTAACTAGTTATAATTTAGACTAGAGATGTATGGGGTCAGTGGGCCCATCGATTTTAATCTAGTATTTTTTGTTCTTTAATATTTTTATAAAGTTGAGCACTTATTTAAGGTTATATGATACAAAATACACAAAAACATACTTTACTTATTTGTCGTAGGATAAACCGTTTTCGAGGAATATCGATGGAAAAGAAATCATGCAGAATTTAACTTAATACGGATGCTTCAAATTACAAATAATAAATTTATATTCTTGTTCTATGATAAAAATTAAGACAAAAAGTTAACATAAGTATACCTCAAAAAATGCATCCTTATCAACAAATAGCCATTTTTAGTTTCGTTTTTTTAGTCAAATTATTAAAGTACATAACACAGTATTACAACTGGCTATAGATCTTAGAGGATTCATATTAGGAGGTTTCTTTATATGAACTTTTTTTCCTACCTTTAATCATAGAACAAGAATATAAATTTATTTTTTGTAATTTGGAGCATCCGTATTAAGTTACATTCTGCATGCTTTCTTTTCTATCGATATTACTCGAAAACGGTTTATCCTATGACAAATAAGCAAAGTATATTTTTACGTATTTTGTGTCATTTAACCTTAAATAAGTACCCAACTTTATAAAATAATTAAAGAACAAAAAATACTTGATAAAAATTGATGGGCCCACAGGCCCCATACATCCCCGGTCTAAATTATAATTGTTTAATATGAGAAATCGATAACACTTATTATTACTAAACAGAATACCAAATTTCATAATTTTATCACAAAGGGTTATCTAGATATTAAATAAAAACTCATTTTGATGAAAATCTTTGGTGGGCTGTAGTTCCCTAACCAAAAATTTCCGGACACATGTTTATTGGAAGTTTTTTGTTTAAAATATTTTTCTCAATCTATGGTTTAAGTTTGGCACGACAGTGCTGAATCACCCTGTATATATTATATTGATGTCTGTCCGAAAAATGATTTTGAAAATGAGTGGTTAAAAATTGACATTAGGTATTTTATTTATTGCCCCCCCACATAATTATAATATGTTTTCCAACTGTTTGTTTCGTGAATCAGTAGGTACCAATTGGGAAAAGATTAATTTTATTTTTTAATTTAAAGCAGGTATAGAAAGCATATTCCATATTTCTAGAAAAAATATAATAGCCAAGAGATAGAAATTAGCTAGAAAGTAAAGAGGGTTATAAACATGTATATACTTTTTATGGAAAATAGGTTAACTTATTTCAATTAATTAGAATCACCTCATCTACTTAACAAAGTTCTTTACAATCCTTACTAATTTGAAAAAAAAATGTTTTTTTTTCGAAATTAACTTTTTTAGAAAAAATAAAATTTTCTAAAAAACTTTTTTTCAAAAATAGTAAAAATATTTCATGAAATTTATTTTGAGACACGTGTATATTATTTATATTCACCCGCCTCTCCTACAAATAAATCAATCATTTTAGTTTCTATATATCAGCTTATTGTGATAACTCCGACATTTTGCAACTGGATTACAAACAAAACAGCAAGTATTTAAATTAATTAACATACATTGAACATCTATGCAAGGCTACACACACACACACACACGCATACACATGCACACATTATGTGCTGTTTCTAAATTCAAGCAAAACAATATAATACATAGATGTGAATGCACCTGATTACCTATGCCATATGTAAATCCTCAATCAAGGCTAACATGTGTGTTTGTGTGAGTTTATTAATTACACTTGTTTTAATCGACTGCGAAGTGAGCTACATATCACCGCCATCTTGTGTCTGCATAATGTCATTGCGCTTCCTGTACAAAATCTGATAATGACTTGTAAATGTTGCAATTTGAATTGGCAAATAAATGGTTAAATTCAGAAAATATAGAAACGTAATATACATAAGAAATAATTAGAAATAAAATTTAAGTATGTTAGCGACAGTCTTTAAGAAACGAGCGGTAAGAGGGGATTGCTATACTTGCTTGTTATGAACGCATTAAAGCGTATGTACTATGTGCAGGCGCGTGTATACTAGTTACAAAATTCAGTGCATTTTTACTCGGGCTCATATTAGAAGAACAGGACTATCGAAAAACTAAGACACGGAAAATAAGTACACTGCCGTGCAAAAGTATTTGGACGCCTGTGATTTTGAATGTAGGTAAATATACAGATTTCAGTCAATAAAAATCCCCAAAATAGCGAAAAGAATATTTTTACTTGCAGTCAAAATAGTAAAAAAAAACTATTTCTCGTTAACTTGAAAGACACTGTGCGTCAATACTTTCAACTTGAGTAAACCTGGCCTTTCAGGCATAAAATTCAAAAATTTTCCTTAAAATGGAAAATTGTAAATGCTGTATTTTAGATATGCTAGGATTATTACAAAAGTTGTAGGTAATTAAAACATTTAAGTACAGTACAGAGGGCGTAAGTCCTCAATCCTTCCTCAGTTACTACGCCACTGGCCTTTAAAATCCAAAACTAGTTATAACAAAATTATGTAAAGAAAAACCTAGCTTAAGATCAGTTTAATTAAATGACTATCGTCTTAATAACCGACTAAATCTAGAATATATACAACAATCTCCATATTTAACTCCGACCTAGTTCTATAGATTTTTTGTGAAAAAGATAATTGTTATTATGAAGATCGACATCCATGTATCAACATCTGGATTAAACCAGAACTTCAAACCGGCTCAGCGATTAACTGAAGGAAAATTTAATAAGCTAGTGAAGATAAATAAATAATATATCTTTGTTTTTATATACACTGAAAAAATTAATAGGTTAAAATTGATAATTTAAATAAATAATTTTAATTGTTGAAATTTTAACTAAATAAAATGAGAAGTGAAATAGCTCTCACTAGTGAAGTGTACTTCTGATTATTATAAAAGGTCTATCAATAATTTGTATGTATATTCCAGACCTCCGTTTAAAGTAATAGATTTTTTAGTGGGGGACACAATTTGAAAAATATATTGGATTGAGTAGATTTAACATAATTTCGAGTTACTGGTGTTTTATCAAATATTTTGGTTTTTAAACATGATTGGTAAATTAATTTTTTCGGTGTAAGTACCAAAATAAGAAATATGCAGCAATACTATTTTTCTTGGAATTATTTTTAAAATTATAACAAAAATATGTTTTGCAATCGGTGACAACGTGCAATTTTCGAAAAGTATTTTTTATCATCGGTATTTTGTGTAAACAATATTTATTATCTAGAATTTATTTTCATGTCAAGTATTTTTTTGTTGATTATTTTGTATTGTAATCATCTTTTGAAGAGCTTTTTCTTATGTAAAGTTGTATAGAACATTATAGAACAAAATTGAGGATGCGTTATCGTTTTAACCTTTAGAAGGCCGGGATTTCATGGGGCATTTCGCTCTCAGAAAACTGGTATAAAAGGTATCTTATATCATTGATTGATCATAGGCAGTGTCGTACGGGGTGAGCCAAAATGTTGTCTTTCCGGCCCGGAAAGGAACAACCTGTTGTTAAAAATTTCAAATTCGAAAAAATATTGTAAATAGTACATAACCATTTTTCAATTATAATTATCGTTTTCGATGTATTTTTCGACGCTTAATCCAAATCTGACGTCAAAAATACAGTAAACCTAAAAACTAACCCTTTACCTCGCGAGAACGATTTTTATTTATTTGGAAGTACAAATATCTGTTTTCGATGTATTTTAATCTAATAATAATTGAAGATTTTCTGGTGCGCCAAAATATTGGTTTTCCAGCCCTTTAGAGGTAAAGAAAGATTGAGGCCTTTTTTGAAACCAAAAAATAGAAGTTTTAACCGGCCCACTGTCTAATTTACGTTGAGAAACACTGGTTTAATGTACATTTGACTTATTACTGTTAGTATTTAATTAATTAATATTAATGAATAGGTACTAATGAATTTAACAAAAAAAATATTTTTTTTTCGTTGCTGTTTTTCTTTTGACATTTCTAATTAATTATTATTTATACAATTACAATTCGTACTTTCGTTTAGTCGGTTTAGTTATAGAGAAATGTATCATTAGCTTTAATAAATGCATAATTAAATTGCAAGGCTACTCGATCTATTTTAAAATGTTATACTAATAACCAATACCTATCGTTAAAAACACTTTTACATTTAATAAAAAAAAATTACGAAATTTAAACATCATCAATAAGCTAATATCCGTTTTACAAAACAGATGTCGAAATATCATAAAGGAAAATATTTTATAAGTAAATATACGTTTGAATTTTGCAAAATATTATTCTACAATACTTCGTATTTATTTAAAATTAATTTTTTGCACGGTAAAAATTGGAATCGATTTTTTAATAAATATTACATTTGCCGATTGAAAAAATTCAATTTTGTATTAAAAAATACTATCAGTTTTAACATATAACTTCTACAATCTCCATTGTAATTTTCATAATACACAATTTTTACTATACATGATTCATTACTGTCGTGCCAAACTCAAACAGTAGATTAAGACAAATATTTTAAGCAAAAAACTTCTAATGAACATGTGTCCGGAAATTTTTCGTGAGGGAACTACAACCCTCCAAAGATTTTACTAAAAATGAGTTTTTATTTAATTTCTAGAGAACCCTTTGTAATAAAATTATGAAATTTAGTATTCTGTTTAGTAATTATAATTGTTATCGATTTTTCATATTAACTAGTTGTAATTTAGACTAGGGTAGTATGGAGCCAGTGGACTCATCGATTTTTATCTAGTATTTTTTGTTCTTTAATATTTTTATAAAGTTGGGCACTTATTTAAGATTATATGACACAAAATACACAAAAATATCTACTTATTATTGCTTATTTGTCATAGGATAAACCGTTTTCGAGAAATATTGATGGAAAAGAATGCATGCAGAATTAAACTTAATATGGATGCTTCAAATTACAAATAATTATAATATTTTGAACCGTTTCAAGATTACTATACATCAAATAGTAATATTTCTTTAAAAATTGTGTGATTGTTATGAAGTATTTTTCTTCTTCGTATAGGATTTTGAATAAAAACGCCCTACTTTGTCAATTATATAAGGCACAGTCAACAACTATTAATTCATCTGCAATAATTTTCTACAATACATACAACATACACTTTTTATAATATAATTTTCTTTCAGAATGGTCTGTTCTCGAGTCTTCCATACCTTGGTAAATATCTATTCGCTGTAATCACCAGCATCCTCGCTGATCACCTCCGCAGTACCGGAAAATGGTCCACCACTCTTACCAGAAAAGTCTTCACCACATTTGGTAAGTACTTCAAAAATAAAATTAAAAAACTGACTGGAAAATAATGTTTATAAACATTTCATACAGAATTTTACGAATATTTTATAAAGATGTTCCCCCTCCCCACCGCAACTATTTTTTATTAAAGTTAAAGTTGATGGGGTCTCATTTTTCATTTCTGTGTCCGACTTCGATGGGTAAGTACAGGCCTGTCTAAAGCAACTATTAAATATATCTTTATTAACTTTACCAGTGGCGTAGTAAGAAAAATTTTCGGGGGGGGGGATATATACATATGTATTAAATTTTGGAAGGTATTTTGAACTGATGTTTCCTTAAAACATACGTTTTTTTAGAACATTGAACATTTCGGGGGGGGGGGACAAAACCCCCCCGTTACTACGCCACTGACTTTTACACCACTTAAAATAAAAAAATAAAATAAAACGTGTCATTCTTTGTATGAATCAGACAAGCTTTAACTACGTTTTAATTTTTTACTTTATTATATCCAATATAGTTTAAACCTCATTTTATTATTACCGACTAGTACAATATTTGTCCAAAGATAAAGTATATAGTACTCTCCTTTAGATTAATGTAATTGCATTTTTTTATCTCCAGCTATTTGTAATGACTTAAGGACTAACAATCAGATAGTAGATTTAATTGTGCAATATAAGTATTAAGTAAATATTTATTTATACAAAGTTTATAAAAAAAATAATCATATTCATCAAATATCGAAGATAGCTGTGAAGCATTTTACTCCATTTAAAATATTCCACAGCAATCTATCTTTATAGATGTCATTTTCTCATATCCAATAATGTACAAGGCCTACTAGACAGTTCATTTGTTCTATACTGTGACCTGTGACGTCATCGTCAATTTTTTTTTCGGAATTTGTAAGAAAACAGAATATAAATAAATAAACGACCAATACTGTTTCCATCAGTTTTTTTTTAATTATATTATCGATCAATTATTTTGAAGTACAACACACATAAATTTCTTATCTATGCAATACGTCATCGACAAGAAATTTATATAAAATGACGGCTGTCAAAATATCCAAAGCAGACTTTATTTTCTTGCAAATACGGTTACACATACGACTTGATATTAATTGAAGGGGTTATATGCAGTCAGAAGGCAAAAAAAGGGTTTTTTCAAGAATTGTTTGAAGAGAAGACTTAATTTATTAATGTAAAAATTTGTACACATATTATGGTAACTTTTAATTGTATTTGAACATTTTTTAATTTGTAAAAATAATAACTTCGAAAGCTGCTACGGCTGATCTCCAGGAGGTCCTCTCAAAAAAGGCGCCTTGCGGTGACCACGATATCTCTGGACTGGATCATTTAAAATAAAAAACCCAAACGTATTACGTAAAAGTAATGTATATTTTTGTACTTAATCGAAGGAATAAGCAAAATATATTTTTTTGACAAAATGGCGGTTTCTCAGAAAAAAATCGATTTTTGACAAAAATTTTGACCTTAAATTGCTTATAAAAAATTATTTATCGGTGAGAAAAAACCTTCGATTAATTACTAAAAAATATACTTAAGAAACTGTTAAAATTTGAGACTGATCGGTTCAGTCGTTTCCGAGGAATCGTGGTTTGATAAAACGCGCTGCCGACCTCCTACATTCAAACACTCAGAGACGTCTTTACAAATATGCATGTAACTTCGAAAATAATCGCCGGATTGACTTAAAATTTTCTGTGTGTACATTTAAATATATGTACATTACGAAAATGAAATAAAAAATCGATTTTTTGAAAATTCTAACTGTATATAACCCCTTTACTCCGGCCTCCTATTTTCAAACGCTCTGAAACGTATTTACAAATATGCGTGCAACTTCGAAAATAATCGCCGGATTGACTTGAAATTTTCTGTGTGTGTACTTAAATATATGTACGTTACGAAAATGAAATTAAAAAAATATCGATTTTTTGAAAATTCTAACTGTATATAACCCCTTTCATTTGTAGAAGATGAAATTATCTTTAAATCAAATATTTTTGTTTTATTCTGCGATTAACAGCTTTTTGAAAAATTTAATATAAAAAATAAAAACTCTTCGAATTTTGTTTTTTTAGCAATTAATTAGTAAAACATTTCACGTTCTTTTCGCAATCACAATTACTATTTAGTTTGTAATTTAGATTTGGTTATCTTTGGTAATTTATTATCAGAACAGGGCCACCGGAAATGCTGGTCTCGTGAATACAAATACTAAAATGTCTACCCGAAAAACAATACATCTAATATGTAATTAGTTAACACGATTGAGTTATTCATTGATATTCAAATGTATTTTGAATATATCAGGGTCGAATACTAGGTATAGCTCCAACATCGGCCTGGGCAAAAAGTAATGGACCGGTCCATTATTAAGACTCCAGAAGAGTGAGATTGGATGGGAAGTGTGATTTTTCTTCATATTTTCATATCTTAATGTTGATATTACGATGAATTTTGATATTTGATGAATGAAATTTTACCCTAAAAATTTGAATTTTAGATTTTGTTAAAATTATGTTTATTTTATAGAAAATGATTCAAATTTTATAAACCGCAGGTCTATATCTCAAACCGTTCTCGAGAGTTTTAATTTTTTCAAAATTTTTGACGTGTTTCGGATTTGATTTTTGTCGACGAATTTGAAATCAGCGTTTCATAATCTATATAGTTTATATATAAAATATATATAATTTCAAATCTATATAGTACATAAAAATTATAAAGAAATTTTTTTGTCAAAAATCGACATTTAATTTTTTTCGAATTTTCATGTATTCTACATGTTATTATATAGATTTTGACACGCTGATTCTAAATCCGTTAACAATAATCAAATCCGTCCACACGTTCAAAAGTTACCGCCATTTTTCTTCAAAATTTTGAAAAAAACAAACTTTGAGAGGCCATATCTCGAGAACGGTTTGAGATACAAACCTGCGGTTTGAAAATTTCAACTTTTCACATCATTTTCTATATAAGAAACATACTTTTAACGAAATCTAAAACACAAATTTTTTTAGTAATAAGTATTTCATGCATCAAACTTCAATTTGTCATAGAAATATCAACTTTAAATAAGAAAATAAGAATGAAAATATAACTAACTACATATAAACAATAATATCCAGCATTTTTTATAGCTTTTTCTAATATTCAATAATTTATTTTGGTTATTTAAACAACAAATGTTGAGTAAAATTCATTCAAAGAGCTACAGGTTGCCATTGTTGGCAATCATTGGTTATTTAATGCATACCACTTGTAGGATTCATATTTTATTTATCACTTGTTTGCCTGTTTTACTTCATTCCAGATTCTATACTTTTACTAAATCCAAAACATAAAAAATCGATTTAACGCATCCGCTTTTTATTTTTACTTCAGACACTTGCAATAATCATTAATGAATAACATGTATCGATTTAATAAAATACACTGATTAAAACTAAATTTTTATTTATATAACTGTGTCGCTAGCGATAGCAATAATCACAGCTGATAAGAGCGACGCGTTATCGCTGTGACATAATAACATCGTTATCTGAAGACACACCTTCCATACGTTCTGCAAAAATCGTAGTGTGTTTACACATATAGCAAAGGTCATTGTGATATCAATTCAATACGTATACGCAGGGCTGTATTCAGTGATAGATGGGCCCGATCGTGTAGAATGAAACATAAAAATGGACTGAGTTATGCACTATTTTTTAATGTTATTAATGCAGTTACATTCAAAATGAAGTTTAAAACGTTACAGTTCAATTATAATTTAACAAGAAACAAAAAACTCTTCGGTTTCAAGATTTTTTTTTGGTCATAAATAACTGTATACCTATCAAAATGCTGTCGAACTCAAATTTTTTTTATTATTTCAAGTAAAATTTTCAGTTTATCTGTCATTTTGAAAGGTATACAATTATTTTTGGTTAAAAAAATAATAAAAAAGATTGTAGAAAATTTATTTATCTGTTCAAAATGTGAAAGACGGGGTTGATCGAACATTCCGTTCATTAAATACAGTATGTTTACAAAATCCTTGTAAAACAAAACTTTGGGTCCTTGGTTACGGGGTTTTCCGGGGCAAACTTGGCATGTTTTAATCGCTGTTGAAAAGCACCTCATATATTTTCTTTTTATTTCATGGACTATATAAAAATAAAATGTTTTTCAGTTTTTATTGGAAAATGTATAAATTAACTTATCAAATGCCAAATTACTTTTTTCTAAAAAAAAAATAACAAAATTTCAAAATTAACTTTGTGTGAATTGATGATACATTAGTGCATAATACAGTCCAAATATAAAAGGGCAATTTTTGTAAATATACAAAAAAATGTAGTTTTCAAAATTTATGCAAAAATTATAAGAATTCAAAAAATATAAAAAATTAAATACGCCCCTTTTGAATAATAGTATACCCACCCACGTTTATAAAAAATACTTAAATTTTAACAGCTAACCTACTTTAAAATAAAATAGAACAAAATCGAAAACAATCAAATACAATTTTTATCAGTTATTGATTTTTATGGCCTATTAAATCAATTTTAATTATTACTATTTATCGAACATGTTATGTATTATGCAACTAACAATAAGATATAAAAAACGATTTTGATTCAATCACTTTTTATCATTTTATATTTTGCTAATAAACCAAAATATTAAACTTTAACAAAAATTTTAATGGCCTTAAAAAATGCTAAATTGATCGTACTTCTGACCTTTTTTTATAAATAAATACATACATATTTTAAAGTCTCTAAAGACCTTTAGAAGGTTGTAATGTGACCCTGATTTTAGCTAAAAATCTTCACTACAATTAAAACGTCTAGGTATAATTTAGCTCGTCCACGTATAAGTTCAATATACTATATATTTTAGCATCTTTCTATAGATGAGTGGTCCTCCTTGACATCTGCGAACAGTTATCTATAGATCTGTCCTTCAGGCTTTTACAAAAAAAAAACAATTAGATCAATGCCATTTAAACAATCAAGATCTATGAAGAGAAATATACCTTCATATCCAAAATAAACAGAAGAAAATTGAGATTTTATCGTATCAATTACAGACAAAAGTTGTATTTATTATATCAGTGGTGTAGTTATTTATATTTTTGAAAAATTTTAGTTTTTTTTAAATTTATTTAAAAAATAATAAAAATTTGAAATGCTAAATTCCATGGCTAAAAATAGACACCCAAGGACTGACTAAAAATGTTATATTTATAATATAATATAATGTTCAATTATTGTATATACTACACTATACCAGCGATTTTCAAACTGGGAGGCGCAGACTATTGAAAGGGGAGGCGCGAAAAGTTTAACAGAAGTGTAATTCAAAATTATATTATAATTGTTAAAAAACATATTTCCTAATATTTTTTTAATATATTATCTGTTCCTGAAAGGCACATTACTGTTTTGTTTTAGACTGACAATTATTAAAAACGAAAAAATGATAGAAATACTTACAATTAGTATGCGATACTTCGAACAAAAAGTACAGAGTGAACCCTTAGTTCAGTTTTGGTTGAATCGAAGTGAAGAATATAATAGGTATACTTATTTATTTTTTGTATTAAAACATTTTATACCTTTTAAAAATGTGTCTATTATTTTTTTAAATAAAAGGAGGGGGGGGGGCAAGATTAAATTTTTTTAAGGGACGCGCAGTTACATAAAGTTTGGAAACCACTGCACTATACAGTCGAAACCGATTATAACGATATCGTTTAATACAACATTTTAACGACTCAAAATATAATTGCATTTTTACCGGTTTTTACAACTATCGGCTTTTACGACCTAATATGACTGGTTCTCTCAATATCGTTATAATCGATTTCGTTTTTTTTAAAAGTCGAATACTTTTATGTCCGGTATTATAAAGGACCTAGCAAATTTGCTAGGTAGCAAGCACTCTCAAATGAGATATCAAACTTGTATGACAGTTCTCAGTAAGTTGGTTTTTACCGTTTTTTACGCAAGTTTAGTAAATACACTTTAGTAAATATACTTTACAGACCTTTTTTTTACTTTCTATGTATGAAACTATCTATCTAAAACTTTAAGAGAACTGCCATATAAATTTGATACCCCATTTGAGAGTGCTTGCTAGCTTGCAAATTTGCTAGGTCGTTTATAATACCGGACATTAGAGTTATAGTTAGAAAAATTTAACCTATATATTTTTCGGTGATATTTATTATTTGTTTATTCAAATTACCCTGTAGTTACGCTACTGACATAATTTGATTAATAAACTATTTAACCATGTAATCTAAAAATCTATCTCTATAAATCAAATCTATAGAGGTAATAATAGATATTCAATAATAAAGTATTATTTTTAAATCACTTTCGACCTTCCTGATTCATATTATATAAATAAATTTAAACACTTGTTATATTTTTTTAATTCTGTAAGGTCAAAAAATTGTATTAAAAAATGTATTTTTTTATATATACGGACACTATAAAATGCAGTTATTAAGTATGTACATTTATTTATGTATTAAGGCTAAATATATATTGTGTATTGGTGAATTTAAAAACGTCTCGATATTATCCAAGGTTAATTTTGTGGTTAATGTATAACTTATTGTCTTAAGAACAGTGTTTATGTTTATATAATCAATCAGGTTATGTTTTTATAACCTTCTAGGTCAGTTTTTCTTTTTCTTGATTTAATTTTAATGTCAAATCAGTCAGTGATAGTTTAAATATAAATAAATTTCGATTATCAAATATTTTTATTAAAAAAACTTTTAAGTTTTTGGTATACAATGTATGGTGTGATATCGATTTTAAATAATAATTTTATAAAGTACTAGCTGACCCGGCCACGCGTTGCTGTGGGTAACCTATACTTTAGCAACATGTGGTGGTTATGCTATTAAATTGTAGGTTATATGAAACGTTTGGAAGTTTGACATAGCGCCATCTATTGAATACTTACTCAATCCAGTCAACAGATGTCACCATCTGTTAGAATCGTTTGGAGCTAACAGATAAAGACAAATAATTTGCAATAAAATAATATTGCGATCATAAATTGAGATGTAAGCTAACATGTGACACGTAATTTATATATATTAAGATTAAGATATACGTATTAAGAATTTGTAATCACACTATAGTCCAGTGGCGTAGATAGGGGGGGGGGGGGATTAAGGGGATCAATCCCCCCCATGAGTCCAATTTTTATACTTTTCACCATATAAAAGATGATTAAATACTGTCATATCCCCCCCCCCCCCCATGAGACTGATAGAAGGGGTCCTGTGGTCTTCAAAATTGGCAACGACATAAAAAATTAGTTTCCAAAATTTGTATATCTAAAAAGAAAAAAATTAAAAAATGTTTTCATCCCCCCCCCCCCTCCTCCCAATCGCAAAAAGCTACCTACGCCACTGCTATCGTCTATCGTAAATTCTATCAAAAATTTTGAGAAAAACAGTTTTTAAAAGCGAATATTTTTCATTATTAAAAAAATGTGTCCCCTCTCTCCCCTCAAATCAAATTTAAGATTAGTTTAGTACGAGAAAAAATTCGTAAAACCTAATTTTCTATTTTTCTACAGCTGTCGGTGCTCCCGGCTTACTTATGATCATGCAAGCCTATTTGGGCCAAAACGCGGCTTGGTCTGTGAGTATCTTCACCGCAGCCTTGACCATCAACGGCGCTGTAACCGCCGGATACCTTGGCAACGGTCTGGACATCGCTCCTAACTTCTCAGGAACGATCTTCGGCCTGGCCAACACTCTTTCGTCGCTCGGCGGTTTCCTATCGGCCTACATGGTCGGCACTTTAACCTACAATAACGTAAGTATCTCACACTTTTAAGGTTTAAACTTTACAAGTACGTATAAAGCACTTTTGTAATGAATTTGCTATGGAATTTAGAGCAGTGATATTTCAAAGTATTGTAACACAGTTGGTGCAGACTAATATCACCACTGTTTTAATACCGTTGTTGGTGTTTATGTCGCAGCCGAATTGTAAATTTAGCCGCTTTACAAAGCGGTTAGCCGTTTTGTAGAAAATTTATGTTCTAATAATATACACGTTAACTGTCTTTGATCAGGGCAATCTTTTGGGGTGAAATAAATAGGTTAGTATCTCTGTTAGGTTAAAAACGGGAAATCAATCTCTGCCTTGGTTAGGGCAATCTAGTGGGGCGAAAGGGGATTAATATAGTATAAAAACGGGGATCTAATTCCTGCTGCAATGAACTGTCTTTTAATCATTTTGTTAAATAAAATAAACATTAAAATTCATACAGTTCGTTGCAGCGGATACTAATTCCCCGTTTTTATATTAATCCCCTTTCGCCTCAATAGATTGACCTAACCAAAAACGAACCAAACCTCTTCACACATACACGGTTCTCATACGGATCATATTAGGTTTTATTTTTTTTCCGTACACTCAGTAGTGATCATGGAGAGAAAACAAGTTGTTGCCATGTTGTTTCTCTATAAAAAAATGAAAAAACGAATGAGGAATACTAGAATTCATTGGAAGCACCCTCTCATCACTTTACAGCAGGAATTTAGGGCATTCTATATTATTTTCCCGATGCTAAAGAGCATGAAGACGATCCACATCAACATCTGGAAAACTGCTTATTTTATTAGAAAAACCGGGACAAAACATTTAAAAAAATAACACTCGCTATCAGGTTAAAACCGAAACTGAACCGAGTGTGTATGAACGCGTTGATTGCTTTCTGTTCCCTGCACACTAATAGAAACCTGATGATACCTGTTCATGTCGAGGAAGTATTCGGTGCTCTACGGTTTCTATTAAGTACCGAATACAAACTGAAACACCGTTTCACACTTGTCGCCAGCGACCGAAAAAGATGTGTGAAATAGGCCTTATAAAGCGGTTAAATTTACAATCCGGCTGCGACATTTACATAAAATGCGTGCGCGAAACTTTTCAAAGTCTTCATGAAACTCCAAGAGAATTGTTTGATACCCCATTATTTAATTTACACTGTCTATTTATTTCTACAATAATAATTATTATTATTTAATTTGTGTCCGCCTTCTGGGCCAAACTAATTATTATACTTAAGTACTACTTATGTATATGCTTGAATACTACTCATCATTTCATTGACTGCAGCATTATATGCATCCATAAATGGTCTGTCTATATACACATTATATTCTCCAGTCTGGGAATGCGACATACTCATCGTGTAATGCTTGTTTAGGTATGGTGTATATTAAATACGTGGAAGCTGGTACTTCTGTACGTACTCGCGTAATTAATACTGGTTTTTTTAACCACGTGCAGCTTTTTAGATTAGTTTTAGCTGTTTATATTCATGTATTATCTTGCTGATTGTTGATGGTTTTATGTGAAAACTATTCCAGAAAAAATTAATTATTTCGAGATTTAAATAATTGTATTACATTATTGTATAAGTCTTCTAGTGATTGGTATCTTGGGGAAGGGGGGGGGGGGTAAATAAAGAAAATATAAGATCCTTATTGGGTGAAGAATATTAATATATAAAAATTTATATAAACGTGTTAAGATTTTGTTAATTTTCTTATTTTATATTTGAATGTTTAAAATAAGTATCCCCCCCCCAAGGTTGGGAAGAGAAAATACAAGAGACAGACAGACACTCACAGACACATAAATAGAAACACAGATACGGGAAAAAGTGTTTGTCTTGACCAAAAACGGACAGATCAAGTGAAAATTTTGAATCGGAGAACATTTTTTTTTATTGAAAATCGATCACAAAACTCCTCGTATCTTTGATTTGCGAGAAAGTAAAAAAATTAAAATAGGGTCAAATTCTAATGATAAAGATCTACATTTTGATATGTTATAAAATATTTTTTTGGGGGCTAATTAAGCTAGAGCTTAATTAGCCCCCAAAAAAATATTAGATTGCGTCATCTTGAAAAAAGTTCGTGTAATATAAGATTTATTTTAAATTGTTACAAAACAGCTTTAATTTTAATTTTTTTTTATTTTTTACAGCAATCTTATGGCCAATGGCAGATCGTGTTTTGGATCTTATGTGTAATATACATCTTCGGCGCTGCTGTTTTCTTGATGTTCGGCACGGGCGAGCTACAAAAATGGAATAACGGCCCAGTCAGAGAAAAGTCAATCAAGGGAGTTGAAAACGGTACGAAGGCAGTCGAAGAAGCCGTACCACTAAAAGAAAATAAAGTCTAATCAAAAAATGATAGTAGAATATCAATTTTTATACTTTGAAATGCATACTCAAATATCTTGTTCTTTTACGAAGAAGAGGGTTCGTTAAAAAAAAGCATTTTACGTTATTTAGAAGAAAATAAAATAACTACAGAAGTCAAGAATAAGAAATTGCTATTAAAGGGACCCAAGGTACCTATGTCAAGTACAAGTAGCCTGGTTAGCTTTTGACCAATCAGCGTTCCACGGGAAACGTCATCGAGAATCGATATTCAAATGTTATAATATCAATTGTTGTTTTCATAATATTTGAATTTGATTGTTGGTGACGTAATTCCCGCGCGAACACTGATTGGTCAAAAGTTAAATAACCAAGCTATCTTGTATGGGACCTAAATTAATTTTTGAATGAAATCTCTTCTATTAGCTCATCTTTTTTTTTTAAATTCATCTAGACATTTTTATTTCAATCTACTTACATTTTCCATGTGCTGTATTGTGATAGTAATACTAAAAAAGTTATGAAATTTATATATTTGTAAATAAAGATCGGTATTATTATATTTTATTAAAAATCTGGTCAGGTAATATGGTATTTTTAGTCACATATATAGACTTAGATACATGACCGACCGTAAGAAAAAATGTGAAGGGAATATTTACTTCAAGACGATTGCATTTTTTGAGGTTAGTTTTTTTTTTTAAGTATGTAGAAAAATTATAGTCGGTGATGTTTAAATACTATTTTTATACTAAAATATAAAATTTTGTACACCGGTTAACGACTTTAGTTACAAATAATTTAAATTTTGTAGATATATAGATTTTTTTCATATTATCCTTTTCGGGTATGATTTTTCATGTGTGTATACGATATTACGGAATGGTAATATTAATTTATTAATAAAAGTTTTTTTTAAATGTTGTCAATGAACCAAAATGATATTATATATCTAATTTCATTTTTTTTATAAAAATTAATGAAATGATTGCTGCTTTGTTATAATTTTTTATTTAGAAAATTATTTCAAAATATCTTAAAGCAATATTTGAATTGAAATGTCAAAAAAATTAACGCAACTATTTAAAAAAATTATACTTTTCACCATGACGGTACAATCTATTTATTGTTTTAATGATATAAATTTTCTATACTTTAAAAATGTTTTAATTGCATGAAATAATTACTGAAATCAAATATTGTTATTATTACCCACTGTAAAAATTCTCTATCATTATGTTTTAATTAAGAAAAATAGTAATTAATATAACATATTTTATCATTTAACGATATATTAAATATATTTATATCTATAATTCCTTATATTTATTTTACAACTGATTATTGAAAGCTATTTAATTATAAATAGTTTTAAAAAATCCTTACTTTATAATTTTTACAGTGTTCGATCATATCATACATTAATACATTTAGTAAATAATTTTAGAATTAATTTTTGAAATAAGCTAAATGTATCAATTTATGGTCATATTTATGCCAAATTGAAAAATTTGCCAATAACAATTTAGCATTTAAATATTTAGTTTATAATTAGTTAGTTTACATTTAATTTTATTATAAACTTTATTTTTATGATAATTATTTCATACAATATTGTTTTGTATATATTATATAATTTTTAATAAAAAATATTTTTATATATTTGAATTTGAATTTACCGCCTTTAAAATGTCATTGTTGAAAAAAATCTGTAACAATTAAATAAAACGCCATATTTTTTTCCAATTATTTTAATTAATAAAACAAGTGAGCATAAATAATTAATAGTAAAATACAAAATGAATCAGATCCAAATTAATAGATTCGGTAGTATCATTGGAACAACTATCACAGAAGGCATGGTGTCTAAAATGACTTGAATTATGTATCCTAAAGACAAGACTGCAATAAGCAAGTGCACTGATCATAACATCTACAGGGCAGACCCAATATAAAAAGCGAGGTAAACATATATTACAAAACATTTCATTTCAATATTCATTTTACAATAAACTTCATTTTCCGGCATATAAAAATAATTGTTAACCCTCCGATAGGCGCATGTATCCTACAGATACATTATGATTTTATATTGGTTCTAACGGACACGTTTCAAAAGCTAGACCTTGCTCCTCCCATGTATCTTCCTAGCTCCCGTGGTGGTTTGTAACAGTATGCCAAGTGATTACAAAGTAGTCAGGGGTTTTTATATATTGCTGTTTTGTATCTCACAGATACACACCTACTATACAGTAGTAACCTACTTTACTAGCGCAAAACGTACTCGTCTTTCAAAGTATTGTTGTATAAATTGTAAAAAGTTGTCTTGAACATTGTTCAGTAATTTGCACAAATTGTATTTCTAAAAAAAATTTTTTTTAGTTGAAATTTACCAAAGTATGCATTTTTCAGTTTTGTTTCAACCAGTTTTTTTTTTTCAATTTATAGAAATACCATTTATTTAATTTATATGTATTTAAGTGTTTTATATACTTGATATTTGATAAAACTAAATGCAAATAAAGTATTTTGAATTAATAGGTGTTTAATATGAAAATATTGAAATGTATCTGTGAGATACATACACACCCATTCATGTAACTTTCTATGCGCGCCTATCGAAAGGTTAAACATAACCTCAAATTTTAAGTTATAAGTAAGAAGTTTCTGTTAAATAAAATTATACTATTGCCAAAGAATTGAAGGTTTACTGTACCATTTGAAAGAAATATAAATATTCTACCTACTGAATTTATAATTTTCCTTTAATTTCATATATAATTTAAGATATACCTACATCCAAATTTTTTAAAACATTGGACCAGCCCTGACCATCTATATTTACATATTCAAAACCATATTAAGATAACAACAAAATATTTCAAAATACAACTAATTTTTTACCTTTGGATGTAATAATCAAAACATACTTTAAATTCTTTTAAATCCAGTGTTAAGAGTAAACTATTGGGGCTATATTTTGAGACACAATGTCTCGAATCAGTTATTGTCTAATTTTTCATTTATTTTATTGTCTCAAACTATTTTATATTATATAAACACTTACATATAAAACAAAACAAACATTTTTTAAATGTATTCAAATCGCTGGATATAAATCCAGAGAATCAAATACATTTTTAAGATCACCACGGAAGCCTCAATTTAATAAATCTAATCCATTGCAAAGTCAGTAATCAAATTTTTGTTTTATGTTTTATACGTAGATTTTTTTTCGATTACGATTACATCCAAAAATAAAATTACGATCTTCAATAATTAAATCAGTGTACTACACATTATAATGTATACAAACTGCCAGTTTAGCCATCTCATATATTACTTTACATATTTACTTAGCTATTATTAAAAAAAAGGTACTTTGTCAGAATATATTTGGAACTGTGTATTTTTTTTAAGATACGATTATTTAAATTTTAAATGATATGTGACGCTAAATGGGTCACTAAAAAACTAACGTTTTCTGTCAGTGGCACAGCTGCGTTGGACAACAAAAAAGATTTAATTTTGCTGCCCCTGCAAACTTAATAGCTAAACCACTGTTTTAATCTATTACACTATTACTAAATTGGAACATTACTACTATTGGGATTATTTTATATAATTAATATATAATTGTCTATATTATATATTTATATATATAAAAGCACTGGCAAGTAAGTCCTTAACTCGATATATACTTTTTCAGATTTGGAAAAAAGCATTTGTAAATATATGACACAAAAAAATTAATTTTTCTTTCCTATTATACCCATTTCTAATTTTACAGTCAAATTCTTCTGATATATTTATTTTACAGTGATGTAATTTCGTTGATTTATTTTATTTACAATTATAAATAAAAATCTAAATCTTCTTATCTACCTTTTTATTAGCATTCTAAAGTTCCATAATTTTAAATTAAGTGACTAAAGAGCCAACTAAAACTAATAATTATTAAGTTACCGACTCCTAACCTAACATAATCTACAATAATTTTAAATTCTTTTTCTCTAGATGGTAAAACTGGCCCATTATTATTTTTTTTAATATAATTATACACATTTTCCACATGGAAGTGTTTAAAAACATGTTATATCACAATTACCATCTTTTGTCATATAGCTAATATCGACATTGTTATTATAAACAGTAGTAACTAAACTGTTATATAATATAATTTTAGTGAATGTGTTAAAACTTTTAACATCAATTTTGTATGCATCGTTTTAAGTCAGCGATGTTCCAACTTCTATTAGACCAAGTAACTATAATAAAAAAAAGTATAATGCTGGCCTACATTGACAAGATTACATGTCCCGCAAATTGAATTTGTATTTTAACTTAAGACTATACAAGCAAAATTGATATTAAAATTAACTATGGCAAACATAATTAGAAATAATATAGCTACATTTTGATATTTGATTTAAATTTAATCAATTTGATACATTTTTTTTTATCTTCAATCTTATTACTGTCTTTAACGTTAATTTAGGTACTAAATAAAATTACAAAATTTAAATACTTAATGGTTTTTTCTTGTAAAGATGAATAAATGTGTTCAGACCTAAATATATTATCGATATTTATTGTCAATACACAGTGGCGTCACTAGGGGGGTGCGGGGGGTGCGGACCGCACCGGGTGACACCATCACAAGGGGTGACACCCAAATGCAAAACATCACTTTAGTAGTAGTATTGTATTTTTTGATAATGAAAAAAAAAAAAAAAAAGGTAATCAGAATTGAATTGTGTGTTCAGGAGCTGACACCATCTCACAAGGGGTGACACCCAAATGCAAAACATGTAAAATTTCTGGTAATGACTAAAAAAAAAAGGTCATCAAAATTCAACTGCTCAGGGGGCGACACCATGATTTACCGCACTGGGTGACACCAACCCTAGTGACGCCGCTGTCAATACAACAATATATTGAACGTAATGGAAATATTGACAATTTGTATTGATACTGACAATAAATATTGATTGTTTATTTAGTCTGTAATATAAGTAGATCTATGATTTTTATACATTTTTTTATAAATATTTCTACCAAATTTTGATATGATAATAATTTGTACAAGAACTATTTTCAATAAACAAATACAGTGAAATAATATTGTTTATATGCTCGAAGATTTTATATTTTAATGGATTGTCTATTACAAGTATAATAAATTATTTTTTTGCCAAGAATTTTTTATTTTACACATCTTCAATTTTTTATCTACGCTATCCTTATTTTTGATTATCAATATCTAACATTCACAAATCACGATGCTAATTTTTTATTACACGTTACATTTACAATCGTTGTATATTTTATTTTTTTTAAATCTCGGAACATATAAGATAATAATACTTTGACAATAGAACCTTACAGGTTACAATATAGTATTTTTTAAATGTCACAATATTAATGCATATATTAACAGCACACAAATAACAATAAATATATTGTATATATACAAAATTTTATGCTTTAACAAATAAGGACACAACTGCAGCACTATGCAGTAAGCAATAGAAATAGAGGCGCAACTCCTGTACAAAAGTTTTAATATAAATTTCTACTACACGTCTTTTTAAGTATTTTCAAATATCCAGATTCATAAGACATTGTTTATACCAGTGAATCTTAAACTGTGGATTACGCAGACCTATCTGTGAATACAATAGGGTATTTGACTAAATTTTAAAATATATAATGCCAAAAAAACCCTGAAATTAATCTTTTTCTATTCAAATGAAAAAATTCCCGCCAAAACACGCATTCAAAGTCAGGTGGTATACGTGATGTAACTGTTTACTGAAACAAACTGGAATCAACCAATAGGGATCGAGTATCCTGACGTTTTTAGTAATTAACTACGTCATACAAGATACAGTTCTGCTAGACGCGTTTGGGATCACGTGACAAATAGGTTAAATATTACATATTAAAATCAGGATTATTATTAAAATACTAACTTACTTCACGTAAAAAAACACTTGATTGTATATTATAATAATATATACTGCACTATTTAGAACATTGTAATCTTTATTATAAATAGTGCCAAATAC
Source organism: Sialis lutaria (assembly GCA_949319165.1). Taxonomy (NCBI): domain Eukaryota; kingdom Metazoa; phylum Arthropoda; class Insecta; order Megaloptera; family Sialidae; genus Sialis; species Sialis lutaria. The sequence continues at coordinate 5,420,747 of OX439244.1, forward strand.
CCTATTAAAATACTTGAAAAAGTATTTTTTAAAAGTATGTAGTATGTCACGACCTCTCGGTAAGTTATGTAAAGATTCCCGGAGATCAAAGAAAATGCTTTCAATTTTGTCTTGTGGAAAAGTTTACGAACCAATGGTTTATACGACGTGAAAAATCGTTAATTATTAAAATTATTTTTTCGTAATCAAAACTTTTATACTTAAACAGTAATAGTCACACCTCTAAATAGAGAACCCTTTGGACTTTTAGATTATAAAGTATGTAATTAGAAACGTTTCTTACAATAAATATCAATCAAATAAAGCTCATTCCTATTTGTTCCCACAACTGTTATTATAAACTACCCTGTCATACATTGGAACCTTTTTATTACAGAATTTGTGGTGCTTTTACATAAAAAACATTCAATATACAACTAACACGTTAACTGCCAAGAGGTATAGACGTGAAAATTTTACTCAACAATGGCAGTTGACGAGTCAAACAATTAAGGGGTTAGGTGCTCAGAATTTTCAAGAAATCGATTTTTGTTTTTTGCATTTTTGGAAGCTGCTACAACGGCTGAAGAACTATTTTATGGCCCAGGAATAGGTGTAAGTAATTAAATAATACGTATATTACTTTACGTAAATTGAGTGTAAAACTTAAATGCGTTTTTCTCAAAACTATGTTTTTTGAACTGGTGACCACTGTAGCTCGAAAACCGCTCGGTAGATTTTAATGAAATTTATACAGCATTTGAAAACATGAAAAACTAGTGCCTGATCGAAGGATTTTTTATTTTTTTTAAATTTCGATTTGTTATAAACAATTAACTGTTGGTTTTTTTCCCGAAAATCTTGAAAAAAATTTCCTGAAGCTGCCATTTTGTTAATTTAAGAAAGAAAAAAAAAAACTTCGATCAGGCACTAGATTATCTATTAATAAAACTAATTTTTTTTGTCCGATTGAATTTGGATGAATCTCCAAGGATAAGTGATGGTCACCGCAAGGAGCTTCGGTTGGAACTGGATCAATACAAACAGCCATTACTTTTAAAATTATTAATTTTTTTTTCTAAAATTTCTGTCAAGTCAAGTCGAAACCTTATTTAATGATGCTATGTTTTTACTTTTATAAAATAAAATAATTTACTGGCAAAAAAAAATTATTTAAAATTGTCATTTTTTCATGTCTCTGACTACACCTAACCCCTTAAATAAATTTTAAGATTTTATTTTTAACTGGCTTTACTTTTATAAAATCTCGATAGAAGAATAATCAAATAAAAAGTATTAAAAGACATATCGGTATGACATTTAATCTTTTATAATAATAATTCATTTTAACACCAATATAACTTGACTTAACTCGGCACTTTAATTTTTTAAACGATACTTATCCGTCTTCAATAATCTCAACTATGAACACTTTGTACTTAACATTATATATGTATAGAATTTATATAACGTAAACTGCATACGATACATAATAACTTTAAATACAAAAATTAATATTTTGTATATAAGTTTATTAAATTTCATCAAATGCTTTCGTAATATAAATTAGTTATTTTTTATATTATGATTATCTCAAACACTATAAAATATTACATAAAATCTGTAAATTTCATATATATTTCACACGTTAACATGGTTTATATCTTATTCCACAAAAATCGTAGCACCACAGTAGTAGTTTTCAATACATTTACTTATTATTAAATATATTGTTAATATCCACTCGAAAATAATATTTTTAAAACGGCTGAAGGAAGTTTTATAGAAGCGAAGCAAGCTACGTCAATACTATTTAAAATATAAACCAATTTGTCATAAATAAAAATAACCCTATACTCATTCTGTACGGTTATTTGAGCATTTTAACACATGATGATAACTATTCAGTCGATGCTTAAACTATGGTATAAATACAAAACAGTAATATTTTCATTTAATAATGAATAATTCATCTAAAATAAAAAGTACAGAATTTTTTCTTAATAACTTGATACCAATTTTTTTGATTTACGAACTGCGGAAGTTTTCTAAGGCATGCATTAGTTTTAAATCTATTTTTTACTTACAATTAGATGTAATTTTTATTTAGAAAAATAATATTCGCTTTGTGATAAATAAAAAAAATTTTAGAGGCACTGAAATTCTTAATTATAATTATATTATTAAAATTTTTAGAACAAACTATAAACAATAACGTATTTTTCTAATCTATATAAAAACTAAAAATAAATTACCTACGTAAAAAAATTATTTAAAAAATTCATTATTAATAAATAAAAATATTACTGTAATGACTATTTCTTTATATTTTATAAAATTTTAATTAGTACATGCTACTACAAACAAAATACAAAACAAAAACAAATATCAGTCCAATGTATAAATTGGTAAAAACATTTACAAGAAAATTTGATAATGTTACAATATATACACGATGTGTCCCAGAGATGAAATAACATTTCATAATGATTCAATATTACTTTGAAGTACATTTAAAAATAGCTTCAAGTGCTTGACACTTCAAGTACATTACTACAGGGTCGATTACATTTAACGAGTTTACTAGCTGCAAGTTGGCGAGTTTAGAAACGGGCGAATCAGCTTTCCACTCGCTCAGTAGCAACTAGTTAGTGATTTTTAAAATATTTTGTAGACACTGAAACCAGGAATCACCGGGATACTCGCAACTAGTTCACTAGCAACAATGATGACATACGACTAGTTTACTAGCTAACAAGTCCACACGACAGCGAGTAACGAGTAAAGTAACCTGGCTTTCAACTTTTGTAGCAGATTGTTTACAATCTGCTAGTTAGCTAGTGAACATGATTACACTGGGAGAGTTTACTAGCGGCTAGTGAATTCGTTCAATGTAATCAACCCTTAAGTACTTGATACGAGTCCTCGTGACAGCTATAGTACAATAACATTATTATTTTATTTTGAAATTGTTTTATAAGGTAGTAATTATTATTTAATTTAATTGTAGCGTTTTTTGTAATATAGGATATCATTACAATATGTTTTCCATCCCTGATGTTTCCTGATAGAAAACTTTCAAATATGTATCGACATTGATTTTAAAATATTTTAGACATTTTCATATTGCTCTGAACACATTATCGAGTGCAATATTATATTTCTGTACTTCGTAAATTAAATGTAATGTAGCTTGAATATAGATGCATTAAATATCACTAAAATCAATAATAAAAACTAAATTTTACATTATCTACAAAACTATTTATTTTTACTTTTGATTTCAATGTTTTTGAAACAAATTAATGTACTCTTGATTATTCAATTTGTTAATCATGCTGTTATTTTTGTTAGTTCTTCGTACAATAAATGTCAACAATCAAGAATACACTTTATGCATATCTGTTCTAGTTGTCACACTAAAAATATTGTAACTATTTAATAAATTTCATAAAAAACCACAATAAAAATATATATTGATGTATAAAAATCCAGACATATCAAAGCATGTTACAACAATAGACTTTTTAAACGGCGAAAACTAGCATTTATAATTTTATAGTAACTCGCAGTAAAATTGTAACATACGTTGATATATTCATCTAAGAAAATAATCAAAACCTTATCTACAACTGACAGTACTTGCACAATCTTCTACTCACTACAAGCATTCAGTGCTAAAACATGCCTTTATCAGTATTATTCATATATTATGTTTATTTTTGCATTGGTACATTCACACGACGCACGTCGCATTCCTTCAAACTGTAGTAATAAACCAGTTACAATCTAAATTAAATAAAATTACAGTTGTTATTGACAGGAAAATTTAGTGCTGTAGGAAACTTGTTTTCAAGACACTTAAAATTCTTGCCAATACTGATTTGAACTTCAAAATATGAGATCGTAATTATATATTTTTCAACAAAAAACATAAAAAAATATAACAAATAAAAATATGAAAAATATTAACGTAATATTAATGGCAACAATTAAATAAAAACAATTATTTGTGGTGTTTAGAATTATCACTTCTGTCAAACGATACAAAAAATATATAAAAATCCAATATTACTTATTATTTTAGCAACGTCTTAAACGAGATTTTATTTATTTTTATATATTTTTTTTTTCAAGTCAATTCGCTCGCTTTTGTAAGCTACATCACAGTACATGTTAAATATACAGAATGTAAATATTACAAAAAAAATAATACCTATTTGGTCACATATTGATTTGTCAATAAAGTAGATGATTGTATTCCAGAACATTAAGAAATAAGAGCGACTAACTTTGTTGATTTTTAAATTTTAAATTTAAAGTAAATTTCTTTGATTTGATTTGACTTCTGAATACACAGTGGTTCTAGCCCCTTAAAGAAAATCCCTATATATAAAATTGTTTGGAACCCACTGTTAAAACAGAAACAAACATTTGAATTTCCAGATTTTCAATCATCTACTATAGTATATCAAATCTATGTCTAGTAGAAACAATATCGTGAGATTTTTTTTAAACGTTAACAATTATTTTATATATAACTTTAGTACCATTATTATATTGGAAAAACATTAAATTTTAATAGCAATATGTAATATTAGTATATCTTTTTTCTCTAAACAATATTTCGTACATCTAATTGTAAATTATTTTAATTCATTCCTTTCATTTTTATTTGACTTCAATGGCAGTTTCTGATTACGTATCACTTTATTAAAACACTATCATTATACACTTCTAATTCTAATTCATCAAACAGTCAAACCTTTTACCAATTTTAAATGCGTACCGTTTTAAACAGACACCTTGCTATTGTTTAAGTGTTCGGTGATTTAACCCTTAACCGGTTACTGTAATGATCTGTGAGACTTATGTTCAGTATTATAAAGGGGCTAGCAAATTTACAAGCTAGCTAGCACTCTCAAATGAGATATCAAACTTATATGACAGTTCTCTTGGAGTTTTGTGATGACTTTGACAAGTTTCACACACGCGTTATATGTAAACACCAACGGTATTAAAACAGCGGTGATATTATGAAAATTATTTTATACGATCAGAGACGCCAACAGTGTTACATTACGTTGAAGTATCACCGATCTAAATTCCGTAGCAAATCCATAGATACTATCACAAAATTAATAACCTCATTTGTGAGTGCTAGCTAGCTTGGAAATTTGCTAGCCCCTTTATAATACCAGGCATTATTGGTATTTCTATAACTCCATCTAACCCCCACTCTATTGGACTCCAACCCCTCCACCAGATTTGTTTTTTGCATTGCCTGTGCTTGAAATATTTAATCATAGTTAATTAAGTACAGTCTTGTATTTTTATGGTTTATATTTTTATCTAAATAAGTTGAAATGTTGATATTTGTTCTTGGTACTGCCCTAATGCTTTTAAAAAATATGAGTTTCATCCGGACCCAGCGACAGATTTCGTTTATTTAATTATCTACATCAAATAGACCCCCAAAGTTTGGGATTAAGTAAAGCTGTACCTCTAGTTTTCCCTTGTCACCAGGCTTGTTCTCACCAGTACCAGTTAAGGGTTAGATATACTGATTTATCATTAAAATAATAAAAATAATATTTAATAAAATATGTTGAACTGAGTCAAATTAAAAATAAAAGATATAAACAAATAAAAGTTGGCAATTTCAACACTGTAAATCGTGTCTACAACTACTATTTAAAAAAAAAAAAAAAGTTGCAGTGCTTTTTATATAAATTCAACATGATCGAAAACAGTATTGTCGTTAAGATATATTTATATTCGTAATAGTAAATTGTTTTTAATATATATTGAGTTTCAACATGGAAGGAGTTGTACTTGTTATAATATATTATATTTAATCAATAATCCTATACGATTTAAACAATTTCAACATTCTAAATTTAACGTTTGCCAAATAATAATCAAAATGTGACCAAACATCAACATCAATCAGATATTCAAAAATTTGAACAACAACGGATACTTAAAATTAAATAATAAATTATTTGTGTGGATTAATTTCTCTACAAATGGCAAAACCAATTTCAGTTGACCTAAACGCATTTGAAATCATGTGGTTCTTGATGAGCTCGTACCAGCAGTGAAACGCAACGCAGCATTCGAAGAAGCGGCGCCGGTTTCCTCGGCTCACCGATTCTGTGGTATCCGTGTGCCACGTAACACTTTGCTTTGCTAGAATGCAAACGTTTGCAGTCAGCAAGTGTTTAAACCGAATGTGAGATATTCAGAAACCAATAGACATGATGCCAGTAACAAAATATCATTGAAATTATGACTTTAAATCTTAGATAAGGAAAGACTATGGATACATAACAACCAATGCTAGTCCATATATAAAAGTGTTACCAAAATTTTAGGGCGGCCATCTTAATTTAATTGTCAGTTTTGTTATTTCCATAGAAATATCCCAGAGGCGTCAGTTGAAAATTTATAATATACAAATATACTTTAAATTACAATTGAATTTGGTATGTTATGAGAGATGATAGTTCCAGATAGACGTTTCTTTGTTAATCAATTACCACTGAAATAACTTTAAAGGCAATATAAAACATTTATTATTAATTTAATTTATAATTCAGAACAATTGATATTTATTTTAAAATCTGAATGATACGCCAATGATTCGTGGAGTGAATTTTTGTGGTGCGAAATAGTAACAACGCTAGGTATTGTGTTATTAGTCCATTATCTTTCCTTGTCTAAGCTTTAAATAATGAAGTAGGTTAAAAAGATTCTAAAAAATGTATTTATTTTTATATTAAAAACGAATTTAATATAATTTTTGCTAAAATAAAAATGCAAAATACAGCAATCAGCCATGTTAAATGGAACACCAATCAGAGCGAATGACGTCCCGCATCAGTAAACATCAAAAGTGATTGACTTTTATTTTAGACAAATATCAATTCCTCTTACAAGATTATTAGGTACATAACTTATTTAAGAACTTATATACTTTGGAATTCATTTTTAACACACAAAATAATTAAATTATTGTCTAACTCTGAATGTTTGATTATTGTTGACAAGGAGTGTGACGTCACAACTCTGAAATGTCACCTGCGAGCGTTTTGGCATCAAATTCAAAATTAGTTTTAAATGAGTCAATTTTTGCAATTAAACCTTTATTTTCTGCAGAAATAAGTAATTTTTTGGAAAAAGGAGACACGTAAGATCCAGGCCCGACAAGAGGGCGATGCAGGCGATGCAAAAAATCGGGGCCCGGAGCTGATTGAAATTGAAAAAAAAAAAAAAGGTCATCACATTGAACAGTATTGAATTCTTGAATACTGTGAACTAAAAAAAAAAAAAGCTCATCTCATTGAACAGTATTAAAGTCTTTCAGTCTGTCCGGGGCCCCCAAGATTCATTTTACATCGGGGCCCGGTGCGGCTCTCGGCGGCCCTGGTAAGATCATCATAGAATATTTTTTTTAAAATTAGTCATCATGCCTATTGTGCAATATTCAAACTGATGTAACCTTGGTAAAAATGATCCCAATAAAATTTTATAAACATGAAATTAAAGCTTGAAACCTCTACTATAAGATTCTTTTAAAAAAAATCTCTTTTTATAAACATCTTTAAAAGTTACAGGCCAATAAAGAGTTGTGTATTATAAAAAATCTAAGAAATACAATTTTAGTTGTTTTGGCTTCTGAACATCTCACAAAACATTTGTACATTTCCTATAAATTATTTAATAATTTTTCTTCCTAAATTGTATTTTATAAAACAACATACAGTAATTATTACCTGGTACTGTGCATCGGAGTCAATTGTACCTACGACTGCGACAAGTTGGTACTGTCTTGCCTTCATAGCGGAGGGGCCCTTCCGGAGCAGTCGCATACCAGCTGCCACTGTACTCCCGCAGTTCAACTGTGCCATTTGTTGCGGTGAATGACTAGGATCTAGCACCAGTAACTGTATATTTCCATCTCTACAAAACAATCAGAAAATAATGTAACTCTTTGCAGTGTAACATCACTAAATATTGTCTTTAACGTAATGCATGAAGTTGACTTCAAAACTAAATTAATAATCTAATAATGGCTCTAAAATAAAGCTAAAAAAAACGGGCAAGTGCATGTTAGGCACGCACATGATAGGGTTCCGTAGTCATTCTCACTGCGATAAAAAAGAGATTTCAAAATTTTCGTGGCTGAAGAGTTAAAATCAAAAAGTCATTTGACTTTTATTATTGCATTTTAGGAGATCTATCAAATGACACCCCATTCAATGGGGTGAGTATGAAAAAAAAATGAGTTCACTTTTCAGTCTATAGAAGGGGGGTCCAAAATATTTTTGACAATGTTCGTTATAGTTTTCAGTGAAAGTACTAATTAAAAGCTACATTCTGGAATTTTTTCAGATTTTTTGAATTGATAGTTTAGATAATAGAGGAGGGGGACACATTTATAATGACTTTGGAGAGCAAATACATCGTGATTGAAGGGTTAAAATCAAAAGGTTCTAATACATTTTTTTTGCATTTTAGGAAACCTTTCTAACAACACCCGACTCAATGGGGTCGGTGAAATTTTTTTTTTTTTTCAAAAATCTTATCATTTCTGTTTTTGGGTCATCAATCTACGACCATATTCCAAATTTCATTTTATTAAGTCAAAATTTTTACAAGGCAGACGGACGGACAGACATGGAGAAACTATAAGGCAGTGGTTTCCAAACTTTATGTAACTACGCCTCCCTTTAAATAATCTTAATAACAAAAACAATGAGTGTGTACTTATGTACACACGTCAGAAGTTATACTTCTTTAGGATGATTGAAAAATAACTACGAATAATCTTAATAACAATAATCTGCCGTTTGCTTTAAATATAATTAAAAATTTAATTTAATTATAATATTTAATTAATATAGGCAATACTCTTTATAGTTGTGTTATTTAAGTAAAAATCTTTATTGTCTATGAATGTTAATACGCCAAAAATTTTTTGATATAGGCAATACTCTTTACAATTGTGTTATTTATTCTGTATTTTCAGTCCCGGGCCAGATATTTCACCGCATAAAATTTCGTTACATTTTCGTTACATTACTAATTTCATTTCCGTTACATTACTGATTTCATTTCCGTTACATTACTCAATTTTTACCCTCAACGTCCCTAAAGAAGTATAACTTCAAAAATTTAATCTCTTGCGCCTCCCCCCCCACTTCATAAAATTATACAGACATATATTAAAAAGGTATAAAATGTATTTTTTGCATATAAAATTTTTTTCTTTAATGCGATGAATGTGCTTGTTTGTTAGCACAAACTTCATTAAATATTCATTATAATATTATTAAGGGGAGTGCTTTCACTCTGAATTTATTTTAGAAGTATCGCATGATAATTCTATCAGTTTTGCCTTTTCAATAATAGTTGTCAGTCTACAACTACACAGTAACGCCCCTTTCAGAAACAGATAATATAAAAGTTTAGTTATATGTATATATTTTTTATTTATACATCTTAATGTGATGTTATGAAAATTAAATTTCTGTTAAACTTTTCGCGCCTCCCTTTGCACTAGTCCGCGCCTCCCAGTTTGGAAATCACTGCTATAAGGGTTCCTAGTTTTCTACGGAACCCTTAAAACATATTATTATAAGTATTACATTGGTATTACAAATAAATAGTGATTAATTTAAAAGTTATACAATATTAAACAAACCTTGTATGTTCAACGCCCATAATTGTCCTACTATGTCCTTGATGCTGTAGATATAGAGGAGATACAAAATCTTTACAATTTTGAAAATAATTGAGAACCCAAGCAAACAATTCTGGATGACTCCCATCTGGTCCAGTCGGTCGATGAAAATCAACCAATTGACATTTTATTCTTAAAGAAGACAACAAAGTCACCACTTCAGTAGCACCAATCCATTTCCTAGTGTTGTGTAGCCTACATCCTAATTGCTCTGATCCCTGCAAGTCAAATCCTTGCGCCCAAGCAGCTTCAATAAGCACCTGCAGTCTTGAAATACTCGGGATTGCAGTACGCGACGGTAACTCACCTTGTGGTGACCACAGTTTATGATATAGTAATTCGTTGTAACCCGTATGAGTCAGTAATGAAGATAAAAGCATCTGAGCATTGCGATAACCACAGCCCCAACCACGGTCTCCGTAACTAGAAGCGTAGTGATCAACGGCAGTACATGTTATACATTCCGGACTCGCCGATTTGACTTTTTGTACAATGTTCTTAGTTTGTGAACTGCCATCATCGACACCACAACTTTCAGCTGCTCTCAATTCTAATTGCCGTTCATAATAATCTGCAACCGACATTTCTCCAGCATAAACTGCCCGTTGCATATTAGCCACACTCTGCTCTCTGAAGTTTCCTTGATTATCCATTCCGTATTGTGCTCGGAGCAAGTCAAACTCGTGCTGTTCTCTAACCCGTTGTGATTCACGCTGATCGGGTGAAGCGGCTGGGAAATGTTCTTCAACATGACGCGCTACTTCTGTAGGATCCAACACAAGACCGCAAACCGGACAACTAGAACCAGCTGTGGCTCCTGCAACACCTGGACTCATTTTACCAGGACTCAGCACATCCCTGTGTTCGATATTAACGTGCAACTCAAGATCTGCAGCAGCACCAAAACTTCTTGCACATAAAGGACATGGAAATGAATGTGATGTACTAGTCGTTGTTGTTGTTGACATTTTAGGGTCCAGCATCGGAGAGGTCAGATCAAAATGCTGCCTGTTGATATGTTCCTCTAACCGTGCTGCGCTGTTACTTTTGTGTGGGCATAGCGGACATTGCAGTGGGCTCGGACTAGAAATGTGATTTGGTGGTGGATTATTAGACTTTAGTTTTAAAGCCAATTGAGATCTGAGTGGTGACCCTTCACCGCCTCCGTATCCCCGATCGACGTTAATATTCCCTGAAGATGTACCGTTACTGAGTGATGGCCCACCGGAAGCTTTGTCGCCCCACTCATCCTCGTCCATACTTAAAAATTATCATCCCTTATATTAAATATTTCAAATAAATGGTTGGCCGTATTATTATGAACATGAAATTTGTTGCTTCTGAATTGGTTCTTGGATTCTGCAATGTACGTCTTAAGAATTCTTTAAAAAAAATTTGAAGATGTTTACTGCAATGTACGGCAAAATACTGACTAAGAAAACTACCAAAACAATGCAGCCTACATTCAAAACTCAAGAATGATATGATATGTGCTATATAATTATAAAAATAAGCTGTTAAACTATCAAATAATACTTTTTTCATCTTGTCCCATTTACAGTATAAACTTTGAATGAAAACTGTCATTAAAAAGTAATAAAATCATACAATTAATCGATGTTCTCTAGTATATGGCATAAAGTAAAATATATACTAAAATTCAAAATGTTCATTATAATACAGCCAACAATGTAATATGAAAATTACCTTCCTGGTGTATTGTCTTCATCAATGAAAGCCATAAGCTCATTTTCTGGAGTTAAGTAATCTAAGTGTATTTGATTTACGTGTAATGATAATTCGTTCGCAGAGTCTGCCACTAAACCGCAAAATGGACATGAACCTCGACCCTCGACATGACAGGTTTTTGAATGGATCCTCATGTTCTCTTCTGTCAAGCCTTCGAGTCCACATATTTCACATGTGTAACTCATATCATAATCAGGTATATTTGATGCCATTTTAGCACCGTGATATTTCTGTAATACAATATATAAAACCAATTATAAAAATTAGCACAATGTGTAAAAATCACGGTTAAGTACAGATAGATGAATTACATTATGAACTAAATCAATTCATATTAGTTAAAATCCATTGTAAAAGTTATTAGAACATTTCTGTGTGTAATTTAGAGTGACAATTTCCGCAAAAATAGTAATAAATTTGGATTTTTCGTACCTGTCACTACAGTGAACGCACATGCGCCACGCAACCCGCAACGACGATATGTAGAACTATTGCATAAGGAACCGGCGCAAAGTGATATGCACTTTTCTTGATATGTATTTGAATATATTATCATATTGATTACTTATTACCTACCTGTACATATTTGAATACTTTTAAATTTTTTCTTGATCTAATAAGCACACATGTATACGATTATGTATTTCATCAGAAACAAAATAATATTTAGCCTATAAAAATAATATTTAATGAAATACTTGAGTACGAACTAACTATTTTATTTATTTATTTACATTTTGTACAACAAAATTAAATACTATAAGGTTACAATATACACTGAACATAATTTAAATTACTTCATATATTAAAACCCATTTTTCTCATACACTGTTTGTGAGCTTCTATTAAATCTTGACACTTTTCTTCTCCATTTCTTATAATACTGAAATAAAATTAAGACAATGACATGTTCAATTAATTATAATAATAATATTTATAAACAAATATGTATGTACATAATATGTTGATAAGACACGACTTTGTAAATCTTTATTAAATTATATAAATAAATAATAAAAAAAACTGATTTTATTTAACATTTCTACATCAAATTACGTACATAATAGCAAATTTTGTAATATATTTAAAAATAGATTGATTTAACCTAAAAAAATCTTACCATTCATCTCTCGCTTTTTTTGTTTCTGGGCAAGCACAACAAGGTTTTAGTTTCTTTTCTTCTGGTTTTTTATTTGCAACTTTTTGTTCATCAGCATCTTTGGCAGCAGCGTTTCCCATTTTAATATTTATTTACAATATTCAAAATAGAATTATTAGGTTAACTTTACTGTCAAGAAGTTAAGGTACATAACGTACATGTTGCATACGTTGCATCCGTTGCATTAAACTTACTACCCTTACTACGTCTTATTATATTGACATTTACTTCTATGGTACATATTTGAACTCTTCCGACTCCTCCTTTCTATGCTTTCTATATGTCCTTGCTCTGTTTAATTCCCGTTATCACATAATGCTATCCCATTTTATTGTTGTCATATTTTGTTTATAGATCAATTTGACATTATAAAGTGTCAATAATAAAAAGATTTATAAATATTTATCTATAAAATGTAATATTTTTTACAATGCAAATGGACGATGGATGCTCTTCTGTACCTCAGGTACTCCTTTGTAACATATATTTTTAATTATATTTGTATTATTTTCGAAACAAATTAAATAAATAACGCGTATAATAATTGTTATACTTTTAGAGAGAAGAAACGATCTTAAATAGTTTAGATTCTGCACTCCACGAACTCGGAATGCTGGGGACTGTTACAAATGCAAGGCATGAATACTTGCAAGAAATGAAAACTAAACGCAGTACAAATGTTTTACGCATCAATTCTCGATATGTCACAAATGTTAGCATAGGTTATCGTTTAAAACCAATAGGTGTCAATAATAGGTCAAAACCCTATTACATCCCAAGGCCCCCAAGAGAGGAAAGACCACGGACACGGAGTGAAAATGCAGACGCACCACCTACTGGACTTAACTTAGCACCGATTATAGAAAATATGATCGATGTAGCGATTGATATTGCTAAAACAAAAGTACCATTGTTGAAGAAATCAAAATCACTTGAAAACGTGCATGTTGAAAATGCCAACGCCTCGCAACCTTCCCATGAAATGGAATTTGTTTCAAGTCGGATACAAAGACTGAAAATGAACGAGTAAGAAAAACATGTAGTTACAAATAGTAAATTTAATAATGATTCTCCTATTATGGATCATTTAAAACCTTTCTTAATTAATCAAAAATGCAAAAAAAATATTTATGAAACCTTACCGTAAAAATTATGTATTGAAAAAAAAACTTATTGTAATGTAATTTATATAATCTGTTTGTACGAATTATATTTTTTATTAATTATTACTCTGCTTTTGCAGTAATTATATGGAAATATGTGATGTTTTTAGTGTATCAAATACATTTTGTTAATATAAGTAAAATATTCTATTTATATGTGTAATTTTGTGTATTATTAAATTAGATCTGATCCCTAGCAGATAAATTAAATCCTGATTAATGAATATTTTTACAAGGAACACCTGCAAATATCCAAACAGATCTGACTGAATTCAAATTAAGTTATCCTGTAACCAGGGCCCGATCTAGCTTTTCCGCCGCTCCGGGCAAAAAGGATTTTTGCCGCCCCTTATACACTCATTAAAGTAGTACTAATTGGCCAATTATTAATATTTGTTAACTCACAGGGGGTAAAAATTAAAGAAAATTTTATCTTCTTTTCGAATTCAGGGGTATTTTTGAGTTATTAAACATTTGTTTATAACCATATGGTACCGCAGTCGAATAAAAAATAAAATATTTTTTTGCAATTTTAAAGTTGCGCCCACGGGGATGTCTAATTTTTTGTACAAATTTCTAGATAGTCATTTATATAAGGAAATTTTCACAGCTATAAAATGTTTTCTCAAATTAAAACTTTTTAAAAAAAAAAACAACTTTTAAGAAAAAAGTTTGTTTTTTGTAAAAGAATATTCATATTTTTTCAGATGGTTTGTATCTACCAATATTTTGGGATCAAATTTATTTTTATTAGTGTACTTTTTTCATTCAAGCTTTAATATCTCAGCACAAAAAAATGCTACAACCATTTTTTTTAAATGTAATCCAAAAATTACAATAGAATATTTCAAACTAAAGGGAAAATCAGTAAAAAAAATGTAGTTTCGATTTATTTTTCTGCACTTGTGAACAATTACCTAACAATTTAATGGCACTATTTAATACAAACCACTTTAACATAACAATAATTATTATTTAGAACTAATTTTATTTTTAGAACCAATATAAAAGTAACAGTTTATAAATATTATCGAAAAGATGGCATTGTTGGTTTTAATTGATTTTAATTTTGTCTTTCTACCAATTATGCTGCTCTGGGCAGTTTCTCAGGTTGCGCCCCCCTAGATCGAGCCCTGCCTGTAACGGTAAAATAACGAGTAATAATACTTGTAAATGATACAAAATATAAAAACGTCTTTTATTGATATAAAGAAAAAATACAAAATGTAAAAAACTGTTTGGTGATTAGGTTATATTCTTAATAATGAATTATTATCATTATCCCATAATTTTATAGTTCGATGCAATTGTAATCCATTATAATACTTAATACTCGAATCTTCAAATCGAACTGGGTCAACAACAACATTGTATTCTTGTTTTTCTAATGGTTTATAAAAATTTCTTAAGTTCGGTTCTTTATCTTTGATACATATCTCTCTTGATGTTGTAGGAACGACTAGACGAGGTAAAATTTCAGAAGATGATATTTCCAAATTAATTAGATCCTTATATAATACTTCAGTTTGGGGGTGATTTACTTTTTTCGTTACCTGTAAATATCAATTTAAATATAAAAGTTTATTAATGCAATTACAAAAATTGCATACCATTCCCTCAATTAATTTCTTTTCGGTTTCTTTTAAGTCATTTACACTTTTAACTCTTCGAGGTTTTAGGTGTTCGGTTTTTTTCATTTCACGAGCCAGACGAAGCGTGGAATGAAACTCTGGTGAATTAAAATGATTTGCATTTTTAGTACTTCTTGTATAACCGGGTTCATATTTTACACTCTGTAATGAATTAACTTTCCGGGGTTCTTTTTCTATTACAACTTTTTTTGCAATTTTTTGTTCGACATTTCTTACTAAAACTTTCTTTACAGTTTTTTTCTTATTGTTTTCCATAATGTTATTTTTTTGTATTTATTTAACAAAACATATATTTAATACACCGTACGATTACTTATATACATACTGAATTTTTGTAGCACCTATAATAATTATTTACTAATAATGTCAATAACAGAAATACAAGTTCAAAATTAAAGTTTTGGTTGCACTACAGAAAACATAATAAAAATGAGTTGCACTCGTTGCACGTTTTATTAAAAAAAAAAAAATACTGCAAGTTACACATGTCAACTGTCAAATAAATCCTAACCTAAAATCTTTAAATTCAAAAATATATTTAACGTGATTATTTATTTAATTTTTTTAGTTAGATATTTATTAAAATATGTCTAAGAAATTGAATTACGACAGTATCAATGAATTACATGAAAAATATAAAAAGGAAAAGAAAAAGTTATTAAATAATTTATCTCCTAATGCTCCATTCGTACATTCTAATTCAGATTACGAAGATGATGATGGAATCTATAAAGTATGTCAGTTATTTGATTTATTTATATTATTTAACTATGCAATTATTTTGTAGAATCCCTTTTGTGCTCCGACAGAAATCATTGATTGTTATGAAAAAAAGGTTGATGGAAAATCTAAACCGAATTCATATCCAGCTATTGTAAGCGACAACAATTAAAAATAACAATAATTACTTGCATTATTAATTTTAAAATATTTATAGAGTTCACATTGGATCGAAGAATGGAATTTTGGAAAATATAATGAATGTTCATTTAAACATGAACTTATTAAATTATCTAAAGGATTTGAATGGCTTTTAAAATTAAAATTTTATAAATTTTGGTCTCAGGTATTTATTAACTTGATATGCATAGGTGGGCATTAACTCGTTAAACCGTCAATCGTTAATTAACGAAGGTAACAAAATGCTTAACGGATTAACTTTTAAGTTAACTCAAAAAAATGTTAACGCTTTTGTTAAATTACGTTAAATTTAACTTCCGTTAACTTTAGTCCGTTACATTGGTTGTTTGTTGAAAGTACATAAGAAAGTTGTCGGAATAGCAAAAAAAAAAAGGTCTTCAAACATTTTGGGGTTATTTATCGTTTTAGCGTCACAAATTTTATTTTATGGTGAATCTATGTTTTTTTTTATCTCATTGTTACAGTGAATGTTCCAGATGTTGAAATTTATTATAATACGTATGATCAAAAAGTTGTCATTTAAAATAAGACAATCAAATTATATTATTTATTTTTAATAATTTTTCAATATTCTCTATTAAATAATGTTTAGTTTGATGTAGCTTATGTTTCAATTTTCGAAAAAACACAAATAAAATATTTTAAATAAATAATTATAACAATAAGATTTTTCATTTTTGTGCAAATACTTTATGGCCACATGTATTTAAACATTTTTTGAATTTAGAATATTAGTAACTGTAGATAAAATAGAATGCAAATGTAAAAAATACTATAAAATAATTTGGGACGTTAAAACGATAAATAACCCATTTTGGATGGTTAACTTTCGTTAAATTTTCAATTAATTCAGTTAACTTTAACTTCCGTTAAATTTTCGGAATTTTAATGATTAACGAAGTTAACTTTTCGATTAACTGTGCCCACCTATGTTAATATGACATTTTACATTCAAAAACATACACTATATTTTTAGATTTTATATGAACCAGAAACTTTTGAAGCTGTTAAATCATTTGTATTACATAACAAAATATATTATAGTAAAAAAGACGAACAAAATTACAAAGAATGTGAAGACATATACAATAAAATATTTAGTCAAGTATTTTTTATATTTCAACGTTTAATAAAAACAAACTATTCAAAGGTATAGAAGAATTGAATAAATATAATTTATTATTCTAACAAATTTAATTGATTTCAGAGCCAATATTTTCATCCATTATTTCACCGATATTATGTTCAAAAACATGGATTATTTACAAAAGATATTGTTTTGGGTATTTGTAGGTTATACGGCGATGCGTATCCTATACCAACCAAAATTTTAATCACAGTAATGTTTCGAATTGATAATCATTTATATTTTATTGGTAGCAAAGAACTGGTAAAGGAAACAGAATTAGTAAGTGATATTTTGTTCATGTTTCATTTTTATAATTTATCATATTTATGAAATTGCAGGAAATTTATAATTTACATTTAGTCGAAATGGATAAATGGTTTCAATTTGTGAATGATTTAAAAAGTTACGATACCGAAACAAAACAACAATTATTTCAAGTAACGTTAGGATTAGTGAATTTATTTAAAGAATGTATTCAAGAGAAAAGACTACTTATGAAAATGTACCCACCATGTATTAAATTATTTCGAATTCAAAATATTGAAAAAGTGTAAGTTTTAAAAAAAAAATTCCATTTGACTAAAAAATTAAATGATTAATTTCTTTTAGATTTTTACAACTATTCAATGAAGATATTCCCTACATTATTGACTTATTAAAAGTATTTCAAGATGAAGATAGCATCAAATATAAATTAATCTTTGCAAAAATATGTATAATACATCAAGAAGTGTTAAAAATAATTAGATATTTGGTATTAGACGTTTTACATCACATGACGGACAAAAACAAAAGGTACAAATCATTTTTAGGGTTCCGTAGAAAACTAGGAACCCTTATAGTTTCTCCATGTCCGTCCGTCCGTCTTGGACGAGTGGGGTGTCGTTGGAAAGATCTCCTAAAATGCAACAAAAAATGTATCAGAACCTCCAAAGTCATTATAAAAGCGTCCCACCCCCTCTATTTTCTAAACTATCAATTCAAAAAATCTGAAAAAATTTCAGAATGTAGCTTTTAATTAGTACTTTCGCTGAAAATTATAACGAACATTGTCAAAAATATTTTGGCCTCCCTTTCATTGACTGAAAAATGAACTCAAATTTTTTTTTATTTACCCTATTGAGTAGGGTCATTTGATAGGTCTCCTAAAATGCAATAAAAAATGTCAAATAACTTTTTGATTTTAACCCTTCAGTCACAATATATTTCCTTTTAAGTCGTTGTCAGAGCGTCCTCCCCCCTCTATTTTCGAAACTATCAATTCAAAAAATCTGAAAAAATTCAAGAATGTAGCTTTTAATTATTACTTTCACTGAAAATTATAACAAACATTGTCAACAATATTTTGGACCCCCCTTTCATAGACTGAAAAGTGAACTCTCATTTTTTTTCCCCACTTACCCCATTGAGTGGGGTGTCATTTGATAGATCTCCTAAAATGCAATAATAAAAGTCAAATAACTTTTTCATTTTAACCCTTCAGTCCCGAAAATTTTGAAATAACTCTTTTTTTTATAAATCATAGTGAGAATGACTACGGAACCCTATTATGTGCATGTCCAACACGCACTTGCCTGTTTTATTATTATTTTTTGAAATTGAAATAATTATTATAATAATTATATTTCAGTACTAAAAAAGAACTACATAAATATTATTTAGAATTATTATCAGAAATCTTTAACGGGGAGCTATTTGTAAAATATTATGTCGCTGCGTTTAATGTCAAAGAAGATAATAAAAAATTACTACAACTTTATCCAGAATCGTATCCTTTTATATTTTGTATTGCAAAATAAATAAATTATAATTTTCTTTAACTGATAATCCAGCGATCAAACTAACCTAAAAAAATTTTACGAAAAGTATTCAAATATTTTACAAAAAAATCAAAAAGTATTTGAAATCGTAAAGACATGGACTCTCACTATTGAAAATTTATATGACGATACTTTAGAAAAAACCGTCTCCAAAGAACAAGAAAAACGACATCCGTACTCACAAATTCAGGCTGTTATAAAGAAAATGCAAACGTGTGATATGTCTGAAATGTTCTCAGACGAAGATGACGAAGTTCCTAGTAGCAGTAAAGAAAAAGAGACTGATGAATATCGCGCAGCTGTAGAAGAGAGTTTACAGAAGACACCTGCAGAACTAGACCCGAGTATCCGCGAGGCTGTGATCGATTCTTATATAACTGAAATAAAAAGCATTTTACCTCATCTAGGAGAAGGTAAAGACAATAGTTGAGCTGTGAATTACTTGACTAATCAGAAATAGTCCAGGAAAAATAGACGTACAACAAGGAAAAAATTTGTAGTGGGCTAAATTTTTGCATACACCTTAGTATAAAGGTACTTAATAATGTGTGAAAGTTCCTCGTCGATTTGACGTGTGCAAGTTTCAATTTTGTGGGGTCAAAGTTCACGAAAATAGTATTTTTCAAATATCACGAAAACGGTGACCTTTTTGAGAAAAAATGTATCTTACTAATTTGTAGCTGAGATAATTTTCTACAAAAATGAACTTGAGGGTTTTTATGTAGGAGACACCGTTAATGAATTGTAAAGAGTTATTTATAACTCCGCGCATTTTTCCATAGCATACGATATCGTTCTATGTAAAATGTAATATAGAGCTGCAGCTTAAACATATATATTCCACATAACTAGCAAGATCGAGATAATTCTTTCTGTTTCATAAGAATCAAAATTACTATGTCGAAACAGAGCAAAATAGGGTCTTCAAGGTACGTGACCCTCGCGCGATGTTTTAAGCACATTTTCCACTTATCTATTTTTAAAAATCGAAATCTATTGCAATGTAATTATTTGGCAGACATTCGTCTATAAGAATAAATACACTTATACTTGAAAAATATTATTACAAATAAAGAAAACGGCACTTAAAGGATGATTTCTGGAGATTTTATTTTTATATGTTTGTTTTACGGTTGAGTGTATTTACTCTAGGAGCAATAATTTTTATCTTGTGATTGTGTGCTACCACTCATATTCTTTAAAAATATGTATTTTACAAAATTTTACTTAAAGTATTTTTTTATAAGGTTCACATTTTTCACACAATATTAATAAATAACGAATTTTTTCTTTAAAAAATGATAAAAAATCTCTTGAAACCATCCTTTTAGAGTCGTTTTTTTTATTTGTAATAATATTTTTCATGTATAAATGTATATATTCTTATAGACAAAAGTCTGCCAAATGATTATATTGCAATAGAGCAGTGGTTCTTAAACTTATGTGGTCTAGGGACCCCCTTTTTGAACAATTATTTTTCAGGGACCCCCATCCCTGATAGAAAAACAAAAAAGGTCGTTAGATACTAATTAATCACTGATAAATTGAAATATAAAAGTACTTTATGTAAATTAATTTTTTGCCAAAAATGTTTCACGGACCCCCGTAAAAGTTTGGCGGACCCCAGTTTAAGAACCGCTACAATAAAGTTCGATTTTTAAAAATAGATAAGTGGAAAATGTGCTGAAAACATCGCACGAGGGTCGCGTACCTTGAAGACCCCATTTTGCTCTGTTCCAACATAGTAATTTTGGTTCATTTTTGTCAACTAATTATATAGAACGATATCGTATGCTATGGAAAAGTGCGCAGAGTTATAAATAACTATTTATAATTCATGAACGGTTTCTCCTACATAAAAACCCGTAAGTTCGTTTTTGTAGTAAATTATCTCGGCTACAAATTAGTAAGATACATTTTTTCCCAAAAAGGTCACTGCTTTCGTGAATTTTGACCCTACAAAATTGATACTTGCACATGTCAAATCGACGAGGAACTTTCACACATTATTAAGTACCTTTATACTAAGGTGTATGCAAAAATTTAGCACGTTACAAATTTTTTCCTGAACTGAAAGAAAGAAACCAGTTTCTTTAAATAAACTTATTTATTTAATTTTAGGTTTCATTACCGAATGTCTCAAACAATACAATTATAATATACAAGAAGTTATCGGTGCTATCCTTGAAGAAAAACTACCGCCTCATTTACAAACTATAGACTTCTCAATGCCTCTGATACCAGAAGATCCGTTAGATAAACTAGCAGCTGAGAAAGGGCACAATCGTAGGACAGTTTACGAAGGAGATGAGTTTGATCAGATGACTAAGGAAACATTTGATCCAAAGAGAGTGTTCCGTAAGAAGAATAAGTATGATTATAACGATATCAAAACAATGTTAGATGATAAATCACATGTTAAGAATTTGGCTGATAAGTACGAGATATATAGGTTAGTATATTGTGATCATAGGTGGGCATTAACTCGTTAATCCGTTAATCGTTAATTAACTAAGTTAACAAAATGCTTAACGGATTAACTTTTAAGTTAACTCAAAAAAATGTTAACGCTCTTGTTAATTTCCGTTACATTGGTTGTTTGTTGACATGTTGTCATTATTTGTTTAAAAGTGCCACGCGGGCAAGGCACTGTTGCTGAAAAGAGCATGAATCCAGAGTCGAGAAACTCTTGAAAATAAAGCAGCCCTGTTGATTACTTGCTATGTGCCAGTGAATACAAGTTATTAGTGAATACAATTAGCTTTAACTTGTGTTAAATTTTCTAAATTTTAACGAGTTAACGATTAACGAAGTTAACTTTTGGATTAACTGTGCCCACCTATGATTGTGACTCATCTAACCACCCGATGATGTACATTGCTCAATTTTATTTCAGCTGTGATCTTTACGATGATGATTACGATGAAATGACTGGCGATTATCAAGTGGTCCTCAATAACGATTTGACAGCCGATGAAGCTGAAAACAGATTGAACCCAAATAAAAAGAACAATGCAAATCAAAATGGAAATGACGTATCGTCTGAGGAGAGCGAGGACGAGGAAGGTGCTGCTGCTTGGCCCCAGAAATCTCGCAATGCTTTCTGTGAAGATCCAGCTGTGCTGCGGGAGAGGGCTGAAGCTAATCGTGCAATGAAGCAGAGGCGCGGAGGTGGCGGACCGAAACCACAAAGGTATGTTTTATTTATACCGTAATTTCGGGTGACTTTGACTTTGGACAGTTTTGAACTTTGAACTCAAAGAACTGTTAGTAGAGGGCTGGAAAATGGTAAATAGTTTAGTCTTGACCCAAATAATAAGTTTCCAAATGAAAAGAAGAAAGTTTTTTATTTTCTCACCCTTTTTAAAAAAAAAAACAGTCACCAGCAAATCCGGGTGACTTTGGACAGATATATTTTTCTTCAAATGAATTTCCAAAAATAAACTTCATATGTGTTGTTTTGGATGCTGAAAACGATTTTTTTAATATTCTGGATTGATATTGGCAATAGATTAGAAGATTAACAAAACTTCTTAGGTAATATAATTTTTATTAAGCAAAAACTTATAATTTTAAACATATTAGACAAATTAAATTAAATACTTTTTCACTGTCCTCTATCACTTTTTTTAGTTTTTCTTGCCTGTTTTTTTTTTGGTCTACTTGTATTTGGGCCTGTCACAATATTTTCTTCTAAATTAGTGAACTTTTCCCCGGAGTACTTTTTTTATAAAAACGTGCTTAAAATATACGTAGTTGGGAATATTATTTTGATTCAACAGTGAATCAATAATAGTATACAAGTCATTTAACCATTACAAAATCGTTGTCAAAAAATTAAAACCACAGCTTTGTCGTTAGAAGTTTTGACACTAAAATATTAACCAATTTTTTAAATTAACCAGGCCCGGATTTACCATACAGGTAGTGTAGGCACGTGCCTAGAGCGGCAAAAATTAAAAGGCGATTAATTTTGGCAAAACATTGAAAAAAAAACTCTAATCCGACATATACTTTCTTATTTTTGTTGAAATAAAATATTTGAGGGGGAGGGGCGGCAATTTTCACAAATTTCTAAATCCGGGTATGTTAATAACACTTCATAACGATTTTTGTTTAATTAATCTAACAGTGTAGCCAATCGAGAAAAACAGAACATTCCCATTTTGTGCAAAGTCACTCGAAATTACAGTAATGTTATTTCGATTTTACAGGATTATTTATGTTGTTATTTTCCACAGGGACGTTGTGGGAAATCCGAAAGGCCAAGGACAAGATAAAAGTACTGTTCAAAATAGGGAACGTAAAAATGTTAATAAAGCTAATAGGGGTAATCACAGCAGAAGGGCTGGAGCTCAGTGGAAGCGCAACAGGGGCATGATTCCTTCATAAATAATATATATTTATATATCTCGGGCACGTAACCAAGATTTTTCATGGGGGATAACCTACAAATTTTTTTTAAATGCTACGATTTAATTAATTTTGAAATAAATATGTGCTGCAGCTTCCTACCCCCCTTGGGTACGTGTCTGATATTTCTGTTAAAATATTGAATAAAGTATTTTCTTAACCGTTGTTTGTCAAACAATTTTGCATACGTTTGTAAAGAGATAGAATTTAATAAATTGATTTATATTAATTGTGTTTTTTATTTATTTATATTTAGGGGGGGACACCAAATGTTAGACTAAAGAAGATGTAAAGTCGTGTATTTGACACAAATATCCCCGCCATCCCCGCCTCCAACTAGAATAATTTTTGACAAAAAATTTGTATTAAATAAAATAAATAAATAATTAAATATCCGGAGTATTGTAAAAGAGCTAATAAAAATTTTATTCAACCATAGAATAATAAATATACTTTCAACAGAGTTATAATTCTGTGATTTGTTTTTGAAATTTAGATCAGTGGTAGGTACTTCAAATTATATTATAACTAGCTTGGCCCGCGCGGCTTCGCTCGCGTAGACTACGGAATTCTTGTTTAGGGTTTAAAAAATATATAGTTGATTATTTAAAAGTTAATTGTTGAAAACAATTTAAACAATTGACAATCAAAAGAATACCGGCATTACCGGCCTGTTCCCTCTGCCCAGCGCGGCGTCTACATAGTCGTAGTTCGCGCGAATTGTTACGAATAATGTTATTGTATATACTTATTTCACGTTATTTCCTAAACCAAAAGACCAAATTGAATTCTGTAGAAAGCAAATTATATCTACATTAAGTACTTATGACGATGAAATCATTTATTTCGATAAGGATTAAAGTTTTGCAGGTCATGAGTCCATGTAAACAGAACCCAAATATTTTATGTTTTATTTGTAACATAAAAGCAGTCATTGTGGCTTAAATATAAAAGTTAGAAATATGGTGTCGCGGACTTTATTGTAGGACTTTTGATTCTACACAATTCTTTAACACATTATTTTGTTCTATATTCAACGGTTTAGGCAGCGTATTCAAGTATTGCAAAACAGCGCAACGACGTCAAATTTTTTTCCGACTTGATTTACTATTATCGTCACTGCTTAGTTGTTATGTTACCTTGTTACCTAACGTAACAAATATAGCCTATAACCTGGCCAGAGAATGTACCTATGAATTAAAAAAAATCACGTAAATCGGATAAGTGGTTCTCGAGTGATAAGCACACAAACGGACAGACAGACAGACGTTGAGCTTTATATATATTAAGGATTAAGGATAACCTGGCCAGAGAATGTACCTATGAATTAAAAAAAAATCACGTAAATCGGATAAGTGGTTCTCGAGTGATAAGCACACAAACGGACAGACAGACAGACGTTGAGCTTTATATATATTAAGGATTAAGGATAATCTGGCCAGAGAATGTACCTATGAATTAAAAAAAAATCACGTAAATCGGATAAGTGGTTCTCGAGTGATAAGCACACAAACGGACAGACAGACAGACGTTGAGCTTTATATATATTAAGGATGCGTTGTTCAGTAGAAATAACAAATTATTCTCTAATTCAGATCTGGTTAGATCCAATTGGATCTGATCGGATCCAATCAGATCTGATAAAGCGGCCAATTTTCAGATCAAATCCGATCAGATGCTATTAGATCTGAAAATAGGTCGTTATTATTAGATCTGATTGGATCCGACCAGATCCAATTGGGTAACCATTTTACGGATCTAAAAAAATTTTGATCCAATTGGATCTGATCATTTTTGCCTGGGTAGTCATGATTGAAGAGAACTGTCATGTATGTAGGTTTGATTTTTCAGTTAAAAGTGTGTGTTAACAAATTTAATTATTAATGTGTTTATAATACCGGATATAGAAATATAATTCGATTAATGTTTTGTGAAACTAGAGATTTGTTATATTATTACATAACTTACACCCAGAAGATAAGAATCGTAAAGTACAATTTCATCATTTCTAAAAAAAAGTACGTAGATTTATTTTATAAAAGACAATCAAAGTATTTCTTTAATGTAGTATCATTATTTATTTTCAAATTACTTTTGAGTACAAAAACAATAAATGTGGCGCAATACATCATATTTTTTTTATTCGAAAATAAATAAGCCCAGGACAAATTTCTGAACAAAAGCCAGGCTGTGAAAATTAGGTAGGTCGGACATACCTAATGGCCTATAATTAGATTTTTTTTTCGTTGCCTCTAGAATACATTTCATTCCTCCGTATTAAATTTGTAATATTTGATACAGAACCGGCCTAAGTATATTTTAATGATTTTTAATTTCCTGTTTATTTCTGTCGATTCTTATTATTATTTTTCGAGGGATTTTTTTGTATTTTCTAGAAATTAAATTTTAATACTTACACAGTGTTGGGGGAGGGGTAGTGATAATTTAAATCTATTTAATATAAATAAATACATATTATTAGCTTTTATAATATTATTAAAAAACATTTTTTTTATAATTTTTGATCGGTTATTTTATTATTTATATATTTATTTATAGTAATCAATCTTAAAACAATTAAAATTGATCCAAGACGCGATATATACTCATATACCCAGAATTAATAAATATGTAATTTTAATTTTAAATCACCTAATGTTAGACATAATAAAAAATTATTCGAACCAAAAAACCGATCCTGACTGACATAAAATTCTACACATTATTCTTTAATTTTTTACACCGGAATGAAATTATATAGTGTTGTCTCACTCGCACTAACGATTTCTATAGAAAACGTTATGTTCTTCTCTAACCAATTGAAAAATTGTACTGTTCTTTTCTGTGCCGCAGGTATAATAAATGTACAGGTGTGTATTCAGGGAAAATACGATTACAAATAGAATATGTATAATTTTTTTAATTTTAATGTGAATGATTTTGGGACAGGGTAGAACTGGGCGCGGGCCGTAACCCGACATGAGCGTATTTTCCTTTTCTTTAATTTCTGACAAAAATTATAAGACCCACGTCCAAACTTTATGTAGTGAATTTGTAGGTATTTTTTCATAAAAAATTTCAACAAAAAAAGATATTTTTCGACTTTGTTGAGCTATAACTCGGAAATAAAAATACGGATAGCAATAACTCTAATACTGAAAAATATGTTAGTTAATAATCTATGAAACTGACTCAATTTGATTGCTCTAGATATGTTACTTTAGAAGTTATGAGATAATCTTTGTCGTAAGAACTACTCGGAAGGAAATTTTTTAAACACCCTGTAACTCAGAGGGTGTTAAAGATAGACCCCCCTACCCGCACAATTTCTTATTCACAATGAGTCAGGGAATCAGCTCCTAAAATATCTGTATCCCAAACCGGACCACCCTGTATAGTAGATTTTAACACGCTGATTTCAAATCCATCGACAAAAATCAATTCCGACCACACGTTCAAAAGTTACGGCCATTTATCTCCAAAATTTTCAAAAATCGAAAACTTTGAAAGGCTATATCTCGAGAACGATTTAAGATACAGACCTGCGGTTTGAAAATTTCAACTTTCCCACCATTTTCTATAAAATAAACATAATTTTAACTAAATCTAAAATTCAAATTTTTATAGTAAAATTTAAGAACGCATCCTTGCAAAGTTTATCTTATTTTCGACAAAATTGATGCTTTGTAAATATTTTTAAGCGATTAGTATTACAAACTACACAGAAAACACCTGTTACCTGTAAAATCCAGCCCTGTAGAGACCGCCGCGCCGTGTGTATCATAAATGAATAGCATCTCGACGTGACGGAGTGAAGCCAATGGGCCTTAATTTGGGCTGTGGGCAGCATTAATGAGAGGGTTTTGTTTCTCGGAAACTCATTTTTTACACCTCAGCTCCGTGTGTCCATGGCAAATTAAAGAAGCGCGCAGTCAGCACGATGAACGTCTATATACTAGAGATGGGAAAAATGAGTCTTTTTAGTGACTCGAGTCATTTGAAACAATTCAGTAAAAAGATTCGTTCCAACTGATTCGTTCAATGAGTCGTTCACTTACGAAAATGAATTGGCGAGTGACCAGTCATTTGAATCGTTCAGTACAGTGAATCGTTCGTATGGGACTTGTATACATATACAAGTGAGTCAGTGAGTGGTTAGTGCAAGTCGGTACGACAAAATACGAACGTATCCGATCACTGACAGAATGGATAAATAAATACATTGTTACTTTTTGGTCGCCGTTCGTTGCTTGATATATCAGTGGCGTACAAATTATATTTACTTTTGTTCATTATTATAATAATTGTGTAAATTTATCATATTACTTAAAATAACTGTTGCTGATAGTTTTATTTTGACTTTGATATTTAATATAACTTTTATTCTCAGACGTTTTATCATGCTAATCTTTATAGATAAATTGATTTATAATGTCAGGTATTATAAATAATTCGCTCGAAAACAAATGCTAAAATTAAAATTCATTAATATTCTCGGGATTTTAGAGCAGTGGTAATAAATGTATAATAACACACATTTCAAGAACTACGGCTATATAATCTAAATCTAAATTGTTTATTAAACAATTTTACAATTCAAAATAATACATATGTATCTTAAATACACGAATGATACGCCGCTGCCATTCAGAGCTAAACTGTAACAGTTTCTTTCCTTGCAACAATTCGAATTTAAAAAGTTGTCTCTGGTTTAATTGTTGAAAAATACACTTCTACAATTACATTTATCGAGAAATATTTTTTAATTGATTATTTTATTAATATCAATAATAACGATTGTTTTCTTTTATATTTTACAATATAATAAAAAAAAGAACGAATCTTTTTTAAAATACTGACTCGAGTCGTTTCGTTCACCGAAAAGAATCGTTCAAAAAGAACGAATCGTTCATGAATTACACATCTCTACTATATACCCACGTGCAGTGGCCGTCTAACGTACGGGTTAATGGGGAAATTATACATAATACACATTTTTTAGCTGTACAACACAATTTTTCTTGAGTTTATCATTTTGCTTCCTCGCAATATCGAAGGTACGAGAAGCTTTATGATCGTTTTAAAAACAATTTGTTCTCCGATTTTAAAATTTTATTTTATTTATCCGTTTCAGGTCAAGACAAACACTTTTTGTTTCGTGTTTGTCTGTCTGTATTTGTCTGTCCCCCAATCCTTATCACACGCATAACTCATGAACCACTGAACCGATATTGATGAAACTTGGTTGGTTAGTTGGATTTTGGCTTTACAAAGATTTATCTCAATTTGCTTTAAAATCATATACTGAATATAATTTTGACATTTGTATAGCAGAAAAATAATGATTTTGATTAAAAATATCAAAATATTCAAAATATAACGAGGTGCGTATAAAGAAAAATGTCGAATTAATATTTTTTATTTTTTACTGTTTGTTGGCAATCTGGGGGGGGGGGAGGTCAGGATAAAGCTGGAAAAGGTAATTATAATTAATTTAATATTCGATTTCATAAAATGTTATTCTCTTTCAGGTGTAAATTATACTGGTATGCTTGTCAATTTAACCAACGTTTTGTTACCCATTGCAATATTTAGACGTTTTCCAAATATCAATCCCAGTAATTGAAAAAGTAATAAAAAGGAATAAAATTTTGACGTTTCATTCCAGTTTCTGTAAAATTCCGTATTCAACGCCAATAATTTTATTATGTTTGATTATTGTTTATTACTTTCAAGCAATTTGAAGAAGTTTGCAGTGCTGCCAACCCACATTGCTTAAGTTTTTTTAGTTGTAAATTTTCATATTGATTCCGTTTGAATCCGGTAAACGTCATTCAGAATGAATATTTACTATATCTTTTACGTTCAGATTCTGGAATATAACAGAATGGTATTTCATTCCGTTTAATTCCTTTCTCAATTACTGGGATTATATCATATTATAAAGAATTTTCTCACAAAAAAGCTAACTAAAATGTTTTTTTTTACAAATTATCGAATTGTATTATATTGTTTGTCTATGGAATTGATTTGTATAAAACTATGATTAAAAATAACTAAAATCCATTAAAAAAACATAACATATAGCTGTAAATCGCACTGGAAATATCCTTATACAGGATATACTAGTTCAAAGGGATAAATTTTATAATGAAAACAATTAAATCAAACTGTTCCCCACTTAACCCCATTGATAGAACCACTGAATCACATAGGTGTCGGCAGGGGCGCCGACTTGCTAAAAATATTGGGGGGGCCCAATTTTTTTGGACCCCTTCCTCCCTTTCAAGGGTCAAATAATAATCTCGTGTACCCCCCTCCCTAAATAAAGTTATGATGAAAAAGTTTTTTTTTTATTTCAATGATTTTGTTTTCGTTTAATCAATAATTTTATTTATTAACCTAACAAACAGCCAAGTTATTTTAATTGTAAAATAACTCTTTGCCATCGCGTTCATTTCTCAGTTTATTGGATTATAAGTCATAATAAATTATTATAAATTCATAATATAAAAATAATTTTTAATCTATATCTATAAAAGAGTTTGTCCTTAACCACTCACTCACTCATTCACTCACTCACTCACTCACTCATATATCAACGTACAGCCCAAACCCCTGGACCTAAAAACGTGAAATTTCGTAGCTGTCTTCCTTTTATAATGTAAGCATCCACTAAGAAAGGATTTTTCGAAATTCAACCCCTACGGGGTTAAAACAACGTGTCAAAGTTTATATAAAAAAATATTTTTTTTGTTGGCATTTAATGGAAACTTATCGAACATTCTCTACAATATAAATAATGAAACAATAAATTCAGCATTTCCTAAAATTTAACCCCTAAAATGTTAGGGGGGTGGAAAAATTTGTAAAATATTTTTTTTATTCACCGAATGAACCATGGCACAGTAGGTACTATACACGACAAATATCAGTTGCAAAAATTCAACCCCTATGGGAATGGGGGAGGGTAAAATTTTGATATATTTATGTTCATAATTGTTGATGATATTAAAGTAAATACGGACAAATTAATTATTAATTAAAATGAAAGTTCGATATTCAAGCCCTATTAGCATGGGACGGGGACGAGGATGGATTTAGATGTTTGTCTGTATACCTGTTTAATTAATATCTGCATATAAAGGTGAATTCGAGCAATATAGCAATCTATTAAAATTAAAATTTCGACAATCAACCCCTAATGGCGGGGGTAGACAGGGTCTGTGTTTTTGATATTTTTATCTGTATAGCTGCTTACGTCATAATGGTGGAGTTGGGCAAAAAATGGCGGGGGTTAGTTTTTACAATTTTTAACTAAAATCCGAGATATTTACGTTTTTTATAGGTAATGGATAAAAAACAATATAAAAAATATGTCATCCCCTATCACGTACGGAGGGTTCTAATTAGTTTCAAAGTTTACGCGAGCGAAGCCGCGGGATCTCGCTAGTATAATATAAATGAATCTAAAGTAAGATATAATGGAAATAAAACGTCCTAATGTGTGTTGGGCACGCACAAGATAGGGTTCCGTAGTAATTCTTACTACATATGAACAAGTTATTTAAAAAATTTTCAAGAACTATTTTTACTACAGTGTTCGGTATAATTATCTTTAAATTTACTAATTAAAAGCTACATTCTGAAATGTTTTCAGATTTTTTGAATCGATAAATTAGTAATTTGAAGAGGGACACTGATAACCACATTGAAAAGCAAATATATCGTGACGGAAGGGTTGAAATCAAAGGGTCATTTAATATTTTTTGTTGCATTTTAGGAGACATATCCCCAAAAACACCCCAGTCAATGGGTTAAGTGAAAAAAAAATGGGAGTACACTTTTCAGTCTATAGAAGGGGGATTCAAAATAATTTTGACAGTATTCGTTATAATTTTCATTGAAAGTATAAACTAAGAGCTACATTCTGAATTTTTTTCAGATTTTTTGAATCAATAGTTCAGAAATTAGAGGGCGGGGGCACTCTAATAGTGACTTTGAAGAGCAAATACTTTGCGACTAATGGGCTAACATAAGTGAAAACAAATTAAATATACGTTTCAATTGATGGAAGGTCTTAATTTTTTTTTTAAATCATTTCTGTTTTTGGGTCATCAATCTACGTCCATATACCAAATTTCATCTTATTATCTATAATTAATAAATACAGACGGATAGAGCGAAACTAATAAATATTCCTAGTTTTCTACGGAACCCTGAAAATTCATGACTGGGCGAATTGATTCAGGACTTTGTCAAACTTTAACAGTAAATTGAGAAAAATATTTTAAGCAAAAAAACATTATATGATCGTGTGTCTGGAAATTTTTCGTGGAGAAGCTACAGCTTTCTAAAGATTTTTCCCCAATTTAGTTAACTC
This sequence comes from Sialis lutaria, assembly GCA_949319165.1. Lineage (NCBI taxonomy): Eukaryota > Metazoa > Arthropoda > Insecta > Megaloptera > Sialidae > Sialis > Sialis lutaria. Next base: position 5,452,863 of record OX439244.1, read on the forward strand.
ATAACTTATTGGTATTAATAAAATATGCTATCGATTTCCAGTATGAACTAATAATAGTTTAGACTGGGGCTGTATGGGGTCAGTGGGACCGTCGTTTTTATCTAGTAATTTTTTGTTATTTCATTTTTTCCTGATCTAGACACTAATATAAAATATACAAAAATATAATAGGCTCATTGGTCGTATATAGATACAAAATAATGAACTAAATTTTACTTAATACGGATGCTTCGAATAACACAATGAAGATTCTTATATCTCCAAAAATGTATCCTTATCAATAAATAGCCATTTTTATTTTATAACTGGCTATAAGTGGTTAAGGCACGGATAAGGGGTATATAACCATGAAATATTTTTCTTATTTTTAATCATAGAATAAATAAGAATATAAGTTTATTTCGTATAATTTGAAACATTTCAGTAAAATTCTGCAGTCCTTTATTTTGTTTGGATACAAATAAGCAAAATATATTTTCGTGTTTTGTGTCAGATAATCTAATATTAGTGCTCAGCTTAGGAAAACATTAAAGAACAAATAAATACTAAATAAAAAAAGACTGGCTTACTTGCTACAAACATAACTGCATTACAATAGGTTGCCAAGATATTAAAAAAAAATGTTTGAAAAATCTTTGGAGTGCTATTTAGGCGGCTATTACACTATCAAAGAAATGTGATAAAATTTCTTTGATCAAAGAAATATGATAGTGTAATACGTCAACTTTTATAATATTTACCTTCATAATATTTCTTTTATCATAGCTAATGACAGTTTCTTATATTTGATCAAAGTTTTTTTGACGAATAAATCAAAATGGCGACTGAAAAGTGTTCGTGGACGGTTTCGGCTACGAAATTACTTATAATTTAATATATGATCAAATCTTTGTCAAAGATCTTTGACATATTTCTTTGATAGTGTAATAGCCGCCTTAGCACCATTCAAAGTTTTCGAACACATGTTTATATAATGTTTTTTGTTTTAAATATTTTTCTCAATTAACTGTTAAAAGTTTTAATAATGTGGGTGGTCATGGTGGTGCCGTATGCTTTTCATATACATTTATTATAGTCAACTACACAGGCAAAATGCATAAATTTATCGGGGGGGCTCAGCCCCCCCGACGATAATATTGGGGGGGCTTGAGCCCCTCGAGCCCTTAGGAGTCGGCGCCCCTGGGTGTCGGATGATCTTTTGTCTTACATAATATACACTCGATGCCGTATGTATTATTTTCAATTTGTGCTGGTCACCTCTATATTGTAATATGGATGCCTCTCTGCCATACATGATGGTGCTTTTTTCTATTCAGGATGCTAATTATTATTGTATGTGTACTTTGGATAATAAATTATAATCAAAGGATTGATCCAATAATGGTTATGTTACTTTAGACAGGATTGCTTCAGATTTATAGATGCTGGTGTAATTTATTATATATTAGCTAATGGATTCATAAAAAATATACTCTTAATATCGACTCTATAATGATACTGTAATTTTGTTAGCAGATATAATATGTAGGTATGAATTAATTTATTTTTTTGATATTGTGGTTGTATGTAATTCTATAGTGGCGTCCCGTGGTTAGAAATGTTTTTATTAGATTTGATGTATACAATTTTAATAAAAAGTAAAAAATTTAAAGAAAAAATAAAATAAATTAAAGTTGGATATTTGAATCAAAATTTTCAATCTTAGCATGTAGTTAAATCAATGAGATTGGGCCCAGGATAATCATAGTTTTTGGGGCTTTGATAAATAATTATATTTATGTATTATACTTACTAATGCTGACCCCCCTCCTCTTTTAGCGCTTATCTAAAATCAACATTTTTTTAAATACATAAATGAAATAGATACTAACCCGGGGAAAAAATTGTAGATCTGCAGATATCTACTCAAATCTCGACTGATCTACATTTTGGGACAGATCATTTTTTCACTGGTTTTTGATCTATAGAGATTTGCAAAGATCTACAATGACTTAAAACGATCTAAAGAGATCTCTAAGATCGTTGTGGATCGTGGTAGAGATTAAAACTTAAAAATCCTTAATTTTCAACGTTACAATGATCTTCAGAGATCTTTGTAAATGGTTGTAGATCTTTGTAAATGGTTGTAGATCTTTGTAAATCATTTTAGATCTTTGTAGACCGTTTTAGATCTTTGCAAATTACCACAGATCAAAATCCATTGAAAAATATATAGCCCAGTCAATATAAAATTTGAGCTAGAAAAAAATGACGGAGTACGTTTTTTTCAAGAAATTAGTAGATTTCGATGTATAAAACATGGCGATAACTTCCCCCCCCCCCCTTCGAAGGGGGGTGCATAACTTTTTAGGGGCTTACAAAGCTATCAAAAATCAGTTATTTGGGTATAACACTGGGGCTGTCCGTTTTAGAAGAAATTAGGTTTAATAAATCTTAAAGCTGATAAAATTACGAACAAAATTGTGTTTTTAAAAATTATGTACCTTTATTAATTATTAAATAAGTAAAAGCTTGTAAATAGAGCCCGCGAAAAAATCATTTAGTGGCGTCGAGTTTAGAGATTACGTCTAAAATGCTGAGTTCCGTTCGATCGCTGTGTTTAATATGTATTGAATTGAATTTCAAAATAAAATTTTAAGTTATAATAGAGAAAAGAGTGCCTTAAATAATGCTCTGCACCCAATGTCGGAATCTCGAAAAATGTTGAGTTATAACTTATAACTCAACATTATTTTTGTAATACCTAGAACTTTGAGTGCTTATAACTTATAAGCACTCAAAGTTCTAGGTATTACAAAAATTTAAGGAAATTTATACATGTTTTTCGATGACTACAGAGTACAGAGAAGACCTTCTACACCGAATAAAACAAATTCCAACTTGGAATCCATAGAAAATTTAATGCCCTAAATAATGGATTCTGTCCCATCACGATTACTTTAAAATTGTTAAATTTAGGGCATTAAATTTTCTATGGATTTCTGGCTGGAATTTGTTTTATTCGGTGTAAAAAGTCTTTTCTGGGGTCGTCGAAAAACATGAATAATTTTCATTAAAATTTTGTAATATTTAGAACTTTGAGTGCTTATAACTCAAACATTTTTCGAGATTCCGACATTGGGTGCCGAGCATTATTTAGGGCTCTCTTTTCTCTATTATAATTTAAAATTTCCTTTTGAAATTCAATTAAATACATATTAAATACAGCGGTTGAACGTAACTCTACATTTTAGGCGAGATCTCCAAACTCGACGTCGCTAAATGATTTTTTCGCGGGCTCTATTTCATTAACTATTTATGTTACATAATTTTTAAAAACACAATTTTGTTCGTAATTTTATCAGCTTTAAGATTTATTAAACCTGGATTCTTCTAAAACTGACAGTCCCAGTAGTATACCCAAATAACTGATTTTAGACAGCATTTTAAGCCCCTAGAAAGTTATGCACCCCCTTGTGAAGGGGGGGGGGGAAGTTATCACCATGTTCTATACATTTAAATCTACCAATTTCTTGAAAAAACGTACTCCGTCATTTTTTTCTAGCGCCACCCCTATACGAAATTATCTAATGACTGGACTAATAATGTTGTCTCAAAATGCAAATCTGTCGAAATATTTTGTTAAAATTTAACCTGCTGAGCAAATTTAAAAATGACAGCAAGCGTGGATATTTTTAGATAATTCGAATTATCAAACATATGTATATTTTATTTTATTATAAAATATCCCAAAAAGGGGGGGGGGGGTTGTTTTTGTAAAAGACCCATACTTTACTTTAATGTAATTAATAAACATTAAAAACTGTATTTTTAAGTTTTTAAGAAAAAAAATAAGACCTTTTGAAATAAAGATCATCATCAATTCGAAAACAAAACAACGACGACAACAAGCTATCAATTGTCAACAATAACTGAACATTGTTGAAAGAGAAAACATAATCCCATTTGGCTACTTTATACAAGTCTTACCGCGTGCTTTTTATGCAATTTTAGTAGTTGGAACAGAAAAAAACTGGTTGCTTTTAATATTTGGTGACGGCGCGCAGGGCGCGGGCAGCGCTAATAGCATGTTGTTCTCAGCGGGACTGTCATCAGCACTGGACGTTCAGTGGCGTAGAAAAAAATATTAATATTTATTTTCTGTAGAAAACTAGAAACCCACAATTCTTTCATTTTTATACCTATTAAAATGAAATGAGATTTTTGAAAAAATATTTTTTGGGCCCCCTTTTTATAGACTGAAATACTTTTTTCACTTACTCTATTGCGTGGGGTGTTTTTAGAGAGGTCTCCTAAAATGCAACATAAAATGTTTTAAGACTTTTTGATTTTAACCCTTCAGACACGATATATTTACTTTCAAAGTCGTTACCAGATGGGTTGCCATCCGTCCTCTTTTCCCCGGACAGTGTCCTTTTTTGAAGGGCTCCCGGGGGTTTTTCAAGAGTGTCCGGAGTTTTTAAGAAGTTGACGTACGTAAAAAAGTCATGAAAATTAGTAAAAAAAAGGTCCTCGCATTTTATTTAATATTCAAAATATTAGAAAGATAACAGAATAATAATAAATATAATAAATATTAAAAAAAGGTCTTCAAGATAAAAAATCTATACTTTTTTATTTCTTTTCAATCTATCCTCATTTTTTAATGAACTTGTCCTCTTTTTTCACCTTAAGCATCTGGCAACCCTATTACCAGAACGTCTCCTTTAAATTCTAAACTATTGATGCAAAAAATTGAAAAAACACGAACAAATATACTTTTATAAAAATTACATCTTTCTTCAAAATTAAATGGCTATTGATACGTACCATCAAGTAGAGAATGTTAGTGAAAATGGCTACGGAACCCTATCATGTTTTTTTTATTTATTCATCGATATGACTGATATCTGTTGTTGGTGAAACCGGGCATAAATGCAATATGTAATTTTTTTTGCAACTGCAATTATTGTATTTTTCTTATATTTCAATAAAATTGTACCGTAATTATTTATTATAAATAATGTGTAAGGACGCTAATGTCGGACACACATCAGTCAAGCGAGTGTCGGTGTTGCTTTGAGCGGCTGGCAAGGGTATCCAGCCATTTACAGCAGATACAAGCCGATATGATAGCTTGCATGTGCATCTCTCTCCCCTCCGCGCAAGACACACATGTCGTATGGCTCTACCGCTGCGGCAAAACCGTGTATGCAATATAACATAAAGATCTACCACTTCCAAATTTTATAAACTCTTTCTAATTACAGTGGTGCCTCGCATAACGAACATAATTCATTCAAGGAACAAATCGTTATGCGAAAAGTTCGTTATATGAAACACGTTTTCCCATAAAAATACATGTTAAAATTTTTAATTCGTTCTGTAGCATAAAATATGGTACTGTAACATAAAAAAGATAGTACACACGTTTTTTTATTTTTTAGTCAGACTCAGATTTAGGAGAGTCTACCGAGGCTTGCAGGGTCAAATCCTCACACACAAAATTACATTTATTAAAACAAACAGATGTATGAGTTAAGTGCAAAAAAGAACGACTGACGCGCGTTGATGCATGTTCGTGCAAGTTTGAGCATCGACTGCGTGCGACCTTGGAAGTTCGGGCGACTTCGTGATACGTAGGAGCGTTCGGGCGGTAAAATGAAATACGATACAGTTCGTTGAAGCGAAGCGAAGTTCGTTGAGTGAGTCGCGTAATGAACGAACAGAAAGTTCGTTGTGCGCAGCGTTCGTTATGCGATGCGTTCGTTGTGCGAGGCATCACTGTAATTTATCAATAAATTAATCGTTCATTTAATTGCATATTTATAAAAAAATCGATTATAGTTTTTTGATTTCTATATACATCAAAAGTTAATTACACTCAAATCTCTAAACAACATCCATCCTATTAATGTACGCTCCGAGAAACGACTGACCAATTGCTCCATGTAAAAACTTTCCTCTATCCCTACCACAATACTACCGTGACTGCTATATTTCTGCGCGAAATTTAATTTCACCAATTAACGTTAAAGTCGACAAGGTGGTGGGTGCCCCTCTAGCTTACGTTGTTAGGAGATTCTGAATTACCGATGCCTACGTTATTCGGAGCGACGAGTGTAATTATTAATTATCACATGAAGACAGAAAAATTGGTAGGAATCATAGACATAGAGCATGGACTGCGCATTCTGTATTAATGGCGACGTTAGGATATATCTATCTCTTTTTCGAAAAAAAATGAAATATATACTTCTGTTTAAATAAGGACAAGTATATCCTAAACTATTTTCACTCTCTTTCCTTTTACACGATTGTTTTTGAGTCAGATGCGCTATCCATGCTTTATGTCTATGGTTTTTGGTATAAAAATAAAAACACGGCATAATACTGGTGATTTTGGTTAGGTTTTATTTAAAATCAAATTATTTATTTGATATCGAACATTTATGGAATCAATTTAATAATAAAATAAATATGTTTAGGTATTTATTTCGTTAATAAATCTATCTTTGTATATTTCTGTGGGAATTTTCAGACTAGAAATTAATTGAAATAATTATTAAGGTTAAAAATAAAAATTCTTGTAAAAAATTAATGATTGGTTCAATTTTCAAAACAACTTTCAAATACAACTATTTATTTTGTAAAAATAACTACCATTCAATTAGTCTCATTAGTGTTTCTTTTAATTTATATATATTTACTTCAATAATTATTTAATTAGATACATCATTGCAATTACATTAATTACAAAAAAAATGCGGACTTCAAAGTCTAGATAAATTAAGCGCAAAAACATTTCCGTCTTGTAATGTAGTTCTTTATTGTATACATACATGTATTTCTGTAATTCTAGTGTGTGTGCATAACGAATTATAAAAATAATATAAAAAGTAAAAACACATTAATGAGTATGTTATAATTAATGCTTTTAGGCAGTCGCACATGGTAATAAAGTACAATTATATATAATTATATTTTTTTCATGTAAGTAAAAATTAAACGAAATGGCACATCTATTACAATAACCGCCTGTCGGCTTCTTTTGTTGTGTGGCGGCTACATTCCTTCATGCTTTATAGCCATCGCCCCTCTGATCCCCGCGCGCCATAGTCTGATTCTACCTTTGTCTAGAGCTCGACCAGTTCGTCTAAATCTTGCAACCTTTTTTATTTATGTACTACACTATTTTTTTATTTATTTATATTTTATTCGCTAAATATGAATAAATGTTATTTTAATATAGTTGCGCCTGGTATTACCAAATTTAACTAAATGCTAAAATAATAATTTAAATTTTGTATCGTATTATTAACAAAACCAAGCACGATACATTTAAATAAAAGGATTTTTAATAACATATATGTACTTACATGACAGTTATTTTTGAGTTTCATGAAGACTTTGACAAGTTTCGCGCACGTATGTGAACATCAACGGTATTAAAACAGTGGTGATATTATAAAAAATATTTTGTACGGTCAGAATCGTCAACTGTGTTACAATACGTTGAAGTATCACTGCTCTTAATTCCATAGCAAATCCATAGATACTATCACAAAATTAATACCTCATTTGAAAGTGCTTGCTAGGTAGCAAATTTTACTAGCCCCGGACATACCTAATTCTAGTTTGCTTCCTTTGAAGTTAGGCTACCATTATTGTTTTAATAATAAATATTATTAAGTTTTAAATAATGATTATTCAGATTAGTAAAATAAAGATAAATAAAATACTTATCAATATTGTTTTTTATAGATTAGATATTGTTTTATTTTTAATAGTACATGTTAAACGGAACGGTAGGACTCTAAATCCGAAGGTAAGCGAATGCGGCGAGCTCACATGTAAGTTGTGTTTTCATTTCAGTCAGTTGGTATTGTAGACACCGTCAGAGTTAATGTGTTCGTTGCTCTTCTGTTTTGTTCTCTTGTTTACTTTCAAACTTTTATTTAGTTTTTATATTTGAACACGTAAAACGTTAAGTGTTTGGTGAATATTACAAACTTGTATGATTATTTTACGGATTATTGAATTACAATTTTGTTTACCGATTATAATATAAGTGAAGTTAGTAATAAAAAAATGTGACAGGACTTTTCAACAATGAATATTTAAAATGTGTCAAGATTTTACTACAATGGATATTTGAAATGTGTAATTCAGTGTTTGTGATTTTAATTGTTGCCGTTGCCGTGGAGGGGGCACGGCATCATCTTCATGGGGGCCAAAGGGCTGAATGTGAGAAAATCAGAATACCGGCATGTCAGGGACTTGGTTATAATCACACGACTATGCCGAATTGGTTCCATCATAGGACACAGGCTCAGGCCCAAGAAGTGGTAGGTTTTATTTTGTTTTTTATTTCATTTTTATTACTCCCAGTTTATGATAAGTCCCTTTTATGGTATGTTTTATGTTAAGCCTTTACCTGTCGTATCGAAAAAGTTTTAGTAAATAACAAAACAGTATTTTGTGGTATCAATATTTTACTTATCAGTTAATACGACATATAAATAAAATATAAGAATTAAATACTATCATAATTTATAATATATAATATGTAATCTACAATTTATCAAAAATATACTTTAATAAGTAGATAGGCGTTTTTAAATGCAACTTAAAATGATATCAATGATATAAAACGTGGAAAATATTAATAAAGTTATAGATTATAAAGTATATTTAATTCCCATCCCAATTTCAAATAAAATGTGTGTTTGTTTACTCAAAATTGTTATCACAATAATTTATGAATGATAAATAAAAGTACATAGAATATAAATTAGCCGTATCACTTATTGAATGACACATATTATTTATTTACTTTCGTTCAAATAGCGAACATTGCTAATATTATCTGAAAGTAACGTTACATTTTTTTGTCGTAAATAAAACTATACAGTTAAAATTCAGCACTAGAATAATTGATATAATAAAATATAAAATAAGTATTGCTCAAAGCCTCAAAGCTTAAAATAAGTCAGTATTATACTCATAACTAAATAAAATGATAACATATTTTAAATTTTAATCAGAAGGTATTTTTGGTTTTAAAATTTAGTAGCTTTGAAATAATAAATCATTTGTAGCTTAATTAGATACATAAAATTCAACATAATCTTTGTTAATTCTAGTACGGGATCAATTTATGATCCCCCGTTGGCTTTACACGTGTACCACACGTGGGTATAGTCCATCAGTGTCACCTAATGATGCCTATTTCGTGTTGTTTTTTGTAAACTCACTAATACCTAAATAGTAACTTTAAGCATGGAAATAGGGGCTCATTTATAAAAGGGGAATTATAATTGAAGGTGTATGTACTTTATGTACATAGGAATATGTAAAAATGGAATTTAAAAGTGGCGTTATTGATTTTTTAAGGTAAATATATACATAAATATTAACTAAGCATGAAAATAAGGGATCATTTATAATAGGGGAATTATAATTAAAAGTATATGTATATAGGAATAAATAAAAACGGAATTTAAATGGGGTGTTATTGATTTTTTAACGTAAATAAGATTCTTTTATGTTGTTTTCGATAATGCATTAAATATATAATTGTATTATATTATAGGTATACATATTTTGAGGCCCTAGTCTTCAGCTAGCGTCTTATGCGTTTGTTCATAAGTACGGCTCTTATTAAATATGACTAAAAATCTTCAAAATTTTAACATAAAAATTGATTTTTTTTAATACCCATCAATATTCAAAATTTTGTAAAAAAATGTGTTGCGTACTTTTGAATAATAAATTAAAGAAAAGAGTAATTTTTTTTTCAAATTTCTGCAAAATCAATTAAATCTCAGTACAACCCTGGATAAACAAAACAAAATCAAATCAATCCAATCAAAAATCCGTCTATCTATACTTTATTACCTCATATACATTTAAAACACTATAATTCTTGTATACTTCCGGTACATCACATTTCTCCCAAGCTAATTGATTTTCATTGTACTTACAAACACATACAAATCAACTTGACAATATCATAATTGTTGTACACGATGTCTTAAAAATGCGTAGGTTCTTTGACAATATTATTATTATTATTATAAAAATGAGTCGAGATCCTAGTTGGCCATATGTTTTGTTAAAATGGCGGCGCAGATGTGATGATGATCGATTTAATCTTGATCAAGAGTGTGTCAAATTACGTGGATAACTAGATATTCTCTATAATCGTGATGGCATTGATATAATATGATTTGAGATAAAATAGTAATTGGTCTAAAAATTGAGTTAGTCGTTGTATTTTATTGAGATTTTTTTTAAGATTTCGATTATTGGTGGGAAACAATATAAAATGTACCGCAATTTTCTAAGAAAATAAGGGATATTAGGTAATATTCTGCAGCTTTTTAAAGTGGTTAGGTAGAATTTTATAATTATATATCTATCTGCCGGAATTGGGAAATTTTGTTTTAGGTTTTTAGGTACCTATTTAAAATATAGGTAAAAGGTAAATTTCAAACATAATCTACCGCAGATTAAAAAATATTTTTAAAGAATGCTGTCTTAAAATTTTACAATTTTGACTAAAAATGAAATGAAAAACACTTATGCCCGGTATTATAAGGAGCTAACAAATTTGCTAGCTTACAAGCACTTTCAAATGGGGTATCAAACTTTTATAACAGGTATTTTGGAGTTTTTGGTATGGAAAGCAGTGATGTATACAAAAAAAATAAAATTTCGGAATGTATTTTGAACCGAATGAACTATTTAGAACACTGAATATTTCGGGGAGGGAGTTCTTCCCCCTCCCGTATATTACTAAAATCTTTTTTAGATATTTTGCATGTGCAAATATCTATTAAACACTCAAAGATAAATATCGCCAATATAAGGTTAGTACCCTATTTGAAAGTGCTTGACTAGCAAATTTTGTTAGCTCATTTATAATACCGGACAATCCGGACATTAGTCTATTTGGCATATGAATGTATCTTAAAAAAATACAAATATTTATTTGATAACTCTATTTTAATTGCGAATAAAAACTCACGAATTTTTTTACACAAAAAAACCACCTCACGACCTTTTGACCGAGACACGCCATCATACAAAAAAACAATCCGCGTAAAACTTGTCAAGTTAATTATAAAAATTACAGTGTAATAAATATTTTGTCAACGACAGGCAGAACAAATGAAAGCGAATAATAGATCATAACGACATTCGTTTGTCTACGATGATTTATTAAACGTACGTAGCCGTACGACATAAAAAATATATTGAAACAATATCGAGAACGAAATGGTATCGTATTTATTAAAGATCATTACATGGATATAATTTATGTAACCTCAGGAACAACTTGTTGAGCGTCGATCGGCTTTCAGTGTAGTGAAGGGTGCGCTACACCGTCCAATTTACATTAAGGGTGGTTTACATGATCAAGTAGTATTAATTAATTGTAAGTAATAAATTTTGTTTTGAGTGTACTGAAGGGTACACTATAGATGTTTCGATTTATGAAAGCTAGTAAAGGGTAGTTAACATGATCAAGTCGTATTTATTAAGTGGATAAGATCGGGTTTAAGTGCGCTAAACGGTCTAATTTGCTTGCCACAGTAAGTTAAGGGTGGTTTATATGATCAATTCGTATTAATTAAATGATAAAATCGGTTTTGAGTGTAGTAAAGGGTGCGTTACACCGTCTGATTTGCTTGCGACAGTTAGTTAAGGGTGGTTTACATGATCAAGTAGTATTAATTAAGTAATAAATTCGGTTTTAAGTGTGCTAAATGGTTCAATTTGCTTGCCACAGTAAGTTAAGGGTGGTTAACATGATCAAATCGAATTAATTAAGTAATAAATTCGGTTTTAAGTGCGTTAAATGGTTAAATTTGCTTGTCACAGTAAGTTAAGGGTGATTTACATGGTCAAGTTGTATTAATTAAGTAATAAATTCGGTTTTAAGTGCGTTAAATGGGTAAATTTGCTTGTCACAGTAAGTTAAGGGTGATTTACATGGTCAAGTTGTATTAATTAAGTAATAAATTCTGTTTTAAGTGCGTTAAACAATCCAATTTGCTTGCCACAGTAAGTAAAGGGTGGTTTATATGATTAATTCGTATTAATTAAATGATAAAATCGGTTTTAAGTGTGGTAAAGGGTGCATTACACCGTCTGCTTTGCTTGCTACAGTTATTTAAGAGTGGTTTACATGTTCAATTCGTTTTTATTAAGTGATAAATTCGGTTTTTAGTATAGTGAAGAGTACACTATAGACGAGTATCGGTTTGTGGAAGCTAGTAAAGGGTGGTTTACATGTGTGGTTTTGAATAACTGTTTGTTTTTTTTCTATAAAATTTCAGTCTTTAATTTTGATTTAAAAAAATAAATAAAAAGTTGTATTTTCGTAGAACCCCTTGTTTTGGTAAACTTATATTTATTATTCATTTTATATTCGAGCCGTATCTTTCCAGATCATTTATTTTAAAAACCTTAGATCTTTTAGTCAATTCTCGTTCAGTTCCATTTATTTTATAACTTCCTGTATTATCATATTTCCAGTATTTTTAGTTTTATTTTCCTTTCCAACGAAAATAATAATAAAATAATAATTCTGTAGATTTTATTAATATAAATATTCTTTTTATTCGACTATTTGACCAATATAATTTATTTTTGACGAGTTTCGATATTAATGTAGAGACCTTTTGTACATTATGTACACTGCACTGACATACCATTTTTAATCTCGCAATGACAAAAAGTAGCAAAAAATGATTATTGAAATTTTTCGGAAATGAAAAATAATTTCGTATTTCTTTATGACTTAGTCGTTTTAGCTTCTGAATTTCATAGCTTCAATTGATGTGATTTCATCCGTGTGAAACAGCCCCAATTACAATGTACTGTGTACTATAAACTCGTTTGTTTTAGTCCGTTATGGTTTGCTGCAAATATCTCTTATATACCCAGCATGCGTCAATGTAACTCATGAGATCACTGCGGCGCGCGGTCTCAAAGAGACCACGGTTAAATTAAAGCCATATTATATTTCAGAAAAATTAATTTACTCGTCCGATCAATAAATAAACAGTCTGACGTTCATAAACAAAAGTCGGGTCACTTGATTAGTCATTAATATCAAGTAATGTTTGTAAGTAGTGTGCTCTGGATTGTGTGCGATATTTGGTCACGAATAACGATCAGAGACGGCTTGGGATTTAGGTATATATATAAACAAAACACGATTGATTTATTAACGTGAAACTGAAATGTATTATGGGTAAAAATTAATGTGCGGTACTACAGATTTATACTTTGTTGATTTTTACAAGCTTTATTAACATTTTAGTAGTTTTTTCTGGCAGTATTTTGTTATTTTTTAGAAATTTGTCTATGTTTGTATGTTTGTTGATCAAACTCAAAATCTTCGTAACCGATTTTGATGTGACTTTCACTGTTAGAATGTCTAATGTCTGGTATCATAAAGGAACTAGGAAGCACTCTCAAATGTGGTATTAATCGTATATGACAGTTCTCTTCGAGTTTTCTGATGACTTTGACAAGTTTCGCGCACGCGTTGTATGTAAACATCAACGGTATTAACAGTGGTGATATTATGACAATTATTTTGTACGGTCAGAGTCACCAACTGTGTTACAATAAGTATCACTGCTTTAAATTCCATAGCAAATCCATAAATACCATCACAAAATTAATACCTCATTTGCGAGTGCATGCTAGCTAACAAATTTACTAGCTCCTTTATGATAACTGACATAAGATTTTAAAATTAGTTTAGCCTATATATCAGCACGCTATTCCTTCAATAGGCTGAGCAGTAACATTAAACACGTAAGGAAATAAGTGAATAGTAAATTATTACTGATCCGATTTAAGTGAGATTTTTACTATCGAAATAAAGAGGCAATTTATAGTACATTCTATCGAGGTTCTACTATAGTAACAATAAATACACAACATTAGTCCTTGTATGGAGTAAAATACAGTCATTTGTTTTCCATATAGGTACTGAACTAAAAAAATAAAATTTATAGTGCGCGTATAACCTACATACAGAGCGCCATATACCTAGTCGTATACCTAATAAACTAGAAAACAATAAACGTAAATAAAAAATCTAGAAATTATAAAAAAGGTTACTAAAACATTTGCTTAAAGTTTAAAAAATAACAAATGTTTTAATGCAACTAGTATAGTACATATTTTTTAACAAAGATATCCGTTGTTTTTTAATTCACTGCTGGCCATGTACCGTATTAAAACGGCTACGTTATTTATTTGATGGAGTTAAAACTTTATTATACTGAATGAGGCTTGCTTGGATTTCAACAACACTGCACGAAACTCATGTTATTAATAAATACTCTTTGTAAGATCAGGTATCAAATAATTAAAATAAAAAAAATAAATGAGTCGACAAATTTATTATTTTTTATGTTGAAGTATTTTGTTCATTTTTTTAATTTTTAATTGATATGTTTCTTAATTTTGGTCGTACAATTAGTGATGATTCTATTAAGACCAATTGATTTTTTATTGAATATTTCGAGAAAGGACAAAAGTTGTTCCTAAGATATTTATAAATATTTTATTTATTATTATTTTTTTCGAAAAACTTTGTTAAATTATTCATAACAATTGATCGCGCAATAATATTTCAATCCTGATAATTTTAGCTCAATCTACATCTAATTCTCAATACTCATGATTTTTTTCTGATTTTTCTGAGTGTTCATTTTGCTGATAAGAGTAGAGGACAGCAATTTTTAAGCATTTTCCAGAAATGCATAAAAAAATACATTATAATAGATATATATTATTGAATCTCTGCTTCTATAAATTTACATTTGACACCATAAATGATACCCTTAATTTTTTCCACCCCTCCCCTGAAATTAACCCTCAGAATCAAATTTTAACCTTTTAAAGTACATGTCTATAATTCGACCATCGCATTTTTTCTCTGTGCTAAATTAAAAAAAATCGTATGTGACGAACAGACGGACTGACACCCAAGTGATTCCATAAATGTTCTCTTTGGAACATAATACTTATTAAAACATCCTGTATAAGCTAAGAAATGAAATTTTCTTATAAAAACAGTGTTACCCTTATATGTATATGATAATGTTCAATAATTATTTAATTATATAAAATATCCACATAATTAACCTTGGATATTTATTTACCTCAAGAATTTCTTTACATATCAATTTATTTTTTACTCACAAACACTTAATTCTTATTAATTGCACAGAATAATCAACAACTGAAATAATTATGTCTATTAGTATCTTAAGAAGGCAAATTACATCGGAATTTACTCAACTTAAGTAATAACAAGATATTTAAACAAAATCTTTGTCTTAAATATTATACCGCCTCAATTTCGAGAAAATATTTTAAAAGAGTAAAATCACTTTCAAGTGGTATTACTATTAATATTTAAATTAGATATAATTATGTTTTATAGAGCAATTTATAGCAATTTTGTTCTTAATAGGACTATTAGTTAAATACAGGTGTACCATTATAAAACAATTTAACGTAATTGGTTTTGAAGACATTAATTTTATACTTGAATCAATCTATATATGCAGCTTAAAATATGCTACCTTCTTTTAGATTAAAACTCTTGATTAGTAGTGTATATAATTTATTATATATTTCTTAAATATATTTATAGTAAATAATCGAATTTATAATTAAATTTTCAATAAGGAAAATAATGTTAAACATTTAAAAATTATTGTAATAAATTGATGAGTTAATAACTTCTATTATTTTTTAGTGTGTTATTATCTTAAATTAATTATAGAGAAAGACAGAAGAATATATACTTTAATATTATAAGTGTGTCTATCCGTCTGTTTGTTACCTTTTCATTGTTAAACAACAGAATCGATCTTGATGAAATTTGGCTTGCATCATAAGAAAGGACATATACTATTTTATATCTAGAAAATTGTACATTGTATGGGTGTAAATGACATATTTACGAGCCACCAGTTTTATTGACTATAACAGAAATCTGCTTTACCTACCCAGTCTTCTTCTTTTTCTTCTTCTTTATGGATAGCAGTTCCTACCATTGACTTATGTATAAGATGGACTGAGCAATAGCCTCACAAAATTGACCACTCTCTTGAATGAGACAAAGCGAATATGTAACCAATACCTGTCTCTTTTCTGTAGGTCTCTCCTGCATGACGTGACCAATTTGAAATCTAAAAAAAAAACAACAACAGGCTACTTTATCGCTTTGTCTCTCTTACACTTTTTCGCCAATATTTACTTCAAAGATGGATAGGGAAAGCTCAGTCCATTCTATAAGTCTATAGTTCCTACCTATCTTAAATTCCACGCAAACCATATACATGGTATACGAAGTTGCGGGTAAATAACAGCTGGTATAAAAAAAAATATTTTTTTATGATAAGAAGTCGTGTAGTATAGGGTTAACTGATTCGAGCACATATTGCTTTTAATATCAACGCGTCTACCAGACAAAATTTGTATTTTCTAATTTATTTGATTAATTAATATTCATATACAAAAACCCATTTTAATCACATTATGATGAATGCTTATCTTTTATTAAAGAGCATTCCTTTCAAACGAACAGTAACGATCAAATAAACAACAACAGTAGTACAAAAAAAGCGATGCCAACATGAAAAAATTTAAATGTAGCGTTTCATTGAAAATAAAGACATGATAAAATATCAAAGGGAGTCTAAAATAAACATTTGCTCTGTTGTAACTAAACTAATGGTGTAAGCGAGTATGTGTGAGGTGTGGGTGGGGGCAGCACGACGTTTGACGTGCGTCGCGACGGCTGGAAATAGACGTCAGTGCCTCTACTATAGTATGGATGTCTTGTAAACAAGATTCGAGAAGACATGTGGTATGTACATAAACATTTGTTCTCTTTGAATGGAATAACTTCATTATAGGTCTTGCAGTTTTTTTTGTGTCATTGTTTTGTTTTATTTGGAAAGAAAACTCATGTATCACTTAAGAGTAGTTAAACAAAAGCTATATGCTCTTATACAAAACAAATGAATTTCGTTAGACTTGTTATTAGAATTCATGAAAGAAATAGGCGAAATAAACGAAAAATAAATGATTGTTTTGTATTTACTGCTAGACTGGACAAAATGTAAAATATATTTTTATATTTTGTCATTTTGCCGAACATATTTATAGATTCTATTAAAGAATTTGCCAAAAAGTGTATAGGGTAGATATAGGTGCGTTTTGTGAATTTTCCACGTCACGACTGTGAGTGTACGATATTTTCAAATTTTGGTTCGTGAGCAAATTATTTGAATGTATTAATTAAAACGATATGTTAAATAAATGTGGTTTAAATGAAAAATTACTTGAACATTATTGTTTATATAGTATTTTAAAACGTTTTTTAATTATTTCAGTTGATATTTTAATGACAGATTGAACGTGATATGGCCTCTTAAAGTTTTAATTTTTTAAAAATTTTGGAGAAAAATGGCCATAACTTTTGAACGTGTGGACGGATTTTATTTTCGTCAACGGATTTGGAATCAGCGAGTCAAAATTTATATGACATGTATAATACTTGAAAACTCGATAAAAAAATTCACGAAAAAACGAAAAAAAAAAAAAAAAAAACTTGACAAAATATTTTTTGCCGAATTTATTATTATACATGTCATTATATAGATTTTGACACACTGATTTCAAATTTGTCGACAAAAATCAAATCCGACCACACGTTCAAAAGTTACGGCAATTTTTATTCAAAATTTTGAAAAAAACTAAAATATTTTGAGAGGACATATCTCGAGAATGATTCAACTTTTCGGGTCAGTTGCTATATAATAAACGTACTTTTAACAAAAATATAAAATTAAATTTTTTTGGTATTAGGTATTTCATGCATTATTTTTTTGAACGCGACTCTGGTTAGGTTATAACTACGTGTTAATGTAAATAGCAATGTAACGATGTGTTCCCGTCAAAGGTCTGTTGACTGACATGGCCTGGTCGGTGTTAACAGACTTAAAGAAAGGCTCCGACTAAAAGCAACTTAAAAAGTAATGTTATTTCAGTGAACTGAATTGTTTAACTTATTTTTTTTTTAATTACATAATACTTTTTAATATTATATACAACTAAAATAATATAGGTTGACATAATTTTTGCTGTGAGTCCTACATAAATAAAAAAAAATCACGAAGGTTTTCAAAAAATGTTTCAAATTATTTATAGGTTCATTATTTCAAAATTATTTTTGTAAATATTAAACATGCAATAAATAATCAAATAACCAATTAAATTCATTCTATCAAAATTCAAAACTATCAATTATTTTATCAAACATCTGAAAGAGTTGAATACGTTTCTAATGAACCAATCAAACAAATACGACAATAAAACATCCTGCCAGAAACAGTGGCAATCTTCGATCATATTTAATTTAAAATAATATGAATATGTACATAACGATCGTCTTTTTTTCTTCAACGAAGTAAACATTAATTATTTGTTCGTACTTTGTATACGTACCACCAGATGGCAGTCGGTTAGTTCTTTCAATCAATATCACTATTGTCAAGTATCATACAATTATTCTAATTTAATTCTTAGTTAATTACACAAACGTGTCTAAGTTTGCAGAACATGAGATCGGATATTAAAATCAATTAGGCTTCATTAGAAAATGGTTTGTGTTAGGTATATTTATAGCCAATGATGTTTAGCATATATGCTAATTTTATGTAGGTATTCTATTATTTTGATGTTAATTCTATAGCTGGTGTTTCGTCTGGCATATGTTTTTTTAATTATGCATTTTTGAGTTATTATTTTTATTGGAGAAATTATAAGATAATAGAATGTTGAAAATATTTACATATTTAAGATGTATTGGTGAAGTGTTATTCTTAAGAAATTCTTAAAATTTTCTTCAGTTAATTAAAAATACCTATATAGATATTAATCGTAATCGCTTTAAATTTAACTATTTTAGCATTTTAAATATAAAAAAAAAACTATTAAGTACTACTAAAAAATTGATATACTTTCTGGAAAATCGAATTTTTCTTTTTCTTTAATAATCCTTAAGACGGTTGATACAATAGGGTGTGATGGAGCTGGGTTTGCGGGGAACGGTGCGGGTAAGTGTCTGTGGATAAGGCAAGGTGTGTTTCTCTTTTTTTCATACATTTATAATTTTTTTTATTAAAAAACGCGATGTTCCTACTCTCTAAACCTGAAATAGTGAATTATCACTAATTCACAGTGTATATTCACTATTTGCCACAGCTAAAAGTCAGCCACTTGGAATTAGTGCATATACACTCATTTAAACAGTGTAATTCACTGTAGTTATTAGTGGCAATTAGTTCTAATGTATCAGTGAAATTCATTGATACATTAGAACTATTTGCCACTAATAACTACAGTGAATTTCACTGTTTTCATAAGTGCATCATTTCACTGGGTAAATGAGTGTATATGCGCACTAATTCCAAGTGGCCGACTTTTAGCTGTGGCAAATAGTGAATATACACTGTGAATTAGTGATAATTCACTATTTCAGGTTTAGAGAGCATATATAATATTTATTATCAATTAAATATCAGCTTATTACTTACCGTAATATTATTACTTATACCATATCTACATTAATATTAGCTAAAATGCCGTATATATACTGAATCAAAGTGAAATCACACCGTTAGCGAGAGTTAAGTTTTGTATAAAACTGAACTTGAAAAACGACGTAGGATATGGCGCTCTCAGTGACGCGGTAAAAAGATGAAACCACTTTTCACTAATCATAGAGTGGATTGACTCTTGAGTCATTAGTCAAACAAGTGAAAAAAAAATCTACTGTTTAAAAAGTAAATTTTCACTATTTATAGATAAAATTCACTTTTTTTCCAGTGAATTAGTTGATCACTGGGAAAAACAGTGAAAATTTCACTATTTCAAGTTTAGAGAGTAATCATTCTGAAAATTTACAGATATCTTTGTAAATGAATAAAGAATAATGTATGCTCAATTTTTCATCAAATTCTGTCACATCACTTTGAAAAGTCCTGTCATATCTCGAAATTATACAGTTCTCATAAGAGTGCATGTTATTTTATTTATTTATTAATATCTCTTAAACTATTTTCCTAATGATATTGAAATTTTGCAAAGATTTTTGTTATTTTCAAAATTTCATCGAAATCTCTATTATTTTTGTACGGTGTGTGTCAACCTTCTAAAAAAAACGAACAGGGAAAAAAACATTCCAGAAAATGGTGGCCACCCTGAGTGGCTAATACAGACTTAAAATCACCAATTATTATATATGTATACTTACTTATAAATAAAATATAATTTCTGTCATCTCTAAATTAATTCATTGCGATATTATGAAATTGTAATTTAGTAGACAGATGCACATTGGCTGGCGTGTGCAGTACTTGTGCATATAGTTATTAATTCCATGAAATGTCGGTCAAAGTGGTTTGCGTGTCTTCATAACAAGACAGCATGTATAGTTATTTACAATTGTGCTTAAAATCAAGTTGTTATATGTTTAGCGGTGTTATAATATAATATGAAAATGCATACATTATTTTATTACAGCTACAACTCTTCAGTTTTGATTAAATTTTCTGACGGTTATTTTAAAGACATGTGATTATATTATAAAATGTTCGTTATATGAATAAAATTTCAAATTGTTTCGAAAAATCGGTCTTAACCCATTAACGCCCAAAAGAAAACAAAAACATGCAAAATATTTTTTTTAATGAAATTAAGTACATATTCAATATATTTAACTAATTGTAAATATACAACACAAACTTTTATTTTTAATATTTAGAAAAAAAAATAACAGTGTGTACTCAAGCGAGTAAATTGGGCAGATTTGAAATCTATTTTGTGTGAGACTGCTTTTCTGATATAATTTTTATTTAGATAAATTTCATTTAAAAATATATTTAAGTTATTTTATATGATTTGAACAAAATTCGAAATCACATGCTCTAGTTGGATAAAATAAATTAGCATACCACGTACCTCTTTTCATATAAAAATTATTCAGAACAATTAAAACACGTTTAAACACTTATGAAACTAATAACGTTAACAGATTTTTTTGTTGCACTTCTACCAACTGATTTTTAAGAAAATATTGTGAATTAATATCCATAGACAGCAGCACTAATTATAAAATGAGGTATACAGTATACACAAATGTGTAGGGCAGGCGTTAATGAGTTAATGTTAGAGTAAAATAAAATTACACTACAAAGTTGCATGCATTTTTGTTCTGAGATGCATGCCATAACTCAAAAATGTCCGTTAGTCGAAGCAGTATAATTTTATAATAGGAATTAGCATGTTGGAAGTAGCATGCCGCTAAAGAGACGTAACTTCGAAGCAACTTGAGTGAATGTTGGTAGTTTCAAATGTACATGTGTGGAAGAGACATGCTCAAGAGACGTAACTCGGGGTATGAAAAACCAGGAGAAAACGTTAATATTGTATAGAAATAATCGGTTATAACGACATCGAAGGGACCTGTCATATTAACCGATAAAAAGGCAATTATATAAGATTTAGTCGAACTTTTATTTTGACTCCGATATGTTGTATTAATCGATGTCGTTATAACCGGTTTCGTCTGTAATTGCAAAGTTTGAATATCATTTAAATATTTTTCAACGAAAATTTATTTTCTGTTAAACCCGCGTGAAATATTTCTCAAAACATCCGGATGTTTTGTCTTCCTTAAAATCTATATTTAAACTCAAAGAAAATAAGCATTTGTTTATATAAATATATTCACCGTAAAAACAATAAAATTTGTTTATTATATACACAATATTTTATAAGTGACATTTATATTTATATTATTAATACATATATACGTATTATTACGTATATTAAAATAACATTAATTTGTTTGTTATTTTTTATATAATATAGTTGTTTTTGTCTCAATCAGCCCACCCAAGGTATTTTTTTCTACATCGAAAAAAATTTATTGGCTCATATTTAGAGCGTTCAGAACTGATACGACTATATAACTATTATGTCCGGTATTATAAAGGACCTTGCAAATTTGCAAGCTAGCAAATACTCTCAAATGGGGTATCAAACTTATATGACAGTTCTCTTGAAGTTTTTGATAGATAGTTTCATACATAGGAAGTAAAAAAAAGGTATGTAAAGTATATTCACTAATTAAAGTGTAGTTACTAATTTTGCGTAAAAAATGGTAAAAACCAACTTACTGCGCCTGCAACTATCTGTTAAAAACTCAAAGAGAACTGTCATATAAGTTTGATATCTCATTTGAGAGTGCTTGCTAGCTTGCAAATTTGCTAGGTCCTTTTATAGTACCGGACATAAGTGTCTTTAGTTTTTTTTTAAGTTATTTTATTCTATTACTTTACTGTCGTGATGTCTAGTGTTCTGATATCTTCATCGTTGGTGAAACTGTATTCGAACATATAATTCAGATCAATAAACTTATGTTTTCATGGTAAATTCAAACTAACAATATCATTAGTATTTAATTGTCCGTTACATACTTGTGCTTTGTTTCCAATCGGCGTTGGCTTTGTAATACGGATATGTTTAGAAAACAAACGAGTACAATAAAACAATCCACATTGCCAATACCTTATACCGATCGTAAAACACGTTAAATATTGATTTAATGGACGAAAACAGTGGCGTACCAAAAAAAAATATTTTATTCAAATTATTAATAGTAAAACACTCTCAAATGAGGTATCAAACTTATATATGATATTTCTCTTGAAGTTTCATAAAGACGGTATTAAAACAGTGGTGATTTTATAAAAATTATTTTGTACGGTCAGAGTCGCCAACTGTGTTACAATACGTTGAAGTATCACTGCTCTAAATTTCATAAGAAATCCATAGATACTATCGCAAAATTAATACCTCATTTGTGAGTGCTTGCTAACTAGCAAATTTTGCTAGCCCCTTAGACCGAAATTGATTGACTGATTTAACTTTATTTATAAATCTCGACGAGAGTTTTGATTTAAAAAAATTACTAATTTTTACCTTCAAATTACAAAAAAAAAAAAAAAAACAATCAAAATTGAATTATTTTTTTAAATAAAAAATTTCAAAGTTAAAAATCGATTTATATGATCGGCGCCACTGGATTTAGAGACTATACAAACGATTCGTAATTCTTTCAATTTAATACCCGTATAAATATAATAATCTTTCCTATGTATAATATAAATACTTTTTAAAGCTTGTATTTTTTTTCAATTGTTATCTACAATTTATGATAACAATAGTTAGTAATACAAGTTTTATTAATTATAAGGATAATAATTCAAAAGATTATCGTAAAAATATAGAATATTTAAATGTTTTACATTTGTAAATTATTATTAACCGATATTGTTTATTTAAAATTAGTATTTTTGAATGATTAGATTATATACATATATTTCAAATATTGTATCAATACTTACCATCTGTTAAACGCGCGGATTATATATATGCGTAAGTCACCCTGTATTTGATTCGCTACAACCATAGGTGGGCACAATTAATCCAAAAGTTAACTTCATTAATCGTTAAAGCGTTAAAAATTTGAAAATTTAACGCAAGTTAAAGTTGACCGTTAAAAGTTAACCATCCAAAACGTATACTGTTTTTGGCGCCTTTTGGTATGGGATACATAGGTAAATAAAACAAAAACAAGTAGATAGATTAATTATAATTTAATTATTACAAGCGACAGTAGCGACCTGCCCTGGTTTCGCACCAGGTAGCAGAGTATATAATACGCACCTAAACTAAACCTTAATGAATTAAATTATACACCGAAATTCTATCTTTTTATCTTTAAACCTTCATCATGCTTACTTTACTTACTATACTAATATGAAATATGGAAGAAAAAGATAAACTCTAAATGAAGTCGGTTAAAAATGGCGCAAACGCTAAAAAGTCAGGTTATAATAACTTGTATTCACTGGCACATAGCAAGTAATCAACAGGGCCGCTTTATTTTTAAGAGTGTCTCGGCTCTGGATTCTTGCTCTTTTGAGCAACAGCGCCGCGCCGGTGTGACCGCGTGGCACGTAATTCAAACAAATGACAACATGTCAACAAACAACCAATGTAACGGACTAAAGTTAACAAGAGCGTTAACATTTTTTTGAGTTAACTTAAAAGTTAATCCGTTAAGCATTTTGTTAACTTCGTTAATTAACGATTAACGGATTAACGAGTTAATGCCCACCTATGGCTATAACTCACGTTTTCGCACTAAAACACTTCAACTAACTAACTAAGAATATACAAGGAAGCGTTTTTTTAATAACTACCTAAAGGGTGCGTGTATAAATAAGGTATAAGTATTAATTATGTAATAACACTTTTTAAAAGACTAAATTACGTACATATGTAATCCGTGCGCCTAATGGAGGGTTAAAAATTGTATTGATATTTTATGTTTTCTACTTCATCTCCTATATGACCTTACGCCCCGAGTGGTCGTTCTGCCCCCCCCCCCCTCCCGTCTTATTAAAATAATGTATCCAACTAAATAACCTTCATTTTACTGATAACATACTTACATACAGACACACAGACGCGAAGACAACAAACCATATTACATACCTACACGGTTTTTTAAATAATAAACTATCAGCAAAAAATACATGTTTTCTATTTCTCCCGCGACTATAGTAATAGTTCTAGGCATTCCGCGTAAAAAACTGGATTCGCAGAAACTGCTTTCAGATGATAATGATGATGATGGCCTGTATGTTTTTTTTGTCTCAGAGATAATGCGGTAGCGTGTATAGAAGTTTTAGAGGTGGGTTTTTCTGTTGAAATATACGACATTTAGATATCGTTTTTGTTTCTGTTTTATGGGTTTTAGTCGTTTGTTGATTTGCTGGTGAAGTATGCGAAGTATTAGTAAATATGCTTGGTATTCTGATTTAATTATATGGCGAATGGGCGTCGAGTTGTGGTCAAAATACATTAATTTATTAATGACTAACTGATAACCACGTGAAATACACACTGAGAAAACGAAACACCAATGAGTATTATCAAATACAAATCCCCTAACCATAAAAATTGTAAGAGTTTAGACTTACACGTGTTTCAATAGCAATGCTATCATCATCAGAGTCCTAAAGACAGTGTCTTTAGGACTCTGATGATGATAGCATTGCTATTGAAACACGTGTAAGTCTAAACTCTTACAATTTTTATGGTTAGGGGATTTGTATTTGATAAGTCATAACCATAGTTTTTGTCTGTTGTTTGTTACAATGAGTATTGTTTTTGAACATGAATCTAGTCAATGTAGTGTTTTTTTATCGTAAAAAAACAAGCATTACGGTTGTGACAGCAATGAGACTGTCAGACACACTTTAGGGAAATGTTTTGAGCATCACAGCACAAACAGGTAATCGTTTCTGTTTAAACATCGATGAGTTGCGTCACAAATAACACTCGTAACCGTTTACGTATGATCTACTCACGGATATAACTAAATTAAATTAAACAGTTATTTAGAGTTGAACCGCTGAACCGATCTTGATGAAATTTGGAAGGGAGATAGCTTACATCCTGAGAAAGGACATAGGCTACTTCGAATCTCAAAAATTCATCCCCTAAGAAATTGCAAGGAGGTGGAAATATTTGTATGGGAAATATTTCACCCCCTGTCACATATTAAGGGTTGTAGTTATTTTCATTCGATCCGGCGGGAAAAATACAACCCCCTATCTCCCATAGGAACCGAGATATTTACGAATTTGTAAAATGAATGAAAACCAAAACAAAAAAAGTATATTTATATTTCACCCCCTTTCACATATAAAGGGTTCTGTAATGAGTTTCATTCGATCTGGCGGGAAAATACCACGGAGTAGGGTTTATAGGGGAGAAACAACAACCTCATATGTGGAAGGAGGTGAAATATATATATTTTCTTTTATTTTGGTTTTCATTCATTTTACAAAATCGTAAATATCTCGGTTCCTATGGGAGATACGAGGTTGTTTTCCCCCCTAAAACCCCTCACTCCCGTAGTATTTTTCCCGCCGGATCGAATGAAAATAATTACTACTCGATACGTGTTTCGACTTCACAAAAAGTCCTCATAAGGAGCCTAATAGTTTTTCGGGACGATTCGTTATAAATAAATTATTATTAACAAATTATATTTCATATTATCACACATATACTGTACAGCTGTTCACTTGAAATAAATAAATAAATAAATCTGTCGAATCCACTCCAGAGGGGGCGATGTTCAACAACATATTGATTAGTCGAGATTTTTAAATTAAATAATATTTACATAAGAAATTAGACCGACTGTATAATATTTACATTTAGAACTCAATAAAATTGTAATAACTCTAATGATTCGAGTGTATTTGTTAAGAAAAAACTGGGTTACAAATCCGGTAATTATGCATAAGTGTACTAAAAGTTGTCAATGAAAGCCGTGTCGTTAATTTACGACCAGACTGTATATTTTTTTATGTTTGATTTAATTTAAACGCGGATTTTTATGTTGTTTATGTTAAAACATCTGTAAATTATATATCCTATACAAAATGTTTAATGTCTTAAAGTTTTACAGAACTATAATAAAAAAAAAATCAAAACCCACGCGGCGCAACCTACTAGACATAACTCAAAAAATACCCTTACCAATCGATTCGTGAATCAATCCCGAGTCCAACGAGGTACATGAAGCCATATATGAAACATTTTGAGGGGAGGGGTTATGACCGAAAAAATTCCTAAAATGAGCTAAACTAGAATGACAGACCTATCATTTAGCGAAAACCCGAGGTCTCTAGGTGGTCAGGGGGCCGAGATCTCACGAAAAATTAATTAATTTAATCAGTAACGTTTTTGACCCCCCCCCCCCATCTTTTTTAATTTTAATAATGTACAAAAATAGACTACAGGTGTATATATATATTACATTTAACATTGATCAAGAGTGCTTAAATTAAAAATAACAATAAAAGTACATCTTCAATTGTTATGTGTATTGGCTAACGATCACAGTAAGCCGTGCATGCTGCGTTGCACTCATCACCAGAGAGACCGGTCTTGAGGACGCTGTCTGACCGCTGATTGATGTCCCGCCAACAGACGGGCCACAAAAACGTCACCGCGATAGCAAAAACACTCAACGTATTGTCTACTCGATTTAATAATGTTAATACAATGCGTTGCATTTTTACAGTTTTTACTGTGTTGCTTTTAAAGGACGCGTAGTATGTGCGATGTGTGAGAAAATAATGTGTATTTAGTGTTTTTTGGGTTGGTATTGCTATAAGAATTTTGATAGCTGTTTTTATTTTAAAGTTTGAATATTTGATATGGAAAAAAATATATACATTTTTAGAAATGTGTTTTATAACAGAAAGAAAGAAATCTGTTCACTTATAATATATGTTGTATTTACAAAAAAAAATCTAAAATATTTGTGTACACATATATTTTATGTTTAAATCCGTTGTTTGTCAGCTTAATGACAAAACTGCGCTAGAAACAGCACTAAAGCTCTATTATCTTTTCAACAAGTAGAAAACATTCAAAGGATGTCTTTTATATTTTATTATACACAAGCAATCTTAAATTCTGTTCTAATTATATTATAATTTTGATGTTGATTTTATTTTTACTTTGGATTTTTTTTAATACATATAAAAAAATTAATGAGTCAACTTTATAATCCAAGAAAAATATACATTTTTGTATAAACGTTCTTTATAATGTGTGAAAGTTCGTGAAAAAAGTATTTTTTATATAACTCGAAAAGGTTGATGTTTTTGCTAACTTTGACCCCGCGTAATGAACCCTTGCTGTGGTCAAATCGATTAGGAACTTTCGCACATTATTAAGAACCCTAATACTAAGGTAAATGCCAAAAAAATTAACTTGTCACAATTTTTTTCCTTGCTGGATGTCTATTTTTCCTGGATTATTACTCGATTTCTCGTTCAGATTTTTCCCTTAAAATCTCTATTTCCGTAGAATTTTCCCCATAGGATCAAATGATATCAATTATAACCCTTCATCTGTGACATATAAAAAATGTTATACAAAAACGTAAATATCTTGGTTCGTATGCGATTTTCTATAACCCATATACTTTTAAAAAAGACTATATAATAATTTATCTACTTGATTTATTAAATACAACGGCGTAGTTAAGGGGGGATTAAGGGGATCAATCCCCCCCCCCCATGAGTTTATGAAAATTATAAGATACTTATAATATACGAGCAATTTTTTCAATAATAAATACATCTAAGTGAAGAATATAACCAATTTTTGTACTCTGCACCACATAAAAGATGATTTTCATAATGAAAAACATAACTTTATGAGGTTTAATACTGTCATACCCCCCCCCCCTCCCCCCAATCGCAAACGCTATCTACGCCACTGATTAAGTATGGAGATATAAGCTTTCAAAGTGTAACAAAAAATCCCTACTTTCCTGCTTATGAAATTCTCCTCCACCCCCTAATATCGTCTGAAAATACATAGTTCTATGTCAAAATATATAAAAATTACAAAAAAATAAGAGCTAGTTAATTTCAAAAAAAAAAAACTTTTCTGTTTTACTTCCATGTTCGAAGAAATGGAAGTATTGTAATACCGTCAAAAAATCATGTCCGAAAAAAAAGCAGATTCTGATTGTACTAACTTCAAAACGTAAAATATAAAATATTTGTGTACACATATATTTTATGTTTAAATCCGTTGTTTGTCAGCTTAATGACAAAACTGCGCTAGAAACAGCACTAAAGCTCTATTATCTTTTCAACAAGTAGAAAACATTCAAAGGATGTCTTTTATATTTTATTATACACAAGCAATCTTAAATTCTGTTCTAATTATATTATAATTTTGATGTTGATTTTATTTTTACTTTGGATTTTTTTTAATACATATAAAAAAATTAATGAGTCAACTTTATAATCCAAGAAAAATATACATTTTTGTATAAACGTTCTTTATAATGTGTGAAAGTTCGTGAAAAGAGTATTTTTTGTATAACTCGAAAAGGGTGATGTTTTTGCTAACTTTGACCCCGCGTAATGAACCCTTGCTGTGGTCAAATCGATTAGGAACTTTCGCACATTATTAAGAACCCTAATACTAAGGTAAATGCCAAAAAATTAACTTGTCACAATTTTTTTCCTTGCTGGATATCTATTTTTCCTGGATTATTACTCGATTTCTCGTTCAGATTTTTCCCTTAAAATCTCTATTTCCGTAGAATTTTTCCCATAGGATCAAATGATATCAATTATAACCTTTCGCCTGTGACATATGTATAAAAAATGTTATACAAAAACGTAAATATCTCGGTTCCTATGCGGTTTTCTCCTATAACCCATACACTTTTAAAAATGACTATATAATAATTTAACTACTTGATTTATTAAATACAACGGCGTAGTTAAGGGGGGATTAAGGGGATCAATCCCCCCCCCCCCATGAGTCTATGAAAATTATAAGATGATTATAAATAATATCCGAGCATTTTTTTCAATAATAAATAATACATCTAAGTGAAGAATATAACCAATTTTTGTACTTTGCACCACACAAAAGATGATTTTCATAATGACAAATATAACTTTATGAGGTTTAATACTGTCATTACCCCCCCCCCCCCCCCAATCTACGCCACTGATTAAGTATGGAGATATAAGCTTTCAAAGTGTAACAAAAAATCCCTACTTTCCTTCTTATGAAGTTCTCCTCCACGCCCTAATATCAACTGAAAATACATAGTTCTATGTTAAAATATATAAAAATTACAAAAAAATAAAAGCTAGTTAATTTCAAAAACAAAAAAACTTTTCTGTTTTTATAATCTCGAATATAAATATTCAAAAATAAAACTAATGTGGCAAGATCATTTATATACATGCATTTTTAATATACTCGAACCACATCTGTTAAACGATATTAATATGTATTTAAAAACCTACAATCATGTATCAATATCCATTAAAGCGTAAATAAAAAACAAACTAGTTTTTTTAAGAGCAGAACCACTTGAACCAGGTATTGATATCAGTCATAAAGCTATAGTTTTATCAAATTGTGAATTGGTTTTGAAGATATCGACTAAATGCTTTTCCTATCAGCGCGGTGTGTTAAAAGCTAAACAGGAATGTTTACTGATAACGATATGATTTAAAAACGATGAATTTTGTTTCGGTAGTTCAATAAGTTAAGTGGTTTAAAGGTTAATTTTATATAAAAATAATAACATACAAAAATGGTCAGGGTTTTGTGTTATTATGTAATCGTTAACTATTTATAATTTAACTCTATATAAAAAATATGAATGTTGATATGAGGCTTATTGACATGAGAATTACTGAACCGATTTTAGTGCGGTTTTCGTCAGTAAAATTTCTGTGCATGTAGGTTTTTGGGGGTTCATACCTCTCTGAGGGTAGGTCAAATTCTTATTACTTTCTAATATTATTTTAGTATTAAAAATCACGGGTTATTTTAAGAAAATTTTATAAGTGGTTGTAGGTATGTTAGATGGGCATATTGAGTGGGCATGTTGGGTGGACATTACTTTATGTTTAATTAAATTAATATCCCCGAGTAGCACTGGCGTATTTCATAAAGATGATTTTGAACTGAATTTGGTATTGGATTTCGTTGGTACACTAAATATTTTTTTAAGAAGGTTGGTAACAGTCTTTAAGAGGAGAGTGGTAAAAAGGGATTGCCTACACTCACAAAAATATTATTGTTTCTCTTTGAAACAATATTGTCGGATACAAACAATAATTTCTCTGTTTTAAACAAAATTTCGAAGATAAATATTTACAAATAAAAATAATAATATTCATTTTTAGTGATTACCAATTGTTCAGAAACAAAATTTTTTCTGGAAAAAATAGTATTGGTCCATTAAAATTAACTAGTCAAAAATCGATTTTTATTTTACCTGCTCTAATTTTTACCTGCACATCTATATATATGGAACAGTACCTTTCGAATAAGTTTCATTCCCTCCTTTTTATAATAAATACTCGATTTTTCATATTAGATTATTTTTATACTTTTAAAAATTCAAAAACATGTAAATTAAGATAAATAAGAAAATGTTTTAAAAAAAAACAACAGAAATAGAAACATCTAATTTTGTGTACATAAATATTTCCATAAGCTCGTTAATTTTTAACCATTATAATGGATACCAAATTATTATTTTTTTGTTTCATTGTATGTTTTGAATGTGACAACATTTTAATGTATGTGTATTTTTGAAAGATTTATCTATAAAATAATGACTTGGCCAAGAAATTTTGGCAGATGGTTGAGAATCAAAATGATATAAAATGATTAAGTAGATTTTTACCTCTGTTACATGTTGTAACTAAAATAGTTCTCTAAACAAATAGTTGGTTTTTATTTACTTTTATATAAATAAATCATTTTTTTCTTACAATCCAGATGTTCTTGACACTATTTTTATGTATTACTACAATACATTATAATTTATAATGTATTAAAAAACAGCTATCTTAAGCAAAATCGATTAATTAAAAAAAATAAAACACCGGGGTAAGTTTGGTTAGGTTACACAGAAAAAAAAACTATTTTATTGAAAATTTGAGATAGAAAAATGCTTAATAAATTTATCTTGTTAATGTAACAATATTTCCTCAATATAATAATCAAAAATGATTTTATTGAGGATATTTTATTCATTTGAAAAATATATCGTAATGTTTATCTAAAAATCTTTTCATTTGTCAAATTAATAAATAATTTATTACACCAACTAACGAAACTCTCAAATAGATTCAACATAATGGTTATATTAATAAATATTTATCAGTGTGAATATTTTTTACACCACCCAACTAGTGAAAGTGCAATTTTCGATATGTTAAATTCAGTAATGTAATCTATTAAGTATTTTTTTGTATTTAAAATATATGATTTCAATACGAAACAAAATTAGAACACTGTTAGTAATAATTTACCAATAAGATAAACGAGGATATTTCCATATTGGTAAAAATTATCATATTAACAAACAACCTCTATCGGAGCCAAATCGATCACAGATTTTTTACATTGATCACATTTTTTAACACATAGACAAATTATTTTTTTCTGTGTAGGTACTCATTTTGCCCAAAATACCGGGGTAGGTTTTAACTCCTATTCCTGTATTAATTAAATATAAATCATTTTCTAATCCCAATGTATTCTGAAATGCTAGATATTTCATAGTATTATACTAATCAACACAGTTAGAAAAATATACTTTACTGTCTCACATCAGTTAATTATGATAAAAAAAAAACGGACTTGAAAAAAGTATTCATTAAAACCACAAATTATCTAATAATTAATAGCGCGTTTGATAAAGCGAGATACGCCGTTTTTTGTGAAGTGAATGTATACACAAAGATAGCTAATTGCAATATTTTCACTAACTAATGAAGCATGGTTTTTTCCTGTAATTATTTAAGTCGTAATGACCGACTCTGACCCCGCATTATTAGTGAACTGAAATTACTCTAGCTAGATCAACGGATGCATGTGAAACTGATGAATTATCTCACAAGAAATATATTATGTTTTTTTGTCTGTTCTAGTCGATTAATAATGTGTGATATTAATTTTATAATCTGTCATCGATTCACAAGGCGAAGTTTTTTCACAGGAATTCAAATATCTATAACTAGCTGATTCCTGCAACTTCGCTCGCGTGGATTTCGCTTTTTATTCATTATACAAAATCGTAAATATCTCGGCTCCTATGCGAGGTTTTGGACTGTACGTTGATTAATGAGTGAATGAGTGGTTAAGGACAAACTCTTTTATTTATATAGAAGATAAACAAAGAGTGTTTCTTATAAATAGATTTTTTTTCATATATATTATATTATTTTGATAAATATTCACTGCTCAGCTGTTTTTAATGATAGCGTGATCAGTGATGATATGTACGCTTTAGCATTTCTGAGATTACAAGAAACAAGTTATTGTAAGTTTCATCTAAATCGGTTCCGTAGTTTTTGAGATTACTTAAGTCAAACACACTCAAAATTTATATTAATTTTAAACGACCGTCTGTATAACGACCGCTCCTTACAACGACTGGCAAACCGCTCTATACAGCGTCCGTTTTCATAGCGCGAAATTTAAAGTTTTAGAAAAATAACTAATCGTGAGCGAAGCCGCGCGGGCCCACTCATTGTCAGTATATTATAAATTCAAACACGAATTCTGTAATAAATGAAGTTAAGACATTAAAAAAAGAATAAAACGTTATTTGGTCGACCCTGGTTGAAAACAAAACTCGGATTTCGCGAAAAACAGAGCGACCCATCCATCAGTCACGTCGCTTCAGATCTGCTCATCGGACAAAAATATAACAAAATAGTGGAAACCGGTTACAGGCTCCAAACATGCACCACCGTCAAACATATAGAGAGTAAAAAAACACACACACATACACACACACGTAGGTTCACGTGGGATGTAAAGGCGACCACTGGAGTTTACCGAAAATAAGATTTAATATTTTCACATCACGATTTTGTGTTACGTTATATGGCGTAATAAGAATCATCATTATGTTGTTTTTTTTCTGGTCAATTTTAATATTGTTTTGGTGGTATTATTGATTGAATTATATGTAGTTATGTTTTTTGGTATGGAGAATGTATTATTTTAAAATGTCATGAGTGAAGCGAAAGATTCTTTGAGGTGAAGGCAAAAAATAAGGCAACCGTGCATTTTGGGTAGGCAGCAATTTTTTTAGGTAGGTTCGTAGAGGGATCATCCGTGACTCTAAAACTCATTTTTCGGGGTTCTGAAAGAAATTGTTTTTCCGCCATCTTGAAAATAAGGGTGCAATTAGTTTTTTTATTTAACTCCGTAACAGTCAGCTTGACAAAAAAATTTTAAGAAGCATTTTTGAAGGTAATCAAAGAATCTATCTTTTATTTTTAACTTTTTAACATTAAAAATAATGCGTCAAAGCTATGCAACATTGCCATACTTCTAAAACTACTAACAAAGAGACGATCTAGCTGGAAAAAAACGCATAGAAGAAGAAGAAGAAAACTACGACTAATTTATCTAAAGTTTTTTATTAATATTTTTGAAACGTGCAAAATGATTTATGGGGTTGTAAAACATTATTAATTAACGGTATGGGGAACCATACATGACTTCTATCTTTTACAATAATTTTTAATATATAAAAAAATAGACATTTTTCCAAAAATAATTCAAATTGGTGCATTTTTAATTTTTACACAGTAGTTATCGTGAACGAAAGAAAATTCTACATCCAGAAACACATTGTACATACACACACACACGGCCGCCATGCGGAAATCAACTTTTTTTTACGTTTTGAAGTTAGTACAATCAGAATCTGTCATTATCTCGGACACGATTTTTCGATGGTATTACAATACTTCCATTTCTTCAAACATGGAAGTAAAAAAAAAGCTTATTTAGTTCATATACACAGAAAAAAAAACTGTATTGGACCAAGAAAACCTTGTTTTGTATATAACGAAAACAATATTTTCTTAATAAGAAACATACTTTTAATCCAACTACGTTATTCCTTCGTTCAAGAATGCTACAGTTGGTTTAAGAGATTATTGCTTATCTTAAGAAAATATTGTTTTCGTTATATACAAAACAAGGTTTACTTGGTTTGAGAAATCCTTTCTACCAGTGTATAAGTTAGTTATAAAAATCAGTAAGCAATTACTATAAGATGTAATAAATTATCTTTTAAATTAATGTGAAACATAATTAATTTGATTTTAATTAATTGTTGTACTTGTTTGCATGTGGTTACACATAAAATATATTCAGAGGGTAATTAATTTTATTTTTTTATATTCCACGTCTAAGATCATTAGAATGCAAAGGTGTATTTGTGGTAATAACTTTATATGAAAGTTTATATTATATTTGATATTAACAAAAATAGATCAATGCACTTAAGTAATTCTACTAAAGGTCTTCTACTATATATATTAACCTAACTAATTTGACTATAAAAAGATTTTTTTTGTTATCGGACTTTTGTAGATCAGACATTTCTCTTAAATTTTCTGTACATCCATTTTTGACCAAGTTAATGTTATATGCGATCATAACAATTTTTTGTTTGGGTGCCTCGATATTGCAAGGTACTTAACTATAAGGTATTTAATTTAATAGGTAAATCGTCACGCCAATGTTGACATGTGTTAAATGAAAATATATAGGTATATTATAATGTTATTAATTAACAGTACGTTACTCACAGATAACGTTTTATCAGTTATAAATAACAGTAATAAAATAATTTATTTATAGATATGACAATATTTTGACATTTATAACTGCAGTTTCAGATAAAACAATATTTTATTAGCACGCGAGAAATATTTCAGAATTTTGTCGTTAGAATAAATGTTACTAGTAAAATTACATTGGGTAATTTTTAGCGCAACTCACGAATGGTAGCGCTTATATGCTCGATTTTCCGTCCGTCCGTCCGTCTGTCTTCCACCGCGAGATCTCGGTCCCCTGACCACCTAGACTACCGTGCTAAGCTCAAAAGCGGTATCTCAGTAAAGGCGAGTTTCGAGAAAATCAACGTTTTGTTAAAATAGTTTTATTTTTACTTTACAGATTGTTTTTTGATTTATTAAATGGAATTTATTCATTATATTGGGAATTTTGGCGGTATCAAAATATACACACTGGTAGAAAGGATTTCTCAAACCAAGTAAACCTTGTTTTGTATATAACGATAACAATATTTTCTTAAGATAAGCAATAATCTCTTAAACCAACTATAGTATTCTTGAACGAAGGAATAACGTAGTTGGATTAAGAGTATGTTTCTTATATTAAGAAAATATTGTTTTCGTTATATACAAAACAAGGTTTTCGTAGTCCAATACTGTCTTTTTTCTGTGCAGTTATTCGCCTACGTATTATTGATATACCATACCTCTAATTCTCTTAGTAATTTAAGGTAAACCTGAGATAGGAAAAACTTTTTCAAAGGTTTTTTTATATGTTTTAAATAAGATATCGCTATTTGGCTTACAATTAGTTCATTGGATTCGTATTTTTTTAAGCTATTCGATGCCATAAAAATCAACTTTATGATTTTTTTTGAGATACCGCTTTTGTGCTTAGCACGGCAGTAGAGATCTCGGGTTTTCGCTAAATGGTAGATCTGTGGTTCTAGTTTAGTCCATTTTAGGAATTTTTCCGATCATGACCCTCCCTCCTTCAAAATTTTTCATACATGGCTTCATGTACCTAGTTGGACTCGGGATTGAGTCACGAATCGATCGGCAAAGGTAAATTTTTATTACGTGGGGGTTTTGATAAAAAAAATTTAAATAAAAATAATAAATGAAAAATTGTCATTATCTAATAAAAAGTACTATTGTTTATTGGTAATTTTTTTGATGGCAAATCGCTGAGATCAACAAATTTCATAGGTGTAAATACAGATGCTATCGTGAATGAAAGAAAATTCTACAGACAGACAGACAGACAGACAGACGTACAGCCACCATGCAGAAAAACAACTATACCACTATATATCAATTACTATAATGTCCGGCATTCAATTTCTAGAATTCAAAACCAAGTATGCCTCAAATCTTTATATGTATTTTACTTTTTATTTTGTACTCGCACATGACTGCACATTACAAATGTTATTCAATAACAATAACGTTAATGAACATTTCACGGTCGGTATTACAGTACACTGTCTTGTACAATATAAATGTTAGAATTATGCACGCATGCATAACATTCCCCTGGAGATGCTCGTTCCGTCCGACCTACCAACCGGTCCCCTGGATCGTCTTATGTGTAATATACAGGATGACCAGTATGACCATGTTCGTCTATATTTTTAACTGTCACAAAATAATATAAATATTAATAAATTGGAAAAAATGTTCCTCTCGTATTAGAGAAAATCGATTTAATTTGTATTGGGATATTTATAATCATTTTCTCAACGATATTATGTTAATGTACACAAATTTGAGTGCAAAACGAACGTAAAATTTATTAACAAAATTCATTTTGATCACCATTTTAACCCATTAACGCCCTTAAGAACATATTTAATATATTTAACTAAATATACAACACAAACTCTTTTTAATATTTAGAAAAAAAAATACCAGTGTGTACTCAAACGAGTAAATTGGGCAGATATGAAGTCTATTTTGTGTGAGATTGCTTTTCTGATATCATTTTTATTTAGATTTTCATTTAAAAGTCATGTTATATGTATATTTAAGTTATTTCATATGATTTGGACAAAATTTGAAATCACATGCTCTAGTTGGATAAAATATATTAGCATACCACGTACCTCTTTTCATATAAAAAT
Source organism: Sialis lutaria (assembly GCA_949319165.1). Taxonomy (NCBI): domain Eukaryota; kingdom Metazoa; phylum Arthropoda; class Insecta; order Megaloptera; family Sialidae; genus Sialis; species Sialis lutaria. Next base: position 5,490,346 of record OX439244.1, read on the forward strand.
TATTCAGAACAATTAAAACACGTTTAAACACTTATGAAACTAATAACGTTAACAGATTTTGTTTATTGAACTTCTACCAACTGATTGTTAAGGAAATATTGTGAATTAATATCCATAGACAGCAGCACTAATTATAAAATGAGGTGCACACAAATGTGTACGGCGGACGTTAATGGGTTAAGCAGATTCGTTTTAGATGGTATTTCTTCAGTACCAATTACCGAGGGTCCCCTGTAGTACAATTTGATATAAAAATACAGTTTTACAATATTTATATATGGGTTATAAAAACCACGACAAAAAAAGAAGAGAAGCAAAAATGTATTAATCGAAAATTCCTTTATTTAAAAAAAATGTATCTTTGAAAATATTCATCCTGTATTACATTTATATACAGCACATATGTATGTGTGCCTTCTTTGATCTACGTCCGTGACTTCTTTCTGCATGAAGCTAGCATTACAGGCGATCTATTCAAGCTAGAATGTGACCATACTCCACAACTCCCACCTATAAACGGTCACAGTCTGATCTTGCGGACCACGTTTCACGCATCATTGTTGACAACTGTACAGAGATGATCGTGTACGTTTTTTTTTTACTCTGTTAATGCCCCTGGAATCCGCCTTCAAGACGACTTGTTTTTTTTTGTACTTGTTGGACAGATTTTGATCAGAACTAATGTAGCTTCTGGATATCTAGATCAAAGTTGAGGAAATAAAAAAGATTTATTAATGATAAGAACCGTGTAACTTAATTCTGCGTAGCAGGTACGCCTATTTTGTATTCTCTTTTTGTACTTATTGTTAGTAAAAATCATGGATCAGTATTAATCTTAACAGTAATGTGATCTAAAATTAGAAGGGAGACATGCATTTAATAAAAGAAAATACAACAGAAACTTCTTGTTTATTAAAAAACATAAAAAGATGCAACTTGTATTCATAAGACAAGTTTTATAAAAAATACTGCAATTTTAAGGAGGTTGACGACAGAAAAATACAAATTTGAAAATTACAAGACATTTATATTTCAAAAAACCTTGCAATATTTCATTAGGAGAATAGTTTAAAGATACTAAATAAATAAATTGTGATACTTTGATCTTGTAGAGGAGATTCAGTTCCACAATTTTCATCCTTATCAACTCTTTGGTAAAATTAACCGTTATGGAAATATTTACGGTGAAAAATCTAGTTATACTGATTTTCGTTCCTTCACTTTGAGCATTGAATGCGAGAGTAGGCTGAGGATCAGCCGAATAGTGCATATGACATTTTTTACGTAAAATTTCATGTTTAATCTTTAATTCCTATAATATTTTTCCTCCGTTCGGTAGTTTGGATGAAAAATGGGAAAAACTGGATAAAATTCACTCCGGAGGTAGTTTTTCACGGGAAAGAGGATGTTCCATCCACGATTTAAGTGGGAACTTTTAGGGCTCTTATTCCGAACCCTTTTGAGAGTACGTATACAAAATATCAAAACTTTATGATTATTTTCTTCTATGGCGGCTATTATCACTATCAAATAAATATGTCAAAGATCTTTGACAAAGATTTGATCATATATTAAATTATAAGTAATTTCGTAGCCGAAACCGTCCACGAAAACTTTTCAGTCGCCATTTTGATTTATCCGTCAAGAAACTTTGATTAAATATAAGAAACTTTCATTATCTATGATAAAAGAAATATTATGAAGGTAAATATTACGTAAATATTATAAAAGTTGACGTATTACAGTCATATTTTTTTGGTTCAAAGAAATTTTATCACATTTCTTTGATAGTGTAATAGCCGTCTGTTTGCTAAATTTTAATCTATATACCGTGGACTAAAATTAACATGCATTCTTGTGACAACTGCATAATTTTGAGAAATGGCAGAACTTTTCAAAGTGATATGACACTTATGACAGAGAGAATTTTATGCAAATTTGAGCATATATTCTTTATTCATTTACAAATATATCTGTTTTGTGTAAAAAAGTATAAAAAAGTGAAAAAGTATAAAATATAAAACCCAGCAACCTATAGCGTCAACTTAATAAAATTGGTAACATTTTCTGTGAGCCCATACCATACGTCTTACTGAGGGATCTAAATCCACAGTTTATGAACCACTGATTTAAATATTAACCCGGAAATTATTCTCATGATTTAAATAGTAAAATATCAAATAACTTTTGGACATCAATCTTTTAAAACCTTCCATTAAATTCCATTATGAAAGAATTTAAAATAAAATGCATTAAAATACTTCAATAAAAATTAACAAAAAACAATAAAATACAATTAGTGAATGGAAGGAATTCGAGATGGAGAAATAAATAATTACAGATGGGTAACATTTTTTATGGATTCATTCATCGTTAGAATTAATTAAATTTGAATAAAACTCGTTATGAAAAACAGCAACCACATGGGCTGTTTAGAAGGACTTAAAGAACGCACAAACTGTTTTCTTTCTGCTAATTAACCTAATATAATAAGACTAGTGTTTGTAAATGTGTTCTGTATATAGGTTATAGCTTGTCTCTTCTGGGAATATGGTACATAAATAAAAATACTGAATTAGGCCTATTTCACACATATACGGTTTCATTCGGTTCGGTTCGTTTTCGGTTCGTTTTCAGTCGCTGCCGACAAGTGTGAAACGGTGATTCAGTTTGTTTTCGGTACCTAATAGAAACCGTACAGAACCGTATACTCTCTCCACTCTCTCCTGATAGCGAGTGTTATTTTTTTTAAGTTTTGTCGCGGATTTTCTAATAAAATGAGCCTTTTTCCAGATGTTGATGTGGATCGTCTTCATGCTCTTTAGCTTCGGGAAAATAGTGTAGAATGCTCCAAATTCCTGCCGTAAAGTGATGAGAGGGTGCTCGCAATGAATTCTAGTATTCCTCCTTCGTTTTTTAATTTTTTTATAGAGAAACAACATGGCAACAACTTGCTTTCTCTCCATGATAACTACTGAGTTTACGGAAAAATATAAAACCTAATATGAACCGTATGAGAACCGTGTATGTGTGAAAGGGTTTGATTCGTTTTCGGCTGAAACCGAAAACGAACCGAACCGAATGGAACCGCGTATGTGTGAAACAAGGCTTGATGAACGTAAAAAGAAAGAATTGCAGTACTTGTATTCGGCCAATTTTGATTTGGTCAAGTTAACACATGAAAAAAATATGCAGTTAAAATAATTCAGTTTTACAGACCCCCCAATATCCCCCCCCCCCTGCCGCCCCAAAGCCTTATGTAATTAATGAATACTCTCCAAAGCATGTTTTAAAATTTTGAATTTTTTTTTTAATTGTAATAGGCATGATCCCAGTAACAAAGTGTCATTGAAATTTTGATTTTAAATAATAAAATAGCTTATAAAAAATGTATTTATTTTTATATTAAAAGCGAGGTTAATATAATTTTTGTTAAAATAAAAAATGCAAAATACAGCAATCCGCCATGTTAAATGGAACAACCATCAGAGCAAATCAATAAAGTCAAAAGTGATTGACTTTTATTTTAAACAAATATCAATTCCTCTTACAAGATTATTAGGTACTTACATACCTTATTTAAGAACTTATATACTTTAAAATTCATTTTTAACACACGAAATAATTAAATTATTGTCTAATTTTGAATGTTTGATTATTGTTGACAAGGAGTGTGACGTCACAACTCTGAAATGTCACCTGCGAGCGTTTTGGCGTCAAATTCAAATTAGTTTTAAAAGAGTCAATTTTTGCGATTAAACCTTTATTTTCTGCAGAAATTAATATTTTTTTTGAAATAGGAGACACGTAAGATCATCATAGATTTTTTTTAAATTAGTCATCATGCCTATTATTCTGAATATCACACTCGGGCTTCCGTTATTCGACTATAGATAATTTGAAGTAAATAAAAATAAAATATAGTGTATTCCATTCTATGTTTTCGCAAGTCATTTGTTATAGTTATATACCGCTATATTCAGGTCTTTTGTATCAAAGACGTTGAACATGTTATACATGGCATGCTACGATCGTGTCTGTTTTGTTCACTCATTTGTTTCTGTACATTATTTAGTGCGCTAGAAAACAATTAGTTACATACAGAAATTATGTTGCATGAAAGATGATTTATAATCTAGCGGTGTAGTCATTGATATATCCTTTGTAAGCTGCAGTAATAAATTAGACAAAATCAAAGGAATTGAATGTATTGTACGTACAATGAAAGCTGGTGTATCGTAAATTACAATTAAAGATACATTATGCGGAAGTAGTGTTTTATTTACTAGCAACTAGTAACTAACTTACTGTGAATGAAATTTACTAATAAAGATAATGCAGTAATTTAAATAAGGTTAATTTATTCGAAAATACCTTATTATATTTAAAAATATCGGTATGGAGAACCATACATGACTTCCATGTTCTGTAATATATTTTACAATAATTTTTAATATAAAACTCATCTTTGTATTATAAATATTAGTTTTCTAATATTCTAATGTCAGTTGTAGAATACACATTTTTGTACAATAATAATAATGTGACATTTGAATTTAACTGCATTTGTTTCCATGGCAACGTGAATTTAATAGTATTTAAAATTAAAATTTTGATGGTGGTTTTCACCCCTTCAGTGGCTTTTTGGGCACGTTTATGAAATAAGTGCCCCTTAGATTGGATTGAACTACAAGTGTACCAAGTCTAATCAAAATTGGTGAGATAATACTCACTTTTTAGACGATAATTGGTACAAAATTGGGAATATTTCTGAAACCCCTAATCCGATTAGCACCGAAATCAATAGGTCTGGAGTACTCACTGAGGCAAACATTTTCCCCAAAAATAATTCAAATCGGTGCATATTTACAGTAGTTATCGTACACGGAAGAAAATTCTACATCCAGACACACAGACACACACACGCACAGCCGCCATGCGGAAATTAACTTTTCTTTACGTTTTGAAGTTAGTACAATCAGAATCTGCTCTTATCTCGGACACGATTTTTTGACGGTATTACAATACTTCCATTTCTTCGAACATGGAAGTAAAATATCGGTATGGAGAACCATACATGACTTCCATGTTCTATAATATCTTTTACAATAGATAATTGTTAATATAAAACTCACCTTTGTATTATAAATATTAGTTTTCTAATATTCTAATGACAGTTGTAGAATAGACATTTTTGTAAAATAATAATTATCTGACATTTGAATTTAACTGCGATTGTTTCCATGGCAACATGAATTTATTAGTATTTAAAATTAAAATTTTGAGGGTGATTTTCACCCCTTCAGTGGCTATCTAAGCACGTTTATGAAATAAGTGCCCCTTAGATTGGATTGAACTACAAGTGTACCAAGTATTATCAAAATTGGTGAGATAATACTCACTTTTCAGACGATAATAGGTACAGAATTTCGAATATTTCGGAAACCCCTAATTCGATTAGCACCAAAATCAATAGGTCTGGAGTACTCACTGAGGCAAACATTTTCCCCAAAAATAATTCAAATCGATGCATATCTACAGTAGTTATCGTACACGGAAGAAAATTCTACATCCAGACACACAGACACACACACGCACAGCCGCCATGCGGAAATTAACTTTTCTTTACGTTTTGAAGTTAGTACAATCGGAATCTGCTCTTATCTCGGACACGATTTTTTGACGGTATTACAATACTTCCATTTCTTCGAACATGGAAGTAAAATTGAAATGCTTGATATTAATATAGTTATAATTAAATCTATAGATCTAATTTTGGCGAAGGTGAAATTTTAGGTCGAATTTAATGCATTTTTGATGATTTTGGTAATATATATTTTTTTTATTGAAAAAATTATATTGATATAGTAATTAAAAAATCGTTTTTTTATACATTATAATATATTTCTTCATTTTTTTTTAAATTATTATCGCGCGTTTTTTAGTGATACAAATTATTGGTATAATTAGTTCTCGCATTCTCCCCTTTAAATAGCCTGACGATGATTCTGTGAATCGAAAGCTCGCTACGTTTCCTTGCTTATTAAATCTTTGACGTTTAGACAATTAGTTGTTTTATTTATTACAAATTATTTTTGTATACATTTTATATACCTAACGATAAGTCGAAAAAGGACAAAAATCCTGACTACTTTTTTTACTTTTCCTGAATTTCGTTGTCTTTATTTAACTTCGTCAGTCGTTTTGGCCTTTTTCTACGACTTACTTACACGTTTTTTTTTATAAAATTGGGGTCCATCATAGACATAAATCATGGATCGCCATTCTGTGTTAACATATTAATGGTGTAACATTTTTCCAAAACAGTGAGAGAGATGCGGTAGCATTTGGGATATATCTATCTCTCGAAGTTTGAAAAAGGTCTATAGTACACCAGGGGTCTATAGGAAATTTGTATGTTTTGAAATTCGATGCTTTTTATGCAATTCAAGAGTTTAAAAATAGTTCAAAAAGCAAAAAAGGTCATTTATAATTTTTAATTCACAAAAAATTACAGGGGGGGGGTCTATTGAAAAGGGATCTACGTGCAAAAAAGGTTGGGAACCCCTGTCCTAAATCATTTCCCGTCTCTTTCTTTTGACACAGCTCTATTTCTAATATTGCTCTATGTAAGAAAATGTTTATTTATTATTATTTAGGTACCTATATAGTATGATAATATATTTTAGTTTGGTCTATAATAGCTACCACTTGCGTATGTGGTACGGTTATTATGTACATTATTACTATTAGTTACCGTTCTAAATATGTATATAAGTACATAATGTAACCTTTCACAGTATGTCTATGTCCATTGTCGTTACGCTACCAACGATATTTAGTGTTTCTAATCGGTCAGTTGAATTCGTTACAGTTTTTAGAACATAACGCAGTCAATCATAAAATACAATGAGATCGAAAAAGGTTCAATTCTACGAAATGACTTTTCATAATTATTTACGTCTAAAAACGTTTCAAGTGGAATGTGTGAAGCATTTCGAATCGATTTTTTAAATTGTCTGTACGTTCGGATATGTAAAATTAAATTCTTCAGGCGTGAATTAATTCATTGAACAAGTTTAGTTTGAAATATCAGTTTTTTAAAGATGGGAACCAAACATATAAATGCAAAAGCGACTAAATTCATTTAATATCATATAGGTATTACTTATTACGTTAAAATAAAAAATGGGTTGTTTATAAAAAACATAATTTTTATAAATATTTTTTTGGTAGTGCATTAAGATTGAAGGGGGGGGAGTCAATAGGCTGTTTCGAGTAAAAAGCTCTGAAAATTATTCATTGTTAATTTTTGGTGTATAAACTTTGCTAAATTTAAATCATTTTTGTATCGAAAATTAGTGGTAATCAAAACAACGGAAATAAATGCAGTAGTAACGATTGAAGTCATAAAATAACAGTAAATTGTTTTTTACGCCTGCTTGGCACGCAATTATTAACATTTATTATACGCTATACATCGAAGATTTCGTACCAAAATTAACAAATCAATTAATTTACTCATATATTACCGTTCTTTCAATCATTTCACCAAACCTCAACTTCACCAGACCAACTGCAACTAAAACTTCACGAATTTCCTCTAATAAGCAGTACAAAAACAAAAAAACAAAAACCTACCTAATTTCGTTCGATTGTCGCTACTAAATATAACACATGTTAAAGTGAGACAGAACATACGACCGGTATTTGTCGGCAATTAATCATCTCGCTCTGTCGGACGCAATGAGCAGCGGTACGGCGGTCAAAAAACTCAAATTACCGTCAATGGCGGGTATTGTGGCGCTCGACGGGGGGCCGATGTTAACACATGTTCAGGATCTCTGTAAGCATTGTTCACGTGGTCTGTACAGTAGAGATGGCGGCCCGAGGGGTGCCAAACACTGTGAAAATTAGATGTTTTGTAATAATAACGTATGATTTTTTTCTAGGAAGGTAAAAGGAACTTATTTTTCAATGTTATATATACAGATAATAATAGTTTTTATAGCTATAACCATTTTTTCAACATACTACCTAATAATACGACATAAAAACTGGGTTCCCCCCATCAAATTATTGATTATTTTATCAAAATTGAATATTAATATCGCGACTTTAAAAAATGCTCTATAGTTCTAATAAAATAATTTAATAAATAAAAACTGATGTTGTAAGTATTTCAAACGTTATCCGACCCCTTCCCTCTTTCCTCGTCATATATCACGTCCCCCCCCCTCCCCTCTGCGTACGTATTTTATGAATGACTTTTTGAAAAGTTTTTTTTTTTTTCAAGTTATTGCCTTTAAATTTTTGAAACCGAAGTACTTTGTACTAAGAAATCCAAATCAATATTTTTGGTATAATTAGTTTTGAGGCTTCCATGGTGTTCTATGGGTGTATTTTGGCTTCTGGGTGTAAGCATGATTCCTATGCTGAAACGTTGAACAAAATTGTTCTATTTGTAAATCCTAAAAACAATTTTTATACGAAAAAATAAATAAAAGTAGGTAATAAAAATGTATCTATATACAGAATACAGGATGTCTAAGATAAGCGTGAAATGCATGGGGATATCATAAACGGTAAGAGATACAGATATGGTTAAATAAGATTAATTATTTGTAAGAAAGGGGTGAATATTAAACATAAAAAAATATTAATAATTTTATATGGTTTAGTTTAGGCGGTATACGCAAAAAACTGAAAATTTTGAATTTCTTAAAATGGCTATAACTTTTTTGTGAAAGTTGATAGGTACTTTTTGTTTGTGGTTTCTTAAAGCATTTTTTTATATATATAATTGATTGGTGTATTTAGAATTTTTATACCACTTTTAGTTTCCGAATTACAAGCCCTAACATTAGTTTTTCTTATGGGCTACTAAGTTGACTATAACATATTTGAACGTGTTTTTTTTTACTCTACTTTACAACGATATGTCACTTGTCACATTTATTTTCGAAAATAAGTCGATGTACTAAATGTAAAAGTATTTTATTTCAAACACTTAAAAACAAAAAGTGTTTTATGAAAATCACATTAACAACAATCAAAATAACAAATGAATATTTGAAAACAATAATCTATTACAAAAAAATGTTTTTACTTTTTTTCGATAATAAGTTTACATTAATGGCATACATTACCATACGAATATCTTAATTAGTAATATTTTTGACATCCCTATATAGAGAAGCCCGGGGCCTCCGCATTGAGAAGAACACGTTTCGATAACATAAATTAAAATTGTGTCAGAACTCACGGCACAGGTTCCAGTGATACCATCGTAGATTCGATTCGTAATTTGATATATTACATAATGTAATGTGCACATGAGTTACAGTAATTCGCGAATCCGGTAGCGATGAATATTGATGGATTTTGACTTAAACGTGACTGATATCACTGTGGGAAACGTTAGGAATAATTAGATAATTGTAGTTTACTTTTATATAAGGTAAAACTACTTTCGATTGATGTTGAGATTAAAAATAATTATGTTTCCAAGTTAAAAAAATAAATATATTTTTACGTATAGTATCGTTTATTGACAGATGTTTTTAAGATATAGCCCTTAAAGATACTCCAGTAATAAGGTGACCAGAATTATAAAAATAAAAAAAGGATAAGATTTCAAAATTGGGGTACCTTCCCTACCATTCAGAAATCTCCTCGGAAAAAGGTCACTTTATTTTTGGACCTCAAACTGAATTGATACGTTTTTCTTGCAAATATGTACTTTTAATTCAGTTTTATTTTTTCAATGTCAGTCAGTTAAATATATTTATATAAGGTGGGTGGACCATGGAAGGCCACCTTAAGGAATAAACAGTTATTATTCCTTTATTTACTGGATAAATGAAACAAACAAAATATTAAGTAACACTTTGTTTTATTATGTAACTTATAAAACATTTTTTTTAATACAGAGTTAATGATCATTTATTAATTCTAAGTTTTATTAAACTCTTCCAAATGGCCTTGCAAGGAACACGGCTCCTTACAAGGCCAATATAAAGTTTTAACTTAAAACTAACGTTGTGACAATCAAAATATATGCTTGATATCTAACTACATAAAAAGGTCTTTCATTAAAAAAAGGATAGGACGGCACAGACAACATAGCGGCCTGAGTGACTCGCCGCCGCATCTGTGTTCTTGAGTTCGATGGATGTTAGTGTGAGTAGAAGGAATTTGTCATCGTATGGCAATAACTACGACTTTTTAATAATTGGCCTTACAAGGAGCATGGCCTTCCATGGTCCACCCACCTTATTTACGTCAAGAATGATTATTTTCAATAATAATTATTTTTTTTGTGAAAAATAAAATATTTTTTTTTATAATTTTATGGATAACATTTTTATTTTACCAAATAACAAAAAATGGACAAAAGTTTCGAAAACTAAAAAAGAGGACAAGTTTTCTATAGGGGACAATTGGCCAAAATAGAGTACTGTCCTCTTCAGTACTCTGGATGGTCACCTTATCCAGTAAGAATTTTTTAAAACCTTCTACCGAATATTCATTTGCTGAAATTCAAAGATTAAATTAAATTTTCGTATAGTTATTTTTACTAAACTATCTCGAAACTATAAGTGTGAATTTTGGTTTATACGATTCATAAATAAAATGCCTTTGATATGAGAACTAATAATAGAAAATACACCACCGCTATATTTCCAAAAACAAAATATTTCACATGATCCAACTCGTTCCTAGGTAATTAAGAAGGCAGTAAAATATTTTTAACGATCTCGTAAAAACACGTGACTATAATAAAAAAAATCGGTTTTTATGTTTGAAAATAAACCCAAGTTATTAGCAGTGGAGTGGCATATCCACACACACACACATACACATGCACGCACACATACATGCACCAGCGATGCATAAAATGTTCAAAACGGGAATGTGGTGTGACGGCCCGAAACACAAATCCTAGAGAGACCTCTTCGTGTTCATTCACTGTAGTTAATACGGACTCCTTTCAAACCAATCATTCACGCTACGTTAGTTCACCCGACAAAGAAACAAAACATACACTTGCCTAACGTAAAAAAGAAACAGATGACGATTTAGTTCGACACGGATTATCCTAACTATTCAGAGATTAGACTGATTGTTGTTATTTCCTTGAAGGCCGATCGATAAGTGAGATAGGATATGTGCAATTAAACGGTATTTAGTGTACCTGTCTTTTATTAATGGTAAGTGAAGCGATGATGAAATGGGATAAGTTTATGTAATTCAATGGATAATAACTACGTCTATCTCTTTTTATGAAAGTATAGGGGGTTTCTTTACAAAAGGTCCGACTGTTTGAAAAGAAAATGCCGGGTTGTAAATGCGACCCTTAACAAAAAGTTTATATTTGTTGTAAAGGTTCGCATTACAATGTTTTTTTTATGTTGTTGTTACGACCCTTATTTTTCTTATTTTGCTTCTCCGTTGAGAATCTATGGAAAAAAATCATTGAACTTGGTAATTTGTAATACGATATCTGTATAAAAATATTAAATGGGGTATTGATAGACTTATAAAAACTGTTCTATTGTATAGATTAGCATATTTGATGTATGGGATCAAGTAGTGTATTCTAAAGGGGATAAAATGGGACATTTATACCCCTTAAATAAACCAGTAACATTTAGTTATTAAGTAGGCTTAGAAATTTTTGTTTTTGACGTTTCATTTGTCGTAAAAACTATAACAAAAATAAAAACAAATGCCTATAGTTAAAAAATATCGAATAGAATAATTAATCATATTTTTCCATCTGCCTTTAAAAACGGCACATAAACAACGGACATTTTTGGATGTGCACCTCGTTTCTAGGAATAGCTGCCCCCTATTATTATAATACTATTTGGGTTCTAGTTTCGAAAATAAAAAGTAGCCGGAGCGAATAGCGTGTAGCTATAGTAAATGGTCGAAGTTAATTTCCCACAAAGTGTTGTGGTTATTACAGGCAATCAAGGCGCGGGCCGACTCCGCCTCTGGGGCCATTGTTTCTAATGGGCGCGCGGGCACAGGGGGGCGGGTCCCTAATAACATATCACGGGTGTATACTTGGCGCCTGTACATGCAACTTATAATATACTATAGTGTTTTTTAAATGATCTAAGTTTTATTTTGTTTTTTGGTGTCTATTTGAAAGATGGTATTAATTTTTTTGGGTTTATTAATTCATTTCATATTAATATATATTTTTTACAAAATCTAAACGCATTTTTTGTAGTTTCATGAAATACAAAAAATAGAAAGGTATATCAAAAATTATTATGTACACGGAAAAAATATACTGTATTAAGAATTACAGTTTTTTCTATCTATTCTGAACATTAATCGAAAACTTATAATATTTTACTCTCTGAAACTGTAATAATATAATTTCATGCGGTGTTTACACCGAAAAAGACAAAACAGCAACACGGTGTTTTTAAACACTTCGTATTTGTAATGCGGCGTTTACATCGAGAAAACAAAACAGAAACACGGTGTTTTTATGACCAAAAAGCAATAAACCCTATACATTTTTAAATACGAATTATTGTAAAGATACGATGTTTCTGTTTTGTTTCTTCGGTATAAACACGGCATTAAGCTCTAATGTTTGCAGTTTATCCATAAAATATTGAGTATCTCATGAAATTTCTAAATTACAGGGCAATAAGACAATTTTTCCTTTGATTATTTTGCTTCTTTTAAAAATCACTTTTCGCAAATATTTTTTTCCGTGTACACAATAATATTTATTACAAAATAATCCCTCTATTTACACTGTTAATTTGTTCCATCGAAATAGCGGGTAAAAGAAAACAGCGTAAATGAAGGCATTACCTCATTTATAATATAAAAATAATTATAATATGTATAATTAAATTTTTTAATCAATATTACATATTAATTTAAGTAAGTCACATAAATAATGATTAATATTTCTTGTTCTACATGTTAGATATTTGTATTAAAAAAAAAAACCTAACTAACCACGCATTAGTATTGTTAATAGATTGTAGGAACATTATCGTACCAACCCGAAGTGAACAAAATATGATTTATTACCGAAGCATTGTTACTTGAAGTCTATTTAAAAATTATGGTCCATTGTTTTCCTACCTTAAAATCATTATTGGCACTTATAGTTCGTGACATTGGCCTCGCTCTCTGTTATTATAAACAACAATTAGTAATATATTATAGAGGTATATATATCCTACATATATCCTTACAAAATAATAATATTATTTATTGTTATTGATTGATATTTGTGACTCATTATGTCAAGTGGATTATTTTTTAGTTTGTTTATGATCCAAGTTCTTATTCGATAGATTTCGGTTTTAATTTGAATAAAAAACTGTTTGGTATTATAAAAAAGCTTTTGCGCGTTTAAAAAACTTCATGTTACTTCAAGGGAAATGTCATATAGGTTTGATACCCAATTTGAAAGTGTTTGTTAGCTCCTTAAAGCGTTATTTATTTACATACTAGTTTTTTTCGGGCTTAAATTTAATACAGGGTGGCCAGTTTCTGGAAAAACAGGGAAAAGGCTGGGAAGTTTTTATAAAAATGTAAAAACCACACAAATTCTCGCAAATATTTAAACAGTTTTGTATTCAAATTTAAAAGAAAAGTTGTGACCTTTTTTTATTTATTTTTTTTAGATTTTTTATCTAAATAAAAAAAACAGGGAAAAACGCTAAAAATTCTCCTGGAAGACCGGGAATAGTCAGGGAAATTTGTTCCAGAGAAATACTGGCCACCCTGTAATATTTTTTACTTTCTTATATGTACTTATATAAAAGTATAGTCAAATCGATATTTTTCTAATTTGAAATTTTGATGGAAATATCCAAATTTGACTATTTTTCCCCATTATGTCAGTGTGAAAAGAAATCTAGGGTAGATCAATCCCGGAAATTATTTATAATTCCAGCTTAATTTCATTTTACGATCACTACGATTTTAGTACCTACTTACATTAAATTCTATAAATAAAATAACGTTAAAGTTATTATTAGGTACTAAATATTCTATATTACTGTTTTAAATTGTATTATGTAATAGGCAGTTGGATATATACTCAACACATTAATTAAGGGGACACCTAAAAAATAGCCTGTTTTCAAAATCTTGTAACTTGGTCAAAAATTAACTTTTTTCAAAACTTTTTATTCTACAATGGAGCAAATTTACTCTACTATATGGTGGTTTAATTCGTTCCTCAACATCTTTTCATTTTTTAACTATTTATGTAAATATAAAAAAGTTCAAAAATGAAAAGATGTTGAGGAAAAAATTAGACCACCATAAAGTAGAGTAAATTTGCTCCATTGAAGAATAAAAAAGTTTTGAAAAAAGTTAATTTTTGACCAAGTTACAAGCTATTGAAAACAGGCTATTTTTAGGTGTCCCCTTAATTAATGTGTTGAGTGTATATATTTTTTATACAATTAAAAATAATTTTTATGTATCGAAACAGTCGGTATCCCATAAAAAGTTTATTTTACTTTTCTAACCATTTTTTGTTATATGTATTTTCTAAACTAATAAAAAATTGAGTTATAATAATTTGAAAAATAAACACGTATCAAAGAAACGATAATAATTCCACACCGACTTTCAAAACCGTCTTATTCAAAGCAACACATATAATCATCTTCATATGAGCTCTATTCATGTCCGAGGCGTGATTATATTTTGTGTAACCTACCATGAGGCGGGCAATCGTTCCCACCCACGGCAACGAAGGAATAAAAAACTTAATTAAGGCTTATAATGAAGGCAAAGTTCAGTTATGCCACCTCTACTAGACTATAATTAAATTTATGCTCGATTCGCAAAGTCACTGAATAATATCGACTCCATATGTGTCTTAAGTAAGTGCTGAGCAATAGTGCTAGAACGAATTTTGAAATGACTTGTTCTCATAAATTATTATGGAATGCTAACTATATACATATACACCTAATTCTGTTTTTATACAGTAGATACTAGTGATGTAACGAATATTCGCATTCGCGAATATTCGCACATTTTTAAACATTCGTATTCGCATTCGCAGGTAAAGTTGCGAATATTTTTGCGAATATATTATGATGTATTAATATATAAAAATGGTTAAATATCGTATATCGTTTTAGTGCTCCAAATTATTTCATTGAAAATCTGTTTTATTTTAATATCAAGCTATAATCTATGGATACTGACAAGAAATTGCAAGAAATATTGTAATAGATCCGATTAAAAAGTATTTCAAAAAAAATATTTTTACAATTAAAAAATAAAAAAAAGGATTGTTTAGCTTTGTTTATTTAAAACTGTGCATCACTTTTATCATAAATATTAAAAATAAATTGTTTTTGTAAGTAAATAATAGTTTTTTAACCACGAAATATAAAATTATTTTAATTTTTATATAAGTGAAACGACTTTTCGACCAGCTTTATAGAAACTTCTGTTTGTATTTTATCCATAGATAAGAACACATTTAGATATTAAAACAAAATGATTTTTCATAAAATAATTTGGAGCACTAAAACGATAAATAACCATAAAAATATCGTTTTTTAATCTATTTTATTCAGAAAACCTTTTTTTTCTTTTTTTAGCTTTTTTTACAAAAGGTCAATATTCGCATTCGCATTCGCGAATATTGACAGCTAGTATTCGCATTCGCATTCGTGAATGTTTAAAATCATACATTCGTTACATCACTAGTAGATACGTTTCATGTAAAAAAAGACATGAAGTAGGTACATAAAAAAGGGGGTTAGTTCCATATTCTTCAGCCCTGTAAAAAATAGGTAAAATGAATTGATTCATACAAAAAACAAAACTATAAATTATATTTTTATGTAAATTCATGCACAGTTTATTTCATAAAAATAAAAGACAATTCAATTCTTAAAGTAAAAGTAACATAAATATAAAATTATCGCAAGTTTAGGAACTGAAAACTCGTACAAGATTAAAATATATACTTAAGCTGCTATGACAATAAATTAGAAAGGAAAATTCCCTAACTACATATTTTATAAATAACAGATCAAAAAAAATCCTAGAAGATTACGGTTAATAAAAAAAATTTCTTTAAAATTTAAATCAAATAGCTTTTTTAATCGTGTTAAATCGAATGAAATCGTGTAAAAACGGAATCAATTTTTTTAGACCGTGTAAAAACAATTGGGTGTATGTAGATACATAAACTTTTTTACTTTCGTCTAAACATTGATACTAATAATTCTTTTTTTTTTACTTTCAGATGGACTTATTCGATCTACGTCTTCACTTCAACTGCTCTCCACATCTTCGATTCTTCCTATGTTCGGTCTTCACTCCGATGTGCTCAGAGCACGTCCCATCAGGCCCGATACCGGCCTGCAGGTCTCACTGCGAGCGAGTACGCAAAGACTGCGAACACCTCCTCCAATGGCCTGCAGAACTGGACTGTTCCAAGTTTCCCGAACCACCCAACATCTGTATGCACATGCCAGATAACGAAGAAGGCATGGAAAATCAAAATCACCATCAGCAACAACCTCTTCATTACCAAACTGATATCAGATTACCTTCACATATGATGTCGTGTCCAGAGAAACCGACATATACTGACGAAGAAACAAAACTCGCAGAAAAATGGTCGACTGGTTGGGGCTGGATATGCTTTATATCCACGCTCTTTACTTTGTTCACGTGGACGGTGGAACCACCGAGATATAAATACCCAGAACGCCCAGTTATCTTCATAGCACTGTGTTATAACCTGCAAGGATTGATATACATACTCAGAGGGGCACTAGGACCCCCAGCTTCTTATGCAGCCTGTTTAACCAGTTCGGTATTACTGTACTACACCAGTCTAGCCGCAATGTCTTGGTGGCTAGCTTTCGTACTAGCTTGGTGGTTGAGTGCCGCGAGAGATTGGTCAAGCGAAGCTCTTACAAGCGATCTAGCACCACGTCTTCACCTCAACTGCTGGGGAGGTCCGTTACTAGTCACCGGAGGTGTTTTCTTGGGTAACATACCTCACGAAGCATCCTTAGGCGGTCCTTGCGAGCTACAAAGTGCCTTACCGATACTCCTTCCGCATTCAGTTCTTCTGCTTTGCATTTGCGTACTATCAGTATTAACAGGGATGGCCTTGTTTAGAGTAAGAAGGACTTTACGGTCGTCCGGTAGATCGGCCGGTAAGTTAGAGAGACTAATGACAAGATTAGCGATTTATTTTGTACTATACGTGTTGCCATCTTTTGGATGGCTAATGTGCCTTGCGTACGACGCTTATAAACCGGCGTCTGTAGCGCCTGACTGTAACCAAAGCGGAGTGGAAATAGTGTTGATAAGGGTGTTCTTCTTTTTGAACATCGGTAGTGTTTCGGGTATGTGGGTGTGGTCGAGCAAAACGTGCAAGACCTGGAGTAGAATCTTAGCAGGCGCGCCTAAGAAACCTAGAAGGCCTATGCCTGTGTCTAGGGTGTGATATATATAATTTTGTTTTTTTTTTTGTAATTATTGTGTTATTTATATTTTGTATATAATTGTTAATATTTTGTACATAGTTTTATTTGTTTTTTTGTAACAAATGCTTATTTATTAATGTTTGCGATATACAATTTTGCAATTAGATCTACTAGTTTTGATATACATTGTATATATTTGGCTGTAAACTAAAGAATGCGGGGTCTTTTATAAAATTGATACATCCCGTTCTTTTGTTTTACCATTATGTATTTTTGCAAAATAAAAAATCTTACTAAATATTGTTATAAAATTGACGAGAGTGATTGAAAAAGAAATAAATATTTTATATATTAAATAATGGTGTTTAAATATTTATTGTCCTCAAGTACTGATATTTTCAGCGGTGTCGGTGCCATTGATGGAGACAGTAATGTATACACAGGTAGGGCTAGAATAAATATATATACATAATATTGATGTTTAACGTGATCAAATATGAAACTGATAAAAATACCGATATCTATCGCTTTGTTGTAAAACTATCGAATTTAATATACAGGTAAAACTAATATTTATATAACTATGTAGGTAACATGGGGCGTTAAAACTTCTTGGGGGTCCAATCCCATACACAGTATTGAATTCAGAACTTTATTCTTCGGAAGAATTTTCTGCGATTTAACTTAAGGTTATTCGATCATTAAGGCGCAATTCCACTGTGGCAACATGGAGCATGCGGGATTGATGCATGCTACACATAGTCTTTCAATCGAAGGAACACGAAGCAACAAGAAGCAAGTATCTCGGCAACATGCTACATATGCTGTTGCCGGGACGCATGTATTACCTCTCGATATTTTTCAGCGTGTCAAACAATGTCGCCTCTATCTAATAGGCAGTGGATCAGTGCGGTCTGTATCATGCGCAATTCCACTGAGGCAACACTGAACGACAAGAGGCATGCTACATGTTTCCTAGTGTTGCTTGTTTCTAGGTGTGCGACTATGTGCCACACATTTTAACAATGTCGCATGCGGAATTTGACTCCCCGCATCGCATGCGCTTTGTCGTCTATGCTTGTAGCATGCGTCTTAAACGATTCCATCAAGGCAACTTCAGTTTGGTGCATCAAATAAAAGCTCAAATGCAAACCATTTCCATTTTTTGGTAGGAGATGAACCTCTCTTCTTTGATTGTAATTTTTTTCTCTCACGATGGAAAGCTGAACGCAAATTCTTGATTTCCTTTTTCATATCAATCATAGTACAATTGTATTTACTCGCTAACTGCTTCAGCTTATCATTTTTTTATCCAGTTATCTTTGTAATCACTAATTTTATTATTCCATAACTCAGGTGAATTATGATAATCTTCAATAAACAAGGTAGTTTTTTCAATATTCCACTCCATGTCGCATGATACAAGTCGCACCGATCCACTGAGTGTTGGATAATGGCGGCATTGTTCGACTCGATGAAACATGTCGAGAGGTGACGCATGCGACTCGGCAACAACAAGCAACATGTAGCATGCGGCAAAGATACTTGCGCCTTGCCGCTTCGTGTTCCTTCGATTGAAAGACTGTGTGTAGCATGCGGCATTGACGCATGCTACATGTTGCCTAAATGTTGCCTCAGTGGAATTGCGCCTTTAGAGCAATGTATAGATAAAAGTCTAAAATTTTAATATGTTATTAATGGATAATTCATATATTTACTAATTTTTATATAAAATATTGGACGTATGGTTTTTGAATAATTGGATATTAAAAATAGAGTTTTTAACTCACGATAAATGAGAGAACTTACCGAAAGTGCTTTATTTATTGAAATTACACAATTGGCTCTATAGAGACGTTTTAAAAACTAATTATTCGAAAATTCAACCCTTAATACTATAAAAATTATAAAACAAATGTATTCATGTGTAATTTATTCAAAATAATGAAAAACTAGCTCTGCCATTACAGCAAATTAGTACATGTTACTATTATATACCGTTCTGTCTATTCCAATTTTCAAATTATATTAAACTTTTTTTACTTTTAATAATTAACAAAGTAAAATATTCCATTAAATGTATATAGGTATATGTGATCTGAATATAAATTAAAAACAAAATTTTTCAATTAAGGAAAAAGGTTGGGGACCTCTGCTGTAGAGAATCAGAAATAATTTCATCGCCAATAAGTATTTCGCTTCGACTTCAAAAAGCGAATTTGTCAAATATAGCTTTATTAAATAAATAGTGTCGATGTCCATTTATGCAACATAAATATTTGTTCTACGAGCAATGTCAATTAAAAACTCAATTGTTCTGAAGATCAGACATCCCGAAGTGGATAAATAAACTAATATAAATGCATAAGGAGTATCACTTACTCATTTTATAAACATATACGGTGTCGGCCTGTTAATTATTCAACTTGGGGCCTTTGTATTGTACATGGAAGTTTATAAATATCTGAACAGTTATCAATAATTTAATATTTAGTTGTACGAACTTTCATAACTGCAATTAGACAAATAAACAAAAAATAGCAAATATGAAATATTTATTAAAGGTTGCATTTTTATCTTGCTATAATTACAAAATAAAAAAAAACAATTGTTTATTCGTGATTTTTGATTATATTAATTTTTATGCCGCATTTAATTTAAAAAATGGACATCAATAATATCAAAATTAAAATAAATAAATACACTCATCTCGCGTATTAACGACTTTCGATTTAATAACCGCTTGATTTAAAGACGGGCCAAACAATCGATTTAATGACCTTCCCCTATCCTCACCATAATATCACTGATTGTTATATTTCTTACGCGAAATTTAAATTCACCAATTAACGTTGAGGTCGGCACGGTGGTGGGGCCCCCTATCGACGTCGTTAAATCAAGCAGTTGAATTACCAACAACGTCATTAAATCGAGATATGAGTGTAGCTTCAATTGTTTTTATTGATTGTTGTGAAATTTGTATAAAAATGGTTTCGAGGGTCAAACATTTTTGTTTAACGAATTTAATAAATAAAATATAATAAAATGACCATACTCGCACATAAGTATATAAAACCCGCGTCTGATGTGGACATACATACATACACACAGACACAGAGTACCTACATGTGTGTGCATTACGTGCGGCAGCTGCGACATATCAGTGGTGCGCGTGTTTATTATGCTTGCAATATCACAACGGCGGCGGCTGTAGCTCAAAGGCGCGCCGATCATAAATTCATCATACGTGTGTGGAGATGCCAGCCAGACACTAATTACACGTTTTAGCGCCCGTCGTAGTTACAGGATGTTACTGTCCGCCGCGCGTCTGTTCTCATGGTCCTTTGTGTCGTGGAATTGGTCAATCCTTTTATAGCTACACGATAATATGATGTATAGAGGGATTTACTTTGTTGAGAGTCCCAATTCTTAGATTGTTTTCGAAATGACGAGACGAGAATGGCTTAAATATTGACGAGAAAAGACCGAGATGATATCAGTTTATTTATAAATCTCGCCAAGAGTCTTGGTTTAAAAGGAATATCAATTATTTATTGAAATAAATTTAATTTTCCTAATTGTTTAAATTATTAGAAAACAACAAACACAATATTCAAAAAATTTTAAAAATATAATATCGATAATATCCATCTGTGAACAAAAAGTGGAAACACTTGCAGATTCCTGTAAAATAGTTTTTAGATTTTACAGGTGGCGAACCTGTACTGTATGATGGACACGTCTACCAACATAACACATGATTTTGAAGTTAACCCATGTGGTTATTATTTAAATCAAATAATTTATGTTTATTTATGAAAACTACATTATTTTAGTGAGTAATTAATGTATTTTTATTAATTTAAAATCATCATTTTAGTGAGTAATCTATAATCATGGATAACGATATAAATTACAACTCGGATGAAGAAATTTTAGATAAAGAACACTCACGTCTTCTAGAAAGTGTTTCTAAATTGGACAAATCACAATATGTAAAGAGACCTACTCGCACCGAACCATCTCTGCAAGTATCAGAATTCAATTTAGTTAAACCTACCGACAAAAAGTTAGTTCATGTCAGCGAACTTACAAAAATATTAAATAAAAAAGCGAGTCATGTTGAGATTCAAAAGAAAATCAAAGTTGCACATAGCAAAGCGAAAACTTTACAGAAACCTTTAGAAAAACCAGAAGCGCAGAAAATCAAACGTCAAGTAGGCTACAAGAATGTGACAAAAAGTTTAGATCGATGGAATGCTGTTGTAGCTGCAAATAGAGCGGCAAGATCATTAACATTTCCAGCATATAAGAAACCTAAAATAAATCCTCATACATCTGTCAATATGATCACGCGGTTCAATATCAAATCAGATCTAGAAAAAGCATTAGAAGAATTAAATCCTAAACAAGAAAATAAAGAAAAAGAAAATGAAGAAGAACATTCTTTAAGTTTGGAACAAATCATCGAACGTAGAAGAGAAATGGCAAAACTTCGAGCACAACAATCGTACAGAGAAGCAAAAGCACGTAGACAGGGCAAAATTAAAAGTAAAAAGTTCCATCGTGTTCAGAAACGTGAAAAAATCAAACAACAAATGAAAGAGTTTGAGTTATTACAGAAGACGGATCCTGAAGCCGCTCTTAAGAAGATTGAAGAGATTGAACGTGTTAGGGTGGAAGAGAGACACACACTTAGACATCGGTCAACAGGACAGTGGGCAAAGAATAAACAAGTCAGAGCAAAATATGATAAAGAGGTTTGTATTAATTTATTTATTATATTATAGTCCACTGCAATTAGACTGAAAAACATCGAAATGATAAAATCGGGCCTCTATGAACCGATTTTAATGAAACCTTTTGCATTTGGATTGTTTCGATGGATAGGTCAAAGTTTATATTTTCAAACTTTACGCTAGGCCCTAATAATTTTTTTAGGGCTATTCCAATAAAGAGCCACCAATGAGGTATGCAGTGACCTCTCAGATTTTGTTTAAATTTTCATATGTGATCTAGACAATCAACAGGTAAATATATCCAGCAAAATTTTTGCGATCGGACATGTCGTTTGCCCGTTGTGAGTGACGAAAGTCATCGCGCGACGCTTATTAGACCATTTTAAGTCTGCTTTACTGTTGCCTTGTAGTTACACAATTAATTCTAAAAAGTACATGATTGTATTACACAAGGGCTAAATAATGATATGAGTAATTAGATCCTGGCATTAAGTATTCAGAGTGCCCCTTAGACCCCGTAAACTGATAAAATTTTACTAAACTTTAGATCTGTAAATTTTCCAGGAAAAAAATATTTGTTGGAGTTGTAATTAATATACGTTAAAGTCCCAATATACTACAACATAATTCAGTAGGAATCATCTCCCGCAATATCCTTAGCTCTGAGTATAGTACAGTTAATCTGGCGTAAATAAAATGTTAACTATGTATGTAACTATGTATAAAAAATGCACAGATCTAAAATTTAGTAAAATTTTATCAGTTTACGGGGTCTAAGGGGCACTCTAAATACTAAATGCTAGGATCTAATTACTCATATCATTAATTTAGCCCTTGTGTAATACAATCATGTACATTTCAGAATTAATTGTGTAACTACAAGGCAACAGTAAAGCGGACTTAAAATGGTCTAATAAGCGTCGCGCGACGACTTTCGTCACTCACAACGGGCAAATGACATGTCCGATCGCAAAAATTTTGCTGAGTATATTTACCTGTTGATTGCCTACATCACATATGAAAATTTAAACAAAATCTGAGAGGTCATTGTATACCTCATTGGTGGCTCTTTATTGGAATGGCCCTAAAAAATTACTTAGGGCCTAGCGTAAAGTTTGAAAATATAAACTTTGACCTATCCATCGAAACAATCCAAATGCAAAAGGTTTCATTAAAATCAGTTCATAGAGGCCCGATTTAGTGAAAATATCTAATTGCAGTGGACTATTAACAAACAAAATTATTTGTACTTATTTTAATTTGGTTTACTTTTAATTTACAGAGTCGACAAGAATTAGCTCAACAACTTTCAATCAGTAAAGAACTAACCCAGAAACAAAAAGCCGATGAAAGTTCAGATTCAGAAAATGAACCAGAAGCAAAATTACCTACAACTGGAGACAATCCTTGGGTAAACGGAGTGAAATCAACAGCAGAAATCAATGACTTCGTTAGTGGTTATAGAAAATATTGGGATGAAAAAAATAAAAACGATGAATTAAAACAGAAATATGAATCTCTAGTAACGAACGGTAATAAAGAAGATAACGAAGCTAGTGATAATGATGATGAAATAGAAAGTAATACTACAGCTCCAATCAAATTAAGTAACGGTCCATCTGATGTTGAAGTTTTTGTTGTTAATGTAACAAAAGAAGATGCAGAAAAGATTAATAAAGAAACAGAAAGATTAGAAAATAAAAAAGAAACTAATTCAAATAAAAAACAATCGAAAATTAGCCCGAATAAAGAAAAAGTCAGTAAAGTTTCACAGAAGTTAAATAAAGATAAAAAAGAAACTGATTCAGTTAAAAAACAGTTGAAAATCAGTCCGAATAAAGAAAAAATCAGTAAAGTGTCAAAGAAATTAAAAAGTGAAATGTTAAATAAAGTAAAGAAACTAAAAGAAGACAGTAGTATAATTCAAAATGAGACAAAGATCACGAAAAAAAGTCAAACGAAAACTAAGAAGAAAAAACCAATGAGTACAAGTACATGGGAAGTAACGCCAACTAAAAAAGAAACATCAAAAACAAACGTAGATATAGATAAACTGTTTGATAAGCTTGATGGAAAAATACAAAACAAAATTATGAAAAAAGTAAAACTTCTTCAAAACCCAACGGTAACCAAAAAGAATAAAGTTAAACCGAAAAAATTATCGAAAAAGAAAAGTAAAAGTGACTCTTCTGATTTATCATTCAAGAAAAAAGTTTTATATCCTGAAATAGATGAAGAATTGGTAGAGACATCGGGGCAGAATATAACAAATAAACTTAACTTTGATAAAATGAACTACGTTTCAAAATCTAAGGTTAACGAAAAGTCAGACGAAAAAATAGAAGACATCGATCCTAATGAATTCATCAATATCAAACCAACGATATTAAAAACTAAAATTCCTGATATAATAACTGCAGGTGAAGACGCTATCGATGATCCAGAAATAACACAAGATCAACAAGGTATAATATCGGAAGCGTTTCAAGACGATGATATAATAGCAGATTTCGAAAAGGATAAACAAGACGAGATAGATAAAAATAAACCTAAAGACATCGATCTTAGTTTACCTGGTTGGGGTGCATGGGGTGGAAAAGATATTAAAATATCAAAACGTAAACGTAAGCGTTTTATAATTAAAATGCCGAAAAAGATGCCCAGGCGTGATGATAATAAAGGGAATTTAGTTATCAACGAACATAAGGATAAGAAAATTAGAAATCATCAAGTAAATCAGCTTCCATTTCCGTTTAAAAGTGTTAAAGAGTTTGAAGCAGCTATTAGGGCTCCAGTTGGTAGTACTTTTATTCCTGAACTAGCTCATAAAAGACTTACAAAACCGAATGTTATTACAAAAGCAGGACAGATCATAGAACCAATGGATGATGAAGTACTTTTGAAAAAACAAAAGAAAAGAAAAATCATGAAAAAGTAATTGTTGTATAAATTATATTAGAAAATATAACTTGTTTCTTTATTGTATATATTTTTAAAATATATAATTATATAAATATTTGTTTTATTTTGTTTAAAACCATAGGTGGGCATTAACTTGTTAATCCGTTAATCGTTAATTAATGAAGTTAACAAAATGCTTAACGGATTAACTTTTAAGTTAACTCAAAAAAATGTATTTGTTAACTTCCGTCCGTTAACTTTAGTTCGTTACATTGGTTATTTGATGACAAGTACATAAGAAAGTTGTCGAAATAGCAAAAAAAAGGTCTTCAAACATTTTGGGTGGTTAACTTTTAACGGTTAACTATAACTTTCGTTAAATTTTCGGTTAACTGTAGCTTCCGTTAAATTTTCGGAATTTTAACGATTAACGAAGTAAACTATTTTATTAACGATTAACAAAGTTAACTTTTCGATTAACTGTGCCCACCTATGTTTAAAACTCCAATTTATTGTTAACGACTCTGAAAAAAAAACTTTTTCCATGCGCTGGTTTTATCAAAGTTCTAAACACGGTAAGTGCGATGGTTCTAATACCGGCTAGAAGAAAACATGAAGGTTAAATAATTTGTCTAAATTCCACATGCTGTCGCTGTCAACACTGACATCCACACATAAATGTAACAAACGCCAAAAGTAAGATGTGTGTCAGCTGTGATTCCGCGTTAACTTTTATATACGAATTCGAATGAATTCCAATTAGACAAATAAGTATTATAATCCGTACACGAGGTGTATTAAATAAGCTTGTAACTCTAGTTGCGATGTACGCGCATCTGCCAAGCTATGACCGAGATGCGTTTTATGAACACCGCGAGTATATTTTTTCTAAATGAGTGATGTACAGTGTGCGAATTATGGTGAAAATGGTGCTATGGCCGATACTCATATGATACGAATCAAACGCGAGTTTGTGAAAACGTTGAACGACCACAAACACGACATAGAAAATCTGTTTGGTGTGCATTTAAACGAGCTGGTGACAACGTCTACTGGACCTCCCTTGGACGTTGTTTTCGAAGTTCACAACACTGCTGGTGTCACCTGCATAGACCCGGATCTTGTCTCTAGGTTACAGGTAGGTTGTTGCAGGATGTTACTTTCTATTTTCAATGAACGTTTGGAAAGTAGACAACAATTGAGGTTAGGTTTTATGTAATGTTAGTACGTACAGGTATTTTTTGTATATTGTTGTTATCTGTACTCTGTAATTTAATTATGATAATTCTTAAATGTTTTTATAAATAACATCTCATCTTAATACGTTACAAACTTATTTGTTCTTCAATTAAACGATAACACAGTTATATCTACATTTCCATTCATAAAAAAAGATTTATCTAAAATATAGGGATATAAATAAATAAACACTAAGTTTATCCAGCATTGTTTATAAACAATCGTTATTACATTTTCTTATCAGTTAAATCAGAAATAAACACAGATAAATGCTTCAATATGTCAATATTGTAGTACTACATAAATCTAGTAGAAAATAAAAGTATTGGGTGTTAAAAAATCGGTTTATTTATTTTACCTGCTTTGCAAAACGAGAATAACTAGTTGTGTTCTTGAAGCTTCATTTAAGAACAATGCAATGTATAATTTAATACAGCAGTAGTTAATTATAAATTATTATTCCCATAGTCATGAGAATAAAAACAAAAAACAATACAAATATGGGATTAATGGTGTAAGCAGCAACTTGTAAAAGAAATCTACATAACTTTTTATAGATAGGTAATTAGGTAGAGAGATTTTAATAATCCATTAGATTTATCTTGCATGCTCCCCTTTTTTCTATCTAAAAAACAATTGAATATTGATACGAAAAAAAATCTTAACTATTTTTTTTAGTTCAAGCCATTAATGCCATAATTTATTATTGTTGTCTAATATCTAACAGTGAATACATATTTTTAATTAGGTACGAGATTAGGTTGTTCTGCAGTTAGTTATTTTGACTTCTGAACGACTCGCCATAAATAAAAAAAAAATTGGATTGAATCAAAAATTCAGATACGCTCTTATACGTTACAAAAATATGTTGTTGGAATTTTATAAAAATAAATGTCAACATCGCCTGTATATCATTCTGACATTTTTCTCGGATATGTGACTATTTTTGTACTTTGCTGGAATATAATTTATCTACGTAACAAGTAACAAGTCAGAAATATCCAACTAGTATCTACTTACTCGTACATAAAATAATACATTACGAGGTAATTTTTAAATGTTGTACCTATATTTGACTTCTGGGTGTAAACCATATCTTCTATGGTACATGACGATATATGCGATTTAAATATATGATTTGCACTAAAAAACTACGTTACAAAGAATAGGACAGGGATTCCCACCGGGGTCCAAGTGGACCCTCTGGGGGTCTACGGAAGTTTAAAAAGGGTCTATAGTATTCAAGGAGTATAAAATCATTCTTTTAAAAAAGTAGGTGCATGAAAAGAAAATCATTATAAAATTTTGAATTTTAGATTTCGTTTGAATTATGTTTATCTTATAGAAAACGACGCGAAAAGTTAAAATTTTCATACCGCAGGTCTGTATCTCAAAGCGTTCTTGAGATATGACCTTTCAAAGTTTTCGATATTTGAAAATTTTAGAGAAAAAAACTTAACTTTTGAACGTGTAGTCGGATTTGATTTTTATGGACGGATTTAAAATCAGCGTATCAAAATCTATATAATGACATGTATAATACCTACTTCAAAACTTGAGAACAAATTTTTTGTTAAAAATCGACTGTTTAAAAATTTTTTTTTCGATTTTTCGCAAATTTTTTATTCCGAATATTTAAGTATAATACATGTCATTATATAGATTTTTACATGCTGATTTCAAATCCGTCGATAAAAATCAAATCCGACTACACATTCAAAAGTTGCAGCCATTTTTCTCCAAAATTTTCAAAAATCGAAAACTTTGAAAGGCCATATCTCGAGAACGCTTTGAGATACAGAACTGCGGTTTGAAAATTTCAACTTTTCACGTCATTTTCCATAAAATAAAAATAATTTAAATCGACTTTAAGATAAGAAAATAAAAAGGAAAATCATTCTTTTTAAAAAGGGTCTATGTTGGAAAAAGGTTGGGAACCCCTGATATAAAACATATACTTTGTAATATGTCCTAAACTATATACTAAATATTGAAAGTTAATAAACTTCTTGGTTTCTGAATATAAGCATTATCTGATGATATAGAATATCAGTTTTATGTTTATAAATCTACTTAAAATTTTCCTATCTTTCCTATTTTTTTCCGGTTCAAATATTAACAAGGTATATGATTGTATGAATTAATGTATCTATAATTATTACCATCATTTGAAAATTAAATTAGTCATAGGTTTTAACGTGTGTTAATGATCTTGGGATGTCAATAATAATCAGACAATGGTGAAACTTATTTATTACAATTATTTATTTTCATCACGTTGGTTTTTTTACGTTATTTTGTTGGTCAGATTCTAAGAATTACATTCTTTTTATACTACTGTTTGTAATTTTTATAAATGTCTAGGATTTAAAGTAAATACTTAGATGTTATTTTTAAATATGTTTATGTTTTCTATATATTATGAAAGGGAAATATATATTTTGATGTAATTTAAATGCTTATAGTAACCCTGATCTTGCTTTTGGCATGTTAATGAATTTATTTATTATTTATTTTTATACTGTAGATATTTACATGTTAACGTTTTAAAATATAAATTTAAAAAATAAAAAATAATTTTTCACGTCTCAAATAATTTACATTTAAAATCCTATATTTATTAAGTACCCTTTTATACGATTTATATAACTTGCAGGGATGCTAACGCTCCTCTTTTTTCCTCTATTTTTGGGAAGTTGGCCCTAAAGTGTCCTTTTTTCAAAAAAAGCACCTCTTTTTCCTCTTTTTTGACTGATTTAAGAAAAAGAAGAGAGCTAAGTTTGATCCAAAGAAAAATAAATAAAAAATTAGTTGAGTTTGTTATTTATTAGCTTATAAATTAGCTTATAATTTTATTTAAAAAATAAAATTGTTCGATTTAAGAGAGGTGAAAAGTAAAAAACGAGTTAAATTTTGATAATATTATGTATTTCTTATGGTAAAATATAGTTTGTATATAGTTTTATTCAATGATATTTTTTTTCTAAAATACCCAAAACTTGTCTTTTAGATCCTTAATATTTTCTGGAATGTTTTTTGTCCTTAATAGTAAGAAATAATAGCGCAAAAACGTAAACAAATATATTTCTAGATTAAACCTTAAAATATATATCTATAGATAACCTATTCAAGAGCTATAAAATTCTTCTTTTGGTCTCTTTTTTTCAAGAAAAAATTCCTCTTTTTTGAAGTGACTCTGTATTCTTGAGTTCGATGGATGTTAGTGTGAGTAGAAGGAATTTGTCATCGCATGACAATATATAACTACGACTTTTTAATAATTGATGATACATGATGAAAATGGGTATTTTAACACCTCATTTAACAAAATCAGTCCAGCCATTTTGGAATTATAAGAATTAGTATGACAGCGACGTCATTTTTAGTCAAACGGGGGGTGATACGATTTACTCAAAAATTCATTTAGGTATGAAGTACCATATATTTATTGATATTGATTGATAAAATCAGATAATACAGCTGTAAGTGAGACTTAACTATATTACAACCAATCAGAAATCGATTCTGGCTGTCAGAACTTTTACTACGAGTATCTCTAGGTAAGATTGAGATTTTTTAAATAACTCTTGCAGTTCTTGCTGCCGACGTTAATTTCGAAGTGTCCATATTTGTATATTGTGACCTTTACCGCTTACAAAACTAGTGATTTACGTGTACGCATACATAACCGGACCTACATGCGGGGCGCATACCATACGTACGTAGAGCACAGTCCCAGATACGCGCGAAATGTGTATCTCTCAGCATCCGGCTTTCAAATTCTCGCGGGGCGTGTCCGGCGGCGGGGACAGCTCCGGTGAGATTTGGGCCGTTGTCGATGCACTGACCGAGCGCTGTGCACGATAGAACCGTTAACATCCGTTTCGGTGGCTGCTGCACCAAGTATATACACGCAGTCTGGTAACTCCCTCAAATTGAAGTTTATAAATAACGCTCGTAAATTTGACGTTTTTATAATAAATGCTCAGATCCATGTTGGATTAGCGTGATGATATCTAGCTTAAGGTTGTTGTTCACTGAAAGTCGTGGCATCTAGCGAAATTTAGCATGAACTACAGGGTTTTACTATGTCGATAATAAAGAACAAATAGATCTGGCAACAACTTACAATATTAGACAAGAATAGAAGATTTGTTTTTAACAATGTTATAATTATTACTATTGCTGACAATAGTATCTAATAATTATAATAACAATAGTAACTATTATTATTATAAATAAAAACATTAAATGTTAATCAATAATAACTTGCTATTTACAATGGGCGTCAGTTGTCATTACCACGTTTTTAAATTTCGAAGACCGCGCCGAATGCGGTGTTGCCATATCGTATATTTACGTCATGTGTTCGGGAATTTATCAGTTAAAAATTAATAATTATTTAAGTAGATGGTAAATCATTCTAGAATTTTATATATACATTCTTTAATAACCAGTCTATAACATATCCGTTTTTGGTTAAAATCTGACGTTTAGTTTTAATACACGAATTAAACGAATATCGAATTCCAAGTGGATCCCTATGCTTGCAATGTATAAGAGGCCAACTTTGCACGTTTATAATTAATAAACGAAATGGTAAACTGACCTGAAATTTTTTTTACAAATGTGAACTAGCTTACTTAACACAATATTAAAATTTTAACGAATTCTGTAGTGATCGATTTTAGTGAACAACAACCTTAAACTAAATATACAGTCTGGCAACTCCCATCTCCCAAATTTAAACTTATAAATAACGATCGTAGATTTGACATTTTTATAATAAAAGTGTTATAAAAAACACTCGATTATTGCTCAGATCCATGTTGGATTAGCGTGATGATTAGCTTAAACTAAATATACAGTCTGGCAACTCCCCCCTCCCCATTGAAATTTATAAATAATGCTCGCAGATTTTATATTTTTGATAATCAAAAACACTCGATTACTGCTCGGCTCCATGTTGGATTAGTGTGATGATATCTGGCTTAAACTAAATATACAGTCTGGTTACTCCCCCCCCCTCCTAATTGAAATTTGTATAGGTAATGCTCGCAGACTTTATATTTTTGATAATGAAAAACACTCGATTACTGCTCAGCTCCATGTTGGATTAGCGTGATGATATCTAGCTTAAACTAAATATACAGTCTGCCCCCCCCCCCTCATTGAAATTTGTATAGGTAATGCTCGGAGATTTTATATTTTTGATATTGAAAAACACTCGATTACTGCTCAGATCTATGATGGATTAGCGTGATGATATCTATAGCTTAAACTAAATATACAGTCTGGCAACTCCCCCCCCCCCCCCCTCATTGAAATTTGTATGGGTAATGCTCGCATATTTGAAATTTTTGATAATGAAAAACTATCGATTACTGCTCAGCCCCATGATGGATTAGCGTGATGATATCTGGCTTAAATTTAATATAGGGTATTAGACTATTAGCGAAAATCCCATCAAAATCGGTTCAGTCGTTTTTGAATTTAGTTTGAACAAACAGACATAAAATGACATATTATAAAAAAATTGATAATGAAAAACACTCGATTACTGCTCAGCCCCAAGATTGATTAGCGTAATGATATCTGGCTTAAACTAAATATAAAGTCATATGCTTTCTGTCAGCGAAAATCCCATCAAAATCGGTTCTATCGTTTTTGAATTTAGTTGGAACAAAAAGACAAAAAAGAATTATAGGTACATATGTATAAAAAAACTATCAAATTTGATTCTATTGTTTATAAAATGACCGTCAGATTCAGAAAGACGAAAATATTTATATTTCACAAACAGAACCCATATCTGTCTGTGCTCGATTTTCTCAGTAATTACTGAACGGATTTATTCCGGGTTTCACTAATGGATAGTGAATAGTTGGCGATAAATAAAAAGTTTATTACAGATTATATTTATATCTCCAAGTAATGCACTAGTATTAATATACTTTTTGGTTAGAATTGGTTATTTGAACGATAATATGTGAATTGTAAAATGGATACAACTGTACATGCTTTGATAATTTGTAATAATAAATAAATGCAAACGGTTAAAATTGAACACGCCCACTGGCCTGTGACATGTTGGGAATAACCGCTTGACGTACGAATTTAATAACTCAATAATTCTTGAAAACCTCACCTTATTGTACATTTTCACCACAGTGGATATGTATATGTACATTGTTGTCTTACCATTTCAGGAATTATATATTTAAACATAAAAAAGAAAACGATACACGATTAGACTGGTATTTAAGATCATCTCGACGTGAAGCCTTAATCAGTACCCTACAATGGCCGAAATCTGCATGCACGAGGAAACTTGTTATTGCGGGAAATACATGCATTAAAGGGTCGATTGTATTGAGCGAGTTTACTCAGGGCCGCCGAGAGCCAGACCGGGCCCCGATGCAACATGTCAAAAAATGTTTTTTGGACCCACCTCCCATAGACTGAAAAGTGTACTCAATTTTTTTTTCACTTACCCCATCATGTGGGGTGTCTTTAGATAGGTCTCCTAAAATGCAACAAAAAAGTTCTAGAAACTTTTGATTTTAACCCTTCAGTCTCAAGAAGAAATATAACTAAGAAATTAATCTAGTTACTAAATTGAATGGATGAAACGTATTTTTGACATCGATAATAAAATATAAATCCTACACTTGCCTCAATAAAAACACAACCGTTTGTAAAATAACTTAAATTTCATATAATTTGGTTAGTTTCAATATTGTATTTCAATAATTTCAATTTATCATATAAAATAAATTAGATTTTCTTATGTGGAGCCTCTCGCATTTTTTTTATGGATTACGTAATATTTTTCCAGAAGTATTTCAATAAAATGATGGATACTTCTTTGATTTAAAATTTACTCTTTAAATTAAATCATTTTGGTCAATTTTTTTACCAAAATTCAAAGGGCCGGCCCCCTGGATCCTGAATGTTAATTCATTCTTCATACGGTTTTTTCTTCTGTATTTATATTTATTTTCTTTGGTTTTAATAAAATGTTCTATATCTTCATTTGCGATAATTAAATTATTCTCTAACAAGAGGCCTTTTATGTTAAATTTATACCGATATTTAATTATAATGAAGATTTTTATAGCTGTCATCAATAGAACTATTTTAAAATTTCATCATTCAAATAATTTTCAATATTATTATCTATATACATTTTGTTAAGAATAGATTCAGTCTGGGCCCCTTCAGGTCCCGGGCCCCGATGATTTGCATCGCCCTCTTGTCGGCCCTGAGTTTACTAGGTACAAACCGGCGAGTTTAGAAGCGGGCGAGTCAGCTAATACGATAGTGATGATGACACAAAACATTCCACTAGCTCAGTAACCAACTAGCTAGCGAATTTAAACCACGTGTTGTGAATAGGAACCACTAGGATACTCGCAGCTAGTTCACTAGCATCTATGATGACACACGGCTAGTTTACTAGCTAACAAGCCCACACGCCAGCGAGTAGCGAGTAAAGTAGCCCGGCTTTTAATTTTTGTAGCAGATTGTTTACAATCTACTACTTAGTAAACTCGCTCAATGTAATCGACCCTTAGCAAATGAAAAATTGGAAATTATAAAAAAAAATTCTAATGGCCGATCTCACCGCTTATACTTAGTGATTGTGGAACACATAAAAATTTAAAATTGTTGCACCAACGTTTTAAGTGATCCTTAAGTCGTTAAGTATCACCTAAATTTAGGTGGTAGTCAAAGTGATACTTTAGTTTCACTTAAACTTAAAATTGTACAGATATATGACATACGTCATACGTTCATTATCAGAAAATTTTAAAAATTGGTATCATCGCTAAAAAATAAATATTGCAACCATCTTTCATGAAATTATGGACGAAAACAATGAATATATCATGGATATAATAATTTATGGTATGCGTTTCCAACCTTATAAATAACAAAAAATAAAATATTTGAAATTATTGTACAGGAACAATTCAGTATCACCCATGAACCAACTTTTAACATGTCTTCGATTTTATTCCACCAACGGTCATTTACAAAGCATTGCTGATTTACAAATAATTTATTTTGATAATTATATTTTGACACAAAACACCATAGCAACGTACACAAAAATTCAAAATTCCCCAGAATTTGCTAATTATATGATAAGACTAACCTGTGAGATCGAAGTAAAATTTAAGTGCAACTTAAGACTAAGGAACACTTTGCTAAGGAACAGAAATAAGTTTGAGCGGTGAGACCGGGCATAAGAGACTTATTTTTCTAATTATGAATTTAAGGAAGAAAGAATTTTTTTTTTATTTATGTTTCTTCCCCTTTCTTGATTTCCCCTATTGGAATCAAATCTTACCTATTTTCTATAAATAACTTTGTTACTTTGTAAACGCAAGTAAATGTAAAAAAAAAAAACTCGAGTGTAACATTCCATATAACGTATAATTAAGTATAATTACTAAAGTACAAAGATAAAATGCACTCTGTTTCAGTACAGGTGCACTTTTGTAAATATTATTGTAATGAATTTTTTTTTGTTTCCATTTGCTATTAATTTTATCATTCTTTTTTTTGTAAAAAATTAAGTATTTTATTATTATCGTATTCTATCAAATCTAGCAATTATTTTTAATAATTAAAAAATAAAAAGAATAATAAACTATGTACATTTTTTTGTATTTTTTAACTGACTTGAGGTTCTCAATTCAAGCAATATATATTTTTGGGCATAACTCCGACAAATATGTACCTATTTGGTTGATTTTTGTTTATTTGTTAGAGGATACTCACAAAGGGGTCCCATATTAATTTTATCAGAATCTGACCACGGGCTTCGAAGATACGCCTCTCAAAAGGGGGAAAAAAAAAACTTAAAAATAATAAACACTGAAAATGATACCTTATAATTAAATTTAATAGTTTTTGAAGTTGGTTGGCAATAAAAAAAAGATTAAAAACTAAAATTTAATTATTAGTGTTTTTAGGGTTTTATTTACGTTTTGTATTAATAGATTTTCATAAGAAAATTAGTATTTCAAATATTTCATTTCTCTTGAATATCATACAATTCAATCAATATATATTTATGGGCATAACTCCGAGAAATATGTACCTATTTGGTTGATTTTTATTTGTTTGAAAGAGGATACTCACAAAGGGGTCCCATATTAATTTTATCAGAATCTGACCACGGGCTTCGAAGATACGCCTCTCAAAAGGGAAAAAATAAAAAAAACTTAAAAATAATAAACACTGAAAATGATACCTTATAATTAAATTTAATAGTTTTTGAAGTTGGTTGGCAATAAAAAAAGATTAAAAACTAAAATTTAATTATTAGTGTTTTTAGGGTTTTATTTACGTTTTGTATTAATAGATTTTCATAAGAAAATTAGTATTTCAAATATTTCATTTCTCTTGAATATCATACAATTCAATCAATATATATTTTTGGGCATAACTCCGACAAATATGTACCTATTTTGTTGACTTTTGTTTGTTTGAAAGAGGATACTCTCAAAGGGGTCCCGTATTAATTTTATCAGAATCTGATCACGGGCTTCGAAGATACGCCTCTTAAAAGAGAAAAAATAAAAAAAACTTAAAAATTAAAAACACTAAAAATGATATCTTATATTTAAATTTAATAGTTTTTGAAGTTGGTTGGCAATAAAAAAAAGATTAAAAACTAAAATTTAATAATTAGTGTTTTTAGGGTTTTATGAATAGATATTCATAAAAAAACAGTATTTCAATTATTCCATTTCTCTTGAATATCATACAGTCGAAACTTGTTATAACGACATCGTTTAATACAACATATCGGTTTTAACGACTCAAAATAAAACTCCGATTGAATCCCATATACCTAAATGCATTTTTCCGGTTTATATCGTATCGGCTTTTACGACCTAATATGTCTGGCTCCCTCGATGTCGTTATAACAAATTTCAACTGTACAGCACCGTAACTACCACCGGGGAAGCCGGGGCAATACTCTGGGGGCCGACTGTAGGGAGACCCCACAGCAGCATAAAACAAGATTACTATTAATAAGATTGAAAAAAAAGATCTCCAATTGTTATTTTTATATAGCGGGGGGGCCCTCACACACACTCTGCCCCGGAGCTCGTGGCTTCTATATAGTTAGGTCCTGCGACTGTATCTATCTCCATTTTGATACCTATTGTTAACTACAATAATAAATATAGAAACCCTAATTTTAAATCCATTATTATTATGTGTTGATGAATTAAATATATCTACAAATCGTTTGAATACAAATAAATTGATTGGTGAATAAGTATTTATAGAAGAGAGCAGATAACATCAACAATAGAAGATTTATCAATTATGTAATACAATAATAACTAACACATATAATTTAAAATGTATATGAGTATCTGCATGTGGTATTTTGAATGTATTGCTAAAGAAATTCTCAGCATGCTCCTTGTGACCTTTGACACGGTAGTAATTTGTTTTAGACAGAGGTGCGTTTATAAAATTTAGACCCTTTTATTAAATTGGTTTTTTATATCATAAATTAAATTATTATATTTGTAGGATTAGGACAGGGATTCTCAACCTTTTTTGCACGTAGACCCCTTTTGAAGGAATGACAAAGTTCATAGACCCCTTCTGTAAATATTATATAATAAATAATATGTGAATTAAAAATTGTAAATGACCTTTTTTTGTTTTTTGCTCTTTGAATTGTTTTTAAACTCTTGCGTTGCATAAAAAACACCGAATTTCAAAACATACAAATTTTCCCATAGACCCTCTATAGACCCCTTAATATAAATTTCCATAGACCCCCCAGGGGGTCCACATAGACCACGTTGGGAAACCCTGGATTAGGATATCATTTATGGTTTTTAATTTAGGTAACATTTTTTATAAAATAAATTATATTTTTTTTTAATCAGTGGAAGAAAGGGGGGGGGGGGGGAGCAAGAGAGTATAAAATAAATTCAATTGTTAAAAAGTAGGATTTTCAATCATTTGATAACTTAATGGTTTTTCTTATTATTCTTTATATTAAGTTAATTACCAATTACTTATATTTACTGAAACTTTATTGATTAAAATTGGCCTAATTAAGTATCAGAGCGTGTAAATAAAAATATATTAAGTTTTCATTTTCATTATAAATAATTATTTGATATTGGATCCCCATTTTTTTAATTATATTAATAATTTTGTGCCTATTTGACATCGAAGTTACTATATGACGGAAAAAAATATTCAACAAATAATTTTTCATTGCAACTATTCGAATGCAGGCTTCAAAAAAATACAGTCCCACCCTGGTTGATGTTTGAAATTCTATTAATATTTTTTATACCCTTTTGACACTGATTATAATAACTATTTGACTTCTTAAATGATTAGATCACCTCTCAAACCTAATCGATCGTATGTAAAAAACTTAAAACATATGTTTGATTTAACTTCAATTTTTTCTAGAAATACAATTAAATTTTGAAAATTATAAAAATACTAACTGTTACTCACGTCTTGGTAAGTGTGGAATTTAGGTTAGATAGAACTGTCATCTTTGAGAAGAAGAAGAAAAAGAAGAAAGTTAGGTAATACAGATTTCTGTTATGATAGCCGATAAAATAGGTCGCGCGTACAAATGTCACACACATATTTTTTTGGAATATATAAAATAGCCTATATTCTTCCTCAAGCTGCAAGCCATTTTCCTGCCAAATTTCATCAAGATCGGTTCAGCAGTTCTTGTAATAAACACACTCGTATTTATAATATTGTTAGATAATAATGAATTTT
The DNA here is from genome assembly GCA_949319165.1 of Sialis lutaria. Lineage (NCBI taxonomy): Eukaryota > Metazoa > Arthropoda > Insecta > Megaloptera > Sialidae > Sialis > Sialis lutaria. The sequence continues at coordinate 5,528,495 of OX439244.1, forward strand.
TAAAAAAGAATAACTGTTTTTCGAGATACAAAGTCGCTTATATTCTTCCTCACGATGCAAGCTATCTCCCTACCAAATTTCATTAAGATCGGTTCAGCGGTTTTTGTAACAAACACACTTTCGTATTTATAAAATTGTTAGATAATAATGAATTTTCAAAAAAGAATAACTGTTGTTTTTTATAAAGATTTATTTTAATTTCTAAACAAAAACGTATTGAAGGACACAAAGTGTTTTATTCAGGTTTGTCTTCCGCTAATTCATAACCTTGTGATTATTTTCTAGTAGAATAATATCTCATCTTGTTCACATCTCAAGGAGAAACAATAATGGTTTCATTTCTTATTCAGTTATTAACCAATTTCTATAAATATATTATTAATAATAACTACATTAAACTATTGTAAAATGTCATCTACGATATTTAGCTAATTTGAATATCAGAGGAAAAGGGGGCAAGATTGACACTTAACGTTTAAATTTTGTCTCCAGAAAATTATTTTATTTTTCCTTGTCTATCTTTTTAACCCATTAACGTCCGACGTACACCTCATTTTATAATTAGTGCTGCTATCTATGGATATTAATTCACAATATTTCCTTAAAAATCAGTTGGTAGAAGTGCAACAAACAAAATCTGTTAACCTTATTAGTTTCATAAGTGTTTAAACGTGTTTTAATTGTTCTGAATAATTATTATATAAAAAGGGGTACGTGCTATTCTAATATATGTATTTTATCCAACTAGAGCATGTGATTTCGAATTTTGTTAAAATCATATGAAATAACTTAAATATACATATAACATGCGTTTTAAATGAAATTTATCTAAATAAAAATTATATCAGAAAAGCAGTCTCAAACAAAATAGACTTCATATCTGCCCAATTTACTCGCTTGAGTACACACTGTTATTTTTTTCTAAATATTAAAAAAAAAGAGTTTGTGTTGTATATTTAATTAAATATATTGAATATGTACTTAATTTCATTAAAAAAAATCTTTTGCATGTTTTTGTTTTCTTTTGGGCGTTAATGGGTTAATATACAAAATACAAATTAAGTTACTTTATTGGGCATCTAAAGGCTTATTTATAATCTTATTACACTATTAAATATTTAACTTGAAATTCAAAACCCTAAAACGCTTAAGTTAAGTTCCTCTACAAGGTTTGAAATATTTATAACCTAAGTTTGTTAGTAAATATAGTTTGGATACCATCTTATCTAACCTATTTCTGTGTAGTAAATTAATAAATAATTAGTGTTAGTTATTAATTGATTCGTAGAAGACCCTTGTAACTTAATTGCTTCTATATTTATAATGAAAACCGGTTCAAGTACTGATAGGAAATTCATGAGTTCGAATCTTGAATACCAATAACTAATACAGGAAGTGTGTGATGGAAATATAATTATTTACTTGTCTATATATAGTCTTGTCTTTGGTATATGTGTTTTACAACCCCTTGCTACTGACGGATTTCGTAAACTAAACATGATTTTGAATTTATTTTATTTTTACTTCCATGTTCGAAGAAATGGCAGTATTGTAATACCGTCTAAAAATCGTGTCCGAGATAAGAGCAGATTCTGATTGTACTAACTTCAAAACGTAAAGAAAAGTTAATTTCCGTATGGCGGCTGTGCGTGTGTGCATCTGTGTGTCTGGATGTAGAATTTTCTTTCGTTCACGATAACTACTGTAAATATGCACCGATTTTAATTTTTTTGGTGAAAATGTTTGTCTCAGTGAGTACTCCAGACCTATTGATTTTGGTGCTAATTGGATTAGGAGTTTCGGAAATATTCGAAATTTTGTACCAATAGGCTATTTGACAACATTGAAAATATACTACAAATTGTGGTCATCCTATCAGATAATAGCGTAAAAGAACATATTTCACTTTATTTTAAAATAAATTATGTATATTTTTTGCAAATTACACGAAAAAAAATATAATAATTTTTGAAATTTTATCTATGACGGGAACGCTATGTGATTGGTTGCAACTCTAGTGACGTCACATGCATGTAAATAACGCTTCCTCGACTGATTGTAGTGCTTTCTGTGTGTTATAACAAAGTATTATATTCGATTTTTCAGCTATTTCTGAAGCAGTTTTTAGATAAATTTTATTACTAGTGGCATAAATATTCGTTTCGAATTTCAAAATGTAATTAAATTTTGTGCAACCTACCTATAAGGTAGACGCTTTTATGGTTGCACTTTTTTTTAATAATAACGCTGATTACTATGCTGCGGAACTTAAAAATGTGAAAACAGCAGTGTAAGTACCACAAAAACATTTGAAATCCTATATGCTGCAAGATTTAAAATTAAATATTAAGAGGTTAGGTGTCAGATTTGTCAAAAATCACGTGTATAGTTATTCAGAAAATATGTTATTTCGTTTTATAAGAACCGATATTTTTAGCTACTATCTAGTTAAATATTACTTACATCAAAGTGATCTTCACACATAAAAACATTTGTATTCAATAAAATACTCGTTGGATTTCTCGAATATTGTAACCACATTTTTCATCTTTTGGGATTCTTTGAAACAGAAACAAACAGTTTGTGTGGACTTTTTATAGACGTATTTGTACATTGTGGCACTACACACCATTTATACACCATTCTATCCACTAAATTTGAAGATGAAATTCACTTCAGTTGCACTGTTTTATTAAGGTTATGACTTATTTACATGCATGTGACGTCACACGCCATATGACCAGCGCCATGATAGAAATGGCGTTTCTGGCGCAGTTTTGGAAATTTAAACTTTAACATTGATTTTTATTGAAAATACAGTAGATCTCCACGAAATATCAATGTAGTGTGCTTGTTATGTAATAAAGAATAATTTAAAAATATTTTCTAAAATTAGTCAAAGAGCCTATTATCGTCTGAAAAGTGATTAGTATCTCACCAATTTTGATAAGGCTTGGTACACTTGTACTTAAATCCAATCTAAGGGGCACTTATTTCATAAGCGTGCCGAAATAGCTACTGAAAAGGTGAAAAACACCCTCAAAATTTTAATTTTAAATATTAATAAATTCATGTTGCCACGGAAACAAAAAAGTGTAGTATTATAGACACAAAAAACTTTACTAAATATATCTTGAAAGTAGTATATTTCGGTGAAGAAAAGTCGCACAGTGAAATGTAAAAAATCATTTCAAAGAGAAAAGATAGTACTATTTGCAATCATGAAAGAAAACTTCAGAAAAAAATTACCTACTTATTGTTAGTAATAAATTCCCGAACATTGCCAAAATCGTCATTTTTGAGACATTTTGGTTCGGATATTTCAAAAACCTGACGTGATGGAACCATTTGGGCAACGAATTCGGTTTCGGTATGACAAATATTTTCTAAATCACCTATTCAGATCTCTAGAATTTTTTTTGTTGACAAGTGTAATATTTATAAAAATTAATGGTTTTAATGCTTTTTGAATGGTCTACCATTTTTTTATTAAATCCCGGCAAGTGGGGTATCAAATGAAAGCAAACAATTCAAAGAATTTAATATTATTGTCAGAAAATCAGAACTGTTAAATTTTATTTAAAAAAAATCATATTCCATTTACGCGTTTTTTTCATGGAACCAATTAACCGTATAATTGGAGGGATTACTGCAATATATTTGGAAATAAGATTTCGTAGTTATTGGACGTGTAGGTTAGGTTATATTGTACAATAGTACAATTATTTTTTTTCTTGCTCATAAAATATGGAACACACATTAATTAAGTGACGTAGATTGATAACGCGTCACGCCACTGCATGACGTATGAGGGGTCACAGTCACAATAATATTTACCGAATGAAAAATAGTTTCAAACATAGCAAAACATACAAGTTTCACAACTCTCTTATTTATATTTTATAAATAGTAGCGTTTTAGACGAAACTCACGAATGGTTCTAGTCAAAACAATATTAAATTTTCGATTCTTATAATTTTTTTAAAATACCCGCAGAGGTACCACTCGACTATCTTATCGACTTAAATCTATGCAACACACATACACATACACGCGCGTGCAAAACAATAGAGCAGGATGCATCGGGCTTCCGTTATGCGAGTGTGTATGCGGTGGCTATTGCGAGTATGTGTCGGCGTGAATGGGAATCTTCTGTGGCGGTGGCCAGTCCAGCGGTGCGCGGTCAGCGACCGTCGTCGAGCCGGATCTACACACACATATACATACACGGTGGGGTTGTGACGTCACGCGCAGAGGTCGTCCGGAGGCCAGTTGAGCCGGACACAAACATTATTGTATGTATATATATATGTGTGTGTATGTAAATGTATATATGTTTTTGTTGGGGTATAAAGACTTTTCTCTCGGCCTCGAAATAATATTGAGACGAGAGTCCTTAAACTCGAACGAGATATGATTATTAATCAGTAAAAATTTACCAATTGATATTAATCTTTAAATCAACAGATAATGTAAAGCATAGAAGATTTACCTCGGGTTGCACAAAGCAAAATAATTGACGGTTAATTAATCAGTTGTTTTCAATCCATGATTAGTGTATATTTTAAACTTATTCTCAATTTGTAAATGAACAATTCACTAAATATGACAATTTTTTATCTTATAATATGTATCATAACCGTGATTGTTTTTTAGAATTGACGTATTAATGCTTTGAAAACAACTGATTAACTAATCGTAAATTATTTTGTTTTGTGCAACCCGAGGTTAGTATACTTAAAAATTTACTAGTTGTAGTTAGTAAACTACATAAAAATAAATGAAAAAATTTTTTTTTATAAAAAAAGTACATCATATTTCCATTTTCATGAGACGAGATTAACCTTACACTCATCTCGTGTGTTTCTCTATTACCCCCTTTTCTAAAAAATAAAATTTGAATTTAACTTGACGTTGTATCAATTGATGAAAGTTATTCAAATAAAAAATGTTTTTAAAAACAAGCTTTTACTAAAAATATACTAAAAAAGTAACGCCACACACATAATTTATCGTATTCTATTTTTCAAACTCTTTCATTTGATACGCATATTAAGGGGGTTGTGAAGAAAAAGGTGACGTATCAATTGATGAAAGTTATTCAAATAAAAAATGTTTTTAAAAACAAGCTTTTACTAAAAATGCACTAAAAAATAACGTCACATACATAGTTTATCGTATTCTACTCATAAAATTCTTTCATTTGGTATCCATATCAAAGGGGTTGTGAAGAAAAAGGTTGTATCAATTGATGAAAGTTATTCAAATAAAAAATGTTTTTAAAAACTTTTTCTAAAAATGCACTTAAGGGGTTAGATGTAGTTAGAATTTTCAAGAAATCGATTTTCTTTTATTGCATTTTTGGAAGCTGCTACAACGGCAGAAGAACTATTATATGGCCCATTGATAGATGACTCGGTGTAAGTAATTAAATAATACGTATTACTTTACGTAAATTGAGTGTAAAACTTTAAATGCGTTTTTCTCAAAACTATGTTTTTTGAACTGGTGACCACTGTAGCTCGTAAACCGCTCGGTAGATTTTAATGAAATTTATATAGTTTTTTGAAAACATGAAAAACTAGTGCCTGATCGAAGGATTTTTGTTTTGTTTTTAATTTCGATTTGTTATAAACAATTAACTGTTGTTTTTTTTTCCCGAAAATCTGGAAAAAAATTTCCTGAGGCTGCCATTTTGTTAATTTAAGAAAGAAAAAAAAAGCTTCGATCAGGCACTAGATTATCTATTAATAAAACTATTTTTTTCTGTCCGATTGAATTTGAATGAATCTCCAAGGATAAGTGATGGTCACCGCAAGGAGCTTCGGTTGTAACAGGATCAACACAAACAGCCATTACTTTTAAAATTATTAATTTTTTTTCTAAAATTTCTGTCAAGTCAAGTCGAAACCTTATTTAATGATGCTATGTTTTTACATTTATAAAATAAAATAATTTACTGGCAAAAAAAATTATTTAAAATTGTCATTTTTTCATGTCTCTGACTACACCTAACCCCTTAAAAAATGGTTTTAGAATAACGTCACGTCGCTTATTTATTCTACTTATCAAGCCCTTTAATTTGATACCCATATCATGAGGGTTGTGAAGAAAAAGGTAACCATATTTGATTTAGAACGATATTAGATAAACTATATTATACTATAACGTGTGCAAAATTCTAATCGATGCAACATTTAGAAGAGGGTGGAAAATGTCTTGTAAGATTCCATTACAATGTTACAGGTCAAGTAAATAAAAACTTTGTAAAAAAAATTATAAATATCATCTGAAGAAACTTAATTAACTGTACGAATCAATTTTATATATAATAATGTACCTTTGTGACGTTTGTGAATGTCGTCCACAAATGCTAGGCGCCACATTATATATTTAATATCTGCCAGGGCCTTCGATAATACGAAATAATAATTCGATTTACTTTTTGTTTGATCTTTCCAATCTATTTTTATATTAGTTGATTATAACTTCTATCAAAACAAAAAATAAATTACAAAACATTATTATCTTTAATTAAAACACTTTATTAAGTCACTAAAAATCATACGATTTTTTATCTCGAAAAAAGAAACAAAATTTAACGTAAATAAGGCTCGATTTGTATATATAGAAATTGTAAATAAATGATAAGAAACGGATATTAAATATAATTAAAATGTAATTAGATAACCTACAATAACATGTACAAATAGTTTGTTTTTTATTTGTTTATTGTCACTTAGTATTCATGTTGAATTTTCTTTTTATTGAGGTAACAGGAAAACCGTTTTTTTTATTGACAGAACCGTTAGATTTTTCGGTATTTGATATGAGTGTCATATTGAACAATAGTTACTGGCATTACACTCAGCACTCTGCTATACGACCATCCACTACACGACCGCTCCGTTACACAATGTGCCGAAAGTTCTAACCAACGTCCTTCCCCCATCTCTACCATAATACCACCGTGACTGCTATATTTCTGCGCGTTTAAATTCACCAATCAACGTTAAAGTCGGCTGGTGGGTGCCCCTCTAGCCATCGTGTTGTGGTATTTTTGAATTACCAATATCGTCGTATAGCAGAATGTTGAGTGTACATGATTTTAATTTAAATTCTATTATGGTTTGGTCGATTTTATTTATTTTTATTTGAAGTGCACGATGTATTTTTCAGAAGTAAAAACGACTACAGTAGAAACCGGTTATAACGGACATCGGTTAAATTGCTGGGTGCAAAGTAGGAAGTGGGGGAAACGAAATCGATCACAGCGCACAACGTGGCAAAAAATAACACTTTGGGTGGACTAACTGTCATTTTTAATAGGCTCGTTTTAACTGAAAATAGAAAGGTCAACATGGTTAATCCCACTATAGGCTATGTGCTAGGGGGTGGAGTTAGAAATAATGTCGATGCGAGTGTTCGTGGTGAGCAATATTGTAAAATTATCCGCGCCAAAATTTGAGGTTATGCTGTCAATGTAAAATGTAAACGAATTATTTCTCTATTATACGTCATAATTAACCCTTTACTGCATTTTGATGCACCTGTGCAACAGCAAATAAATGTACCAATAAAAATCCTATTGCGTGTTCAAAATAACGGAAAACGAAAAATAATGCATATACAGGGTCCTCCAATAGTGTGTCCGGCATTGTTTTACGCCCAAACTATTGAAGATAGAGAGTTAGGATAAAAAATTTGTTATATATATTGACCCTAAAGAATTTCAGGAAAATATTTTCAACCCCCTAAAACCGCTCCTTGGGGGGTAGTTTGAGGGGTACATACCCGTTTCTCAGTTAAATCAAATGGAATGGTATATCAAAAAGTACATATTTGTAAAGATCATTAAAAAATAAGAAACTTTTGTAAAACAAAAATTTTCATACTTTCAATTGTTTAAAAAATATGGCGACTTGTTCTCAAATTTTAGGGTTTCACTAAAAGTGCTCTAATTTCATTAAAAATTAATGGAATTTTATTATTTTTTCAAATTTAGAAAGTGAAAATAATGAACTTTGTAAAGATGTATGATTATTTGTGATTTTGATAGTTTAAAGTGTCATACGCGATATATCAAAAATTCAAAAGTTCAACTAGGGATAATTCGAAATTTTCAAATACAACGGTATATCAATTAGTACTTTTTCTTAAAAAAGATATGTAAATAAACAACTTTTGTTAAGAAAATTTAAATTTTAAAATTATAATTTTAAAATTGAAAACTGAAAATTAAAATTTTTAATTTTATTTTTTTTTATCAAAAACTCTTTATTTACATATCTTCTTTAAGAAAAAGTACTAATTGATATACCATTGTATTTAAAAATTTTGAATTATCCCTAATTGAACTTTTCAATTTTTGGTATGTCGAGTATGACACTTTAAACTATTAAAATCTCAAATAATCATACATCTTTACAAAGTTCATTATTTTCACTTTCTAAATTTAAAATAATAATAAAATTCCATAAATATTTAACGAAATTAGAGCACTTTGAGTAAAACTCTAAAATTTGATAACAAGTCGCCATATTTTTTAAACAATTGAAAGTATGAAAATTTTTGTTTTACGAAAGTTTCTTATTTTTTCATTATCTTTACAAATATGTACTTTTTGATATACCATTCCATTTGATTTTACTGAGAAACGGGCATGTACCCCTCAAACTACCCCCCAAGGAGCGGTTTTAGGGGGTTGAAAATATTTTCCTGAAATTCTTTAGGGTCGATATATATAGTAAAATTTTTATCCTAACTCTCTATCTTCAATAGTTTGGGCGTAAAACAATGCCGGACGCACTATTGGAGGACCCTGTATAATAAACAATAATTAAACAAATAAACAATAATGGATTTTTTTGCATATTTTTTTCAAATTCTTTGCATCAAATTACATGAGACTTTGTTTGTTTATTTATTTTTTTTAATTGCGCAGTAAAGGGTTAAAGAGAAAAAGATACCCAAAATAAATAATTTTCACGTACCTTGTATGCTATACTATTTATATTATATGCAAACAGCTAAATTAAATGATATTTGTTTAATAAAAAATTTCACGGTATTAAACATATTAAACAATGATAAAAAGATAGTTGAATCCATTCAACCCTTCTCTATTACCCGCTAGCGGCGCTAATAGACTTTGTGCACATAGCTAATAGTAATAAATAATCGTCTAAAATGTATAAATTACGATATTTTATTTAAATTATTTGTTTGTTAGTACGTCAAAGTCCACCCAAGTTGCTACTAAAGTCCACCCGTTAGTTGGCGCTGTCATCGCACACGCTGCGAATACGACGTATCGGTTTTAACGACTCAGAATTAAAGTCCAACTGAATCCCATATAATTGAATTTTTACCGGTTATTACGACTATCCGCTTTTTACGATCATTATGACCGGTCCCTTCGATGTCGTTATAATCGGTTTCTATCACAGAACATTAAATATAATAGAAGGCTTATACAGGGCAAGCGATCGTGGCAGCACTTCTGGGCATTTTCTGGTCAACTCGTACAGTCAGTGTTCAGCTTTCGCGCAGATAATACAATTGACAATTGCTGTTTTTAAGTATTATATGTGAAAATATCGAATTAAATATGGCTAACTCTGTTATAATAACATGCCACAATCGAATTGTCTATGTTAACAAAGCGTATAGTGGGACAACTTTTCATATGTGAGCATTAATAATTTCAAATATTTTGTACGACATATTTAATATTATTGTTCTCTGCGCAAGAGGTACAGAACCGTATTTACTGTTCTGTGATATTCAAGTGTATATTATTTAAGTATTCTTAAATTATTTTTTAATCATTTTTTATTAGTGAATGATATTTTGAACTGTTACTTTTTTTAGTTGTTATTGTTTTTCACTACGTAAAAATTTCAATAAACGATATATTTCTTGGGTATAATAAACATTATTATTATAAAATTATAATCAGTCTTGTTAAAAAACTTGTGTTAATATTAGGTACGTACGTGGTAAAAGTATTATTATCATTATTTTAAGAAAACTATTGTTCCTACAAGTGATTCAATTCAATTATTATTATTATTATAAGAAAACTATATAGGCCTAGCACCAAACGACAATTCCTGTCATGAATAAAAAATAAAAAAAGAAAACTATATCATTCCTATGAGTGATTTATTTAAATTATTATTATTTTAAGAAAACTTTATTGTTCCTATAAGTGATTAATTTCGATTATTATTATTACTATTGCTGGTGTTATTATTATTATAATTTTTCTAATATTTATACACTCAAATCTCTAAACAACGTCCATTCTATTGACGTACACTTCGAGAAACAACTGACCAACCTCTCCATGTAACGACTTTTCCATATCCCTACCACAATACTACCGTGACTGCTATATTTCTGCGCGAAATTTAAATTCACCAATTAACGTTAAAGTCGGCACGATGGTGGGTGCCTCTCTAGCCTACGTTGTTACGAGATTCTGAATTACCGATACCTACGTTGTTCGGAGAGACGAGTGTACATATTTGCAAATAAATAACTTACAAATAATTGGAATAATATTTACTACTGAATACGACCCTGTTGCACAATTGACAGATGCCACAAGTGCGCATGCCAACGTTGCCGCTTTACACCCTTCACCACACCGAAAATCGGAGCAGTGTGTCCCTATGTTAAATTTAAGACATCAGCTTTCTATTATATTTAATGTTCTGTGGTTTCTATTATATTAATTTTGCTTCTTGTATCCAAAAGATAGGGGAACATATGTGTTCATTTTTGAAAGTAGAAAAAATGTGTTCTCCGATTTATTTATTTTTTTTACTTGTTGTTCGTATTTCTGTTCTCAATTATTTTTAATTCTATTTGTGTGAATATACCAGTTGTCCTTGCTATACTTTATTTATTATATATTTATTTTATACATATTAATGCTTTATTTATTTTTTCACATTTCTAACAAAGATTATAGAGATTAAAAAAAGAGATTGTCATGCCATTAAGAAGTATCTCTAAATATAAACAGAGATCAGTGCACTTTCGAACAAGAACGATTCATTTTACATTGCAGTTTAATGTGGGAAGAGGGGGGGGGGAGTATACAGAATGAGTCGAAAGTTTTTAATTAATATTTTTTAAATGGAAAAATTATATTTTTTTATGTTTAATTACTTAAGGGGGATAGCCACTGTGACGGGTAAAAATATTGTCGATGTTTTGGAATTTTTTTACAGATATAACTAATTATTTTTGAATCAGGTAATTTTATTAAGTATACATATATTCAACTTATTTAATATTAATTTTTATTGAAAAAAAATTAATATTTACAAAGTTATGAGCCTCGATGTGACGACCAAAAAAATTTTTTTCTCTATGGTTCACTCGAAATTTCGAGAAGAGTTATATGAAAAAAATAAATTAAAATTTTTATCAATATCTAGGTATATGAATGTATATAGCTGTCGTTGTACGTAACCGTTTTTTTTCACAAAATGGCGATCGTTTAACATTTTTTTTCATTTTTAAGACCATTTTTTTTATTAGAGCGGTTTTAAAAATAGTTATTATCAAAATTTCAAAAATCGGCTACGCGAAACGATAGCTACTATTATTACGAAAATTATATAAAAAAATATGAAATCGTTTCATTAGTGTCAACCAGGTCGAAAAATGTAATTTCGAGATAAATGTGTTTAATGTTTTTGTTATGTCATAATCGGCCGCGCTACCTCGACTCACTAAATTGACTGTAACTCCGTCAATTTTCGAAATTTAAACTCAATTTTTTGTATAAATAATTATGAATGTGTATACTTTAAAAAAAATGCAAGAAAAAATGTATTTTTTCCGTCATAGTGGCTTTCCCCTTAAAAATGGAACCGATAAATTTTTTTTTAAATATAATTCATGAAATCTCTTTATAGAGATCGATTTAACAATTTTTTGTTTCAGTAGCCATTTTTTTTTATTTTTAACTGAAAATGTCATTGATACGTATTTAAAATCGCTGACCTTTCTGTGTTCTTTACCGAATATAGTATAATAATGATAATATGCATATAAAAAGACATTCTATAAGAAAAGTCACGGTACTTTCTAAAACCATCTCACGGTCTGTATGAATGTTACACAAAACATTATCATAAACTGTGGAGATTCCGCACTTGAGCGTAATACAAACCAGGGCATTAAACCGGATGTTTGTGTAAAGATGTATTTTTGAATTGTTCAAATGTCAAAGAGATCAAGTCTATTGAAAAAGACCTGTATAATATACATTATTACAGTATGTCAAGTAAGAGCGTAGCGGCGATTATTCGCAGGAGATAAATCGTAATCATGTATATTTTTTTTCCAAGGTAGAGGGCACCCTTGCTATTTCCGCAGTATAAAAAATAATAGCTGTTTCTTCGATTTAGTATAATTTTGGCGAGTCAAAGAAGATGAGTTCTATTTACACTAAGCGTAACGAGGCTGTGTTTTTGTTTACACACCCATAGGACCTAAAATGTCACATGCAGTGGCCGCAAAATACATGAAAATATCACAGCAGTTCGTAACCAAGTGATTACACCAGTTTTTGGAGGTTATAAATGTCGATTACTTAATTAATCGGGGAGTGTTGGCAAAGTGTCGGATAAATTCGAAAAATGATTCCTTCTTTGTTTTCGAAAAATCCTAACATGACTTTGCGTGAAGATATCGAAAAATTAAGCAAAAAATATGTAAAAATATTTATCGAAACAATTCGTAGGCATTTATGCTATAATAACCTCAAATATCGGAGCACATTGTTAAAACCATTACTGAGCGAAAAACATGGAAATAGCAGAAATGCGTCGTCACTTTGGATTGGCTGTCTCAGTCACCCGATGCAAATCTTATTGAACATGTTTGGGCTTTAATCAAGCTTAAGCTTCGTAGGATCCGGCCCTGTAATTTGAATCAGCTCTCTCGACGAATTCGAAAAAAATTGAGGTCTTTTACGAAGAATATTGTCGAAATCATGCCGGATATGTCAGGCAATTATCGATACTGGGGGAAGCTGGACGTCTTATTGATAGGATTGCGAAAACGGCAAAGGTACCCTCTATGTTTAAAAAAAAGATACATGCTTACGATTTATCTCCTGCGAGTAATCGCCGCTACTTTCTTACTTGACATACTGTAACATAAGCAGTTTTTGTTATTTTTTGGGGTAAGCATTTTTGAATTTAACATAATGAGAGCAGGGTTGTCTTAAGACATTTTAACGCTCTTGATACCAAAAGCCAAAATATATATTTACCTACAAATAGATTACTCGTTCAATAGGGGTCATCGCAACCCTAGGTGTTTTTTTTTTATTATCCAAATTTTTTGTTTTTCTTAAAATATTTTTTACTCACGCCCGATTAAGTACGGTGGGTCACGCTCGTGACACGATTTAATATAAGGTATAAATTAAATTTTAAAATGTATTTTAAATATCAATTCAATGAAAAATTGATAATTGAATTGGAATTTAACAAAAAAAAATTGAATTGTAGATTTCGTTTAAATTTTGTTTATTTTATAGAAAATTACGTGAAAAGTTGAAATTTTCAAACCGCAGGTCTGTATCTCATAAAGTTCTCGAGATATGGTCTCTCAAAGTTTCATTTTTTTTTCAAAATTTTCGAGAAAAATGGCTCTAACTTTTCAACGTGTGGATGGATTTGATTTTTGTCGACGGATTTGGAATCAGCGTGTCAAAATCTATATAATGACGTATAATACATAAAAAAAAATCTTGAGTTTTGAAGTATTATACATGCCATTACAAAAATCAAATCCGTCCACACGTTCAAAAGTTACGATCATTTTTCTCAAAATTTTTAAAAAAAATTAAACTTTGAGAGGCCATATCTCCAGAACGTGATGAGATACAGATATGCGGTTTGAAAATTTCAACTTTTCACGTCATTATATAATAAACATACTTTTAACGAGATCTAAAATTCAAAATTTTTGGGTAATATTTCATGCATAAAATTTCAAATTTATCAAAAAATATCAATTTAAAAATATGAAAATAACAAAGAATAGCACAATTGTTTTTAAAATATTAAGATTTTATTATTATCTGTAAAAAATGATGATTTTTGCTTGTTTTGATTTTTTTCTGATAATAGTATATTGTGTAGCAAGGGCTGAAACAAGACGATTTCTGACTAGGGCGAGAGTTGACTGCCCGAGCGAAGCGAGGGCTGTCATCGCACTGGTCAGAAATCGTCTTGTTTCAGCCCGTGCTACACACGCTATTTTTCATATCACATGCATTGAAACAACGAGTTTTGATTTCTGTAACCAGTCGAAGTAAGACTATTTCAGCCAAATAACGCAGTAATATCTTATATACTATTTTAATAATAAAATAATTCAGAAATAAGATTCGCTTTTGTTTATTACAAATTCGATTCTGACAGATTTAAAAATTAATTGTATTGATTGAATTTTTAAAATTATATACGGTTTGTTTTGATGTTACTGTATCTGTCGTTGATAAATTAGATTCTTCAGTTTTTGTAGAGAAGCTCACAAAGTTGTCACTTTTAATTTTTTATAATTATTAATAAATAATAAATTAATGAATTTGCTAGTCAGGAATAACGTTGTTTCTGCCCTAGGGCAGAAACCAAGGTTAATAACCTTGGGCAGAAACAACGTTGTTTATTTGTTTCTGCTCGGTACAATCGCATTGGTCTGAAATTGGCTTGTTTCTACTGTCAAAACTGGGTTCAAAACTAGTTGTTTCTATGCATGTGATATGAAAATTTATTTATGTCACTTATCATGTATTCAAAATTAGAAATCCTATTTGAACCCGCATGTATCTAGCTTATAACATAACTCATGCCTACAGTGGCTTATATTATTTTCTGATATTCTGTTGTGTTATCTTACTTTTCATGTGGGTTTTATAATTAACAAGTATAATAGAAATTTTGATTAACGTGGGTGCAAATGTAGAAATCATTTTAATTAATTTGATAATAAAAAGTACGGAATAGAAATTAATTTCGTTGTATAACTAGCTATATTCCAAAAAAACTTTTTTTTATTAATTAATTTAAAGAATTACAAAAAAATATGAATCTAGAATAATTGAGTGTAAAACGATAAAGTTTATGGTTTCTTTTATTTCTTTATTATAATATAATAAAATTGTTCAACATTAAGATTTACCAATTAAAATTTTTGTCTAATTATGATATTAGAAATGTATACATCATACATAATTTTGTTCGATAAAATAATTCGTCACTCGTGAACGAATATGGTATAGAACATGCATCAACTTTTTTAATAGCGTTCGTGGTATAGATGAGTAGTTTCCGGATCCATCTTGTGACCGGTAAATTCACTGAAAATTAAACCGGAACTATCGAATCTTATACAATGCATATATGTACTTAATATTTACTTTACTACAAAACGATCGCGGAGGCGGCGACTTCATAGCTCATAAGATTGCGTGTTGTCCCTGCATGTATACAGCCTCACACACATGTAGTATACAGCGTATACAGGGCCTGTTGAATGTCTGAAGTAATTTTTTTACTATATACAGGGTGTCCCAGACCACCCGTCCACTATGTTTTATGCCCAAACTATTGAAGATAGAGTTTTATAAAAAAAGTTTTACTGTGTATATCGACCCTAAAGAATTTCAGGAAAATATTTTCAACCCCCTAAAACTGCGCTTTAGGGGGTAGTTTGGGGGATACATGCCCGTTTCTCAGTAAAATCAAATGGAACGGTATATTCAAAGGTACATAATTGTAAAGACCATAAAAAAGTAAGAAACTTTTGTAAAACAAAAGTATTTGCCAACCCACAATTTTTACGATTTTTTCAAAACAGGCTAATAATTTCGGTTCCTTTGTATAATACTATACTCCTAATCTCATTTCTTATTATTTCTACCAATTATGACATTAAAAATGTTTTGCCAAATATTTTAAGGCCATAAAACGGAAAAATGGGATTTCTTACGTATAGTCCACATAAGGATTTCAATAAGTTTCTAGCTAATCTAACTCGATCTGAAGTTTCAAAATAATATTTTTATAGTCTACTGGGTTCACTTAATAAATTATATTACATTCTTACTCCTTAATTTGAATATTCTATAAATCTAGCATCTTCAGTTGTAAAGTGTGAATTTTTGTGGTATCCATTGCAAATTATCTATTTTTATCTCGAAAATGGCAAAACGAAAGGAGTAAAGTAATAATGAAATTGCAAAACAATTGAAGATTTCAAGACGAATAATTGATTATAATGTGAATAAATCTAAAAACACGGAGTATCCGAGAATAAACGTTGTTCTAAACGTCCAAAAGCAGCATCTTCTGCAGAGGATCAATGAACCAAAACTACAAGCAAGTGAAATAAACTCATACCAGCTCCAAAAATAAACTTCCAAATAAATTACAATCGCCCAAATGAAGTTAAAGTAACCACGCTAAAAAGAAGGTTTCAAAAAAGTGGATTCCATGGAAGAGTGGCTATGAGGAAACCTCTACTTTGAGTGGCAAACAAGAAAAAAAACGTTTTCAATGAGCAAAATAACATGAAACATGGACAATTGAACAGTAGCAGAAAGTGTTAAGGAGTAATAAGTCGAAATACGAAGTGTTCGGTTCAAAAAGAAGTGTATTTGTCAGGAGGCCAATTAAAAAAAAGTATCTGGGCAACTAATTGCCCCAATAACCAAACACGGGGGATTGTATAAATAAAGTAAAAAATTGTATGTGAACACCTTTTTTAATTTTTAATAATACATCATTTATAAGACATATTTTTGCCTAGAATCGTCAAAATTTTGTTACTACTACATCCAGAAGATTTAAGACAATATTTATGAAACAATTTCTATTTGGTCGTAACCTCGCTCCGGACCTACTAATAGCTCATCCTGTACACACAGACAGACAGACACACGCGCATATCAGGTGCAAGAAGAGCGCCGCCTCTTGTTTGTAGGTTAGCGAGCTCAGTGTGTCGCCGTTACATCCGGACCCGTCAACTCGTCGTAGAGAGCTGAACCGAACAAGCGACCGCACTAGCGCTCGTACTGTGCTGCAGTCGACAACGCCACCTATTTATAACAATACCTATCCAACGCTACCTCGATCTCTGAACAATATATTTAAACGTGCAATTTTAGCGGCAACATCCGTATACTGTTTGTTGTAATGTAATTGTATTATTTGTTATAGGCAGTATATAGTGTGCTGTGGATGTTTCAAGTGTTTTTTAGTGTTTGTTTATTAGTTTGTGTTATGTGGTTGTAAAGTGTTAATAATTAAAAGTGCTCGTTGTTGATAAATATTTTATTGGATGTCCTCGTGTATGGTTTTATATGTAAGATATATATTATTGTAATGTATTTAAGGTGGTATTGTTGGTGGGGTCAGGGTTGCCAATTGTTTTTTTTTGTAAAATCTAATTTGATTTTTTTATAGTCAAAAAAAACCTTGAAAATTCTGATAATATTAATCATAGTAATAGAAAATATTGTTTTTAATTAAAGTATAGATATGGGGGGACACTTCCCTCCCAGGGATAATAGAATAGGATGTAATTTTTAGTTAAAAAAATCGGCAATTAAGTTTTTTGTAATGTTATGTGGGACATATGAAAAAAAATTATTATGGTAACCTAACCTAGTTATTTTTTTACATAATCCCCCTCCCCTCTCTACGGGAACTTTTCTCTGGGCGCCCCTGAATATAACGTTGTAAATAATATATTTTAAAAATAAGAACCATGTCAATTAATTTAATTTTTAGACATATTGGTAGAATTTGTTCGTTATTAAACTTAAAATATTTTTCAAAGATATCATACATAATTTTAAAATTGTATAATAATTACTTTTATCAAAAATTGTATTGATCCAATGACCCTTACTTAAGATTTTTTTTTCTAAATCCAAAATAGTTTAATAGGGATTTCATTGAGCCTAATACTTCGATAGTCCTTAATAAAGTTGGCAACCCTGTTTGTAATAAGGAGCAGGATGTAATATAGCCATGGATATAATTTGTATAGTTGGTTTTATTAAATCATAAAATTTATATTAAGTTCTGTAATAGGTAATTTCGATTCAATGTTTTATAGATAGTTGGACTGATATCTTCTTTATTTGATTAATTTTTTGGAACTTCCTATTACTTTATAAAACGAGTGCAGTTTAATTTGAACCAATTGTGGTAGAGCCTTATAAGATGCTTTTCGAATTTCAGATAAAATAATTTAGTAAAATAAATACATTCTTTTCTTTTTAAATTTAATCTACTTTAAACACTTTCTCTGTACATTTATTTAAAAATAACCTGTCGAGAAATTTTTACTTTCTAAGTAGTAAAAATATATAAATTACAAGATTTTATGTTGATATCTAAAAGTCTGGACTCCTAAAGATAAGGCACGTTTTTAAATGATAGTTACGAAAAAATGTTTAACTGCAAAAAATACTAACATGGTATTACTCTCATGGGTATTAATTTTTAATAAAAAAAAGTACATTAGAAATCGGTTATAACGACATCGAAGGGACCATTCATATACAGGGTGATTCAACACTGTCGTGCCAAACTTGAACAGTAGATTGAAAAAAATATTTTAAGCAAAAAACTTCCAATAAACATGTGTCCAGAAATTATTCCTTAGGAAACTACAGGTATCCTAAAATTTTACTAAAAATGAGTTTTAATTTAATATCTAGAGAACCCTTTGTGATAGAATTATGAAATTTAGTATTTGGTTTAGTAATAATAAGTGTTATCTATTTCTAATATTAACCAATTATATTTTAGACCAGGGCTGTATGGGGCCAGTGGGCCCATCGATTTTTATCTAGTATTTGTTTGTTCGTTAATTTTTTTCCTGAGTTGGTACAACAATAAGATTATATGACACTAAATACATAAAAACATACTTTGCTTGCTTATCATAGGATAAACCGTTTTCGAGAAATATCGATGGAAAAGAAAGCATGCAGAATTTAACTTAATACGGATGCTTGAAATTGCAAAAAATAAATTTATATTCTTGCTCCATGATAAAAAATAAGACAAAAAGTTAATATAAATATACCTCCGAAAATTCATCCATATCAACAAATAGCCATTTTTAGTTTGTTTTTTTAGTCATGTTAATAAAGTACATGTAATAGTAATAGAACTGGCTATAGATCTTACAGGATTCATATTAGGGGGTTTATTTATATGAACTTTATTCTTACTTTTAACCATTGAAAAAGAATATAAATTTATTTTTTGCAATTTCAAGCACTCGTATTAAGTTAAATTCTGCATGCTTTCTTTTCCATCGATATTTCTCGAAAACGGTTTATCCTATGATAAGCAAGCAAAGTATGTTTTTGTGTATTTTGTGTCATATAATCTTATTGTTGTACCAACTCAGGAAAAAAATTAACGAACAAACAAATACTAGATAAAAATCGATGGGCCCACTGGCCCCATACAACCCTGGTCTAAAATATAATTGATTAATATTAGAAATCGATAACACTTATTATTACTAAACCAAATACTAAATTTCATAATTCTATAACAAAGGGTTCTCTAGATATTAAATTAAAACTCATTTTTAGTAAAATCTTTGGATACCTGTAGTTCCCTAAGGAATAATTTCCGGGCACATGTTTATTGGAAGTTTTTTGCTTAAAATATTTTTCTCAATCTACTGTTCAAGTTTGGCACGACAGTGCTGAATCATCCTGTATAGTCGTAAAAGCCGATAGACGCGACTCTTATTTTGAGTCGTTAAAATCGATATTTTGTCATTATAATCAGTTTCGACTGTATATTTAAAAAATATAAGTCAAAATTACTTTAGTTACTACATAATTTTTATCTAAAAAGTTAAATGTAAAAAATGCAGTCAATTTTAATCCAATTCGTAAATTCGTACATTCTTAGCATAATAATAACTGATTTTGCTTTTTCAAAATAAAAACAACAAATAACTGTATTTCCCAATAATAATAATAATAAAAATATTATCTTCTGTCTTCATACGAGGTCACTTAAATTATACACGTGTTTCGACTTCCCAAGAAGTCACCATCAGGAGCTTAATAGTACGTCTCATGAGTAACCTTAAATACTATATCTCTAGCTTCACTCAAATCTCTAAACGACGACCATCCTATTAACGTACGCTCCGAGAAAGGATTGGCTAACCGCTCCATGTACCGACCTTCCCCTATTCCTACCACAATACTACCGTGATAGCTATATTTCTGCGCGAAATTTAAATTCACCAATTAACGTTAATGTCGGTACGGTGGTGGGTTCCCCTCTAGCTGACGTTGTTAAGAGATTTTGAATTACCGATGCCTACGTTGTTCGGAGCGACGAGTGTATTTCATATTTCAAATGTAATAATGTTTATAAAAGCATTCACGATGCTTTTAAACTCTCAACTTTATCCTTGTATTATACTAGATCCGTATTTCTCTACTTTTAGATTAGATCTTTGTAACCAAGCGAAGTTCAAATGTTATTTAAACATTTCTGCTGTTGTATATCACGGTTATTTATCAGTTATATGTATAGATATTTACTGTATGTTTTGTTTTTAGTATTAGTGTCTAGGATATGTTCTCAATAATTACATTAAACGTAAATGTTATGACTCTTTTTATGGTCTTGACCAAAATTTCGCGTGTATTTAACCTGAATTTATATAGAAGCAATTAATTTTTATTGGTGTTATTTTTGGATGTTATGAGCCCCATTATATAACTGGTGTAGTAGATAAATGATTTATTTATTTTTAAGGAGGGATCCTGCTTTATGAGGTCAAAACAAAGCGTTTTTTGGGGATTTTTTTTATGACAGAAAAAAATAAGCAAGTGTAGCGAACTTTTCAGATTATTTTATTGCATATTGGAACGTTAAAAAAAATTTTTAAGACAAAAATATTCAAACGTAGCGAATTTATATGCAGATTTGTGCAACGCCTTATGCGGCGTTTACACCGAAAAAACAAAACAGAAACATCGTGTCTTTAAAATACTTCGTATTTAAAAATGTATAGAGTTTATTGCTTTTTGGTCATAAAAACATCGTGTTTCTGTTTTGTTTTCTTGGTGTAAACGCTGCATTACAATCGCAGTCTCCAATCGGCGGGAAAGATGAAACTCGTAATTTTTGTCTGAGACAAAAAAAAAACAAAGTAAATTTTAATGTTTATATATTTTTCTTCTAGGTGAACTAAGAAAAAGCCAAAAAAATTGTAAAATTAAAAAAAACAGGTTTCAAAAAAAATATGCTTTTTGCAA
This sequence comes from Sialis lutaria, assembly GCA_949319165.1. Classification (NCBI taxonomy): domain Eukaryota; kingdom Metazoa; phylum Arthropoda; class Insecta; order Megaloptera; family Sialidae; genus Sialis; species Sialis lutaria. The sequence goes on from OX439244.1 coordinate 5,549,850, forward strand.
GAAAATAAATCATTTCAACTTGCTAAAAAAGTTGTTTATAATTTTTTTGTCATGAATCTTTTTAGTTCAAATAGAAGAAAATTTAAAACTGAATGACAACAAGCTTTGGTTCATTTTGATTGGTCGTTTAGTTTTCTTGCAATCACGCCCGCCAATTTAGAAAAATTATAAAAATTAAAACTTGAGAAAACGCGTTTTAAAGTTATACGGTTCACGTATAGATACAGGGCCGGATTTACAAATTTGCCGCCCGTAGGCAGTTACGAAAATTGCCGCCCTTTTCATGGAATAAAAATAAAAAAGTGAATATTTTTCATATGAATTACCTTTTTTTTTTTCGTTGTCAAAAAAAATTTTTAGGTTATTTTTTCAAAATCTGCCGCCCCTAAATTTTTGCCGCTCTAGGCACGTGCCTACACTGCGTGCATGGTAAATCCAGACCTGTATAGATATCTTTGAAAATATTTCGAATTTGCCTATAAAACTTTACAGACATATTCTTAGATATATTAGGAAGAGATTGAAGCAATAAAAAAAAGATTTTTTTGAGACTCATAAAGCAGGATACCCCCTTAATGTATTTATTTTCAATTAAATATATTTTTCTACAAAAAGTCAAGTTTTCTCACGCTCTTGAAGATTTTTTCGTATATTCGGTATAAACAATGATGTAACAAGTATTTTTATATTGTATACATACAGTGATCGCATCTGAAAGGGATATTAAATCGTATAGAAGACATAAATATTATCTTGTGCCAATAACATCTTGAATAATAAGTAGCAAAAAATCAAGTTTTTTAATGTTATATAATGTAAACTGTATATACTTATACACAGTGACGTATTTAGAGGGGCTTAAGGGGATCAATCTCCCCCCCCCCCCATGAGTCTACGAAAATTATAAGATGAGTATAATATACATCTAACTAGTGAAGAATATAACCAATTTATGTACTTTGCACCACATAAAAGATGATACCTCCCCCCCCCCCCTTCGCAAAAAGTTATCTACGTCACTGATTATACATACGTATTTATTTACTTATATATTTTATTTTATATATAGATTTAGAGCATGAAAAAGAATTGACAGTATTATTTTAAAAAAATAATTAATACCCACCCGACCGACTGCTCTAAATATGTAAACACCTCATCCCCAATACACCGGCACTTCTCTTTATGGGCCCACCTTACCCCTGCATCACTGCTTTAATTCTATATAACAATGAAAATCTGATTAAAATCGGTTCAGTAATAATTTACTATTTTTTTTTAATGTTTTTAATGTCCCTGCTCAGCTCTTTGTTAGAATATTGTGATGATATCTAGCCGAAAGTAATTTATAAGGATTATATATCTAACAATGAAAGTCGCATTAAATTCGGTTCAGTAGTTTTAGAGTTTGAATTAAAAAAAAAATCTAAAAACTATCGAAATACTTGCCTGTAAAAAGACGTATAGATTCAAAACAGTTTAAATATTTATTTTTATGTAGGTATTACTTTGAATGGTTGATATGTACTACATTCAAAATCGTTTTACTGATACGGATATTTTGCCAGAGGCATCGTTCTTTTTTCATTCAAACTCAAATTTGCATTTCATAAATTAACTTTTCTCAGAAAAATGTATTTACTTTTACTTTCCATTTATATTTCTGTCCGTCTCGTATAAATATAATTCCAGTATTAAATTGAACTTTTAGACCAGTGACAATCAAACTTTGAAAATAAAACCATAAACATTTTTTTCATAATTTGAAGTTAGCGATAACATAGAACCTATAGATATTAGAAAATTAAAATATTTACATTAATTCTGCTAACTTACCATTTAGATCAGGGATTCCCAACGGGAAAATCATTCTTTTAAAAGGGGTCATGTAGGAAAAAGGTTGGGAACCTCTGTTTTAGACAAACTAACAACCAAATCATTGTTTTTTATAAAACATAATGAACTTAATTTAAATTTATAATTGTACAAAAAATTGATTATTTTCTAGTTATCTTTTTACGACTAAATTGCTAAACAGATCTTGATGAAATTTGACAGGGAGATAACTTGCATCCTGAGGAAGAACATAGTTTATAGTTTATACTTCTCAATATATTTCTTATGAAAATAGAACATAAACGATTCTTATCTCTAAACTAACAAAATATTACAATGACTTTATACAATTTCTAAAATAAACATTTTCCTTTCATTGTATTAAACATAATTCTATACATATGTAGGTATTTAAAATCATTATTTATACTAGAATATGTATTATGCACAATGCACGCACTATATACTTATAGGTACTAAGGGTGTTCTAAATGTTCTAAAACGATTCATTTCGTCAAATTAATTTATTTGTGTTTATATCTGCGTACACAGGTCGAAAGATTTACTTGAGCCAAGTAAACCTTGTTTTGTATATAACGAAAACAATATTTTCTTAAGATAAGAAATATATTCTTAAACCAACTATAGTATTCTTGAACGAAGAAATAATGTAGTTGGATTAAGAGTACTTTTCTTATATTAAGAAAATATTGTTTTCGTTATATACAAAACAAGATTTTCATGGTGCAATACAGTTTTTTGTGTGTATATTTGAAACATTCAATAACAATATTTAAAGAAAACGTGGGTCGAAGACAGTACTATAATTTCTACGTAAGACATTTTGCTATTAATGATTAGTGTTTTGTCTTTTTTTTATAAGGAAATGTGACGTCAACTGATCCTAATACGTATTAGTGATTCGTTGTAAACAGAAGTCGTTAAAAGAGAATTGATTTTTCAATCAGGGTCGGCCTTAATTAAATATCAATACCAATTATTTTAATTATATTATAACTTATTTGTATAATATGTAAATTACTATTTCATCTTTACTTATGGGTGTCGGTTGGATAGTATTATTAACTATTAACCTATTTAATAAATTTAAATTGGCAAAATAACTTAACAATGGAAACAAAAAACTTTAAAAGAAGTTATTCCTTGAAGAAAGAGGATTAGTTAAAATAATGTATATTAATCTTTTTTAGCCATTTTTAGCCAAACCTGTCGTTTAAGCGATTTTTTTAAAAATTAATTTGTGTATTATTTTTTGTAAATATAAAAAATCGAATTCGTATTGAGCATAATTTGCGTTGATATGAAGTATATTTAATAATATTGATTGATAAAATCAGAAAATGTGAGGTTTAACTAGTAGGTACTTATAGCAGAAATCGATTTGGGGTGTCTCTATATTATTTTATACATTTTTTATATGCAATATAAAAAAATTGGTAGTTTTTCTATTTTGTCTATGATTTAAAAACTATTGAACCGATTTTGAAGCAACTTTTACTGTTCGAAAGCTTACGATCATTTAATTAATTTAGGTTAAATGATAATCCCATTAAATATTATGACAGGCCTGTATTAAATATACAATATTAATATTTTGTAATAAAAATAGATAAATTAACTTAAAAAATAATTATGTCCGGTATCATAAAAGAGCCCACAAAATTTGCTAATTAGCAAGCACTCTCAAATGAGGTATTAATTTTGTGTTATTATCTATGAATGGAATTAAGAGCAGTGGTACTTCAACTCATTGTATCACAGTTGGCAACTCTGACCGTACAAAATAGTTTTCATAATATCACCACTGTTTTAATACCGTTGGTGTTTACATACAACTTGTCAAAGTCTTCATGAAACTCCAAGAGAACTGTCATATATGTTTGATACCTCATTTGAGAGTGCTTGTTAACTAAATTTTAATTAAATTTACTAGCTCCTTTATAATACCAAAGCATTAGTTGTGATATTTATGTAAAAGAATTAAAAAAGATTAAGGATTGATTTTTGTGCTGAATTTCGTCACATATTGTTATTATAAAACGATAATAAATATAAATATAGTTTACGAGCTATTGCGCTTTGATTGAAAAGGACAGACGGACGGACGTACGACAAAGTGAGATTAATAAGGTTTCTTTGGAACCCTAATAAAACTGTATAAATATTAAGATTTGATTATGGAAGAATCCGAGTGAATTTTATTCAATAAATAATAAAATTAACTTATTTATTTATACCTAAATCCCATAAATAAGAGAAAATCTATATTTAATTAAAAAGAGTAATAAAATTCAATACGTTCTAATGATTAAATCGTTAAATAAACAATAAATATAGCATAAAGCATATAATATTTAGAACCGGATCTGCGTTGGGAATTTCATTAAATATCGCAAACGTAATTTTAATAACGGCTTTATTGGGAGCCTTGGCAGCCTTACAACAAACACTGCTTCAAATTAGATAAGATCTTATTTCGATGATTTATGACACTATAATATTATTTATAGTATTTACGAGTTTTGCTGTACCAAGAAATTATTATATTGATTTGATCTGGTTTTTGCATTTTTGCGAACAATAAAAATATACTATGACATGTATGTTGATGTAATAATTATATTTTATTGCGTGATTTTTGATTTAAAGTTAACGGAACGAGTTTTTTTATTAATTTATTTCGTGACATATTTGGTGGGTTATGTAAGAAATATTTTTTGTTTATGCGTTGGTAGTATTTATCGAAATTTGACGTGTTTATGATTAAACAATGAAGACTAGATACAGGAGATACGGAACCTGGAGTGGACGTTTCACATTTTTCGGATCTCTGCGCAGAAGTAAGAAATTTACTTTGTCCGCAGTTACCACTCTGTACATTTACTAACCTTGCGGTACGCACACAACTATACGGTTGCGCAGTCATTACAGAGATGCTGAGTTTACTCTTCTGTCTCTATTCTTCATGGATTAAACCTATCCTTCTTTAGTCGTGGGAACAATAATATTAACTGGAATCAACTGTTTTAAAAATTCAATTTTAACTTGTTTTCTATAAAAAATAGTTCCAGTCTAAACAGAGAAATAACTCAATGTTATGAGTGTGTCAGTAGAGATAGCTTATACTCAGGTACTGTACTTCCTTGTCTAACGAGCTCTGATAGGCTGACAACAGTGTAAACCGACTCTCTATACTAAAAACATGGTGTGGTAACGATGAAAACAACTGAAACATATTTAGGTTAGATATTAGATAGGGTTGCCACAAGGTTAGTAAATGACTAGGTTCGCTTGCTTGTGACGTCACCATGAAGTTCTTTTCTACCTTCTTGATTTTTTTATTTATCTATGATTTTAACTGTCGTAATATTAAACACAAATCACAAATAATTATAATTAATATAATTAATATCATGTGTGAAGCTTCACTATACCAATAAATGAATAGCACAAACACAGAACACAATAATAAATCAATCACGATCAAATTTATATTATGACAGTTTAACAGCGTTGGCGACCATTTGAAATCTAGAAGGTTGAAAAGAACTTCATGGTGACGTCACAGACAAGTAAGTATACCTAGTCATTTACTTACCTTGGGGTTGCCAGAAGCTGAAGGTTAGAAAATAGGATTAGTTCATTAAAAAAAGAGGACAGATTGAAAATAAAAATAAAAAAGTTTAGTTATGTCGAATTAGATTTTTGATCTTGGAAACCTTTTTTAAGAAATTTACATTTTTAATTAAAATTTATTATTTACATTTTTAGTAATTTTGACGACCTTTTTAATGTAGTAAATTTCTTAAAAACCCCGGACACGTCTGAAAAATACCCCCGGACGTCCTTAAAAAGAGGACAGTTTCCGGAGAAAAGAGGACGGGTGGCAACTCTAAGGTTAGAGAATATTGGAAGTGTTGTATTACTTTTAACATCTCTATGGTTCTAGTATAATAATAGTGTCCGCTAGATAAATCAGTATGTTGGCAAGTTATTTAAAATACTTGTTTGAGTATGTCTGCGATGTCTTATAGTAGATCCTTTACGCGAGCTCTTCATTGTGTTAATCCCCTCGAAGTGTTGCTGTGAAGGTCGCGCGCATTGCCGACAATTATGCAATGAAGGATTTATTCATTATGAGATCTGAATATTTTTTGATTTAATTAGATATTTTGTTTCTTAGAAATTTTTGTTTTTGTTTTATTATTACGTATTTATTAACAATAGAAAAATAATTTGTGTTGATCGTAAAAGAGTTTTGACGAATATTAAAGAAGCTAGCAAATTTGCTAGCTAGTAAGCACTCTTAAATGAGTTGTCAAACTTATATGACAGTTCTCTTGGAGTTTCATAAAGACTTTGACAAGTTGTATGTATATAAAGACCCACGGTATTAAAACAGAGGTGATATTATCAAAATTATTTTGTACGGTCAGAGTCGCCAACTGTGTAACAATATTTTGAAGTATCACTGCTCTAAATTTCATAACAAATCCATAGATACTATCACAAAATTAATACCTCATTTGAGAGTACTTGCTAGCTAACAAATTTTGCTAGCCCCTTATTTATGATATCGGATATAAAATAGAAAATTAATTTATATAAAATATTATTAATCTAATTTCTTTTGGCATAAAACTAGATCTTTTTCGACAGTACTAAAGCAGTGGCGCAACCAGCAGGGAAAGGGGAGGATGGGGCCTGAATATTTCTTAAATAAGTTTAGGTTTAATATACAGTGTCTTACAATATAAGAGACCTCTGCGATCCCGTGTTGTTCTTGTCTTGGGAAGCCCTTTCGAACGTGCCCTCACTCAACCCCATGTACCATTTAAGATTTATTTTCTTCCCTTTCACAAAGATATGCAGATGGGTGTTTTTATGGTTAAATATCAGATTTGATGATTCCATTGTATCTTTATAAATTTCAATTCTATATTTTAAACCATTAAAAAGTTATTAAGGTGGCCCCAAACGCACTGTATAAAATATATTAATATTTTTGTTGATTTTTTTTCTATTATTTATAATAGAAACTGTTATAATTAATTTAGGAACCCTCAAAATGTTTAATTCTGTTGAAATCTCAAGTTCGATTTTTTTTCGTGATTACTATACTTATTATAAGTACGTATAAGAAAGTAAAAATCGATTAAAAATTTTATCAAAACCCACACGTGGGTGTTGCCGCACACAACTCAAAAAATACCCTTGTAGATCGATTCGTGAATCAATCCAACGAGATACATGAAGCCATATATGAAAAATTTTGAATGGGGGCGGGGGGTCATAACCGGAAAAATTTCTAAAATGGGCTAAACTAGTTCCACAGACCTACCATTTAGCGAAACCCCGAGGTCTCTAGGCTGTCAGAGGGTCGAGATCTCGCGGTGGAAGACAGACGGACGGACGGACGGAAAATCGTGGTTTCGCTAAAAATCGATTAAAAAAAAGTGTAGGTATAGATTTTATGTGACGTTATGCACGTAAGAAATAATTCTCAATGTACTTTACATGTACGTGCCTTTATATTTAAAGTAAAATAGTTTGAAATAATTCACTGTTCAATAATTCATCGACAAGCGCCCACTTTCACATTTTTGTTTGTGTTTTTTGTCGTTTTGCATACTAAAAGTTCATTTAATGCTTCGCAGATAATAATTTGTAACGCGAGTAACGAGTTGGAATCAGCAATTATTCCCATAAAGAACGTTGCTCATTTTTATTCGCCCGCAATAAATTTGTGGGAATTGTCGTAAATGTCTGATTGAATTTCTAACGAATATCTTTGTACGAATTTTTTGTTATTATTTTGGTCATAGCTTGTATGGATTGAAATTGAACATTTAGAAAAAGTTTTCCTGTTTGAAAAAATGTGTATTATTATGTTAATTTAGTCAGAGGCGTCGTTTGAATTAATATTATTTAAATAAATACGGGTAAAAAAAATTGTCAATGTTTGGGAATTTTTTTTACAGATATTACTAATTATTTTTGAATCAGGTAAAGGACGTTTTATTAAGTATATATTCAACTTATTTAATATCAATTTTTATTGAAAAATATTAAATATTTACAAAGTTACGAGCTTCGATGTGACGACCAAAAAAAATTTTTTTTTCTATGGTTGACTCGAAATTTCGAGAAGGGTTATATGAAAAAATTAAATAAAATTTTTATCAATATCTATATGAATGTAGCTATCGTTGCACGTAGCCGTTTTTTTATTTTATTTTTTCACAAAATGGCGATCGTTTGAAATTTTTTTTCATTTTTAAGACCTATTTATTTTTATTAGAGCGGTTTTAAAAATAGTAATTATCAAAATTTCAAAAATCGGCTACGTGCAACGATAGCTACTACAATTACGAAAATTATTTAAAAAAAAATGAAATCGGTTAATTAGTCTTTGAGGAATCGTGTCGACCAGGTCGAAAAATGTCATTTCGAGATAAATGTGTTTAATGTTTTGTTATGTCATAACCGGCCGTGCTACATCGTCTCACTAAATTGACTGTAACTCCGTCAATTTTTAAAATTTAAACTCAATTTTTTGTATACTATTTATGAATATGTATACTTTTAAAAAATGTAAGAAAAAAATTTTTTTCCGTCACAGTGGCTTTCCCCCTTAAAATAAATCGATCTATTTAAAAGTTTCAAAGCTTTCGCGGTTTTTATGCAGTTGATCGTTTCAGCTTCTAAATGATTCCTATAATAAAGGAGGGGTGGTATCAGGGTTAATATCGCCCCAACCCCCTATTCTGAAGACATACAATATCAGTTTCGATTTATTTTTAATAAATATGTATACAAGTTTTTTTTTAACATAAAATATATATTTTATTTTAATATTATTCATTAGAAAATAAAACTTTTTTTTACCTTAAAAAAGAGGCTCATTTTACTCTTTATTACCCGCTCCTTTATGGTAGCAATATTTTATTAAAACGGCAAAAGACTCTTTTTTAATTCATATAAGAATATTCTATAGTAATTTATTAAGTGCGGAAGGGGGGGGGGGGTATAGTTACGCCACTGAACCCTTCGTGTATTTAAAAAAAATACAAGTGAAATATTCAGGCAAGTCGTTTGCATTTGCGTCATAAAAATTCCAACCAATTTATAAAATTGTATTAAGAAAATGAGTACCTAATTAATCATCTACGTCAACGTGTTTTTTATTAAAGCGTCCTCTCTTAAATTGAATCACTGATTCCTTCAGTGAACTTAAAATTCACTGAAATTCAGTTACTAATTTCTATACCAGTTCTTACCATAGATATTTAATATAACTAATGGGCGACTGCATGCACTGATCATAGAATGGACTAAGCAATAGCCTCACAAAATTGACCTCTCTCTTTTCTGTAGGTCTGTTCTGTACACGATCCTTACAACAGCTCATTCGCTCCTGCAAACCTGTGACGTAACCAATTCTAAAAAGAGACAACTACAAGCTACTTTATCGCTTTGTCTCTCTCACACTGTTTCGCCAATATTTACTTCACAGATAGATAGGGAATGCTTACAATTAGTCCATTCCATAAGTCTATGGCACTGATAAAGATAGTTTTCGACGCACCCAGTTTTCTCTACCCTAAACATGTTTCAGTTATTTCCATGGTTACCACACCATTTCAATGTTTTTAGTATAGATAGTCGGTTTACGCTCTCAGCCAATCAGAGCTCGTTAGACAAGGAAGTGCGGTACCTGAGTATAACCTATCTCTACTGACACACACAGTCATTGACTTACATGGGCGTAGCCAGAATTGTATTTAGGGGGGGGCAAATTTTTTTTTATGTAACATATTTTAGTTTAAAAAAATCAGGTCAAAATTAATTTCCGTGGATCTTTTTATATTCACAGCACTTTAACAAAACAATTTTTTAAAGACTTCCCAGCGGATTATTTCCAAAATAACGAATTTTCAGAGAAAATTTGTCAGACAAAAGTTACATGGCTTTGAGGGGGCTATATATTGACAACATGTGTTGACCTTGAAAAGGTCACCATTATGGGTTTTTTAGGTTCTTTTTCAAATGTAAACCCATATTTTTTATTACAGATTCGTAATTAACTAGGGAAAATAAGTAACTTTTGTCTGAAATATTTTTTCTGAAAATGTTAATTTTGTATGATATGGAGCAAAACAAACAGTAATTTCTGGATTTTAAATAATTTTTTACTCGAAAACTACCAATTTATAAAAAAATATTACAAGAGAAAAGAAATGTTTAGATTTCGGCAAGAATTTTCAGAATTTTTTTTAAAGTAATTATTAATTAAAAAAAAATGTTTTTAAAGAAATTTTTCGAAATAAAAAAAAACGAATTAAAAATAAGTAAAAATTCTCCGATAATTCTTGTTGAAAACTAAGCACTTTTTGCTTCTTGCGATTATTTAAAAAAACAATAGTTTTCAAGTAAAAAATTATTTAAAATCCAGAAATTACTGTTTGTTTTGCTCCATATCATACAAAATTGACATTTTCAGAAAAAAGTTACTTATTTTTTCTAATTAATTACGAATCTGTAACAAAAATATGGGTTTACATTTGAAAAAGAAAAGTTGAACCTAAAAAACCCATAATAGTGACCTTTTCAAAGTCAACACATGTTGTCAATATTTAGCCCCCTCAAATCCATGAAACTTTTGTCTGACAAATTTTCTCTTCTATTGGAAATAATCCGCTGGAAAGTCTTAAAAAAAAACACCCGGTATGGTCTTTATTAGTTGTTTTTATTTTATTTTTAATTTTCCCTGAAATTTTAGTTTACATGTAAAAACAAAAGATTGTGATTAAAAAAAACTTTGATATAAGATTTTCTGGATCCAAAATATAAAATTACGTTCAAAAATCCAATGGACATCATAGAAATCTAGAAATATCCCTGTTTAGACAATGTACTGATTTACTTATTACTTTTTGTCCACAAGCTAGGGGGGGGGGGGGCAAGCGCCCCCCCCTGCCCCACCCTGGCTACGCCCATGTTGACTTATATTACATATCTATGATTCTCACTGATCAACCAGTGAATTCCACTGATTTGTTCAGTGACTATTCACTGATTCAATTTTAGATAGTATGTAAAAAATGTTATACATTAAGAAAATTTTAAAATTAAGAATATTAAGATCTAGGGCTATATTTAAAAAAATTACTAATGACGCCACTGATAATAATACCATATGATTAGAGAATACAAAACGAGGAAGTTTCAAAAAATAAAATATGAGCAACGAAGTCTTGCATTTTAATTATCACATAACAACTAAATTTGCATTTTATATCCATGGTATTTACTTACTCGTCAATAAGATTTATTGATTTAGCATTGAAATCAATACATTCATATTAATATTCGAGAAAAATGTTACTTACTAAACTATTAAACTCTATTTTCATTTGTTGTTAAAAATTTTAAAAAATATTTTTGTTACAATAGCTTAATCTACACCAGTAAAAATAATAATAATAAAAAATATTTAAAAAAATTATCTCAAATATGACATTGAAAAAAACATTTTTTTTTAAACATGGAATGTATTGGTCGCTAAATCTTCTCAATACGACTCTGTATTAAATCATAAAATATATTTTCAGAACCTAATGAGGGATTGGAATGACATACACTGAAATGTAATCGAATAAAATTACGTTAAAAAAATGAAAAGTGAAGATGTATGAAATGACTTATCTCATTTAAAAATTATACTTCTGTGATATTTGAACTATTCATTATTTATTTATTTATTTATTTATTAAACTAGTGTTTAAATTATAATAATAAATTAAATAAGTACATAATAATGCAAGAGTGATGGGAAATGAAGTATGCGAATTTTGACCAGCATTTGCAATGACTGTTTCAAAAGAGGTAAGAACCTAAAACCTTGGGTTATTTCTAATAAAATTATGATATCTTTAATGCAAAATTTACTAGCTAGCAAGCACTCTCAAATGAGGTATTAATTTTGTGATATTATCTATGGATTTGCTATGGAATTTAGAGCAGTTCAATTCAACTAATTGTAATACAGTTGGCGACTCTGACCGTACAAAATAATTTTCATAATATCACCACTGTTGGTGTTTACATACAATGCTTGTGCGAAACTTGTCAAAGTCTTCATGAAACTCCAAGAGAACTGTCATATAAGTTTCATACCTCATTTGAGAGTGTATGCTAGTTACTTTATAGTCCAGAGCATTTAGACGAAAAATAGCTGTAACTAGGAAAAAATTCGCATAGAGCTGAATTTTTGTATACACTTTCTTTTTGTCTTCATACATAATATGCCAAAAGTCCCCATCGATCCCTTGTGAGCATACTTTTTTATAGCCCTCAAAAGGTGCTAATAATTAGTTTTATGTAAATATCTCTGTATTTATAGATTTTACGATAGTAAAAGTCATATAACAATGGGAAGACTAGAAAATTCTCTACAAAATAGGTTATTCATAGTTTTTCTTACGAACTATAATTTTCACGGAAACTGGATGCAAAGGTGACGACTTAAGCAAATACTACTAACAAAAGAAATGTAGAATTTTTGACTAATGTATATATTATGCCGAATGTGCGAGGTTCCAAATTTTGTCAATAGTTAGAGTATACCGACATGTGTATTTCCTGAAAACTCTCTAGCAAAGTAGGCCCCGGAACATTCCCATCGAAGGCCCCAAATTTTTGTTATATACGGATTTTGTGAACAGCTGTATCTAGTGAACGGAATGTCCGATCAATATCTTTTTTCACATTTTAGACAGATAATTTAATCTTCTACAACCTTTTTATTAATATTTTATTCAAATTAAATTGTATGCCTTTCAAAATTGCGGTGAAACTAAAAAAAATATATTTTTTTAAGAAAAATTTTAAGTTTGGCCGCCATTTTGAAAACAATTCGTTAATTTTTAGTTAAAATACTATCAAAATGTTTGTAAAAAATAATTAACTGTCTTATATGTGAAAGACGATATTGATCGGACATTCCGTATATTAGATACAGTCTATTTATAAAATCCTTATACAACGATATTTTGGGTTATTCGATGAGGGTGTTCCGGGGCCTACGTTACTAGGGAGTTTGCAGAAAATATACATCTTTGTATGTTCTAACTACTGACAAAATTTGGCACCTCACACATTTGTCATAATATTTACAATAGCCAAAAAGTATATGTTATATTAATATAATATAGGAATGAATATTGATTAAAATATTTTTGGGAATTTTTTGACAAAAAAGTATAAAACTTTTTACTATAGATTTTTTGTATTTACTTTTATATAAGTTTAAACAAGTTATACAAATAAAAAAAAGTAATAATAATAAGTAATTATTACGCTTGTACATGAACCACGTACAACGTGAAAAAAACGTCTCCAAATGATTGCCATGATTATAGCTTTTCTGTTCATCCGAAAAAACAAAACCAATAAATTTCTTTATCTATATAAGTGTGGCTATAGCGGGTGGCAAAAAATTTAAAAAAAAATTGAAAATTAAAAAAATGGCGGTGTTTAGAAAAGTGTCTATAGAATTTTCGTTACTATTTTTTTCAATCTTTCATTGCCCGTAAAACAAAAATATTTGATTTACTCAATTCTGTTACAGATAGTAATAGCTTGTGTACACAGAAAATTTGAAGTCAATCGGTTCAGTAGATCTTGAGTTATTATGGCAGCCAATTTCAGTTTTTAATTTCGAGAAAAACGCGTTCAAAGTTTACGTATAGTTGGCTATTCAATGTTACATATCTCTTTCAATCCACTATAACTTCGTCAATTTTGGGAATTTGGGTTTAGGGTTTTGTACATATCTTTTTTGAACTCCTATTTATTAAAAAAATGCAAAAAAATAAAATCGATATTTTACATTTTTAGACTAGAATACCCCCATACTACGTGAAAACAATTACTTGTACGAAAAAAGGTATGAGATCTTTGTTGTAGATAATTTTCTAATCTTTCTATTTGATAATGACTATTTTAGTCATAGAGACAATATATACAGAGATATCTAGCTAAAACTAATTGTTAGCACCTTGTGTGGGCTGTAAAAAAGTATGCTCACAGGGGATCGATGGGGACTTTTGGTAACTTATTTATAAAGGCAAAACGAAGGTGTATACAAAAATTTAGCTTTATGCGAATTTATTCCTAGTGAAAACCTAAAGTTACTGGACCTAATTCGTTATACGAAACTGTTATTGAAACAAATATTCTTTTAACTACAATTACCTCAGGTTGCATAATACAAAATAATTCACGATTAGTTAATCAGTTGTTTTCAAAGCATTATTACGTCAATTCCATAGGTGGGCATTAACTCGTTAATCCGTTAATCGTTAATTAACGAAGTTAACAAAATGGTTAACGGATTAACTTTTAAGTTAACTCAAAAAAATGTTAACACTTTTGTAAACTTCCATTAACTTTAGTCCGTTACATTGGTTGTTTGATGAAAAGTACATAACAAGGTTGTCGAAATAGCTAAAAAAAAGTCTACAAACATTTTGGATAATTAACTTTTTAACGGATTAACTTTAACTTTCGTTAAATTTTCGAATTTTTGGTTAACTTTAACTTCCGTTACATTTTCGGAATTTTAACGCTTTAACGGTTAACTTTTTTATTAACGGATTAACGATTAACGAAGTTAACTTTTCGATTAACTGTGCCCACCTATGGTCAATTCTAAAAAAAACAATCACGGTTATGATACATATAATAAGGTACAAAATTGTCATATTTAGTGAATTGTTCATTTACAAATTGAGAATAAATTTAGAATAAACATTAATCATGGATTGAAAACAACTGATTAACTAATCGTGAATTATTTTGCTTTGTGCAACCCGAGGTTAAACTAATAAAAATTCAACACTAATTCTTTTGACTTTTGTGAATTAGATAAAATGTTTATAATACCCCGTGCTTGTTGCTTTTGTTTATACATGTATTCATGTTGTAGACTCTAATAGATATTACATTGTTTAAATTAGGATAGAAAACAAATTAACAATGATTTTCACGTAGCTGATTTAAAAAAAAATAATGCTTCGTCATTGTCCTCGGTTAGTGTGCTCTTTAAATACTAATTATTATTTAACGAATGCATTTCTTTTTTGTTCAATTCTTAAGCTTGTATTTAACTTAAGTAATAATACATACATTTATTATTTATTTAATATATTTATAGTAGGTTGATAATTGATACATTCATACATGATAGCGAATTTTCCATCAGTGATTAGAAATTAGAAGTAGTTTTTCCGGGTATTAGCATGTCTTTTAATATATTACCTAACGTTTTACCCAACTTGTCATTGACTTCTTCAAGGCTAAAGTTAAACTTCTTTAAAACTTTATACGGTTTAACCAAAAATACAAATTAATAAAGATGACAGCATCTTATTTCTTTGAATTTTATTGTACCTACTTATTGACGTCTCTATAGAAAATAATATTTTAAACTGTCGATAGAACATACTATTTTAAATCTAAAATAGTACAATAAAACTTCAGATATTGAATAATTTTATAATTAAAAAAAATATTTTAAGATAGTTGCTAACTTTACGGAGTACATTTTTGCGGAGCACATTGGTTTCAATGTTTACTAAGTTGTTAATCAGTTAATATATAATATTTATATACATACAGAACAAAAATATCTTGTGATTTGATTTTCCAAAAAAACCTGTTCGTTGTCGTATTTCTTTTAGTGATTGAACGTTCTCTAAAAGTCAATTTATAAAGTAAATATTTACGAATATAATTTTATTTGCAGAGTTATGTGGACAGCACGTCGTGGTGCATTAGCAATAACGACAGTGGAGGGGTCGATGACAGCGGGGGTGTGCTTGGCGGGGGCGAGGAAGATTCGAGCTACGACTCGGACGGGCCGGATGCGGGCGATAGCACCGGGCACCCATCTGCATCGCGCACGACTAGCGACACCCTCGCCGCGGAGTACGCCGAGTATGTGCAGCAGTATCACCATCATCAGCAGCAACAGATTCCAGGTAAAACAGTTGTTCAGTCGCAAATGGCTGATTTTTATGGGTGAGTGCAATCACCGCAAAAAGAGAGCATATATGTAGATATCAAATTTTATAAAAATATCTATCGGACGGTTTAACAAATACAGTGATGCCTCACACAACGAACTTTATTTTCGTTCATTACGCGACTCACACAACGAACCTCGCTTCACACAACTAACTGCATCGTATTTCATATTGCCGCTTGAACGCTCCTATGTATCACGAAGTCGTCCGAACTTCCAAGGTCGCACGCAGTCGATACTCAAACTTGCACGAACGCGCGTCAGTCGTTCTTTTCTGCGCTTAACTCACACACGTGCTTGTTTTAATAAATGTAATTTTGTGTGTGCGGATTTGACCCTGCAAACCTCGGTAGACTCTCCTAAATCTGAGTCTCACTAAAAAATAAAAAACGTGTGTACAATATTTTTTATGTTACAGAACGAATTAAAATTTTTAACATGTATTGTTATGGGAAAACGCGTTTCACTAACGAACTTTTCGCATAACGAACTTTCTCCTGGAACTAATTATGTTCGTTATGCGAGCCATCACTGTCCATATTTTCTTTATTAATGTTTTAAAATCGGTAATTTCTATTTTCAGGCGGTACGTCAACTAGCCCGACATCTCCAGGATACGCGGCGCGTGTCGAGTTCGCGCTCAAGCTGGGGTACACGGAGCGGCTGGTGCAGGCGGCGTTGCAGAAGCTCGGCCCATCGCCCGGGAACAACGAGCTCCTCGCTGAGCTGATCAAGCTAGGCGCGCGGGCGGGTCCGCTCGATCCAGCCACTCCGCCAGCATCACCGCCGGCTGGAGCTGCACCGGGTGACGACGCGAACGTACCCGATGCCGGCGCCTTGTATGACGATGGTGGTGTCAATGTGCCAACCGCAGGGAAACTTAGGTCTATTGTTATCGATGGCAGTAATGTTGCTATGAGGTTAGTATAATTTTTAAGGTACAATATACTTAAATATTGATAATCTAATATTTAATTTTTGTTTTCAGTCACGGTAATAAAGAAGTATTTTCATGTCGAGGTATTAAAATTTGCGTGGACTGGTTTCGATCGCGCGGACATCGCGAAATAACAGTGTTCGTTCCGAAGTGGAGAAAAGAATCACCGCGTCCTGACAATCCCATCACCGGCCAAGATATACTCAACGAGCTGGAGAAAGAAAGACTACTAGTGTACACGCCGAGTAGACTGATCGGCGGCAAGCGCATGGTCTGTTACGACGACAGATACATCTTACGTCTCGCCGCCGAAACGGACGGCATTGTCGTAAGTAACGATAATTACAGAGATTTAGCGCAAGAGACTCCCGAGTACAGACGTGTCGTTGAAGAGCGTATACTGATGTACTCGTTTGTGAATGACCGCTTCATGCCACCGGACGACCCGTTAGGAAGGGCGGGACCGACGTTAGACAATTTCCTGAGAGCACAACCAAGACCGCCGCCTCTCTGTCCGTACGGGAAGAAGTGTACTTATGGTAATAAGTGTAAGTTCCACCATCCTGAGCGTGGACCGTTACCGCACAAAACGGTAACGGAAAGATTGAGCGAACACGCGCAAAGACATTACTTACAGGCCAGTACTAGATTGCAAGGGAAGTCTCTTAGTTTACCTTTACCTCAATCTGACGATGCAAGAAAGACTCCTTTAAGTCGTACGAGATCGAACGTGCCAACGGTATCAGAAACGGCGCCTGTGAATGAGTCAGTCAATCTGCACAGAAAACTACAGAGACAGTTATCGCTAAATCCCGGAGGTGATTCTAGATTATACGGTTTGAAATGCTACCCCGGTCCCCCTCCTGCGTATAACAACTCGATGTTGGGTAATGTACAACACAGACCTTTAGGAAGACACAGTTCAGCCGGAAGTCGTGTAACAACTCCTTCTGCGACTGCCTCGGCTTGGGACTTGCACCAGCACGTTACTAGAATAGCTTCGGCTCCTGGTCCACCTCCAACGATCGTGCAGAGACCTATGCACCGTATGTCTTCAGCGTCCGATCCGCAAATCAATCTGTGTGCCCCAAACCCTAACCAGTCGTGGCCCAAGTGTTATATGCAGCCGCACGTGCTCGCGCAACATTACGCGTCGAGTACTGAAGACGCTAGACGCAGACTGCATTATCATTTGGCCGCTATTTTTCCCGAGGAGCAAGTCACGCAAGTGATGAATCTTTACCCGGATGAAACGAACGCACAGAAGATTTGCGCCGCTATTTTGTCGATGTTTCCGAAAGCTTGATCTGTCATTGGTCGATGTATGAATTCACTCTTGAGGTTAACTTGATGTTAATTACAGAGATGTTAGTTCAGTTTCACAAGCCGTATCGATGTTCTTTATTAATTGTTACGTATTACTGCCGTCGTGTACAGGTGATTATAAAGTATTTTGCGAGATGAATATTTTTAATGCGTTTATGAGAAAAACAAGGACTATTTCATATTTATTTATTTCAATGTGTTTTAATATTCGAAGGATGAGTTATTTATCTGGGTAATCGCGAATGACTTGAAAAATAAGCATTTTTAAGAAAATTTTTTCATCGTTTGAAGGCCCCAATCTACTGGATTAGTCAAATTTGATTTTTAAATGGAAATTTATATTTTTTATATTTTCATATTTTATATAAAAAAAAAACTTTTATAAGAAATTTATTTTTCTCAGACTTGATTTTTTTTGCTTTTTTCGCGTTAAAGTAAGCATTTTTGATCTCATGAAATTTTTCTATAAAATGGATATCGTACAAGATAAAAAATCTTGAAATTTGGAAAAAAAATTTTTTCTATTTTTCGTAAGCCTAGAAAAAAAATCGTTTTTTAGGACTGACAAACGATGAAGCATTAAAAATTCTTATTTTTCAAATTATTCGAGTAGGCCATGGTAAATAAATGACACGGTAAAATATTTTTCCTCGCCTTGTATACGTCGGCAGCATTATTCCGTCAGATTGGGCATTGTTTTGATTGTTATGTGCATAAAATAATTCCTATGATTCATATTATGATATGAAGATAATAGAGAGAAATATATATATAACTTATGTTAGCAGTGGTACTCAAACATAAATTATTTTGATCCCAACATATTGTAATCTTCATATTGAAGTGACAGTACCAGTACAGTTTGAAATTGTAAAACATATTTAGTATTAATACGTTGACTCGGATGTTGTATGTCGGCTTTCAAAGGAAGGTTTGCATTGTGCGTAACCGCACTGTTTGATACTGTGTATCAAAGAAAATGTAACATTTACAGTTTGTCGTTACTTAATATTATTGTTCAAATCTGTTTTAATTTGTTTCCGACTTGAAACAGTATTTGAATTTGTATATTTGTGGCAAGTGATTAATTAAAAGTCATATGTGAACGGAACTTAGGTAATAGTTTTAAATACAATCAAACTTATAATATTATAAATAAAATGATTTAAATCCAAAAGTAGGGTCAATATTTGAAACATCGTACAGTAAATTTCTGTTATTGCGATCAATTTAGTTACCATTTTTTAAATGTTCCATAAAATATGTAGATAAAATTTTTAAATTATTGGAACATGAGAACATTGTAAATGCTCAAATGAGTCAGTGAAGAGAGTGAGGTATATACCCAAAAACATGAGAAATATGAAACAACTAGCCTTTTACTTGTCTATCTTTATCTAGTGTCAAAACAGCTTTTTTAAGGTTAAGTTTTTAAAAATACATATTTAACAGCATATTTAAACAGAGAATTACTCTTATGCCCGGTATTGTAAAGGAGTTAACAAAAGTTAGCTAAGTATTCAAATGAAGTATCAAACTTATATGACAGTTCTCTTGAAATGTTTGACAAGTTTCTCGCACGCAGGGTAAGTAAAACAGTGATTACCTACATGAAAATTATCTTATGCACTGTGTTATAATAATAAGTTAAAGTATCACAATCAAATTCATAGATAATATCACAGAATTAATACCCCGTTGAAAGTATTTGTTAGCTCCTTTATAATATGGGACATTAATCCTCCATCAACATAGATCTCTTTGTGAAAGTCGTAAATCATTAGATGTTGTTTTCGACATATTTTGCCGTAACTACTTTTAAATATCATGTATTTTGAAGATTATAGGAATTAAATAATGTAAATCAATACGCTAGGAAACCATCTGTCAAAAACGACACGTCGCCACCTAGTGAGCGGCGTTAGCAACTTTGGGTATTTTACTTTTAAAAAAGGACAGCCGAAAGTAATGTTCCCAAGTTCCGATTTCGTTAATTTTTTTTCTTATCTATAAACCTATGTATGAAGAAGTACTTGACCAAGTTTTAATTAATTTTAATAATTATTTTAGCTGTAATTAATTAAAATTTGAAAATCGAAAACCTTTTTTTTTCTACTTAATGGTTTGATATAATTGGATGATATTTTCAGTAAAACTTAAGGGTAATATAAGGCCTTGAAAAACATTAATTTTTTATTTTTACTAAATTTTTTCATAGCAAATTTTTATTTTTTATTTTCAAATGTCCGATGAGTAAATTATGGGGTTAAAACACAAAGTTATGTGTGTTATATTAAAATCTGTATTGAAGAGTATTAATCTTTGTCGATTATAAGGATTCGACCCGCGAAATTTGTCTATTTTCGATCAACTCTATTACGATTTTTTCTTTTGAGTGGCGTATCTTTGAAACCATATATTTGATTATAATGAAATTTATATGGTATCAGCTCGATAGTATACTCTTTCAAACAAAGAAAAATCAACCGGATAGGTGCATATTTGTCGTAGTTATACCCGAAAATACATAAAAAAATATATAAAAAAATAGAAAACTCTCTCCTTTTTTGAAGTCCATGGTCAGATTCTGATAAAATTTATATGAGACCACCTCGGGAGTATATTCTTTCAAACAAACAAAAATCAACCGAATAGGCGCATATTTGTCAAAGTTATACTCGAACATACATAACAAAATATATTGATTGAATTGATAACCTCCTCTTTTTTAGAAGTCGGTTTAAAATAAAAAAATTTCGGGGTCAAATTCTAATAATATACAAAGGTTGATACTTATCAATACAAATTTTAATATAACATACATAATATAACGGCAATTATCCATTTTTTCCTTTCAATTATATGACAGATTGGTTTGACAGATACCCAAAATTATTTATTTTTGCCACTTGGCGGCGCCAGGATCGATGGTTTCCTAGCGTATAGGTTCAAATAATAACAGTGATTGCATTAACCGAGGCTTACTGTATTTTATAGTTTAGTATGGTTTTAATTATAATTTATTTTGCTATATCATAATTATTTACCCTACTTGAAATAATTTAAAATCATTCTTAAATGAAAAATATTGTTATGGCTTTCGTATTGCTTATTAGTTATAATTATTAATATAAATATTTTAGCTAAGTAAGCAAATTAGTTTCAGCACCACTGCTTCAAAATATTCAGTTTTTTATGTTCAAAATATAGTTAAATTTTTTATATAGCTTAAAGCATTAATTTAAAAATAATAATATATACTAAATGTATTTGTATTAATGTTGTTGTTATAATAAAATGTATTAACACAGACTATGCTGAGTAAATGTTAATATATGAAACGTTGGTCGTTTATTTTATTTTATAGCAGGGCTGGACTGATTTATTTCTAGATGGGCCGTTACCATATTATAATTATAATTATTTTCTTTGTAAATATTAATAAATAATTTTATCTAATACACAATAATATAATAAAATAACAAATATAAATTATCTTTTTAAAATAGTTTATTTTTTATTTAAAGTCATATAAAATTACAATTATTACAAAAATAATTACATTTTCATAATGTACGCACGTATTTAAATAAATAATGAAACAATAAAAACTGATAGCTATTTTTTTTTAATATTACTTTTTCTTTTTTTTGTTCTTCATACGCCCTTGAATTTTCTTTATTTTAGCTGGAATATAAGAATCTGAATCTTCTTTGACTATACGCCTTTTACATTTGTCTACTGAATTATCCAATGGAATAAAGTCCGTTAGATTTGTTTCACTTTTTTTGATTATAGGTGGTACGAATGCTCTTTCTTTTGTTGAACTTCGTTGCAAATGATGTATTTTTATTTCTGGTGTTTTATTTGAACTAACGTTTTGTTTTTTTATTAATTTCGGTGAAACGTTTTCAGTTGGTTTTATTACAGGAGACATTTGCGGTTTTGGTAATTTGTATTCTGTCTCTGATAGTTTTTTTATCGTTTCAATTATCGGCCAAAAATGGTGTTCTTTTGATACATATTTAAATCCTAACGTAATACAAGAATATCCTAAATGTTCTAAAGTTATCTCACGTAGAGATTCTAACACTAAAACCGGGATTTGTTTGTAAGCACATAATGATAAAACTGGTTTCATCATTGCAGAATTGACGTTTTTTGCAAATAAAACACTGCTGACATTTTCTTTTTCTAAAGATCGAATTACACTATTTATCCCACGTACGACAGTTTTTCTAAAATTATAAATCAATTTTATAATACTTATTTAATATATTTCTGTGTTTACTTACTGTAATTCACTGTCGACTTGACTATTACAAATTTTTTTCCTAAATTCATTCCGTTCTTCTTTTGGTATGGATTTTAATATTTTCCATGGTACTGAATTAGGTTGGCTTTTAATTGCAGGTAGCAACTTTGCTAACAAATCACATATTTGCTTTTGGTCTTCTTTTTTAACGATAGGTCTAAAAAATGTAAAATTTACATATTTATTTTGAGGTTATATTTTAACAAAAATTGTGTACTTACAGAAATTCATCTTCTGGAGAAATTAGTGTGTTTTTTATAGTCGCTGGCTTGGTTTTTGACTTTGAAGAGTTATTTTTTTGTTCTCTAATACTAAGTTGAGAAGTTTTCATGATTATATTTGAATTTTTTGAATCACACATGTTAGTACCATTATTTGATATGTTTACTAACACTAACCAAAACTATAATTCATACAGAGCTATCAGAAGTGTTTATATAGTAGTAAACATTAAAATAAAGTAAAGAAGTTTCAGTTTATTAACTATTTTTTCTTAATATACAAAAATATTCATACAATACAGAAAAAGAACTTGTAAATACACTTAATAATAAAAGAAAAACAATATGGAAAGTTTTATAAAAATTAAATTTATTAATCATAATTAATTACTGTTTATTTATTATATTCCGACTCTTAGAGGAGGGGAAACAAGAATAACTCCATCTCCTCTTACAAATAACATAGGAATTGTTCTTTTTGTTGTACGATAGACTTCTTCGTATGTTTCTTCATCGATTTCAACCGTCGTTATTGTTTCTTCTGCATCACCTAAGATCATGTTCAAATGTTGATCGTAAGCCTGAAATATAAGTTAATTTAACAATAATATTAATATAAAACATTTGGTAACTAAAAAAATTCTTACGTGTAATCTTCCTCGTAGTTCTCGTTCATTACGCATTTTTACATAAATACGTTCATCTAAACTTAATCTTACTAAATCTAATGGTTCTTTTACAGTAATTGCTGGAATCTGAAAAAAGTAATTTCAATAAGTTAGGTTACAAAAATTAAAGTCATTATAAATTTTGTCTTACATTATCTTGATCGTCAGCCATAATTTATTTATTCTTTAGTACTTTGGACGTACGAAATAATAATCACCTTCACAATTAATAATTAAAATTAATTTCGATTTAACTTATCATTTATACATTGAAACATTAATGTGCAAAGAAGCCGGTTAATTAACTTTAGTTTCTGAAAATTCAGTAGCATTTACAGACAAGAAAGATGTTACAGTTTATACTATAGTATATTTTATATATGTATTTTCAGTTTAATTTAAGTTTAAATACAACTAAAATTGATTTATAATTAGTGTACAATATATTTTTAAATTATTTCTCTTATATAGGGTATTCTTATTTGTATTAACTTTTCTGTTTCCTATTCTGTATCCAATGAGTTTACTTTTATAGTAGAAGCTGAATTAAATATGTAATCTTAAAATAAAACAAATATAATCATTTATGGAATTTGTAGACTAAAATGAAATGAGCGTTACAATGCTGAGTATTTTTTGTCGCATAGTTAACTTTTTAACGGAAATTAAATAAAAAAAGTAAAAATATATATTACACTCTACTTTATTTATAAATTTGAACTCATTGATCTGGTTTCAACAGTAAAGAACTATAAAATGAAAGTCACTATGCCCCTACCATTCTTCCTAAATTGCATACTCTGCTGAGGTATCATTGCATTATTAAAAAGTCGATCATGGATTAATGCAATGTGTTGTAGTCTCTATTTGTTTAAAATAGTGTTATAATGTTAGTTTTATAAAAGTTTTAATGTTTACTATCATTATATTACGCTACTAGTTCAAGGACATAAACAAGAATTAGATGAGAGGCGGTGTTCTTACTAAACGCCATTTTAACATATTAAAATACTTTTTTCCAGTTAATGTGTCTGTGAGTGTAATGTGACTGGGATATATTTTAATTTGTGCACAGCAAATCCTTAATATTATTATTAATACGAAGTAAAACCACAATGGTAAGTGTTAATGTTAATTTTCCTCTATCAAATGTTAGTAGACGTTTTATCGTATTTCGTTTTATTTTATTTTGACTTTAGACGTGTAATTCAAATAATGATTTGACGTTTTAATTGATTTATTGTTATTTAATAAAATATATGAATTTATAGTATTTTGTACAACATCGAACTATTGTACAATGATTTAATTATTGCATTAGAATTTTTGTTATAAAAATTGCATTTTGCAGACGTATCTAGTTACTTATGATTACATTATAATATGTACTAAATTTTATAATACCTATATTTTATATTAAATGAGTCATTAAAACTTCCTAGGAGATATGTACAGTAAACTTATTTCACGCCCTTACCTGTTAAAATTATTAGAAGTGTTACTATTATCTTATCTATATAGGTGTCTGTAGACATGGGTTTCGCATGTAATAAATTTGTAGTAAAGATCGTTTCTTTATTTCCAAATTATTGGCATGAGTAGTTTTTGTATTCGTATTACGCTTATTAATTATGTATGTCGCCTTTATTTAATACATTAATTACTATTGAAATATATAAGAATAAACAGTTTATTGACCCAGATGTGTACTGGCATTTTATCCGCTGGCTGTTTTTAAAGGTCTGTTAAGAAATATTGTGCCTGGGGGCACATTTAGTTCCGTGTTTGAGATGATTTTATTTGTAGTATATTTTAGAAAATGAGTAGACTATATGAATGTTTGTTAATTAAATATTTAGCCAGATAACTGAATACATTTGATGTCATTCTGATGTCTCAACATAGAATGTGTAGAACTGGTAGCGAACTTAAAAATATTTATTGTAATTTTTGATTTGTAAATATTAGCTAGATGTTAACAATTTATTATAAATATTTTTTTCCGGAGCAAATGCATTTTCTTAAATTACAGTGGGTATTATAAATATTTAAATTGTATTTTTCTGTAAAATATTGTCTGTATAATTAAAACAATTAGGTACAATAATTTGCTTGACATCATTTGTAGCCAAGGTGATTGTTGACTCACTTGGGTTGTTATTTCCCCCTCACTGTCTGTCTATTACGTGTAAACATGAGTGTACTAGAGGGGTGATGCGTGGGTGGTATATTACAGATATATAAATGTACTAAAATATTTTTTTTATCAATGAAATAACTACTGCCAAATATGTATTTCCTATGATTCACGTTGAGTTTCCACGAAGGAATATAATATAGTTATTCGTAAATAAAATGGTTTTTATGTCTAATTTAAAGATTATGTGGTGGTCTATGAGTATTTTTGAATATTTGAAATATTTTCTATGATATATCATTTCTTATGTATAAAATGATTCAATATTAAAAAAATATCCCGTGTAAAAATTTTTTTTATAAAATAAGTATAGTTTTTCTTCACAATTTTAAGGGTGACATTAAGACCTTATAACTTATATCTACTGGCCATCTTTGACGTGTTTTATGAAATTATTTTTTTAATATATGATTCTATAAAAGAATTGATCTAATATTAATTAATTCTGCTTTGATTACAATTGAAAAAATTATGTATAACGTAACTATAAATAAAATTTTACTTTTTGAATATTTTTTTAAATTAAAAACTATGTGAAGTCAAAATTGAATATGAAATTTTTATAACCAGCGTTCGCTGTATCCTGTAACTACTGTAATAAAAATATGAGTTAGAGTTTAATAAAAGTTCCCTCTTGTACATAAAAGTGAAGTACAATTACATTTTGTTAGTATTACTTACTCTCTACGCGGATATTACGTTTCTCTATATTTTGGCATATCGAATATTTAATATTTGAGGCTTTCGTGGTATTTTAAAAATTTATTTGGAATTTAAGAAGTAGGTAAACATTAAAATATTATAAAATTGTTTCACACATACGCGGTTCCATTCGATTCGGTTCGTTTTCGGTTTCAGCCGGAAACGAATCAAACCCTTTCACACATAAACGGTTCTCATACGGTTCATATTAGGTTTTATTTTTTTCCGTACACTCAGTAGTTATCATGGAGAGAAAGCAAGTTATTGCCATGTCGTTTCTCTATAAAAAAAAATATAAAAAAACGAAGGAGGAATACTAGAATTCATTGCGAGCACCCTCTCATCACTTCACAGCAGGAATTTGGAGCATTCTACACTATTTTCCCGAAGCTAAAGAGCGTGAAGGCGATCCACATCAACATCTAGAAAACCGCTCATTTTATTAGAAAATCCGCGACAAAACTTAAAAAAAATAACACTCGCTATCAGGTTAAAACCGAAACTAAACCGAGTATGTGTGAACGCGTTGATTGCTTTCTGTTCCCTGCACATGAATAGAAACCTGATGATACCTGTGGAGAGATTATTCGGTTCTGTACGGTTTCTATTAGGTACCGAATACAAACTGAATCACCGTTTCACACTTGTCGCCAGCGACCGAAAACGAACCGAACCGAATGGAACCGTATATGTGTGAAATAGGCCTTACTCATTTAAATATGACTGAATCTTATATCTAATACATTTTTATGTGCAATTATAATTAATTTTGGACATCCGGAAATAGTGTCTCTAAAACGGAAATGGCTAGTTAGCGTGAAATATTAAATTTAAAATGTGTAAACAAAATAACAAAATAAAAAATCAGTTTGTTATTACATATTATGAAAACTAGACAAGTCTTAAGGCTTCCGCGGTGATCTTGATATGGATCTTGGCTTCTGGGTGTAAGCCAAGATCCATGAGAATTTTATTTATTTATTAAAATATAACATTGATGAAGTATTTATTTTGCTTTATTCATATAATAATAAATTAATTATGGATGTATGTATATTGTATATGGATGAAAGCATTTATAATGATATTATTGAGTAAGTAAATTATTCAGCATTCCAATTCTTCATTTTACGTATCTGGAATATTAATTAATTATGATTTAATGTTCTCGCAATGAGCAATACATAGAAAAACGAGTAGTTATTAATTTTTACTAAATTGAAGTACAGGCCAGGCCCCTCTTTCCCACTGGGCACTCTGGGCACGTGCCCAGGGCCCCGCGATTGATAGGGGCCCCATATCACCAAACAATAACCGATATTTATTACCAAAAAACATACAATATTTATTTTAAAAAAAATCAAACGATAATGCCATTAATGACTAACTACAATACCTACTTGCTTATTAGTTTTTGCATGCGCGAAGCCCCTCTACTCTCGCCCGAAAATCAGGCTTTCCGATTTCAGCATGTTTAGGATTTTAAATATATAAAAATACATTGAGTGGCCAGTTTCTGGAAAACCGGGAAAGTCAGGAAATTTTGCTAGACAGGGAATTTTCTGTAAAAATGCAAAACCCACACCACGTCAAGAAATTTTCCGCAAATATTTTTAAACAATTATCTATTTAAATTTTAAAAAAACATGCAGAATTTTCAAAAAAGTTCTATTGTCAACAAATAATTCTGTTTTATCACGTGATCTATTTTTAGTACTTTAATCAACTTAATGGTTTTTAACAGTGGTGATATTAATTTATTATGTGATTTGTTATTGAAGATATTATTATTATTAAAAATAATTTCTTGAAATTTGATTTATTTTACGTATACACGTACCCTCTGCACATTAATTAAGGGGATACCTAAAAAATAGCCTGTTTTCAAGTTTGTAAATTGGTCAAAAATTTACCAATTTGAAATCTTTTTTTTTTCTGGAATGATGGAAATTTACTCTACTTTTATTTCGTTCCTCAACATTTTTACCATTTTAACGTTTTTATGTAATAAAAAATGTGTATCTTAACACGTCACATGGTGCATTTATGTAGAAAATTTAATTTTAAAATAATCATTGTGTAGAGAATTTTGATACCTTAAAATCAGTATTTTGAAAAAAAAATGCAACAAAATTCGCAATGGTAGGTATTAAAGTTCTTTTTTAAAATTTCCGTAAACTTTAATATATTGTGTAAAATATGCTTAAAAATTTTTTTTTTAATAAAAAACGGAAAAACGTAAAAATTCACCTGGAAAAACGAGAAAAGTCGGGGAAATTTGTTGTAGAAAAATACTGGCCACCCGTTTAATGGTGTACTAATTACCTACACTGTTTTAAAAAAATCATCAGTAAACTAGTTTTTCATATTCTTAATGTTTGAAGTGAAAACTTCTTTAGCTCTGTCAAGGTCATAGGGGGCCCCATTGTCCTAATGTGCCCAGGGCCCCCAATAGGTTAAAGACGGCCCTGGTACAGGCCCGGCAGAACAGATACATTTCTAGTGTCTAGTAAAAAAGTGGGGGGAGGGGGAAGTTGGAGAGTTTTTTTTTTAAATATAGTTTTTGAAACATTAAAAATTATCAATAATTTTACAAATAAAAATTCAAATTAGCTTTTTATTCATAATATCTAACTCAATTATTTAAGACCAAATTGGATGCTGTAAAGAGTTTTTATCTACAATAAGTACATGTGACGACAAAATCATTTATTTCGATGAGGATTAATGTTTTGCAGGTCATAAATAAGTCCATGTAAACAGAACCTAACAAAAATTAAATGTTTTTCCAATCTCTGGTGGGTAATTCGATACACGCAAATTTTTCGAGTGTCTAGTACGACATACCGAAGCCTAGACTGATGCCGGCCCTGTTGAAGTACCATTGTTCTAAATTCCTAAACAAATTCATAATGAATAGCAGATATTTAATACCCTGTTGAAAGTGCTTGAAAGAAAATTAGGCAATTTGTTTAGGCTTGTATTGAAATGCACTTTTTTTTTAAATAATAAACATTTTTTATTTAATCGTTTTCACTTATAACAAATAAATTGAGCTTAAAACAAAATATATCATTTTTAATAAATATATAGTTTCTACTAAAAATAAATACAAAAAATAATTCTTTGCACTTGACCTATGAAAATTTGGACCTGTCAAATTTAAAATTTAAATATTTTTGGTGTACTTATTATGATTTTTTTAATTTTCTATATTTTAACCTAACCTAAGAACTAACCAACCTCCTTTCGCCCCAATAGATTTGATATTTTCGATGTGATTTTTGTGATTTTCTATATTTTAAAACAATTAAATATTCGCCTTAGGCCTATTTTACACATATACGGTTTCATTCGGTTCAGTTCGTTTTCGGTCGCTGCCGACAAGTGTGAAACGATGATTCAGTTTGTATTCGGTACCTAATAGAAACCGTACAGAACTGAATACTCCCTCCACACGGACAGATTTCATCAGGTTTCAATTCGTGTCCAGGGAACACAAAGCAATGAACGCGTTCACACATACTCGATTTAGTTTCGGTTTTAACCTGATAGCGAGTGTTATTTTTTTTAAGTTTTGTCGCGGATTTTCTAATGAAATGAGCGGTTTTCTAGATGTTGATGTGGATCGTCTTCATGCTCTTTAGCTTCGGGAAAATAGTGTAGAATGCTCCAAATTCCTGCTGTAAAGTGATGAGAGGGTGCTCGCAATGAATTCTAGTATTCCTCCTTCATTTTTTAATTTTTTTATAGAGAAACAACATGGCAATAACTTGCTTTCTTTCCATGATAACTACTGAGTTTACGGAAAAAAATAAAACCTTATATGAACCGTATGAGAACCGTGTATGTGTGAAAGGGTTTGATTTGTTTTCAGCTGAAACCGAAAACGAACCGAACCGAATGGAACCGCGTATGTGTGAAACAAGGCTTATGCATCAAAAAAAGTATTAAAATTTATGTTCCATGTACAAAGTAAATACTAAATACTATCTAATATAATAATATAGTGTAATTAAATATAAGCCATTTGTTTCAATATCACGTATTAGTTTGATAATTATATTTTATCACATATATTTGAAGTATTTAATGATTATTCTATACACATAATACACGCGATATACGCATGTTTTTGATAACAAAATTGAGTTTACAACTTGTAAGTTTCTTTTATTTTCTTTTCTCATTTATACAAATAAGGAGGTACATAGTGAAAGTTGATATTACTTGAAAACTTTAAGAAAAAAGTAAGATATTTTTTAATAAAAATATATAAAGTTAATTAATTGTTTAAAGCAATATTTTTAAATATAATTTAACTGATTCTTGGTGTAGGTAGCGTCTTATTTTATTGCTAATTTCTTCACAAAGACATAGAAAGTTTTAAGTTTGAATTTTCATATAAAAGTTGCTGTTTTAAATAATTAAATAGGTCGAGATTATTTATTTTATTTTATTGTGTGGACAAATCTTGGTTTACGTAAACATGACGTGTTAAATATTAACACGTGTTATTCCCGTGCGGGTAGTAGACGTGTCCGTGACGGCCCCTGTCTAATACATCACCGTGCACGTGTTCCTACAATAATATGTAAATTATTAATTCCATTCAGAATATCACGAGGTTTTTCTTTTCGGAAGTCTATACAAAAGGCTTTTTCTTTAAGGGTTTGTAGTAATTTTTATATACTGGTTTTTTTAATGTGTCCTTTTGTAGATATAGGTGAGACTTTTGAAATACTGATCGAAAATATTTTTTTATTCGTATTTTGTTCAATATTTTAACGTATTTTGAAGAATTTAACAAAAAAATCTATTCCAGAATTTTGTAAATAACTAAAGAAAATTATAAGAAGCTTCATTCAAAATTTTGAAATGATTCACCTTCTATGTGTAAAGATATTGTCAAAATAATTTTTTTATCATACATTGCGAGCGAGCGTTATGCTAGTTAATTTTTTTTCTTCTGTAGGCTTTCGTGGCTGTTAGGGGGCGTCCATAAATTACGTGAGGTGTTTTTTTAAATTTTCTGTCCCTCCCTCCCCCCCTGGTGAGATGTCGTGAGATTTTATTCAACCCCCTCCCCCATCCCCCAACTTCGTTCTGATCTAGCCACTCTAAGCCTATATAACGTCAAAGTATGAATGAAATTATTTTCTTTCCAACGAATTAGTGAATGATCTTAATCGTATTGCGATATACGCTTAAGATTAATTCTTAAGCATGTATAATCTGGATTAAATGGACCAAAATAGTATAATTTTTTTTTGTTTCAATCAGAAAAAAAATTGCGTGATATTTGCCGAGACCCCCCCTCTCGCCAACGTAAGATTAGATGAGATTTGACTCGACCCCCTCCCCCCCTTAAACATCTCACGTAATTTATGGACGCCCCCTTATTCATAAAAGCTAACTTTTCGTTAGTTGTCCACGTTGTCGTATTATGTTTCTTGACGTTTCGATTCCATGTGTTTCAGAAACTCTTTTGAAGAAGACTTTGAATGAAGTTTATATACCCGGGAAAAAGTGTAGATCTGCAGAGATTTACATTTTGGGATAATACATTTTTCACTGGTTTTTGATCTTGGGAGCCTTGTAAAGATCTACAATGAATTACAAAGATCTAAAACGATCTACAAAGATCTCTTAAGACCGTTGTAGATCGTGATAGAGATTAAAACATTGAAAACTCATGACTTTTCAACGTTGAAAAATCATTAAATTTCAACATTACAATGTTCTTCATAGATCGTTGTAGATTTTTGTAGATCATTTTAGAGATTGTAGACGTAGACCGTTGTAGATCTTTGCAATTCTCCACAGATCAAAAACCAGTGAAAAATATAATGTTGTCTCAAAATGCAGATCTGTCAAGATCTCATTTACGATTTTTTCCTGGGTAGTATTTTTTTAGTCATTTACTAAATTTAGACTTGCTCTTAATTTTTTATTTAATTTTTCAATAAATTTTACGAATCGCACGCAATATTTATCTTTTTCTATCATATAGCGAACCTTATTGATCACTGAAAAATCCCTTTAGCGACAGAAAAACATTTAACTGAAAAATAAGCCAAGTGCACGAAGCTCTACTGTATATACAGGGTGTTCGCGGGAACCGAGTGATCATTGCTAACTTTGTTATTATTGGAGTTAGAAGATCGGTTAAATGGACAAAGTATCAGTATTTTTTCCGGGATGAATAATGGCGGTGTCAAAAAAACAATTGAATGTAAAATTTCAGAGATATATTGAAATATAACATTTTTTTAAATGGAACACCCTGTATATTATTATTGAATTTTGTAGCTGAGGATGTTCTCTTTATAAAAGTGTAATACATGTATGATGGTAAAATTGATAGAAAACAAGTTATAACAAGTATAAAATTAATAGAAAATATCGAAAAATAGTGTGCTATGAAGATTTAATAAAATACAAACTACTGATAAAAAAATTAAAACAATAATTTCAGATATTTGTGCCTTATTTCGCAGATTTTTAACATTTTTGAGCATTATTCATAAAAAATATAATTAATTATAATAAATAATTTTTTTCGTTATTAGTTAAAATCAATAACATTTAAAATTTGCGAACAAATGACATAAAAACCTTAAACTATTGTTTTAAATGTTTTAATCATTTGTTCTCAATTTATTAAAACTTCATAGCACACTGATTTTCGATATTTTTTATTAATTTTATACTTGTTATAACTTGTTTTCTATCAATTTTACTATCATACATGTATTACACTTTTATAAAGAGAACATCCTCAGCTACAAAATTTAATAATAATATACAGGGTGTTCCATTTAAAAAAATGTTATATTTCAATATATCTCTGAAATTTGACATTCAATTGTTTTTTTGACACCGCCATTATTCATCCCGGAAAAAATACTGATACTTTGTCCATTTAACCGATCTTCTAGCTCCAATAATAACAATGTTAGCAATGATCACTCGGTTCCCGCGAACACCCTGTATATAGGAGTGTATCTGGTGCACTGAGCATGCAAGACGCGTGGTACGTCTTCCGGTCTGAGTATATGTTTTATAAACACGGGGTGCATATAGTGTACACTGTACACCTAAAAAGGATTCATCATCTTTGTGTGTGTGTGTGTGTATGTGACTGTGTGTCTATATTTAGATACCTTTTAAAAAGTGACCGAAATTCATCATCATCTGATAGGTACAATAATAAATATGTTTTTTTTTTGTTAAATATTTTTGTAAACTGTTATTTCCGGAAGTTGTATATGAAAGAAAGGATTTTATTAGTTGGAATTAAAAAGTTAAAGTAAAATGATTCTAGGCTCTTATAAACTTGTATTATTTAAACAAGCGGTCCTCAAAATACAACCTCTGAATATTTTTGGAAAAAAAATTAAAAATCGCATAAAAAGCAGTATTTTCTCGTTAATATTATTGTATTATTTTTTACATTGATAAAACACGCTGTTTCAAGTTTTTTTACATTTTTACAATTAAATATACATATACAGTTTTTTTCCAAAATAACATTTTATCATATACCTACTTATTTTAATAAATTTTAAATCAGGGCTGTAACTATCACCAGGACAGTGCCCCACCATGGCCTTCGTGTAAAATGGGAAAGGGGGGAGATAAAGAGCCCTTCGATCACTTACTGCCCCAGAGCATCTAATTACGGCCCTGTATTGTGACTTACATTATAATCTTTTGAATGAAAAATATTTGTTTTTTAAATTATATATTGTTTATCTACGAATAATAAATCATCATTATTGCTATTTACAATTATGCTAATTGATATGATATATACGTATACTAATTTTTATAATTAATAATAAGTATAAATGGATAGATCACGTTGAAATGCATCAGTATGGAAATAAATAGTAATTTACATCTAATCTAAACCGTAACACATTGAAGCTGTTTTTCTAGAATCCAATGCAGTGGAGCGTGAGATTTCTTCATGTAATTAAAAAAACGCTGTGTTGTCGATGTATATTTAATTGTAAGTGTTATATTCAATAGCAATTGAAGTTAGAGACAGGCAGAGCTGGGCCTCTATTCTCGAGCTCACTCGAGAATATGTTGGTTCGAGTTTTTTGTTCGAGATTTTAAATCTCGCATGCTCAGGAGCAGTCGAGATTTTTCATTTGACATTTCTACACACACAAAAAAATTGTATTGGACTAAGAAAATCTTGTTTTGTATATAACGAAAACAATATTTTCTTATTATAAGAAAAGTACTCTTAATCCAACTACATTGTTTCTTCGTCCAAGAATACTATAGTTGGTTTAAGAATATATTTCTTATCTTAAGAAAATATTGTTTTCGTTATATACAAAACAAGGTTTACTTGGCTCAAGTAAACCTTTCTACCTGTGTAAAAAAAAGTCGTATCGAAATTCGAGAACACGGTATAATTTACACAATCGAGATTCTAGTAAATAATTTATTGTTAGTGACTTAGTTTTAGTTTAGTAATCTCGAATGAGAAAAAGTCGAACGAACTCGAGAATAGGGACCCTGAGCTCGATGCAAAGCAGGGTCTTTTATAATAGAGGGGGGGTCATCTACATACAAATTATAAAACGCAACGTATCTCTGTATGTATGCCTGCCCGTGCCACTTATCCGATTTACGTGTTTTTTTTCAAATTCATAGATATGTTCTTTGACCAGGTTTTAGTACTTATATATTTTTTTACATTAGGTAATATAAGGAATAAGTAGTGATGATAATAGTAAATCAAGTCGGAAGAAAATATTTTGCAATACGTTGTCTAAACCGTTAAATATTGTATTTTTCAACTATATTTTTCAAAAATCCTAAACAATAATTCTGTAGTCCACGCGAGCGACACAGCGAGTTGAAATGAATTGACTGTAGTGTAGAGATTTTTGGAAAAAGTAGATTTAAGAGGGGATATTTTTTATGTAAAAAATATCTGAGAGATTATTTAAAAATATATACAGGGTGGGCCAAGTAAAACGAAACGGGCGCGGTTTTGGTCATTTAAAATAAGATTTTGAGAAAAAGCCCGAACACGTCGATTTTGCTTTCAAGGGGGACATTTTTTGCTATGAAATTTTTGCAAAAATCTTTTCAACCCTAAGCGCTATGAGCACAACCCTTAAAATTTTAAATAGCATGATAGGGCAAGTGATACCTCATTTGAAAAGTTTTTTCATTCTAAATACGGTGCTTTTTGATTTTTTCAAATCTGTTTAGTTTTAGTCAAGTTATTGACATTTTGAATTCCATAAATGTAGTGATTTTCTGATCAAAAAACAAATATTTACAACTAAAATTTAAAACAAAATAGGTTTATTTTATTATCAAATAGTTCAAAAACATCCAGTTTGGACATTTATTGAATTAATTAAAATTTTGGATGTAGAAATTTTTTTTTTAATATTTTATTTTATTTTTTAATTAATTCAATAAATGTCCAAATTGGATGTTTTTGAATTATTTGATAAGAAAATAAACCTACTTTGTTTTGAATTTTAGTTGTAAATTTTTGTTTTTTGATTAGAAAAGCATTGCATTTATGGAATTCAAAATGTCAATACTTGACTAAAACTAAACAGATTTGAAAAAATCAAAAAGCACCGTATTCAGAATGAAAAAACCTTTCAAATGAGGTATCACTTGCCCTATCATGCTATTTAAAATTTTAAGGGTTGCGCTCGCAGCGCTTAGGGTTGAAAAGATTTTTGCAAAAATTTCATACCAAAAGATGTCCCCCTTGAAAGCAAAATCGACGTGTTCGAGCTTTTTCTCAAAATCTTATTTTAAATGACCAAAACCGCGCCCGTTTCGTTTTACTTGGCCCACCCTGTATACAGTAGAATCCTGTTATAACGACATCGGTTAATATGACGTATCAGTTTTAACGACTCAAAATAAAAGTCCAACTGAATCTTAAATAATTACATTTTTACCGGTTATTACGACTATCCGCTTTTACGACCTTATATGACCGGTCCCTTCGATGTCGTTATAACCGGTTTCTACTGTATATGGTAAGATTAAAAATGTACAAAAGGTGGATTTGGTAGCTTTGATATTTGACAGCCCTTATGCGGATAAAATAAATTCTATTATACATCGAATCAATGTTATATTCGTTGGAAATATTCAATGTTGAAGTATACTCGTATTTCAAGTGCTTGCTCGCTCTTTAGTATTTTAAAATGCTTTCTGATCAGTTTTTTTACTATACGCTTTTGTTGTTTGTTCAATATCGAGTATGCATTATACAGAATTTTATAAAAATTATTCTAAAATCAAATATATTTTTCTGAAGTTGTATTTTCCGATTAAATTGAAATAATTTGTGTATGATGATGTAAAAATGTATGAATGTTTTAATTATATATAACACTAATTGATATTGAGGGGGTATTTTGGTTGATATTATATCAAAAACAGCGCATTATTTAAGGCAATTAAGAAAATGCATTGTAATGATAAAATCGTCATGTTTAAAAAAAAAAGTATTAAGGCATAATTTTTAAATTATTTATTTAATAGGTTAGTCTTTTTTTAATAAAAATTACAGTTGCCGATTAAAAATTTCAATTTTATATCAAAAATTTGAATCTCGATTGTAATTTTTATAATACGGAATTTTTACTATTTTCGTAAATATCTTTACATATGATTTATTCAACTACACACAAAAAAAAACTGTATTGGACCAAGAAAATCTTGTTTTGTATATAACGAAAACAATATTTTCTTAATATAAGAAAAGTACTCTTAATCCAACTACATTATTTCTCGTCCAAGAATCCTATAATAATATTGTTTTCGTTATATACAAAACAAGGTTTACTTGGTCAAGTAACCTTTCTACCAGTGTAATTATTCTTAAGTTGAATTATTTGTTAAGTGCTACACAAATTATTTCATTTCAATTAAAAGACAATACAATAAATACTATACGACTGTGTAAAATTAATTATATCATTAGTATGTATATTTTTATTGGTAAATATAACAAATCAAACTAACCAATAATATAGATTTCGATCCTGCATGCAAAAATTACTAATTCAATCACGTGGCCTATAGCAAAAATTACAATATTTTGGACTGTTTCAAATAGTAATACAGTAGAAAACGGTTATAACGACATCGTAGGGATTGGTCATATTAGGTCGTAAAAGCGGATAATCGTAATAACCGGTAAAAATGCAATTATATATGGGATTCAGTTGAACTTTTATTTTGAGTCGTTAAAACCGATACGTCGTATTAACCGATGTCGTTATAACCGGTTTTTACTGTATTTATTTAAAAATTGAGAAATTGTTATGAAATATTTTTCTCCATTAAAATATTTGAAAATAATTTGTTTATCTTTCTCTTACAATTTATTTTTATTTATCGATTTTGGCAACTGAACATATAAAAGCTATATACCTATCCTATAAATAATACTCTAGCAAGTACAATGTATAAGTTACGGTATACATTTGGAGTGTTTGCACTGCACTCGTTCGTGTGAAATGACATTTACCTATCTCCATAGGGCTTCATGTTAAGGCCTGTGACTTTTATGAGTCAGCGAATTTTATTACATTTTCTTCTATTTGCACCGCACCCTATCATTATATTATATGTTATATGTCATTTCCGGCCACCACTTCGGAGTGGTGTGGGGTTAGTGCATATATGCAGTGGTGTTTTAACCCTAATAGGTTTAACCCATGAGGATTATATATACTTGAACCCGCGTTTATCGATGCTAGATAAAATAATGTATTGCCTTTCAAAGTTTTCGATTTTTTTTAATTTTGGAGAAGAATGGTCGTAACTTAGTGTGTTTATTTTATAGAAAATGACGTGAATACTTGAAATTTTCAACCCGCAGTTCTGTATTCCAAAACGTTCTCGAGATATGGCCTTTCAAAGTTTTCGATTTTTGAAAATTTTGGAGAAAAAATGGTCGTAACTTTTGAACATGTGGTCGGATTTGATTTTCGTTGACGAAAAAAAACAAATTTCACGAAAAATCGAATAAATTCAAAGGGGTATACCTTAAAAAATATCGATTTTTGACAAAACATTTTTTCTCGAGTTTTGAAGTGTTTTACATGTCATAGATTTTGATACGCTGATTTCAAATCCGTCGACAAAAATCAAATCCGATCACACGTTTAAAAGTCATTTTTCTCAAAATTTTTAAAGCTGTAGCAGTTTTCGAAATAATTATTTTTAGAAATAAAAAATGTTAAAATACAATTGAATCGGTGAGTGAAAGAACAATACAAGTGCCAAAAATGGCAATTTTAACTGAGATAGGCAAAATGTTTAAAATTCATAGCTCTATCACATAGCAAAATAATAATACATCGACCAACATCGTACGTGCGACGGGGGGTAGTTCAATTTTTTTTACAATGACTTTTACCTTACTTTTCTGACGCAATCCTCGAATTTTACTACCATATTATTTCTTGGAAAGTCAAAAATGAAGATTCTGAGTAAAAATTACAAATAATTTTTTTTGTAAAATAATAAAAATAAAATAATAAAGCCGAAAATAAAGCAATAAAAAAAAAAATTAGCAATTTTTTTTAATTGAGTGAAAGAACAGTATAACTGCCGGTTATTTTTTTTTCAAATATCTTTTTTTGCAATTTTTTTTTAATTTATTTATGTACGTATTATTATCGGTTGACATAAGTTCTATAATGTCACAATACATAATTAGACCAAATAACCCATAGTTCTCCTTTAAAACAGTTTTTTTCGTTTTTCTCAAAATGGTCATTTTGGAGATATATTGTTCTTTCACTCACCGATTCAATTAGTTTAAATGTCCACAATTTTAACACCCATTGACCGATTATCATCAAATTAAGCTGTTTTACAGACTTACAGTTAAGTGTCTATAGATTATGATTCAGTAATGACAGTTATCAAATATCAACAAATATTTATAATTTAATACATTTAATAAAACAAGTATCAAATTCAGGTGCCAGTACCTTATTTATTAAAAATCGTATTGCACGTTATACATAAATTGCTACATACATATGTATAAATTGTACATACATATATACATTATACACATGTATGTTTATATCAGTTGCATATATAAATTACATTGTGTTAATTAGGATATAGTTTGTGGGGCAAACAGTATACCAACACACGCATAGAACAGAGCACATCCGTGTTTCCGTCTGGGCCGCAGCTCCCCTTGTCTCCCCTCGTTGTGTACGCCCGCTGAGACCGACGCCCTCTGTGTGTGTACATGTGATCTTTTTATACAATATAACTGTATCGTTTTTTATTATGAATTGAACCGTTTTGTTTTGTACATACACTGTTCGTGAGATTTCTAAGTAGTCATTGTTGGTTGCTGTATTAGTCCGGTTTGATTTAGAGATGCTCTAGTAAGAGTTGTGACATTTTGGGTCCCCCTCAAAACCGAACAACTTTTGTTTGAAACATTTTTTTATTTAATTGATAGATAAAAAAAATTAGGAGGGTGATAGATTAAAATGGGACACCCTGTATAGTTGTGTGCCAGGTTAGTAAATGTACAAAGTGGTGACTGCGCACAAAGTAAATTTCTTACTTCTGCGCAGAGGTCGGATTTACTCTTCTGTCTCTAGTCTTCATGGATTAACCATAAATCGATTCAGGATGTCAAAACTCTTACTATGAGTACCTCTACTTTAATATATAGGGTGACCCATTTTAAGTGCACACCTCTAATAACTTTTTATGGTGAAATGTTATCAAAAAACTTTTCAGATAAAAGTTACACGGTTTGAAGGGGGACATAGACGTACTCGTATGAAATTTTTTTAGGTGGTGTTTTAATGGTGATATGAAGGTCAACATCATTTTTTTAAATAGGAACCTATAGTTTTAATCAAGTTATTTTATTTTACGTGAAAAAACACGAATCTTTCATAGAAAACTTTTTTTGAAAAACTTAAACCTTTCCAAGATATCTAACAAAATAATTCGAGATTTTGAACTTTAAATTTTTTTTACTCACAAACCATCAAGTTTAGTGAAAAAGAATAAAATACAAAAAATGTTTATTTTGGTCTAATAAAACTTTAGAATTATTCTAATTTTTTTTAACATTTTTTTTGCTTAAATAAAATAAATTGAAAAAGGTTTAAAATTTTAAAAATAATTATTTAAGTCTTATTAGATCAAAATAAACATTTTTTGTATTTTGTACTTTTTCTCTAAATATTGAAAGTTCAAAAGCTCGAATTATTTTGTTAGATATCTTGGAAAGATTTAATTTATTCAAAAAAAGTTTTCAATGAAAGATGCGTGATTTTTCACGTAAAATAAAATTACTTGATAAAAACTATAGGTTCCTATTTAAAAAAATGATGTTGACCTTCATATCACCCTGAAAACACCACCTAAAAAAATGTCGTCCTCATACGTCTATGTCCCCCTCCAAACCGTGTAACTTTTATCTGAAAAGTTTTTTGATAACAATTCACCATAAAAAGTTATTAGAGGTGTGCACTTAAAATGGGTCATCCTGTATATTAAATCCACTGAACTTTTGAGGGGGTCCGTGTAACTGGTTTGGCATAAATTAAAGTACTTTTACATTTCTGTTTACCAGTGATTAATTAGTATCTAACGACCTTCTCTGTTTTTTTTTTGTTAATGGGGTGGTCCCTGAAAAATAATTGTTCAATAGAGGATCCATAGACCACATAAGTTTAAGAACCGCTGATGTATAGGATTAAATGTGATGTATATATGCGAAAAAACTGTTTCAGGACCTCTGCAATGATTTTTTTTTACTCTAGCGGCTCCAGACACTTTTTTTATTGACATTTGAATACATATGTATATTCATTCAGTGGTAATTTTTATAGAGCCAGTAATGTGTATGTAATTACTGTACAGAAGTGGCCGTACCCCACCCCGTTTCCCCATCGCAAAAAAATCCCAGAAAATAATTTTGCGAGTAAAAAAAAGTTACATTTTAGTAACAAAAAGGGTGTTTTTTGTAGGTATTTTCGAAAATAATTTATTTAAATTTTAAATTCGCATTTTCTTATTACTGATTTACAAAAATTAAGAAAGTAGACCAAAATTTACAATTAGAGAAATAAAAAAATTGTTGGATAAACATTTTTTATTTTTTTTTATTTAAGGGACAATAATTTAAACTTAATAATTTAAAGTGAAATTAAATATAACACTTATTTCGATTTCATAGCTTATCAAATTCAGTCTTAATCCTGAAACTTGTTATCAGTTTTAATATTTAATGTATGACTGTGTATTACAACATAAAAACATGTGTACTTTTTTATTCATACTTTTATTAATGATAACGTATATTAATTATTGATTACATCACATTATAATATAAACGTGTATGTTTATATACAGGGTGTCTAAATACTAGGGGACACCATGGGGATCTCGGAAACTATAAGAGACAGAGATTCGGTTAAATGAGAGAAAAGTTACCTTTAAGAGGGGACAGTTCATTGGTGCATTTATATTTTACAAAATTTTCATAGCTTACTAGATATTAGCCAAAAACCATTTTACTCTGAAATCTTTCATCGTGAATATTTCTTAACCGACTTTAAATTTAAAAAAATGTTTCAAATAAATGCTGTAGGGTTTAGTATTGTCTATTTAAATATATTTTTTTAATTTCCAGAAACCTCATTGTTTTTGAGATATGACACTAACTTATGTTTTCTTAAATAGAAGCAATATGAAATTTTGTAATTTTTAAATAGAAGATTTTATTACCTTTTCAATGATATACAACTTGATATACTTATTTTTCAAAATATCTCAAAAAATGATGAAAAAGTACTTTTTATTTATTTAATAAACTGGATCATCATAAGGTGGCTATGACATGTAACAATTTATTTATTTATTCAATACAAAATATCAGCCAAAGATGGCTATGGTTATTAACAAAGAAAAACAGATTTTTTTAATTTTAATACAGAATACCAGTCTGTGGAAAATTTAAAAAAAACTTGTAATATTGCATTTTTAAAATGTAAAAAAATTATCAACAAATACCTACGTATCACAAATAATTATGAGTTACTTTTTAGTATTCATACAAACAGGCAAAATAACAATTTCTCAATTGATTTAAAAATCTCATTGCTGACAGCCACAGCCATTTTTGACTGGAAATAAAAGTTTTTTTTTTATAAAATAGTTAATTGTTTTTTTTAACTTCCCAATAGGGAGTTATTGTAATTGGTCCGAAAATCGAAATCAAAAATTTTAACATATTTTCATGTTTCAAGGGCATTAGAGTATATTGACACTATTTTCAGAAAAATGTCTGTGTGTGTGTGTGTGTGTATGTACGTACGTACGTGTCATTTTTTTCCGGGACGAAATCTCGCGAACAAAAAATGCTATTGACTTCGTTGGGGTGCTAATCGAAGCGTCTTGACGTGAATATGATCTGAAAGAAAGGATTTTTCGAAATTCAACCCCTACGGGGGTAAAAAGGGTGTTTTTTTCATTTTTATTTTTTTTCTTGGTCGAATTTAGTCGGAACTTAGAATAAATACTATACAATACAAATAATGAAACGTGTATTTCAGTATTTATTTTTTATATGGGTCCAAACAGCCATTAAAGGGATGAAAACCACCATCAAAATTTGAATTTCATACTAATAAATACATCTAATAATTCATGTTGCCTTGGAAACAACACAATTCAAAATTCAAACTGTCAGATTAGTTTTTCTAAAAATGTGCATTATATTATTAACATTATTAGGATATTAGAAAACTAATATTCATAATACAAAGGGTGAGTTTTATTTCTGATAAATTCCATTAAAATTTTTCATATACATATTAAAAAAAATATTTACAAACTATAACATAGTAATATTAATTATGGAAACAATAAGTAATCAGTATTCAAGTATTGTAAGTCATACCATGTTGGGAAGTTGATTGTGTGGACCTAAAGGATCGCACCCCACAGCATTATACGTTCTATAGTTTAATTTTATATCCCCGGGTAAAATTGGATCCGACAGCTAGTTTTATATTGTTGTCGATAGCCATAGCCATCTTTGGCTGGAAATTTGTATTAAATAAATAAATGAATGTTTTTTTTTATAAATAAAGTAATTCATTCATGCTATGTAAGCTTATAAGTAAATTTTCAGTTGTTTTTTAATCTTATTGTTAATTGTCATAGCCATCTTATGATGATCCAGTGTATTAAATAAATAAAAAGTACTTTTTCATCA
Source organism: Sialis lutaria (assembly GCA_949319165.1). Lineage (NCBI taxonomy): Eukaryota > Metazoa > Arthropoda > Insecta > Megaloptera > Sialidae > Sialis > Sialis lutaria. Next base: position 5,593,452 of record OX439244.1, read on the forward strand.
TTTTTTGAGATATTTTGAAAAATAAGTATATCAAGTTGTATATCATTGAAAAGGTAATAAAATCTTCTATTCAAAAATTACAAAATTTCATATTGCTTCTATTTAAGAAAACATAAGTTAGTGTCATATCTCAAAAACAATGAGGTTTCTGGAAATTAAAAAAATATATTTAAATAGACAATACTAAACCCTACAGCATTTATTTGAAACATTTTATTAAATTTCAAGTCGCTTAAGAAATATTTACGATGGAAGATTTAGGAATAAAATGGTTTTTGGCTAATATCTAGTAAGCTATGAAAATTTTGTAAAATGTAAATGCACCAATGAACTGTCCCCTCTTAAAGGTAACTTTTCTCTCATTTAACCGAATCTCTATCTCTTATAGTTTCCGAGATCCCCATGGTGTCCCCTGGTATTTAGACACCCTGTATATATATATATATATATATATATATATATATATATATATATATATATATATATATATATATATATATATATATATATATATATATATATATATATATATATATATATATATATATATATATATATATATATATATATATATATATATATTTGTATGTCGCCTCGAAACTATTGCTTTATAGACTCTGGATTCACCAGGCCGATTTTGATAATTTTTGTTTTGTCATGTAGCTTGACTCTTTTTCCAGTCAATAGGCTAAATTTCATTTCTTAGCTATGAGTTTCTGATTGGTCGAAAATGACGTATGTTCTGTCAGATTCGACATACACGTGCTTCTTGACAGATGACAGCTGACAGGGAATGTTCTAGAAGGTTTTGTATCCTTTTTTATTAGGAGTGAGAAATTTTTTGATGACGTTAGATTTGATAGTTATTGAAATTACGTGGTTTTTTACGTGACATATTTTTTATGTTTGTAAAAAAATTATTTTGAGTGAAATTGTTGAATTTTTTTTAATTGTTGAAATTATTCATTTAAATCAGGGACGGCGTTTCAAATATTTTTAAATTTGTGTTTTTTTATTGTAATTTTATAAAAATATAATTTTTAATAGTTTTGTTGATGCAATTTTAGTCAAAATTTCACATTTAAAAATAATAATTAGGTCAGGAGCTGGTGTCTTTTTAAATATATGAAATTTTTGGGAACTGTTACATTTCGTAACGTTTGTAAAAACTTAAAAAAAAAAATTTAATTGTTCAAAAATTAGAAATTTCAGAAAAATATGAAAATTATAATATAGATCAGTAGCGCCTCGAAAAAAATTGTTTATGAATTATCATTTTTTTGAAAGTTTTGAGATTGATAAATTAATAATTTTTTTTAAATTATAATTTAGTCAGGGGCGTCGCATGAAAATATTAAATTTGCTATTTTTTAAAAGTGCAATTTTTTTTAAGTTATTTAATAAATAACAGTACATTTAAGGTTGGGTAATTTATACATGTTTCATTTAAATCAGGGACGGCGTTTCAAATATTTTTAAATTTGTGTTTTTTTTTAATGAAATTGTATAAAAATATAATTTTTAATAGTTTTGTTGTAGGTGATTGATGCAATTTATCCATTAGTTCACATTTAAAAATAAATAAGTCAGTAGCGTCTCAAAATTTTTTTTAATTGTTCAAAAATTAGAAATTTCAAAAAAATATGAAAATTATAATATACATCAGTAGCGCCACAAAAAAAAATATTTTTGAATTATTATTTTTTTGAAAGTTGAGATTGATATATTAATCTTTTTTTTTAATTATAATTAAGTCAGGGGCGCGCATGAAAATAATTAAAATTGCTATTTTTTAAAAGTGACGTAGACAAATTAACTTTGATTAAAATTGAACAAAAATTAAAAACTTCAGGAATATATATAAATAAAAAGTTAACCATTTAATAAATAACAGTACATTTTAGGTTGGGTAATTTATACATGTAATATTATTGAAAATTGTAATATTGATAAGTGATTATCACCGCCAATTTAAGAAATAAAATGAGTATCAGCAAAAAGAATGGAAAATTATTATAATATACACATACGAGGGTCGCAGCCGAAGGCTGAGACCCGAGTAAATTTGTGATTAGATAATTTGTACATCTAAAATTACTGAAAATTGTAATATTGATTATCTCCGCCAAATGAATAAATTAACTATCAAAAAATAGTGGAACGAGTATGATATATACACATACGAGGGTCGCAGACCCGAGTAAATTTGTGTAAAAAATATGGCGTGAAAGGGGGTTGGGGCGCGAAGCGCCCAGGGGCACAGCCCCTAGTACCTACATATATGTAGATTAAAAATTTTCGATAAATTGCCTTTATTTTTTAAGAAATTCTTAAAATATTTAAAATGTGATAAAATACATTATATACTATAAATAAATATAAAACTTATCATGAAATTTAAATGTTTAATTCATGTCTTCTAGGTTTAAATTCTGTCTTAATCTTCAAGTTTTTTTTTAATCATAGTCGAACATTTTACATTTAATTCATTTAATATTCATTTCCTATGAAGTTTATTAATATTAAACCTTGTTTATGAACAATAAGACGTGACTTAAACCTATAAACCTAGACACAAAAATTGTAATTCAATTTTACATTTCTAAAGATTTCTAAACAAAATTTAATCATATTACATAGTATTAGATATCAATAAAAAAAACACGATTTGTTAAATTACATTTCAGTTTTCACCACACCTTTTTGTAGATATACCTGTATGTTTTTTTAGAATGTCTGTAAAATGCAACGTGTAGAATTGTTTTTCATTATTTAAAATCGTTTTTGTGATATGTGTTCTTAATGTTTGGGTCCATTGGGTTTAACAGTTTTTGTCGCGGATATTTCAACATGTCATTGAACTTGATCTCGTGTGAAGTGTGAGAGAATTAGTGGCCTGTTGTTAACTGTCTATTGTCAACATTTGCATATATGCATATAGTATATGTTAGAACAATGTGTATTAAAAAATACAATATGTGTACTTACATATGTATTTGTTTGTGTAACAGTAAAGAAATTAGATTAATAAAATATATATATACAGTGCGTTCATGATGAAAGGAACAAATTCGTTTAAAATTCAGGTAATCATTTTGTGGAAAAACGCTCGGACACGTCGATTAGTATTTTTAGTTGCGGATTTTTTGACATAAGAAAATTGTGTACAGGGTGTCTCAAGAAGAAGATACGCAGTCATCATTGTCTTTTTTAAATGGAACACCCTATATATTATACCATTTCTTAATTGTACGATAAATTCTGAACACTTTTTGTACAACATAGCATAGCTCTAAAATCAGCGGTTTTTGAAATAATGACGTTTGAAATGTGTCTCAAAATGAATATATGCAGTCATCATTGATTTTTTTTAATGGAACAGCCTTGATATTATGCCATTTTTAAATTGTATGGTAAATTTTGAACACTTTTTGTACAGCATACCATAGCTCTAAAATTAGTGGTTTTTGGGATAATCTTATTTCTTTTGTAAGTTTTATTATTAAAGTTAATTAATTTCTTATTTATTTATCACATTTCAAACGTCATTATTCCAAAAACCACTAATTTTAGAGCTATGGTATGCTGTACAAAAAGTGTTCAAAATTTACCATACAATTCAAAAATGGCATAATATACAGGCTGTTTCATTAAAAAAAATCAATGATGACTGCATATATTCATCTTGAGACACATTTCAAACGTCATTATTTAAAAAACCGCTGATTTTAGAGCTATGCTATGTTGTACAAAAAGTGTTCAGAATTTATCGTACAATTAAGAAATGGTATAATATATAGGGTGTTCCATTTAAAAAAGACAATGATGACTGCGTATCTTCTTCTTGAGACACTCTGTATACAATTTTCTTATGTCAAAAAATCCGCAACTAAAAATACTAATCGACGGGTCCGAGCGTTTTTCCACAAAAAAATTACCTGAATTTTAAACGAATTTGTTCCTTTCATCATGAACGCACTGTATATATACATATTATTTGAACAAGATTTGAGACTTCCGTTGTGTTTTCTAATAACAATCCCCCACCCCACGTCAAATTGATGTTCGGTATTATAAACGAGATAATAAACTTTGCATGCAATAGGCATGATAGATAACTAACTTAAAAAAAAACTATTCTATGATGAAAATTGACTGTTTTAAAATTAATTTTGAATTTGACGCCCAAACGCTCGCAGGTGACACTTCAGAGTTGTGACGTCACACTCCTTGTCAACAATAATCAAACATTCAGAGTTAGACAATAATTTAATTGTTTTGTGTGTTAAAAATGAATTCCAAAGTATATAAGTTCTTAAATAAGGTATGTACCCAGGCCCCTCATTCCCACTGGGCACTCTGGGCACGTGCCCAGGGCCCCGCGATTGATAGGGGCCCCATATCACCAAACAATAACCGATATTTATTACCGAAAAACATACGATATTTATTTTGAAAAAAATCAAACGATAATGACATTAATGACTGACTACAATACCTACTTGCTTATTAGTTTTTGCATGCGCGAAGCCCCTCTACTCTCGCCCGAAAATCAGGCTTTCCGATTTCTGCATGTTTAGGATTTTAAATATATAAAAATACATTGAGGGGCCAGTTTCTGGAAAACCGGGAAAGTCAGGAAATTTTGCTAGACGGAATTTTCTGTAAAAATGCAAAACCCACACCACGTCAAGAAATTTTCCGCAAATATTTTTAAACAATTATCTATTTAAATTTAAAAAAAACATGCAGAATTTTCAAAAAAGTTCTATTGTCAACAAATAATTCTGTTTTATCACGTGATCTATTTTTAGTATACTTTAATCAATTAGAAGTGTATAGGTACCACACTTCATGCAATTTGTTCAATTGTTGAATATATTAATGGTTTTTAACAGTGGTGATATTAATTTATTATGTGATTTGTTATTGAAGATATTATTTTTATTAAAAATAATTTCTTGAAATTTGATTTATTTTACGTATACCTACACGTACCCTCTGCACATTAATTAAGGGGATACCTAAAAAATAGCCTGTTTTCAAGTTTGTAAATTGGTCAAAAATTTACCAATTTAAAATCTTTTTTTTCTGGAATGATGGAAATTTACTCTACTTTATGATGGTGCATTTCGTTCCTCAACATTTTTCCCATTTTAACGTTTTTATGTAATAAAAAATGCGTATCTTAACACGTCACGGAGTGCATTTATGTAGAAAATTTAATTTTAAAATAATCATTTTGTAGAGAATTTTGATACCTTAAAATCAGTATTTTGAAAAAAAAAAATGCAACAAAATTCGCAATGGTATTAAAGTTCTTTTTTAGAGTTTAAACTTTAACTTTAATATATTGTGTAAAATATGCTTAAAAAATTTTTTTTTAATAAAAAACGGAAAAACGTAAAAATTCACCTGGAAAACCGGGAAAAGTCAGGGAAATTTATTGTAGAGAAATACTGGCCACCCGTTTAATGGTGTACTAATTACCGACACTGTTTTAAAAAAATCATCAGTAAACTAGTTTTTCATATTCTTAATTTTTGAAGTGAAAACTTCTTTAGCTCTGTCAAGGTCATAGGGGCCCCATTGTTCTAATGTGTCCAGGGCCCCCAATAGGTTAAAGACGGCCCTGTATGTACCTAATAATCTTGTAATAGGAATTGATACACACAAAAAAACTGTATTGGACCAAGAAAATCTTGTTTTGTATATAACGAAAACAATATTTTCTTAATATAAGAAAAGTACTCTTAATCCAACTACATTATTTCTTCGTCCAAGAATAGTTGGTCTAAGAATATATTTCTTATCTTAAGAAAATATTGTTTTCGTTATATACAAAACAAGGTTTACTTGGCTCAAGTAAACCTTTCTACCTGTGTATTTCTCTAAAATAAAAGTCAATTACTTTTGACGTTTACTGATGTGTGACGTCATTCGCTCTGATTGGTGTTCCATTTAACATGGCGGATTGCTAACCTGTTTCATTATTTAAAATCATAATTTCAACGATACTTTATTACTACCTATTTCAACTGGAGTACCAAACTTATATGACAGTTTTCTTTGAGTTTTAACTCAAGGTTAGTAAATACAATTTAGTAAACAAATATACTTTACTTACCTTTATGGATCTTGGCTTCTGGGTGTAAGCCGCGTCGATTTGGTCATTTTACTGGCCAACGTTTCGTCACACATTGCAGTGGACAGTGACGAAACGTTGGCCAGTAAAATGACCAAATCGACGCGGCTTACACCCAGAAGCCAAGATCCATATCAAGATCACCGCGGAAGCCTGAATACTTTACTTACCTTTGTTTTTACTTCCTATATGCATGAAACTATCTGTCAAAAACTCCAAGAGAACTGTCATATATGTTTGATACCCTAGTGCTTGCTAGTTAGCAAATGTGTTGTCTCATATTGTTCACTTTATATGCATGAAAAAAAAGTTATGAGGTTTGTGTGGTAATCTTTGAATTTTATAATAAAATGTTTTAAAATAAAAATTGTGCGGAAACGTAAGAAAAATTATATCAAAATGACGCAAATAATAAGATATGCAATGTATTTAAAAATGTTTTGTCTGTTATGGTTGATAGTACATAAAACGTAATGAGTTACAGTCACCCTAATTATTATTTCCTTGTTCTATACATCCTTTTGTTTACGATTAGATTTGTTAACCACAATAAATGTATTGAACTAATCACATATCAGTGGTTCAAAATTAATTTAATCTATAAAATAGTTCAATTGTCAATGTTTATTTATAATAACTTAAAAATTACGTTTTTTTTTAATGTTACTGCTCTATTTTTTTATTAAGTTGGTCATTTTGATTTCTGAATACTCGTATATAGATTTAAGTTCGAATTGTATTAAACTTATAATTTTTTATGTTGCCTGATTTTTTTATGTATAAAATAGGTTCTTGTTTTAAAAAAGTTGATGACGTCACAAAAAAATGATAAAAGTATAATCATGGTAAATAATTTATATAAATTATGTCTGGTATTATAAAGAAATTTAACAATTTTGTTAGATAGTATTTTAAATGGATTTTTTTCTAATTTAGATCTGTTATACACATTTCATTTTTTTTTAAATACATCTGATGACTCTGGCCATAAGATATAAATACTGTTGTTTTTGTTATATAAGTTACATATATATAATGTTATATAAGTTATATATATAAAGTGTTTCTTTATAATACCGGAATTTAGTCAAATAGTTTTTGTAAGAAACTTATTATTATTTATTTTTTCGTCAGTTAGATAATAAAATATTCTTTATTATTTCAGAGACTTCTGTGATTCCAGTTTGTGCTCCGTAGAAGCACATAAACACCATCAAAATGCCTATTCCAAAACGTCTGGTAGAGCCAGTGCTCGTGTCAAGGGGCACGATACCCGAGGACTTCCCTCTGCCGTCTGAACTAGAGGCAGCAACCAACGGCACCCTAGCCAATACCGTGCGACAACTATCGTCTCTGTCCAGGCATGCTGAAGACTTGTTTGGAGAACTTGCCCGAGATGCTACCCAAATTTCAGAACGGGCAAACTCTCTGCAAGCTAGAATTGATAGACTGGCTGTTAAAGTGACACAACTTGATAGTACAGTAGAGGAAGTTTCTCTTCAGGATATTCATATGAGGAAAGCGTTTAAGAGTGCTGTCGTGTTTGACCAGCAGATATTCTCAAGAGGAACCATGCCAACTGCGATGTTAGAAACATATAAGACTTGTGATCATCCTCCTCCGTTAGATAAGCTCAATTGTTATAGAGATGATGGTAAAGATGGACTTAAATTCTATACCGATCCAAATTACTTCTTCGAATTGTGGAGACAAGAAATGTTGAAGGATACGGAACGAATGATGCACGATCGCGGTAAGAAGCCGCACAGGCCTAGAGATAACAACCAAGCAGGTGTGAGACATAAGAAGAGGGTGCGGCAACCTTACAACACAAGAGAGAGGCAAAGACAGTTGGCTGTAGGACACGGAGAGCACATAATGCCGCAGAATGTTCAGTACCGTACTGGTCAGAGTGTGCTGACAGGGTCGCACTATCTGCTAGATAATGGCCAGCCTCCGCCGGGCATGGTCTTAGCCGATCCGAGACCTCCACGGCCTAGCTCAATCGAACTGAGACGGTCGTATCCGCATTCCGAGACACCGGACAGTATTGACACGGCCCCGCCGCCGTATGCGGCTCAATCGTATCCTCCGCCTTACGAGTACGGGCAAGGACCGATGAGCTCGGAGTCGCTTTACGCGCAGAGTTCTGGGACGTACACACCAACGCGACGGTTGCGGCCTTCGGTGCCTCCGCCCGCGCCACCGTCGCACAGCGGTACGCCGACGCCCAGCGGCTCTGTTAGTGGTACACCGACGCGTGGCCGCAGCATGTCTACTGGCCGGGAGACTCTGCCACCTCCTCCACCGCCGCCTGATGGTATGACGTCGCCGCCTCCGACTATGAATGGTGGTGTTGCAGCACACCTATTAGCAAGGAGCAATAGTAATTCGAGATCGGGAAGCCCGTTGCACGCTATATCGACATCTTCACCACCACGTACTAGAACACCTGAACCATCTTTATCTTCGGCTTCAGATTTACCGTCGTTGCCGCCGACTTTAGAACAGTCGCCACCACAGAAGTCTATTTCTCCACCTCCAATGAATAACACACCCCCACCCCCGCCTCCTCCACCCCCACCACCAGCGCTTCTTAGTAATGGTCCAGTTCCTAACTCTCCTCTGACTTCAATTAATGCTACGCCTCCTAAATCTGTGTCTCCACCACAGCAACCTATCGTTAATGGAGATTTAGCATCGAAAATACTAGGATGTTCGCCGCCGAAGCTGACGCCACCTAAAGAACGGATCACCAAGTTACCTACACCGATAGTCGATCCTAGAAATGATTTATTGAAAGCTATTAGGGATGGAATTAAGCTCAGGAAGGTGGAGAAGATTGAGCAGAAAGAAACAGAGAGAACGAACGCATTGCACGACGTAGCGAGTATTCTAGCTAGAAGGGTAGCCGTGGAGTTCAGTGATAGCGACTCGGCAAGTGAGAGTGAGTATGATAGTGATGGCTGGGGTGAGCAGCAAGAGACGAGTGCGTGACGCAGGCCTTCACGGGCGTCACAGCATACCAACAACGAAAAATGGTGAGGCACGACACAATATACGATATACATAGGTCTGTTAATAAAGGTCAGAAAAGTTGAAGCAAGTTGTTTTTGTTTTAAGTCAGTAAGAAAGTATTGTTGATTGATAAGGAATACTTGGAATATGTTTGTAATACATCCTTAGTTGTCAGTTTTAAGAAAGATATAGTGTTCAATTCAGTGTTGTCAAAATGGCACTATCAATTATTAAAAAAATGTAATGCATTATTTCATTAGTAATTAAATTTAATCAATTAAAAAATATAGTACAGACACGTATTAAGTAATATTTTAGGCCCGATTTTTATGCTAACAAAATCACATAAATTATATAGAAAAACATTTTTCTACTTGGATATTTTAATCAATAAAAAAATGTCCGGATGCGTATTAAGTAAAATTTTAGGCCCCTATAGTTAATGTTATAAATTTAGAGATATTGAATATGAGAATTAAATCAATTTTAAAGAAACTAGTCCAGATGCGTATTAAGTAATAATTTAGGGCCCTATTGTTAGAAAAAATATGGATATTATTTATTTAAAAAATATACATATATCACTTAATAATTGCATTTGAAAGTAATGCATCTAATTTTGCATTACTTATTTTTTTACTAAAAAACGCTGGTTAAATTTTTCCAGTTCTAGATATTTAAATAATAATTCATAAATTTGACGAAGTTATAAAGATTTAAAATTTTAAATTCATGGTAAAATAACAAATACAAAAACATATTTTGTATTACAAAGTTTCCAAAAAATATGTGCCATATAAAATTATCAATTTTTAAAATTCCAATAAAAGAACTTGATACAAAATTCTTTACATATTTATTTTTCATTTATTCAGTCGTATAAGAATACTTATCTTATTTTCTGTTTATGAATTATTGTATCTAGTTCTTTATTACTGACTTAAATTGAAATCATTAAGTAATAAAAACAAATAAATATATCAATTAATTGATAGAACAACAAGTAATAATAATATTAATATTTAATATTAGTAATCATTATTGTTGAATATTTTACATCAAATTATCAATATTTTTGACATTTTTTCTATTCAAATAGAGTACAATTTATTTAACGTATAAAATAAATATATATTTTTTCTTTACGTTACGTCTTACAAATTTTATTTTATGAAACATATACACATATAAAAGTTCTGATATATAGTAAATAAATAATAATTCTTATGAAATAAGCATGTCAAATAGAAATATATAAATTATATTTGTTTGCAGAAGTCGTAATTCATTATTTATCAGCATAACCTACAATTGTTACGCACTATAATAATTTATATATTTTATTTTCATATATAAATCAGTATAAGAAATAGTGGATTAGTTCTGTAATATATAGTTTTTAATAATAGTAATTAATTATTAAAAAAAATTGTATACTGCATATAAAAATACATTTTCCATTGTAGCAATTTTTTTTTTTTTAGGTTAACTGTCATTGTTGTTTTTTTTGTAAAACTATTTCCACAATATAGGTAAAAATAAATGTTTAATTGATTGTTTGGCTCAAATTTTACACAATAAATAATTAATGTATTGTATCTTGCCTTCATCGAATGAATATTGTTTAATAATTATTATATTAACCAAATAAAATATCGTGGTTCTCATAGGATTCATTATTAAAATTTAGAGTCGGTAGTGAATATGATATCATAAATATAAATTAAAGTGTTAACAATTATTCAATAAACTTAGTGTTTATTATTTTTGTTGTTTATGAGGTTACCATTTGAAAAATTGTACTGCGCACATTAAAAGTATAATATTAATGTGATATAATTTTTTTTTGTAATTTTTATTTTCTCCTGTGTTTTGATTTATTTATAGAAGATTTTGTATTTGTATATATATATGTATATATTCTATATTATATAAATAAATTAGAATATGAAGCTGATTGCATGCCGGAAATTTTTTTTTTTATATTTAACCCTATAACGCCTAGCGTGACGTTTTCGTAACGTTTAATTAACACGTATTTCGTATTGAATACACAAATAAATTCAGGCGTTATCGGGTTAAATTCGATACGATGTTTAGATGAAACTTGATTTGGTTTTGTAATCGGCTAAAATGGTAGCCTTTTAAATATATTTTATGTTTGATCATATCACATGGCTCTTATAATATGAATCTTTTGTCAAATATAGTTGTACAGTATTATATGTACTTTATAAGTAGAAATTTATTAAATGGATAAAACAACGAATTTAATTTCGGTTTTTGATTTTATGACCGAGGTTGTATTTGTTTATTTGAATATAAAATCTTTTTATTAAACACAATTTATGAATTAGGTGTATTGTATTTGTATTATATAACTAGAATCAAATATTATATAAGCTTCTTTGTATGAGTGATTTATGAACATTGAATATTTCGTTAAAATTTATATATAAATTGTATTTTTTTTTCTTATCGTGTGCCGGCACACTTTTTTTAAGTATAGTCTGTAATTTTTTGTGTTTATTATATATATGTTCCAGTATAGTTTAATTCCAAATTTATTTATTATTAATTTGATACAATATTAATTATTATAGTTAACAAGCAGCCATATGCGTTTAAATGTGTATTTATTAAATTTTATATTATGAGTTATTAAAATTTCTTTTATAGCTTTATATATTATATTGTTATTTTCATAGTTCACGATTTTTATAAAATTCAATGTTCATAATGTAATTGTTGCGAATGAATTGTTATATGTATGCTTTGCTGTGCAATGTAAGCCGTGTGAATTGGTTTTATAATTTTTGAATGCCAATAACTTTATTATTTTTTAATATATAAATCTGAAAATGTGCTAAAATGTAAATTGGTATTACAGTATAAATATATACATATAGATAATTGCATTTGTTATTTATTTAAAATACCATTATTCCATTTAAATAGTTAAAAAATATTTTAAAATTAAAAGAAATATAAATTTTAAATTTTCGAACCATAGATTAAACATTTATTGCTTTGAATAGAATATTTTTATTATATCTATGTTGTAAGCTATCTTTATCATAGACATAAAGAAATGGACAGCGCATCTGACTCGTAAAAAGAGCCGTGTCAAATGAGAGAGACAGAAGATGTTTGGAAATCATATATGTTATTTTCCAAACGACATGCATCTCTCTCTCACTTACAGAACATATGTTACACCCATATTACACCATTATGTTAAATACGAATGCGCTGTCCATTTCTCTATGTCTATGATCTTTATAATATAATGACGTTTATGTAAAATTAAACCTACCAATTGAGTGCTACCAATGTTACCACATACCAACGTGATGCTATTTATTCGAGTTAGATGAAAATGGCGTGAAAGGTGTTGTGCGACGTTTCGAAATGTTGCTTTATAATAAAAACACTTATATAGGGGTGAAGTAGTGACAATTTATTTAGATTTAATGTTATTTCGGTAAGTAATTATTTTGATAGTCGAAAGTCGCCCAAGACGCTATATTATTTCTGATTTTCTAGACGTATTTTTTGATGGATACTTGTAATGGATTCAAGGGTAGAAATTATATTATAATTTACAGTTTGACTATCTCATTTGATTTATTTTCTTATTCTGGTAATACCTTTAACATTTTAAAATGAACTAGCAGTATATTTTATCATTTTGTTAATCGAGTACTACTTTTACGCGTTTTATGTAAGGCATATTTGTATGTTATACTTACCAACATATTTAATAAGTTTATTTTGCAGCAATCTTACATACGATTGTTTATAAGAGTAATAGAACATAATTATATTTCAGATATATTGTTTGGACACCTGAAGTTATTTCAAAGTATTGAAATAATGTCTTCACCATGTAATGTGCGTGAAGGCCCCAAAAGTCCGTCTCCAGCATGCCGCAACGACGGCGACGGGTGCTCTGGTCATGCATCGGACAGCGCGTTCCCGACGCCCAGCCATCCTGTACCTGCCCGTCTCACAGAACCAGAACTGGCATCTGTGCCATCAGACATTGCAAAGAAACTGCTACAGCAGGACAGTTATGTGTCGTATCTCGAAGAACGATTAAACAATTTAGAAGGTAGTTACTATGTTCACAACCAGATGGTTTGTTTTTGTTTCATGGTAAATTCTCAGAAGTCCGAAGACAAAATTTATGATTGTCATGATATCACATGACGGTCGTTACGTCAGTGCCTTGTGGTTATTTCCGTTAGTCAGTTGTGAAATGTGCCGTTTAGGTTACGAGTGATATATAAGGCAATGCCTGTAGTGGATTGCAGTGGCAGGCAGTGGTTGTTCTTGTTTTTAATATTTGTGAGGCACAGTATCTTTCAGTGTAATGCGCATTATCTATTTATAATTAGTATCTAAGTTTGGGCTGGACATGTTTCGAGACTCTAGGATCTATTAGTGAATAAGATTATTGCATACCATATTGTCCCTCGACCTTTCAAAATCGACTTCTTATATTTACAGATTTGGAATTTTATCTAAAGATTCCAATACCATTTATGTATTGAATAACTGCTCTCAATTTAAATTGCATAGTTTAAATTATATTTAATTGAATATAATTGAAACGTAATTTATAAAAGTACATATTTAACCTCTAATTAAAGCGAATAGAAGTAGTTTTGCAAATTTCATAGATTTTGCAATTTATTGATACTGATATATAAAAACAGTTATGTTATTGTTGTTTTATTCCAATTGATTGTATTCATTAATTACTTATTAATCATTTTTTATACAAATGTTTTTAAATATCAGTTTTTATTTGATATATAACCTATGATGGTAATTGTTCAAAAGTGGGGCTTCGCCTCAAAAGGGGTTGGAAATTTTTGTTTATGCTTTCTATCAACTCAAAAATACTGTCAACACTAATTACAGGATGAGGAAGACTATTTTTATGGATTTTATATGTAAAAAATGATGTAAAATTTGTTTAATTTCAATGAAAACGGTTTTCAAATTGATGTTGGCTGAATTTTTAAGTTGATTGAATGCTTAAAAAACTTTTTTAACCTGTTTTTAAGTGGAACCCCATTCCTGAACAATTGCTCCCTTTTAATATTGTTCTTCCCATTAAATTTTTTTTTACAAAATCGAAAAAATTAAGAAATGAATCAAAATTATATATTTAAAAAAAATTTATTTATGTAACTGTCATACAATGAGAAAGTATATTTTGTGAAATCAATGCAATGAATCTAAATCCAAAAATTACTTAGTGGCTTTTTTTAAATTTAGATTTATTGTTTTTTTTTTTACAAAATATAGTTTCACGTTGTATAAAATCAGTTGCGTGAAACCTTTTTTTTCGTTACAAGATGAGCTTGTAGAAAAGTATTTAACCTTGAAATATTTTTCAAAATTGTCTTAAGTAAAATCTCTTAAGTAAAACTTCAATATGGAAGTCTCAATCTGCTTTTGGCGGTTGTATTATATTGTTTATGAATTTTATTGCATCATAACGAAGCATTTTCAAATTCATACATACCGTAATGCAACTGTCAAATATGAATTGGCTTCTCATAAACTTTTATTTTACTTGGAAGACTTTTATTGGTACTTGTCTATTATAACCTCCGTAGTTTGAAAAAACTAAAATCACTAGGAACATAACATAATCAGGTCTATAGATAGGCAAGTGTCAAGGTTAGTAAATGATTAGGTTTGCTTACTTGTGACATCACCATGAAGTTCTTTTCTAACTTCTTGATTTTTTTATTTATCTATGATTTTAACTCATAATATTGAACACAAATCACAAATAATTATAATTAATATCATGTGTGAAGCTTCATTATAGCAATAAATGAATAGCACAAACACAGAACACAATAATAAATCAATCACGATCAAATTTATATTATGACAGTTTGACAGCGTTAGCGACCATTTGAAATCTAGAAGGTTGAAAAGAATTTCATGGTGACGTCACAGGCAAGTAAGCATATCTAGTCATTTACTTACCTTGGTAAATGATGTCACCACGAAGATCATTTCAACCTTCTTGATTTCAAATGGTCGCCAACGTTGTCAAACTGTCTTAATATAAATTTGATCGTGATTGATTTATTATTGTGTTCCGTGTTTGTGCTATTCATTTATTGCTATAGTGAAGCTTCACACATGATATTAATTATAATATAATTATAATGTGATTTGTGTTTAATATTATGACAGTTGAAATCATAGATAAATAAAATCAAGAAGATTGAAATGATCTTCGTGGTGACATCACAAGTAAGCAAACCTTATCATTTACTAACCTTGGGCAAGTGTCATGTATTATTTGATAAAATCAGCGACAATGTGAGTAAAGTTTATACTATTAAATTCAATATTAATATTTATATAATTATTACATTTTTTATTATTTTTGAATGATAACTTCTAACTGTCCTTGGTTAGGGCAATCTATTGAGGCAACATCGAGTTTTGTTTAGGGTTGGTTAGTTTTCGTTAGGTATATATTAACCTAACAAAGAAACTAACCTCCCTATTTCGCCCCAATAGATTGCTCTTACCAAAATTGCAATTCAAAACAATTAAATCTTCACTTCATAATGTAATTAGTAACAGAATACCTGTATGTATAATAATTACCGTATGAAATTAATAGTACAGACTTTACTCACATTGGCGCTGATTTCATCATGACACTTGGCTATCTACAGACTGATTATTTCTTGTTCTTAGTGATTTTAGTTTTTTCAAACTGCGGAGGTTATAATAGACAGGTACCCTTTTATTTGTTTATAACTATATTTTCTTAAATTTTTTTCCCTAAAAGGTTATTAAAGGTAAAACAATTTAGAAATTTGCAAAAAAAATTATGTATAATATTTTTATTTCTAATTTGTTTTACTCTTATGAATGATTTCTATGATATTGAACCATTAGTGCCAATTTTTCTTAAAAAATTCATATTGCTATATTTATACTTACATTCAAAATGAATTCAATTTACATTTGGTAACTGTAACTGGGGCTCTCTAAAAACAGACTCAAAACATTTTTTTTTTAAACATTCTACGAACTCAACAAGATGCGGGAAGATCATTTTCATATAATAAAATTATTAAACACACAAAACAAATTTGCAAGCTTGCTAGCACTCCCAAATGAGATATCAAACTTATATGACAGTTCTCTTGGAGTTTTCTGATAACTTTGTCAAGTTTCACGCAAGCGTTGTATGCATAGGTGGGCACAGTTAATCAAAAAGTTAACTTCGTTAATCGTTAATCCATTAATAAAAAAGTTAACCTCGTTAACCGTTAAAGCGTTAAAATTCCGAAAATTTAACAAAAGTTAAAGTTAATCGTTAACACCTATATGGAAACATGTTTTTTATAACATTAAGATTTATTATTTATATGTTTTTTGATATTTTTTTCAAATTTTCGTTTGTATAGTTAATGTAATGGTAAAAAGATAAAGATAGAACATTTAAATAAAAAAAAACTGTTTATTGATAACAATTTTATTAATTTTAATAAGAACACCAAAATGCGAGTCGGTCAAATTGACCGATGTTTCCATATAGGTGTTAAAAAATTAACCATCCAAAATGTATGAAGCCCTTTTTTTACTACTTCGACAACTTTCTTAAAGTTAATGGAAGTTAACAAAAGCGTTAACATTTTTTTAAGTTAACTTAAAAGTTAATCCGTTAACCATTTTGTTAACTTCGTTAATTAATGATTAACGGATTAACGAGTTAATGCCCACCTATGGTTGTATGTAAACAACAATGGTATTAAAACAGTGGTGATATTATGAAAATTATTTTATATGGTCAAAGTCGCCAACTATGTTACAATACGTTGAAGTATCACTGCTCTAAATTCTGTAGTAAATAACAAAATTAATAACCTCACTTATGAGTGCTAGCTAGCTTGCAAATTTGCTAGTCTCTTTATAATACTGGACATAAGAGAATGCAGTCTCCCCTGTCTTGAAATTAGTATACTTGAGTTGATAGAAAGCTGAAAAAAATCTGTTTTGGGGTAGAGTCCCACTTTTGGACAATTACTTTTTATTCTTTTCTATTCTATTTAACTAAGAACAATGCTTAAATCATTTAAAAAAGAAAAACATTTTGAATGAATTTCCTATAACAAAGTGATCGATAATTAATATTAATTATTTATAATTATGATCTCTTTGGACAATATTTTCAACTGAGTGTACATTGTATAATATATATTTGCACGCCCTTGAATTTGAAACCTAAAAACACCTTTGTTAAAAAAAATAATCCACATATTAAACTTGTTGCTTGTTTTCATATTTCAATTGTTAAAATAAATCAAATAATGTGATCTTCACTATGAATAATTCATATACAATAATTAAAAAATATATTTTGTGAACGTGCAGTGATGTATAACAGTGTTTAAAAAATTTAGAGTTGTGTAAAAAGTGTTTAAAAAATGTCGTTTTTCAAATGCTTACTTGTGATACCAATTAGAAAATTCATATCGTTAGTGAAAAGTGGAGTGATGCGATATAAAAATTGTGCAACCGGGGGGCAAAAAAATGTTTATATTTTGATTTTATATTAATTGGAATATAAAATGTACAAAAACGTGCCTTCGCAACTGCCTGTCTACCTGAAAAGAATGATTAGACCACTTTGGCGAATATTTATTTGAATGTTTTGTTCTCCACTTCCGGGAATAGAGGAAGATGTCACTGGTTGAGCTTCCTACGAGACAAAATACATGCGCTAAAGGTTTGGTCAATGCGTAACGACAAAAATATCAAACATACAACCTAAAACTAAATATTTACTTCAGTTAAAGCATGGAAAATTTGTATGAAACATTAACAAATTATATTGGAACATGTTTATCAAAGTATTTAAGAAATTGTAGATAAAAACTTACAGTGCAAATATTCGTTACGTAAATAAATAATTCAAAATGAAATTTAACTTCCTTTGATATGATATTTGTATTGTGAGTTTATATTTATTATAGTTAAGGTATTTACAATTTATTGGAAGTTAATATTATATCAATAAATCTAAATTTTTGGCGATTGTTTATTAAAATATTCACACAGATATGATAAATTATAGTTAAAATAAAACAACGGCACAAAAGGAGTTTAATAATATCATTTATGTTTTTTTACTAGTACGCTGAATCAATTATCTTAATTTATTATTTATAAAATAATGCATCGCTTATTTTTAATTTTTGTTTAAATATTTTAATAAACTAAAGAATATGAAGAAATTAGATAAGTCAATGTTTCAATTTAAATACAGCTCATTTTATAGTTTTATATTTAAATCATCATGTTCTTTAGTTTAAAAAATATATTTTTAATGGTTAGAGCTTGAAAATTTCTTTTTAAAAGTTTGAACATGTGACTTTTTTAATTAAAATTTTACTGTATTCCTTTTTTTTTTAATTCAACAAAAATAAAGTATTTATATTAATATCATATTCAATATATTTTAAATAACTTACATGTTTGAAACAAATTAAAAAAATATCAATTAAAATATTTTAAAGATTATGATATCTAATAAGTTGTATTCTTACAGGTCTGTTGTCTAACTCACGTGAAAGCGAGGAGCGTTTGCGCACTCAACATGCCGAGTCACAACAGAGAGAGAAAGTGCTGGTGCGCAGGCTTGCAGCTAAGGAACAGGAAATGCAGGATGTGGCAGTGAGTAGTGTTTTTAATCTTCCTTAATATATATAAAGCTCAACGTCTCTGTCTGTCTGTCTGTCCGTTTGTGCGCTTATCACTCGAGAACCATTTATCCGATTTACGTGGTTTCTTTTTTAATTCATAGGTACATTCTCTGGCCAGGTTATAGGCTATATTTTGTTACGTTAGGTAACATAACAACTAAGCAGTGACGATAATAGTAAATCAAGTCGGAAAAATTTTTGCCATCAATACGCTGCCTAAACCGTTGAATATAGAACAAAATAATGTATTAAAGAATTGTGTAGAGTCAAAAGTCCTACAATAAAGTTCGCGACACCATATGTCTAACTTTTATATTTAAGCCACAATGACTGCTTTTATGTTACAAAGAAAACATAAAATATTTGGGTTCTGTTTGCATGGACTTATGACAGAATCCAATTTGGTCTTTTGGTTTAGGAAATAACGTGAAATATGTATATACAACAATAACAGTTCGCGCTGGGCAGAGGGAATAGGCCGGTATTCTTTTGATTGTCAATTGTTATAAATAAGTTGTTAGCATTTTTCTATTAATCAAACTTTCCATTCAACAGAATCAAATGACAGAGTTAAAATCTAGTCAAGCGACATCGTCTGCCCTGCGTTCTGCCCTTCTGGACCCCGCAGTTAACCTGTTGCTGCAGAGGCTCCGGCACGAGCTGGCAACGTCGCGAACACGGTTGGATGAAACACAGAATGAGCTCTCTGCATGGAAGTTTACGCCAGACTCGAATACAGGCAAACGGTTAATGGCCAAGTGTCGGCTGCTGTACACAGAGAATGAGGAGCTTGGGAAACTAACTAACAGCGGTCGGGTGGCAAAGCTAGAGGGTGAGCTTGCTCTACAGAAAAGTTTTAGTGAGGAGGTGAAGAAGTCGCAATCAGGTTTGTTATTTATTTATTTTATTTTTATAAAAAATAATATAAATCTATATGAAATGAAAGATCAAAATCAAATTATGAATTATTCACTTTAAATGCTTGTAGAAAGTCAAATCCGTTTTTAAACTACATAAACAATATTAGTACTTATGTTTAAAACCTTATTTCGTATTTTAACTGTTAAGGTGCCTTTTCATGGAGCGTCCGATTTTAAATTTTTGGATTTTAGCTGTCAACTACTGTTTGACGTTTAAGTGTGAAAAAACAACCAATAAATTACGTTCAGTTATTAAAAATTGATTTACATTTCATTATACTATTCGTAAAGACGTATAAACTCACAAAACAAACAAGAATACACATAATATCAAAGCTACTGTCATTAGGTGTCACATGATTTCTGACCAATAGCAAGCATTCAAAATTCAAAATCGTAGCGTCCAGCGTCAATGACGCTCCACGAAAAGGCACCTTTATTGTAGCCAAAAAAATGAAAAATTTTGTTTATGAATGTCATTTAAATTCATTTGTCAGAAATAAAAAACCCCAAATATTTTATTATTATAAATGACTTCATAAGTGAAAATACTATTAAATAACACAAGAAATATTATTAAATAACACTCTTTAAAACATAAATGTAATGAAAATGATAATATAAGTCGTTTACACACATAAATATATGAAAAAAATATGATAATTAAAAGTACAAGACGTGGCAACCTAATTGCAATCTGATTGGTCCAATTCAAACTGTCATTAATTGTGCAGGTGCATACATTTAGTGTTCAGTGCATTGTTGCCAATTCATCACTTTTACTTTTTATAATGTTTTCTCACACAATAATTTTTTTTTCTGAAATGAGTTAGTAAAAACTAATATGTTTTGTACAGAAGTTAAACAGATAGTTTTTACTATAAATAAAAAAAAAATATTCTTTTGGCTACGTTTTTTCGGTGTTTAAATAAGGTTTGAATTAGATTTTTTTCAATTCTCCATAAGAAGACGTGTTAAAATGTGCAAATTTTAAACTGCTATAACTTTGAACAGTGTAGTAAATCGCATCTGAATTGCGTTATTCGTCTTATCATACTTAAAATAACATTCTGTCAAATTTTTAATATCCTGTGTATGTTTTTGATTACCGCCAGAACATCCTTAACTATTACATTAATTTTATAGAAATGGAAGAAATCTTACAAGATCTTGATGAAGACGTGGAGGGTATGCAGAGCACTATACTGTATTTACAACAAGAGTTACAAAAGACAAAGGAATCAGCAGCTGCGATGGAGAGCGAGCTGTCCTCGCTGCGTACGGCCGTCAGCACGGCGGTACAGGAGCCACAGCAACAAGTACCAACACCGCAGCGCCTCAATGGCAAATGTAAAAGTGAGTGCGAACGGACACGAGCGGCCGACTCGGACTCTGAACCCGAGCTAGTAATAAAAGTATCCGACAAAGAGATGTGCGACGAGGATTCTAGGGACGCGGCGGTAGTGACGATGAACGGAGACGCAAAGCGGACGTACGATAGCGACTCTAGCGAAAGTAACCACAGGACGAGTGTGAAAAAAGTGAGACGGTCGTCAGTTCTGTCGTACGACGACAACATGGACGACGACGCTCTGATTATCTCCGCTAACGGGGACGGGACTATATCGGACCCAGACTAGTGCTCGGTTTACTCTTTGAGTCGGTTGTTTTAGGGGTCACTGTTGTGCGTGTGTCGCTGTCTCCCCAACTGTGTAGAGTATCACGCTGTCGAATTAATAATATCTGTTATTGTTTTAGTGAATCGTATATTACCGTACCCGTTTGGCAGAAGCAGATATGTCATTTTTACTTTATTATCACGAGAGACATTTTAAAGTTTAACGTAATGTCACGATTTATTTTGTAAATAAATAGAACTGTTTTAAAAACACATTTATTTGTAAATAAAATTTATATTCCCTTTTTATATGAATTAATTGAATTTGACAAGTATTATTTTTAATATATTATGCTTGTAAAGGGGATAGTCACTGTGACAGGTCAAAAGATTGTCAATGTTTGGGAATTTTTTTCACAGATATTACTAATTATTTTTGAATCGGGTAAAGGAGGTTTTATTAAGTATATATTCAACTCAATTTTTATTGAAAAAAATTAAATATTTACAAAGTTATGAGCCTCGATGTGACAACCAAAGAAAAATATTTTTCTCTATGGTTGACTCAAAATTTCGAGAAGGGTTATATGAAAAGAATAAATAAAAATTTTATTAATATCTATATGAATGTAGCTATCGTTGCACGTAGCCATTTTATTTTATTTTTTCACAAAGTAGCGATCGTTTGAAATTTTTTTTCATTATTAAGGCCTATTTTTTTTTATTAGAGCAGTTTTAAAAATAGTAATTATCAAAATTTAAAAAATCGGCTACGTGCAACGATAGCTACTACAATTACGAAAATTATAAAAATAAATAAAATATGAAATCGGTTCATTAGTCTTTGAGAAATCGTGTCAACCAGGTTGAAAAATTTTATTTTGTGTTTAATGTTTTTGTTATGTCATAACCGGCCGCGCTACCTCGTCTCACTAAATTGACTGTAATTCTGTCAATTTTCGGAATGTAAACTCAATTTTTTGTATACATATTTATGAATATGTATACATTAAAAAAATGTAAGAAAAAAAAAATTCCATCACAGTGGCTTTCCCCCTTAACTATCATATGAAATATGCAATCTATTAATATTAAAATTGACGAAAGATGGCATATCTACTTCTATCAAATAGTTATGAATAGTTAAGAATATAAATATGTATTGCTTTGACCGTTATTCTACAGGTTGTATAATAATAGAAGAAGTCAGTTAATTGTGTGTAATAACTGGTTTCGTGCTTTGACAGTGACATATGCGCAATGATTTGATTGACATAGATATTTGTTGTTCCGTACGGTGACAGGGACACTCGTATTTGTATAAAGTGGTTTTAAAAAAGTATATTTTATTTAAACTAACTTGATAAAAATAAAATAAAAAAGTATGTACATATAACATGTCTCTAATTAAAGTAAGATGCATGGATCCAATAGAAGAGCTATCATCAGAGTACTAAAGAAATCATTTTGGTTATTTTGTTGTGCGAAGCCGATATTGTTTTTTATTTGTGTATAAATTCATTATGTTAAATGAAATAAAGAAATATGTGACTAAATATTATTTTTTAATTCGTATTTACGTAAGAAAATAATCTTCAAAGATTAAAATTAAATTAAATTGTGTTCTGTGTTCCTTTCATAAATAATAATTTGACAATGAACTATTTCATCAAAATTACAGTAGAACAGCATTAGGTACTGTGCGACAATCGAAGCGAACAGTTATCAATGTAGTACGTTTATATTTTTTTCCCCTCGCGCATATAGTGTGTACTAGTGATGTAACGAATGTATGATTTTAAACATTCGCGAATGCGAATATTCGCTGTCGATATTTCCGCGGATGCGAATATTGGTTGGTCGATATTCGCGAATGCAAATATTGATTTTTTGAAAAAAAAAAAAAAAAAAAAGCTTAAAAAAAAGGTCTTCTGATTAAAAAACAATATTTTTATTTGTTAATACATCATATTATATTCGCAACTGCATTGCGAATGCGAATATGAATATTTAAAAATGTTACTTGAAAAACGGAGAAACTGTGGTTTCTTAGTCACTTAAACTAAAAATACACCTTAACCACAAAATTTATGTCACTTGACACGTGTTTCGACTTCACAAGAAGTCCTCATCAGGAGCCTAACGATTCCAGTCTGGAATTTTCGAGTGACATAAATTTTGTGGTTAAGGTGTATTTTTAGTTTAAGTATTTAAAAATGTGCTAATGCGAATGCAAATGTTTAAAAATGTGCGAATATTCGTTACATCTAGTGTGTATGAATATAAGTCAACATGAAACACGTGTGTTTTGACAGCAGTTTTTATTATTATTGCGCAGATTAAAACCATTTTATGAATATTAATATTAAAAGTACGTATACAGTAATATACAATATTTATAAAAAAAGGTAAGTAATTTTCAGTAATACATACATACTTATCTGTGTAGATAAACATAATTCACATCGCTTGATTAACCGACCTTTGATTTACCAGCAGCTTGATTAACCGACAGGCCAAACGCGCGATTTGCTGACTTTCTCCAATCCCCTCCATAATACTACCGTGATTACTATCTCTGCGCGAAATTTAAATTCACCAATCAACGTTAAAGTTGGTAAGGAGGTGGGGGCCCCTCTCGACGTCGACAATTCTAGCGGTTGAATTACCAACGTCGGTTTATCAAGCGATATGTACACTCATCGCTTGAATTTTATATTAAATTTTTTTTCGGATACCATTTCAACGAATATGTCAATGTGTAATGTAATTAATTAAATAGTTTTTTTTCAATGATTCTGTTTATCTACACAGATTATTTATATAATTAATTAATAATTATACTTACCTTTTTTATGTACCTACAATATTTAAATATTTTCTAAATTTTCATATTACAGCAAATTTTTAAGTTTTAAAACGATGAACATGTTTTTATTTTGGACCCATTTATCATAAAATAAATCTAAAACATTTATTTTATTCATTCACTGATTACAAAATATATCTAATTTATTATCAAACAAATAAACTGAAATATAAAATAAAATAATGTATAAAAAATATAAATTCAACATGAAAAAATATATATATTTACGATGATATGTTGCAAATAATAATAAATTCAAAACAACGTAATTTTTAACAGCTAAATAATTTTTAAAATATCATCTATGAAAATAAACATAAAAAAGAAATTATAAGAAATAGTAAATAGCGTATACATTTTTAAACAAAATAATCTTATTTAAGTGCTACGTTGTACCTCTCAGATATATCATTCCAATTTGCAATATCGAATATAGCTTTGACGTAATCAGCTCTGACATTCTTGTACTGAAGGTAATAGGCGTGCTCCCAAACGTCTATTCCAAATAAGGGAATTAAACCTGGAAAATAAATAAACTTATTAATATTAAGTACAATCAAGGTTTGTTATTTATTATTACTCATTTGACATATATTGCAAGTGGTGTCAACATAACCTAAATAGCTAAAAATAAATTCAATTTTAAACATGTGAAGACCAAATTTTAATCTTAAAAAAAATTAATAAGTTAGTAATAGTAAAAAAAAAGTTTTGATTAAACTTTTATAAAGGAACTAGCGGAATCTCGCAGCTTCGCTCGTGTAAACTTCGAAACTAATTAGAACCCTCCATACGTGATAGGGGATGACATATTACATTTTTTTATATTGATTTTTATTCATTACCTATAAAAAAATATAAATATCTCGGATCTTAGTTAAAAATTGTAAAAACTAACCCCCTGTCTACCCTCGCCATTAGGGGTTGAATATCGAATCTTTTTATTGCAGATTATTTTGCCCGACTCCACTATTATAACGTAAGCAGTTATGCAGATAAATATATCAAAAAGACAGACCCTGTCTACCCCCGCCATTAGAATTATTGAATGTGAAATTTTTATTTTAATAGATGACTATTTTGTCCGAATTTACCTTTATAAGTAAAGCAGGTATGCAGATAAACATATCTAAATCTATCCTCGCCCCCGTCCCATGCTATTAGGGCTTGAATATCGAACTTTCATTTTAATCGAATATTAATTTGTCCGAATTTACTTTAATATCATGAACAGTTATGAAGATAAATATATCAAAATTTCCCCCCCCCCCAAATTTTTTTTATATAAAGTTTAACGCCCTGTTTTAACCCCGTAGGGATTGAAGTTCGACAAATCCTTTCTTAATGTGTGCTTACATCATAAAAGGAAGGCACCTATGAAATTTCACGTTTCTAGACCCAGGGGTTTGGGCTGTACGTTGATATATGAGTGAGTGAGTGGTTAAGGACAAACTCTTTTATAGCTATAGATTCAAACTCTTTAGTTAGCGATATCCTATATTTAAAATAATAATAAATCATACATACCTGTGGTACCTTCTAAAGGATCTTGGTTAGCACATGTGGCAATCTGTAACATCTTTGTCGATTTATTATAACCTAACCATCCCCAACCAGAGCCCTGGACTCCAACTGCAGCAGCTGACAATTGTGTTTTCATATTTTCTACAGATCCAAAAGCATGGCAAATGGCATCACAAAGTTTTTCTGAAGGTTTACCACCAGATGGAGAAAGATTTTTCCAAAAAATAGAATGGTTTATGTGTCCTCCTCCGTTAAATCTCAACGCACTGGCTAAAGCTATGACAGTACTTATATCGCCTTTCTCTGTTGCCTGTTTTAGTTTATCTTCAGCTGCGTTTAAGTTGTTGACATATGTAGCGTGATGTTTCTGATGATGTACAGCCATAATATCACGACTGATAATCGGTTCTAAAGCACTTACTTCATAGGGAAGTTCGGGGAGTGTGTGCTTCAACCTCATACCAGATCTATGAAAATAAATGTAATTAATGTCAAATGTGAACGTTATATTGTACATAATGGTTTTAAACATCCATATTTACCTTAAATTCGAAGAGACAGCTCGTTTTACAGCAAACATTTTGAATTTTATTTATTTACTTGATATACGTCAATTGTATTTACGACTTACTTGCCGGCTGTAAATATATTACGTAATATTTTCTAGCATATCGTAGATTTGGTAGCAACGCTTAAGTATTGATATCATTGATATCCTGAATATTGCTACCAATAATATAATAGGAACAGACATAGCTCCTGTCTTTATTCTGTGGGTCCTGTCGGAAGTGCAGAGAAGGAGGGAAAATTATGAAGTTGTTATAACCTAAATTTTTTTTATTAATTTTACTTCCAAGTTTAGTAAATACTAAATACATACATACACTTAGTACATATAACTAACCTTGTTTTACTTCCATGTTTATGTTTATTATGGATCATCTTTATTCTCTATAATGGGTACTTTATCAGTTGGAATTATAAAAGTAAGTTAATGGAAATAATTATTAATATATAAAAATCTACAGGTTTTATATTTTAGGATCAAATGGAAGGAAGACGTCTAAAAGAAAACGCAATTTT
This sequence comes from Sialis lutaria, assembly GCA_949319165.1. Classification (NCBI taxonomy): domain Eukaryota; kingdom Metazoa; phylum Arthropoda; class Insecta; order Megaloptera; family Sialidae; genus Sialis; species Sialis lutaria. The sequence continues at coordinate 5,620,390 of OX439244.1, forward strand.
ACAAGTATGCAGTTTTAAAAAAATTATTGGAGAAAGAGTTACGTATCGTTTAGTACTATCTGATAGTAAATATATTATTAAAACGGGATTATTAAAATCAGAACTATTCAGTGACATAATTTGTACTTACAGTATTATAAAAATTGAAAATTTCAAAATATCAAAAATACCACACAAAAATTCATTAACGTATGTTACATTGTTTTAATTTTATGAAATTTTATTCTATCTCTGATATCTACATTTATTTTTTTAGAGAAGCATATGTTATAAAAAAATATAAAGTTTTAAATAAGAGTAATAAACTAATTGGTTCTCCAACAAAACTGAATAGAACATATGAACCTGCTATTAATAAAATGTAAGTGGTTTCCTACAGTGGCGTAGTAAGAAAAAAATTCAGGGAGGGGGGATCTCTAGTACATACTAGTGATGTAACGAATATTCGCATTCGCGAATATTCGCACATTTTTAAACATTCGTATTCGCATTCGCATTAGCACATTTTTAAACATTCGTATTCGCATTTGCATTCGCAGGTAAAGTTGCGAATATAATATGATGTATTAACAAATAAAAATATCTATTTTAATCAGAAGACCGTTTTTTTTTTTTTAGCTTTTTTTTCAAAAAGTCAATATTCGCATTCGCATTCGCGAATATCGACCAGTTAATATTCGCATTCGCATTCGCAAATTTCGACAGTTAATATTCGCAATCGCATTCGCGAATGTTTAAAATCATACATTCGTTACATCTCTAGTACATACACACTGTTATTAATACAACTGTCTTCAGTCAGGGCCCAATTTCCTATGGTGAACAAGTACCTCTTTTTTAGTCGTGTATCTCATGTCTATAACTTTTCTTAACATTATCGTTTACTCAATGCAAAATACATAAATATAAATTATTTGTTTTATATTTTTTAGTAATGAAGTTTTAAATAAGAGTAATAAACTAATTGGTTCTCCAACAACATCGAATGGAACATATGAACCTGCTATTAATAAAGTGTAAGTGGTTTCCTACTATTTAATATTTTTTAGGTATTTATTACACTCAGCACTCTGCTATACGACCATCCACTACACGACCGCTCCGTTACACAATGTGCTGACAGTTCTAACCAACGTCCTTCCCCCATCCCCACCATGCTACCACCGTGACTGTTATATTTCTGCGCGTTTAAATTCACCAATCAACGTTAAGGTCCGCGGTGGTAGGTGCCCCTCTAGCCGTCGTGTAGTGGAATTTTTGAATTACCGATGCCGTTGTATAGCAGAATGTTGAGTGTAATTATTCTTCCACAAGTATGAACATAGACTATAAGTGTACATACACACCGTTATTAATACAACTGTCTTCAGTCAAGGCCCAATTTCCTATGGTGAACAAGTACCTCTTTTTTATTCTTGTATCTCATGTCTATAACTTTTCTTAACATCGTTTACTCAATGCAGAATACATAAATATAAATTATTTGTTTTATATTTTGTAGTAATGAAGTTTTAAATAAGAGTAATAAACTAATTGGTTCTCCAACAACATCGAATGGAACATATGAACCTGCTATTAATAAAGTGTAAGTGGTTTCCTACTATTTAATATTTTTTAGGTATTTATCAATTCTTCTTCCACAAGTATGAACATAGACTATAAGTGTTCATATCGTCGCTTATCTAACAACACTGCTCAAGTCGAAAATAAGCGGTTTTTACATTTTAATGTCATTGGATAGAGCTACTCATTGCGCCGCGTTGATCTACCAATCACATTCTAGACGTTTCGGGCAATAAGACACCAGAATTAAAAAAATAGTGACAGCTCGCAAGCCTGTAGCCTATATAAAACATACACGGTTTTTTTGCTCTCCTGTAAAGTTGGTCAAAATTACTTGAGCGGTGTTAGATAAGCAACGATACGCACCGTTATTAATACAATTGTCTTCAGTCAGGGCCCAATTTCCTATGGTGAACAAGTACCCCTTTTTTTATTCATGTATCTCATATCTATAACTTTTCTTAACATTATCGTTTACTCAATGCAAAATACATAAATATAAATTATTTGTTTTATATTTTTTAGTAATGAAGTTTTAAATAAGAGTAATAAACTAATTGGTTCTCCAACAACATCGAATGGAACATATGAACCTGCTATTAATAAAGTGTAAGTGGTTTCCTACTATTTAATATTATTTTAGGTATTTATTAATTCTTCTTCCACAAGTATATACATAGACTATAAGTGTTCATATCGTCGCTTATCTGACAACACTGCTCAAGTCGAAAATTAGTTTTTACATTTTAATGTCATTGGATAGAGCTACTCATTGCGCGTCGATCTACCAATCACATTCTAGACGTTTCGGACAATAAGAGACCAGAATAAAAAAAATAGTGACAATGCGCAAGCCTGTAGCATATATAAAACATACACGGTAAAGTTGGTGAAAATTACCTAAGCGGTGTTGTTAGATAAGCAACGATACGCACTGTTATTAATACAATTGTCTTCAGTCAGGGCCCAATTTCCTGTGGTGAACAAGTACCCCTTTTTTAATTTGTGTATCTCGTATCTATAACTTTTTTTAACATTATCTTTTACTCAATGCAGAATACATAAATATAAATTATTTGTTTTATATTTTTTAGTAGCCGACCAGTACCAAAAATTTTACTTAAAAATATCAATAAAATTTTTAAAAAGAACAAGTTATTTTCAATAAAATGGACCGGACAGATCATCGATATAGATAATGATATTATGTACAAACAATGTCCAAACGATAATAAAAAAATGATTAATATAATGGATAGTTCGTATTGTAGAAATTGTGAAAAGTTCTATAAAGACTCTGAATACAACTATATGTACTTCATAAAAGTAAGCTTGTAAAATTTGTTGAATTCATTCTAACCTCCGGGGAAAAATAATTTAGATCTACGCAGATCTAAGTTGGTCAAAATTTTGGATGGAGTTTACATTGGACCTAACATAATCATAAATACTAACATATTTAAATATATACAACCAGGCACCTGAACCCGAACCCGAAAAAACCTGAATTTTCCATGAACCTGAACCCGAACGAACCGCTAGATTTCAAAGTCAGCGAACCTGAATCTGAACCCGTACCTTTTCAAGGATATTCGGTAACCATATTTTTTCAAAAGGTCATGCAATTATTTATAATATTTTATCAATTTTCCTACATTGATTTTTAAAATTGATATAAAATGTATAAATTGGAAATTTATTTGAATTTCACTGTATGTTGTGACTTCTCAAGTTCACTACTAAAATTTAATTTTTTTTTAACTTTTAATTCTATAACTAAAAATTAATTTCCTTCCAATTAAATGTATTTTTATTTTTTGCTAATTTTTTCTAGCAGTATCTTCATCCCTTCATTGTTATGACAATTGTTTATAACAAATGTATATTATTATATTTATAGTTTATAAATATAATAAGGATGAGGCTATTTGCACATACAGTATGTGCATACAATTGGCTATTTGCACATACCACTAACCTAACGTACATTAACCTACCATAACTTAACAACCAACCTAATTTGGTACATATATACAGTATGTGCAAACAACCAATTGCATGCACATACTGTAAGTGCAAATAGCCACTTTCATATACATAATAATGTACATTTGTTATAATATGATTGACAAAAATAAATTTTATCTCAAGAAATGAAGATTTGAATAACTTTTTTAATACAACTAAACAATTAGAAAACTAAAAATACATATTCGCTGGGTGCAAAGTAGGTAGTGGGGGAAACGAAATCGATCACAGCGCACAACGTGGCAAAAAATAACACTTTGGGTGGACTAACTGTCATTTTTAATAGACTCGTTTTTAACTGAAAATAGAAAGGTCAACATGGTTAATCCCACTATAAACTATGTGCAAGGGGGTGGAGTTAGAAATAATATCGATGCGAGTGTTCGTAGTGAGCAATATTGTAAAATTATCGGCGCCAAAATTTGAGGATATGCTGTAAACGAATTAATTATTTCTCTATTATACGTCATAATTAAAGAGAAAAAGATACCAAAAATAAATAATTTTCACGTACCTTTTATGCTATACTATTTATATTATATGCAAACAGCTAAATTAAATGATATTTGTTTAATAAAAAATTTCACGGTATTAAACATATTAAACAATGATAAAAATAGAGTTAAATCCATTCAATCCTTCTCTATTACCCGCTATCGGCGCTAATAGACTTCGTGCACATAGCTAATAGTCATAAATAATCGTCTAAAATGTATATATTACGATATTTTATTGAAATTTTTTGTTTGTTAGTACGTCAAAGTCCACCCAAGTTGCTACTAAAGTCCACCCATTAGTTGGCGCTGTCATCGCGCACGCTGCGAATACTGTTTTAATGGATTTTTATTTTATACCGCTTACATATTGTTTTGTGAACCCACAGCAGGATAGCTTTTTTATTTTCAAATAGTAATTTATTTTTATTTTTTAATTTGAACCCGAACCTGAAAAAACGGTTTTTGAACCCAAAAATTTTGCACTGTGCTGAACCTTAACCTAAACCATAAATAAATTCCAGTTCAAATCCCTGCATACAACTATTTTAATCAAAAGGCTATGATTTCTATACCTATAAACATTTTATTTGCTTCAAAGTAATACGGCTGTTCATTTTGTAGTTAAAACTAAGAGATAGCTCAAAAAGAATATGTCGTGCAATATGCTTTGGTCCAATTGGAAATAAAATCTTAGGAAAGACAGTTAAAGAAATGGTTGATTTACAAAAAAGGAATGAGTTGGAATTTAAATATTATATTACATCCAAGATATACCTGACGTACACTTTAACTTTACAGAAAGATAAATATAAGGTATTGATTTTTGTATTTTTCCCCCCTCCAAGTACATTTTTTTAACAAAATATTTTTTTTTTTTAGAGCAACAATTTAATTTTTGCAATAAAAGATGTTCTATAATTACAGACATGACAATTGGAAATATTTAGCGCTAAGTGCCCTGCATGTCAGTTAAGAATAACAAGAAGAACAAAAAGAAAAGAAACATGATTTATTGATTGGTAATTTATATATATATTTTTTTAATATTGTGATTTTAATGTCCGGTATTATAAACGACCTAGCAAAATTTGCAAGGTAGCAAGCACTCGATAAAATAATTTTCATAATAGCACAACTGTTTTAATACCGTTGGTTTTTACATACAACGCATGTGCAAAATCTGTCAGTCATCAAAAAACTTCAACAGAACTGTCGTATAAGTTTGGTATCTCATTTGATAGTGTTAGCAAGCTTGCAAATTTGCTAGGTCGTTTATAATACCGGACATAAATGTTCTAATGTACAAATGAAATTTTTTAATAAAAAAAAAAAAAATAATTAATATGTATATATTATATTTTTTTATATTATAATAATTATACAATGTAAATAAGATTCTCAAAATATGTATATATAATATATATTTATAACATATGCTAAAATAAAATATCAGATCTTATCATTTAATACCTTCATTCATATTATCTAAACAAATAAAGCGTAGCGCAAAATAACAAGAACAAAAATATCCACATTAAAATCACACACTGTACGTTTTTACAGTCAACGTTAACAATCACACTTCTGGAATGCAAAATATGTTAGCGTACATCACCAACGATCATATCCCATTTTCTGTAACTTCCGAATACCTTTATGATTTAACAGACGGCAACGTATGCAAAAAATTGAATTTATCACGGGTTAAAACTAATAAATGTTAAATAAACATATATTAACAATACTAATATATGGTTTTAGTAAAAATATATTTGTACATAGTGTTTATTTACTTCTAAAATATATTAATAATTCAACTTTAATACGTACGTTGAAATCTGTCAAAGATCGTTGCATAATATAGCGTAATTTATTAAACACGTATAGTATGTTTAAAATTAAAACAATAACAGTAATTAGACATCAACTAAAATCACTTTTTGTAGATCAATATATATACAGGACTAGTTAATATGGCATATTTCTTCGATATAATCATTTTAGGCTTAATTTTATCTTATTATCCTTGTTAACATTTTTCAAAAATATTGTACCACTGTAGAAGGAATTAAATAAAATAGGAATAAGTTTGTGTTCTGTTTAAAAAAAAATATAATTTATTATACACCTTTTTTCAGGACCACACTATATTTTTTAAATGAAGAAATACACACTATTGACTCATCTTGTATACGTTTCAAAGATACACAATTACTAAAAACTATATTCAAATAGTGGCTAACATTTTGCTTAGTATACAGATTTTAAATACAAAATTTGCACATGTGTAATCTTGTTATTTTTGTATTTTAATAATGATTGCTCCTTTAAAAGATACTGAAAGTTTTAATCAATGGTGTAACTAACGGAGATGCCAGCTAGTTAAGCTACTAAATAAATTATAAAATTTTATATTGTTGATGCATGTTTTAAAGGTATGTGCGTTTATTTTGTATTTGAAATACGTATACTGTACTCAAAGTAACCCCAAAATTAAGCTAGCATTCGATAACTATCACCTATAACCTTTTTTGTCTTTTTTTGTGGGGGATTTTTGACCAATGCCATAACTATTTTCTTTTCAAACAATTTCACTGCGTTTATTTACAAATTTGTACAAAAGTACTTTATAATAATTATAGTTTATACATAAATTATATATTTTTGAGCATTAACAAATTTTAAATATTTTACATTTATATTTTTCAATGGACTTATTTTTAATTATATATATTTTGTCCCTGTATTAACATTACAACAAATGTTTCTCAAAATTATACTTAAATCAAATTGCAGCAACAAAAAGATCGAGAAACAATGAAATAAATATTACACATTGTATTTTAATTTATAAAATTATATCAGTATGTATTAAATTATTATCATATGCTTCACTAGACTTTAAAAGTGCAAATTGCATTATTATCGCAGACAAAAGAAATTATCCCATTTCATATAACAATCAAATTTATTGCATAAGTTACCTTATCATTTTCATCTATTACACAAACCAATATGATATTTATTGTTACTTTAAATATTTTTAATATTCTAAATTCCAAAATGAGACTCATTTTTGCTCATCTCGACAAATTTTCAAGTTAACCTAACTTTATTTAAACATGGCCAGCAAATTATTTTTGATACTTCTAGGTTATGTTAATAACAATTCGATTGTTACATCAAAAAACTATAAATTCAATATAATTTGTCAAAACAACTTTTGTAGACCTAGTTGAGTAAATGACAATAATTTAATATATATTAGTTACGGCACTAAATTACATGACTTGCTATTATACAAGTTTTCTATCATTCAAACATCATGCATATAATATTTAAGAACACTATTTAAATATTGTATATAAATTTAACTATAAATTGGAAAACTTTACATTGGCATACAGATTTTGGATTTAACTTTACTTTTATACAAGTGATGTTTTAAATATATATATTTTTACTAACGTTTAAATTTTACAAAAAAGAAGTAAAGCTAAATCAATCATAGAGAAAGTAAATCTGTAAAAAGTTTTATATAAAATGTCAGATCTGTACTATTTACACAGATTTTGTAGTTAACTATAATATGTGAAAATATTCTGTGTAATATAGGTATATATTATAGGAAGAACTTGGAATATTGAAAAAGAATATTTTCAAATAAGATAATAGTATGTTATTTATATTATTATTAAAACTACACTACTAGTTCTTTAACGGATCTAAACTTTCAAGTGAAAAATCATCGTTTCCAAAAGAAAGGCCTTGGCTGAATCCGTCCTAAAAAATTACAAAAATTACATTCGTGGATAAAATTAATTATATGAATAAAAAAATAAGACTTACAAAAAAAAAAAATAAGTAAAATAATTATAAACGTCAACTTACTTTCATTTCAAGTATCTTCTTATCCAGAAGCCCTATCGCATTCTCTAAATCCTGCTGTGTGGCCGTGCTTCCAAAGTCTCCCATCTCGAAGGGATCATGGGGAGCAAAGAAGCTACCAGAGTTGTTCATTGATTTTTGTGAATTATTTACAGGTGGCGTGAATGGAGCTGACCCAAACAGGTCCATCGAAGTTGCAATGTTGTTCGTGAAGCCGTTTTGTCTTTTTGTTGTTTTTGGTGGTGGAGCCACTAAAAATAGCCATAAAATTTATTAAGTAGATGTTTTTACACTTGCTGCTAAAATTATAAAAAATTAAAAAGGACCCCACAGAATCCTTATGTGAAAGGGGTTTCGGTCAAACTCTTTGAAACTTTAGATTATGATAGCCCTTGATGAGTAGATCAAAAGTGTCAATGGGCACTAAGTCCTAAAAACTCAAACTTTTAAGATATAGCCCTCTGAAGTTAGGGATCATGATTGTCTTTAATTTGCAATAAAAAAATTTGTAGAACCTTAATTTTCGCACAACTTTTTGTATGTGTTCCCAAAGACATCTGTAATCGATTGCCACCATAAAAAAGTCAACTTTTCAATTAATTGAGAAATGACTTATTGTTACGTTTTTTTAATTATAAACAAATCCAATTGTTTTATAATAAAAAATTGGTTTATAATAAAAAAAAATGAGTGTGTACTTATGTAAACACGTTAGAAGTTATACTTCTTTGGGATGATTGAAAAACAACTACGAATAATCTTAATAACAATAATCTGTCGTTTGCTTTAAATATAATTAAAAATTTAATTATAATATTTAATTAATATAGGCAATACCCTTTACAGTTGTGTTATTTAAGTAAAAATCTTTATTGTCTATGGATGTCATTACGCCATCATTTTGTTGATATAGGCAATACTCTTTACAATTGTGTTATTTATTCTGTATTGTCAGTGCCATGCTACATATTTCACCGCATAAAATTTCGTTACATTTTCGTTACATTACTAATTTCATTTCCGTTACATTACTCAAATTTTACCCTCAACGTCCCTAAAGAAATATAACTTCAAAAACGCAATAATAAGATTTAAGTACTGCCATTGGCTAAAGAATTTAAAAGTTCTTACTTTTAAATTCTTTACTTTTTTATGGTGACAATCGATTATATAAGTCTTTGGGAACACATACAAATAGTTGTGCGAAAATTAAGGTTCTACAAATTTTTTTATTGAAAATTAAAGGTGAGCATGATCCCCAACTTTAGAGGGCTATATCTTAAAAGTTTGAGTTTTTAGGACTTAGTGCCCATTGACACTTTTGATCTACTCATCAAGGACTATCAGAATCCAAAGTTTGAAAGAGTTTGACCGAAACCCCTTTCCCATAAGGATTCTGCGGGGTCCTTTCAGCACTCTTTATTGGCTTGTAACTTTTAACGATGTTAATTAAAATAAAATCCTTAAAGGAATCTTAAAGTAGAGATTTTAACCTTTAATTTTTTTTTAAATTTAATTGCAATAATTTTTAACAAAGTTACAGCTATTTTAATTTTTTTGACGTGTGTATTACTGAAAGAAATACTTACACAATGGTGGACTGGATGAATTTCCATTTGTATCAGCAAACGGGCCATTGTTAATTGTATTGTGTGAATTTGTTTCATACGATCTGGGATCAAAATCTTGATCGCTATCAAATTCATTCAATAATAATCCTTCTAACCTCGTACCTACTGACGGTGTATGATTTGGAGGTGTGAATGTTCCCATTAAATCTATAGAACGCCTTGGTGGCACTGGAGGCGCAGAAACTCCTGAAAAAAAAAATAACAGATTATGTTACGTACAAGATTTTTTATTTTAATAGGTTGGCCAGTATTTCTCTGGAACAAATTTCCCTGACTTTTCCCAGTTTCCAGGAGACTTTTTATGTTTTTCCCTGTTTTTTTTTAATAAAAAATTTTTTTAGCATATTTTACACGTTATATTAAGGAATACAGATATTTAATACTTCATATCCAATATACGAGTTCAAAGTATCAAAATTCTCTACAAAATAGTTATTTTAAAATTAAATTTTCTACATAAATTCACTCCATGCCATGTGTTAAAATACACATTTTTATTTTATTTTTTAAATTACATAAAAACGTCAAAAAGTGAAAATATGTTGAGGAATGAAATTTCTATTACATATTTCAGAAAAAGATTTCAAATTGGTTAATTTTTGACCAAGCATTGAAAACAGGCTATTTTTAGGTGTCCCTTTTTTCTGATTGGTTAAAGTACTAACAATAAAACATAATTTTTTTTAACAATAGAACTTTTTTGAAAATTTTGCATGTTTTCTTTTAAATTTTAATAGATAGCTGTTTAAATATTTGCGGAAATTTGTGTAATTTTTGCATTTTTACAAAAAATTCCCTGACTTCCAACCAAATTCCCTGACATTTCCCTGTATAGCAAAATTCCCTGACTTTTCCCAGTTTTCCAGAAACTGGCCACCCTGTTTAATAAATTTTCACATACCGTTTCCACTATCAGATGAATTAAGAGACATATCAAGTAAATTATCCACAGGCGTTGTGTTAACACCGTTCATTTTCCCTGACGAATCCGTACTTTCCGGCGTAGACATTAGAGAATACTCAGGTGAACTACTGCTCGAGCTCTGTAACGTCGTGTTCGCTAACAGAGACTCCGGTAGTTGCAGTATGTCTGTGATGTAGTTCTTACGGAGGTACATGTCCAGCTCTGGCCGCACGGTTGGTAACTGACTGATCTCCATTAACCGCTGTTTGTAAAGGTTGTTCTCGGTTTCTAGACGCTTTATACGTTGTTGACTTAGAATTGCTCGTCTTTGTGCTTCAAGGTCTTTGCCTGATGTATCGAGGAAACGTCTACAAAGAAATATTTGATAAAATGTCTAAATATTTACTTATAGACCCAATTCTGTTTTTACATGGTTTTGATTTAACACGGTCTAGAAAAAAAATTGATTCCACTTTTACACGATTTCATTCGATTTAGCACGATTAAAAAAGCTATTTGATTTAAATTTTAAAATTAATATCTTCTAGGAATTTTTTTTCTATCTGTTATTTATAAAATATGTAGTTAGGGAATTCCCCTTTCTAATTTATTTTCATAGCAGCTTAAGGTAGTTGGTCCGTAAACATTGTTTTCGTCAGATTTTGTTTAAATTGCACAGGAATATTCCCTAGATTAATATCAGAAAAATAGCCCATTTTTATTAAAATTGACCATCTCAAAGTCATGAAAAACGATCTCAAAGTTTATATTTTTAACACAGCTTATATGGACTAACCGTACACTAACGTAACGTTTTATTAGATAAAATTTAAACGTAGCGTCAGATTTTCATAAAAAACTGACATGTTGTATATTTATATGAAAGAAAACAGTATACAAAAAATTGGAATTATTGACCATCACGTTATTAAGATTTAACCAGATTTAACTACCAAACCATCACATAAATTACAGTATTGTTGACAATGTGGCAACAACGTATTCATTTGATTATAGTAAAAAATACACGAAATAATAAAATAATTTTTTACAAAATATGGTAAGTGGATTGAAGGGAATTATAATCGATTTCATTAATTATTAATATATTCTGTGGTAGTTTAGATGATAAAATATAATCATTTGACAAGTAGTTAATAGTAGATAATGTACAGCGTTGCCATGATCATTTCTCTAAATTATAAATATGTACTAATGGCCTAATGTGATCACATTATGATGGACCAACTACCTTAAGTGTATATTTTAGTCTTGTACGAGTTTTCAGTTCTTAAATTTGTGATAATTTTATATTTATGTTACTTTTACTTTAAGAATTGAATTACCTTTTATTTTTATGAAATAAACTGTGCATGAATGCACATAAAAATTTAATTTATAGTTTTTTTTTGTATGAATCATTTAATTTTACCTATTTTTAACAGGGTTGAAGGATATGGAACTAATCCCCTTTTTTTCTATGTACTTCATGTCTTTTTTTACACGGTTTTTTGTAGAACATATCTACCGTGTAAAAATAGAATTACGTGTATAATCTAACTTACTTATAAGCTAGTTCGAATGCCTGCCCTATCGTAAGTACGATTTCCTCGGCTAATTTATCTGAAACGAACACAAAACACTCATGTTTATCTCCGGTCGTTCCATCTGCAGACGGCTGCTTGGCTATAAAAGCAAAGAACCGCTTCTCCCCTTTGTCGTCAGCGCAGTAGCTGATCCTGTGTAATGGGAACTGGTGCAATATCGTGTGCGTCCTAGGTTCCTGTATAGCTACTCCATCCACGCTGATTGTAAGCTCCACTTTTCGGTGCATCTTGGCTCCTGTCTCCGCTTTACGTAGCTGTGCATTGAACTGTAGTTTGCGGATACCATCTTTAACAACATCTATTCCTTTCGGCTGGTCTACGCTCGTATTGCCCATAAACTGATGAAAATAAGAGGTTTTATTTCAATATGAGATAAATAATAATCAAAATATAATAGAGTAAAGTCGGTATATATGGACCAGGCGGGTAATATGGACACCTCCTTTTGTTGTTCCATTTTACATTTTATAAAGACAAAATTGATATGTATCAAAGCTTACACTTCTAAATAACTGCGTCAGTTGACATGACAGTGTTTGGAGTACTGGTATGTCATTGAGGGCAACTTAACGAAGTTTTAAATTGTTTAAATTAATTATATTGCTATTTAAACATGTAGGTACAAGGGTTGGCCGTATGAACAGTACTTTTAATCCACGTAATAATTATTGCCTCGGCGATAGCAATTTTTTTTTTAATACATGTGGTTGCAGGTATAATGGACTATGGGTTATTATATGGCTATGAAGTGTAATAATTAACCAGAATCGTGGTGAGGCAAATAGTAAGAAATGTATATTAATCATCCAGTACTTCACAACTATTCACTTCCGCAAAAATCTTTTTTTTAATACAAATCTTCATGATGGTGTCCACTAAATGTGGTGCTAATAAGGAGGCTCTGCCCGCGTACTCTTTGCTACGCCACTGCTATTTTTTTTACAGTGACAACATATAAGTTTTAGATAAAAACAAAATAAATTTAAAATACAAATGTTTTAACCACCTAATATAGATAATCCTGTATTATGGTAACAAGCATGTAATAAGGACCATTGTGGGCCATATTACACGCACATTTTTTAAGAGACTGATTTTCAATTGTTTTAGATTTTGTTTTAATTTAAGAATTATATTTTTGCCGATTCGATCTCACTAAAAGATTAAATTCTCTGTCCAATGAAATGATAAGTTTTGATTTTAAATATTATCATAGTTTTTTTTATCTAAAACACGAATGGTGTTCCATATATACCGACTTTACTCTAAATAATAATAAAATAGGACTCACTTTGACAAGATAAGCGATATGGGCTTTCTGTAAGGCCGATGGTGGATGAATCCATGTTTTGCCACCGTTCGACGTTCCGTTACCGTTACTCTTTTCTCCATTTGTTTGTTGCTGCTGTTTCGCTTTTGACTGAGTTGTATTTTGTGCCCACTTCAGAAGCGTTGACATTGTGCCCGCGTTCTGAAACAAAAATTTAAACAATTTATATTTTTCCTTTTTTAAGAGTATAAACATTTTTATTTTGAAAGTTTGATTAAAAAATAAGGAGAATAATAAAAATATTTCATCGATATAAGAATTATGTTTTCTTAATTTTCAAAATTAAAGTTTCGTCATACAGCGATTTCATAGATAGTAATATACCCACACCATTAATAATAAAAACTACGTTGTGACCTACACCTAAAAGCCTAGATATATTGATTACCCATTAATAAACTAATAAATAAAAATTTAAATATTAAATTAAATAATATGGTAAATTCCATAGAAAATTAGGTCAACCGAGTACAAGTGTAAAATACAATAATTAGTTATAAATAAAAATCATTAATTACAATTAGCTATACATATAATAATATGTACATTACATGTAATATAACCATTTAAGTTAAAATCATATATCTACATACATTTATGGGTTTAACATATACAAGGTGTGTTAATTGTTGTTAGTTATAACAATATTCAATACGACCTTGGCAAATGACATACTCTCAAATGTCAATAAACTACAATTACATTTACTATTTTTTTCATTACTTATTTTTATGTTCTTTAGATCAAATTTCATTGTTCAATTGTATTTGTATTTTTTACATTTTTTTAATGATAATAGATCATGAAAGTGAAAGTAAAAAGACAGGGAAGTTGCCGATGTACCATTTAAAAAATATCAGATCATATTTTACAATTAGTGCAACTATACATTTTTTTTAAAGTGCGAGTTAATCCTTGTGCAATAGTGTCTCGTACCATAAATTTATTTATTTAATTTAGTAGTTAGATATTATATTACATTTTTAAATATATTTTTTATTTTTATTGTACGTATTTTAAGCTTGAATTACTTTTGAAAAAAGTTCTGATGATCATGATATGTATTCTAAATTTTTTCCAGATTTTTCTCACTATTACTTTTGGAGATAAAAATATTATTAATACTTATAGCAAAATAATTTTTGATGCAGCGCGAGCGGTAGAAAAGTATCATATCACTTTTAGTACAAGTTTTTACTTAAAATTATATCTAAATACAATCTTATATCATAAATCAATTATTGTAAATTAAGTTCCATATATTTTTTATAGTTTTAGCGAGGAAGTTATATAACTATTAACAGCCAAAAAAACGTTGTTAATTATTATAAATTGACTTCAGCTTCCTGCGATCAGATCTTAAGAATATTTAAATCTTTTTGATAAGTAAATACCGTACTTTTTATCTGTCATCAATATTTATACAGTGGCGCGTTATAAATATTTAAGGCCCCCATTTAAAAAAACCACAACAAATTTTTTTTTTGCTTTTCAATTTTGATGTATAAAAAAATTCTGAAATTGCGAAGAACTTTTTTTGCTCTTCACTTACAATTTTTTACTTTACTGATATGCGTTCTAGGTAGTTTGTCAATTTTATTCTATCAAGTCGTTCTTAAGCGGTGTTTACACCGAAAAAACAAAACAGAAACATCGTGTCTTTAAAATACTTCGTATTAAAAAATATACAGGGTTTATTACTTTTTTGTCAAAAAAAACACCGTGTTTCTGTTTTGTTTTCTCGGTGTAAACACCGCATTATAGTGGGAGCATGACCGCATTAAGATAAGTCTCAAGATTAGAACAAAAAAACCGTACCTTCTACACATATAGTAGTACTTACTACACTCTTTGTTGCTATTTTTAGATATCAGGTCAACTTATAGGCATATGAAAGTAAATTATATTTAATTTTCTCTTCGTAAAAAAACGCTAATTTTTTAATTTACTGCGATAAGTACATACTCGTATATTGTAAATGTTATATGTACTTATTAATTTATATCTAGTTAGTTAGTGTACCCGTATATCAGTGGCTCACAAACTTTTTCACACGGGGGTATCATAATAATTAATAAAATAAAATATACTGGCTGTTCCCCGCGTAGTTTGTATTTTTTTATCGAAACAATTTTCGGGGTACAAAATAACCAATGTCCTTCTTTAGGATACAAGCTATACTGCTAAATTTCATCAAGATCGGTCCAGCAGTTTAACCGTGAAAAGGTAACAAATAAATCAATTTTTCTAGTATTCGAAATAATGAAAATTTGCGTTTTTCGGCTTTCGTTAATAAAATTTTCTTTTTTATTTATAGATTTTTTGGGGGGTAAAAATGTGACCTTACTCAAAAGTCAAAGACGCCAAAGTTTTTAAAAAAAACTATTACAATGAAGTTAAGTAAAATATAATTTTATTAAAAATTTACTTTCAATATTATACTAAATTGATACGTAATATTCAATAATTTCTTTTGTTCTATGATAATGTATTTTTAATGCATTTACAGTTATAGTGTAACAGCTGCACTTTCAAAAACCGACCACACATAGAAGCAGGAAGAAATCGATTTTGCACGATTCGCTTTAAACAAATATGAAGGAGGTGAAAGCATTTTTAAATACATACATAATCGTAAATTGACGTTAATTAGTAAACAAATTTTAATTATATATGGATATGTATCATATAAATATACTCAACATATTTGTCTGGGTTTCTGTGTACAAACCGTATCTTTTGACCGTAGTTAATATTTCACCCCCATGTCACGTATGGAGGGTTGTAATTAGTTTAATTAGATCTGGTGGGAAAAGTACCACAGGGTGGGTTGGGATTTAAGGTAGACAAACAACCCCCTATCGCGCATAGGAGTCGAGATATTTACGATTTTTCCGACTTAATTTACTATTATCACCATTGCTTATTCCTTATGTTACCTAATGTAACAAAGTATATACTAAAACATAGGCAAATAATATACCTATGAATTAAAGTGGTTAATTATAATAAGTGGTTCTCGAGTGTCGTTGCACTTTATAATTAATAAAGGATAACACAGGTTTACAAAATTAAGGTTTGTAAAAATTTTTGACAAACTATTACAAAAGCCATATCTATTAAACTAAAAATAACAAATGTGAAATATCTACAGAAAGTAGTTTTGTAATAAAATTTATAAATAAATAAAATATTGACCAATCTGTTTTAGAAGAAATTAGAAAATTGTGTTTCTTAACGGTCCAATTAACACAAATTAAATAAATAAATAAGTTATTCATTTTGTTAAATATATATAATCATTTCAAACTCAGTAAAAAACCACACATAAAAAATAGGCTCCACAAAATTTGCCTAATCCGGTCCTGTCTTTCAATAGTTGCATTATTAATTAGTATACATTTCTATGTGCAAATTATTATTACCCAAGAGTTCGTGTGAAAGATCTGAACGAGTGAAGACGTCGTGTGTGTATATAAAAGATAATAAACAAATGATACGTTTTTTACGGTGCACGCTATATTCAGTTAGAAAATAAATGAACAATGATATCGTGAGAGACGGTGGGTGTAGTACTAACTAAAAGTACTTCAGTTCGTACTTTGAATAAACTGTATTTCTTTCACAATATTTGCATACTTCTTAGTACATTTTGCATTCATTTCCTACTTTGCACCCACTTTTTTACTTACAAGAAATGTACCGTATATAGAGTATAGTTAAAAAATAGTTTCAGAATTTCAAACCAATTTTTTCAACTTCTAGGGTTATCAAATCCCTCCCCCCATGTCCAAAAATTAAAATTTAAAAAGTTTTAATAAAATTTATAATAATTTTGCTCTTCAAAGCAAAATTAGATACATTATTTTTTTTTTTCAAAACATACCAAAAAATATTACCTTTACCATGCCGCCCAAGGGCACCTTAGTACATGGGGCCCACGACAGCCCCACTACTAACAATTTCACATAATACAGTTTATGTATACATACATCAATAAAACACTGTTATATTTAGGTGCAGCCAGGAGGGGCGTCATGCTTCCGCCCCCATTATCTGCATTTTTAGAGATAAATAAAAATAATAAAGTAACTTTCCTATATCCGATAGTAAGAAGAAAATAACCGGCGGCGGCCATGTTATTGTTATACAAGTTTATTGCACTTCTTAAATTGGATATCTACACCAAGATCAACTGTAGCAACTTTTATACCCACATATATCATACATAATAGATCTAACATAAGAAGTATTAGATCATCGATCTCCTTTTACCAATCATCCGATACTATAATAAGATCGTAATTTTTACTTTCATGTTAGAAATTTTAATATTATACAGGGTGATTCAGCACTGTCGTGCCAAACTTGAACAGTAGATTGAGAAAAATATTTTAAGCAAAAAAATTCCAATAAACATGTGTCCGGAAATTTTTCCTTAAGGAACTACAGGCCTCCAAAGATTTTACTAAAAATGAGTTTTAATTTAATATCTAGAGAACCCTTTGTGATAGAATTATGAAATTTGGTATTTGGTTTAGTAATAATGGATGTTATCGATTTCTAATATTAACCAATTATATTTTAGACCAGGGCTGTATGGGGCCAGTGGGCCCATCGATTTTTATCTAGTATTTGTTTGTTCATTAATTTTTTTCCTGAGTTGGTACATCAATAAAATTATATGACACAAAATACACAAAAACATAATTTGCTTGTTTATCATAGGATAAACCGTTTTCGAGAAATATCGATGGAAAAGAAAGCATGCAGAATTTTACTTAATACGGATGCTTGAAATTACAAATAATAAATTTATATTCTTACTCCTTGATAAAAAATAAGAAAAAAAGTTAATATAAGTATACCTCGAAAAATGCATCCTTATCAACAAATAGCCGTTTTTAGTTTCGTTTTTTAGTCAAATTATTAAGGTACGTGTAACAGTTATAGAACTGCCTATAGATCTTAAAGGATTCATATTTGGACGTTTTTTTATATGAACTTTTTTTCTTACCTTTAATCATAGAACAAGAATATGAATTTATTTTTTTGTAATTTCAAGCATCCGTATTAAGTTAAATTCTGCATGCTTTCTTTTCCATCGATATTTCTCGAAAACAGTTTATCCTATGATAAACAAGCAAAGTATGTTTTTGTGTATTTTTTTTCATGTAATCTTATTGATGTACCAACTCAGGAAAAAAATTAACGAACAAACAAATACTAGATAAAAATCGATGGGCCCACTGGCCCCATACAGCCCTGGTCTAAAATATAATTGGTTAATATTAGAAATTGATAACATTCATTATTACTAAACCAAATACCAAATTTCATAATTCTATCACAAAGGGTTCTCTAGATATTAAATTAAAACGCATTTTTAGTAAAATCTTTGAAAGCCTGTAGTTCCCTAAGGATAAATTTCCGGACACATGTTTATTGGAAGTTTTTTGCTTAAAATATTTTTCTCAATCTACTGTTCAAGTTTGGCACGACAGTGCTGAATCACCCTGTATAAAACAATTGTTTTTTAATTTTGATAATTTGATTATATTTCAAACAAAATTTAGTCAATCATTACAGATATGCCCGATATCATAAAGGAACTAGCAAATTTGCTAGCTAGCAAGCACTCTCATATGAGGTATCAAACTTATATGACAGTTCTCATGAAGACTTTGACAAGTTGTATGTAAACACCAACGGTATTAAAACAGTGGTAATATTACTAATATTATGAAAATTATTTTGTACGGTCAGAATCGCGAACTGTGTGACAATGAGTTGAAATATCACTGCTCTAAATTCCATAGCAAATCCATACTCTCATCATTTGAGAGTGTTTGCTAGCTAGTAAATTTTGCTAGTCCCTTTATGATACCGGGCATCAAATGAGGTATTAATTTTGTGATATTATCTATGGATTTGCTATGGAATTTAGAGCAGTGATACTTCAACTCATTGTAACACAGTTGGCGACTCTGATCGTACAAAATAATTTTCATAATATGACCACTGTTTTAATATCGTTTGTGTTTATATACAACGCGTGCGTGAAACTTGTCAAAGTCTTCATGAAACTCCAAGAGAACTGTCATATAAGTTTGATACCTCATTTGATAGTACCTGCTAGCTAGCAAATTTGCTAGCTCTTTTATGTTGCCGGACATAAAAATGTTAACCCCTGTGTTGTCACCCAAAAAAACTCACAGCATCTGCCACCCGGGTACCATCCCTACAAAATTCTTAGAAAAAGTCGACTGTAATTAAAAATAATTATATGCGTTCCATCAATATATAATTATTCATATTCGAGGAAGGTATCCTTACCTGAATATAACGAAAACTCCATAATTTTTGTCCAACAATCACATTGTAAAATGTGATATTTATTATTATTATACAGGATGTTGAAAAAAGATAGATAAACCTGCGTAACTCGCCAGGGAGGCATTATCAGGAAAAATGATCCAGACAAAAATGTTAGCATTTTTTCCCAGCTATCACATTTTTTTTATGATATACTATACGAAAATCATGCTTTTTCTATTGGGGTACCCGGGTGGCTCATACGTTTTTCAAATGCAAAATTTTTTAAGTTAAATAATTTTCAAAAATATGTAGAATGCAAATTTCGATAGAGAATCGGTCAAATCATGAGGATTCGAGAAGTTTTTGGCCAAGCTTTCTTGGGAAAAAAATTATTCAACAACACGTACGCTGATGGGTACCCGGGTGGCAACACAAGGGTTAATCTACAAATAGTTAATAGAAAATATTAATTTGTCATTTTACTTGTTTAATTTGAATATTCTGTACTTTCCAGTAGTTAATTTACACACCAAATATTCCCATATCCAATTAGAAATACACTAATTACAACTATCTAATTTATTCGAACTTTTTAGAACAAATAAGTTAGTCAATATTAATTTAACAATATTTACTCATTATATTATCTCTGACGTATTTTCTTTAGAGAACATTTAATCTTTCTACAGTAAATATGTCCAATTCTATTGTAATACATGAAGAAACGTTTAAAAATATACATAAATACAAATTGCATTCAGAAATCCAAATTCATCGCAAAAGCTGTTTTCTTTTATATATATACAATTCTTAGTTTAATGCTACAAGCATCGTCTTCCTTGTCGTATATAGTTTTATAAATAAAGAAGACGTGGATTTATATCCATTAACAAACAATCAACCAGCGATCACCGCGGAAGCCTGTGTTCAAAACACATACACCGAAATCCCATGCAATTTGTTTTAAATGCAGCATAAAATCGTTAACACACAAAAAATATATAAAGCGGTTATTCAATGCAAAATAAAAGTAATATTACTTGGTTGGAAATTAAATTAGATTCCGGTGGAGATGTGTTCTTAAGAATCGTCCGTCCTGATGCCGGCCACTGTAGATTTTGTCGAAACGTTGGCATTTCAGTTTATTTTACACAAATGTGTGTACTCCCCGTGTCTACAAATATACACCACAAATTATTATTAAAAATATATATATAAAACAATAAATAAATCCCACTACCAAAGCAGCTTAATGATACGACTTAAGTTAGATATTAGACTGACTTTTCTGGTTTGTCTTTTAGTTGCGTTGATACGAAAATATTTTATAAAGTTTCGCAATTTTGACTATTTTCGTATGACCTTGCTGATAAGTAAAATGATTCATGTGTTGATTTTTTATTAACACTGCGTTTTCATTATTTTCAAACTAATTATTTTAATAATGCATTCTCAGCCGAAATCTTTTGCCCGGTGTTTTTTGCTATGGAGCAAATATATGTACATAAATGACAGCCCACTGACATTTCTAATCAATGGCATAGTTTATATGAATGACCTTGACGCATGCGCGTTCTAAAAGCAGCGGTGACATGTGTACCAAAGTTCTAAAATTCCGAACAAATTAATAACGATTTGACACCTCGCAGATAGCATTAGCTTAACTTTTGCTTTAAAACATTATAAATTCATTATCTAGAGACCTAATCCAGGATTGTCCAACCCGCGGCCCGCATTAGATTAAAAAAAAGTGAAATATGAAAATCAGATTTTTTTTGTAGAAATATAATATTTCTAATAAATCTTTAAAATATAAATTATGGATACAGAGATATAAATAATTATATAAATTAATTAAGTCAATAACGAAAAAAAAGATCTTCAAAATTTTTTTTGCGACCCTTAACAATTTTTCGCTATTTTTTTGCGCTCTGCGGCCCACAAAGCTCAAAAGGTTGGACACCTATGATCTAGAGCAGTGGTTCCCAAAGTGGTCCCTACGGACCCCAAGGGGTCCCTGGCATCGTTCAGGGGGTCCGTGGAAAATTAAAATCGATTTGGGGGTCCCTGAACAACGTCAGGGGGTCCGCGCACATTTTTATTAATATGGAAGTTAAAATAAATAACAATGAATAAATTACACTAGCCGACAGTCATTTTGCTGCAGGGCATAAACAACTTTTTAAGGGTAATTTGGACACGCTGAATCCAAAAATGACCACCATTTTGCTCAATCAGCTCTTGTTTTTGCAATATTGCAAAAAAAAAATTTTCGATATGCAAACATTCAAATTCGTATACTTATATATTTTTTGAATCAATGACTTCAACCAAAGATCATTCAGAATGAAGCTATGGGTCCTAATTGAACTAGAAAGCCTTAAATTATATACATTCATAAAGTTATTCTCTTCGAAAATCATTTTTTAAACGAAAAAAAATCTATTTTTTAGCAAAAATTCGGCAATTTTCAAAATTCAAAGCGCATTAACACAAACAATTTTTGTCCAATTTTAATGTTATTCACTAAATTAGTAGCTTTATCTATCTTCTTCATTGTGTTAAAATTTCAACGTAATCGAATAAAAATTGGTGAAGTGGTACTAAAATCAACTGCGCGTGTCAAAATTTAGTAGTTTTTCACCCAGGGTCCGTGGGAAAGTTTTGACTATGAAAGGGGGTCTGTGGGCAAGTTTTGACTATGAAAAGGGGTCCGTGGGCCAAAAGAGTTTGGGAACCACTGATCTAGAGTAATCTAGACAGTAAAGATAGGATTTTTGAAATCGAATTACCATACTATAATTATTAAACAAATACAGTAGGGCCTCTTTTTACGCTGATTTGAAGTTACTCGGTGCGATTTTCTAGTAGCAGATAGTGACAATAATTCTGATGAAAAAATAGAGTTAATTTTCAATAAAATTAAATAAATAAAATTGAAAAAAACATTGTAACACAGTTGGCGACTCTGATCGTAAAAAAAAAATAATTTTCATAATATCACCACTGTTTTAATAACGTTAGTGTTTACATACAACGCGTATGCAAAACTTGCCAAATTCTTCAGAAAACTCCAAGAGAACTGTCATATAAGTTTGATATCACATTTGAGAGTGCTTGCAAATTTGCTAGCCCCTTTATGATACCGGACATAATTTTTTCATCAATTTTTTTCAGATTTTTATTTTTTAAACATTCTTTATTTCGTGAATTTTCTGAAACTTTAAAAAAATTATGGAACGTATCCCAAATTTTACAATATTACCAATGTCTTTTTTAAGCGTTTTTTTTATACGCGAATCGCTGCAGAGCATATCTACCGGGTAAAAAGAAACTCTACTGTAAGTTTTATTAATTAAACAAATAACTTTTCATTTCAATCGCGTGTTAGTATCGTTATATACAAGAAAAATTAGAATTGTTGAACAAATTTCAAGTATTCAGAGCATTTCATGTCAAATAAGGAGAAATAGCATATAGATGCAACATGTATTATATTATGTAACACCCATTACATAACTTTACATCACTTTGTTTTACATTTTACGGAAGGTTTAACAAAAACAGAACTATTTCAAAATTCGCATCTGTTCAAGGTTGTTATAAATTTTATTAAAATTGATTCAGTAAGTAAAAATTTTTCACACTTGGTGATTTTTTAGAGCATTTATTTTTAGACTATGACATAAAATATATGGCTATTACATTTACAATTAATATAATTAATAGTCTAAGATTGTAATTGTATGTTAAAACTCTTACATAATTTATTACAAGAAAAAAAAAATGATGTAAATCTATATTTTAGGGATTCATAAACTTTCTTTAAGCGTAGATTAAATTAAGCGAGTTTAGAAGCTGCTAGTAAACTCGCCCAGTGTAATCATGTTCACTAACTAACAAGCAGATTACAAACAATCTTCTAATAAAGTTGAAAGCCGGGCTCTTTACTCGTTGGCGTGTGAGCTTGTTAGCTAGTAAACTAGCCGTGTGTCATCATAGTTGCTAGTGAACTAGCTGCGAGTATCCCGGTGATTCCTATTCATAACACGTGGTTTAAACTCGCTAGCTAGTTGCTACTGAGCGAGTGGAATGTTTTGGGTGTCATCATCACTAACGCACCAGCTGACTCGCCCGCTTCTAAACTCGCTGGCTTGTAGCTTGTAAACTCGCTTAATGTAATCTACCCTTTAGGTATATATTTTGTAATATTTTTGAATCTATACTTCGTTTTTAGAATTTTAATAGCCCGTTTGTCTGTTCTAACTTGAAACATGTACAGTAGCGCCTTGAAATAACAGTATAATTGGGACTATTTGGGAACGGGCCCCCTCACCGTTAAGTGAATGAAGGCTTCTTTTATGTCTTGCAAAACTATGGTACTATGTACTAATATTAAATGTGCAATAACACTAACTACAAAACAATGATAGAAAGTGAAATTAAACAATTTTTACCTTTAAATATTTATTTAGTACACACAGTATGTACATGATTTACAACTCAAAACAAAGTGGTCATTATTGCGAGGTGCTACTGTATTACTGAAACAATTTTTATGTAATTATGTTAACCCTTTCACTACTACGCCCGTTTCTCAAAATATATTTTTATATGCTACTCCTGTACATTTGTTTCTAGTGTTTAAAAACTAGAAAATCGTCTCTTAGATAACAACACCGCTCAAGTCATTTTGACCAACCTTACAGGAGAGCGAAAAAACCGTGTATGTTTTATATAGGCTGCCGGCTTACGCGCTGTCACTATTTTTTGAATTTTGGTCTCTTATTGTCCGAAAGTCTAGAATGTGATTGGTAGATCGACGCGCAATGACTAGCTCTATCCAATGACATTAAAATGTAAAAACCACCAATTTTCGACATGAGCGGTGTTGTAAGCTAAGGGACATGCGGTTGTGTTTAACTTCCCTAACTCCGCAACAAAAGAGTTAAAACTCTTATTAAGAAGCTCAAACATAGGATGAGGCCATATAAAATTTCTAGTCAATATTAAAAAAAAACAACTTATTTTCGTTTTGAATGACTGATTTTAGTGTCAATGTATTAAAAGTTAAAACCACAATAAAAAACATACAACAAAGGCAAAAAAAACAGATAATATTTATTATATTATGTGAAATAAATATAAATAAACAATTTATTCAAACGCAAAGTGTTTTCTACGAACTGAACATTTATATTTATTATTAATGTTAATCATTCATTATAAAAATAAAAAATAACTGATAATTACGACTGTCATCAAAGTATATTTTTTTATTAATTATCATAAAATAAACATATTATGAATTTATGAATCAATTTTGCTGTTTTAATGTTAAATTAAAATATTAAAACAATCCATGTTACTTTACAACTGAAATCAGTTAAATATAGTCGATTGGCTATTTACGAAAATATAAACAAAATATTGATACAAATAAATTTTCTAAATAGACACGTTTTAATCAAATATCTGATATTGACAACAATTTAAAGAATTGGTAAAAAAGCACGTATTATATGAATGTTTTTATTTCTATAAAATTGATTTAAAAAAAGTCTATAATATTACGATTTGTTTATTGTTATAATCAGAATTATACGTCAATATTTTCCGTTTTTTTTTTTTTAAATTTTATATAAGTACTCGATGAATCCCCATGCGACCAACTGTTCTAACCTAACCTATATAGTACAGTCAAAGCGTCATTTAACCGTGCATTTTGGGTAGGCAGCAATATTTTTAGGTGGGTTCGTAGAGGGATCATCCGTGACTCTAAAACTCATTTTTCGGGTTTCCGAAAGATATTGTTTTTCCGCCATCTTGAAAATAAGGGTGCAATTAGTTTTTTTATTTATCTCCGTAACAGTTAACTTAACAAAAAAATGTTAAGAAGCATTTTTGAAGGTAATCAAAATATCTATAACTTTTATTCTTAACTTTTTGGCGTAACATTAAAAATAAAAATGTTATGAGCAAAAAAGGATAAAAAATAGGGGATGAAAATCTTTAAGAAAAGATAACTATTGTATTTGTAGTCCTACAAAAAAAGTACTTCTGACCTTTTTTGTAGAACTTTTCTTAACAAACAATTTAATATATTCATTTTTTTGTTTGGTTTATTTTTATTGATGTTTCAGCGTTGTTAAGGGAGGTAAATTGAAAGTATAAGAGTTACGTAGGTACAAAAAATTGTTGATACAAAAAAAAGTTTCAAATAAAAGTTGTTCGCTGTAATATTTTCTATAACTTCTATTTTGAAAAAAATATTAAAATTTCATTTGTTTATCCGCTACGCTAACAAAAGTGGTTAAAAGCACATTTTATTAAGTTTTAATATCTAATTAATTATAATGTTTTTTTTTAAGTTGTTACCCCCGGAAAAGGAACATTTTATAGTTAAACACATTCAATGTAAATTTGGGATTGATATCTTGAACTGTTATTGTTTTATTAAACTGTTAATAAATTGTCTTTTGATTAACAGTAAAACTTTTTCTATAAACTTTTATTTTGCACAATTGTTTATATGGGTTCCTAAATCGTATATAATTGATTGTCACCATAAAAAAGTCAATTATTCAATAGTTTTGAAAATGGTGATGCTTAAATCTTATTGTTGTAAAATATCTTACAATAATATTAAAGCGTCACCATTTCTCAAACAAATGAACAATTGACTTTTTTATGGTGGCAACCACTTATATAAGTTTCCAGGAACCCATATAAACAATTGTGCAAAATAAAAGTTTATAGAAAAAGTTTTACTGTTAATCAAAAGACAATTTATTAACAGTTTAATAAAACAATAACAGTTCAAGATATCAATCCCAAATTTACAATGAATGTGCTTAACTATAAAATGTTCCTTTTCCGGGGGTAACAACTTAAAAAAAATCATTATAATTAATTAGATATTAAAACTTAATAAAGTGTGCTTTTAGCCACTTTTGTTAGCGTAGCGGATAAACAAATGAAATTTTAATATTTTTTTCAAAATAGAAGTTATAGAAAATATTACAGCGAACAACTTTTATTTGAAACTTTTTTTTGTATCAACAATTTTTTGTACCTACGTAACTCTTATACTTTCAATTTACCTCCCTTAACAACGCTGAAACATCAATAAAAATAAACCAAACAAAAAAATGAATATATTAAATTGTTTGTTAAGAAAAGTTCTACAAAAAAGGTCAGAAGTACTTTTTTTGTAGGACTACAAATACAATAGTTATCTTTTCTTAAAGATTTTCATCCCCTATTTTTTATCCTTTTTTGCTCATAACATTTTTATTTTTAATGTTACGCCAAAAAGTTAAGAATAAAAGTTATAGATATTTTGATTACCTTCAAAAATGCTTCTTAAAATTTTTTTGTTAAGTTAACTGTTACGGAGATAAATAAAAAAACTAATTGCACCCTTATTTTCAAGATGGCGGAAAAACAATATCTTTCGGAAACCCGAAAAATGAGTTTTAGAGTCACGGATGATCCCTCTACGAACCCACCTAAAAATATTGCTGCCTACCCAAAATGCACGGTTGCCTTATTTTTTACGACGCTTTGACTGTACTAATACACGTACAAAATAAACTCACAGCTACAGTGGCTTAACTAGAATTATCACAAGGAGGGGTCAACTATTTTTTTGATGGAACAATTGATATTTTATTTACATAATAATATTTTAAAGTAAAATAATTTGATCCCTTGCTGGTTAAAACACAGCAAGGGATTTACCCCTATGGCCCCCAGCTGGTTACACCACTGCACATCGAGTACTACATTAATTATAGAACTATTCAAATGTGTTGTTATTTGTTTATAATAATAAATGGATAACTAATTGCTTCAGTGTTATTTTTTACAAACCCATAACAAGCTATTAATAACAAATTATCAAAGACTTGTCCTAGATCAGGGATTCCCAACGGGGGTCTATGGAAATTTAAAAAGGGTCTATAGTATTCAAGGGCTCTATTGGAGGTCTATGATCAAATTTTTCTGTTTTATTATTTTCAATTGCAATGTCCTTTTTTGCTTTTCATTTATATTTATTTAAAATATTTTTTTAATAGAGGGCTACGTCGGAAAAAGTTGATTTATATAGTAATTAACAATTTTCCTTTTTGTTTTCTTATCTAAATATCGATTTTTCTATTACGAATTGAAATTTAGTGCATGAAAATGACTATAAAATTTTTAATTTTAGATTTCGTTTAAATCATGTTTATTTTATTGAAAATGATGTGAAAAGTTGAAATTTTCAAACCGCAGTTCTGTATCTCAAAACTTTCTTGAGATATGGCCTATCAAAGTTTCAATTTTTTCAAAATTTTCGAGAAAAATGGCCGTAACTTTTGAACATGTGGACGGATTTGATTTTTGTCGACGGATTTGGAATCAGCGTGTCAAAAAATGTCGATTTTTGACCAATTTGTTTTTTGTCGAATTTTACATTCAGTATTATACATGTCATTGTATAGATTTTGACACGCTGATTTCAAATCCGTCGACAAAAATCAAATCCGACCACACGTTCAAAAGTTACGGCCATGTTTCTCCAAAATTTTCAAAAATCGAAAACTTTGAAAGGCCATATAAAATTTCGACTTTTCACATCATTTTATATAAAATAAACATAATTTAAACGAAATTTAAAATTCAAAATTTTATAGTAATTTTCATGCACCAAATATCAATTTGTCATATAGAAATATCGACTTTAAGATAAGAAAATAAAAAGGAAAATCATAAATTATCTAAAAATGTAAGTGGATCTATAAAGAAAATCATTCTTTTAAAAGGGGTCTATGTAAGAAAAAGGTTGTGAGCCCCTGTCCTAGATCTTCATTAATTATCGAAGGTCGCAATAACCAACCAATATGCGTCGCAATCGCAGTTAACACTAGTAGTACATTGCATACTCACTTATATATAAGTACTAAAGGAAATCCTACAAATATGTGACACAAAAATAAACCTGAATGTGTTTTTATTATTCTTCATTAACACGATGATAGCGTTGCGTAACACGTCTATTGCGTGTGTGCTAATGCATTATATTATTGTCCTCAAGACAGTCATATCACTTGTTTGTTGTTATATACACATACAAAGTGATCATAAAGTTACTGACTTTGGATTTTTTATATGTATGAGAAATGCTAAGGATGCCAAGTTTTAGAGAGAATCTGATAGTGCATAGCTTGTCTGAAAGACAACCCTAGATATGGGCCTTGCTTGTTATGTATATATGTTACTGTAAAAGCCCGAACTGAGGTAAAACCTAGGTTTTACCGCAGAGACACGGTAATATATGTTACAAAAATATACAATCAAGTGATTTTTTACCTGAAATAAACCTAAAACCTAAATTAATCATCATATGAGTATTTCTTAATCATTTATTACAACCTCTGTTAGGTTATGAACGGGAATTCAATCTCCACCTTGGTTAGGGCAATCTATTGGGGCGAAAGGGGATTAATCTAGTATAAAAAACGGGGATTCAATCTCCGGTTTGGTTAGAGCAATCTATTGGGGCGAAAGGGGATTAATATAGTATAAAAAACGGGGATTCAATTATACTAGATTAATCCCCTTTCGCCCCAATAGATTGCCCTAACCAAGGCGGAGATTGAATCCCCGTATTTTATACTAGATTAATCCCCATTCGCTCCAATATTTTGTTAGCAAAATTTAATATTTGTGATTTTCTATATATTTTTTTAACATATTTTTGATACCTACCCTATTTTTCAACATTTACCATGTCTATGCGGTAAAACCTAGGTTTTACCGAGTGTATGATGGTAAAAGTCCGAAATGAACGATAATCACAGACCAGTTCGGACTTTTACCATTAACAGTTGGTAAAACCTAGGTTTTACCGGTAAATTCTAGGATTTACCTCAGTTCGGACTTTTACAGTAACATATACACTCAGCGGCACAATTAACTACCCAACCTTTTCAAGTGGTCCCGTGTTTATTTCAGTTGATAAAAATTATCGATATTTATGACACATATAAAAGGAATGTTTATGTAATAAATAATGATAGGCCGTAGCTATATTTTCTGTTTTGTTTATTTGGTTGTCGATCTAAAGAATTTAGTCAACGCAGGACTTTCATACGTATTGGTTTGTTTTTACTGCAAATTATTTTATTCTTGTTGAGATTCAACAGTAGTAAAATCATTTTTTGAAGAAAATTAAGTATTAAAATGCCATTAGACGCAGCTGGAGTAGCTAGAGCTGTGGCTCTTATCGAAGAAGGGTTCAGCCAACGCTATGTGGCTCGTATGCTCGGTGCGCCGCGAACAACTGTAAGAGATGCTGTAAGACGGGTTCGGGAGACTGGTTCTTATGCGCGGAGACTAGGACAAGGTCGAAGAAGGAGCACTACGAATCGGGATGATCGATTTATTGTCAGTAATGTATTGAGAAATCAATTCATAACAGTTGTTGAGACCCGTAATGGACTATTTGAGGTGAGAAATGTGGATGTGAGTGAAAGAACAGTGGGAAGAAGGTTGGTAGAAATAAATTTAAGGGCTTCTAGACCAGCTCGCGCCCCACAACTTCTCCTATGGCACAGAAGAGACCGTCTTCGTTTCGCTCGAGAACACGCAGATTGGACGATCGAACAATGGAAGAGTGTTCTCTTCACAGATGAGACAAGAATCTCGTTGAGAGGTCCAAATGTTCGCCAGCGTGTGTACAGACACACTTTTGAACTGTTGTCTCCCTGTACGATAGTGGAAACCTTGGAATTCAGAGATGGCTCGATTATGTTATGGGGCGGGATTTCTTATGAAGCCCGTACGGACTTAGTTTTGTTTGAAAGAGGTGGAATAAATGCTCATAAATACCTGGAAGACGTGTTACAAGATCATGTTGTCCCATTTGCACCATTTATTGGTGAAGATTTTATTTTGATGCAAGACAACGCCCGCCCACACATCGCCAGATTCGTTACGGAGTATCTGGATGCAGTTGGAATCCGAAGATTACGATGGCCGGCTTGCAGTCCAGACCTCAAT
Source organism: Sialis lutaria (assembly GCA_949319165.1). NCBI lineage: Eukaryota > Metazoa > Arthropoda > Insecta > Megaloptera > Sialidae > Sialis > Sialis lutaria. Next base: position 5,651,205 of record OX439244.1, read on the forward strand.
CCGATCGAACATGTTTTTAACAATTTAAAAATACGTGTTCAAGGTCATACACCCGCACCCCCTAACCTTCGTGAACTAAAAGACGTGCTTCTGGAAGAATGGGAAAACATCCCACAATCCGATATTCAGAACATTATGGATGGGCTTCCTAATCGCATACAAGAGGTTATTAGAGCCAGAGGAGGCAATACGACCCATTAAAAGTTAATAGTATTATCAAAATTTAGATTTATGGACTTTAGAGTAAGTTATACTTTAGGTGAAATTTTAGCAATTTATGCTTTTTTGTTGTTGATTTAAAAAATAATAAAAATAACTGTCCAATTATTGGTTTTTAACCTTTTGTAGCTCAAAATCTTAAAAATTTTAATTATGTTGATAAAGAGACAAGTTTATAGGCATATGAAAAAACACGTATTTTTCAAAAATTTAAAAATATTTATTTTTAATTATTTATTTGACTTTTTTGGGATTGACATATTGTGAGATAATCGTAAAAAAACACTAAGGTCGTAATGCAGGATTTGAAACAATTTTTTAGTTTGTTGTAGCATAATGCTACACCGCATTTTTCGCAAATTTTTTTTGTGAAACGCCATACACTGGGGAAACTTACAACGTATTCTTTTTTCTACCTAAATCGGCAAATATTCGGATATGGTCCTGTCTTACTGCCAATGTTTACGTAATAATACGTAAGTCAATATGTTATGCCATCTGTGAATTTTACTAGATACTAAGTTATTCAGTGGTATGTAACAGCAGTGTTACACATATTTGAATGAACTAAATATATTTAGTACGTATATTAGCGGGATTATTGAGGTTTGTTACAGAAATGTCTTATGGGGCTACAAAGGGTTAAATCCCTTTCAATCCTAGAAATTGTATAACTGTCATTAAGTTTTCTTAACATTAACTAATATTTGAAATAATCGACAAAAATTGGGTGGGCGGTTAATTGTGCCGCTGAGTGTATATTTTATATGGCAAAACATATTTTTTAACATATATTTTTTTTTATTTTACAAAATGTTTTTAAATTGAGTTTTAAAGCATTTTTGCGTAGATGTTTTACCTCCTGACAAGTTATTAAGTAACGACATTCAATAGAATCAAAAGCACTGATTTTAATCTAATCGAAAAACCAATCAATCTTTGGTACAAAAAATTACATTGGTATTTAATGTATCAATATTAATTAAAAAAGTTATTGTTTTATAATATACAGTGTGACTTTATTATTTACAATTAAAATTTCTGGTATTTATCTTTAATTAGTTTACAAAGATATCAGTACTATTGTAATGGAAATAAGTAGTAAATAAAATTGAACATTAAAAAGTAAATTACCATTGTCTCAGCATTTTATATATCTTTAACTTTATAGTTTTGGTATTCTTGGAAAATATTTTTTAAACACAGTGGAACCACGTTAGTTTTTGAATGGGTAGGGGGGGGGCACACACGTACTTAATAATAAGATGACCAATCGTCCTCCTTTAGGGAGGACAGTCCTTCTTTTGTAAGTTCTGTCCTTCCTCGACAAGTGTCCTTCTACCTGTCCTCCTTTTCGATTTTTTAAAACTACTTAACCTGTTAATCTCTGTACGTAAAATTTATATCAATAATAATGATTATATTATTAATCATGGTATTAATATATTTAATTTCAATTTATAAAAATTGTTTATAATGCTGTTTTTGTATATTGTACAATACCTAAACACGAGTACATATTTGCAAGAATAACGTATTAATTCAGTTTTAAAAAAATAATTAAAAATAATTTTTTATAAAATTTTCAAGGTCCAAAAATAAAGTGACCTTTTTCTGAGGAGTTTTCTGAATGGTAGGGAGGGTACCCCGATTTTGAAATTTTGTCCTTTTTATTTTTATAATATTGGTCACCTTATTAATAAGAAAAAAAACGTAGTAACGAAATATTTTTATAGAAGAAAGCCAGGACCTTAAAAAGGTATACATTTTGAAAGTAAAATTGTGTATAGTATGTTATAGTTACGTAAAATTTCATTTTTTTATGACATGAATAAACCTCACTGATTAATATTAACGTCAACGTTTCATCATACATTACAGTTGAGGTAAAAAAATTAATCAATTACTAAATATACTATTTTATGAAATATCGTTTGACGTTAATCTAAATTCTAAAAAAAAATGTATATTCACAATAATAATTTTTAATTAAAAATTAACTTATTGATGCATTTGAATAAATACATTTTATTGCAATAATTTCCTGCATTTATTGTTTAACAAATCTTATCTGAACGAGTAAAAAGTGAATAATAGTCCTTGACTTTTACGTTTCATTTAAAAAAAATGTCAATAGGCAGCAAGGTGAAGTAAGAGTTACTTTAATATTTTTTTGATTTATTTTTAGTCACAATATTATAACTTTTTAATGTTATTATATAGAACAAGTATATATTATAATTATAACCTACACTTGACTGGGTTATACTCATTTTTTGTAAGAAAAAAAACTCCTATTTACCACGAAGTTGTTTTTAAAAATTAACCAAATTAATAGCTCGACTATACATAAATTACAAGAAAATATTCTTCGAATTAGTTTAAGAAATTTTACCACATTCAATTTCTTAGAATCAAGAACAAATGTTATTTTTAAATCTTATGTAAATAATTTATTATACATATACAAAAACATTTATATTGACATTGCACTTTATTTAAAAACGAAATAAAAAATTGTATAAACTCATCTATTATTATTTATAAAAACATACAGTGGTGAGTTTGCGAACTTTTATAAAATATTATTAATTCGGGGAAGGATGGGGGGGGGGGGGTTATGGGGTTTAAATTCATAGCGTAGTTACTAGTGATTTACAATTTGGGGGACATTGTTCATGAAATGGACAAAAAAAGTTATACTTCAATATAGTAGGGGAACTTGGGGAATGGTGGGACATTGGGGAATGGTGGGACATTGGGGAATAGCGGGGCACGTCAATTTTGCCATCTTTGTTATAAGTTTAAAACACTAAAACAGCTGGTATAGTTTCGTCTCTTTATATGCTTAGTTTTCATCAGTAATAGTCATATCTATATGTATCGTGAGAATTTCTGCATCAAGAAGTGTTGAATTGATTGTTCAAAAGTTTTATTCACTGTTCATATTTGCGTTGTTTTTACAACATTTTGGCAGGAAAAAAAAGTTTTATATGGGCATAATTACCGTTTGCCCTCGACATCTCGACTTGCAAAAGGAATTTGGTATGAATACACTGTGTCAATTATAGTTTATGTCGAATTGTAAACATAGCGTTTGGGGTATTGCGGGACACTTATTTTGAGGAATAGTAAGACACGTATTTTTTGATGTTTCTCAAATCAATATCGCATTTTTATGCATATTAGTCATTTTTTATGCAAAAGAAACAACCCTTATGCCTACGGTGGATATAATCAGTATTTAAGTATTAATAGTTTTACCATGCTGGAGAGTCGGTTGTTTGGACCTCAAAGGTCACACCCCACTGTTTGTTTTATTCCTTCTTTATCATAATTACAATTTTTGTCATTCTGGACTTTCCAATAAACATTTCACATTCATATTTTTCATTTTTGGCTCCTGTCCCACTATTCCCCAACTTTTTTTAGTATGTCGAAATTTAACGTTTTCGAAAAACAATAAAGTTTTACAGTCGTTCAAAATTTCAACAAACTGTGGCAGCTAAAAGTAAGATTACAACACGTACTACGACATACATCTTCAAAATTTGAAAAAATATAAATTTTTAAACAAGTTATGGGCCATACAAAAAACGTGTCCCACCATTCCCCAAGTTCCCCTAATAATAATTAATATATTTATTATATAATAATTATAATCATTTTCTTAATCTTATCAATTAAATATGCCTCATAGAAAATATTTAATTATTTTGCAATTAAAATAACGTAGATTTATTTTTATAAATTATATTTTGTATTTAAATATTTTTCTATTTAATTTGTTTTATTTTTAGAGGTTTGGGGGGGGGGGGGTCATGTTTCCCATGATTTATATAAATATTTATACATTTATATAAATATTATGTCCAATATAACAAAAATCTCGGTTTTGTTATCTCTGGATAATTTGTATATTTTTATTTGATACGAATCTGGGGCAAATTAATGTATTTTTAGTAATTAGTGTTAATTATTGACGTAATGCATATATGGGTTATCATATATTTTTTTGTAATTTTCAATAATATGCTACTGATAACTATATAATTAGATATATATTTCCTGTTATTAAATATATTATTAATTGCATTTAGGTATATTAAATAAACAAGATTTTTGCATACTTGTCCAACCATCACAAAATTAGAATAAATAACGAAAACAAGTGCCAACTGCAATTTTTCATCAATGCTAAAAGTTTGGTTAAAATGATTTTAATATTATTATTTCCAAATTTATGTTATTAACTATCGAATCGAAAAGGTTAAAAGTTCAAATCAAATCGTAATTTATATACTATCTGTAGTTATTTATACAATTTTTAATACCCAATTTAGTCCACAAATTTATTTTTAACTTCAAAGATTAAATTTTTACCAAATTACCCCTCCTTTTATAATAAATACAAAAAAAAGGAACAACAATTTTCAATGCTCATTTATTAATACATAGTAGAAACCGGTTATAACGACATCGGTTAATACGACGTATTGGTTTTAACGACTCAAAATTAAAGTCCAATTGAATTTCATATTATTGCATTTTTACTAGAGATGAAACGGATAGTGTTTTGGCCGGATACCGAATACCGAATATCCGGTGAGCTGTAAGGCCGGATGGCCGGATATTCGGCGGCCGAATATCCGGCCTGTTTTGACGGTAAAATGCACGAATCGTACCGTCAAAACCTCGGCAACCACTGCATTCGTAAATGAAATAGAGTATAGGTAGTAGTAAATTGTGTTGTGAAGTATTAATTAATAATCAAAATTAATGAGTAGTTAATTATTTCCCTTCTTTTTCTTCTATCAAGGGAAAAAATTGAAAATTAATTGTGATTGAATTTCTTATTATTTGCCTCACAAATATTTTTTTCTTGCAGTTTTTAAATCAAAAATTGTAATTTTTAAATATCCGGTATCCGGCCGGATAATGCGTTACTATCCGGTATTAAGCCGGATAACAAAATAAGGCCGGATAGGCCGGATACCGGATAGTTACCGGATATCCGTTTCATCTCTAATTTTTACCGGTTATTACGACTATCCGCTTTTACATACAACCTAATATGACCGGTTCCTTCAATGTCGTTTTAACCAGTTTCTCTACTGAACACTCAAATCTCTAAACAACGTCCATCCTATTAACGTACGATCCGAGAAACGACTGACCAACCGCTCCATGTAACGACTTTCCCCTATCCCTACCACAATACTATCCGGACTGCTATATTTCTGCGCGAAATTTAAATTCACCAATTGACGTTAAAGTCGGCACAGTGGTGGGTGCATGCCCCTCTAGCGTATACGTTGTTAGGAGATTTCGAATTACCGATGCCTACGTTGTTCGGAGCGACGAGTGTATATAGAATTTAATGACCCCCCCCCCCCCTTTCCTTTTATCATATCATTCATAACCTTATTTCAAAATATACATAATATAAAAAAATAATGTACATAAAGAAAATACAAAAAAAAATTAAACACAATCTTCTGAATGGCAATTTATTTTTAACTTTAATCAAATAATACACATGTATAACAACAATTCTTATTCAATGAGTCAATTTTGTGTCGAGGAGGCGTAGAGAGTGACTGAGATAGAACAGAAAGAGAGAGGGGACTTTGATACTGCTACACTCGATAGACGAGGCGAGGGGGGCGAGGTAATCATGATGCCCCCCGGGGGGCAGAGGGGGGCGGATCCCCGTGCAACACCGTACCAGTCTCCTATGTTTGTATTGCATTTGTATGTATTATACAGTGGTGTCACATGTATATTATTTTTAATTAAAATTAATTTATTTTTTATTGAATTGGGACATTAAAGAAATATTAGTATTATTATTATTAGTAAAAAAGATTTGGTTTTGAAAAAAATTGTTTTTAATTTATATTTAGAACATATGTGTCTATATTTAATGGAATATTTTACTTTGTTAATTAATAAAAGTAAAAAAAAGTTAATTTAATTTGAAAAATGAAATATACAGAACGGTATATAACAGTTAGATGTACTAATTTGAATAAATAACACGTATATATTTGTTTTATAACTTTTATAGTATATAAAAGGGTTGAAGTTTCGAATAATTAGTTGTTAAAACGTCTTTATATAGCCAATTATGTAGAATTTCAATAAATAGAGCGCTTTCGGCAAGTTCTATCATCATCGTGTGTTAAAAATTATATTTTTAATATCCAATTACTCAAAAACCATACGTCCAATATTTTAAATAAAAATTAGTAAAATATATGAGTTATTCATAAATAACTTATTAAAATTTTAGACTGTTATCTATACATTGCTCTAATAATCGAATAACCTTAAGATATTATTTTAAATGTAATCAATCACGCAATATTTATCTTTTTTTTATTATATAATGAGCCTTGTTGCTCCCCTAGAATTACATTAATCTAAAAAAAAAAATTAACTTCAATTTAGCCCTTCTACAAAAAATGTCGAATTAAACATTCAGAGTTCTAAAACATAATTTATACACCCCTCCTTATATTCTTTACTTAGGACGCCCCTGTCTGCTTTTAAATGACATCTCGGTAGCTTGTAAATGATACACATAACGACGTAGACGAGTCAACTGATGCGACAAACCTGATTTTTTCAGGAAATAGATAATTCTTGTGTCTATAAAAACACCAGATACGTTATCTTCTACAATTAAAGACGTGCTAAAATGTTAAATGAAGCTAACAAATACAAATCAAACAAATATACAGACTTTTGCAGACATATGAACTATTCTGAAGTCAAAACTATTAATAAAATTCTACTCTACTAAGTAAAATAATGAAAAATTCTTCCAAAGTATAAGATCAGATAAATAAATCATTAAAATAGTATGTATACGAGCTACTCAGGAAACAAAAATTTATTTATTTTTGCAAAATACATTTTTTGTTTTCATATATTTTAATTAATTAATAAGATTATTTGTTTTCGTATTAATTGTATATTTCCGTTTTAGAATAACCAATACGTAATTTAAATTTACAAAGAAAGTTTACTATATGTTTGTATATTAATTATCACAATCGTAATATTGGTTCTTTCTCTTGGAAATATCTTAAGAGAAATTTTTCTCTAATTATGTTTTGTAGTGATACAAATGAAAAGAAAAGTTTTTAAAATACTACGATTCGCTAAATATTTTTACGAAAGCAATTAAAATTAAATAAAAAAAAGTTGTTTTTAGTTTTGATTTGGTAATAGTATACCTCTACTTCTGTTCTTAAGTAAAAGCATTGAGTAAAGAATAACTTTTTATTCTTTACTCAATGGTAAAAGGCAGCATGAATAAAAATGTGAAAATTGTGAAAACTGGGATAAAAGTATTTAGCACCTAATTTATTTTGTGTCCATTTTACATCATATATTATGTGGTGTTTACACCGAAAAAACAAAACAGAAACACTGTTTTTTTTAACAAAAAGCAATAAACCCCATACATTTTTAAATACGAAGTATTTTAAAGACACGATGTTTATGTTTTGTTTTTTCGATGTAAACACCGCATTATAGATACATTAACATTGTTTTTCTTATCCCACTTAACTATACATATAGTGATTTAATTCTAGTGTCTCATTACATGCCAAAATTATATCTATAACCTTTATATTTTGAAAAGGCAGTAAACTAAAATGGCTTGTATTTCGTAGTAACGTGTAGGAAATTATTTATAGAATCTAACGGTATCAAAAAAAAGTAGATATGAGTGCCTTTTACCTATAAGCATCGCAGTATACGTATCTAGAAATGACCACGGAAGCCTTAAACGATAAACATAATATTGGAAAGGTAAGTAGTAGAGTAGGAATACATACATCTCATATTTTATATCTCTCTAAAGCAACAAAATATATGTTTATATTTACATTTTTCAATAATAAACATATATCTACGCTTCAGTGTTTACAAAATAAACCTTGATCTTGACATATAGGAATGATCAACAATTATATCAATAAGTCCAATACGCTAGTAAAATTACTTATACAGGTTGTCCCAGGACTGTGTCAAAGCTCAATATTTCATATTATTATAAGAATTGGAAGAAAACTTTAAATACAAAAGTTGTCAGGCTAGAGCATCGGCATAGTTTGAAATTAGTTACATTTATACAGAGTGACCCATAACTGCGTTACAAATCAAAGTTATGTTTTTTTAAATACAAACTATATATTTTTATTTGATAATCTAATAGCATTCATTTTTCTGAGTATTTTGATATATCATTATTGGATTATACAGAGGGGTTTAGAAATTATGACCAATTTTTTAAGAAAATGGGAACATTTTCAACACCTTGTAATTTTCTAATTACAACAAAAAAAAATTGTTTTCTGTTTGAAGTAGTTTTGGCATATTCTCTATTATTGCGATATTATGTCAAACATTTACAAAATTGTATTATTTGTACAGGGTGTATCAAAACACTAAACCTAGTTTTTTCAAAATTTTCAAATGGAACACCCTATATATTTTTACATTTTCGAATTGCCTGTTCAATTCTCAACACATTTTACAAACCATGTTCTATACCTAAATCCAACCGTTAATAAGTCATTAATTTTATATTAAAATCTTAAGATTTTTTTAAAAACAATACAACTTTATTATATTCCACAAAATAATTAAATTTTTATGTTGTTGAAGTTTGTAAGTTCTATTAGTTTGTTAATTTATTTTTAAGCGAACTGTTTTATTGATTATAATAAAGTTGTATTGTTTTTATAAAACATCTTAAGATTTTAAAATAAAATAAATAACTCTTTAACGGCTGGATTTAGGTATAGAACATGGTTTGTAAAATGTGTTGAAAATTGAACAGGCAATTCGAAAATGTAAAAATATATAGGATGTTCCATTTGAAAATTTTGAAAAAACTAGGTTTAGTGTTTTGATACACCCTGTACAAATAATACAATTTTGTAAATGTTTGACATAATATCGCAATAATAGAGAATATGCCAAAACTACTTCAAACAGAAAACAATTTTTTTTTTTTGTAATTAGAAAATTACATGGTGTTGAAAATGTTCCCATTTTCTTAAAAAATTGGTCATAATTTCTAAACCCCTCTGTATAATCCAATAATGATATATCAAAATACTCAGAAAAATGAATGCTATTAGATTATCAAATACAAATATATAGTTTGTATTTAAAAAAACATAACTTTGATTTGTAACGCAGTTATGGGTCACTCTGTATAAATGTAACTAATTTCAAGCTATGCCGATGCTCTAGCCTGACAACTTTTGCATTTAAAGTTTTCTTCTAATTCTTATAATAATATGAAATATTCAGCTTTGACACAGTCCTGGGACACCCTGTATATACAATATTTTTTAATTATAAAATTTGTTTAGACGCGTAATTCTACATAAATAGGTCACGTTTGGACTCTAACGAAGACGGTAATAAATATTATGTACAGGATGGTCCGGTTTGGGATACAGATATTTTAGGAGCTGATTCCCTGACTCATTGTGAGTAAGAAATTGTGCGGGAAGTGGGGGTCTATCTTTAATACCCTCTGAGTTACAGGATGTTTAAAAAAATTCCTTCATAGTAGTTCTTACAACAAAGATTATCTCATAACTTCTAAAGTAACGTATCTTGAGCAATCAAAATGAGTCAGTTTCATATAGGTAATTAACCAACATATTTTTCAGTGACGGTTATTGCTATCCGTATTTTTATTTCCGAGTTATAGCTCATCAAAGTCGAAAAATATCTTTTTATATTGAATTTTTTTATGAAAATGACATTTTTTTCCAAAAGTACCCCTAACATGTTGTATTTTTTTATCATTATTTTGGTACATTATAATGTTACCTAAAAATTCACTATTCAATGTTTGGACGTGGGTCTTATAGTTTTCCAGTTATTATTTAATCCCCAAAGTTACTATTTTGCTACCTGCCCTATTAAATGAAACAGTCAATAAATTTATTTGTTTATAACTACATAATTTTATTATTTATTATTATTACCATAAAAAGAATTATTTACCGAAAAACTGTAAGACCCACGTCCAAACTTTGTATAGTGATTTTGTAGGTAACATTATGATGTACTAAAATAATGATAAAAAATACAGCATGTTAGGGGTACTTAATGTCATTTTCAAAAAAATTTCAACAAAAAAAGATATTTTTCGACTTTGATGAGCTACAACTCGGAAATAAAAATACGGATAGCAATAAAATGAAAATATGTTAGTTAATTACCTATGAAACTGACTCATTTTGATTGTTCTAGATACGTTACTTTAGAAGTTATGAGATAATCTTTGTTGTAAGAACTGAAGGAAATTTTTTGAACATCCTGTAACTCAGAGGATGTTAAAGATAGACCTCCACTTCCCGCACAATTTCTTACTCACAATGAGTCAGGGAATCAGCTCCTAAAATATCTGTATCCCAAACCGGACCAACCTGTATACAAGCGATTCTAATGACCGCGTATCATAAAGGTGCCACAGCCAGCAAAATTTGCTAGCTAGTAAGCACTCACAAATGAGGTATTCATTTTGTGATAGTATCTATGGATTTGCTATGAAAAGAGCAGTGATATTTCAATTCATTGTAACACAGTTGGTAACTCTGACGGAACAAAATTATTTTCATAATATCACCACTGTTTTAATACCGTTGTTTGTGTTTACATACAACACGTGCACGAAACTTGTCAAAGTCTTCATGAAACTCCTGTTTTATAAGTTTGATACCTTATCAGTACTTGCTAGCTATCCTTTTATGATACGGACATACTAATTTTGTATATATTTATCTAATCCATAAATTGGCAAACTTTTTTTTAGTCGAGAGAAATTTAATTTAAATAAAAAAAAAAACAGGTTACCACTGGCCTAACCCTAATCTTCAAAGCAACCTCTCACCGTAGAAATATTATAAAATGCATATAAATTAATTAAATAAAAAAAATATGTAATTTTTTAAAAACGACCTTGTACCCTTTTCTATGTACTATAGTTGTATAGAAGTCAAATAACTCCACTTTAAATTATTGTAAGTTTTATCTCATTTAATAAATATATTTTATAAAATTTTGAATTTAAATTTAGCAAAAGCCTGCTTTATCTGATTTTAAATTAATAAATCATGTACTTACAAATAACCCGATATTATGAAAATAATTGTACAAGATTGTGTCATTGATAGTATATTTAATGCAAGATAAAGTGCAAGCCTGTATGTACATATAAATGATTTATTATTTATTTTCCAATGCAAGTCCCAATTTAAACTATTTAATATGCACTAATCACGCACAATCTTTGACCTACATTCACGCTTAAATGTCCAATAAAATATATAAGATAAGATTGTTTAAATAATAATAAATAACATTTAATAAAATATTTATGCTGAATAAAAAATATTAATAGCCTAGAAAATATTATTATAGTCTATAGTTTGAGATTAAGGTTATTTTTGTTACTGTCAAAAAAACGCTGATAAAAAAATTACTCGCGTGGAATTTAGATTCTTCACTTGAAATAAAACCCACGAAGAAGAAGAAGAAGGTTAAGTAATACAGATTTCTGTTATGATTGTCGATAAAACAGGTCGAGCGTACGAATGTTACATACCTATTTTTTTATTTAATAAATTTTTAGTCTATGTACTTCCGCAGAATGCAAGCTATCTCTGTGCCAAATTTAATTAAGATCGGTTCAGCAGTTTAGCTATGAAAAGGTAACAAACATATGTATAAAAGAGTTTGTCCTTAACCACTCAACGTACAGCCCAAACTCCTGAACCTAAAATCGTGAATTTTCGTAGGTGTCTTCCTTTTACGATGTAAGCACCCACTAAGAAGGGATTTCTAAAAATTCGACCTCTAAATGGGTAAACGGGGGTGTAAAAGTTTGTATGGAAAAAATATTATTTTCGGAAGCCACGGGAATCAGTTAGTAATATTATCATAGGTGGGCACAGTTAATCGAAAAGTTAACTTCGTTAATCGTTAATCCGTTAATAAAAAAGTTAACTTTGTTAACAGTTAAAGCGTTAAAATTCCGAAAATGTAACGAAAGTTAAAGTTAACCGAAAATTTGAAATTTAACGAAAGTTAAAGTTAATCGTTAAAAAGTTAACCGTCCAAAATGTTTGAAGACCTTTTTTTAGCTATTTCGACAACTTTCTTATGTACTTTTCATCAAAGAAGCAATGTAACGGACTAAAGTTAACGGAAGTTAACAAAAGCGTTAACATTTTTTTGAATTAACTTAAAAGTTAATCCGTTAACCATTTTGTTAACTTCGTTAATTAACGGTTAACGGATTAACGAGTTAATGCCCACCTATGAATATTATATAGTATAAACTAGTATGAATTATGTCCCTTAGGTAATTTTAGCTTTCCACTACCGTTTATATATGTATGACATGAAAAATAAAATATATAGATACGGTACTAAAAACAATAATTTAAATTATCCATAAAATAAATAATATGAAGACATAAAATTATTTTATAGATGATACGGATATTATTTTCTTAACACTAAACAAATGACGTAATCTATCGACTTGGATAACAATAAATAATAATTACATAAAGTTTTTGTTGTATATAAAATTTAAAAAAAAGTGGCACTATATCAAAACTTGTACAGCAGCAATAGCTCTTCAGTCAGAAGAACAACTTCTTAATAAATTAACTATCAAAATATACTTCAATACCATACAAGATATTTGAATGGTGATTAAAAATATGCTAGTCATAATAATTTCACAATAAAAGCAATTTGTCAATTGCGAATCGAGTTTTTTGCGTATTAGTGTTACGTACCGTAGGTTTTTAAAATCTCTTTAGATTAGTTTTAATACTATCGAAAAAGACAGCATAATGTATTTTATAACCTACATTTTAAATTAATTTTCGAAATTAAGTTACTGATATTTTTTTATTTATTATATTCCAAAAAAAAATTAATTGTATTAAAATTTAATTGTATGTTGATTTTATGTATCCATTATTCTTTGCGATTTTATTTAAAACTTGCTAATTTAATCTTAAATTTGTTCTATGTTTTATTAAAAAAAAAACTAAAATAAATCAAAATTTAAGTTTCTATTTTGCTCATCTGTTGAATTAATTATAAAATAAAATAGAAAAATATCCAAAAGGTTGATGTTCGATGGAAAATTACTAAAGAAATACAAGTATATAAACAAAAAAATGGGAACATTCACATATGATTTATTCGGCATGTTTTTTTTTTTATAAACCAGGGGCAAGGTTAACAGCTCCCTCTTTGTTTTTAAATGAAGACACCCATGGATATCAATAAGTATATATTCATTTATATAATAACTAGATATGTAGATGTTTAATTTCGGTTCGAAAAAGAACAATAATGTAATTTAACAATATTTTGGTCGTATAAAAACACGAATATTTTTCCATTAAATTGACCTTGGAAATAATATCTTACCTTGACTACAGATGTAGATATTTCAAATTTCATAAGTAAATAAATATTATCTCGAATATACAAAATGAAATAGTGCATTGTAATTTAATTTTAAAAAAATATGATTTCAAAATTTTAATTATTATTAATAATACACTTATTTTTTGTGTGAAGACAAATAGAGAATTTTTTTGCTATCAAAAAGTTTTTGACCTCCAAGGTCAATAGAATGTTAATTTTATAATTCGAAAGTAATTAAAAAATAATAAATATGTATAGGTACAATAATCGAAAATTTATTTTACTATAATAAAAAAAAATTAGAAATAAAAAAAATTAGACCTTAAAAAATATATAAAAAGTGGGTTTTTATTGGTTTGGCACCGGCTTTAAAAACTGTATTTAATTTTTATATATTTTTTAGTTTTTTTTTCAAGTCAGTTTTATTTTTCCCTTTTGAGTGGCGTATCTTCAAAATCCATGGTCAGATTTTGATAAAATTTATATGGGATCATTTCGAGAGTACACTCTTTCAAACAAACCAAAAATCGTCCAAATTGGTGCATATTTGTTGCAGTTATGCTCGAATATACAAAAATCGGTTAATAATAAATATAAATACATAAATAAATTAAAATATTTGTTCTAATTGACAAGATTGATAAAAGCGAGAACAATATATACATTATGAATAATATACATTGTTTTTTATGTTAATTTATGAACCAATTACTCTTTAATAAATATATTAATTTGAAAATTCAATTGTGACAGCGCTAATTAAAAGATAACAATACTTTGTAAGTTGGTAACCGTTCTATAAAGAACCAATTAAAAACGAATAATTATTTTTATTTTCATCACATAGTATCATATTAATTTTAATATCTAGTCGTCTCTTTATTATTCATAAACATTTTATTCTTCGACATCTCTATCTCTGTATACATATAAAAAATAAATATTCGTTTGTATGAGGCTTATAGACTCGAGAATTACTGAACCGATTTCAATGCGGTTTTCACCAATAGTTAGATAATATTTCTATGCATGTTCCTAGCCATTAATATTTTATGAAAAAGTAATATTTAACATCAAAATACTAAAAAAAAACTTTATCAAGTCGTGTTTTGTTTCTATGATGTCACAGCATACAAGCCTTGTTTCACACATACGCAGTTCCATTCGGTTCTGTCTTTACACGGGAAAAAAATTGATTCCGTTTTTACACGATTTCATTCGATTTAGCACGGTTAAAAAAGCTATTTGATTTAAATTTGAAAAAAAAAATTTATTAACCGTAATTTTCTAGGTTTTTTTTTCTGTTATTTATAAAATATGTAGTTAGGGAATTCCCTTTTCTAATTTATTTTCATAGCAGTATGTATTTTAGTCTTGTACGAGTTTTCAGTTCCTAAACGATAATTTTATATTTAGGTATGTTACTTTTACTTTAAGAATTGAATTACCTTTTATTTTTATGAAATAAACTGTGCATGAATGCACATAAAAATTTATTTTTTATTTTTTGTATGAATCATTTCATTTTACCTATTTTTTACAGGGTGGGAGGATATGGAACTAATCCCCTTTTTTCTGTGTACTTTATTTCTTTTTTTACACGGTTTTTAGGGTTCCGTAGAAAACTAGGAACCCTTATAGTTTCTCCATGTCCGTCCGTCCATCTTCAAAAATTTTGAGATAATAACATGAAATTTGGTATACGGTCGTAGATTGACGACCCAAAAACAGAAATGATAAGATTTTTGAAAATAAAAATTTTTTAGACCCCCCTTTCATAAAATGAAAAGTGTTTTAAAAAAAAAAAATTCACCTACACCATTGAGTGTGGTGTCGTTAGAAAGGTCTCCTAAAATGCAATAAAAAATGTATCAGAACTTTTTGATTTTAACCGTTTAATCACGATGTATTTGCTCTCCAAAGTCGTTAAAAAAGCGTCCCCCCCCCTCTATTTTCTAAACTATCAATTTAAAAAATCTGAAAAAATTTCAGAATGTAGCTTTTAATTAGTACTTTCACTGAAAATTATAACGAACATTGTCGAAAATATTTTGGACCCCCCTTTCATAGACTGAAAATTGAACTTACATTTTTTCCCCACTTACCCTATTGAGTGGGGTGTCATTTAATAGGTCTCGTAAAATGCAATAAAAAACGTCAAATAACTTTTTGATTTTAACCCTTCAGTCGCGATATATTTGCTTTTTAATATCGCTGTCAGAGCGTCCCCCCCCCTCTATTTTCTAAACTATCGATTCAAAAAATCTGAAAAAAAATCAGAATGTAGCTTTTAATTAGTACTTTCACTGAAAATTATAACGAACATTGTCAAACAAATTTTGGACCCCCTTTTCATAGATTGAAAAGTGAACTCACATTTTTTTCATTTATCCCATTGAGTGGGATGTCATTTGATAGGTCTCCTAAAATGCAATAATAAAAGTCAAATGACTTTTTGATTTTAACCCTTCAGCCACGAAAATTTTGAAAAAACTATTTTTTTATAAATCGTAGTGAGAATGACTACGGAACCCTATCATGTGCGTGCCCAACATGCACTTGCCTGTTTTATTTCTGGAACGTATCTATACCGTGTAAAAACAGAATTCGGTATATCCTTATCAAATGTAATTTATACAATATTATTGACAACAATAGTCTTAAAATAAAAATATTCGATGATAATTTGAAATCTGGAAAAACACCAAAAAATAATTTAAAAAAATCAATATATCCTTATCAAGGACATACAAAGTAATTGTTATTAAAGTATATCTATTACAATAGAGTCGTAGAAAATCACCACCCCTATATTTAGTTACCGACGTTTTATCAATTATGTCGAAACAATCTGTGCATTTATCCAAGAATTAAATTCAACACTAATTACTGCAATACTACGCAAATTGATTGACATTAATACGATGGGAGTAGTGATCTTTTATTAGATTAGTGACATTAATTACATCTCATCAGGGGCGTTTTTCAATGAGGGGAATTCCCATACCATTATTTTAGTTATGATATTCAATTTCTTAATCTATAGAAACTTTGTTGTAGGGTTTTGAAATTATCGAAATAATTATAATTTTAAATTAATATGCTTGGTAGTCAAAATTTTAAGTTTAATTTACTTTTTAATTAGATCAGGTAGAGACTTTTCTTCGTAATTTCTTCTTTTATCGAAAGGTCGTTAATTAATAATACAATAAGTTATTTTTTATTTAGTATTAGCCTTGTTTCACACATACGCGGTTCCATTCGGTTCGGTTCGTTTTCGGTTTCAGCCGAAAACGAATCAAACCCTTTCACACACGGTTCTCATACGGTTCATATTAGGTTTTATTTTTTTCCGTAAACTCAGTAGTTATCATGGAGAGAAAGCAAGTTTTTGCCATGTTGTTTCTCTATAAAAAAATTAAAAAATGAAGGAGGAATACTAGAATTCATTGCGAGCACCCTCTCATCACTTTACAGCAGGAATTTGGAGCATTCTACACTATTTTCCCGAAGCTAAAGAGCATGAAGACGATCCACATCAACATCTAGAAAACCGCTCATTTTATTAGAAAATCCGCAACAAAATATAAAAAAAAATAACACTCGTTATCAGGTTAAAACCGAAATTAAACCTAGTATGTGTAAACGCGTTCATTGCTTTGTGTTCCCTGGACATGAATTGAAACCTGATGAAATCTGTCCGTGTGGAGGGAGTATTCAGTTCTGTACGGTTTCTATTAGGTACCGAATACAAACTGAATCATCGTTTCACACTTGTCGGCAGCGACCGGAAACGAACCGAACCGAATGAAACCGTATATGTGTGAAATAGGCCTTAGCTCATTTGATACGGTTTTAATATACACAAAATCATAGTGACCTAAAAGTATTCTTTTAAATTATTCTTTGGGGTTTTTCCAGATTTAAGAACGTTTCAGTTGATACTTACTGTATGTATGTAAATTAAAAAAAAAACACAAAAATGGTTGAATAAGTAAATTTCACTCAAGGTTACACACAAAAATATTCTTGAACAGCAAAAATGTCTTTAAAATACTGCTTTTTATTTATTTATTTTCACATACATATGCAT
Organism: Sialis lutaria; assembly: GCA_949319165.1. Classification (NCBI taxonomy): domain Eukaryota; kingdom Metazoa; phylum Arthropoda; class Insecta; order Megaloptera; family Sialidae; genus Sialis; species Sialis lutaria. Next base: position 5,669,017 of record OX439244.1, read on the forward strand.
GAAAATTAAAAATATATTTATTTATTTTCATAATAAACAAACACAAACAAGATGACGAATCCAAAATATTAAATGAATAGTCACGAAAATGAAATTAAATATAATAAATAAACAAAAATATTAGATATAATATATTTACTAGTTGGGTACTTATCTTATTTAAGGTCATTGACGCATATTAATTTTTGATTTGGCAACATGCAGAGATGTACTTAAGTAAATTTAGAATAAAATACCGGAAGAAATCAGTCAAAATAAAAAAAAATATATGACAATTTGATTGTACATAATTGAAAATGAAAAGCAAGACAAAATTTAAAACAAAATCTAAATAAGTGAATTTAGAAAACAGATTAAGATTTAAAATACAGCTGCCAAGTAAATGCACAGTGCTTCCTCATGCTAAATTTATCAAAGGTAGTTAATTATAGAACTATTTAAATAAAAAATCAATAAAGTATTCAGATCAACTGCCTGTCATTGGTTAACTATTTAATTTTCATACAATTTTAATAAAAAATATTAATTCGACATTTTTCTTAATACGCGCCTGGTTATTATGTCGTATATTTTGAATTTTTTGACAATTTCAATCAAAATCATTATTTTTCTGCTATAAAATGGAAACGGATAGATCCGGTAAAATTTTTAAAATCGGATAACAAATTTTTTTTCTCGTTTTAAAACGATCACAAAGCTTCTCGTATCTTCGATATTGCGAGGAAGCAAAAAAGTATACTTCAGAAGAACTCAAATTTTCATGAAAACTATCCACTTTTCTGAGAGAAGTAGAAGATAACCTCCCTTATCTCCCCTCATCTTACGTAAGGTTTTTTTGTAATATTGTACTGGTTTTCAATTAATGCGTTTTAAAAAATTATTTAGAAAAAAAACTTGTTTATGTAACTTTTTTTTTTTAAATTAAAACAAACAGGTGTGTGAGTTAAGCACAGAAAAGAACGACTGACGCGCCTTGATGTATGTTCATGTAAGTTTGATCATCGACTGCGTGCGACCTTGGAATTTCGGGCGACTTCGTGATACGTAGGAGCGTTCGGGCGGCAAAATTAAACACGATGCAGTTCGTTGTGCGAAACGAAGTTCGTTGAGCGAGTCGCGCAATGAACGAATAGAAAGTTCGTTGTGCGCAGCGTTCGTTATGCGAGGCGTTCGTTATGTGAAGCACCACTGTAATTATAAATACCGAAATATCGGTATTATATGCACTAATACCGGAGAAAAACGACCGGGATCCCGGTATTTCAGGATTCCGGTATTGTATTCACTAGTTTAATATTAAAACTCCCTGACATTTACATTTCACTTGAACACAATAGAAAGTGTATCTGTCTTACTTCATTCGCAGTCAATTAGACACAGAGTGTATGTGATCTAAGCAAGTGATAGTTCACATGAAAACCAGAATAAGTAATGTATATGTTTGAGAGAAGAAAGCTTTGATTAGGTCTATGTGATTGAACTTAAGTTGTGATTTAATTTGCTATCTAGGTCTTTGAATATAATTAAGATCCAGTTGATTGGAGAACGAGGAAATCCGTATTTATAAGTAAAATTATACGTGTAAGGTGTCTAGAAATAGAAATATAACCTCAAGCAAAATGTTAAATATAGAAATTAATTACCTATTACCCGTGACTTCATTGGCGCGTGGATTTTCTTTAAATCTAATCAATTTTTCTGGATCAAAGTAGCCTATGTCCTTCTTTAGGATGTAAGCTATCTCCCTGCCAAATTTCATCAAAATCGGTTCAGCAGTTTAGCCGCGAAAGGGTAACAAACAAAGTTACTTTTGCATTTATAAAATTAGTATAAGATGTGAAATTTTTGTTAAGACACATATTTACTTGCATTTAAATTTAATTTTCGGAATTATTCTATAAAAAGATGCTATTATAATAAATAAAACAGACGTTTAACTTGCCCATATAAAAAATACACCATATAAAAATATATAAATTACAAAATATATAATAATTTTTCATGAAATTGAACTATTTTTGACGTTTATTTAACCAAAATTGCAAAGGGATTCTGGTGGACCCCTTTAGAGTCGATGTATATTTAAAAAGTGTCTATAGTGTTATGTTTTTTATGTGCAATTAATAATATTATAGAGAAAATGTAGTGGATCGATGTAGAAAAAAGTTTGGAAACCCCTGCTTTAGAGATACAAATATTTTCAGTTAATTAAATGGCAAGAAAATTACCTATTTCACCTAAATTATCTATCTATAAATATTATTTAATAAATTCGCAAAAACCTACATTTCATATTTATTTACATCACAAAAGTATACATAATATATTGTATATGCATGTAAGCACATATCTAAAAACAAGAGGTGTGTGCCCTTATTTGTACATATCACGTACGTACAGCGAAACGTCGTTATCATGAGAATTATTTATCTTAGAGAACATGTCCTATCGCAACACATCACAATCAAGATTATACAAATGTAATAACAGATAACACAAGAAAGAGCTTACGCACATATGTATACGTTAAAACAATGGTGGGTTGTCAAGAAAAACATAGAGGAGAATAATTTGTAATATACAAATAAAGTTGAAACCGGTTATAACGAGATCGAGGGGACTTATCATATTTGGTCGTAAAAACCGGTAAAAATACAATTAGAATGGGATTCAGTCGGATTTTTATTTTGAGTCGTTATAATCGATATGTTATATTAACTGACGTCGTTATATCCTGTTTCGACTATGTAAAAAAAAATATAAAAATATTAGAGAACAGGTTAGAAAATTGAAGGGTTTGCAGCAACAAGGAGTTAACTCCAGTTTTTATAATTTGTGGGAAAATAGAAAAAAAAAAAATTAAAAATGTATTTAAATCGTCTTTGTCTTCGTCCAATTATTTGTCACCTACCACTTCATGTTTTGGCCAAATTCCATTGAGAAATTCGTCAAATTCGCAATTTCACAGTCAATTTTATTCTGGAGTTAGCTCCTTTTTGGCCCAAATAGTTGAAAATTATTTTCTTTTTAAAGTAAGGAAGCATTGAATAAGAACAATTTTCAAGAAAATTGGTTTATTTCAAGAAAGAACACAGTAACGAGTGTACTAACTAAATTCTAAGCCCAAAAACACTATTTTCTAGTACATGAAAAATGAAGCTCCAAAGAAAAAATAAGAATGCAAAACTACCAAAACTACTCATCTATCAACGGTAGGTAACTTTTTGTTGAACCAAACGAAATAATGATTTTTTTCCCCCCAAGAAACGGTTGTTAACTCTGTTTGGCCTAAAAATGGAGTTAACTCGTTATTGCTGCAAACCCCTCAATTATACCATGCGATGATAAACTATTTTTTTTAATTGTTTAAATACTTTATTAATGTTGCTATCAGAATAATACATATGTTTTGTAAAGTTAGTCGGTTTTACTTCTGAACAGCATAATTATGTATAATTAGTTCTAGTAACATTGTATAAATAGTGGTTATGTTTGTTATAAATTATCTTCATTAAAGTTTTTATCATACTCAGAATAATACAATATAAAATTGTAAACAATAACACATTCAACAATTAAAATACATATAATTATGTGCAATTTTTAATTGGTTAGTTTAAACTGAAACAAAACACAATAATTGACGAGATGAGTTCTAAAACTTGTTCGTTCTATTTAAAAAAAATAATCGAGATGGCTGTGGATTTTGAAACAATGCAATGCTAAAAATTCAATTAAAATCCACTGCCATCTCGATTTTTTTTTCAATGAAACGAATGAGTTTTGGAACTCATCTCAAATTAGATATTTGTATGACATAGGTTTTCACTAATTGTAAGTCTATGTTCTAAACCAGGGCTTCTTAAAGTGGTGGGCCGCGAAGAACCACGAATATAACAAATAAATTTACTTTCGTTAAATAAGTTAAAATGTTCAAAGATGAACTTGCTAAAATTATATAAATGAAACAATAAAATATTTTTTAACCCATCTGGGTTTAAAAAAATAGGGAGGCCGTGAGTGTTATCAAAATGAGCTGCAAGGGGCCGTGGAATCAAAAAGTTGTTCAATACATGTTACACAGGGGCAATATTTTAGTAAAAAAAATATTTTTATCGAAATTTCGATCTACGGAAAACTATGAAAATCTTCATAGATCTAACTTAAAAAAATCTAGACAGATTCTCAGATTTACTTAAATCTAAGAAACAAAGATGGTTGAGTTAAAATATTAGATCTACGTAGATCAAATTTGATCCTTTTTTTTAAATTTAATTTGGATTCTTGATATCTGATATAACCGACGTTTCGTAAGACTTTACAGCGTTCATCTATAACGAGCTCTACTATATACACTACAGTATAATGTGGTCTTTACACCGAAAAATCAAAACAGAAACATCATGTATTTAAAATACTCTGCCTTGTAAATGCACGGTGCTTCCTCGTGCTAAATTCATCAAAGGTAGTTAATTATTGAACAATTTAAATAAAAACCGATAAAGTATTCAGATGAACTGCCTGTCATTGGTTAACCATTTAATTTTCATACGATTTTAATAAAAAAAATTAATTTGACATTTTTCTTAATACGCGCCTGGTTATTATGTCGTATATTTTGAATTTTTTGATAATTTCAATCAAAATCATTATTTTTCTGCTATACGAATGTCAAAATGACATTTAAAAAGTCAAAGTGACATTTAATATGTCAAAGTAAATAGCAGTTTTAAAAAAACAAATGACGATTTTCTTAAGTCAAATTGAGATAGATCTTTGTAAGGGAATATTTTACAACAAAAGTAGGTGACCTATATTATAGAGAATTGAATGCTCTACAAAAAAGGTTCTATAAAATTTTCACGTAACATGTGTCTTTCTTGAGATATCTTCAAAAAATACATCTTTTTGGATGTCACCCCTCCTCCTTACACACAATTTTAATTATTTTGAAATGGGACCGTCCTCAAGCCAGACCCAACCAACCAACCAAGTTTCATCAATATCGGTTCAGTGGTTCATGAGTTAAGCGTGTGACAAGGATTGGGGGACAGACACACACACACAGACACACACACACACACACACACACAGACAGACACGGAACAAAAAGTGTTTGTCTTGACCTGAAACGGATAGATCCGGTAAAATTTTTAAAATCGGAGAACAAATTTTTTTTCTCGTTTTAAAACGATAACAAAGCTTCTCGTATCTTCGATATTGCGAGGAAGCAATACTTCGTATTTAAAAATGTATAGGGTTTATTGCTTTTTGGTCATAAAACACCGTGTTTCTGTTTTGTTTTTTCGGTGTAAACACCGCATAAGAAATGAACCGATACATTTAGAAATCAGGATCAAATTCTTAACTCATTCACACCCACACAAAGACCACCACTGACAAATATCGTGACTGTGAGCAAGGCTATGGCTATACATGCGTTAGCTAACTAACCTCGTTTATGTAAAAAAAAAAAAAAAACTCATACCGGTACTGCCGCGTGGCCGGTGTCAGACCCGGCTTTAAACCCGGCCCCCTCGAGAGATTCTGGTGAAACCAAAAGTACAAAAGCCCAAACAATATCAGAAATCTACAATGATTATAATAGTAAACAATGAATTATGTATAATTCTGAAAGGGATACGTTTTAGAAATTTTAATATTTTTATTGTTTAATTTAACCTTTATGCATATTTATTTAAATGGAAAATACTCTAACGAATTTTAATATTAATTTCTTTGTGATCATACTCAATAGATTGTACATATTTCATACTGTAGGGTTCTGGATGCAAGTCACGTCTTCGTGATAGTAACGGTCCATAATTTATTCGCGAATTGTAGGTAACTGTTGACCCAGTTCCATATAAAAATAACCACGAAAGCCTCGTTTTTTAGAATATATCTTACACTAATATCTTATTTTGTATATTATTATTCTTAAGCATGAGTACAGAAATTAAAAAAAATATATAAAATATATACCACTAATATTTATCTTCTCTTCTTTATCAGCAGAGCTAATGTATTCCCCCCCCCCCCACCCCTATAAATTATATTTAAATTTAATAAGTATTCCACATTAAAAAAAAAAAAGTTAATTTACTATTTATTTACAGGGAACCCTAAACTGTTACTGTCCAAGAGCCCATTTAACCTCCCAAAATTCAAATTATTAGACAAATGTTTTGAAATTAATACCTACATTTTTTTAAATATTGAAAAAAAATGTTTAAAATTATTTAAAAGACAAATAGGCTCAAAACTTTAATTCAAAAACTAAAGTGACTAACAAAGAATAATTTTAACGTTCTGTAAAAAAATCATTTGATTCGTAAATAAATAAAATAAAGAGCATTTTCGAAAATCGATACAAATGTCATTATGAACACTATTATCACCTATTGTCGAAATTCAACCAATATTTTACCTGCCTTAATGGCAACATACACACATGATTTTTGTATGTACACATCTATTTCAATCCCCCCCTGTTATAATAAATTCAAAAAAAAGGTACGACAATTTTCGATATAGATTATTGCCCACAAAATATGTAAGTAAAGCCGTCCCTTACATTCATGAGCAGCGGCGATTTGAAAGGAAGGACGTAAGAGATTTCTGCTTTGGTTCATGAATCCGAAAAGTATCGCTTATTCATATTTATATTAACGAAACTCAAAAACATACATTGCGGTCATTCCCACATAATATCTCGTATATGAGATGGAAACAAGTGAAAAACAAATAAACACCTGCTTGTTGCAAAGTAGGTGTTTCTATGTATTTTAGACAATGGACATATGCAAAATATCTCCCTCGTCAACAATTGTTTGTTGTTTAAACCCAGTGGCGGGTCGTCAAGTGGAAAAATATACATTATTTATGTAAATATAAAATTATTTTATTTTATTTGAAAAAATTCAATCTCTTAACCCTTTGGGGCTAGGCGGGACTGGAAGTGTCCCACCTTTTTGTTACTTCAATCTGCATGATGGGACTTTTTTTATACCAGCTCGAAAAATTAAAATTGCTACTGGAACTGAGATTTAAATTTAGTCCCACCTCTTGAAACTAGTTAATAATTTCACATCAGGTGTCTCACAGGTATTTGCTCGATTGATTGACCGTTAAACATGTCAGTACAGGCAGAGCTGTCAATACTTCAAGTAAAATACTTGAAAAAGTACTTCAAGTACCAAAAAGTACTTGAAGTACTTTACTTCAAGTACTTTTGAAAATTGCGCAATGTACTTGATACTTGAAGTAATTTTTTAAAAATACTTGAATTTAGTACTTGATTTTGCAAGTAAAATACTTCAAGTATTTTACTTCAAGTATATTTTTAAATACACCATGTCGTTTTTCAAGTACTTACTTTAATAAACTGATTTTCCATAAGAAAAGTTTTTTTAAACAGAATAATTAATTTTATCACTTATAAAAACATGGAAAGAAATTTATAAAGCCTTTAAAAATATTTTAAAGATATCAAAGAGGTATATTCGTTGATTATTTACGATATACCTACTTACTGCCTGTCTGTTTTATTTAAGTTTGCAGCGGTTGCCGGGGATTTGACGGTAGGAATCGTGACTCGGTATACACCCTCGCCCATAAAACTTTTTTTGTTATTCTCTCATTTATATACCTTTTAAGATGAAAATTGGGATAAATGACGTAGATTGATGGTCCAAAAACAGAAATTATGAGATTTAAAAAAAATTTTTGATAGACGAAGTGTTCAAATTTTTTTAGTGCATTTACCAGAATGTTATTAGATAGGTTTCCTAAAATGCAACAAAACATTTTTTGGAACTTTTTGATTTTAACACTTCAGTCATGAGATATTTGCTTTCAAAGTCGTTATTCAAGCGCCCCCCTAGCCCTCTAATTTCTAATACGGATAATTCAAAATACACAACATAAATCTATAGATGCGTTCTAATAGGCCATCATATGTTATTTTCTATTATAAAAAATAGTTTTAACAATTAAAATTTTTAATTGAGTGACATAAATAAAACAATATTTTAAAATTTATTTTTAAGAAACAATAAGAAATTAAAATCAGTTTCATACATTCTGAAATATCCAATACTTAAAAAACACATAATAAAAACATAATTTATTAATAATATGTGGCCGCGGCCCGCAAACAAAAGCTCAGCTGATTTTCTAGTGTTTTTAAGTATTTTTTTTATCCGAATACTTGACACTACCCTTGTTAGGTAATGAAGATAATATGTATATAAATATTTAAAATTACCTTTTTTTGTATTTTAATGGTTCTAACAATTAAAATTTAAAATGTACTTGAAATAAGTTACTTGAATTTTCAAGTACTTTTCGGTACTTGAAGTACTTTACTTCAAGTACTTTTAAATATTGCGCAATGTACTTGAAACTTGAAGTACTGTCACTAAATACTTGGTACTTGTACTTGAAGTACCTTGGCTAAGTACTTTTGACAGCTCTGAGTACAGGCTCGCCAGCCGTTGAAAGTGGCTTAATGACTTTTTTTAATTTTTTTGTATTTTTTACTAATTAAAATAAACCAAATATGTTAAAAAATTTAAAAAAAATTATGTGCAACATGGGTTTTTTTATTTGCGTAAATTCCGTACCTCAAAGAGTTAAGGGTTGAGGGATGGGGGGGGGGTAAACTATACATTATTATAAAAGGACTTTTATAATCTATCTATTAGCGTTTTATTTATTGCTTTAAGATTATTAGTTTCGGAGATATAAGTTTTGGTGTTAAAAGTTAAAAATTTGTAATAACGAAATATTAAAATTATAAAATTTTAAGTGACTAATCGCAATAATCGTAAATAATCGAAACAATGAAAAACGAAAAAATGAAATTCAAAAGAAAACAAAATCGACACAAATATGGTCAACGAAAACGTGTAAAAATGTACTCGATATAATTTCTATTTCATTATTTGTACTTACATGGTCTGTAAATTTCACGAACGAAATAACATCATGAGTTTCAAATGTTTTATGTTGGCAACCCTATTCCGGTCAGAATTCCAATCAAGTGACATAAATCAAAGGTTGCTCACCTTACTTTTACAAAACAAAAGAAAAACACAATCAGTGTAGGGGTAGCCAGTAGAGATCAGATCGGGCCGGGCCGGCCCGGCCCGGCCCGGGTTTATCCCGGCCCGAATTTCGGACCGGACTTAATTCTTGTTTGTTACGTTTGAACCGGGTCAATTCGGACCGATCCGGGATTGGTATACATCGGACCGGACTGGGTCGGATCTTACCTTAGTATAAATCGGACCGAGCTGGACGGACCTTACGAATAAATAAAAATATTATTTTCTCAAAACAAAACTTTTACTTTTAATAGTTTAATTGTTTAATGTTAAATTAATAAAAATTCACAGTTATTAACAAAATTATAATTTATACACGGGTAGAAAGAATTCTCAAACCAAGAAAACATATAAGAAAACGTTATAGATCAATTCGGGCCGGGCCAGCACGATCCGGTCCGAATTTAGCCCGACCCGAATTTCGGATCGGACCGGACTGGGCTTGATTTTTGTTTGTAACGTTTGGACCGGGTTGGATCGGACCTTAGTATAAATCGAACCGGATTGGACCGGGTCGAAAAAAAAAGTTTCGGAACCGAATCGGGTCGGCAAATTAAAAAAAAAAAATCTTCGGACCGGGTCGGGCCGTTTTTTTAAGGCCCGATCTGATCTCTAGTAGCCAGTAGCCATATTTGAACATAACATAACTGGACGAGATGAAATATCTGATATTCTACTTCGATACTCATTGAAGTAAGGCTTTAAGAACAACGTTTTTTTACACATTACTGTGGACATTAAGAATAATGAATACATACTGTATAATTATTAAACTATGACCAAAAATGGACAATTGCCTAAAGTCCCCATTAGCAAGAGTTTCCCAAATCAATATCTTATTCAATTTTGAAAATATGAGGGGAGGGGGATATTTAAGTATAATACATAAATAATAGTACTGTCAACTGTAAGTACCAAAAAACCCAAAAATAAAAAACAATTATGCAATAATAACATACAAAATTTGATTCGATTCCGATAAAAAATTGAAGAATAATTGATAACATTAAAAATATTTACCTATACATTATAATTGTATAATATAAAAACAAAGAACATTTGAATTGAAATATCCTTGAAATAATATGTAATTTATCCATCTATAAAACATCACATTGGATGGGTTTTCCGTAATAATATAACATTCACTAATACAGTGGTTCTCAAAATGATAAAAAGGAGTATCAAGATCCTTCATAACTAAAACAAAGAAAACATGTTTCGCTTGCAAACATTTTCCAGTTAGTAAAAGGACAAAGAGCAGATGATACCTAAAAGGACTGTCTATTCCAAAAAGGTTTGTTAGCAACCCTACAGAAATCTTAAAACTTGCAACAATAAACTAGCAAGCACTCTCGAATGAGGTATCCAACTTATATGGCAGTTCTCTTGGAGTAACATGAAGATTTTGACAAGTTTCGCGCACGCGTTGTATGTAAACACGAACGGTATTAAAGCAGTGGTGATATTATGAAAATAATTTTATACGGTCAGAGTCGCCAACTGTGTTACAATATATTGAAGTATCTCTGCTCTAAAGGACCCCGCAGAATCCTTATGGGAAAGAGGCTTCGGTCAATTCTTTAAAACTTTGGATTATGATAGTCCTTGATGAGTAGATCAAAAGTGTCGGTGGGCACTAAGTCCTAAAAACTCAAACTTTTAAGATATAGCCCTCTGAAGTTGGGGATCATGATTGTCTTTAATTTACAATATTTTTTTGTAGAACCTTAAATTTCACTCAACTTTTTGTATGTGTTCCCAAAGACATCTATAATCGATTGCCACCATAAAAAAGTCAACTTTTCAATTAATTGAGAAATGACAACACTTAAATCTTATTGTAACGTTTTTTTAATTATAAAAAAATCCAATTGTTTTATAATAAAAAAACGTAATAATAAGATTTAAGTACTGCCATTGGCTAAAGAATTAAAAAGTTTATTTTTTTATGGTGACAATCGATTATATAAGTCTTTGGGAACATATACAAATACTTAGTTGTAATTTTATTGTAAATTAAAGGCGAGCATGATCCCCAACTTTAGGCCGCGTCAATACGCTTCCAGTCGACTAGGCCGAGTTAACAGCAGCAGCGAACTCGCATAAAATAATCACGTGTAGACATTAAAAAGCAGGACAGTATTAGGCAGCATACTGCAACAGATGGCATGCTGCCTAAGTCGGCATGAGCTTGAAATTACAGCACGAGTCATAGAGATTGCTTGGAAAAAGTAGCGTTTGAACGATACCCTTACATGTTATTTTCATGTTATTTTTAACCAACTTCATAGCCTACAATTGGAATTTTAAAATTTTAAAACTATTATGCGTTATAAGATAATGCAATTGAATTAAATAATTCATAAATGTCCTATGTGTAATAAGGGCTTTGATAGAAGGAGAATAGACACATACAGGATACGTAATTATCCGTGTACGGTTTGTGAAGAACGAAAATGGTATCTTTTTTTTTGTATATAAAGACAATAAAGAGCTCACATTTTGCAACAGGAACCTAAAACTGGCTTCATTTATACGCAGATGATTGTTGTATGAAGATTTATCTTCAATTGACAATTATCTTAATTATAAATATCATTAACTTCACTGACAACTTTTTTAACAACATTAATTTAAAATTGCCAGGTTTAAAATGACAGTTGTTGACGTGAAGACGCCATTTTATCTGCTTTAAAATTGTGTAAAATCATGCCATTGTCGTACAAGTCTGAAATAACGTGTAGACGATTTACTAGCACACAGCATACTTTTTTTTACTGTCTCGCATACCGAACTCGTAGCGTATTGCCGCGGCCTTAGAGGGCTATATCTTTAAAGTTTGAGTTTTTAGGACTTAGTGCCCATTGACACTTTTAATCTACTCATCAAGGACTATCAGAATCCAAAGTTTCTAAGAATTTGACCGAAACCCCTTTCCCATAAGGAATCTGCGGAGTCCTTTCATACCAAATCCATAGATACTATAAAAAAAAATAATACCTCATTTGAGAGTGTTTGCTAGCTCCTTTATATAATACCGGACATCATTGAGTCAATCAACAACTTTGTTGCTTAATATCTAAAAATGAAATTCATGAAAGGTTATACGATACAAAAATTACTTAATAACAAATAATCACATATTCGACAGTAATTATTAATTAATTAATTATTAACAATTATCTCGAAGGTCATGATTAAATTTCTATTAATACATTTTCATGTATAAAATATGTAAACAAAGATTTAATTTTAAATTCAAACATGTATTTCAAGTGTCCTTAAATATTTGTAAAGCCATAGCATTCAAATTAGGATGTTTAAAACAAGTGATATAAGAATGAGGAAATGCGCTTACTTACGGATATCTCGCGTTATATCCAAGTGCACTATGGGTATTTAGAATGTGTTAGTTTTCAAATCAACCAACAATGGCCGGAAATAAAAAAATAATTCATTATGTACTCACTTTATAATGAGAACACTGTTAAAATTACAGTTAGTTTAATGACATTATAGGATTTTGTATATACTATATAAATACAAGAAAACACATTTATATGATACTAGCTGATTCCCGCGGCTTCGCTCGCGTGAATTTCGAAACTAATTACAACCTTCCATACGTGATAGGGGATGACATAATATTTTTATTTATTACCTATAAAAATTCGTAAATATCTCTGATTTTAGTTATAAATTGCAAATACACACCCCCCGCCTACCCTCTAATTTTAAAAAGTCAGTATCCGGTATTATAAAGGACCTAGAAAATTTGCTAGCTAGCAAGCACTCTCAAATGAGATATCAATCTTATATGACAGTTCTCAGTAAGTTGGTTTTTATCGTTTTTTACGCAAGGTTAGTAAATACACTTTAGTAAATATACTTTACATACCTTTTTTTTACTTCCTATGTATGAAACTATCTATCTAAAACTTCAAGAGAACTGTCATATAAGTTTGATACCCCATTTGAGAGTGCTTGCAAGCTTGCAAATTTGCTAGGTCGTTTATAATACCGGACGAGAAACTTTTTTTTAAACACTTTTCGCTATTTCGTGTCATTTAAAAAAACAATGGTTTATATAATCCTTAATATATATAAAGCTCAACGTCTCTCTGTCTGTCTGTCCGTTAGTGCGCTTATCACTCGAGAACCACTTATCCGATTTACGTGATTTTTTTTTAATTCATAGGTACATTCTCTGGCCAGGTTATAGGCTATATTTTATTACGTTAGGTAAAATAACAACTAAGCAGTGACGATATTAGTAAATCAAGTCGGAAAAAATTTTACCGACGGCACGCTGTTTTGTGATACGCTGCCTAAACCGTTGAATATAGAACAAAATAATGTATTAAAGAATTGTGTAGAATCAAAAGTGCTACAATAAAGTCCGCGACACCATATGTCTAACTTTTATATTTAAGCCACAATGACTGCTTTTATGTAACAAAGAAAACATAAAATATTTGGGTTATGTTTACATGGACTTATGACCTGCAAAACTTTAATCCTTATTGAAATAAATGATTTCATCGTCATAAGTACTTAATGTAGATATAATTTGCCCTTTACAGCATCCAATTTGGTGGTATAGTTTAGGAAATAACATTAAATAAGTTTTATACGGTAAAATATTAATAATAACGCGCGAACTAAATACGCCGGTATTCGATCTCCCTCGGCTCGGCCGTTGTCATTTGACCGTCAGTTTTGTTTCAATAATTAAATTTAAGGATGTTATGGAGGTATTTAAAAATGCTACGGATTCAAAAATTTTGTATTTAAATTATTGATGCATCTGTTCTGAAGCTCCAAAAAAAGTTTGGAGTCGATTCACTAAACAAATAAAAAGTTACAATGATTTTAATTTATAATGAATTAACATGCACTCTTATGGCAAATATGTCTTCCCATCAATTCAAATAGCTTAAAAGTATTGAAAAAATGCTACCAGTCATTCGAAAACGTGTCAACATATACTTCAGATATCTGGGCAGTATATTGCGAAACAACATTAACATTCACTAATTTATTCTCAAGTTATTAAATAAAAGGTAACAAAATTTGGAACAATTTCATAGTTGACGCATCACTCACTGTGTAAACGTGGCAACATGGGAAACAACTGACAGAGATAACTCGAACGAAACTAGCAATATTTATGTATGTGTTGCCGCCAATTATTTGAAATTGAATTCCAATGGGATACAGCTGACAGATAATTTATTTTTAATATATTTTTTAAATGTTTTCGTTGCAAAATAGTACGGTAAAGAAATATTATTAAAAATTCTAATTTGTAGAACTAAATAATGTGGATAAGTATATTTATAATACTTATAAAATAATTATAATAGGTATTTTATACAAATTGCACATTCAGAGATTAATATTTTCTTATTGTGAGTATATTTTTACATAACTATAAAATAAACATACATAACTATAATATATTCAGTATTTATTATAATAATATATATTATATCAATAAGTATCTTATTATTTTTTGTTAAAAATGTGTTTTACAAATGGCTAACCTCTGTTCACAAAATATTAAACGCGTACCCGCACACCAGGAGAGCCAACCTACGAAAGTAACAGTGTTGCAACGTTCAACTATCCGCAATGGAGCATTTTAAAACATTGAAATTGTTAATTTAGCTATTAATTATATTTAATTCTTATGTATTTACTGCTTAATTACGGTTATACTGTTTCATTGAGCATCATAAAGCACTGTGTACAAGTAGATTATTGTATTTATATAAAATTAATTTTCGTTTTGTTAAGATGAATGTGATGTATAGTCAAGTAAAAAAATTTTAATAATAATAATTAATAATTCTGAAAATTTATCGGAAATAGCACAGACATAAGAAATAAACATTTCTGTAGATTCATTTCGTCCTTTACTAGTGTTTTCCAATTTTTAAACAATGCTATGATTGAAATTTTCATCAAACTAGAGTTTGAGTTACTTTTTATAATATTGTACATCCATAACACCCTTAAATTTAAGTGTTGTTTTTATTATTACAATAATAACTAATCGTGTTTGTACTTAATTTGTACTTAATGCGAGCGAAGCCGCGTGGGTACATCTAGTTTATAAATAAATACAAATATTGTTTTAAAACTATCATTGTCAATATAACTGCATTTTTAAATTTGTATGTTATCAACTATCAACAGTATCAACTAATAAAATTTTACAATAAATAAAAAAAATACTATAAATTGCATTTTATATAAATAGAAATAAAAGAATGCAATGTATAAGATGGCATTATTTACTTCCTTGTTTAGTCTGCGAATCATTATACATTTATTATACGCATAAAACAAATCTGAATTTGCGTATAAATTGTAATTTTATAGTCAATACATATTATAGAATAAAGAAAAATATAAATATTTATACTACATTATTCATGTATATATTGTTTATACATTATACATATGTACAATAAACATAATATACAACGTATTTCAATAAAATATTATACAATGTAAAGAAATTTATTTAAAAAAATAAAAAACACAATCCAGCAAAAGGGTCTACGAAAGAAAATAAATATTTCACCGCCCATAAATATTCTAATAAAAAAAAGAACGTTCGGTTCATTTTTATTAAAACAAAAAACATTCAAAAAATAAAAACAAAACACTTTAACAGGAAGGAAATTCAAAAATATATCGTATTTAAATTCAGCCAGTATAGAACACGTACTGGTACCGGTATTTATGAGTGTTAGAGGGGGGGGGGGGGGCTCAACCGGAGTGTAGTGGTGGGCAACAGGCTACCGGATCATATAAATTTTAGTGAGTAAGGCCGATATAACGATTCAGTGATTTTAAAAAGTTTATGTGCATTATATGAATCATTCTACCAAATCGAAATTTGAGATTAAACTGCATGATATTACTCGTATCTACCAACTTTTCGTATCTAATAACAAGTTTTAAATAACTCCATTTAAATATTTCATTAGTAAAACAGTCTAACTAATTTTTTCAGGGTGGCCAGTATTTCTCTGGAACAAATTTCCCTTCTCCCGGTTTTGCAGGAGAATTTTTACTGTTATTCCCTGTTTTTTATGTAAAATTTAGATAAAAAACATAAAAAAGGTCGCATGTTGTCTTTTAAATTTTTTAATAGATAACTGTTTAAAAATTTGTGTGGTTTTTGTAAAAATTCCTTGACTTCCAACCAAATTCCCTGACTTTTTCCTGTATAGCAAAATTCCCTGACTTTTCCCGGTTTTCCAGAAACTGGCCACCCTGTTTTTCATGTGGGCCATTTTTTCAATATGAATGCTATATGGAGAAAAAAATTATATTTCATAACAATCTCTACATTTTTAAAGAAATATTAATATTTTAACGTGTAGTAACTTAATTAAAACGGTTCAAAATATTGTAATTCTTGCTAGGTTATATTATTATGTTACTAAAGTTACAATACGAATAGTAATTTTTACGTGCAGGGCCCCTATTCTCGAGTTCGTTCGACTTTTTCTCATTCGAGATTACTAAACGAAAACTCACTAAGTTATTTACTAGAATCTCGATTGTATAAATTATACCGTATTCTCGAATCTCGATGCGACTTTTTTTCTATAGAAATGTCGAATGAAAAATCTCGACTGCTCCTGGGCATGCGATATTTAAAATTTCGAACGAAAAACTCAAATAGACATATTCTCGAGTGAGCTCGAAAATACGGGTCCAGGATCGAAATCTATATTATTTGTATAGTTTAATCTGTTATACTAATAAACAAATATACTACTAATAAAATTAATTTTACACAATCGTAGTATTTATTGTATTGTCTTGAATTGAAATAATTTGTATAGCATTTAACAAATAACTCAACTTAAGAATAATAAGTTGAATAAATCATGTAAATGATATTTATGAATACAGTAAAAACTGCGTATTATAAAAATTACAATGAAGATTGTATAGAATAGAAGTTACTCAATTGACAATACATCATAATACCGTTCGAAAGAAATTTGTTCGAAGGAACTTTGTTCGAAGGAATTTTGTTCGAATGGAAATTTGTTCGAACAACATTTGATCGAACGGAAATTTGTTCGAATTTTTAAATTATTTTAAAAATTATGTGCCAAAATGTTGACTACGAAAATCTTATATGTCACGTGTAAATTAAAAAATATACGTGTAATTGATTTGTTATTAATTACAGATAATTAGCTCAGGGCCGTATTATTATAAGCAACACCCTTAACAATTTGAGTCCAATTACGATAAGAATAATATAATTCTTAGTTATTTAAAAAGCTATTCCTAAGTACACATTTTAAAAATTTTAAGTTTTTTTTTGTATTTTATAATAAAATTTGTAAAAATAATACGGCCCTGAGCTAATTATTTGTAATTAATAACAAATCAATTACACGTATATTTTTTAATTTACACGTGACATAAGATTTTCGTAGTCTACATTTTGTCACATATTTTTAAAATAATTTAAAAATTCGAACAAATTTCCGTTCGATCAAATGTTGTTCGAACAAATTTCCATTCGAACAAAATTCCTTCGAACAAAGTTCCTTCGAACAAATTTCTTTCGAACAAATTTCTTTCGAACAAATTACTTTCGAACAAATTACATTCGAACAAATTACCTAGATTCTCATAATACATGTAAAAACTGATAGTATTTTTGACAATAAAATTAAAATTTTTAATCTGCATAAATGATACAGTCAAACTTCCTTATTCGTGTAGGTATCGACACGGTAATCCAACTATCAGGAATGCTGTTACAACATTTCGCTTTAATTTATCCTATGTGAAATAATAGAACAATAATCAAAAAGTCATATTCGCTGGAATGCAGTAAAATAACAGTTCGCGTGCGCTTGCATTCTCTAACTCTAATAACATATTGTTTAATTACTTTCAAGGATTATTCTCACCACATATCCGTATGTAACATCTAATCATATGTTTATTAGTTATTATGTATTGTATTGATGCACACATACTTAATTATCTCATTAAAATTGTGTTTATTAAACGCCAACCTCTTATAGAAAATTTACATCTATTATTTGTGTACTCGTACTTCATATGCGAGAATTTGCTCGCGAAATAAACCTAAAACTAAAATCACGTTGGCTGGGTTTTCATCTATACAGGATGTTCGCGGGAATCGAGTGATCATTGCTAACTTTGTTATTATTGGAGCTAGAAAATCGGTTAAATGGTCAAAGTATCAGTATTTTTTCCGGGATGAATAATGACGGTGTCAAAAAAACAATTGAATGTCAAATTTCAGAAATATATTGAAATATAACTTTTTTTTTTTAAATGGAATAGCCTGTATATTATTATTTGATTTTATAGCTGAGAATGTTTTCTTTATAAAAGTGTAATGCATGTATGATGGTAAATTTATAGAAAACAAGTTATAACAAAAATAGTATAAAATTAATAGAAAATATCGAAAAATAGAGTGCTATGAAGATTTAATAAAATGCAAACAAATGATTGAAATATTTAAAACAATATTTTTACGTTTTTATTTCATTTGTTCGCAAATTTTTAATGTTTTTGAATTTAATTGATAACGAAAAAAATTATTTATTATAATTAATTATATTTGTTCATGAATAATACTCAAAAACGTTAAAAATCTACAAAATAAGGCACAAATACTTGAAGTTATTGTTTTATTTTTTTTTATCATTTATTTGCATTTTATTAAATCTTCATAGCACTCTATTTTTCGATATTTTCTATTAATTTTATATTTGTTATAACGTGTTTTTTTATCAATTTTACCATCATATATGTATTACACTTTTATAAAGAAAACATTATCAGTTATAAAATCCAATAATAATATACAGGCTATTCCATTAAAAAAAACCGTATTTCAATATATCTCTGAAAGACATTCAATTGTTTTTTGACACCGCCATTATTTATCCCGGAAAAAATACTGATATTTTGACCATTTAACCGATCTTCTATAGCTCCAATAATAACAAAGTTAGCAAAGGTCACTCAGTTCCCGCGAACACCCTATAAAGATCAAAAAGGGGTTATTAGAGTATTACTTAATCACAATTTAATCGATTTTACCCCCCCCCCCCCACATCATAAAAATAGTTTCGATTTTGGGAACTTGAAAATCTGTTGTTTCATTTTCTCAAAAATTAGAAATAAATTATAAAATATATTTGTGGCTTTTTGGATAATTTATATCTTTAAAAACGATGAATAAAAAGTTAATTAAGATAGAATAGTCGGATTCGAGAAAGTATATTACATGCACAAAAAAGGACTGAAATTGGGCTGAAAAGCCTCATTGGCTTCAAAACGATACTCAAAAATATTTTTTTTCATCGGCCTTTAAAATAAATATAAAAAAGAATTTCTAGACGCATTATAAGGAAAAATTATACATCTAATTATTTATTATGTACATAAAAAGTTGTATTAATTATACACATATGAATATTATGTTGCCAATTTTGGCATGAATATGTTGTTTTTGATGTTTGCCGATAAATTAAACATAAAAATAATTTCAAATAAAATCAATGTGACCTAAAAAAAATATTTAACCGTAGGTAGAAGCAAGAGTCGTATAACAGGACTTTTTTCTCCGGTATATGTGCTCTGTTAGATAGAGAAATGAAATAAAATGACAGTTTAATAACAATTTCATGCTATAATAATTGCCAGTAGTGTAACTGCACATTTTAAATTACACCCAAAAAATGACTCAAAATATTTTAATCATTTTACAAAAAAAGTGCATGAAATTAAACATAAAAAATTAAATCAGAAAAAGAATTGATACAATAAATTAAATCTACTTACAACTCGAACCATTTTTCACAACTGCATTTCCTTATCACACACTAAACACTAACTAACTAAACAATCCTATTCAAATAAAGAATGTGACCATAATACAAAGCAAAGGAAATTATATTAGTGCCATCATAGAACACAATCACTAACCGACTGAGAAACAAATCTTAAAACGCTCTAATGGGACATACAGTTATATACCGACAGTTTAAATAATTATATACATCTATTGAGATACTGATGGTACCTACTATAGCTTATTTTCTCTACTTCCGACTTTCCGACTGGCCTAGAAAGTAAAAACACAAAATTATGCGCGGAAAATATCTATGCTCAGTCACTGAACAATGTATAATAATATTAAGGTGCGGTTACATCAAGCGCGCCGTGCCGCGCCGCGCTGCGCCGAACACGCAAAATGTTTATGTTTGTCTGATGGGAACGGCAAACTGCGCACGAACGCGCATGTTTGTGCGCGTTCGTGCGCGTACATTTACGATCCGCTCGGAGTCGGTACATCAAAGAAAAATGCACGTTTGTGCGCGTTCAGTTTAGACGAGTTAAAGAACGTTTAACTGAAATTTTCAACTGTAGTATTGTATTTGACTGGTGTCATTTTAAAGTAAAACAATTAATCGAACTTTATCGAAGTAAAGAAGTCAAAGCTAATCGTTCCTTAGGTGGAATTGCCTTTCTAAAATTGGTATATTTTTTTATGATTTTTGGTCCAATTAAATTCAGTACCTAATAATTCAAAATCTTCGAACGAGACACAAATTTTTTTTAAAGAGTCCAGTATCCAGGGCCGGATTTAAAAATTTGCCGCCCGTAGGCAGTTGCGAAAATTGCCGCCCTTTTAGATGAAAAAGTTAAGTTTTTTATTTATGAAAAAAAATCTAATAATAATAATTTTGAAGACCTTTTTTTTAGCTTTTTACCTTTTTTTCTTTTTCATACCAAAATTTGCCGCCCCCAAAAATTTGCTGTCAGTTTCTATATGTGTAAAAGTGGTAAATTACTACAAACGCTGCAGCAGCAGTAGTTTTATCACAATTCATGGCGAAATTATCATGGAACTTACAAAAACACTAACGTGCATTGACAAACCTCCGCAATCCCGTAGTTTTGCACGAACACAAATTTTTGGTTTTGCGCCGCGCCGAGCGGTTCGGCGCAGCGCGGCGCGGCACGGCGCGCTTGATGTAACCGCACCTTTACATATTATTATTTCATTTGCAAATGTCTGATTAAAAGATAATACTGTATAATTACTAGGTAGGTAATATTTGTTTTGGTTTAACACATATTTTATAAAAAATAAATATTATAAAACATGCTTGAAGATAAGATTTAAGCAATTTAAATAGTTTAAATAAAAAGAACCATCGAGTTAATAAAAAGTAAATTTTAATTAATAGTTTTCAAATTTAATACTAAAATAGAGCAAATTCAACCTAACGAAATCTGTATACAAGTTTGTTAAGTACCGTTAATACTTGATGGACATTTATTTATCATGTTAATGCAATATGCAGGGGCGCCGACTCCTAAGGGCTCGAGGGGCTCAAGCCCCCCCAATATTATCGTCGGGGGGGCTGAGCCCCCCCAATAAATTTATGCATTTTGCTTGTGTAGTTGACTATAATAAATGTATATGAAAAGCATACGGCACCACCATGACCACCCACATTATTAAAACTTTTAACAGTTAATTGAGAAAAATATTTAAAGCAAAAACGTACATATATGGGCACTATATATATAATCATAGTACTAGGAATTATTTAAAGGAGCACAGCCATGTTTGAGTTCGTAGACTATAATTTTTATGCAGTTTACTATAAAACCGCCCCATATATGTTCACAGTGTTAAAATATTTTTTTCTGTGCACCCATTATATTAGGTAAATTTTATAGCGATTCCAAAATGCCCAAAATTTTCTAGATAACATGACTTGTTAATGAATTATTAAATGTTTTTGAAAAACCGTATACAGTTTATTTACCATTAATTTAATTTGTAAACTAAATTATACTTTTTTTGATATTTTATTTACATGTGCACAAAATTTTTTTAGATCAAAATCTATGATCGATTTTTAATGGAAATTAAACGGAGAATAAGATGCAAATTACAAAAAATAGAAAAAAAAATTCTTTTCATACTTAATATGGTAATGAAAAAGTATATAATTGAAAAAACAATAAAATTACAGCGATTTTTGACAAACAAATGAACGGGACACCGAAACGTTTCAAAATAGGTATAATATTATCTAGTCATATTGTTGAGTATTTAATAGCAATTCTAAAACAGCAACACTTTTTTCGATATCTACTCTGGTTCTCGAGATAACTGTATTTTTATGAGCTAAGAAAATGAACAAATATTTGTACAAAATCCAACTTTGAATGGGGCTCCCCGAGTTAGCACAAGGTTTAGTTCGTGGGACTTTTGGGTGGTGAAACTACAATATCTCCTCTACATAATAGTATAAAAATTTTGCTGTTTCCAGAGAATTCCGCTCGACGTGTTTTTTGAGTTATTTTGACTATACTATTATATAAACATGTGTTCGAAAACTTTTAATGGTGCTAAGGCGGCTATTACACTATCAAAGAAATATGTCAAAGATCTTTGACAAAGATTTGATCATATATTAAATTATAAGTAATTTCGTAGCCGAAACCGTCCACGAACACTTTTCAGTCGCCATTTTGATTTATTCGTCAAAAAACTTTGATCAAATATAAGAAACTGTCATTAGCTATTAAAAGAAATATTATGAAGGTAAATATTACGTAAATATTATAAAAGTTGACGTATTACACTATCATATTTCTTTGATCAAAGAAATTTTATCACATTTCTTTGATAGTGTAATAGCCGCCTAAATAGCACTCCAAAGATTTTTCAAACATTTTTTTTAATATCTTGGCAACCTATTGTAATGCAGTTATGTTTATAGCAAGTAAGCCAGTCTTTAGGGTTCCGTAGAAAACTAGGAACCCTTATAGTTTCTCCATGTCCGTCCGTCCGTCTTCAAAAATTTTGAGATAATAAGATAAAATTTGGTATACGGTCGTAGATTAATGATCCAAAAACAGAAATGATAAGATTTTTGTAAAAAAAAAATTTAGGGCCCCTTTCCATAAAATGAAAAGTGTTTTCAAAAAAAAAAAAAATCACCTACCCCATTGAGTGGGGTGTCATTAGAAAGATCTCCTAAAATTCAACAAAAAATGTATCAGAACTTTTTGATTTTAACCCTTTAATCACGATGTATTTGCTCTCCAAAGTCGTTTAAAAAGCGCCCCCCCCCCCTCTATTTTCTAAACTATCAATTTAAAAAATCTGAAAAAATTCCAGAATGTAGTTTTTAATTATTACTTTCACTGAAAATTATAACGAACATTGTCCAAATATTTTGGACCCCCCTTCTATAGACTGAAAAGTGAACTCTCATTTTTTTCCCACTTACTCCATTGAGTGGGGTGTCATTTAATGGGTCTCCTAAAATGCAATAAAAAATGTCAGATAACTTTTTGATTTCAACCCTTCAGTCACGAAATATTTGCTTTTTAATGTCGCTGTCAGAGCGTCCTCCCCCCCCTCTATTTTCTAAACTATCGATTCAAAAAATCTGAAAAAAATTCAGAATGTAGCTTTTAATTAGTACTTTCACTGAAAATTATAACGAACATTGTCAAAAATATTTTGGACCCCCCTATCATAGATTGAAAAGTGAAGTCACATTTTTTTTCATTTACCCCATTGAGTGGGGTGTCATTTTATAGGTCTCTTAAAATGAAATAATAAAAGCCAAATGACTTTTTTATTTTAACCCTTCGGTCACGAAAATTTTGAAAAAACTCTTTTTTTATAAATCGTAGTGAGAATGACTACAGAACCCTATCATGTGCGTACCCAACAAGCACTTGCCCGTTTTATTTTTTATTTAGTATTTATTTAGTATTTATTTGGTCTTTAATTTTTTCCTAAGCTGAGCAGTACTGAGCACTAAACACAAAACACGAAAAATATATTTTGCTTATTTGTATCCAAACAAAATAAAGGACTGCAGAATTTTACTGAAATGCTTCAAATTATACGAAATAAACGTATATTCTTATTTATTCTATATATGATTAAAAATAAGAAAAATATTTCATGGTTATATACCCCTTATCCGTGCCTTAACCACTTATAGCCAGTTATAAATTAAAAATGGCTATTTATTGATAAGGATACATTTTTGGAGATATAAGAATCTTCATTGTGTTATTTGAAGCATCCGTATTAAGTAAAATTTAGTTCATTCTTTTGTATCTATATACGACCAATGAGCCTAGTATATTTTTGTATATTTTATATTAGTGTCCAGATCAGGAAAAAATGAAATAACAAAAAATTACTAGATAAAAACGACGGTCCCACTGACCCCATACAGCCCCAGTCTAAACTATTATTAGTTCATACTGGAAATCGATAGCATATTTTATTAATACCAATGAGTTATGAGTTAACTAAATTGGGGAAAAATCTTTAGAAAGCTGTAGCTTCTCCACGAAAAATTTCCAGACACACGATCATATAATGTTTTTTTGCTTAAAAATTTTTCTCAATTTACTGTTAAAGTTTGACAAAGTCCTGAATCAATTCGCCCAGTCATGAATTTTCAGGGCTCCGTAGAAAACTAGGAATCTTTATTAGTTTCGCTCTATCCGTCTGTCTTTAAAAAAATTAAAGATAATAAGATGAAATTTGGTATATGGACGTAGATTGATGACCCAAAAACAGAAATGATTTAAAAAAAATTTTTTTAAGACCTTCCATCAATTGAAACGTATATTTAATTTGTTTTCACTTATGTTAGCCCATTAGTCGCAAAGTATTTGCTCTTCAAAGTCACTATTAGAGTGCCCCCGCCCTCTAATTTCTGAACTATTGATTCAAAAAATCTGAAAAAAATTCAGAATGTAGCTCTTAGTTTGTACTTTCAATGAAAATTATAACGAATACTGTCAAAATTATTTTGAATCCCCCTTCTATAGACTGAAAAGTGTACTCCCATTTTTTTTTTCACTTAACCCATTGACTGGGGTGTTTTTGGGGATATGTCTCCTAAAATGCAACAAAAAATATTAAATGACCCTTTGATTTCAACCCTTCAGTCACGATATATTTGCTTTTCAATGTGGTTATCAGTGCCCCTCTTCAAATTACTAATTTATCGATTCAAAAAATCTGAAAACATTTCAGATTGTAGCTTTTAATTAGTAAATTTAAAGATAATTATACCGAACACTGTAGCAAAAATAGTTTTTGAAATTTTTTTAAATAACTTTTTCATATGTAGTAAGAATTACTACGGAACCCTATCATGTGCGTGCCCAACACACATTAGGACGTTTTATTTCCATTATATCTTACTTTAGATTCATTTATATTATATTAAAAATTATTTTTATATTATGAATTTATAATAATTTATTATGACTTATAATCCAATAAACTGAGAAATGAACGCGATGGCAAAGAGTTATTTTACAATTAAAATAACTTGGCTGTTTGTTAGGTTAATAAATAAAATTATTGATTAAACGAAAACAAAATCATTGAAATAAAAAAAAAAAACTTTTTCATCATAACTTTATTTAGGGGGGGGGGGGGTACACGAGATTATTATTTGACCCTTGTAAGAGAGGAAGGGGTCCAAAAAAATTGGGCCCCCCCAATATTTTTAGCAAGTCGGCGCCCCTGGCAATATGTATTGTTAGTTTATTTTTGAACAAATAGATATTAAATATTTGTATCTAGAATAAAATAATTATAAAAACAAATATACATGTTTTATAAAAATATACGTGCATTTTCACTTTAATAAAAATCAACAAGATGTTAAATTTATACAAGTTTATTCATTTTACTTTTATGTATACTATTCTGTAACTTCGTTTTGTATTACAGAACTTATATGTTATACAATTTTAATTACAGCAGAATACATTTAATAAATTGCATGGAAATTTTGTTCTGTATACTTGTATATTATTTTTAGTTTAAAGTGGAAAATGATTTTTTTTAATTTTGGCACATCACTGGTAAAAATAAAATTTTACTAACCTAACCTCAAACTGAAGAAACAATAAAGTACTTTCTAAATTATAGTTAAGTTAATAATTTTGTTGTATTGTTAGACACGCACGGTTTGTAAAAAGACCCAATGCAATTTTTACAATGAAAGTCAGCAGCATTACAGACGCAATGAAGCGTTCTCGTACAAAACAATGATAGAATTTTAATTATTGTATAAGTTTTCTGTGGATTTGTAGGACAGGTGGAGATCAGAAGGAAGTGGAGTAATAAAATAACGGGTCTAAGATAGTCCCGATTAAAAATAAACATGCGGTACGCTAGAAAGTGAAAAAGAAAATACAGGAAATGTCAAATCGTCGTCACCTGAGTAATTTACATATCAATGTGTATAACGCCGCTTTTATAAACACATGACACAGCGAGACAAACAAATAACACATGTATTGTAATTGACAGACGAGTATGAAAATACGATTGGTCAAACAATCAAACTACTCTAATAAGATAATTGTTAACAGAAGACGATTGAATCAACTTAATGTGACTTACTTGTTGGTTATTGTTGAATTGAGAGAGCTAACACGGCTAACACTGTCACTGGCACTGTGAACGCGTTAAATTAACAGGCATCGCTCGCGGACACAACTAGCAAGACCAACAGAATTGGCACAGGTGATAACTATTGTTTCAGTTGCGATCCAGCTGCCACCTACTGTCGATTCTGTCAAATACACACCTGTTTTCTGTTGATTGCGCCATCTTGTATACAACAATCAAACCAAAATACATTTATTCACCAATAAAAAAACTATATTTTTCTTAAAAAAGCTATTTATAGCATTAATTATGAGGTATTCTATAAAAATGTCAAATATATAGGAGAAAATAAATAATAAATAAATTATAATTGCCTTAAACGCCTTAAACGTCACTTTTGAAGTATAATCATTGTTACCCATGAATCAACAATATAATATTATTAGATCATGTTTGTTACCAACGTTCAAAGTTTTTAAGGAGTAATCAATGTTGCCAGAACGTACTTTTTAGTACGGTTTTTGTATAATTCATGACTAGACCGTACCAAAATCGTACCTCGCCTGAACTCTGCTCTTTCCGTACCTTTTTGCCCCCACAAAGATTGTTGTCTGTAAATCTAAGAATACCTTTTATTGCATTGAAAATGTAACAAATTTAACACCTAATTTTTAAAATAGAAAATATTACACAAACAAAATAACGTCATAGTCATCATAACGTTCACCACAAATTACTTAATGCAACAAATATACAATAATAAACATTTCAAATTGTTTTAAACAAATTTACTAGCTAGCAATCACTCTCAAAAGAGATATAACTTATAGACAGTCCCTCCTATATTTTTTTTCTATTTTATAAACTATTAAACAGCAATACCTCTAAATTTTATGAAAATCGTACCTTTTTTTAAATTTCGTACCTTTTTGGTAAGCCTGTCGTACTTTTTACGGAATTCATACTGGCAACACTGGGAGTAATAAAACACAAAGATTACATTTCAATAAATATATTTACATCCTGTATAACTGATTAAAATTATAAGCATCAAACAAAATATAAATTTCTATTTCTTTAGTTGTACTTATATATTTTCACAACGGACAATAAAATAATTCATAATAGTACAAATAATATAGACGATATATTCTTTATTGCTATAACAGTTTTATTACTTTTGTGACTATAATGACTAGATTAATTAATCTAAAAAGCAGTTTTATCTATTATAATAGACATATTGTTAAATGGCACCAGCTGTTTATCTAAATTATATCTAAAAATATCTAAAATTGGGTAAAATTAGATTTTTTATAAAATTGTTAAAGTACAAAGAACTACCCAGAAAAAAATGATCAGATCTGATTGGATACGAAGTTTGATCTACTCAGATCTGTTCATTTTTTCTCGGGAATTTACAATAATCTATGAAATTAAATATTTTCTATAAATTCATACAAATTTTCTAAACACATTGCTAAAATTCTATAACACAAAACATAATACTGAATTCTAGATTAAATATTTAAAAAAAGTTAACATAATTAAAGCAATTATTTTAAGCTATCACTTATATCGTAAAAAAAACTTTTTTTTTTAGTTTCACTATCTTTTTTTACCCAAATAACAATATCAAATTGATATCTAATTTGTTATCAACAACACCTAAATACAGTTAAACTTAACAAAGCTGAAAGGCATAAAATCATATTAGTAACTATTTATGACTAGACATAGGAGCGACAGTATTCGAATCTGCAACTTTTACATTTACTTCCGTTGCTGTAGAATTCGTCGATGCGAAAATCGGGCACACTTCAGATATAGGTGTACCTAGTAACTGTTCACAGACCGTATCTATATCTTGATCGAGCATTAAACTTTGAATTTGTTCTTCAGTCAACATATCACAACTAAAATAAAACAATATAATTAATTATAAAAAGACATTATAGTTCAGGAAAATAGACATAAAAATATAGAAGATCGGACAAAATTTGTAACGGGCTAAATTTTTGCATACATAAATAATATGTGAAAGTTTCTCATCGATTTGACGTGTGCAAGTGTCAATTTTGTGGGGTCAAAGTTCACGAAAACAGTATTTTTCAATATCCTTTAAGTGCCGTTTTCTTTATTTGTAATAATATTTTTCATGTAAAAGTATATATATTCTTATAGACGGATGTCTGCCAAATAATTATATTGCAATAGATTTTGATTTTAAAAAATAAATAAGTGGAAAGTGTGCTTAATACATCGCGCGTGGGTCAAGTACCTTGAAGACCTCATTTTGCTCTGTTCCGATGTAGTAATTTTGGTTAATTTTTGTCTAAAGTATTGTCACCTAATGTACTTCAAATCTTATAAAACAGAAAGAGTTATCTCGATTTTTCTGGTTATGTGGAATATATATGTTTAAGCTGCATCTCTATATTACATTTTACATAGAACGATATCGTATGTTATGGAAAAGTGCGCGGAGTTATAAATAACTCTTTATAATTCATGAACGGTTTCTCCTACATAAAAACCCGTAGGTTTATTTTTGTAGTAAATTATCTCAGCTACAAATTAGTAAAATACATTTTTTTTTCGAAAAGGTCACCGTTTTCGTGATATTTGAAAAATACTGTTTTCGTGAACTTTAACCCCACAAAATTGACACTTGCACACGTCAAATCAATGAGGAACTTTCACACATTATTAAGTACCTTTATACTAAGGTGTATGCAAAAATTTAGCCCGTTAAAATTTTTTTCCTATTTTTCTTGGACTATTAATTTATTTTAAAATATCTATACCTTGCTAAACTATCAGAATCTGAACCCACATCATCCTCGTTGGTACTGCTGGTTAAATATGTAAGCGTCTTCTCTAATGGGCTTGGTATCTTTTTAGTATTATTGTTAGTAGAGACTTTGTTATCGGGGTTCTTAGGATCTGGCACATCTGGAGGTACTTTTGGTTCACTGTTACGACGTTCTGTCAAAGAACTTATATTCAGCATCATCATTCCATGCGAAAATATCTCTTTCATTTTCTCACTCGTTGGACCCAAGATATTATCTAAACTTTGCCGGCGACCTAAAATATAATATATAAAATAATTCACAAAGAAAATTATTTATTGCTTCCCCGCAATATCGAAGATACGAGAAGCTTTGTGATCGTTTTAAAATGAGAAAAAAAATGTGTTGTCCGATTTTAAAAATTTAACATGATTTATCCGTTTCAGGTCAAGACAAACACTTTTTGCTCCGTGTCTGTCTGTCACAGGCATAACTCATGAATCACTGAACTGATATTAATGAAACTTGGTTGGTTGGTTGGGTCTGGCTTAAGGACGGTCCCATTTCTAAATCATCAAAATCGTATGCAAGGGGGAGAGGTGACACCCCAAAATATTTATTTTTTCAATAAATCTCAAGAACGACACATGTTACGTGAAAATTTTATAGAATCTTTTTTGTAGAGCATTCAATTTCCTATAATATAGATCACCTACGTTTGTTGTAAAATATTCCTTTACAAAGATTTATCTAAATTTGCTTTAAAAAAACCATTTATAATTATTATTGCAATATTAAATGTCATTTTGACGTTTGCACAGCAGAAAAATTTAGATTTAGATTAAAATTGTCAAAATATTATATAAAATTTACGACAAAATAACCAGGTGCGTATTAAAAAAATGTCGAATTAATATTTTTTAATAAAATTGTATGAAAATTAAATGGTTAACCAATGGCAGGCAGTTAATCTGAATACTTTATTGGTTTTTATTTAAATTGTTCAATAATTAACAATAATAAAAGAAGAAGCACTGTGCATTTACTTGGCGGATGTTTAATTAATTGAACTCACTTGAATTATTTGATGTAGCAGCATCTTCATTCTTAGCCGACGACCTAGAAATCCAGCTAGATAAATTCGTATCAAGTTTAATCCTAGACTTAGCAACTTTCTCAACACTTGTTGACGGACTTGCCGGTAAAGTCAACTGCTTATTCAACAACCGTTTCTTAGGAGTCATATTCACTGTACTTATTTCAGGAGGTGACGTCTGATCTAGCCTTTGATATGGTATCCCTCTTGAATGAGATCTCTTATCATTAATAGAATCAGATGAATTCACATCATCGGGACTCGATGAGTCCAAATTTATTTCTGTCCATTCACACGTTTGGCTTCTAGGAATACTGCATTCGCTGTGAGAAACTTTGTTTTGTACATTCATTTCCTCAGACTTCTCTTGTTTCTGTTTGAACGGATTTGTTTCCGCTTTATGGTCCTTAGGTAAATTCCTATACCCGGAAACTTCCTCAGGAGAATTTTTAGATCGAATCGGACTTGAATTAGGTGATATGTCTTTTGGTAAATTCTTATACTCATCTGTTATTCCCGAGAATGGGGAATATGTATTTTTCGGTGACGTATAACTTGCGTTATTAGTTATATTTGTCTTATTACAAACAGGGCTTTTCTTTTTATCATTATAATCTATACCGTTACTTTTTTTATTATCACAACTTTTACGAGTTCCTTTAAAACCTAACTGAAAATTCTTCTCAGGGATATAAGTTTGGTTATAATATATCGAAGTATGGCCAATATTTTCAACATAAGCGTCATCGGGAA
Source organism: Sialis lutaria (assembly GCA_949319165.1). NCBI lineage: Eukaryota > Metazoa > Arthropoda > Insecta > Megaloptera > Sialidae > Sialis > Sialis lutaria. The sequence goes on from OX439244.1 coordinate 5,700,280, forward strand.
ATGAAGCGATTGGATCAGAATATTTCATACGTTCCTTGTTATTTAATTTACTCTGACTTATCAATTGTTTAGAAGTATTCTGTTGGCTTTTTCTAATACGGTGAATTTCATCTGATATCTGTTCTAAATTTCTTAAAGCATCTGCGTATGTGAGTTTTGCATTACAAACTTGTTTTTCTAAAGCTTGAACTTTAATTTTTTGCATTTCTAATTGTTGATTAAATTGTGCTTTAGTTTCAAAATAAGGCCTAAAAATAATTATCGTTTTTAATACTATTGTAGACTTTAATGATTATTTAATTATTAACTATCAAACTCGATGTTCAAACTCAGTAATTTGTAAATAAAAACAAACAAGAAAAAAAATACTTTTTTTAATTTAACTGAGCTATTCAAAAACGAGTGCGACTAACTCCGTGTTAATTTCTTATTTATTATAACAAACAAACATATTTTGTATTCCCTAATTTAACTATTGATTTTCTTAATTGTTTATTTTGCGGAGTTAATCGCTTTAACTTCTGAATAGCTCATGTTATTAGACATGCATATACTATATCTTTCATGCAAGGTTGCATATGAACCCCAACATTAGCCCAAAAAAAAGTAATGGACTGTTTTTTAAATAAGTTTTGTCTGATTATTTGTTATCCCCTTAAGCGCCGACTCTGGGAGGAGAAGGGGTCGTAAATTATGTTTTTCTTTCTTGTTTTTTATCTTTATTTTGTCAAAAATCAACATTTTTTTAAGGTACCTATTTGAATTTTTTGCATTTTTTTAATTTTTTTTCGAATTTCCAAGTATTATACATGTCATTATATAGATTTTGATACGCTGATTCCAAATATGCCAACAAAAATCAAATCCGATCACACGTTCAAAAGTTACTATATTTCAAGAACGTGATAACTAAAAGTTAGAAAATAAGAAGCAAAATTATAACTTACTATAAAAACGATATTTTTATATTTTAGTTAGCCCGTTTTCATGCACTAAGAAATAATATTCACAAAATAATCATTGTTTAAATGAAAATGACAAACAAACTTAATAATAATAATAATAAAAGAAGTAACAAACTAAATCTACTTACAACATTAATAATTCATGTTGATATGCAGTGATATTAATCAGCATGAGGCTGCGTCGTGCAGATAAACTAAAGAACATAGAACAAAATAACTCAAATTAAAAATCGCATGCCAAGCTCATGATAATTATCATATTCAAAATTTTCATATTCATGCGGAAGAACAGAAACTTCTCATAATATATTCTCTATCGATGACTGCTTAGTAATTACTATATTTTTTTACTATCTTAGTTCCACAGAAATCAATCAATTTATAATATAATAAATTTAAAACAAAGTTTCTTGATTATTATAAAGAATTTTGTCGAGATGAAATCAAAGCAATGTAATTTAAATAACAGTTCATAATGGTGTGCATTGTACAAAGGATAGTAGCTTTACATTATTATAGATTAATTACCACTGCTCTAAAATACAAATCAAATTCTTAATGACTTGATTCCTTGCAGATTGCGTTTGCTTTGATTTTAATCTAGTCAAATTCTTAATAACGCCGGATATATTAATACAGAAAGTAATTTTAATTATAAAAAAACCATCTAAATAAAAAGCGGCTACTACATTCATGCAATGAAAAATTCTTAGCAGCTTACAATGAAAAATATTTAAAGAATTTTGTTTTGACATGCATTAGGATTTACGTAAGATTCTGTAGTACACTCATATATTCCTAGACAAACAAATAAACATGAATAGCATACTCATTGATTTTTTAAATTAAAAAGATTACAATTTTTCTAATAGATAATTTATGAAATAAATAACTAGCTACATCCACAATAAAAACACTTTTTAATCTGAACAACAACCAAAAAGATCACTTTACCTGCTTTTTGCAATTGACCGTCGTAAATCTCTTTGCAATCTTTGTGCGAGATGTGACGTTTCCTCCAATATTCGACCAGCTTTCTCATGTTTAGAAGCAGCAGTTGCTCGTGATACTTCTGCTTCATTGACACGTTGTGTGGCATGGTTTAACATCTCCTGCCATGCAGGATCTAATGTACATCGACCCCCTAGTCCTTGTTCTGCCAAATATACCTTTAAAATATCATATTGTTTAGTTATTTATTTTTTATTGTTGTAATAAATCACGTACCATCTCTCTGGCCGCACTATGGGCACTGTTTGCTCGCTCATACTGAACGGCAGCATCTTGTGCTTGACGTGAGGCATCAGAAGCTCGCATACGAGCCTCATAATAAGGCCTAGCTTTTTCAATACATGCACCCAATCTTCTTGATAATGCATCAAGTCGTGAAGCACTATCACATAGTAATGTACGAAAATTTGCTCTTGCATCCTATTAATACCAAAAAGTAAATACGGAATAATGCTTTCCCACTCATGTTTGGTCAATAACAAAAAAATAACCTTAAAATTACTTACGTCTAAATCAACTTCGAGCTTATTTATTGTGTCTGTTGCACTGTTTAATCGTTCTAGCTCTATTTGGACACGTGGGTCAATGCTTTCTCCGCAGTCCGAAAAATATTCTTCGGACATTTTGTTAAAATCACAAAAAACTATTTTCTTCTGCTGTCCTCATTTTTGACAAATTGACATGCACAGTCGGCACAGTCAGTTGACTTTGACAGGTTGAACCAATACAGCCAACATAATAAAATTATCAAACAAAATTCCTAAATTCAAAATAATAACAATGGTAACAATGAGGAAAAAAATGAAAATGATTGTTATAATTATTAATATGTATATATTTACAACATTTTTATACAATTACTAAATTTATGAAACATAACAAAACAACTCAAGTCTTGAATGATACAGATGATACTAATACATTTTACTATATCAGATAATCAGATCACATTTTGATCTAATGTAATAAGTTTCAATTTAAATAACATTAAATAATTAACGTACATATCTATATTTCAACATTAATTCTAAAAAAAATATACATATTTATTTTGGACAGTTTCATTGATGGAACTAGTGTTTCTATATGAAAATGGACGATACAATACATCATTCGCTTATTGATCCCTTTTGAGGTCTTAGGCCTACGCTATTGTACACTATTTATAGTTTATTGTTGACAATGATACCCTGCTGATTATTTACAATCTATTTTCTTAAAATAAATCTAAATTAATGCAGTGGTTCAAAATTGAGAAATATTCATTGTTGTAACAAATAAATTATCTTGTACTATTCAATATTCAACAAAATAAAAACGTCATTATTATTGTCAGACATTAATAAAAAAATATCTAACTGTGGTATAAATATGAAACGGTAAATTATAAAACACAGTCTATAAAACTATAGGTTGATTTATATGTTTTTAAACAATTTATTTACTCCAATCTGATTGTTACAATATTTGAATATTGACGAACCACATTATCATAGATTTTGAAAAAATAAAATAGATTTTTAAATCAAACCAGTGCAGTTATGTTCATTTTAAAACTTAAATATATATTCACTATACATAAATATATTTATATACAAATGTTTTTATAACAAAACTTAATTCATTTTGAAGTGCTATATTATTTTAAAAGTTTTTATAAACCATCTAAATGGTAACTTAAAAATATTAAAACGATTTGTATCAATTTTTCAATAAATTATTGATCGATTGTCGACAGAAATTGTGTGAAACGAAAAATCAGGCCACTGAAATTAAGTATTTAACGCACATTATAAATTATATAAAGTCACATACAATCTAAACAGTCTATAATATCCGTTTTAGTCAAAGTTTAAACATTAACAGGCCTTTGACATGTTTCTTCTTCACCGCTATCAACTCTACTAAGTCCGTCTATTCTATCAGATTCACTTTGCCACCCGGAATCCATTGTTCCATCACTGTTATTTCCACCACCGCGAGCCTGTTCTACAGCCTCGATTTCTTCTTCCTCATCTCCCGCACTATTAACATCTCCATACAATAACCCAACAGGACTACCCCCAAGATTTTGAATCAATGTTGAAATATTTGAGCCTATATTCTTCCTCGGGGACGTGTTTAATTGTTTTATATGCTTGGGACTGCCCCCTTGCGTGTAATTGAAGTTGTTAACATTAGCTGGATTTTCAGGGAAGTTACTATTGAACGATATTTTTGATTCATTTAAGCCGTTAGTGTAAGAAAAATTTGCAGAGTTAATCGTTGGATTGTAGCTTGTAGATATTGGATTGCAAGGATTATAAGCAAAACTCTGATTCCCGAAACTCTGGTTTCCAAAATTGTTTAGGCCAGATATCGTATTTGTCAGATTACTAAAATTCTGTCTCTCTGAAAAATGCCCTTGGTAGTTATTAGGCTGTTGGATCACTTCATACTGGGCATCAGGCGCTAATGGTTGTTGATCACGAATCCTTGAATGTAGTGTTGTAGAGTTTGTAGTTGTGTCATCCGGATAAAATGAAGGATAACCTTGAGATACGGGTGTTGCAATATCTAAATCAGTTGTATCAGTGTTAGGAGTTTGAACACTGCTGCATAAACTGCTTTGTGAAAGGTCCTTAGGGAGAAGGCAGGTGTTAGCTGATAATTCTTCATGGCATTCTTCAGTGTTTGATGGCAGAGGGAACGGTAACCGACTACGAGTAGACATTTGACGTTTACCGATACGATGTGATAGGTAATCTTCCTCTTCTGTTATGTTTGTAGGTAGAATGCCTGCTGGATCTTGGAACTTCTAAAATTAAATTAACTATTATAAGTACATGACGTATTTAAAGTGATTATATTTTTTCATAATAATAATCTACCTTATTAATTTGTGTATTTTCTCTGTCAGTTTTGTGTAAATTTTGTAATGACATTAATCTAGGTTTTGGTTGTTTATTTTCTGAAGCTTCATCATATAGCGATGAATCTGGTCCGTCATTACGGACAGAAATATTACAACAACTGCTCACATCAGCAAAATATACTTCTGATTCAGTAGGTTCAGTAGATTTCTGCGAATTTTGTTGTGGTGTAGATCCCTGAGAACAAAATAAAGATTTATTAATTTATAATAAAATATAAGCTGTGTTGAATCCATAACACACAAAATATACTAACAGAAGAACAAGGAATACTTTGTTTTCCTTGGATATTATTTGCTACACCGGTATTATTGACGTTATTAGGTTCCTGGTTTTGGAATGCAGGATTTTCAACACCTTGCAGCCGAGGTAAGTACCGGCATTTGGGTAGTTCAGGTGAAGAAGTAGCAATGGGTGATGCATTATCTTCACGTTTTAAATTTGGTTCTTGGTAGCTATGTTCATCACTTTCTTCTGCTCTTCTGGTGTCATTAAAATCTTGACTTGCGGAGAATACATTCTGAATATTAGCTCTGGAATGAAAACAAACAATAAGGTTATGTTTGAAATATGCAATAATCAACAATCAAAACTAACCTAAAATTAGCGCCACCTCCTGACACAGATTTAACTGACATCATATCTACTCTTTTTTTAGTTTTACGTGCAGGTAAAGTGTTTGATGCTCTGTCCGATGCATCTGTTGTTTCGCTTGTAGACTCGTTAGCGATGTGGTGGTGAGGTTGCTCAGCTTCAGGCGTGTTCTCGTAATTATCTTTGTTTGCCATGAAGTGTGGTATCCTACCACGGCTACGATGCTGGTGGCAGTCTGAACTACGTTGCTGATTGTCATCGTTTAGTTGGCAGTGAGTTAAGTGTGGGTGGTGTGCATGATGAACGTGAGGTGGGTGATGATATCTAAATGAAATGAAGCAACAAAAATGTGGTTATGTAATACTTAAATGGCCCCTATCTAATTAATGAAAATAAATATAAGTTTAAGCTATGGTTTTTGAATGTCTCTATTAAAGAATAAATTTAAAATAGTACCGTGCTGGTGATCCTACACCCCTTCTCGCAGGACTATCAGGATTAGAATATGGAGGCGGTGGGCCCCACAGGTAAGCCCCTACAGGCCTATCAGCCAACACTGTATATCCCCCAGTTGTAGAAGAACTAATCTGTTCGATCATATTGTTTGGCACATTGCCACTATTCACCGAACTGAACCCATACTGGCTGTCTGGACTGCTGATTGCAGGTGGGTAGCTCATCGAAGCTGGCACACGTGTTTCTGGGCACCCGTTACGAGACCATGGCAAACGTCTCCAGTTCCAGCCGGTCGTGTTGTTTGAGCGTGAGGTAGATCGATTGTTGCCCAGTTCGTTAACGTTTTGTTGCTGGACTGTTGAAACTCCACCGACATTGTTGGATATTGAACCCATTTCTTCTCCGGGGTTTGGGGAGTAGAAGTTTCCTACACGCCCGGGTGTCCAAAATCTAATGAAAAGAATACATTTTTCATTTTAACATCCCAATTTATTAGTGGACATACTGGTTTGTCTACACTTCTCCATACCATTCATTACTATAAGTTAAATGGATCTATATAAAGCTAAGATATTTATTATTTGAAAAACGGAGAAACTGTGGTTTCTTAGTCACTTAAACTAAAATTACACCTTTATCACAAATATGCTATGTCACTCGACACGTGTTTTGACTTCACAAGAAGTCCTCATCAGAAGTCTAACGATTCCAGACTGATACAGTCTTGGTCAGAACCTATATTTATACTAAAAGGGCTTATCACGCTTCAGTGATTCAGACCAATCAACTGCAAGGTCTAGACGGACTGAATTAAAAATACTATTCTTGTCCCTCAAGATTTCTAAGCTTTCTGCTGCGTCTAATTGATTATTATTGCAAGTTTCAATTAGTTTTAAATTATTAATGTCCGTAGTATGATTTAATGTAGTCATATGATTGTATTTAAGGTGAGCCATATTTATTGATCTCCTAGTTTGTCCTATGTAACTTTTATCACAATTTATACGATTGATTTTATAAATACTGGATTTTTAATTTAATTCTATTTTATCTTTGGGGTTATCTAGAGAGTTTTAATGTTATTATTATTAGAATAAGTTAATTTAAAATCAAATGAGATATTTGTGCAATAATATTTATAAAATAGATAATCTAACCTGTCCAATGCATGCGTATCCCACGGGTACATGTGTGGATTACTGGGAATAGATGTATAGCGACACTCATCACAGCAACTACAATAAGTAGGCCCGGGTCCTAGAGCTACAGGGGGCCCTCTCATCGATCCTTGTGCAGTTCCTTGATGCTGGTACAGCGAGCGACATCTCAACTCTAGTTGTTCCCAATACATCTTCTTCCTTTCATGACTGTAAACAAATATTTATATATTATTTAAATCAATAATCATTTTTTTTGCTACGTACCTTAACAACTGATACACTAGCATACACGAAAAGATGCACACCAGAATCCCGCTGACTGACAGGCCGAACATAGCCCTCAGACACGAATACAGGGCACCGTGGATGACCTCACAATCAGGCGTAGCGTCAAACACAAACCTCATGCTCGTAGCGGGTGGTGTGTCGTCTCCAGGTGGGATACCTCTGATCAGATCAGCCCCACTGACCGGGCCTCCGCTGTTGTGCTCTAGCAACACGCTGTAACACGTACACGTGCGTGTTTTCTGTGTGTACACGCACTCACGTAGCGTTTGGAGCCTGTTCATGTGTATAACGGTCGTTGTGATTGTTACGAGGACGCAAGTCAGCGCACAGACTAGGCAGCAGGCTCCGCTTACTTTTATCTAAAGTTATAATGAAAAGTTATGAATATCTGTTATTTATGAAACTGGCCATTAATGTATGTTTTGTGAGTTGTACTTACCAAATAACTAAATCTATTTTTTCTTCTTGCTAGACTCATTACGCAGAGACCGGTCAAAATTAACTGCAAAAAAAATAATAGAATTAAATATTTTTGTATATTTGTCTGTTATTTTGCCCAGTGATTTCAAAAAGTTCAATTAAATGAAGCAACAGAAATTGCTTTAATACGTTTTTAGCGCAACCCATGAAATGGTAGCGATTTTACACTCGATTTTTCTTCCACCGCGAGATCTCGGCCCCCTGACTACCTAGAGACCTCGGGTTTTCGCTAAATTGTAGGTCTGTAGTTCTAGTTTAGCCCATTTTAGGAATTTTTCCGGTCATGACAACCCCCTCCCTCTCAAAATTTTTCATATATGGCTTCATGTACCTCGTTGGACTCAGGATTGATTCACGAATCGATTGGCAAGGGTATTTTTTTATTTGTTTCAAGTGGGTTGCGCGGCAACACCCATATGTGGGTTTTGATAAATTTTTTTTAAGTTTTTACTTTTGAAAAGAATCTTACAGGCTGCCCCACATATAACAAATATTTAAATTTATAATAGGTACATATAATTTTATTATAATTACCATAGTCGCCGGTACAAAAGTAGGTATGGTCTCGAAGTACCCCAAAGTGGATGTGTATGATCGCAGCATGAAATAAACGGCTAGGAAGAGCGCACCGATGAGCGCCGCGGCGCCCCCGCACGCGCAGCACCAAAACACGTATTTTCTGATGCCTCCGCCGGCCATACCCCCGGGGGCGCCACCTCCGTTACCACTACCTCCATGAACACCTCCTGAAAAAAAAACATAACTTAAGTTACACAATTAAATATTAACTAAATACTTAAACGAACCAGTCATAGTTTATTATATATGATTTTTTTTTGCAAAAGATCACTTACTTAAGCGACTATTCTTTAATTACCTTATATGGTCAGTTTAGACAAGTTTAACTGCATAAATATTGCAAATGTGACGACATACAAATTATAAATAAGGTAATGCTTGGAATAATAAAGAATTTGGTTGTATATTACACAGGTAGAAAGGTTTACTTGAACCATGTAAACCTTGTTTTGTATATAACGAAAACAATATTTTCTTAAGATAAGCAATAATCTCTTAAACCATAGTATTCTTGAACGAAGGAATAACGTAGTTGGATTAAGAGTATGTTTCTTATATTATGAAAATATTGTTTTCATTATATACAAAACAAGGTTTTCTTGGTCCAATACAGTTTTTTTCTGTGTACTATAACTATAGTGTCCCTCCATTTACGCGGCTAATTAGTTCCACGATAAAAGCACGTAAGACGTAAATAGAGCAATAAAAATTGCTCCATTACATTGTATTTTTTTAAATCTTTCTATACCTTTTTCCAAACTTTTACAGCCACGTAAAAAATAAACCGCGTAAATGAAAGTATAACTATATTTATAAATTACTTAGCGCATGCACATTTAGTAGAAATCAGCGATCTAAATGCAGTGGTGATCGGTATCCAACATATAATGCATAGAAGCTTTAGTTAGATTATTATAAATTAAAATACAGATAACTGCTGTTCGTGAAACTCGGCACCAATGGCTTAATTAGTAAGTACATTTTTTGTGTTCTTGATAATATTAATTAAATAAATAAACATTACAACATACAAATATGAATTTAAATAAAAAATCGTGCTCACCATTATGAACATGGTTTCCCGCCCCCGCCGAATGGGGAGTATGTGGTTGGAAGGGTTGAAACCCATGGTGAGGAGGGGGGACATGGTACTGAACCACCTGCATAACCGGGTACCCATGCATTTTTATTCAAATCTCCGGCAAACATTTATTTAAACATAATCAACACTGTCAACTATGATAACGTCACTTCACCCAACAATATGATGCCCTTTAATTTATCTAAAACGCCATATATAGTCGATATAAAATATAAAACACTGCCCCATTAACTAATTAAGTAATTAAACAATTATCATTTAATTCCCATACGTGTAGATAGTGTTTTGTTAATTATTTATTTACTCATCACGCACTTGTTTTTTTTTAGTATCTATTTTATTCACAAGCCACTTGATATTTGACGTATTATAACAACAATGAATAAAACACAATTGTAAATATTGGTTTGACGATTTGGGTTGTTGTGAACCACTTTGACGAGTGGAGAGTTAAGGAGTTGAGGCCAGGTAGGGTAATATCGACTGACAGCCATGTCAGGATTGTCACATTATATCCTGTGGCGCCTGCTCCCGTTCTCCCGTGGCGCTTCTGAAGGATAATGGATAGAGCGCAGGACTGGATTCAGGGTAAATGTTAATCATTTTTATTACTGTTGATTTTTCGTAGTTTAATAAATATTGATGTCAGATTTTAACGTTTAGGTGTTAAAGTGGGCCCCGTACAGTCACGACTGTACCTACATAATAAGCATGATGACTAATTTCAAAAATATATGGGACGTTCTTTGTCAAACGGAACAAGGCTGTATCCAAAATTCATGTTGATGGATTTTAGTGATCTTGGGCTTAAAATATTCGTTATGGATCCTTCTTTATGGAGGAGTGTGGCCTTTTGGAAAATTTCAAAATGGCGGCTCAATATGGCGGCCAGAAGTCAGCGAAAAATCAAGATACTGGAGAAAAATATTCGTAAAAGAAAAAATTTACGACCAATTCGATTGGTTTTGGGTGCAAGTTGTTTGTAATTGACAGCCCAAAAAAGTTGGATAGGTAGGTTGGCGAAATCCAACATGGCGGATCCAAGATGGCGGCTGAAACCTGAAAATCGTCGAAAAATGAAAAAAATCAAGACTATGACAAGAGTTTTTGACACTTAACCTCATTTTATTAGCCTCAAATGTTGAGTTCCAATCACTCATTACATACACAGGTTATTATGAATCCAAAATATAAAATGGCGGCTTCGATTAATCTCAAAATGTAATAAAATCGGTACAAAACGGTGAAATTTTGGTGGAAACAGTTCCGAACGAGTATATTGATGGTTCATAGATCGTCAAATGATTGCTTTTTTGTATCATGAAATCAAACTTTGTAAATCAAATATGGCGGAGTCAAAATGGCGTAAAGAAATGCCATATATAAGGAAAAACCCACTGTCAAATGAACTCACACAGCCCATTTACTTGAAATTCTTAAGCAAAACTTGTTGTTTTCTTCATTCTGAATACGAATCCGCGCTCAGAATTGGTCAGAACCAAAAAAAAATAATTTTTTTATTTAAAAAAAAATTGTTTTTTTAATTTGAAAAAAATTTTTTTTTTAATATTAATATAATATAATTAATCAATATACTAGTTCGGGACTATTTCCACCTATATTTCACCATTTTTTACCGATTTTATTACATTTTGAGATTAATCGAAGCCGCCATTTTATATTTTGAATTCATAATAACCTGTATATGTAATGAATGATTGAAACTCAACATTTGAAACCAATATAATTAGGTTAAATGTCAAAAACTCTAGTCAATGTCTTGATTTTTCATTTTCAGTTTTCAGCCGCCATCTTGGATCCGCCATGTTGGATTTCGCCAACCTACCTATCCAACTTTTTTGGGCTGTCAATTACAAACAACTTGCACCCAAAACCAATCGAATCGGTCGTAAATTTTTTCTTTTACGAAAATTTTTCTCCAGTATCTTGATTTTTCGCTTACTTCTGGCCGTCATATTGAGCCGCCATTTTGAAATTTTCCAAAAGGCCACACTCCTCCATAAAGAAGGATCCACAACGAACATTTTAAGCCCAAGATCACTAAAATCCATCAACATGAATTTTGGATACAGCCTTGTTCCGTTTGACAAAGAACGTCCCATATATATTATGAAGATCTTACGTGTCTCTTATTTCCAAAAAAATACTTATTTCTGCAGAAAATAAAGGTTTAATTGCAAAAATTGACTCTTTTAAAACTAATTTTGAATTTGACGCCAAAACACTCGCAGGTTACATTCCAGAGTTGTGACGTCACACTCCTTGTCAACAATAATCAAACATTCAGAGTTAGACAATAATTTAATTATTTTGTGTGTACGTAATAATCTTGTAAGAAGAATTGATATTTGTCTAGAATAAAAGTCAATCACTTTTGACGTTTACTGATGCGTGACGTCATTCGCTCTGACTGGTGTTCCATTTAACATGGCGGGTTGCTTTATTTTGAATTTTTATTTTAGCAAAAATTATATTAATATCGCTTTTAATTAATATAAAAATAAATTCATTTTTTAGAATCTTTTTAACCTATTTCATTATTTAAAATCATAATTTCAATGATACTTTGTTATTGGCATCATGCCTATTTATGATTGATCTAGTATTTTCTTAAATAAAATTGTAATTTTCGAGTTTTAAAAAAACAGAAGACTCATAAACCGTAAATATTTATTTTATATTAAGTTATTATGGTTGATTAATTAAATAATTCATAGTGTGATTTTTTTATACAATTTTTTGTTTCCATTTTACAAAATAAAAATTTAATATAAATTGGATAATAGTATATTGTGTAGCAAGGGTTGAAACAAGACGATTTCTGACGAGGGCGAGAGTTAACTGCCCGAGCGAAGCGAGGGCTGTCATCGCCCTGGTCTGAAATCGTCTTTGTTTCATCCCGTGCCACACACGCTATTTTTCATATCACATGTAATGAAACAACGAGTTTTGATTTCTGTAGCCAGTCGAAGTAAAGCTACGGTTTCCTAGAAAAGCGGTGTCGTTATCTAGCGACCGTGATATAGCAGTTGATGACGTCACCAAAACGTTGTCTAGGAAAACCAATGGTGTTGGTTTCCTAAGAAGCGTTGAATGTGAACGTAACGTTAAATAGCGTTGCCGTTATTTATATGACGGTTGCCATAGCGGTGACGAACATTTGTCGAACGTTTTTTCACGTGTAGCGGTGAACGTTCCATTAAAAATAATGAGTGGAAACGTGATTTGGACCTACAAAAATGACAAAAAATTGATTTTGTCAAAAATCATCAAGCATTATACAAGTAAATGCAAAGAGAAGCCCAGTTAAAACAAAATCTATGGAACAATATCGGAACTATACATCAATAAAACGGCCAGTCTATGGACAGGGGGTACAATTTTTTTTTACAGTGTTCGTTATAATTTTCATTGAAAGAACTAATTGAAAGCTACATTCTGAATATTTTTTAGATTTTTTACATCGATAGTTTAGAAAATAGAGAGGAGGGGACGCTCTGATAATGACTTTGGAAGCAAATATATCGTGACTAAAGGATTAAAATCAAAAGATCCTAAAACATATTTTATTGTGAAATACACACCTCTTAAAATGTATTAATTATAACTTGAAAATATTATTTTCTTAAATGAATATGTCACAAAACTATAAATGAATACAAAAACTGAAAAAGTATTGCACAAATAATAATTATATGACATTTATTATACGTTAATCCAACAATTATAATTTTTCAGTTAAAAAGGTAATATTTTCTAGGAAACCACGACTTTGTCACCGTTAAGACGGTCGTCAAAAACGCCCGCCATATCATGGCCGTTTAATAACAGTACCGTTTTCCTAGGAAACCGTAGCTTAAGACTATTTCAGACAAATAGCGCAGTAATATCTTATACTATTTTAATAATAGAATAATTCAGAAATAAGATTGGCTTTTGTTTATTACAAATGCGATTCTGACAGACTTGAAATAAATAATAAATAAATGAATGTGCCGGGCAGAAACAACGTTGTTTCTTTGTTTTTGCCCGGCACAATCGCATTGGTCTGAAATTGTCTTGTTACGACTGGCAAAACAGGGTTCAAAACTAGTTGTTTCAATGCATGTGATATGAAAAATAATTAATATTGTTACTTTATTTTTATTAGATATTCGGGGACATATTAACGTAATGGAGAAAAAGGGTAATTTCCTTGGAAACACGGAAAAAAAGAAATCTGAAAAATTACAGATTTTCCTGTACATCCCGGATAGAAAGTGACAACCTATCATTATAAAATATTTTTTTACAGTATGAAACTTTAATAATGTTTGCAGATACTCGATATAAATTGATGAATAATAAACTGCAAACATTACATCCTAAAATTATATTATTATAAAATACCCTGAAAGGGAGGCGACAATTCGATTTTTTCCCAGAGTTTAAAAATGTATAAGACAAGACTTGAATCAAAATGAGAAATGACAGAAGTTACTAATTAGTTAGTTAATAAGGCAAACCTATCTAATTATTTTAAACATTGTTATTAATATCGGTACATAAAAAAAATTAATGAATAATATGAAATTTACTTATTTCATACGGTTATAGTTTTTTGTTATATTGCTTACTGACTGTAAAATAAATAATCTAACAACCACCTGTTTTACACTAACATTACGGATGCAATTACTTACTTTGTGTTCATTATTATATGTCAGGTAAATTCCTACAGTTATTACTTTATTGTTTCCGTTCTTTTACAATTGAATATGTCGGTATCCAGCATGTGGGTTATATGTACAATAATATTACATCGCTCTATGTAATTTTAAAAATGCATTCAAATAATTGTCTCACAAGAAAATACAGTAATAATAATAATGTATTTGAAGCTTTACAGACAAAATGTTGATGTAGGCATGCCATTAAATTTATTCAAACCCAGGTTAATATATCAAAATTTTAATTTTTAAAACCGATTTCGAAAAAAGTTTTTTATTTTGTTTAAAAGAAGACACGCCACTCAAAAGGAAAAAAATAAAAATAAAACTTAAAAAAAATATATAATTTTTAAAGTCGGTGCCAAAGCCAATAAAAAACTTTTCAATACCCGGGAAAAAATTATAGATCTGCAGAGATCTACATAGATCTCGACAGATTTTCATTTTGAGACAATATCAAATTTTTCACTGGTTTTTGATCCGTGGAAACTTGCAAAGATCTACAATAATCTACAAAGATCTAAAAGGATCTACAACAATTGTTGTATATCGTGACAGAGATTAAAATGCTGACAATTTATGAATTTTCAACGTTATAATGATCTTCAAATATCTTTATAGATTGTTTTAGATCTTTGTTAGTCTCCACAGATCAAAAACCAGTGAAAAATATGCTGTTATCTCAAAATGGAGATCTGTCGAAATCTGAGTTTATCTCTGCAGATCTACAATTTTTTCCCTATAGGGAAAAGAAAAAACCAAATTCAAAAACTGTTTAATTTAATTGGCTACTGAATTAATTTAATAAAAATATACAAATTTTTGATAATAAAATAATAAAAAAATATAAATTTGCTCGTGGTCAATCAGAAATAAGATAGTATTACATACTTTACTTCAATATTTAGTATCAAATGAATCAAGATACTCTATAAAGAATGTTCTACTCGATTTTTAGCGTTATTAATTCAGACAGGTTTATTTTTATGTTGAATGAAATTTGGCATTAATGTAATTTTTATAGCGTACTAAAATTATACATAATAATGTAACAACCTTTGGGAACAGTGATCAAGTTACGAAAATTAAAACGGTACCTTTTAACTATACCTAAATATCAGTACTTTTTCGATCATAAATAAAGGTATTTTAAGTACATACTAATTAACACTATTCTCTATAAAATACTTTATTTAATACGTCCCTGTATATTGAGACTAAAATTTCTATTAACGCAAGCGCTAGTTCAAAATTTCATCGATATTGAAATATGTATTTATTCTCCCAAATCGATATATTTCATGATTTTTTTGTATATTATATGTAAACAAACCAAATGCTTGAAGAATATATCAAAATGAAATAATAAAAATAAAAGAGCAAAAAACTGCGACATTCGTTTTGTAGCATCTGATAACGTTCTATTTCTATTTATCGATTGATTTTTGATGTTTTCTACGCATGCGTTTTTCCTTTTTTTGCGCATGATCAGATACAGTTATTTTAAAAGCGCGAATATTTGAACATTTTCAAATTTTAATTTTACATTAATCGTAAGTAAAAGATCTATAAAAAATTATAGTTATTATAGTCATTTTTTGTTGTAAGTTATAATAAAATAGTAATTAAATATTTAATTAAAATACACGTGTAATTTTTGAAAAAAATTAAACATAATAATGTTGACAAATTATTGTAGATTAAAAGCACAAAAAAGATTTTATAAATTAAATAAATGCGGTAATAAAAACGAATACACGTCGGGCGAAGCCACGGAGACCTATAAGATTAGTTTTTCTCGATTTTTTTAAATTATTTAAAATTAAAAAAACTACAAATAAATAAACAAAACTCACCGTCATAATTATTCCTTAATCCAAACGTGCTGGATCCATCACCAAACCTTTGCCTTGGCGGTGGCCTCGGAGGCAACGCCGGCGGCAAAGGTGACACTTCAATACTATCATCCGCATCCAACTTCAATCTACCCTGCATCGCGATACCTCCCGTCTCATGAATATCCGGCGTCGGTGTATTCACCGATATAACATCGGCACCTCCACCACCACCGCCGCCACCATGGCAGGTACACGTGCTTAGCGCTTTCATCCCCCCACCCCTAGCAGGACCTCCAGAGCTCTTTGGCGAAGCATGTATCGAGGCAGCGTGGACATGCAATGCATGCGACGGTGGCGCCGATAACTGATTGTTCAGTAAGTGTACATGCGTGCAATGCTGAGCTAGTTTAGAGGTGGGGGATTCTGCGCGCTCGTTGGTGCAAAGGCACTGGTGGGAGTGGCCTAGCAGAGAGTGATCGCTCCCCTCACTCGCCGCTTGGTAAGTGTGGCTCATGTGGTCACTCTGTGGGTCAGGAGATGGACTTGATGTGATAGTCATGGTGGGGGAAGTAGCTTTAAACTGGCGTAAAGGAACTACTGATGTTTTTTACACATCACGATTTTTTTATGAACTACACTTTTATTTTATCACAATTAAATTTACCTACTTCACATTTTTCATACCACAAAAGTGTTAAATATTAACACGTTAACAACATGACACTGTTTACATTATTAATTAATATCACAGTTGGTAGCAGTGTAGATTGAAGCAGTCTTCTAACGTGACAGGATCAAATCTGTAACAAATAAGATGATTCACTTTAGACAAATTGCTAAATAATAACGTTTTGCACGCAACCGAATTATTATAACACGGTGTCTGTGTTTTTCCCACGGAATTTTGTACAATAGTAGTAATAAATGAATTTATAATGATAGATAATAAGTGGCTATTGCTTTAATATTGGTTTAAAATGCATATTTTTAAGTGATTTGTAATTGGGTATATTGGAATGTTGGCTATTTTGAATATTTGTTACACTTTTTTTAAATTGCATGTAGTTAAGAAAATTGGAATCTTAATAATAACATATTATCTCTCCTTATTATTATAAATAATCGTATTATAGATTACTCATGCTTACAACAGTGTAGAATTTAGATATAACCATATAGGTGGGCATTAACTCGTTAATCCATTAATCGTTAATTAACGAAGTTAACAAAATGCTTAACGTCGCCCTGCTTACTGTCACTTGTAATAATTAAAATAATTAATCTATCTACTTGTTTTTGTTTTATTTACTTACCCATCCCAAAAGGCACCAAAAGCAGTATAAGTTTTGGATGATTCACTTTTATCGGTTAACTTTTACTTGCGTTAAATTTTCGAAATTTTAACGCTTTAACGATTAACGAACCTAACTTTTTTTATTAACGAGTTGACGATTAACGAAGTTAACTTTAGGATTAACTGTGCCCACCTATGGATATAACTTATTCGAAAGATATATTATTTCGAACGTAAGCAATGATAGGCTATAAAAACCATTTATTTAAATTAACTTTTATATTTTTGTTATTTATAATAGTCTAATGTTAGCTATCATAAAGAAGACTAGTAAAATTTGCTAGTAAGTAAGCACTCTCAAATGAGGTATTAATTTTGCGATAATATCTATGGATTTGCTATGGAAATTAGAGCAGCGATACTTCAACGTATTGTAATACAACTGGCAACTCTTACCGTACAAAATAATTATCATAATATCACCACTGTTTTAATACCGTTGGTATTTATATACAACGCGTGCGCGAAACTTGTCAAAGTCTTCATGAAATTCCAAGAGAACTGTCATATAAGTTTGATACCTCATTTGAAAGTGCTTGCTAGCTAGCTCCTTTATAATACCAGACATAAATAAGTTTTTTAAACTGTAGTTCGCATCACCTAAATAAGTGACGTAAATTAAGTACAGGCTGTCCCATTTTAATCTATCTATTTAATCTAATTTTTTTATCTATCAATTAAATCAAAAAATGTTTCAAATAAAAGTTATTCGGTTTTAAGGGGGACCGAAAATGGTGTTACTAATTTTTGATTTTTTGGACGTGTTCATGGTTCAATAGGGCCAACATTTTTTTTTCAAATGGAAATCTATATTTTTTATTACGGTATCTTATTGTTTGGAAAAAACAAACAGCTTTTGTTTTAAATAAATTTTTGTATGACTTCATTTTTTTTTTAATATTTAACAAAATAATTTTAGATTTTAGATTTTCACTATTTTTTTACTCGAAACCCATTAACTTTAGAGGAAAAGTGTAAAAAACAAAAAATGTTTATTTTAATCTGATGTAACATAAAAAATGATTGCATTTTTTTTTTAATTTAATTTTTTTTGCTTTAATACTTTGAAGAGCAAAATTTAACAAAAAATCTGATATAATTTTCCTAGTTATATCAGATTAAAATAAACATTTTTTGTTTGTTACACTTTTCCTCTAAAGTTATTGGGTTTCGAGTAAAAAATTAGTGAATATCTAAAAACTAAAATTATTTTGTTAAATATTAAAAAAAAAATGAAGTCATACAAAAAATTATTTATAACAAAAGCCGTTTGTTTTTTCCAAACAATAAGATACCGTAATGAAAAATATATATAGGTTTCCATTTGAAAAAAAAAATGTTGGTCCTATTTGACCATGAAGACGTCCAAAAAATAAAAAAATTAATAACGCCATTTTGGGTTGAAATGGGACACCCTGTATAGAAGGTCATAAAAGCGATCGCGGGTTAAAAAGTTTAAGAACCTGCGGTCTAAATCAAACAAAAATAGGATTTATAACACTATGCATTAAAATAAATGTTTTTAAAAAACTACAGGTGTACAATGTGGAAGCAATATTTCACATTTCCATTTTAAAAGCCGAACAACTTTTTTATTATATCTATATAAACATACATATCATAATCGTAAACTTATTCCGTTTGCTTTTTACAAGAGGGTGCATCAGTTTCTTAACTTTCGGCTTCTTTGTCACAAAAAATACCTGCTCTGTAACATTCAGCCCCTCTTACACCAGAAGTCTCCAACCTTTTATAACATCCGCACCCTCGATAGTAATCATGAATGATTCTATACACTTTCTAAATGGGGTTCCACTTGTTAAGAACTCCTGCATTTAGTTAGATGGGTTTCATGTTTTCACACTTTTGTGTTTTAGGAGGTATATATATAGGGGCGGATGAAATAGATATATTATTACCAAGTGTAAATTTAGGGTTTCTTGGATATTTGTAAAAGCCTGGATTTTTTTTACGTAACTTTGCGTTTGATGAAGAATGTAGATAATTGAATGGAAAGAAATGGATATGGTTGATGGAAAGATTTTACAGACTACTCAATTTAATGTATCTGATTTTTGAGTGTTTTTGGTCACTATAACATATTGAAGTGTGAATTTTGACTGCACTAAAAATGTTTTAAGGTTGTTGTTCACTGAAAGTCGTGGCATCTAGTGAAATTTAGAATGAACTACAGGGTTTTGATATGTCGGTAAAAAATAACAAATAGATCTGGTAACAATTTACAATATTATACAAGAATAGAAGATTTATTTTTAACAATATTATAATTATTACTATTGTTGACAATAGTAATAATTATAATAACAATAGTAACTATTATTATTATAAATAAAAACATTAAGTGCAATCAATAATCACTTGCTATTTACAACACGCGTCAGTTGTAATACCACGTTTTTATATTTCCAAAGATCGCGCCGAATGCGCTGTTGCCATATCGTATATTTACGTCATGTGTTCGGGAATTTATCAAAGTTAAAAATTAATAATTATTTAAGGATATGGTAAATCATTCTAAAATTTTATATACACATTCCTTAATTACCAATCTATAACATATCCGTTTTTGGTTAAAATCTGACGTTTAGTTTTAATACACTAATTAAACGAATATCGAATTCCAAGTGGATCCCTATACTTGCAATTTATAAGAGGCCAACTTTGCACGTTTATAATTAATAAACGAAATGGTAAACTGACCTGAAATTTTTTTTTACAAATGCAAACTAGCTTACTTAACACAATATTAAAATTTTAAGAAATTCTGTAGTGATCGATTTTAGTGAACAACAACCTTAAGTAGGTACAAAGATAGTATGAAACATATTTTAAAAAAGTATACATATATATTGACAGTGGCGTTACTATAAAAATGGAGGCCCTAGAAAATTTTTCAGAAGGGGGCCCTTACCAGGGATTTTTTTACAATACCCCCCCCCCACAATATTATTTATTGCTTATAATTTTGAAGGGATGTATTTGAGATATGGATATACGGAAACATTCGAAAAAAAAGTGATTTATGTTTGTAAAAAAATATTTTGATGGTACCTACAATACTAAAATCGAAAACAGTCAATAATATGCCAAGTTTTCAAAACTTTGATATTCAATTTTAGAATTTTAAAATAAAATAAAACGTAAAAATATGAAAGCCAAATAAACGAATATGAATAACTGAAAAATCAACTTTTTCACTAAAAACTTTTTTTGATCGTTTCGAATCTAAAAAAAATCAACACAGCAATTAATAAAACCTAACCTCTATCCATTAGTGAATAAAATCTGTTCAGTAGTAACAGATAGACAGACAGACGCGGTGAGGGACTTTGTTTAATACTATGTATATAGATAATAATTTTTAAATTTACGGTTTTAAAAAAAAAATTACTACAAGACAGTTTTCGAGATAGCATTTTATTTTATTTATGATTAATTTTATAAAACAAAAAATACACTATCACCAAGCGCGACCCCCCCCCCCCATCAAACCTAAAAAAATCATAACAAATTATATATACAAATGCTTATTAAATATACTAAAATAACATATTTTATCCATTTCACAGACCATGCCCCCCCCCCCCCCCCCAATGTTATTTTACAGTCCATAACCCCCTTCAAATAATAGGTGTAGATTCGCGCCTGACTATCATGTTTACTAAACTGATGATTTATTTATTATACAATCCACTAGATTTGAGTTTTGACAAAAAATTTAAAGCTAAAAATTCGATTACCCTTACATACTTCAAGGTTCGACTTATTTTACAGAAGGTAAATAGTTCCCACAAATGTGTACATAAAACATAAATACATACGAATGTATTTACAAAAAAAGTAACCTATTTTTTTGTAAACCATTTTTGTATTCGAAGGGATAATAGATAAAGATTATCATGTAGAATATTTAGGAAAGATACACACACACACAATTCAAAACCTTCAACAAAAACATTTCTTTCACTTCAATAACTGCAACACATCCATACTATTTTCTATACTCTTATCTCGTAGGAGGGACGTCAAATTTTATGTACCTGTATTTTTCAATAGTTCAGGTATCAAAAAAATAAAATAATGATGACATTAGACCAAAGCGAAAGCATGTACAATAGAAAAAGGGAACTGAATAAGTTCTTTTCAAAGCATCAAACCAACCGTGGTAGATTTTAGTTCGTATAGAAATATATGTACTGATTCAAACAAAAATATAAATTCTATATGAACATTCTGTATAGGTATTATAGTTTAAAGAATTAGGTATTTCGGAAAAAGCTATATGTAAGGGCATAATGCATTAGTCTGCTAAAATTAATGGCCTAAGGGTATAGTATAGGAAATGTATTTGGGAGTATTCTGTTGAAATTCTTCTGACGGGATGATATATTATTTGATGCAGTATTTGAAGTGAAATTTTTTAATTTATTATACGTAACATATACTGTCAATGAATAATATATTAATAATGACATTTTTTGATAAGTTAATACTACGAATAAATATACAATTTAATGCTCGGTATCATAAAGGAGTTAGTAAATTTGCTAGCTAGCAAACACTCAAACTTATATAACAGTTCTCTTTGAGTTTCATGAAGACTTTGACAAGTTTTGCGCACGCGTTGTATGTAAACACCAACGGTATTAAAACAGTGGTGATATTACGATGATTATTTTGTACGGTCAGAGTTGCCAACTGTGTTACAATAAGTTGAGGAATCGTTGCTCTAAATTCTATAGCAAATTCATAGATAATATATCACAAAATGAATACCGTAAGGTCGGGGTACTTTAGCCCTAGGGTGCAACTTTGGCCCAAACCGAAAAAAAGTTTAAACTTCCCCCCATGCCGCACATCAGAAGCTATCGAAATAATTCGCGCTATAGCTCGATTGATAACTGTATGGGACAGTTGGTAAAATAGTTTCACGTTTACAAAGCGGATTGGTTAATCTGCCATTAGGGCACCAAGTTACTACATGTATAACACGTGAAATTATTATGTGCAAACTTTGTCTCGAAACAAAGCTATCAGGTAAGTGTAAATACTTTTTTGTTATCAATCGTAACAGATATGTATCTGGGATCCTAATGTGATATAAATCAAAGAGTTTAAGAAATATATGATAATTAAAATCACAGTATACTTTGACCACTGTTTTACTACATAAAAAAACGAAGGCCAAAGAAACCCGCTTCAAAGTACAACTTTGGCCCAAACTTTGCGAAAAAAAAACAACACTTAGAGGTTGTTTTTATTAAGTTTTACATATGTACTTGAGTTGATTATATTCACAACTAAGCGCCTATTTATATAAAAGGGACATAGTGCAATTTAAATTGAATTACTCAAACGAGAAGTAAAAAGTATCATGATTTTGGGACAAAGTACCCCGATTTTACGGTACCTCATTTGATGTCCGGTATCAAAAAGAAGCTACACTCGTCGCTCTGAACAACGTAGGCATCGGTAATTCAGAATCTCCTAACAACGTAGGCTAGAGGGGCACCCACTACTGTGCCGACTTTAACGTTAATTGGTGAATTTAAATTTCGCGCAGAAATATAGCAGTCACGGTAGTATTGTGGTAGGGATAGGGGAAAGTCGTTACATGGAGCGGTTGGCCAGTCGTTTCTCGGAGCGGACGTTAATAGGATGGACGTTGTTTAGAGATTTGAGTGTAGCTAATTTACTAGCTACACAGCTAGAAAGGTTTACTTGAGCCAAGTTTACCTTGTTTTGTATATAACGAAAACAATATTTTCTTAAGGTAAGAAATATATTCTTAAACCAACTATAGTATTCTTGGACGAAGAAATAATGTAGTTGGATTAAGAGTACTTTTCTTATATTAAGAAAATATTGTTTTCGTTATAAACAAAAGTAGCAAGCACTTTCAAACTTATATGACAGTTCTCATCAAGTTTCATGAAGACTTTGACAAGTTTTGCGCATGCGTTGTATGTAAACACCGACGGTATTAAAACAGTAATGATATTATGATAATTATTTTGTACGGTCACAGTTACCAATTGTGTCACAATACGTTGAGAAGTATCACTGCTCTAAATTCCATAACAAATCCATAGATACTATTACAAATTTTACTAGTCCTTTTATGCTACCGGAAGTAATATCATAGACAAGGACACACGCTACTAGTGTCCGACCGAAACTGGTTTTTACGACCGAAACCGAAACCGAAAACGAATTTCGGCAACAGTCTCAGTTTCGGCCGAAACCGAAACCGAAACTTCCTTACAAGGATCATATTTTGAGGGAAAAATAAAGAAAACGTTATTATACTCAGTCAGTCTTTATTTTTTTATCTTTAAATCACATAGTTATGCAGTCTTCGACAGTTTTACTTATTGGTATGATAATAATCAACATAACAACCCCTCATTTAAGAAAAAAATATTAATTGCACCTTAAAAATACTCAAAATAGGTGAGGTGTTTATTTGAGTAGTTAGATTCTTCTTTTGAATATTATTCATGTTTTTCTTTTAAATATTAAACATAAAATTACCTATTTTTGATGGAATTTAACGCGCCGAACTTGACCGATCACAGCGCGAGAAATCCCGAATGCAGTTTCGGTTTCGGTCGTAGTTTCGGCAGGTTTGCCGCCGAAACCGAAACTAAACCGAAACTCGTTTTTTTGCCGAAACTCGACCGAAACCGAAACCGAAACCGAACATTCGGTCGGACACTACACGCTACCTAAAATTGTTATCAGTGTGCTCCGTAAAACTGTGCTCCATAATGTAATCGGCTTATCATTCGAGTTTAAAATAAATAAATTAATAATAAATGTTTAATATTGCCTTTAAAAGTATTTCAGTGATAATTCATTAACATAAAAATAAAATCTTCTAAATTTATGTGAGTATACAAAAACTAGTATTTGAAACTAACATTAAAGTCGGCGAACTTTGATGACTATAATAGCCCTAAAACTAACTGTTTAAAAAGCAATTACGCTTTTGTTTAGATATTTTTATATTCTTAAAACATGATTTAACATCTAAATATTTAAAAGAACATTCTATATTTATAAGTAACCCCATTAATTTTTATTTACAGAAAAAAACATTATGTATAGATTTATTCAAAATCATATATTATTTAATGCAATTAATATTAAAAACACGTTTTGATTTGTAAAACTATATATGAATAATTAAAATTCACGTGCCTCTTGTGAGGTTTGAACTCACGACCCCTGGTTTACGAGACCAGTGCTCTACCACTGAGCTAAAGAGGCGGATGGAACGGTGCTTCTTCATAGGAAACATGATAGTACATGGGATATCATATGTCATTTATAAGGTATCGAGTTTCCCCCAATGATCTGTATAAGTTGATTTGATTTCTGGGTGTAAGTCGAGTTATGAACATTAAAAAAAAATTTTGGCTCATAACTAAATAAATTTTGTACTTAATTTACCACACATAACATATATTTCGGAAATCTAAAATAACAGGGTTAACTAACTCTAATGAGAAAAGTAAGATACTGGCACCAATCTTGAACGCTGTAAGAGAAAAGTTTATTATTTTTTTGGGATTGATTTTTTTATTTAATCAATTTAATTACCAAAATCAGTAAATATAGTTTTTTTTTAATTATAGCCACAGTTTTTCTCCAGATATGAACAACATAAAACCAGTAATGAACACTTGCTGAATATTAAAAACTGATTAGTACCACTACACTAAAGATATAAAATAAAGAGTTAAAATTCAAAATAATGTAAAGCATTTTTACATAAAAAAATACACTATTCTTGATGGAGTGTTGAATCACGATAATTATTTGTCCACTGTTTTTAAACAAAATGATCAATGATCATCAAATCACGCTGTAAGACAGTTAAATATATATAGGTCAATATCCAGTAATGACAGTAATCAAATATCATCAAATATTTCTAATTTAGTGCATTTAATAGGCAGCAATCCGCCATGTTAAATAGAACACCAATCAGACAGAATGACGTCACGCATCAGTAAACGTCAAAAGTAATTAACTTTTATTTTAGATAAATATCAATTCCTTTTACAAGATTATTAGTAAGGTGACTAAACGTACTCCTTTAGGGAGTTTTGAACTCATTTTTTGTGGACAGTACTCCTTTTTAAACTGTACTCTCAAACTACTCCTTTTTGTGATTTTATACTCCTTTCTATTTCCAAATACATAAAAATTACAACAATTACTATCGATTTTCATATTATATAAAAAATATATCGACAATTGAGGGGTATGCAGCAACAAGGAGTTAACTCCAGTTTTTATAATTTGTGGGAAAATAGAAAAAACTGTTTAAAAAATGGAGAATGTATTTAAATCGCCTTTGTCTTCGTCCAATTATTATTTGTCACCGACCACATGTTTTGACCAAATTCCATTGAGAAATTCGCAATTCTAGAGTCAATTTTATTCTGGAGTTAACTCCTTTTTGACCCAAATAGTTGAAAATTATTTTCTTTTTAAAGTAAGGAAGCATTGAATAAGAAGAATTTTCATGAAAATTAGTTTATTTCAAGAAAGAACACAGTAATGAGTATACTAACTAAATTCTAAGCCCAAAAACAGAGTCAGCTCCTAGAGTTAACTCCATTTTTACCCAAGCGAATGAAGCAGCTAACTCATTCTAGCGGATACCTTGAGAATTATCAACGATAGGTAACTCTTTGTTGAACCAAACGAAAGAATGATTTTTTCCCCCAAGAAACGGTTGTTAACTCTGTGCCTAAGAATAGAGTTAACTTATGACTACTCCTTTTATGCCAAAAATAATTGGTCACCTTAGTATTAGGTACATATCTTATTTCAGAACTTTTATACTTTGGAATTCATTTTTAACACACAAAATAATTAAATTATTATCTAACTCCGAATGTTTGATTATTATTGACAAGGAGTGTGACGTCACAACTCTGAAATGTCACTTGCGAGCGTTTTGGCGTCAAATTCAAAATTAGTTTTAAAAGAGTCAATTTTTGCGATTAAAACTTTATTTTCTGCAGAAATATGTTTTTTTTTGGAAATAGGAGACACGTAAGATCATCATAGAATAGTTTTTTTTTATTAAATTAGTCATCATGCCTATTAAAACACTGGGGTATTGTTCAAAATTGGTGCCAATACCTTATCTTGTAATAATTATAAACATCAATGAATTCATATGCTGACTAATTATAACTATTAAAACGGTGAAGATGGGCATTGTTTACATACTTTCGACAATACAAGTTCTATTATATACAAATATCAAACACAAAGATATGTCGAAATGTCAACGAACGAAACAAGAAGTGGTCGACTGTTGTTGTCCGGCCAGCGGAAGAAGAGAGAACCGGTCAATGTGTACCTAATAGCATCTCACTCGTCGTGCTAACAACAGTGGCAGTTTAATGAAACCAATAAAAAAATATACGTGTTATTGTATCTGGACCGAAAATTCAATTTTAGCTTGATTGAAATGTTTTTATTTATTTATTATTTTTGGTGGTTACGAGTTACGATTTATAGAAGGTATGATTTGTATGGGTGCTTGCAGTAGCCGGCAATCTCCCCCTCCTCGCCCATTAATGTAAAACAGTAATTTTCAAACTTTAGTACCCTGAAAACAGTTTTTATTTGCTTATGTAGGATTTTAACCCATCAACGCCCGCCGTATTCATTTGTGTACACCTCATTTTATAATTACTGCTGTTGTGTATGGGTATTCATTCACAATATTTCCTTAAAAATCAGTAAAAGTGCAACAAACAAAATCTGTTAACGTTATTAATTTCATAAGTGTTTAAACGTGTTTTAATTGTTCTGAATAACTTTTATATGAAAAGAGGTACGTGGTATGCTCATAGGTGGGCATTAATTCGTTAATCCGTTTAATCATTAATTAACGAAGTTAACAAAATGCTTAACGGATTAACTTTTAAGTTAACTCAAAAAAATGTTAACGCTTTTGTTAACTTCCGTTAAATTTAACTGACGTTAACTTTAGTTCGTTACATTGGTTGTTTGATGACAAATATATAAGAAAGTTGTCGAAAAGGCAAAAAAAAGGTCTTCAAACATTTTATTAACTTTAACTTCCTTTACATTTTCGGAATTTTAACGCTTTAACGATTAACGAAGTTAACTTTTTTATTAACGAATTAACGATTAACGAAGTTAACTTTTTTTATTAACGAATTAACGATTAACGAAGTTAACTTTTCGGTTAACTGTGCCCACCTATGGGGTATGCTAATATATTTTATCCAACTAGAACATGTGATTTCGAATTTTGTTCAAATCATATGAAATAACTTAAATATACATGTTACATATAACATGACTTTAAAATGAAATTTATCTAAATAAAAATGATAACAGAAAAGCAGTATCACTGAAAATAGATTTCATATCTGCCCAATTTACTCGCTTGAGTACACACTGTTATTTATTTTTCTAAATATTAAAAAAAAGTTTGTGTTGCATATTTATATTAAATATATTGAATATGTAGTTAATTTCATTAAAAAAAATCTTTTTTCTTTTGGGTGTTTATGAGTTAAATCAGTAAATAGTCGAATACAATCACGTTAATTTTAGCAATTTTTAATTTTTAATTCTTCCCCTCTAAAAATTAAAATTTATAGCGGAGCAAAAAAGTAAATTTATAGAGGTCGAACCTTTATACTCAGAAACCTAATCAATTTTAAAGATTAAAGAAAAGATTTTATTTTTAACAAAACTTTTACCTATATACAAAATCCAAGAAATCTAAAACCTCTGTCTTTTGTACCGGCCACTAATGCCCCCACTCACACCATGTGTGTGTGTGTGTGTGTGTATAGACACATGTAGGATAGATACAGGCACTCGATAATTCATAGACGCCTCATGCTGTAAGTTAGCGTTACCAATTAACATACCAACATCACCTCTTGAGAGATATCTAGTGCGGGGATTCCACCTGCCAATTGTCTACGCGTGAGTGGTCATCGGTCAAAACAACACCAACAGGCGTTAAGTTATATAATAATAATTTATACGTTTATAAAAAAAATTTCTAAAGTATTTTTTTGCCTGTGCTATATTTTCGAAAGCAAAGGTGAGAAAAATCAGGAAAAAATATTAAAACGATCTGTTTAATATGTATACGTGATTTAAAAGAAAATATATATAGTAAGTAAATATTATCTTATATTTAAGTTGATATTTCTATCATAAATTAAAGTTTGATGCATAAAATATAAAGTACCCGAAAATGATGAATTTTAGATTTCGTTAAGTTAAAAGTATGTTTATTATATAGAAAATGACGTGAAAAGTTGAAATTTTCAAACCGCAGGTCTGTATCTTCAATCGTTCATGAGATATCGCTTCTCAAAGTTTCAGTTTTTTCAAAGTTTTTGAAAAACTTTCAAAAGTTACAGCCATTTCACGTTGAACGTGTGACCGGATTTGATTTTTGTTTACGGATTTGAAATCAGTGCATCAAAATCTATATAATGACATCATGTATAATACTTGAACATTCGACGAAAAAATTTCGCGAAAAATCGAAAAAATTCAGAGGTATACTTACCTTAAAAAAATGTCGATTTTTTACAAATATTTTTTTTGTATTTTGAACTTTGAAGTATTATACATGTTATTATATAGATTTTGACACGCTGATTTAAAATCCGTCCACACGTTCAAAAGTTACAGCCATTTTTCTCCAAAATTTTGAAAAAAATTATACTTTGAGAGGACATATCTCGAGAACGTAATGAGATACAGACCTCCGGTTTGAAAATTTCAACTTTTTACGTAATTTTCAATATAATAAACATAAACGAAATCTAAAATTCACAAAGTTTTGGGTAATATTTCACGCATCAAATTGAATTTTTTAATAGAAACATCAACTTAAAAATAAGAAAACTAGAATGAAAATCATAAATTACTCTCGCCCCATCCCCTATGCGCCTATGGCCATAACAATTTCCTGGGTCGGTGTTGAAGCTCGTATCCGTCCCTGTCATCTAGTGTCATTGCTGTGTCCATAAGCGCAGAATTATATACAGTACGGAGCACTAATACGCGAGTCTTGACTCACACATGACAAATTTTCTTATTAATCGGGTTCGTTGTATTTTAATTATCGATTTCGTGAAATTTTCTTACGACCTAATTAGTATCTTAATATTTAAAATGTCAAACACGTGTAAGAAACCCTAAAAATTGCAAATCACGATAAAAAAACCGCGAATGTCATCATACATCAAATCTCATTAATATTTGTACGGTTCGCCCAAAGACCCACTATATTTTCCCATTTAAATTCGCCACTCAAAATCGGTGAGTCATATTCTGATAATAAATAGATCTGTGTTGGAGCTGTCAATAAAGTAACATTTTCAATAAGTAGGACAAGTTCAATAATATAATTGCCAGTAGACAAGATATGAATTAACATTAACGTATACATATAATATATAATATTTCACATACAAAGTGGAACACCCACGTAAAATGGCATTTGCTAAAAATGTTTGAGATACCGACACAAAAATTGATTCAGAAATACTGCGATGAAATATTGCTTTAGATGTAATCATTTTTATAAAATATGTTTCTTATAAATGATTGTGACAAATAATTTCTGAATTTATATACAAGATTTTTTTCTTGTTCTTCGGTTATGTATATTTTATTTAGAAATAACAGATAGATTTGAATTTTAATTATATAGCAGGGTCTCTTTTTACGTGGTAGATACGTTCCACAGCAAATCACTTACAAGTCGAAAATTCGTATCGAGTTTAAACTTTGTATATAGTTAGAGGAGGCCAAGGTAAGTAAGAAAAAAATTATCTTAGCTGCGGTAAAACGGATAAGGGGGTGAAATACCCCTATGAAAATGTGTAAAATAATCATATTTTTTCAAAACTAATGAAAATTTAACAAAATCTACAATACAAAAATTTCATGATTTTTTATGCTCTTTCGAATGGCGATAGTCAAAATACGAAAAAATTAAACCTATGAAATGTGGGTTGGGGGGGGGGGGGGTTAACGCTTTAATTTTTTTTGGAACTTTAACTATCGCCATTCGAAAGAGCACACAAAATCATAAAAAAATTGTATTGTAAATTTTTTTAAATTTTCATTAGTTTCAGAGCTATTTAAAAAAATATGATTATTTTGCACATTTTCATAGGGGTGTTTCACCCCCTTATCCGTTTTACCGCAGCTAAGATAATTTTTTTCTTACTTACCTTGACCTCCTCTAACTATATACAAAGTTTAAACTCGATACGAATTTTCGACTTGAAAAGGTTCCCTTGTTATGCTTACATAACGTTCCATAATTTTTTAAGTTTTCTGAGTTAAACCAAATGAATCAATTAAAATAAATCAAAAATCGTGTAAAAATTCACGAAAATAAGGAAGCCCAAAAACAACACAAAGAACATTAGTTCAAAAATATTTGATATGATGTAAAACTTATAAAATAAAGTACACTCACCACTCTACAATACGTCGAAATCGGTAATTTAATCGTTCCCCCGAACGACGGCTAGAGGGGTACCCATCATTTTAACGTCAATTGGTGAATTTAAATTTCGCGCAGAAATATAGCAGTCACGATAGTATTATGGTGGGGATGGGGGAAGGTCGTTGGATAGAACTGTAGTCCAGTCGTCACATGGAGCGGTCGTTTTATAGAGTGCTGAGTGTAAGTTTGTTTTTCAATTGTATTTATTTAATTTTATTAAAAAGTAACAATATTTTTTCATAAGATTTTTAGTCACTATTCACTATCTGAAAGTACAACTCGGCACCGTGAAATCTTGTTTTAAACAAAAATTTTAACAATAAGAAAACGTTTACATATTTCAATTCCTTAAATTGCCAATTTTCATTAGATACCGCACTCGCGGAAACGGGAAAACCCTGAATTTGCATAAAAATCGCACCACGTAACTTCAAATTCGCTTAAAAAGAGACTCTAATTTTTGATATTTTTTAATATTTTTAGAAGTATGATGAATTATGATTTTAATCAAAGTTTCGTCATATATTACAGTGAGTATTTTCTGAAAATATAAAATGGCAGCATTTATTGAATAAGATATTAAGCCTCGACTATATACTAAAAAGTTTTCTAAGATCTTTACAAAATTCTTAATTTACCCCCAAAATCCATGAAACTTTAGTTGACATATTATTACGGAAATAAATCAAAAAATTGTCGAACAAAAATATATTTTTGCAGTACTACAGTATTTTATTTTAATTAATTAATTAAAAATAATACCTAACAAAATAAATCATTATTATTTTTTTCTACATTTTTTTAAACGTAATGTTATTATGCAAGTCTTCATTATATAAAACGTACATTTATAATTATAAATACATGCATTATACCTGACAAAGCAATGAAGAAAAAAACTTATTTGAATATGAATAAATGCTACAATTAAAAGTACCTACAATTCAAGTAAACAATGGAAAAACAAAAGCGAGTTTTAAAGGAAACAGAAACGCATCATATGTTGTTGAATGCAGAAAACCAGGGGTTTCTTGGAATAATAAATTTACATTAATTACATTTGATATAATCATGCACATAACTGTTGCTATCAGATATACCTAAGTAAGTACATTCATATACTATTAAAGAAAAGTTAATTTTTAAACGTACAATGTATGTATATATGCAACGTAAAAATCTTTAATTTTGGTTTCTATAAAAACCCCGTTATTCTGGTGGTCAATTTGGTCAAATTATCTTCACACATAGTAGGGTACAACCCCATCAAAAGATGTCCCCTGTAACATACAAAATTATTGCAGAAAATGATCGACTGAAATTAATGTCGAAATCAACTAGTAAAATCATTACCTTCGCGGGAGGGGGTGGGGGAGGCTCTACCCTGCGTTGAGAAGTTAGGTGTAGTTTGATACTGAAAAATGATAAGTTGATTTTAGTGGTAACTGAAAAAATTGCATCGAAAAATATACTTTTAGATATTTTATTATGTTCTTTACAATTAAAATTCGATTATTAATGTGGGAGGGGTCACCAGAGATATTGGCATAAGATGTATAGATTATAGAGAGAATTATCATCGATGTATCCCCCCCTTGTTTTTAATTAAACTAACAATTATGAAAGAACTGACACAAAACTAAAATAAAAAAAAATAAAAAGTTAAATGTTGAATGAATGGTTTAGAAAACGAAATAACTAACTTATTTTTTAATAGTTTGACTTTAGAAGTAGATGCATGAGTGACGCAATATAATTACCCTTACATATATACGTTTATACAATAGTGTCTTTAGCACCGGATGCGGGGCGGCAGTTCTGCACATGTTGCTGCAGCGCCAATTAAACTTCACGGACAGGTGTGTGAAACTGTGACCGCGGAAAATTATAATTGTGTATAAAAATACATACATACATTCACAAATGTTGATTAAATGTCGTCAGGATGCTTGTACAGTGGCGGAATGTCTATTGATGAATTTTATACGTAAGGTCTGTATTATACACACACAAAAAAACTGTATTGGACCAAGAAAATCTTGTTTTGTATATAAAGAAAACAATATTTTCTTAATATAAGAAAAGTGCTCTTAATCCAACTACATTATTTCTTCGTCCAAGAATACTATAGTTGGTTTAAGAATATATTTCTTATCTTAAGAAAATATTGTTTTCGTTATATACAAAACAAGGTTTACTTGACTCAAGTAAACCTTTCTACCTGTGTACTTGTCAATTTTTTCAACAATTTTAAAATTGATCAATTAATGTACAATTTAACTCGATAACTTTGCTGCACTTTACTTTTTAAAATTTTTCAATAATTTCTTTGACTTACTCAGAAATTACATAGAAAAACAAAATTAACAAAATAGAACAAAACCTTAAATAAATCCATGTATAGAAATTACTAAAAAAATTGACAATAAAATGCACATATACAAAGGTTTACTTAAACAAGAAAAATAATTGTCTTCGAAATATTGTTTAAAACAGAGAATTTACAATATGTATATAGATTTTCAATTCGGTTGTATATTTTTTATGTTTGTTCAGGCATAATTCCGATAAATATTGCACCAATTTAGACTATTTCTCTTTTGTTTGAAAGAGTATATTCCCGAGGTGGTCCCATATAACTCTGATCAAAATCTGACCATAGTTTTCGAATATGCATCATTCAAAAGGGAAAAATAAAAATAAACTTAAAACAAGATTTAATTAAACAGTTAAAATCGGTGCCAAACCAATTTTCACTAGCTGTACACATTTCAAAAACTGTTACATTTAATTATTATAAACTTTTCAGTGTTTTAGGGCGTTTTTTATTTCATCATAATCAAAATGTAACCCCTATATTTTTTTACAAAAGGTACCACTGTCAGTCATTAATATTTTATCTTACACACCTCATTGTGTTATTATCAGGGTTAGCTCCCCACTGGGTAACCCAAAAAAACCCACCCGGGTATTTTGGGCAACTTGACTTAAAAAAACCCAATGGGTTTTTTTAAATTTCATTATTTTATAGTATATTTGAATGAAATATTTTATTTTGTAACGAAATAATTGTAATACAATCATTCCAGACCTATATATTTTATTTGTAATTAAAATAACATTGGTAATAACTAATTGTACATATACATACAGACTCTGTGATTTGAAAAGTTTAAAACAAATAACTTTTTGTCTAGACCTAAAAAAGTTATCAAATATCACTCGTTTCGACAATATGAGACAAGATCTAGAATGACGGCAACCCCATTTTTTTTAATACTAACCCTCTTTACTACAATTAGGATAATTTTGGATTAATAAAAAAACTGTAATGACAAATGTTCATTTATTTCTCAAAAATAAACAGTGTGTTTTAAAACTCATGATAAATAAATATTTTAAATAATTTCTCTAGAAATAACCAACATTGTAGTAATAATTGTAATACCGTCGAAAAATTGTGTCCGAGATAAATGCAGATTCTGATTGTACTATACATATAAATTCAATGTAAAGAACTGATATTTCCGTATGGCGGCTATGCATGTGTCTGTCTGGGTAAAGAATTTTCACGATAAGTATATTGTAAAAATTTGAATTACTTTTGGGGAAAATGTTTGTCTTACATTAGTAAGTACTTTAGACCTATTGATTTTTGGGATTATCGGATTAGGGGTTTTGGAAATATTTGAAATTTTGTACCTAATATTAAACTGATAGTTCAGTTGAACCTAAAGGAGATTTATTTATTTATTTATAGATCGAAAGCAGCTATTAAAAAGAGAAAAACATGCTCAAAATTTAATTTTAAATAATAAAATATTACATTTTATAATTCACGTTTCCTAATGCAAGTTAATTCATATTTTCAGATTCTTATTTTACATTTTTGTTTTTTTGTTATTGAGGATATTACAGAACTAATATTTTTAAAAATATTTTAAATAGTATTAGAAAAATATTATGGAACATGAAAGTCATGTATGGTTTTCTTTATTATCTTTTGTCTTCCAGACCCACTTTGAATATTAAATTATTTAAATATTTTTATGTATTTATTGCCAAATCTTTTATTCAATAATACTGGGCATTACCAGATAAACATTTAATTATGTTTGTCGAGTTTCAAAATAAGTCTTGAAAAACCGGAAACCATTTCGAACAGTTAATTAACATATTAAAAATGGTATTTTTTTAATTTTGTTACTAGGCAATTCAAAAAAGATATATTATAGAAAACTATATTTGGAAATTCGAAGGACCTTTTTTATATAACGAAAATACTGAGGATAATTTTCCTTTTTTAGACGCAATTACATCAATCAATATCATTTGAATACATTTTTTTGTGTCTAAAATATATATTATATGTCTTTACTTAATTTAAAAAAACCCAATAAAACCCAAAAAACCCGGTTTTAAAACCCAATAAAACCCGCTGGGCTGGGCTTTTTTAAAAAAAACCCGGGTTTTTGCCAACCCTGGTTATTATAAAGACCGTTTTTGAATGACAAATTTGTATACCCGACTATATCCGGAAGTCCGCCTTGCTGTTATATATATTTTAATGTCAGCTACAGAATTAAATCATTAAAACATAATTTGGGTTTATAATTATAATGTAGCGTAAACATGTAATACGTAATGTATACATAAGAAATCTCAGGTATTTAAATTGTTATAATACGAACATTATGACTGTTTAACAGTTTTTTTATCGTTGGGATTATTTTTTATGGAATATAAAAAAATAGATTAACTCGAAAAAAAAAATCGAAAAAAATATATTATAGTATATAAGAGGTTTACAACATTTATTAAAAAGGGTGGCCAGTATTTCTCTGGAACAAATTTCCCAGACTTTTCCCGGTTTTCCAGGAGAATTTTTAGATTTTTCCCTGTTTTTTATTAAAAAAATATATCTGTCAAGTAAATTCACAGTGCTTCCTCGTGCTAAATTCATCAAAGGTAGTTATTTATTGAACAATTTAAATAAAAACCGATAAAGTATTCAGATGATCTGCCTATCATTGGTTAACCATTTAATTTTCATACAATTTTATTAAAAAAATATTAATTCGACATTTTTCGTAATACGCGCCTGGTTATTATGTCGTATACTTTGAATTTTTTGACAATTTCAATCTAAATCATTATTTTCCTTCTATACAAATGTCAAAATGACATTTAAAACGTCAAAATGACATTTAATATGTCAAAGTAAATAGCTGTTTAAATATTTGCGGGAATTTGTGTGGTTTTTGCATTTTTACAAAAAGTCCCTGATTTCCAACCAAATTCCCTGACTTTTCCCTGATTTTTCCCTGACATTTCCCTGTATAGCAAAGTTCCCTTTTTATTAAAAAAATCAGCTCTTACCCGCAACTTCGTCCGCGTGGAATTTGTATTTTTTTAATCTAATTAATTTTTCGAGGCAAAAAGTAGCCAATATCCTTCCTCAGGATGCCAGCTATCTTCTTGCCAAATTTCATCAAACTCGGTTCAGCGGTTTAGCCGTGAAAAGATAAGAGACAGACAGAGTTACTTTCGCATTTATAATATGTATTAGTATGGTTTTTAATAGTTAGAAATACGGGAGCAGTTAATTGACTGTAATTTTAATAATTCAAAAACTATTTGACTTATTGTATTCAGGGTAAGTCAAATAATATTTGCGTTATTCAAAATTGAAATTAAAACTACCGTTAAAAGGCTGCCCCCTTCATTCTAGTGTAAAGCAAGTATAAAAAATGATTATTGGTCAATTATTTAAATAAGAATCATCTTATGGGTTCTAAAACTTTTTTTTTAATATTAAATTCTTTAATCACTGACGTTCTAAGGCAGGGGTTCCCAACCTTTATCCTACATAGACCCATTTTAAAATAATAAATTTGTTTATAGACCACGTTATATTTTTAGATTTTATAGAAAACATAAATATACTAAAATCTTGTCAGAAAGGTAGAAAGCAAAAAAAATGATATTGCAATTCAAAATTTTAAAACAGACAAATTTATCATAGACCCTTTTTAAACATCCATAGACCCCCAAGGGGTCCACCTGGACCCCGTTAGGAATCTCTGTTCTAAAGTAATTATCAACATACATTAACAAATTGATAGAAAAATAGGAAATGGTAAAAAAAAATTACTTACAAGTACAAGTAATATATTTTTTAAATTGATAATTATTATTAATAGAGGTAATATAATTACCTCTAAATTAAGGAAGTTCGACTATAATGTATACAGTAATATGCTCCATAAAGCGAAAGACATTTATTTTTGTATATAATATGTAATTTGCAAGTCAAGTTATATTTTGCTCATAATGTTTTATTTATTTTAATTATGCAAATATTTTAATAATGTTTACAGTTAGAACTCTTTTTTGTTTAGTTTATTT
The DNA here is from genome assembly GCA_949319165.1 of Sialis lutaria. Classification (NCBI taxonomy): domain Eukaryota; kingdom Metazoa; phylum Arthropoda; class Insecta; order Megaloptera; family Sialidae; genus Sialis; species Sialis lutaria. Next base: position 5,737,733 of record OX439244.1, read on the forward strand.
TCATGCAAATAATAATACCTGAAGATTATTTGACAAATATAATTATACTATTTATACATACTTTGTATGTGAGAAGAAAAACATGTAAAAAATATACGTATTCAAGATTATTATTTATATAAAATGAATAAAAAAACTGTAAAAAAGTTTAAGTAAATCTTAATAAAATATTTTTTGTTTTATTAATTATGTACATGAGTCTTCCATCTATTAATTATTTAAAAAAGTGTTTATATATATTAAAACATATGTAGTGTCTATAATAAATTTAATTTCATTGCTTTACAAATTGCATATTATTTTTCGATCTATCGATAAAAGTCATTGCAATTTTTATAATTGCATATTGCACATATCCTTGCCATTAAAAAAAACTAGATCATAATTAAATTCTTATAAAGGCAAGTCCAGTGGCATATAAGGAAATAAAAATACAGTTTGATTTCTATTCAAATGATATTTTCTGCCACATTTATATTTTTCAAAAACGTATTATATACGAAAAAAACTGACACTTTGTCTGATCTGATTCACAAGTAAAATCAATTAAATCTTATTTTTATAGCAGATAACTTCTTTAATAAGTAAATAAGGTACCTTATTTTCTTTAAAAAAATATTACAATACTTACTAACTTCTTATGCTTATGTAAAAGGCAATAAGAAGCAAAAAGTATACATTGAGAAAAATTAGATTTATTACATAACATCCCGGGAAAAATTTTAGATATGCAGAGATCTACTCAGATCTCGATAGATCTGCATTTTGGGACATTATATTTTTCAGTGGTTTTTGATCTGTAGAGACTTGCAAAGATCTACAATGACTTACAAATATATAAAACGATCTACAAAAATCTCAAAGATCGTGATACAGATTAAAACTTTGAAAATTCATGAATTTTCAACGTTACAATGATCTTCAGAGATCTTTGTAGATCATTGTGGATCTTTGTAGATCATTGTGGATCTTTGTAGATCATTGTGGATCTTTGTAGATCATTGTGGATCTTTGTAGATCATTGTGGATCTTTGTAGATCAGTTTAGATCTTTGTAGATCTTTGCAAGTCTTCACAGATCAAAAACCAGTGAAAAATATAATGCTGTTTCAAAATGCAGATCTATTGAGATCTGACAAGGGAACCTTTTCAAGTCGAAAATTCGTATCAAGTTTAAACTTTGAATATAGTTAGAGGAGGTCAAGATAAGTAAGAAAAAAAGTATCTTAGCTGCGGTAAAATGGTTTAAGGGGATGAAACACCCCTATGAAAATGTGGAAAATAATCATATTTTTTCAAATAACTCTGAAACGAATGAAAATTTAAAAAAAGTCAACAATACAAAATTTTCATGATTTTTTATGCTCTTTCGAATGGCGATAGTCAAAATTCGAAAAAATTAAACTATGAAATGTGGGTGGGAGGTGGGGGTTAACGGTTTAATTTTTTTTAATTTGAACTATCGCCATTCGAAAGAGCATAAAAAATGATGAAAATTTTGTATTGTAGATTTTTTTAAATTTTCATGTTTCAGAGTTATTTAAAAAATATGATTATTTTGCACATTTTCATAGGGGTGTTTCATCCCCTTAAACCGTTTTACCGCAGCTAAGGTAATTTCTTTCTTACTTACCTTGACCTCATCTAACTATATATACAAAGTTTAAATTCGATACGAATTTTTGACTTGAAAAGGTTCCCTTTTGAGTAGATATCTGCAAATCTACAATTTTTCTCGGAATGCCAAAGTTATAATATACCATTTACTGTCTTTTTATTTTGAAAAGTCAACAGAACCAAAAACAACAATTTTGAAAAATAATATTACCTACTGCATTTTACCTAAGTTCGACAGTATACCAATAAGTCGTTAAGAATCTAAAGATAACCACGGAAGCCTAGAAGTATCAGTAATCAAATATTAATAAGTACAAATTAACTTATACAGTATAGACAATCAAAATAATAATCTTGCGAAATAACTTCTCTATAAATAGAAGTTAAATGCAATAAGCAACAAGTTAAGTACCTACATTGTTAAGTAAATCGATTGATACTTTCATTATAACATTGATTGGCATAAGTCGTGACCGTAATATTTATATAAAAAAATAATAATAACACTTACGCAATTAACTTAAAGATCATACAAGCACATTTGCTATTAAAATATTATGTATATACAGTCTTTGTTAAATTAAAACAAATACACTACTTCGAATTTCACAGAATCGTATAATATACTGAACAATTTCACAATGAAATACAACTAACACAATAACAAATACACTTCTGTTTAAGTTAAAAACTATTAATAATATCTACACTACACACGTCATACAAAGTTCTTTTATTTTCCGTAAAAATATCCGCACCAATTTGCAAGCCGTATGTCCAGAACACCGCAACTTTTTACCGGAACCATATCGCGTTGAAAAACAAAAGAATGTATCGCTACATTTCGAAAAACAAATCACGATTGAATAAAATAAATAAATACGCGGCCACTAGATCCGATAGTCCCGGCTTTCGGTCTCTTTTTCATGGCCTACTGAGAGAGTGTGTAAGCCGTAACATTGCAGTGGTTTTCAAAGAGATGGTCAAAGCCGGTAAGTTGAACGACCAGGTATTGCTTTATGAAACATTGCCCTATCTCTTTCTAGAATCTGTTTATTTGTATACCGTATCTTTGTTAGTGGTCGTTCGAAGGTGGTAAGAATCTGACCACCGATCGTAACGACTCCTTCAAATATGTTTATCAACTATCTTTGTTTTTGTAAGTGTTTGGATATATTGGTGTCTTTGTCAGACTGACGTTGATGCGGATGAAATTTGAGGCAGGTAACGAAATGTTGGATGCTGGGAAAATGTGTAGTACATATTTTATACAGGAACGGATTCATTTTTAAATTCTTTTAAAGCACGTACTGGCCATAAAAAGAAGACGATCTTTTAACAAAATTACTTTCTGGTATTAAGTTCACTTCGGAGAAAGATAAAATTGCAATCAACAAGGTTCTACCTACGCTAGAAAATATAATAAATAAGTCAAGAATTTTCGATCCTACCGACTATCTTTCGATTTTCTAAAATTTAATTAATATAATATTTTTATACAACTTGCATCTAATATTTCTTATCAAATTTCTTTGGGTGTAAAATTAGACTACGGTAATAAAAAAACTGTCAAATATTAAAGTGATATTAAATACAGAAGTGTCAGTAAGTTGTCAACTCAGCCATAAAGAAAGAATAATCATATTTCAGATGAATTTAAAACGTTAAAACTATACTTCCATATAGTATAAAATTACATATGGATTAGCATAAGTTAACATTAATTCAGTACACTCGTACCTCCGAATAACGTAGGTATCGATAATTCAAAAACTCCCAACAACGTGCGCTAGAGGGGCACCCACCACCTTAACGTTAATTGGTGAATTTAAATTTCGCGCAGAAATATAGCAGTCACGGTAGTATTGTGGTAGAGATAGGGGAAAGTCGTTACATGGAGCGGTTGGCAGTCGTTTCTCGGAGCGTACGTTAATAGGAAGAACGTTGTTTAGAGGTTTGAATGTATGAACAAATCTGCATTTCTGACAGATCCAAACTGAAATTCACGTGGAGATATCTGTATTTTTCTATAAACCATATTGGTATAGTTCAAATAACACATTTTCCAATCATATTCTTTCCCCATTTAACACATTACATACAACGCAAACTATCTTTATTTAATATGAATATTATTATTATTAATAATACTGTCCCCATGAAAATATTAAATATCAATTACTTTATTAGGTGGCTTTGTTCGATACGTGCGCACGGAAGTAGGTATGTTTCTTTTTATTTTTGTTTAACGAGGGTTGGGAATCCTTGTGTCCAAGAAGGCTGAAGAACCTTGGTGCGTCCGAGGAATGCAGCCCCACCATTGGTGCGTGTAAGAACGTATCCGCTGTGGCTGGACCAGGAGGTTGCCGTGCTCTATGCAGATCCGTATTGGGTACATTGTACTTTTAAAAAAATATTCCTAATAATTTGCCGCCCATTTAATATTAGAAAAGTATATCTATTTTGTTATATACCTTTTAAAACAATCAACTTATTGTTTAATAGCGCCTATTAAAAATTTTCTACGTATAATGTTAGATATGTATTAACAAAAATATAAATTATTTTAACTATTGTAAAAAAATTAATACCAGACAACTGTGAAGTAAATACTGGCGAAAAAGTGTGACAGAGACAAAACGAATATGTAGCCAATACCTGTCTCTTTCTAGAATTCTAATTGGTCACATCATGGGTTTGTATAGTCATTTACAGAAAAGAGACAGGTATTGGCTACATATTCGCTTATGTCTGTTTAAAGAGAGTGGTCAATTTTGTGAGGCTAATTAATACCACTGTAATGGATGGCGAAACATTGGATGAAAAAATCACAAGAACATGCTAGATATACTGTACCACATTATTTCTATTGTATGACTTAATAGCAGTGAATTCTTTTAAGTATACTTTATTATTATTAAGTAGTTTCAATGCCTGTAGAAGAAAGAAACCCTATATAATTAAAATTGAACATTTATGTCCGGTATCATAAAGGGGCTAGCAAAATATACTAGCCAGCTAGCACTCTCAAATGAGGTATTAATTTTGTGATAGTATCTATGGATTTGTTATGGAATTTAGAGCAGTGATACTTCAACTTATTGTAACATAGTTGGCGACTCTGACCGTATAAAATAATTTTCATAAAATCACCACTGTTTTAATACCATTGGTGTTTACATACAACATGTGTGCGCGAAATTTGTCAAAGTCTTCATGAAACTCCAAGAAAATTGTGATATAAGATTGATACCTCATTTTAGAGTGCTTGCAAGCTAGAAAAATTTGCTAGCTTCTTTATGATACCGGACATTAGACTTTGTTTTATACAAAAAAATAAATGTTGACTATTATTACATATTTAAATGAATTAAAATCGATTTAACTCGAAATAAATGTTAATTTATAATACATAAAATAAAATAAAAATTGTAAACGCTTAATTAATAATTAATTAATATCCTCAGGTACAAATTGTAATCAAAGTTATACGATAAAATATCTAATTTATCCTTTGTTTTATACATAGTACATTATGTAGGTACATATTTAATGACACTATTTGAAACTCAAATTGACTTGAACTGCAGTTATATGAAGTGGGATTTTTTTAATTTGCAAACACGATACGAATATGCATAAATTTACTTAAAACATGAACATAACAGCTGTTTTGTAAGATGACGCCTACCCTGTTGACATTTTTGAGTGGACGAGTAAGATTTTTTTCCAATCATATACGGAACATTTGATAAATACAGTGGCGGCCGTCGTAAAATTTTCCAAGAGTGTATATTATGATAACTAATTAATATTGCTGTGTTACATGTTACCATTATGTAGTACAATTATGGGCAGAAATTTCAGATTTAATCTGGTACCACACCAGAGATATTTAGCTTTTCAAATTTTATGATTTTTTTGAAAAAAGGGGGGGGGGCAGTCTCAGGGCTGAACTTTGGTATGTGAATAGAACTAGTACCCATTTCTTTGTCATTTTTTTGACTTGTTGATTCTACCCCTTCTTGCAAAACATCCCCTTGAAAATGTGATTTTCATAAAAAGAGAGCTAAGAATTTAGGCTGATATTTCATCCTTTAGAATTGAATTTAGGTGAAAAAGTGTAGAAGAAATCTTGTAGCCTGTTTTTCTCTCAATAAATTGTTTCTATACTCTATAGTCAAATGTTGATAGGACAAATAGATCCTAAGATATTCTAGTTTCCGCAAATCCTTTAAAGTGCAAAAAACGCTACACTTTGTAAAACAAATTTGGCCGCCACGGGAAAACAAAAAACAATAAAATTAAAATTATGGTCATTTTGAACTACCAACATGTTAGGGTAACTACACACAATTTTTTGAGAATAGTCAAGCAACCAATGCTGGACCACTTGATATGGATTGACCTTATTATAATTGTTTTATATGAGTAAATAAAATATTGATTACCCTTTTTGCAGATAGGTATAACGCGCCACTGTTATTAGGGAATTAAATGGGAAAATTATTTTATTTTATTTAAAAATTAGAAAACGGAGTTAGTTTGTATTGGCTTCTGTAACTCTCGAATATTGTTATAAAGGGCAACATTCCGATTGCGGGCGCCTTAACTAACGGACACCTCTGAGACAGTAAACTGTTTAAATTCTCAAAACCTGGCTCAGTAATTCCCACGTATCACTGAACAAACACACTGTCTCTTAGTCTTGTCATAAATACTACTTTTGAAGTTTCCATCGTGTTCGCTCTCAATGGATAGGTATACATATATTTAAACATCTTAAAACATTTTTGTATTAAGTTGTCAAAGAATAGGTTTTCAAATAGATTGGCTTAATTTTACAATGTAAAAAATAACACAAGTCCGTAATGAGGTTAGCTAGGATTAATTTGTTTTTAAATATGTAACGTCTCTTTGTACCGATATATTCATTTCTATAAATGAATAATTTTAACTCGATTTTTCTTTCTTTTGTCTAAATTTTATTTTTTAATATACCTACATATTTTAGACCGTCTCAAATTCAGTTTAGAAGCTTAAGTTAAATTATATTGATGTACTTAAATTCAATCATGATTAAATTAACTTTAAAATCAGTATTGTCGCAATAATTAAATTTTCAAAATATACAACGATGCTGCCATCTTTGCAGTAATCGAGTAAACTAAAACACTTGGTTTGAATCTTGAATAAAAGGAAAGATTTTACAGGATTATAGTAAATTGATTTATATTATATTGATATAAGAACCTTTCTATAATATAGTTAATAGGAATATTGATTGCTATTTAATAAAATACTAGTTATTTGTAAAATATTTTTAATAATGAACTAAATCCTATAAATACCGACCATTTACTTATGAAATCACAAGCCCGGCTAGCTCAGTCGGTAGAGCATGAGACTCTTAATCTCAGGGTCGTGGGTTCGAGCCCCACGTTGGGCGCTTAATTTTTTTTTCTTTTTCTAATGAAAATGTTCATAATAATAATCAATTTCCAAATATATTTATTAATTTTATTTATTTACTTTATATAATATTATATTTAAAAATAGGAAATATTATTGGAAATTATATTTATTTTAATTAAAATTTAAAATATACTAATAAGGAATATAATCTTGATATCTGCGTTAATAACCTTCTTATATAAAAAAGTTTATATTGGAATTTTACACAGCTGTACAAAAATTCTGATAGCAAAAGCATGCAGCTGCTTATTTACATTTACTTAAATCCAACCATATAAAAAAAACATTTCTCATTTCTCTTATGCATGAACACACACAATACATCTATCTCTTTTAAGGATAATATAACATCAATTTAACAATCCTACATGTAATGTTACATATTTATAAGTCAGAATTTTCATACATCTCGCTTTAATATTGATAAGAATAATATACCCATCTTTTTATTGATGATTCAAATTATAATTAAGAATCCTACATGTATACATCTTAAATATCCAGACTTATTTTGTATCTCTTTTTAATTTTTGAAACGATCAATATGTCTATCTTTTTTATGAAGGTTTTAAGTATGGTTGACAATCCCTTATACAACGTTACGCATTTATAAGTCATAATTGTCCCTTTACCCCTCCCGTTTCCTGTAAATAACCAACTGTTTGGAACATCAGCCCTCTTCCCTCTACCACCAACTGTCAGTGGGGGTCAGACTTTAACGGTCGACAAACTCAGAAAAACCGTTGCTCTGAAGACATTTAAATTACTTTTATTATTGAAATTTAAGTTTTCAGTGATATTGTTGAAAAAAAAATAATAATAAATGTGGATTGTAATAAATGTTTTAGTTGTGATTGTTTAAATAAATAAAAATTAATATTAAATAAAAATAAATACAGTGTTAAATAAAATAAGTGCTTTGTATTATATATTTATAAAATTGAAGCGATTTCTATTTTGATTTGCAAGTTAATATAAATCAATTAATAATGAATGAAGTTCGTTCTGAATGATTGGTTAAAGTGTTTATTTTAAAAAATCACTTAAAATATTTTAAAGCATGTGCATATGAAATAAAAACAAATACCGAATGAATCATCAATGAAATGAACTGCCTGATTCGCTAAACTGGACAGTGCCAGTAGAAATAATTAACTGAAATTGTTTTTATCGTTTTAATTTACAGTAAACTAAATAGAGCGTCCAATGATGCATAGTTTTTATTAAGAAATTTACATAGAACGAACAGTACAATTCTTTTTGGCGGTAAAAAATAACCGTTGAATGAATTTAAAAAAAAGTGTATAAAATAAAACAAAACACAATAATTTAAATGGTGCGAGAAAAGTAAAATATAATTATTTGTACGAAATTCAACAAACAAAATGGAAAACCGTGTTCATTATTATACTAATCCAGCTTTCTGTCAAAAAAGCGAATTCTATCCAGCTCCCGATGTATACAAAACACCAATGCGGGAAGATCCCGTTGGTGCAAACGGGAATTCACCTAGAAAACCCGAAAGACGTCCAAGTCAACGCAGTAGTTCAAAACATCGTTACGAAGTTGTCGAAATGGACGAAGAAGAAATGGAAATGAACAAACGTATAATAAATGCGATGAAAATGGAAGCCATGAGCGTATCTAAAGGAAAATATATCGGCAGATATGAAACTGTAGCTGTTCATGAAAATATGAACCAAAGAGTACAAAAAGTTATACCTAATACAAATCAACACGAAGATGTAGAAGTTACTCCAGGAGGACGTTTACATCGATATGCAGTAATACCAACTGACGATGAAAACGAAGATTACGAAGAAAGAGAAATTGATGTTCAGAAAGGAGATGTTAGAATCCCGAATCAACATAACAGAGGCCGATATGATTATCCGGTGGAAAACCTTGATCAAAATGGAAATTCTCCACAAAAATCCGAACTGAAGAAACCAGTTCCAGCTCCTAGAACTAACGTGCCTCGAAAACCATCTTTCCATATAGGAAATGCATCAAATGCACCAACACAATCAGCACCTACAAGATATAATCCAATAGCTACCCAAAAGTTACACGAACTGATAACAACTCCAAGAAAAACAAGGGCACCCAACTCAAACGTGACTCCAAATAAAATTCAACAACCAAGAAATATTGTTGATACTTCTTATGGTCCAACAAGCTTACCAATTTTCACTCCAATCAACCAACCTCAATTGAATTATTCCATGGCATCACAGCAACTAAGAAGACCAATATCTCCCAACTTTGTTAGAGATTTCTCTAACGTCCAACAACATCAAGTCAGAAGCCAGAGATCTGTTTCATCACCAAACTCACGCTGTACAAGCCCAACTGCAACTTCAGCAAGTTTCATCAACTCTTCTTACCGCTATGCAAGTCCACCAATAACACCACAAAAACTGATATCTGCTCAAAACACACCTTTGAAAGTACAAAGAATGAGTCCAATCTCACCAAAAGCACAACAGAAGCTAAATTACAATTTGCCGAACAAATTTAACGCAAGATCAGGCAATGATCGAAGCATGGCTGTAATTCCACCTATTTCACGCAGATCTGAAGTATATTCAGAAACCACGAGTATAGCAGAAAGTGACTACAAAATTGGTGTAGGAGGATATGCAACGCGTCTCACCTTAGCAGCGGCAACGCTCATGACACTTATCTGTGGATTGGTAACTGCGGTTCTTTCTTTGTACATGATCTCATTGATGGGTAAAAGACTATATTACCTAGACTTTGCGGTCGTTTCCGGTGTCATTTGTTTCACGCTTGGCATGCTAGGATTCAGAAGTCGTAATAGAAAACATTGGCTGCCAAATCGAAATTATATATCAGGTATTATTTCATTTTACAATTTTTTATATGAAGTATTACAGAAATTATTATTTTAAATGGTGAAATAGATTCAAAAGATTCTAAAAAATGTATTTATTTTTATATTAAAAGCGAGATTAATATAATTTTTGTTAAAATAAATATGGAATAAAATGGAACACCAATCACAGAGAATGACGTCACATTTCAGTAAATGGCAAGAAATGAAAATCAACCCCAAAAGTGATTGACTTTTATTTTAGACAAATATCAATTTCTCATACAAGATTGCTAATAGTTTTATTAGGTACTGTTTTTACACTGAGGAACTGCACACTACTTATACATTTTGGGATTCATTTTTAACACACAGAATAATTAAATTATTGTCCAACTCTAAATGTTTGACTTCTGTCAAACGCAAGTGTGACGTCATGACACCTGCGAGCGTTTTGGCGCCAAATTTAAAATAAGTTTTAAAAGGGTCGATTTTTGCAATTAAACCTATATTTTTTGCAAAAATAAATATTTTTTTTGGTAATAGAAGACACATAAGATCATCATAGAATAGTTTTAAAAAAATAAGCATCATGCCTATTCGTACTATCGAAGTTTTACTGTATATAAATCTAATATTAAAAATTATTTTTCCAGGTTACATTCTTTTAAGCGCCTTAAGTTTGATGGGGTGCGCAGGACTCGCAGTGATTTTAGCATGTCGTCCACGTACCGGCAGTCCCCTTGCAGATATCACATCAGGTGCGGTCTGCGGTGTATCTGCGCTCGCAGTCGCCCTGGCTGCGGTCGGGGTTGCCGTCACCAAGTGCTGTAGCCATCCACCACCTGATGACCGCGTTGATGCTGACAGATCAGTCGAATATTGATCGATAGAACATAGTAAACCTGAATTTGTATGACTTAATCCTGAGCTTCAATTTTTATTGTCGGTAAAGTTAAAATTAACGCCACTTTGTAAAAGCCGATTGCGACTTATCAGTGAGATATAAGGCAGACAGGTTTAAACGAGAGATAAGTAGCGTTTATGAAACCGACAATTAGTCATAGATATTGATTTATTTTAACTTTAGTATTTCTATGTGAGATACACTAGTTAGGAAACTTTAAAGAAACATTTGTTTTATACAAGTTGAGGTTTATTTGTATATAATAATGTATTTATTAAAAATATTTTTATCATTTTACGAATTTAATTATATAGAATATATCCAAAAATAATCGAAAGAAAAAAATTCTTGTATCTGATTTTATTTGACAAAAATTTTAATTAAAAATTACCTAACAATGAAAGTAATATTTATTCAAAAAAATTAAAACATTTTTTTATTAGGTACGTTGAAAATAAAAATTAGCAAGTTTTATTTTGAACATTTTCTTAATTTTTTATCTAAAATTATATTCTTAATTTATTATCCCTTTAAAATGAATGAAATTTTTCAAAACAAAAATCCCTATTGTATATAAAGTTATTTTAAAATTTTGCATAACTGCACTTATATTTCGCAGACTAACCAGTTTCTTTATCGATCTATTGATTGTAAAAATAACGTATTTTTTATCTTGTTTATATTGCGATAAGTTCGTGGGTAAATTATTAAAGAGGACCATTATTCCATATCTATTGAAAATAATCTTTTCCCTTCCTGTCATATAAACATTTTGTACTGTGAGAAATTTCATTCATGTTAATAGACATGCATGCATAGATACTAAATTAATTATATGCATTTTGTAATAATTCAACTACTTACGCAAAAAATACAAAAACAAAACAAAAAATTTGTTTGTTAATAATATAAAATTATGTTTTTTTTTTTTGTAGAAATTAAAATTTATTTATTTTTTGACATCCAGATATAAGTTACAACCAAAAAAAATCATAGTCATTTTAATATTAAATTTTTAAATTATTATTGTATTTTATTTTAATAATATATTTTGTATTTATTATTGCATAAATAAATAAATATCTTTTAATGTAAATCATGCATATTTTATTATTTTTAAAAAGAAAAATAAAGTTTTTTTAATAAAATAAAATCCGAAAAAATCCTATTTACCAATAACAAAAATCAAATCCGACAAACGGTTAAAAAATTAGGGTCATTTTTCTAAAAAAAAAATAATAATTAAACTTCGAAATACAATATCTTGAGAACGGGTTGAGATACAGACCTGCAGTATAAAAATTTTAACTTTTCACATCATTTCCTATAAAATAAATCAAATTCGAAAACACGTACTTTTTGAATAATGCACTTGTACTGATTTTGGGAGAAAACCGCGCAATTTTAACTAAACAAAGAAAACCCCGTCGCACAGTGGGTTAAAATCATACATTTTTGCGCGAAATTTCGCTTCAAGCCATTTTTCAACCAATTTTAATGTAACTACTCTCATTTGAAAGGTAAGTAGTTGTAGTTTCTGGAAATTACCCCAAGAATAGTCATTTCACCTTCTTAATTACCTTTTCATCCCCTTAAATTTGAAAAATCGATTAAACAAAAAAGAGGAGATATCGAAGAGATACACACAATCGACTCACCCTGTACTGATACATCTTTTTTAGGGCCACATTATATATTGTTATATAAGTTTAAAAGTGTATTATTACTTATAATGTCATTCAAACTTTTAATTTTTCTCTAAATATTTACACAGGAGATATCAAAAAAAAATACAAATTTATGACTCAGCTTGTACATATGAAGATATATTCACACATACTATATAATAGTACTAATAATTTATTTTTTATATCTGTACAATGCATATTTTCTTACTCGATTTATAAATTTATGGATTTATCGTTTAGACGATTTTTCAGATTTAAGGGGATGAAATGGTAGTTACTAGGGTAAATTGACTATTCTTGGGGTAATTTTCAGAAACTACAACTACTTACCTTTCAAATGAGAGTAGTTACATTAAAATTGGTTGAAAATTGGCTTGAAGCGAAATTTCGCGCAAAAATGTATGATTTTAACCCACTGTGCGTCGTTCACTCAAAACAACGATTACCAATAAATCATAACAATATTAAAACAAAGAACTAAATAATAATTACACATGGGCGTGCTTTTTAATTAAATCCTATACACCATAATTGTATACATGCATAAACATTTCTAGTCCAGATAATAAATTTAATAATAACGATTGCTACTACGCACAATGCGTGTACAATTGCACAACGAGAATTTATTGTTCTAGTAACAGGACTGTAACCAATTGTTATGTTTAACCTACAGCCTGAAGCCCAGCGTGGGTTACGTCAATTGTAGCCAAGGTTTCAACCGCGACCACTTTCTCTATAGTGTGAGTTCAAAGGGAACTTCACTGACAAGGAAACCTTTTTAGGTCGAAAATTCGTATCGAGTTTAAACTTTGTATATAGTTAGAGGAGGTCAAAGTAAGTAAGAAAAAAATTATCACAGCTGCGGTAAAACGGTTTAAGGGGGTGAAACACCCCTATGAAAATGTGCAAAATAATCATATTTTTTCAAATAACTCTGAAACTAATGAAATTTTAAAAAAGTCCATAATACAAAATTTTCATGATTTTTTATGCTCTTCGAATGGCGGTAGTCAAAATTCGAAAAAAATAAGTGGGTGGGAGGTGGGGGTTAACAGTTTATTTTATTCGAATTTTGACTGTCGCCATTTGAAAGAGCATAAAAAATCATGAAAATTTTGTATTATAGATTTTTTTAAATTTTCATTAGTTTCAGAGTAATTTGAAAAAATAAGATTATTTTGCACATTTTCATAGGGGTGTTTCACCCCCTTAAACCGTTTTACCGCAGCTGTGATAATTTTTTTGTTACTTACTTTGACCTCCTCTAACTATATACTAGTATATACATAGTTTAAGCTCGATACGAATTTTCGACTTGAAAAGGTTCCCTTGTGAGTTATTAGATATATTTTATAATATTATGTGATATATGTATGTACATTACGGTGTCCCGAAAAAAATTTTTTTTGTTTTCCTTAACGCAAGACCTCTTGAAATTTGTGTAATTGATCGTAGATTACCAAAATAATTTCAAAAATAAAATTAAACTATATCTTTAGGGTTCTACCGATTTTCAAAATTTTGAAAATTTTTCATTTTTATGGTAATATTTAGTTATCCTTAATTTCGGCTCCTAAACTAAATATAAAAAAAAATATTTACTTTTGTTCTATTTAGGTGTAATACATACACGACGTTTCGATTTGTATGCAACAACACGTTACTAGCGACTTCGAATTTGTTAGGTTTCAACCTGCAAATTACCTCAAATTTTAACTTGTTTCGAGGATTTGACTCGCGAGTGTTTTCTTCGAAGCCAAAGTAATTTTTATGCTATAAAAGTACAATTGCGATTATTAAAGTGTTAAAAGCGGATTTTGTGAATTTTAAATAATGAATTCGAGGCGTAGTGAGACTAATTGTGCTATATTGGGACCATACAAAGAACTTGACGATCGGCAGCTACCAATTATAAGGGACGCCATTAAATTTATTTTATTTGTCAAGAACGAACTGAAATTGAAGTATAATAGCATTAATAGCAAAAATCCATCCAATTCAGATATACCTATACGCGATTATTTATGAAGAGATCAACAATATTTGGACCAAAACTTCGATTCCAATCGTAATTAAGGAACGAGTTATTCAATTACTGAAATCCTATTTTGAAAAGATACCCCAAAATCAAACGAAACGATAGTTTTGAAAACAAACGAAGTTTTTCGACGTTTCTGCTTGTAAATGCATTTCATTTGAATCTTGTTCGTGTTTAAAACCTAAGAAGGTTCCCATCAACGAGAGAAGAACTAACACCGGTTGGAAGGGTGGCGTGATTCAATATTTGGAGGAGTATTTGGAGAGACCGTTACAATGGTGTGTTTGTATGCTTCATGCCAATGAGTTACCCCTTCGTCATTTATTTTTGGCCTTAGATGGTTGCACTTCGAGTCCTAGAGAATATTCCGGACCTATTGGCAAACAATTATCTGATTGCGAAAATAAAATAATAACCCAAGCGCGTGGCTATCCAACACGTGCGGTTCACAATACCACGGTGTCTTTTTGTGCGGTGGCTGGTAATTTGTCTGACTTGCCGAAAAATGTGGTCGATGAACTAAGTACGGATCAAAAATATCTTTATGAGATATGCCAAGCTGTATCGACTGGTTTCTGTACTCCTGAGCTGGTAAACCGTCAGCCTGGAAAAATGGTGCGCTCGAGATGGCTTACTTCTGCTAATCGTATACTCAGATTTTACGTAAAATTTGCAATTGCTTGTCAACTACGTGGTTAAAGTATACGCTCCGATTTGGTTCCTAATCAAGCAAAAGACGAATTTTAAGGACGGAGCCAAACATATTTTTCAACTGATTATGTACTCTCGATTTTTACCCGAAAATCTGATATCTGTTATGGATTCTGTTATCGAAAGATATGCTTTTTTGCGCACCCAGAAAACCTACTTGTATGTTGTTTGATGATAGAGACCACATTCGGGAGATGGCATTGCAAAGAATAATAAAAGCTAAAGAAGCTAAAAGTAGCACTAAACGTAGGATATTTAAACCACCGAAAATTAACTTCTCTGCTAGAGATTACACC
Source organism: Sialis lutaria (assembly GCA_949319165.1). Taxonomy (NCBI): domain Eukaryota; kingdom Metazoa; phylum Arthropoda; class Insecta; order Megaloptera; family Sialidae; genus Sialis; species Sialis lutaria. The sequence continues at coordinate 5,753,303 of OX439244.1, forward strand.
GAAATTATTATGTGGCACGAGAGTCAAGTTACAATATCGCCAGTTCTTCAACATATTTCTAGTGAGGACCTTCAAATCATGGTAAAAAATAAGAGCTTGGAAATTTTTGACTTTCCTTGTCACACACAATCTGTGGAAATATGTTTTAAACTGGTAACAGAGGCCTCACAAAGTGTAACTGACGCTACTTCTAGAGATGGCTTCATTAGAATCAGGTTGCAATCTCTAGCAGAAATGCCATATTTTGGACACAAAAATAAGTTTAAATTCTAAGTTTTTTTCGTTGATTATAAGCTCTATTTTGTTTATTTTGTTTTCTTGTGCTTTGTTTAATTAATTTTAATAATAAAATACCTTTTAAACTTGGTTTTGTATTATTTTAGGCATATAGTTTAGGTCTGAAAAAACGTAAAATTTACAAAACTTCAAAGTGCGGTAGAGCCCTAAAGATGACATGCAATTTTAGTTTTTGTATTTTTTGCGTAATCTGTGTACAATTACACAAATTTTGATACCTCTTGCGATAGTGTAGCCCGAAAAAAAATTTTTTTAATACATTACGGGACACCCTAATGTACATACACTGGCGCCGACTATGGGGGGGGGGGGCGATCGCCCCCCTAGATGTTATACAAGGGGGCTTCGCCCCCCATGTGATGCTGCACTCTAGTTTCTTTTAAATTAAAGATACATTTGTCAATAAGATTTTTTCTTTATAAAAAGGTGCAATATTCAAATACGTACTTGTTACTTGAGTAAAAATGATCACTAAAAATTTCTTCAAAAAGGAAATTAATACCTGAAACATCTTCTTTGATTCCTTTCAAAGCTTAGTTAGACTATCAGCATTAAAAAAAATCTACGATTTAAGTTTTCAATTAAAATCGTCGTTTTCGCTTCGTGAGCCTCTGTAAATTAAAAAAACTACTGTGCAAATAACAAAAAATAAAAAGGTTTCAGATATAAATGTCCACTTTTCAATTATTTCAAATAATTAGTTTGATCGCTTTTTACCGAAACTACACTACAAATAATGAATGTTGTATCGTCGGCAGCGTTATCCAAGTAGAGTTGCATGCAGTCAGTTTTACGATGGTTTTAGCTGCAAACTTCAATAATTTGATGAAAAAAAATTGTAATTTTCTTACACTCAACGCACGATTAGTTGTATTTCTGAAATTTTTTGGCGCAAAACAAAATCTAAAATTAAGTAACTTTTTAAAATGCAAATAAATTTTTTTTTTAAAGAATCTTAAGGTAGATTTTAAACTTTCTTTTTTAAATTTCATTGTGATCATTTGGTCGTTATTACGAAAGTTGAATATTGCAATTTTTTAAAGTAAATTTTAGCCCCCCCCCCCCCCAAAATTAATGAAAATCTCGCCCCCCCCCCCTCCCAGCTGAAATGAAAAGTCGGCGCCTATGTGTACATATACTTTCATTAGTGCATAAGGGAATGTCAAGTATTTAAAATATTTATACTTGCCCTTGCCTCGCCCTCTTCTTCAAATCTCAAAAATTAAAGCAAATAAAAATGTTTATTAAATATACTAGTTTTTTTTCCAATACACAAACCATGACCCCCTCTCAAATTGTCATTTCGCAGATCATGATCCTCTCATAATAAATCTAGATCCGCGCCTATTAATATAATAGTACTGCCAGCGTCGTAACTACCACCGGGACAGTGCCCCGGGGCCCATGAGCATAGGGAGCCCCTACAGCAGTGTAAAAAAGGTACAAATAATAAGATGCATATATTTAAAAATGGCATTACAATTAATAGCACTTAAATTAAGTAACAACGAAAAAAAAGTTTTCATTTTTTTATTTTGCGGGGACCCCCTCACACACGTTACGGCACTGAGTACTGTCGTGTTTATAGGTAAAAGGCAGTAGGGGAAAGGGTTGTACCTTGGGACATTTTTTACTTTTTTAATTATTGCACTGACATCTTTCGTTCAAATACAATAATCTTTTAGCTCTGTAGAGGCTACAACTGTAGGCAGCTGTTCAATCAACAATCATTTTGCTATCACCAAAGCGTACGCCACTACTCATTGTTTAATAAGTTGTTGATCTTTGTCCCAAGGTACAACTTGTGGTTTTACCTTGGGACAGCATTGGTTCTACCGACCTTGGTACATGGCAAATATGTGAATATTATAGCTTTTAAGATGTGAAAATGAAGTAAGACTTACGTAGTCAATGTTTATTAATATGAAAATATAATTATAAATAATTATTATTAAATAAATTTTATTTCAAATTAAGCTTCTGTGGGAATGCAATTTTAAATGAATGAAACCCACGACGTATTGTTGGAGTTGGCAATACTTTTACAATATTGCATGGATTAACACTACTAATGTCGTCAACGTTGGGGAATACAAAATGCTTTCTTTGCTTTCTGAAAATTTCTCAGTCCCAAGGTGCAACCAGAAAAATGTCCCAAGGTGTAACCAATCATTCTTTTCACAAAATAAATTTTCTAAACTCTAAAAAATTTACGATTTAACAACTTCTTGCATAGATTGCTTGCTTAAGTAATGCTGCAATAGTACTACATCAAATAATGTCAATAAAAATGCTTATCTTGTTTGTATATGATCTAGAAGTTGCAGCAAAATTTTACTTTCAAGGTACGAAAACAATAAACTGACACTTAAAGCTTCGAATAATGACTGAAACTGAAATAATTTGGTGAGCAAACAATGGACAGGGTTGCCAATATAAGATGTAATTCTGAGAGTTACCACTAGAGTGGTTAGATTTCTAGAGCAGTTGTCCCAAGGTAAAACCGTCCCAAGGTGCAACCCTTTCCCCTACTATCTTTTTTGAATACGTTCCTGAAAAAAAGCAATAAAATATGGTTTACTTACGAGATAAAAGCATTTTTAGTTTAGTGTTTATATTTTCAAAACATAAAGGCATTAATTAAATCACCTTCAAACGATTTGAAGAGTTAAAATTTTTTAGGTAATAACATTTTTCTCATTACTTAAATTTTGTTTCTTATTACCTTTTACCTAAGCACAACAGGATAGTTTTTATTCTTAACAAAATTGATGAAAATAAAAATAGATGACATCAAAAGATTCTACTAAATAGTAAAGAACTACCTAAAATAGGAACCTTTTTTTTAGGTTTGAGGTAAGTACAAAATGTCTTTCATAAATTTTGCAATAAAAATCAACAATGGCAAAGGTATATTTACCTGAACAACACAATATAATATTACTTTACTGTGAAAGTTACTTTAATTTCTGAGCTCATGTCAAGTACAAAAAAGTTATTTGTGCATGAGAGGCAGTGGCGTAGATAGGGGGGGGGGGGGTGAAGGGGATCAATCCCCCCTCCCCATGAGTCCATTTTTTTTACTTTAAACCATATAAAAGATGATTTGATACTGTCATATCCCCCCCCATGAGATACGAATGAATGACTAAAAAAAAAGTCTTTAAAATTGGCTGCCAATGACTAAAAAAAAATCCAAAAGATCTTCATCCCCCCTATCGCAAAAAGCTATCTACGCCACTGATGAGAGGGGGAGGGGGGATTTAAGAATTTATCTTGTCAACATAAACCATAATAAAATATTTGTTTAGAACGTCAAATCTTTATTTTTAAACAATACTACGTATTATAAAAATATTTTCTATACAAGGAGACATGTTTCCTTACATATTTTTAAAGTAAATTAATTAGTGTTCATTTTATTGTGAGATTATTTATTATAACATATCTAAGAAGCATGCTATGTATTAGTTACATACATAAAATCTAGGTATGAATATTTTTTATACAATTTTAATTATCGTGTATGACCAGCACTCATTAATTTTTCATTCGAAAAGTGAATTCTGTATAGCATAAAAACAAACCACAGTTATTACTATATACAACTTTCTATGAACAAAATATTGTAATTGTAAGTGAGAAATTCGATACACATTTTTTAAATAAATAACTATACCGTGTAGTGTTGTAGTTATATAAAATGACAAAGCTAATACATATGAAATAGTTATGGTCTAGTGCAGAAATATCCCCTCTTTCCCCTATTTTTTACACATGACTATAGTGTATAAATGTATTGTATTATATACACTTTTTTTTTAGAAATTATGCATTTTTATATATTCATTTTAAATTTTTATATACCTTGATTGAAATTTACTAGGTACCCCTCCTCTTTTTATATTTTTTAAATCATGTAAATATACAATGTACATGCTATACTGTATTCTTTTTAATTATACAAATTACAATTCATTTTTTAATAATAGAATCCAGTTAGATTTGTCTAATAAATTAAAACTGTATGTAGATGCTTAAAATTAAAATAATTATATTAAATTCATGTGGATATGAACAATTCATTTAAGTTATATTACCCTAATTGAACCGTTATTTATTTTATATTTTGATTGAAATTTTTTTGTTTCATTTTTTATTTAAAAAAAATATGTTTTCTAATTAAAAAAATGGCTCCTACAAAGCTAGATAAAATGTGGAATAGAATTTATGTAGATCTATTTTTTATTTTTTGTTTTTTACTCAAAAATGGCACCTAATTTTTTGTTCACTTTAATCCATTTAAACCAAAAACTATTTTTATTCAAAAATTTTATTTCTTTTCTTGTACCTAATTATTGAAATAAAAGAATTAAAAAATATTTTTTGAAAATACGTCCATTTTCTGATTGATGGAAAAAATGCCGCCGTTTAAAAAAACTGATAGGGCTATCTAACGGGTGTTTTTTTTTAGAGGTATATAACTTTTTTTTTAAATGAAACACAACAAATTCAATGAAATGACCGAAATTTTGGCTTTATTAGCTCACAAATATCATGGCATTTAATTTTTAAAAATAATTTCTGGCATACGGCCTCCGCGACTGCGTTTTATGAACGCCATCCTGTCGGTCCAATTTTGCACCACTTTTTCGAGCATACCCGGTCTTATTTCGTCAATGGTGGGTTGAATGTTGGCTTCTAAATGATCAATGGTTGCTAGTTTATCAACATAGACCAGAGATTTGACGTACCCCCACAAAAAGTAGTCTAAAGGTGTCAAATCACACGAACGAGGTGGCCAATTCACAGGTCCATTTCTTGAGATGATTCGGTCACCAAACGTTTGGCTCAACAAAGTGATGGTTTCACGCGCTGTATGGCATGTTGCGCCGTCTTGTTGGAACCATTTCTCCTCCAAATGATTTGCAATGACGTGAGGAATAAAAAAATCACGAATCATTTGCTGAGAACGGCGTCGGATCGTTAAATTCGGGTCCTCTGTCACACTTGCGTCTACAGCGGCGATGGCTACTTTTGTACGCACGGTACGGGCTCGATTTGGATGAATATTATCCAAAAAAGTAAATGTGGTCATGAATCGATCCATAGTATTGCGTATTAGCTGCTCAGATGGACGATTATGCGCACCGTAAACTTGACGAAGTGCTGATATGAGTTTGGCGAACAGAGCGCGAATTTTGGAAATAAATTTCTACGATTTGTAAACGTTGTTCTGGTGTAAGTCTTTGCATGGAGATTTGCCAAAGTATACTGAACAAAAAAGTCAAAGACACTTAACCAGTATGACAAACAGTTTGAAAGTTATCCCTATCGAAAGTTCTATACCTGTAAAAAAAACACCCGATACTATCTATATTATCAATAATATATTAATACATATTCCAAAATATATTAGACTTCGTATTAAACAGAATAAGGCATATTTACAAATTTACACCCACTTTTAAAATAACAGTAGGTTTTCTGATTGATGGCAAAATGACGGCCTTTAAAAAAATTATAGGACTATTTACTACCTATATTATCAATAACATATTAATACATATTCCAAAATATATTAGACTTCATTTATTAAATAGAATAACGCATATTTGCACCCACATTTTAAAATGATAGTAGGTTTAAATGGCACTATACCCATTTTCGATCATTTCTCTGATCTTCATTATATTCCCCTAACAGTGATAACACTGGTAACTTGGTAACCCTATATTAATATGACATACATATACACAAAATATACTTTTTTTGCCACAGAAGTGATCCACACTAAACGCAAAAGTAACTCTTTTGTTTGTTACCTTTTCACGGCTGAACCACTGAACCGATCTTGATGAAATTTCGCAGAGAAATAGCTTACATCCTAAGGAAGGACATAGGCTACTTTGTTTCCCGAAAATTGATTAGATTTAAAAAAATACAAATAACTAAGTAACTCAATACGTCTGTTTGTTTGTTACCTTTTCACGGCTAAACCACTGAACCGATCTTGATGAAATTTCGCAGAGAAATAGCTTACATCCTAAGGAAGGACATAGGCTACTTTGTTTCCCGAAAATTGATTAGATTTAAAAAATACAAATAACTAAGTAATTCTATACGTCTGTTTGTTTGTTACCTTTTCACGGCTAAACCACTGAACCGATCTTGATGAAATTTGGCAGAGAGATAGCTTACGTCCTTAGGAAGGACATATACTACTTAGTATCCCGAAAAATTGATTAGATTAAAAAAAAATACAAAGTAAATACAGTATAAATTCGACCAAACTATCACACTATAGTCATATGTGTTATAGGTTCAATAAAACATATATATTGTTTATAATTCACCAAAACTCGACCAAAGTTAATTTACATTAAAACACTATAGAACAGTTACGCTCGACTGATGTTAAAGTGTTTTTAGTGGGGTTGCAGCAGCTGTGGCAGTCCCGCTAGCCAGTCTCACGCGGCCCTAGCACTGGGACACGGGGTCTGTTGTGTATTGTTTAATCACTGGCATTGCGACGGAGGTGATTGTTATCGTTGTTTAGTGCTCGGTGTGAAAGTGAATAGCGGATATCAGAATTATTTGTTTATTTAGAATGTATGTGCGTTATATTAATATATAAGAAGTCCTGAAGTTATACACGGATTCGAATTATACGCGGTATTTCGTCGATTTTTTATGTATGTATTGTTTTTTTTTAAGTACACGAAAAAAAATAAACCTAATGAATTACATCCTATTTTTATAAAATATTTTGTACTTTCTGAAACTGTAATAATATAATTTTAGGCTGTAATGTTTGCAGTTTATCAATCAATTTATATTGAGTATCTGCAAACATTATTACAGTTTCAGAGAGTAAGCAATATTTTGTCGCTTACTATCCGGGATGTACAGGAAAAAAAACTGTAATTCTTCAGATATTCGGTATAATTTATAAATTTTTTAATTGCGTGGTGACGGTAAATTTTTTTGGAACGAATTAACCGCATATATTGAAGGCTTATTGCGTAGCAGATTATGGCACTACCGCGTTATACAGTAGGCAAACTAGGCAACTTCCTAGAACCCATAACTTCATAAGTATTAATTTTTATGAATGTTATATAAAAAATCTTTCTATCTAATGGACTCAAAATCAAAATGCTTCATTTTTTTTAAATTCAATATACAGAAAATCTGTATCTATGAAAAGAGGTGAAAGGGAGGCGGGGGTATATTATTATTAGGTATTTGATATTCAAGATCTTTTGCGGTAAACCTTGAGTTCTGGATAAATGTATTGATTAGTATATTATATATCAGGGGTCATCCAAGTTTCCTTATTAGAAAAAAAAAACATTTTTATCTATTTATAATATACATAAATGGTATTATTATTATTTATCTAGGGCAGTAGCTCTGAAACTGTAGTTTATGGACTTCTAGGGGTCCGCAAGTATAAAGGTATATATGAGTCTACCAATATGTGTTATACACGACCGTGATTCACGTCTTATGAATTTTCTTATTTAAAAATAAATAAAGTTTTAGAATCACTGATCTAGGAAAACTAGGCCAATTGACGACCCTCTAAGTCCATCAATTAGTGACCCCTGGTTTATAATTTGCATTTTGGTAATATATGTAGTCAATATTTAAAAAAAAAATTGTTTTGATTTATAAATTTATGAAAAATAGTTTCCCCTATTTCTTAGGATAAAGAGAAGAAAAAAAAGTAAGAGTGAAACTAGAAGCTATTAGAAATTCAAATGTTTAATTCTTTATGAAAAAAGATAAAAATGAAAAGTCAATTAAATTAATTCATTATACGAAACAAATAAATAATTTATATATCTACAAGTACATTAAAAGAAAATATCGTAATCAGAGCATTGTAAAACTATTTTAAAAAATATTATGGACTGTAAACAGAATATAATTTCTCCATATTTATGAAAATATTTAAATCTAATTGTTACAATAAAAAAAGCTTCTCGTATCTCCGATATGACGTTGAAGTAAAATCAATTAAAATTATTTTATATGACAAAAAGTTTAATGAAAACAATTATTATCAATCACAAATGAATTGCCAAAAGTAATTATAAAAAAAAGATCATTTACCCGGAAACGGAAGACACGGCTAACGATTTTACAAAACTTTTTTTAACAAAATGAAAACACGAAATTTTACTTGATTACAAGCATGGAGAATTTGATTATACATCAGGAAATGCATTTCACGAATACCAAACTTTATTTAAATACCAGTAGCGTCGCTAAAGGGGGGGGAGAGGATACCTTCTCGGTCTAATTTTCTGCGGGAAAATTCTCGTCTCCGCTTACAGGTGAAATGGAATCTTTATATACAGGGTGGCCCAACTAAAATTAAATGACCGCACTTTTGGTCATTTAAAATAAGATTTTGAAAAAAACGCTCGAACACATCGATTTTTTACTATAAAAATTATGCAAGAATCTTTTCAACCCTCAGCGCTATGAGCACAACCCTTAAAATTTTAAATAGCATGCTAGGGCAAGTGATACCTCATTTGAAAGATTTTTTTTTCATTTTAAACAAGGTGCTATTTGTTTTTTTTTTATATCTGTTTAGTTTTAGTCAAGTTATTTACATTTTTAATACTATAAATGCGTTGATCGATAAAACAAACATTTATAACTAAAATTCAAAACAAAATATATAGGCTTATTTTTTTGTCAAATAATTCAAATTTTTTTACTAACATCCAATTTGAACATATGTTTGTTTTTTTGATCAGAAAATCAATTAATTCTTGGAATTAAAAATGTAAATAACTTGACTAAAACTAAACAGATTTGAAAAAAAAGCACCTTGTTTAGAAAGAAAAAATCTTTCAAATGAGGTATCACTTGCCCTACACAGAAAAAAAACTATTGGACCAAGAAAACCTTGTTTTGTATATAACGAAAACAATATTTTCTTAATATAAGAAACATACTCTTAATCCAACTACGTTATTCCTTCGTTCAAGAATACTATAGTTGGTTTAAGAGATTATTGCTTATCTAAGAAAATATTGTTTTCGTTATATACAAAACAAGGTTTACTTGGTTTGAGAAATCGTTTCTACCAGTGTAGCATGCTATTTAAAAAGAGTTGTGCTCATAGCGCTGAGGGTTGAAAAGATTCTTGCATAATTTTTATAGAAAAAGACGTATTCGAGCGTTTTTTCAAAATCTTATTTTAATTGACCAAAAGCGCGGTCGTTTCGTTTTAGTTGGGCCACCCTGTATAAAAATGAATGTTCGATTGTGTTTGGCTTATAGACTCGGGAACTACTGAACCGATTTTGATGCGGTTTTCACCACTAGTTAGATAATTTTTCTGTGCATGTTCGTGGTTATTAATATTTTATGAAAATCTAAGATTTAACATCAAAAGACTAAAAGAATCTTTATCAAGTCGTGTTTTGTTTTCATGATAGATATACCCATGGAAATACAGAATTCTATAATTTACGTATTTACGGTTTCAATATTTATTAATTTAGGTCACAATGATTTTATAGATATTAACCCGGGTAACACCGGGTCCAATGCGCTAGTCAGAAATATTCGTGATCATTGTCATCAGTAAAATTTAAAATTATAATTATCCAAAACAAATTAGACATGCGGGACAGAGAATCAATATATCGGTTTCGATCATTATCATTATTTAGTTTCGACCTATTTTTTATAAGAAATTCCTACTAGAATTATATAATTTGTTTGTAAGTTCATTGAATGGAATAATTATATCATACGCAAAGTTTTTTTCTTAATTTATTATATAAATTACGCCAACTTCGATAGTTTTTTATTTCAATAGAGCAAAACATCATAAATCAAATAGGCCTAGATAGAAAATAATAATGCATACAAATCAGTACAAAAACTTTTTATTTCAGATTGCAGAACAATTATTTGTATGAAGCATAATTTGAAAATGGAAATAAAAAGAAGTACGTGAACTATAGAAGTTTATAAATATTTTGAAATAAAACCAGGTGAGTGTATTTTGTTTGTACATTTTTGTTTGTTAAGGATAGGTAAAGAAAAAATTTATAATTTTTTTAAATTTTAATATATCAATAATTAAAGAAGTAGATAGTTCATTTCATATTATAATAAATAAAAAACGTGAAATAATTTTTGTTCTTTGCCTTTCACCAATCACGTATTTTACATTTAACTCTATGATTTTTTGATAAAAAATAACAATGCATTCTTTGAACTTTTAAATGTCATAATACAGTTAATATTTCTATTCAAATAAAATTGATTTATAAATGTGATTCATACGTAGATTTTTTAGTAATTTGATTATAAATATTGTACATTATCCCCCCCCCCCATTAATAAAAAATATTTTCCATAAAAATATTTTTTCGAACTGTCAAAAAAAAAAAAAAAAACGTTTATGCCCCATGTGCCAGCCCAGGCAATTTCTCCCTTATGTAAATACGTAAATTATATTGTCTTGACATATATTTGAACCAATTCGTAAGTAAAAACAATAAATTATCAATAAATCAAAAATTATTTGTAAATCATGCCCTTCCTTTTTACAACCTTGACCTGATCTATACAGACAGAGTGTCCAATTTTGATCTATCACCCCCCTAATTTTTTTTTTACTTTTTGATTTTTTTTAACTTTTGCTTTTCAAAATATCTAAGCAAAAAAAAAATTAAATTAAAAAAAATCTAAAATCATTTTCCTAGTTACATATATCAAATTAAAATAAACATTTTTTGTTTTTTACACTTTTCCTCTAAAGTTAATGGGTTTCAAGTAAAAAATTAATGAAAATCTAAAATTATTTTGTTAAATCATAAAAAAAATTGAAGACATACAAAAAATTATTTAAAACAAAAGCTGCTTGTTTTTTTCCAAACAATAAGACACTGTATTGAAAAATATAGGTTTCCATTTAAAAAAAAAAATGTTGGCTCTATTTGACCATGAAGACGTCCAAAAAATCAAAAATTAATAACGCCATTTTAGATCCCCCTCAAAACCGAGCAACTTTTATTTGAAACATTTTTTTATTTAATTAATAGATATAAAAATTAGGGGGGTAATAGATATACATCCTGTATATTAAATAAATTTTTCATATTACAGGAACTCCCACAACAACAACAAAAATGGAAGAAATCTACACGATAAAAATAAGAACAGACCTAGACCCATCTCAAATGTACCCCTCCGAACGAAAATATTCAGCCTCGACCGTACTAGGCCTCGGAATAGTTTATTTAACCCTCGGAATCACTGCGCTCCTTCTTACATCTTTATCTTTAATCAACTACCAGACCGAACAAGACCAAATGCAAATAAATATGGGAGAAATCACAGTACCACCTACATTAACAATAAAAGAAATCAACACAAAAAATATGGACCAATTACTTGGCCAAATGGCAATGTTAAACTCCTCAGAAAATGAAAATAATTTAAAAAATGAAACAATGGACGAAAAAGATTTTATAAAAATACCTAATTTAACCCTAGCTCCGTTACTGTTGTTCGTTTTCGCTATAATAAGTGGATCAACGGGCATTTTAGCATGGAAAAAATGGTATATCAATCGAAATATAGTATGGTTTTTTATTTCGTCATCCCTTTCAACAATGATCAGTTTTATAAGTTTCTTTTTAATACTGATCAGTCTGATAAATTCACTACAATATGATATCGAAGAAAATTCAAAGCAAAGTAGTTTACTATTCAGTTTACGTAACAGCATTTTCGTTTTAAGAAACAGTAAGAACAATGATGAAATTGATGAAGTTAAAAAATATCCGAAATTACGATTAGTTTTAGCACTGAATATTCTAATTGCTTCATTTATTGGATTTATTTGGTCGATTTTATCAATGAAGATATCATACAACGGGATGAAAAATTGTTACGATAGTACAAATAACGAAGGTAAGAATTTGGGACAGTTGTTGAAGATATCTACCATTCGTAGAGGGAACACTGCAGATAGGAAAGGTTCTAAATCGAATACAATTGAACGTTACCCAATAAAAAGTCAGCTACATAAATATTTTTTAAGCGAGAATGTTTTCAACGATTCCTTACCAAAATCTGAGAGTATAAACGAATACCAAGATAGAATGAACCAGTTTGTTTCATCTAATGGAAATGATAATGAAATAGATAAAAGAGGTTGAATATAATATTAAATGGAAGATTTGAATTACTAGTCAAGATATTATCAACCAAAATAAAAAATTTGGGTACTTGTCTATTATAACCTCCGCAGTTTGAAAAAACTAAAATCACTAGGAACATAACATAATCAGGTCTATGGATAGGCAAGTGTCATGTATTATTTGAGATAGTCAGCGCCAATGTGAGTAAAGTTTGTACTATTAAATTCAATATTCATATTTATACATATAAGTATTACATTTTTCATTATTTTTGAAAGATAACTTCTAACTGTCCTTGGTTAGGGCAATCTATTGAGGCAACATCAAGTTTTGTTTAGGGTTGGTTAGTTTTCGTTAGGTATACAGGATGTCCAAGATAAGCGTGCAATGCATGGGGATATCCTAAACGGTAAGAGATACAGATGTGGTTAAATGAGATGAATTATTTGTAAGAAAGGGGTGAGTATTACAACATCAAAAAATATTAATAATTTTATGTGGTTCAGGCGGTATACCCAAAAAACTGAAAATTCAGAATTTTTTTAAATGACTATAACTTTTTTGGCAAAGTAGATAGATACTTTTTGTTTGCGGTTTCTTAAAGCACTTTTTTGAGTAGAATTGTTTGGTGTATTTATAATTTTTATATCAATTTTAGTTTCCGAGTTACAAGCCCTAACTTTAGTTTTTCTTATGGGCCGCCATGTTGGCTGTATTATATTTGAACGTGTTTTTTACTCTTCTTTACAACGATATATCACATGACATACTTATTATAGAAAATAAGTCGAAGTACTAATTATTGGTGATATTTATAAAGTATTTTATTACAAACATTTAAGTAAGCCATGAAAAACAAAAATTGTTAAACAAAAATCGCAATAACAACAATGAAAATAACAAATGCATATTTAAAAACAATAAACTATTACAAAAAAAAGGTTTTTTACTTTTTTTTAATAATAAGTATGACATGTGACATATCATTGTAAAGTAGAGTAAAAAACACGTTCTAATATGATATAGCCAACTTGGCGGCCCATAAGAAAAACTAAAGTTAGGGCTTGTAACTCGGAAACTAAAAGTGATATAAAAATTATAAATACACCAAACAATTCTACTCAAAAAAGTGCTTTAAGAAACCGCAAACAAAAAGTATCTATCTACTTTGCCAAAAAAGTTATAGTCATTTAAAGAAATTCCGAATTTTCAGTTTTTTGGGTATACCGCCTGAACCACATAAAATTATTAATATTTTTTGATGTTGTAATACTCACCCCTTTCTTACAAATAATTCATCTCATTTAACCACATCTGTATCTCTTACCGTTTAGGATATCCCCATGCATTGCACGCTTATCTTGGACACCCTGTATATTAACCTAACAAAGAAACTAACCCCTCTATTTCGCCCCAATAGATTGCTCTTACCAAAATTGCAATTCAAAACAATCAAATCTTCACCTCATAATGTAATTAGCAACAGAATACCTATATGTAAATTACCTTATGTAATTAATAGTACAAACTTTACTCACATTGTCGCTGATTTTATCATGACACTTGCCTATCTACAGACTGATTATTTCTAGTGATTTTAGTTTTTTCAAACTGCGGAGGATATAATTTATAATAGACAAGTACTAAAAGTTGTTTTAAACATTATTGTATCTATCGTTTTAGATGTAACATTTACCCAAACTAGAAGTTGTATTATGTATAACTATTCCAAATAATATTTTTACACTCCTAATGTAGATTTACACATGTGTACCTATTTATATTTTTGTTAGTTATAAAACTATGATCATTTAAAAATTAGAAAGCCATAGATGTAAATTGATTTGTAGTATTAATTATATACAAATAATTTTTATATTTTATTGTGTATTAACTATGTAATTAACATTAAATATTATCCAAATTAAACTTATAAAAATAAAGAACTATATTTTTTTCAAAGGTACAGTAAATAAAATTATATTTATTTTTATAAAAAATGTATTTTATAATAACTATAAGGCACTTTAAAAAGTCATTCTACAATACATCTTAAAAAGATGGCATATTTACATAAAAATATGCATTTATTTTAATGATATAATACATAATAGATAATAACGCTTAATTAAATTTTGTATTTATAGTCCAGTCATGGCGCTAGAAAAAAATGGAGTACATTTTTTTCAAGAAATTGGTAGATTTCGATGTATAGAACATAACAATAACTCTTCCCCCCCTTATTGATTTTGACATTGGGTGCTGATCACTATTTAAGGCACTCTTTTCTCTATTATAACATAAAATTTCATTTTGAAATTCAATTAAATACATATTAAACACAGCGGTCGAACGTAACTCTACATTTTAGATGTAATCTCTAAACTCGATGTCACTAAATGATTTTTTCGGGGGCTCTATTTCAATAACTATTTAAGGTACATAATTTTTAAAAACACTATTTTATTCGTAATTTTATCAGCATTAAGATTTATTAAACTTATAAATCTTAAACAGCTTCGTAAGCCCCTAGAAAGTTATGCACCCCTCTTCAAAAGGGGGGAAAGTTATCGCCATTTTCTATATATCGAAATCTACATACTAATTTCTTGATTTCTAGCTCAAAATTTATGACTGGACTATTATACTATTATACATTACTTTATTAAAAAGTAAATTCAATCTGACAATGAGCGAAAAGATTTTTTTTCTCTTTTATATTGATTGTGAGAATTGATATATTTGTACAGATTAAAACTATAGAAATATATAGTCTTCTTGAGAAATACAATTGTGACCATATAATATTAGAGTTATGTGAACTTACATGATATTCTTTAAAATTTACTTCATTTGCAGTCACCTTCCTAACAATTACCCGCTAAATCAGGTTAAATACATTATTTTGTGACTAGCTAAAGGAAACACACCGGTAATTTGGTATTTACGGTAAACTTTTACTCAAAAACAATTCACACCTCACAACAGATCCACGTAAATCTGATAAGTGAAATGTCAGATTTAAAATTTTAACAACAATGCTCGTATTTTCGATTGGTCGATACTTTACCGGAAACAATGATTGGTTACATTTAAATTCAAATTAATATTTCATTGTCAATTGTTTTAAAGTAAAAGAATTCTGAATTAGTCTTGAAATATGGAATTACTTATCAGTCTTAGATTTTCCCTGAGGACAACTGCTTAGCTACCGAATCATCAAGGTGAAATAAATTATAGGGGTAACTGTCAGTAAATAACTAATATTCGTTGTTTTATTCGATTAAAAAACAATTGAATTCAACAATAGCTTTTCAGCTTAATTAAACTTTTAACTTTTAATAAACTAAATTTAAGACATGAAATTATAATAAGTGATAATTATGTATTTTAAAAAAATACTTTTAAATATGATGGTAACCATAAAATAATTTTAATTCATTATAATTCAATGTCTACTAATATTTTGTTAAAATAATAAAGATAATGCTAAAAGTAATATATTTACTAAAACTATTCTAATTTAAAATTTTGTTTAGAACAAAATATAGTTATTATTTTTAAAATAATATCAAGAGATTCTTTTTAGTTTCTAGATTTTAAGGCACCAACTTAGAGATCGCAATATATTCGATTTTTGATGTATTTTCAAAGGTAAATATTTACCAATAAGGCACATAGGTATGTTATGTATATTTAATATTCAAACAAAAAAAAATTAAGTAATTGTTCATACCAAAAAAGATTATACGTATTATTAATTCAATAGTTTTACGTATCTTATAAATTATTATTGTTAAAGTAAAATAATTATATTATGTTAAATTATTTAGTCGTATTAATAATTATGATTTACTGTAAAAACAAAATATAAATTATCCCGAACAGACAAATTTTAGGAACATCATTACAATTAAATAGATAAAATAAAAAAATAAATAGTCCTAAAAATGAAAAGAACATAATATTCTATTACCAGAATTCACAGAATATTAAAATTTATTTACATTCTAATCGATATTAATAATTTGGAATGCGTGTTAAAATGATATTAAGAAAATTAATTTCTTTTATTTTTTACGTCCCCCTTTAAAAACAAGATTAAATTTAACTAAATTTATATAACCAAAGTTAGTCAGAATAATAGGAATGTTAATTTATTATTATTATTTTGAGTAATTGTTCAAAAGTGGGGCTCCGCTTAAAAACGAGATCAGAAACGTTTTTATCTCGTCTTGATAACATTCGCAAGTTGATAGAATGCTTAAAAAAACATTGAGTGTGTGTACTTATGTACACGTGTTAGAAGTTATACTTCTTTGGCGTGATTGAAAAACTACTACGAATAGTCTTAATTTTAACTTGATTAAATAAATAAAATAATGTATTGCGTGTAAATTTATAAAGAATACTAATATTTTATTTAATAATTCATAACATTATTTCACTGTACTATTTAATCAAGTTAAAATTTAATTGTATATTATTTCAAAGTCCATATTTATAAATCATGAAATTTAAATATTATGATGTAATAATCAACTAATCAGATCAGAAGACAGATACTGTTTGACCATATCAAAACACGTCACAATATCCATAGTGTATGTAAAAACGGTTGTCAGTTTTTTTAACACAAAGTATCGCTTCTGTATCTTTATTCTGTGGTAATGTGTAAAATTTTTAATTATGTCTATGGATGTCATGACGTCATCATATGAATTTTCTGTACAATATACCATGCTTACCTAGGTCCACCTCATAACGCTCGTTACATAGCTTTTCATTTCCGTTACTTTACTGAATTTTTACCCTCAACGCGCCTAAAGAAGTATAACTTCAAAAATGTTAAGTCCCACTTCTGAACAATTGTTTTATTTTTTTTTATTTAAAACTAAACAACTGAGATTTCAAAATCCTGACTTTGAAAGATCCAGATCTAAGAATAAAATCAAAAAATAATATTTACAATATCGTTGATCATACGTTTTCATTTTCCATACAGTCACTAAAATATTCATGTTTCAATGCTTCAGCAGCTGTTATTCTCTCTTCTTTTTTAAACCGAAGCATTAACTGAAAATTTTACAAAATATTTTAGTAAACAATCATTTTTAATTGACGAAAAAAACTCACATCTAATAAATCTTTGCCAGGTGCGCATATATTTTTCAATAACCGCTCGTAAGGTATTCTAGGTTTAAACTGGAATGATGTATATGAAATTGAAACATTTTCTGGCCATTCTGATTCTTTTGGAGTTCCAATTATCTAAATTAAATTAAAGAAAATGATTTTTTACATTCCATAAATTTGAATCAAAATTTTGACTAAACTTACGGAAAATATTTTATCAAGTTGATCTCCTTCGCTACATCCGCAAAAAAACGGACGCAGATGATACATTTCTGCCATTATACAACCCACAGACCAAATATCAACAGATGTTGCGTACGTTTGTGATAAAAGAATTTCTGGTGATCTGTACCAGAGCGTCACAACCTAAATAAAAACAAATTCATTTTATGCAGATGAATACAATCAATGAGATTTATATATTAATACTCACGACAGATGTTAATCTCATTTCAAAATCGTATGTTTTGGCAAGTCCAAAATCGGCTAATTTTATAATCCCGTTAGACGTTACTAAAATATTCTGTGGTTTTAAATCTCGATGTATGATTCGATGTGAATGTAAAAAATCAACTCCGGTTAAAATTTGTTTCAATAAATTCTAAAAAATATTTATAATTTTCAAAAATTAAAAACCTTTAAGGGGGATTGCCACTGTGACGGGTAAAAATACTCTGCCTTGTAAATGCACGGTGCTTCCTCGTGCTAAATTCATCAAAGGTAGTTAATTATTGAACAATTTAAATAAAAACCGATAAAGTATTCAGATGAACTGCCTGTCATTGGTTAACCATTTAATTTTCATACGATTTTAATAAAAAAAATTAATTTGACATTTTTCTTAATACGCGCCTGGTTATTATGTCGTATATTTTGAATTTTTTGATAATTTCAATCAAAATCATTATTTTTCTGCTATACGAATGTCAAAATGACATTTAAAACGTCAAAGTGACATTTAATATGTCAAAAAAGTAAATAGCAGTTTTAAAAAAACAAATGACGATTTTCTTAAGTCAAATTGAGATAGATCTTTGTAAGGGAATATTTTACAACAAAAGTAGGTGACCTATATTATAGAGAATTAAATGCTCTACAAAAAAGGTTCTATAAAATTTTCACGTAACATGTGTCTTTCTTGAGATATCTTCAAAAAATAAATCTTTTTGGATGTCACCCCTCCCCCTTACACACAATTTTAATTATTTTGAAATGGGACCGTCCTCAAGCCAGACCCAACCAACCAACCAAGTTTCATCAATATCGGTTCAGTGGTTCATGAGTTAAGCGTGTGACAAGGATTAGGGGACAGACACACACACACACATACACACACACACACACACACACACACACACACACACACACACACACACACACACACACACACACACAGACACACACACAGACAGACAGACACGGAACAAAAAGTGTTTGTCTTGACCTGAAACGGATAAATAAAGTAAAATTTTTGAAATCGGAGAACAAATTTTTTTTCTCGTTTTAAAACGATAACGAAGCTTCTCGTATCTTCGATATTGCGAGGAAGCAAAATTATCAATGTTTGGGAATTTTTTTCACAGATATAACTAATTATTTTTTAATCAGGTAAAGGACATTTTATTAAGTATATGAGCCTCGATGTGACGACCAAAAAAAATATTTTTCTCTATGGTTGACTCGAAATTTTGAGAAGGGTTATATGAAAAAAATAAATTAAAATTTTATCAATATCTATATGAATGTAGCTATCGTTGCACATCGCTGTTTATTTTTATTTTATTTTTTCACAAAATTGCAATCGTTTGAAATTTTTTTTCATTTTTAAGACCTATTTTTTTTATTAGAGTGATTTTAAAAATAGTAATTATCAAAATTTCAAAAATTGGCTACGTGCAACGATAGCTACTACAATTACGAAAATTATAAAAAAAAATATGAAATCGGATCATTAGTCTTTGAGGAAAAATATAATTCTGAGATAAACGTGTTTAATGTTTTTGTTATGTCATAACTGGCCGTGCTACCTCGTCTCACTAAATTGACTGTAACTCCGTCAATTTTCGGAATTTAAACTCAATTTTTTGTATACATATTTATGAATATGTAATACCTAAATAATGGACTGATCAAAATACCTTAGTTGTCTCCACTGGTAACCCACTGGCTGGAACATTTTCTAAATAAGAAGCAAGATCTTGATCTACGAATTCAAAAACTATATACAACACAAGCTGTTGCTCTCTCTCTAAATGTTGTCCGTGACATATATCAAGTAATCTTACAATATTCGGGTGTTCATATTTATCTACATGTTTCAACAATGCTATTTCACGTAACGTGGACATAGGTACACCGTCTTCAGTTAAAGGTACGTGAACTCTCTTAATGGCAACGATTCCTTCATTTTTCAGATCTCTAGCTCGGTACACAGTACCGTAAGCACCTTTAAAATAATGAAGAATGTATTTAAATTAGGGAAAACAAAGTTTAGTTTTAATTTAAAACTAACCATTGCCTATAACAGCAAGTTCTTCGTAATGTACATAACTTCTAAATAAATTATTACTGGAGGCGGCTCCCGAGCTTCTTGATACTTTTTCATTCATACTGTATTGTCGTAAATTCTGTTTTCTTCGACTCATTTATGGTTCAGCTAAAATTATTCAATTTACTCAAATTATTTTAATAACCAAATCTTATATCGGCTAGTAAACTTTATTTTGACATAATACTTTGTTGTTATGGTTTCAGAAGTTTTTAATTATTCATTTATTTAGTTTTGAAAGTTTAATAAACTTGACTCAAAATGGACTTAAATTAAACATTACTTTCTTAAGTAATAATTAAGTTAATTAATATTCAAAATAAAATATGAAAACACCTGCTTACCACATGAAACAAATATTTTACTGACTTTATAACTTTACTGTACACATAATTAAACTTGTTTACAAGAAAATATACTGCTTAAAACAACTATACAGTTAATAATATTATAAAATTAATGTAAATAATATAAAAATTAATTTAAAGTAATGTATTAAAATATTAGGTTATTTCAAAAGATAAATAAAAGAAGTTATGAAGTTAGTAACACAACAAAAGAAGAGCAAGTTTTTGAATTTCAGTTCATTCTCAAAAATTGTTTTTATTAATTCTAATAGTTTCCTATATAAATTACTGTAGAGATTTAAAATACAAATTATGATATTATAAAAGAATCAGATATATTTTATCCAATAGAATTTAAATCATATTACATTCAATTCGCGGGAATACAAGTACATAATGGTTGGTAGAAATGTGACTTTTTAACGGATATGCAACCAGTTTTCCAAACAAAGCGATTTCATTATAATTTTTAAACAAAATATAATACTGTATAGAAGTTCTACAACTCTACTTAATTTTAATTACTTATTGTAATTCTTGTATATAGGTCATCATGTCTTTAAATGAAGTAAGTATATTTGATTCGGTTGATTTAAATTATAACCTAATGTTGCGTTTTAAATTTAAAAGATAAAAACTCAAGAACAACCTGATGGTACAAACGGAGATGTAGAACCCGACCACGACCCTCATTTTGAGCCTATCGTGTCATTACCAGAAGTAGAAATATCAACAAATGAAGAAAACGAAATTGAGTTAATAAAATTACGTGCTAAGTTGTTTCGTTTCGATAATACAGATACCGATGGCCCTCAGTGGAAGGTAAAATAAGATTTAATTGTATGTAGAAAAGAAAATATATTTGTTTTTTGTTTCAGGAAAGGGGGACAGGAGAGGTAAAAATTTTACAACATAAAGAAAAAAATACATGCCGTATTGTCATGAGGCGTGATAAAACATATAAAATATGTGCTAATCACTTTATTACGCCGTGGATGACCTTAAAACCAAGCAATGGTACTGATCGAGCATGGGTTTGGACTGTAGCTGCTGATTTTGCAGATGAAACAGCTAAAAGTGAATGCTTAGCCATAAGATTTGCCAATGCGAGCAGTAAGTAACCGTATTATATCCAGGGCCCCGCGATCGATAGGGTCCCCATATCACCAAACAATAACGAAGATTTATTACAGAAAAACATACGATATTTATTTCGAAAAAAATCAAATGATAATGACATTAATGACTGACTACAATATCTACTTGCTTATTAGTTTTTGCATGCGCGAAGCCCCTCTACTCTCGCCCAAAAATCAGGCTTTCCGATTTCAGCATGTTTGGGATAAATTTAAATATATAAAAATACATTGGGTGGTCAGTTTCTGGAAAACCGGGAAAAGTCAGGGAATTTTACTAGACAGGGTATTTTCTGTAAAAATGCAAAAACCACACCATGTCAAGAAATTTTCCGCAAATATTTTTAAACAATTAGGATATTAATTTATTATGTGATTTGTTATTGAAGATATTATTTTTATTAATCATAATTTCGTGAAATTTGATTTATTTTACGTATACACATTAATTAAGGGGATACCTAAAAAATAGCTTGTTTTCAAATGTTTGTAAATTGGTCAAAAATTAACCAATTTGAAATCCTTTTTTTCTGGAATGATGGAAATTTCCTCTACTTTATGATGGTGTCATTTCGTTCCTCAACATCTTTTCCCTTTTTAACGTTTTTATGTAATAAAAAAATGCATGTCTTAACACGTCACGGGGTGCATTTATGTAAAAAATTTAATTTTAAAATAATCATTTTGTAGAGAATTTTGATACCTTAATATCAGTATTTTGAAAAAAAATTGCAACAAAATTCGCAATGGTATTAAAGTTTGTTTTTAAAGTTCCGTAAACTTTAATATATCGTGTAAAATATGCTTAAAAAATTTTTTTTTAATAAAAAATGGAAAAATTTACCTGGAAAACCAGGAAAAGTCAGGGAAATTTGTTCCAGAGAAATACTGTCCACCCTGAATTTAATGGTGTACTAATTACCTACACTGTTTAAAAAAAAATCATCCGTGAACTAGTTTTTCATTTTCTTAATTTTTGAAGTGAAAACTTCTTTAGCTCTGTCAAGGTCATAGGGGCCCCATTGTCCTAATGTGCCCAGGGCCTCCAATAGGTTAAAGACGGCCCTGATTATATTTGCTACGATACAAATTAAAATATGTATATCATTTATTATAGTTGCAAATCAGTGGAAGGAGAAGTTTGATGAAGCTCAACAAATAGTAGCAAAAAGTGATTTGTATTGTTCAGAGCCTCCACATCACGATTCATGTACAGATTCTGGTCAGTCAAGTGAAGATAGTGAAACAGACAGCCCTAAGAAAACTAACACCAACATAGCAAAGTCTACTGCAACCACCGATAAAGAAACCACAGAAGAGGCTAGCAAAGTTGTAACGAAATTATCTGAATTAAGTGTTACCGAGTAATGTATTTTATTGTTTCATCGATACTGCAGTACATTCCTATGAAAGAAGTTAATACTATTTTTGATACTTTCGATTATGAAATTTTATATTGTTCATTGGTGCTTCCGGTATATTTCACTCGTTTTTTATTTACAGATACTTTTGTATTATTTTTAATTATTTACTGCTGTATTTGAAAAGTCTATACTTTGTTCATTACAAATATTTTAACTTGTCAGAAAAATTAAAGGAAATTTTCATTTTCCGTAAAAAATTATGCAATATTCAAATAGCTGTAACTTAAAGAAAATTAAAGCTTGAAATCTCTTCTTTAAGATTCTATCAAGAAAAATCAATTCCATTTACATCTAAAAAAGTTATAGGACAATATAGGGTGCATCCAAAAATTGTAGTTAAATTTGAAAGTGAACCCTTGTAAAAATATAATTTATTATGTTTCATTACAATCTTTATTTAGGAAAATAGAAAATTACTTTAATTTATTTAACGAGTGTATCTCAAAGCAAGATCAAGTTAATAATGTAAAATGTAATACTTGAAGAATAAAATATGTATATTAATATAACTTAATTCATATATTTCATTATGTTATCGTTTTAAAATCTGCAAATATATTGAAGAATAAATAGTTATTGAACAATAAATTGTTTTTAAATGAATTAGATTTTAAAAATTGTTACTTTTATTCCACTGTAAATTTGTCATTTTATTTTGAATAAAGAAAGTAAGGAAATGTATTTAAGAACGTTTTATTTTAACCTAAAAGTTTTTTTATTTACAAAACAAAATTTAATAGTACGTATTCAATTTATTATTTCGATTTGGTTCCAGAATATAATACAATAATTTGTAATTACAATATCACTTGCAGTGTACATAAGTATAACAAAAAAAACGTGATGGAATGTGCTATATTAAAATTAATAAAACAATTTATTATGACTATAGTTCATCTTTTTTAGGTAAGCTAAATGATTTTAGAATATTCAGTCTTTCTTGCATTTCAGTTTGTTTCTTCTCTGTTAATTTTCCTTTAAGAATTTTCTCGATACGTTCAGTTTCTTTTGTTATAAAACTGTCGCCACTTTCGATTATTTTTTTCATAACCGTGATATAGACTTTTGTAGAAATTTGTTCCTATAAATAACATGAATATATTATTAATGAGTTACATAAAAATAGATTTAATATTTTATTACCTCTTTGTTGTATTTTGTGCTTAGCGTCTCTGCCTTTCCGAGTAAAGTCTGTCTTTTATTTTCGTTTCCTTTTATAAAGTCTAACGATAGTTTATCAAATTCTTTGATACAACCAGGTAAGCCAATATATACGCCTGAGTTATCTTTAATGAATTTCTTTAGAGCGTCTAATTTAAACTCTGAATCTGAAGGAAAATCAATTGGTTTTTCTGTATCTTTAATAAATAATTTCACTAATGGAAAATCTTCCTTCTTAACCTTATATTTAATTGCTAATATCTCGTTTTCTTTTTCTCCATAATCCTTAACTCCTACTTGTGCCAATAACAAATCACTACTTTTAGACGTATCTTCTGCTAGTTTTTGAAAAATATCATGCTTATCACCGTACGGGAAAGCCACGTCAAATTTCACAAGTACAGCAGGAAAACGTTTTATCACTTTATCAAACGAAAACTCATCTAACGACACTGTGCCTTTGCATGAAATCTCAGGCAAATTAAATATTATTGTAATGACGCTAATCAGAATTAGTAATTGATTCATTATGTTAAGATTTATTGCTAAATTACCTAAAAATTACAACAATCACTAAACGCCGGTATAGTAATGTCAGTTATGTACTATGCAGTTCATTACACGTAAGTATTTATTTATTGAATTAATAATGGATCGATATCTTATCTAAATTAATTGCTATTTTTTATCAAAACACGCGTTTTACATAATAAAACAAAAGCTAAACGTTGTTTGTAAATAAATAATTATTTCTGTACGTTTTTTGTTTTAAATGTCATTAATTATTTCTATACGGGTGGGATGGGATTCAGTACACGTAAGTTTTAATATCATATGTAAACAACCAGTGGTACCAAATTTTTTTTAAACAATAGTATATTATACCACGAGTCAATAATGATAGCTATTATTACCGAGGAATAATTTTCGAACCGAGCCGCGTAGCGGCGAGGGAGAAAAAAAATTCCGAGGTTATAATAGCCATTATTGCGAGTAGTATACTGTACTTTATCTACGACTATTTTATTTACTTTCATAAACACAACTGAATACAAGGAATGCAAGCTTCAATACAAAAAATTTTGTTCTAATCTCAAATTAATAAAAATTAAATAATACCATGGAAACAAAATACAAACTCTGTTATTATAAATTATGCATTTTGATTTTTCCAGTAGCTGCAGCTTGTAGTACAATTTCGGGAGGTATACAAGTAATAGACTCTTCATTTTTATCCATCTCAATACAAATACACAAACACTAGGTGTTTTATTTGACAGTCGCAAATAAATTTTTTAGACTTTAGAATTTGTGTATTGTGTTTCCATGGTATTATTTAATTTGAGAAATTTTGTGATTGGTGCATTTAGAGGGAATAATGACCATTATTCCCTCTGATGCACCAATCAGAAAAGTTCTTTTTTCATTATTCCCTCTGAGAGATATAATAATGAAAAAAGAACTTTTCTGATTGGTGCATCAGAGGGAATAATGGTCATTATTCCCTCTAAATGCACCAATCACAAAATTTCTCAAATTAAATAATACCATGGAAACACAATACACAAATTCTAAAGTCTAAAAAATTTATTTGCGACTGTCAAATAAAACACCTAGTGTTTGTGTATTTGTATTGAGATGGATAAAAATGAAGAGTCTATTACTTGTACACCTCCCGAAATTGTACTACAAACTGCAGCTACTGGAAAAATCAAAATGCATAATTTATAATAACAGAGTTTGTATTTTGTTTCCATGGTATTATTTAATTTTTATTAATTTGAGATTAGAACAAATTTTTTTTTATTGAAGCTTGCATTCCTTGTATTCAGTTGTGTTTATGAAAGTAAATAAAATAGTCGTAGATAAAGTACAGTATACTACTCGCAATAATGGCTATTATAACCTCGGAATTTCTTTTTCTCCCTCGCCGCTACGCGGCTCGGTTCGAAAATAATTCCTCGGTAATAATAGCTATCATTATTGACTCGTGGTATAATATACTATTATTATCAAAACAATCATTCAAAAAAAACAGTACTTTTTATTTTTGTTTATAAAAATACAAAATGTATACATATAAGTGTTTTCTTAACGAAATATAATTAATTTAAATTAAAATAATACTATTTTCAAACCATATCTTACGAATTAAGATTATACATATATTTATTTATCTAAATAATACATAAATAATTATTATAAATGTATTTACAAAGTTTTTAATAAAAATGCATACAAAAATATCCAAGACTTTTTTTAAGAGGGTAATTTGTTTTTTCAGCTCCGGAAACTATTCTACCAATATGGCCAACATTAAATTAAATTTTAAATAATAACTATTAATAAAATACATTAATTAATCTATTTCTAATTTTGTAAATGATGATTTTATTTCAAAATCGTCTATTTTCTCAACAGCCCCTCTTTGTTTTTGCTCTGCAGTGAAGTAAGGAACTAAAGCTTCTAATTCTTTACGTTGCATTGCATACAGTTCTGCTAAAGACGGATTTGTCCCTCCAAAGTCGCTTGGCAAACATTCTTTAGGTATGCAATTGGTATAAAATTCTTCCATGTTTATATTTGGTAGATGTAAGTGAAGCTGTAATAAAAATAATTATAATAGACTTCAAAAAGCGGCCCGCAGTCCATATGCGGGTTGTAAAATTTTTTTAAAATATACAAAAACTTACTTTTTGTATATTTTTGATTTTTGTAATTTTGCATTATCAAGAATTTTTATATTATTTATTTTTTGTTTGAAAACTTTCAGGATTTTTGTCTGTTCCAAATAAAATCGAAAACTACTGAACCGATTTTTATGAAATTTTCACTCTTGAGTATTTTTAGAGCCTATATATCATCACGCTACTCCATCAATGAGCTGAGCAACAACATTCAACACGTATTTAATAATAATAATAATAGTGGAACACTACTGAACCGATCTTATTGGGGTTTTCATTGTTGCCTATATAATATCAAATAAATGACAAAACAAGCCCAGTGGTAACGCAAGTGACTAGTGCCAGCCTTATTCATTTACATGGTTTGAATTTTTTAGATCGACGCGTTGTCTTATTTGCCAAGACTTTTGTATTGTGGTACTTTTAGTTTTAACTACAGTGGAACCTCGTTCGTACGTTTTTGGAGGGATTTAGGGAAACACATATTTTAACATGGGGTCTTGAATGTCGGGACATAAAAAACTTACTATGGCGAAAGACTTATTAACGAGGTTGCACTGTATATTATTTGAGCAGCTTTCAAAATCAATAAATGTCGAAAAAGGTCAATCTATATAGAGAAATATTTTTTTTCTGTGAAGCAGAAATTAATCTTTGTTAATATTTAATTCAATAAAACATAAAACGTTTATAATAATCGTTATACTTTGCAATTAATTTTTTTAAAGTACTGATTTTAACATAGTTTACATGGTCAACTATAAATGGTCTATTTTTTTTCTCATATAAATTTTGCTGTAGTATTAGTTATTACTGTACATATCATATCTTATGACCATGAAACTGCGTCTCTTATTTTTGCAATGAAAAAACCGACGTGCTATTTTTTTGCTTGGCTTGTTAAAATGTAGTTAGTGTTATGCGGTGTTTACACCGAGAAAACAAAACAGAAACAAGGTGTTTTTATGACCCAAAAGCAATAAACCCTATACATTTTTAAATACAAAGTATTTTAAAGACACGATGTTTCTGTTTTGTTTTTTTCGGTAAAAACGCCGCATTAGAATTTTTTGAGCTAAAATTTTTTGTATCATTATCATTATTTAAATTATAAAGAGTAATATTGTAACTATTGTAATTTATTCAAATTATTAAAAGCATTATAAATTCGAACAGAACAGGATTTTTCTCTAAAATTTTACACCAACCAATTTTTTGAGGTCCTGAAATTTTTGCGACGATTTTTTTTTACAGAAAATAAGATTTTATATAAAAAAAAGGTTTCCATTAAAAAAATTGACCTTGATGACTCTTTTTAAAGCCATCCCAAGGTCACGTGAATATTACTTTTTAATAGATTTAATTATTTCGGTGGCCAGATGTTTTTCTTCACCCTGTATATGCAAATAAATAAATGTATGTTTTTTTATTGGCAAATTATTATTTTTTATTTATATTAGACAATTCTTATAATACTTTTGAGTTATCTTTAATTGAACTATTTCAATTAAAGATTCAGCACGAATTAAGAATCATATGTAAAAGAATCTGCAACATGCTGCTCTTCTTACTCGAGAATATGTCGATTCGAGTTTTTCGTTCGAGATTTTAAATCTCGCATGCCCAGGAGAGAAAAAAAGTCGCATCGAGATTCGAGAATACGGTATAATTTACACAATCGAGATTCTAGTAAATAACTTACATAGGAACCTTTTCAAGTCGAAAATTCGTACCGAGTTTAAACTTTGTATATAGTTAGAGGAGGTTAAGGTAAGTAAGAAAAAAATTATCACAGCTGCGGCAAAACGGTTTAAGGGGGTGAAACACTCCTATGAAAATGTGCAAAATAATCATATTTTTTCAAATAACTCTGAAACTAATGAAAATTTAAAAAAATCTACAAAACAAATTTTTTTATAATTTTGTATGCTCTTTTGATTGGCGATAGTCAAAATTCGAACCGTTAACCCCCAACTCCCACCCACATTCCATAGGTTTATTATTTTCGAATTTTGACTATAGCCATTCGAAAGAGCATACAAAATTATGAAAATTTTGTATTGTAGATTTTTTAAAATTTTCATTTATTTGAAAAAATATGATTATTTTGCATATTTTCGTAGGGGTGTTTCACTCCCTTAAACCGTTTTACCGCAGCTATGATAATTATTTTCTTACTTACTTTGACCTCCTTTAACTATATACAAAGTTTAAACTCGATACGAATTTTCTAAATGAAAAGGTTCCCTAGTTCCCTTGTTAGTGACTTTTAGTTTTAGTTTAGTAATCTCGAATGAGAAAAAATCGAACGAACTCGAAAATAGGGCCCCTGCTCTAAATTTCATAGCTACTCCATATATAGATACTATCACAAAATTAATACCTCATTTGAGAGTGCTTGCTAGATAGCAAATTTTGATACCGGACATTAATAAAACTTACCATTTGTATGACTTCCGATTTTAAAAAAGGTTTTACGAACGCCATCACTTTGTCCATAAAATTAGTGATATTGAGGACATGGATAGCAACTAATCGAGTTGGTAATGCTTCCTGAAATAAACAATTATTACATCACATAATACAGTTTTCAATAATAACTAAAGAATTGAATAATCGAACCTATATAAAAAATTTGAGAATTCGAAAATATTCTATACTATTATTATAATTTAAAATTACAGTAGAAACCGGTTATAACGACATCGAAGGGGCCGGTCATATTGGTCGTAAAAAGCGTAGATAGTCGTAATAACCGGTAAAAATGCAAAGATATGGTATTCAGTTAGACTTTTATTTTCAGTCGTTAAAACCGATACGTCGTATTAACTGATGTCGTTATAACCGGTTTCTACTGTATAATTATAATATGCACTGCAACGGAAATGTATCTGTTACAAGTAGAAGAAATAGTTAAGATGAGGTCAAGGACTACGACAATAAAATTATATGACTTAAAAACATTTTCCTTTTACTTATTAAAATGAATTTTATGTACTTCTGTAAGTAATTCATTTTTTTCAATGCACGTGTGGTATGTACACTAATTAAAATTTAATAAAATCATCAGATTAGAAAAAGAAAAAAAATGGGCAAGTGCGTGTTGGGCACGCACATGATAGGGTTCCGTAGTCATTCTCACTACGATTTATAAAAAAGAGTTATTGAAAATTTTCGAGACTGAAGGGTTAAAATCAAAAAGTCATTTGACTTTTATTATTGCATTTTAGGAGACCTATCAAATGACACCCCACTCAATGGGGTAAATGAAAAAAAAATGTTCACTTATCAGTCTATGAAAGGGTCCAAAATATTTTTGACAATGTTCGTTATAATTTTCAGTGAAAGTACTAATTAAAAGCTACATTCTGGATTTTTTTCAGATTTTTTTAATTGATAGTTTAGAAAATAGAGGGGGGACGCTTTTATAATGACTTTGAAGAGCAAGTACATCGTGATTGAAGGGTTAAAATCAAAAGGTTTCGATACGTTTTTTGTTGCATTTTAGGAGACCTAACGACATCCCACTCAATGAGGTACGTGAATTTTTTTTTAAACACTTTTCATTTTTTTTCAAAAATCTTATCATTTCTGTTTTTGGGTCATCAATCTACGATGGACATGGATAAACTATAAGGGTTCCTAGTTTTCTATACGGAACCCTAAAAATGAGCGAGTTTCGGGCATTCGCACTATGATGTGTAAACATCTTTTCTCACTTACTTGTAAATAGTGCGTGAATTTCTTCACGGCACCAAGTCTGCACTTGGTGAGATGCGCTAACCGCACGCCCTGCATGTCAAATAGGATCAACAGGCCCTTGGCAGGTTCGCGATGCAGCGCTAAGTCTAGTGACATGAAAAACACTTTCATGGCGTGGTCCATTATGTAGTTGGACGCGTTATAGTCGCATAGACGGTGCACCAGGATACGGTATCCGTTTGGTGTGTCTTTAGGCATTATCACTGTTTCTCTAGAAGTAAAAAGATAAGTTATACCAAAAATAAAACGGGCAAGTGCGTGTTGGGCACGCACATGATAGGGTTCCGTAGTCATTCTCACTACGATTTATAAAAAGTATTTTTCAAAATTTTCGTGACTGAAGGGTTAAAATCAAAAAGTCATCTGACTTTTATTATTGCATTTTAGGAGACCTATCAAATGACACCCCACTCAATGGGGTAAATGAAAAAAATGTGAGTTCACTTTTCAATCTATGAAAAGGGGGTCCAAAATATTTTTGACAATGTTCGTTATAATTTTCAGTGAAAGTACTAATTAAAAGCTACATTCTGAATTTTTTCAGATTTTTTGAATCGATAGTTTAGAAAATAGAGGGGGGGACGCTCTGACAGCGACATTAAAAAGCAAATATATCGCGACTGAAGGGTTAAAATCAAAAAGTTATTTGACGTTTTTTATTGTATTTTACGAGACCTATTAAATGACACCCCACTCAATAGGGTAAGTGGTGAAAAAAATGTAAGTTCAATTTTCAATTTTTTTTTTAAAACACTTTTCATTTTATGAAAGGTGGGTTTAAAAAATTTGTATTTTCAAAAATCTTATCATTTCTGTTTTTGGGTCATCAATCTACGACCGTATACCAAATTTCATCTTATTAGGACAAAATTTTTCAGGACGGACGGACGGACATGGAGAAACTATAAGGGTTCCTAATTTTCTACGGAACCCTGCATGGCTATCTGTTAAAAGGTGCACGGAGAAAGATATTTCACAACAATCACTCAATTTTTAAAGAAATATTGCTATTTAATTTTGACGTAATAATCTTGAAACGGTCCAAAATATTGTAATTCTTGTTAGGCCCCGTGTTTAGTACATACTAAAGTTACAATCCCGGGAAAAAATTGTAGATCTGCAGAGATCTACATACTCAGGTCTCGACAGATCTGCATTTTGAGATAACATTATATTTTTTACTGGTTTTTGATCTGTGGAGACTTGCAAAGATCTACAACGGTCTACAAAGATCTAAAATGATCTACAACGATCTACAAAGATCTCTATAGATCATTGTAACGTTGAAAATTCATGAATTTTCAAATTTTTAGTCTATCACGATCTACAAGGATCTTTAGAGATCTTTGTAAATCATTGTAGATCATTGCAAGTGTCCACAGATCAAAAACCATTGAAAAATATGATGTTGCCCCAAAATACAGATCTGTCGAGATCTGAGTAGATCTCTGCAGATCTAAAAAAAATTCCCGGGATATGAATTAGTAATTTTTGCGTGCAGGATCGAAATCTATATGATTAGTATAGTTTTGTTATACCAATAAAAATATATTATTAATATAATCATTTTACACAATCGTATAGTATTTATTGTATTGTCTTTTAACTGAAATGAAATAATTTGCATAGCACTTTAATAAACAAAAATTAACTTAAGAATAATAAGTTAAAAAATCATCATGTAAATGATATTTATATACGAATATTGTAAAAATTGCGTATTATAAAAATTACAATGGAGATTGTAGAAGTTACTCAATTGAAAGATACATACATGTTAAAAGTAATAGTATTTTTAAAAATTTTAATCGGCAACTGTAATTTTTATTAAAAAATCGACGAGATATAAACTATAGGAAATAATATCCTCTACATATAGGCGTAGATATCTTTTTGCGATGGGGGTGGGAGGTGGGGATAGTACAGTATTAAATCTCATAAAATTATATTTTTCATTATGAAAATCATCTTTTAAGTGGTGCAAAGTACAAAAATTGGTTATATGTATTCATCACTTAGATGTATTATTATTGAAAAAATACGCTTACACAGGTAGAAAGGTTTACTTGAACCAAGTAAATCTTGTTTTGTATATAACGAAAACAATATTTTCTTAAGATAAGAAATATATTCTTAAACCAACTATAATAGTATTCTTGGACGAAGAAATAATGTAGTTGGATTAAGGGTAGGTACTTTTCTTATATTAAGAAAATATTCTTTTCGTTTTATACAAAACAAGATTTTCTTGGTCCAATACAGTTTTTTTTTTGTGTGTACCTATCATAATCATCTTATAATTTTTGTAGACTAACTACGCCACTGTCTCTACAACAGTTCTTTCTATTATGAACCATTTAGAATATTTTGGACCCAATAAAGGAAAAATAGCTGACCACTGAAATAATTCATAAAATATTTAATGATAAATGTTAAAGTACAACACTAACATAAAACAATAACCAATTTTAATTTTAAAAGTTGTTTTAAATGAGTACAAAACTGGTTGATATGTAATGGCAGGTAATTTTAACTTTTTTTTTATATATAACAAGTAAATATTTTATTTTGAACATTTTACGTAATAAATAAAACTAGTTTTAAAAATACGTCATCTAACCTAACTATACAGTATCTTAAAAAAATAATACACATTAAAAATTTAGTAGAATTAGTAGCCAAATGAATTACAATTAAAACAATTAGACGAAAAAAAGACGAATAATTATTTTATCCATAGAACAAGGGGGTGGGGGTACAAATTATTAAGGTCAGCTAAGAGATAAAAAGGGGTCTGATGCGCCAAAATTAATTTTTAAATTTGCCTTCTGTCAAAATCTTAAATAATATTATTTACCAGGTCCGAATTCGGTTTTGGCTGCCCTGTTTTTCCACATATATATATAGTTTATTATAATCATTGATTTTTTGTAGGTTGTCGCTTCAACTTATGGGCACCTCAGTTATCGATTTGATTTATTTTGGGCAGTGCAATGTGGCGATTCATAAGTAATCTCTTTTTACACTGTGCGATTTTTTATGGGGGTTTCCCATTTTTATTAAATAAATAAATTTGAAAAACAAACTTATTTTATTTTAAATTTTAAGGGGCTATACCAGTGTGAACGCTGGAAATTTAGATGATTTTCGGAAATTTTTTGGAAGAAAAATACTCAATGAAATATTTTGGAAAATTGAGAATATATTTAGCTATATTAGAGGTGTATTCTATAATTTTTTCACGTAAAAATATCGATATCTAAGCGACTTATGTCTTCGGAGGCGCCAAAAAAAAATCTCCTCCACTGCGGCCATGATTCCGGACGATGGAGTAGTTGAAATTGAAAAAAGAAAAAATGTCGTTAAACTGGAAGGTATTTCCTGTACGATGACCTATGATTTTCGAAAAATATCAAGATCTGACAAAATGGCGTAGTTATGAAAAAAAAGTCTGTTTTATTGTCTATAAAATGGTCGTATTTTTAATGCCAAATCGTCAATTTTCATCCAATCAAAAATATACTCAGTTCAGATTTCAAGTAAATCGGATAATTGCTCTTTGAGTTACAATGTTAGCAAATTTGAAAAATCTCATTTCGAGAAATACGCATTTAAAGATTTAACTATCGATTTCATGTCTGCGAGCGGTCGCTCTTTAGAAGGCTGCTGTTTGGAGAGTATTAGAGATACGGCCTTGAAATTTTCACAGAATATTCTTGAAACTACAAACTCTCCAAAAAGGCAAAAAAAATTGATTTTTTGAAAATTTCACACTGGTATTAAACCAATTTCTTTCAGATTTTCGAACTAATGTTTTTCTTAAGGCATTATTTTTTTCGTAAATTTTCAAATATTTTTTTACGCGACTTTCCGGCTTATTCCATTTAATTTATTTGGTTTAACGCGGTTTTAGAAAATTAGAACATATCCCTCATTTTACGATGGAAGTACCTAATGTTTTTTTTGTGCGATTTTTCTGTGGTACTTATCTACCGCGTAAAAAGAGACCTTGCTGTATTTAATACATAAGCATTACAAAAAATCTAATTCATAGCGAAAGTGGGGGGGGGGGAGGATTTTATAAAATTGTTTGTTATTTGGAGGGAGGTAAATCTTTAAATATAAGATATTCAATTCACTTACAATACATTTTGTTGCTCTATAATTTCCCTTCTACTCGTATCTCGGCCTGTGAAAAACTCCGGCGCACTTTTCCTAAGGTTATAATATTCAG
Source organism: Sialis lutaria (assembly GCA_949319165.1). Lineage (NCBI taxonomy): Eukaryota > Metazoa > Arthropoda > Insecta > Megaloptera > Sialidae > Sialis > Sialis lutaria. The sequence continues at coordinate 5,788,223 of OX439244.1, forward strand.
TCATACATTTCTTCGTATCGTCTTCATTCCGAAGACAGGCCAAGATGAAAGGAGCTATTTGAGAGTCTGTTAGGTTAGTCGGTATTACACTGGAGCCATTCTGTGCTTTGATCCAATCGCGTATTTTCTTCACTTGTTCGCGTAAATTGTCATGTTTTTTGTAAACCTTCTCTACATCATAGCCTAGGTTTAATAGTTCTGACATTTTCTAGCCTGTAAAAAATGACGCCTTAATTATTTTTATTAACTGACAATATATACAGGATGATTTACAACTAGTGTAAAAAAATTAACAGTAGATCGAAGATGTTATTTTAAGCAAAAAACATTATGTGAACATGTGTCCGGACATTTTTTGTGAGGGAACTACAGCCTTCCAAAGATTTTCCTCAAAATGAGTTTTATTTAATATCTAGAGAACCTTTTGTGATAAAATTATGAAATTTGGTAGGTATTCTGTTTAGTAATAATAATGCCCGGTATTATAAAGAAATTGCATGCAAGCAATTTGTTTCCATGCAAATTTGCGATTTGCAAACGCTATCTACTAGGAGTCAAATTGACTTGATATTTTAAAGCTACAATCTGTGATTGGTTGTCATTTACATTTGACTCCTAGTAGATAGCGTTTGCAAATCGCAAATTTGCATGGAAACAAATTTTCTTGCATGCAATTTCTTTATAATACCGGGCATTAGAGTTATAGATTTCTCGTATTAAACAATTATTATTTAGGTCAGTGATGTATGGGGCCAGTGGGCCCATCGATTTTTATCTAGTATTTTTTGTTCTTTAATTTTTTTATAAAGTTGGGCACTTATTTAAGATTGTATGACAAAATACGCAAAAATATACTTATGCTTATTTATCATAGGATAAACCGTTTTCGTGTAATGCATTTTTTGAGGTATACTTATGTTAACTTTTTGTCTTAATTTTTATCATAGAACAAGAATATAAATTTATTATTTGTAATTTGAAGCATCCGTATTAAGTTAAATTTTGCATGCTTTCTTTTTCATCGATATTTCTCGAAAACGGTTTATCCTATGGCAAATAAGCAAAGTAGTTTTTGTGTACTTTGTGTCATATAACCTTAAATAAGTGCCCAACTTTATAAAAATATTAAAGAACAAAAAAAACTAGATAAAAATCGATGGGTCCACTGGCCCCATACATCCCTAGTCTAAATTATAACTAGTTAATATGAGAAATCGATAACACTTATTTGTATTAAACAGAATACCAAATTTCATAATTTTATCACAAAGGGTTCTCTAGATATTAAATAAAAATTAATTTTTAGTAAAATCTTTGGAGGCCTGTTAGTTCCCTCACGAAAAATTTCCGGACACATGTTTATTAGAAGTTTTTTGCTTAAAATATTTTTCTTAATATACTGTTTATGTTTGGCACGGCAGTAACGAATCACCTGTATAACTAATTATTTAAAACCAGTGCCTTTGTTTTCCAATAATATTTTCATTCGACATATTTAAATGCCATTAAAATTGATAATATTATGTTATCATATATAATTACTTTTTAATGTTCTATTTCATTAAATGTACAAATAACTTGAATACTAACCTATGTTTACATGCGGAAATAAAAACTAGTATCTTTTAAAGGTTTTTCTACAAGTTCTAAGGTTATGAATCAATTAGTTATCATTAATTCTTGCATTATTTAAATTTTATTTGAATTATACTTGTCAGCGAATAAAAATTGATGTTATTAAGAACTAATCTTTTATACTGAAATACTGGTTTCAAGACAGATCCATAAAAAGGGAAACTGGTGTAAATAAAGGGTCTTTTAATAAATTTTCACATTTTTTATCTTTTAATGAATTATTATTGAAATATTTAATAATTCCAAAGGGTTGATATTTAGTTTAAGACCCGAATTGATACGCTGCTATCATGACGGAGCGCATTTTTGCGGTGCACAAGTGCTTCAATGTTAATTTATTTGTGTCTATAAATTTCCTTTTTTGATTAGGTCGATTAATCAATTAAATATGTAAAAAATCGGTCTAAAAATTAATTTACGCAGTATTTGTTTGTACGATATTTCGAAGAAGATATAAACAAATCGATTTGAATTTTTAATTAATAACAGTTCATGTATTTACAGAAACAAACACGAACTAACAATATTTGTTGTACATAGAAGGCGTACGTGATGAATAAAAAAAAATCAACATTCATTAAAAACCTTTTAACTTTACATATATTACATTTATGTCATATTTTGTTGTTAAAGCTGAATAAAACATATTCATTTTTATCACGTACTTGCCTTACAAGTGTGGAATTATTTCTTATGTAAAAACAATAAGATGGTATATTATATATTATATGTTAATTTTATTACGAATATGATAAACTGTCGAAAGAGAATTTTAATAAAAATATTTATCTTACAGTAATTTGATTCTATGATAATAGTGCGTAAAAAACCGTAATAGAAATTGGTTCATTCCTACCCGGTATTATAAAGAATTTGCTTAAGTACAAAAGCAAATTAGCTTCCAGCTAACACTATCTGCTAGGTATTAAATATAAATGAAAACAACTCACAGATGTAGCCAATGAAATCGTATATATGATAAGCTTGACGGAAGCAGGATAAGTAGAAATCAGCGACTTAAAATAAGTGCTGCCAAGTGTACCTAATAAAATGTATAACATTTACATTATTATACATACTCGTATATTACCCACTGCTTTAAAATATCGAGCAGTTTCATAACAATATGACATCTAGTAGATAGCGTTAGCTAGAAGCTAATTTAATTTTTTTACTCCAGCAAATTCTTTATAATATTTTTCTACCCTTTTCCCCAAACTTTTTATCAATCGCGTAAAAGTGAAACCACGAAAATGGATTACTGTATAAGTATACTTTTTTGATTGTTTGCATTTTACGAAAAAATGATTTTCAAGCTTTAAAATACAATAAAAGGGCTTATATGATTTTTTCTATTGAATGAGAACTAAATAAAGTTTTTAAAAGTTTAATATTTTTCCGGTTTAGATAATTTTATTCAAGTACAAGTTAATTCTCATATCAAGTTTTTTATCCAGATAAATAAATATAGGTTATTTTTATTTTTAATAACTACAGCTGTTTTTTATATATTAATTTTTAAACTTATAGAACAAGTTATTCAAAATTTGGGTCGGCAACTGTGCAGCAATAAAACTGCTGTAAAAATATACCTAGTTTATAAAACAAGTATAGCAAAAAGTTGTTTCAAAGTAAAAGTGAATATTTATACTGTATTTTATTTTGAATATTTGAATTGAATTGGATCAAGCTTCATAATATCAGCTCAATGAAAAAAAAAGTTGTATATACAGAATGTCCAAGATAAGCGTGAAATGTACATGGATTTCCTAAACAGTAAGAGATATATAGATTTGGTTAAACGAGATGAATTATTTGTAAGGAAGGGGAGAGTATTACTACATAAAAAAATATTAATAATTCTTTGTGGTTTAGGAGGTAAACTTAAAAAATTGAAAATTCGGATTTTCTTTAAATGACTATAAAGTAAATATGTACTTTTTGTTTACGGTTTCTTAACGCAATTTTTGCGTAGAACTGACTGGTGTATTTATAATTTTTATATCACTTTTAGTTTCGAGTTACAAGCCCTAACTTTAGTTTTTCTTATGTTATAGTTGAGTATAGCATATTTGAACTATATGACACTATCTATTTTTTATGTATTGATTTATTTATTATTTATATTAAACAATATTAATTCATTTACCTACATAAATAACAGATAAAATAAATGTTAAGGTTGCATCTTTAAAACAGTTGTATTTTTAATTCAGTACTTTTATTATTTTTTATTATTACCTACATACTGAACAACCTTGAAAACTAGGGAAGAGCTAGAAAAAAAATCTTATTATGCTCGTAAACTACTAGACATGCATGTACAGTGTACATATATTACATTTATATGGATTTCTAGATAACGCGTTTACTTTAAATTCAAAAAATATACTTTTTATAATATATATTCGATCAACTTTTTGTTATGTATGTTTATGATTCATACAGTTTTACCAACCTTGTTAAAAATTAACCTGTTTTTAATTAAAGAGATTAACCTTTTAAATCAAGAATAAATTATTAATTGTTATTTTGGAAATTTTTAATTTACGAAAATAACGATTTGATTTAAAATTTGCTTTGTTTGTAAAAATATTTATACGTATTTTATTACGTTTATAATTGTCTTTCTGTAAATCAATTATTATTTTATTATTATACAAATGAACAGTTAATGATAATTGTTTTTTTTTTCTTTTTTATCGTTAATCGTTAAATATTAATTGTTATAACTAAATGCTGAATTTTACAGATGTTTTTATAGCTTAATTTACTAACTAATAAAATAAAATAGAGAAATTATAATAGAATATACATTTTCAAATATTTTTCTAACTTTCTATCTATTATATCTAATTTCTATTTTTCGATGAAAAAAAAGTTACAAAAAAATCAAAAAATATACACAATAAATTAATTATTATGTATAAAAAAATAATTAAAAATTTTAATTAATAAATAATAAGTTATACTTATTTATGTATGAAATACAAAAAAAATTACATCATGTGCATACGCATAATAAACCAACAGCTGATTGTTATTTTAAACTTTTTTTTTTAATTCTAAAATTAAAACTTTAACTGTCATAGCAGTATGTTTTTTTTTGTGTACACATTACATTTTTTTTTTAATATGAACGTTTTATCATTTAACTATTTGATACTTTTTAATTCAAAATTTGACACATTTCTTTTGTAAAAAAATTAACATAATTTTTTTTAATTAGTATAAATCGTAACTTTTTATTTTTATTTATTTTAAAAACACTAGCTTTCCACAAAGTTGTCAGAGTAATTAAATAAGATGACATAATTTTTTTTAAATATTTTGGCACCAACACAAATTTTTGTATATTTACTTATTTAATTAGTAAAATTCATTCAACGCTTTTATACACATAACCAAAAAAGTAAACATCAAAATTATCATATATAAATACCAAAATTAAATTAAATTTTCTTATATTTAAAACTAACACAATTAAATAAAGTAAATTCCAAATAAAACCATATTTACTTTAATTTTTTTTACCGTTTAATTCACACTTTTGACGGAATATTGGTTTGTTTATTATCCCCACACACTAGACAACAAAGGGAAGACACTAGCACGTGAATATACCTGTATCGGTGCTACAAAACAACTAATCATGCATCTAAACTGACACAAGAGTATGTTTCGCGGTCATCGTGTACATATTACTATAGTGCGGTCAGTTTTTATATGACCTACGTCAAATGCGTATGAAGCTAGAGACGCTTTAAGTGGAGTTCTGAAGGCGTGATGTGCTTTAGGAGGAGTTCTGAAGTCGTGACGTGCTTTAAGTGGAGTTCTGAACAAGCGACGCGCTTTAGGTGTAATTCTGCAAAAGCGACGAGAGTTCTGAAGCAGTGACGTGTTTTAGGTGGAGTTCTGAATGCGTGATGTGCTTTAGGTGAAGTTCTGAAGGTGTGAGGCGCTTTAGTTGTAATTCTGCAACAGCGACAAGAGAGTTCTGAAGGCGTGACGAGCTTAGGTGGAATTCTGAAGATGTGACGTGCGTTAGTTGGAATTTTGAAGGTGTGACGTACTTTAGGTGAAATTTTGAAGATGTGACGTGCTTTAGATGGAGTTCTGAAGGTGTGACGTGCTTGACTGGAGTCCTGAAGGCGTGACGTTCTTTAGGTAGAGTTCTGAAAGCGTGACATGCTTTTAGTACAGTTCTGAAGGCGTGACGTGCTTTAGGTGGAGTTCTGAAGGCGTGACGTGCTTTAAGTGGAGTTCTGAAAAGGGACGCGCTTTAGGTGTAATTCTGCAAAAGCGACGCGAGAGTTCTGAAGCAGTGACGTGTTTTAGGTGGAGTTCTGAATGTGTGACGTGCTTTAGGTGAAGTTCTGAAGGTGTGAGGCGCTTTAGTTGTAATTCTGCAAAAGCGACGAGAGAGTTCTGAAGGCGTGACGAGCTTAGGTGGAATTCTGAAGATGTGATGTGCTTAAAGTGTCGTTCTGAAGGTGTGACGTACTTTAGGCGAAATTTTGAAAGTGTGACGTGCTTTAGATGGAGTTGTGAAGGTGTGACGTGCTTAACTGGAGTCCTGAAGGCGTGACGTTCTTTAGGTAGAGTTCTGAAAGCGTGACATGCTTTTAGTAGAGTTTTGAAGGTGTGACGTGCTTTAGGTGGAGTTCTGAAGGCGTGACGTGCTTTAGGTGGAGTTCTGAAAGCATGACGTGCTTTAAGTGTAGGTTTGAAGTTGTGACGTGCTGTAGGTGGAGTTCTGAAGGCGTGATATGTTTTAAGTAGAGTTCTGAAGGTGTGAGGCGCTTTTTTAGGTAGTGTTCTGAAAAAGCGACGCGCTTAAGACGCAGTTCTAAAGGTGTGACGTACTTTAACCCTAGAGACGGCGCGCTATGAGCATTTTGCCACCTTCGATAAAAAACCGTCATTATTTTTTCAACTGTTCGCTCGTCAAGGTCAAGCTTCTCAGTAGCTGCCACCCATCTCTTCACCTACCTCTGTTATTAGTTTGAGCTTACTTAATGAACAGTGGTCTTCGGGACTAGAGGGTTATTACCACATTTGCTAACCAGTAACGGTCGGTCCTCTGATGATACAAAGTAGGTGATTTGATTCCTCAATGGTCTACTTTACTAAAAGAATATGCTGTAGATAGTGAAAACATTTAATTTTGTTTTATTTTTCCGTTTTTGTTGATTTTATGTAGGTGAAGCCAAATATGTTCCTAAAAAACGGCAATTCTATACCAAAGATGATTCAAAGCCAAAGTGAATTAAAACTTATTACAAATGAATTAATAAATATTACTATTTCCAATAGAATATGCTTTATTATGATTCTTTCATAAACTTTTATTTATATATTTTGTGGTACCTATTTGAAAAAAAAAATGCGTTTTCTGGAAAAGCTGGCAAAATGCTCACCACGCGCCTCTTAACGTTTTATGGAAATGCGCGCCGACTCTAGGGTTAAGTGAAGTTCTGAAGCTGTGAGCGCTTTATGTGGAGTTATGGAGGTATTTTAGATGGAGTTTTAAAAGTGCGAAAATGTTTTAGGCGAGTAATAAAAATTCTTATATTTTGTAAAAATAATTTATTATTTTATTAATTCATTATTTAGCATAATCGGGTTTTATTGTTTTTATTGCTTCCTCGCAATATCGAAGATACGAGAAGCTTCGTTATCGTTTTAAAACGAGAAAAAAAATTTGTTCTCCGATTTTAAAAATTTTACCGGATCTATCCGTTTCAGGTCAAGACAAACACTTTTTGTTCCGTGTCTGTCTGTCTGTGTGTGTGTCTGTATGTCTGTCCCCCAATCCTTGTCACACGCTTAACTCATGAACCACTGAACCGATATTGATGAAACTTGGTTGGTTGGGTCTGGTTTGAGGACGGTCCCATTTCAAAAGTATTAAAATCGTGTGTAAGGGGGAGGGGTGACATCTCAAAATATTTATTTTTTGATTTGAAGATATCTCAAGAAAGACACATGTTACGTGAAAAATTTATAGAACCTTTTTTGTAGAGCATTCAATTTTCTATAATATAGTTACCTATGTTTGTTGTAAAATATTCCTTTACAAAGATTTATCTCAATTTGCTTTAAGAAAATCGTCATTTGTTTTTTTAAAACTGCTATTTACTTTGACATATTAAATGTCACTTTGACGTTTTAAATGTCATTTTGACATTCGTATAGCAGAAAAATAATGATTTTGATTGAAATTGTCAAAAAATTCAAAATATACGACATAATAACAAGGCGCGTATTAAGAAAAATGTCAAATTAAATTTTTTTATTAAAATCGTATGAAAATTAAATGGTTAACCAATGACAGGCAGTTCATCTGAATATTTTATCGGTTTTTATTTAAATTGTTCAATAATTAACTACCTTTGATGAATTAACACGAGGAAGCACCGTGCATTTACAAGGCAGAGTATTTTAGTTTTATGATATTTTGTATTGAAAGAGTGACGTGGTTTTACTTACATAAAAAACACCTATAGAATATATTATAAATATAAGAACTGGTTTCAACTTCAACGTTACTTTACTTGCATATGATTTTTTATTAATAAGGTCATTGAGGATTGTTTTTTGTGATTAACTGTTGCAACAATAAAAAAAATCTTATGCATTTTTCTCGGTATTTGCATTTTAAAGTGTTTGTTTTATTTTCTGATATGTAAATTTTGAAATTCTTTGGAAGATAAATAAGATACATAATTAATTATTTTTAGTTTAGTCAAATATAACATATAAGGGTCATTCCATTCAATGTTAAGTGTATCAACTGGCTTTGTATTTTGAGGCTCCCATATACAATACTAGCGGAATCCCGCGGCTTCGCTCGCGTAAACTTTGAAACTAATTCGAACCCTCTATACGTGATAGGGGATGATTTTTATTCATTACCTTTAAAAAAACGTTAATATCTCGGATCTTCGTTAAAAATTGTAAAAACTAACCCCCTATCTACCCTCGCCATTAGGGACTGAATATAGAATTTTTTTATTGCAAAATTTTGCCCGACCCCACCATTATAACGTAAGCAGCTATGCAGATAAAAATATCAAAAACACAGATTCTGTCTACCCCCGCCATTAAGGGTTGAATGTCGAAATTTTTATTTTAATAGATTACTATTTTGCCCGAATTTACCTTGATAAGTAAAGCAGGTATGCAGATAAACATATCTAAATCCATCCTCGTCCCCGTCCCATTCTATTAGGGCTTGAATATCGAACTTTCATTTTTAATTGAATATTAATTTGTTAAACACTTTAGGGGTTAAATTTTGCGAAATGCTGAAATAATTGTTTCATTATTTATATTGTAGAGTATGTTCGATAAGATACAATTAAATGCGAACAAAAAAAAATATTTTTTTTATATAAACTTTGACATCCTGTTTTAACCCCGTAGGGGTTGAATTTCGAAAAATCCTTTCTTAGTGGGTGCTTACATCATAAAATGAAGGCACCTACGAAATTTCACGTTTCTAGGTCCAGGGATTTGGGCTGTACGTTGATATATGAGTGAGTGAGTGAGTGAGTGAGTGGTTAAGGACAAACTCTTTTATAGATATATATGTAGATTGAATCCAGGTGTTCATTCTTGGGGATAAAAATTTTTGAGAGAAAATTTGTTTTCTACGCTTTTTTTCACCTAGTTATTGAAGTTTTTAGTTAAAACTGTCGTTTTCACTTCATAATACTTCATATGCTTCTATAAATTAAAGAAATTTCGGTACCACCCTGAATTAAGTTGGGTGTGTGAGTAATTTTTGTTCACGATCACTCACGAACTGTATTTTATATGCACGCTCAGTGACGTTCGTGAAAAATTTTAGTATATTATGTTGTAAATTAAATTTTAAAATGTATTAAGTTAATATTTCAACAAAAATTGAAATTTAAACCATGAAAATGGGCTAAAATTTTTTGTGTTTTCGATTTCGTTAAAAGTTTGTTTATTTTATAGAAAATGACGTGAAAAGTTTAAATTTTCAAACCGCAGGTTTGTATCTCATAACGTTCACAAGATATGGCATTTTAAAGTTCCAGTTTTTTTTTTTCAAATTTTTTGAGAAAAATTGCCGTAACTTTTGAACGTGTAGTCGGATTTGATTTTTGTTGGCAGATTTAGAATCAGCGTTTCAAAATCTATATAATGACATGTGTAATACTTGGAAGTTCGACAAAAAAATGTTTGTGAAAAATCGAAAAAAATGTCGATTTTTGACAAAAATTTTATGTCGAATTTCAAAGCATTTTACATGTTTGGAAATTTCAACTTTTCACATCATTTTCTATAAAATAAACATACTTTTTTGTATGTTTTGTCAAATTTCATGGTACAAACCCCATTTTTTCATGGAAATATCAACTAAAAACATTTTAAAATTAAATTTGAATATATAATATTAAATTATGACACGAGTAACGCGCCAATGAAATTTTGTTTTCTTATTTGAGATAGAACGGCCCAATATTATTGAAATAAATAATTGAAAAATATACATATTATTTATTTTTCGTGAATAATATTTCATAAATTTTTCCAGATATTTCGGTAAATAATTGATATAGAAGAAAAAAATATTATGTCTATAGTCCAGTCATTTGGTAGTTTTACCTGGAAAGTTTTCAGGTAACCTCTTTATTTCGAACCAAATGACTGTACTACTAAGAAAACTAATAATTTTTTAAAACAATAATCTTCATTAGAAATAATATTTACATTAACGTTTTTTTATTTGTGCTTTATTGGTCAAATTTATGTGTAAATAATTATATTATTGTATATTTTATTACCTACTTCATAATTTTATATTAGAAAATAATCTGCCGTGTGCCACAGGACTTTCTTATACATAATAATGACAGTGAACAGTGTACGTGATAAAATTATAGATAATAATATTACCTACAATTTTCAACTTGGCCATTTTTCTCTAATTTGCACTGTTTCAGTGTAATTCGAAAAATTCAAAACGATGACCACTGCAAAATAAATGAAATAGAGTATACAGTGTTTATTCTCAGTATTACGTATAAGAAAGACCCATGGTACCTATGGCAAACACGTACAGTCTCTGTAATACGTATAAGAAAGTCCCATGACACTCATGGCAGATATTTCTTCTCTATTATGAACCATTTGAAATGTACTTAAAAACAAATACTTGGTAAAAAAAAAAAAAAATTAAATTTGTTTTTTCGAAAAAAATTAATAGAACATAAATTATAGATAATAATATTACCTACAATTTTCAACTTGGCCATTTTTCTCTAATTCGCACTGTTTCAGTGTAATTCGAGGTTTTCTTCCCAGGCAAAAATCAATCTTAAGTATAAAATTCCACCTTTCTACGATTTGTCGTATTTGAGTTACAGCGTCTACAGACAGACCGACAGACAGACCGACCGACAGACAGACAGACACACAGACATCATGGCGAAAATAGTCAGAATGGATTCAGCGAAGGTCAAAATTGATAATTCCATCAAAAACCGGATTTCGAAAAAAATCGCGTTTACTATACTTACTTATACTATATGTATATTTCATATACATTGGTATAAGAAAGTAAAAATACTCTTACTCCCAAACGACTAATGACGGAAGGCTAAAATTATATATTTGAGATAAACTTTCATCTGGGAAGACAACCACCTTATTTTTATAACAATCACTAAACCGGAAACGGATGTTTACTCTTGTAATTTTTTAAATTTTTTTAAATAAGACAAAAATGTTTTGGATAAAAATGTCGAGTATGTTATTATCTATGATTTATTCCCCATACATTTTTTTCCAACACTTATGATTTAGCCAAAAATATTTTTTTTAAAATCATTATTTAGAATAATCTATACTGGTTGCTGGGTGCTTTGACCGTACGGATCACGACTCATACCGTCATGTCGCACGATGACCACTGCAAACTAAATGAAATAGAGTATACAGTGTTTATTCTCAGTATTACGTATAAGAAAGACCCATGGTACCTATGGCAAACACGTACAGTCTCTGTAATACGTATAAGAAAGTCCCATGACACTCATGGCAGATATTTCTTCTCTATTATGAACCATTTGAAATGTACTTAAAAACAAATACTTGGTAAAAAAAAAAAAATTAAATTTGTTTTTTCGAAAAAAATTAATAGAACATAAATTATAGATAATAATATTACCTACAATTTTCAACTTGGCCATTTTTCTCTAATTCGCACTGTTTCAGTGTAATTCGAAAAATTCAAAAATCGATATAGGTAAACATCCGTTTCCGGTTGAATGATCGTTTTCAAAAATAGGAGGTTTTCTTCCCAGGCAAAAATCAATCTTAAGTATAAAATTCCACCTTTCTACGATTTGTCGTATTTGAGTTACAGCGTCTACAGACAGACCGACAGACAGACAGACACACAGACATCATGGCGAAAATAGTCAGAATGGATTCAGGGAAGGTCAAAATTGATAATTCCATCAAAAACCGGATTTCGAAAAAAATCGCGTTTACTATACTTACTTATACTATATGTATATTTCATATACATTGGTATAAGAAAGTAATAAAAATACTCTTACTCCCAAACGACTAATGACGGAAGGCTAAAATTATATATTTGAGATAAACTTTCATCTGGGAAGACAACCACCTTATTTTTATAACAATCACTAAACCGGAAACGGATGTTTACTCTTGTAATTTTTTAAATTTTTTTAAATAAGACAAAAATGTTTTGGATAAAAATGTCGAGTATGTTATTATCTATGATTTATTCCCCATACATTTTTTTCCAACACTTATGATTTAGCCAAAAATATTTTTTTTAAAATCATTATTTAGAATAATCTATACTGGTTGCTGGGTGCTTTGACCGTACGGATCACGACTCATACCGTCATGTCACACGATGACCACTGCAAACTAAATGAAATAGAGTATACAGTGTTTATTCTCTGTATTACGTATAAGAAAGACCCATGGTACCTATGGCAAACACGTACAGTCTCTGTAATACGTATAAGAAAGTCCCATGACACTCATGGCAGATATTTCTTCTCTATTATGAACCATTTGAAATGTACTTAAAAACAAATACTTGGTAAAAAAAAAAAAATTAAATTTGTTTTTTCGAAAAAAATTAATAGAACATAAATTATAGATAATAATATTACCTACAATTTTCAACTTGGCCATTTTTCTCTAATTCGCACTGTTTCAGTGTAATTCGAAAAATTCAAAAATCGATATAGGTAAACATCCGTTTCCGGTTGAATGATCGTTTTCAAAAATAGGAGGTTTTCTTCCCAGGCAAAAATCAATCTTAAGTATAAAATTCCACCTTTCTACGATTTGTCGTATTTGAGTTACAGCGTCTACAGACAGACCGACAGACAGACAGACACACAGACATCATGGCGAAAATAGTCAGAATGGATTCAGGGAAGGTCAAAATTGATAATTCCATCAAAAACCGGATTTCGAAAAAAATCGCGTTTACTATACTTACTTATACTATATGTATATTTCATATACATTGGTATAAGAAAGTAAAAAAACAATAAAAATGAAAAAAGTTGTAAACAAAAATATTATTGTATATTCTATTACTTCATCATTTTATTACAGAAAAAAAGGAACCGATATAGAACCCATCCTTTATCATTTAAAAAATATCTTATTATTATTATTATTATTATTATTACATATATTCAACTTGCGCTATATTACTTATATTAATCAAAATCAATATAATATATTCGTTTTTCTAAACTATCTGATCTAATAATATGTATAAGTATACTTCTAAAACCAGTTTTTATAATTGGTACAATAACGGAATCATTCGTTTAATATGTTTGTATTAATTGCAGTTGATTTTTCTATTTGCTTGATTTAAATAAAATATAAAATCACACAAATAATAGATAGTTGAATATGAAAAAAAAACACATTGAAGAAAATAATACATTCCGTTGCCGCTAACTCCATCTGTGTTTGTTTATACGAACTTCGATGTAGAAATCTGCCATGTACATGTTAATAAATCCATCCTTGACGATTAATTAGTAGATTGTTGACCGAAAGTTCGAAAGTAAAGGTAGCTATAGATTTTTTAGTTCCTTGTATTGAATGAAAGGTAAAGCGATACATGTAGAATGTAGGTATATTCTTTTTGCAAATTCTGAAGATCATATATCGTAAGGAGCTAACAACACCGCATAAGTCAAAAATTAGAAGTTTTTACATTTTAATGCCATTGGATAGAGCTACTCATTGCGCGTCGATCTACCAATTACATTATAGACGTTTCGGACAATAAGAGACCAGAATTCAATAAATAGTGAGAGCGTGCAAGTCGATAGCCTATATAAAACATACACGGTTTTTTCGCTCTCCTGTAAAGTTGGTCAAAACGACTTGAGCGGTGTTGTAAGTGTAAGCTAAGGGACGATATGCATTTTTAATAAAGATTAATAAATGACGATTTTGCTTAAGAATAAACTGCTGTGACCAGTGGTGAACTAACGTGGGGGGGGGGGGCTATGGGACCAAGAAGCCCAGCAGTGATGTTACTAATGGGAGGCAGCTAATAGTATCCTTACTTGTAAACACTATATCCTCGCTAAAAAAAATCTGACTATGCCAATGGCTGTGGCCACCACATGACTACTTTATACATTATTCTATATAGGAACATATAGGTAATGAAAACGGTTCTTTATACTAAAAAAGTATTTAGAAGATTTATTATTTATTTACATTTTTCTAACCTTATACAAAAAATATGCATTTTTTATGAATAAAATTAATAATTGCAAAGCGCATTAGAAAGTAAAGATTTCAATCTATCTGAATATTTTTAACTAACTTATTTTTGTAGCGACCCTCCAGGCTAGAATTTTTGGCGGATACCTTTCCGCTGAGAAATCTAAGAAGTCTGTTGGCTCGCCACGCCGGGCTCCATTTAGGCCCGAGCTCCTTTTGTGGGGGCCATCAGGGCCGGATTTAGAAATTTGCCGCCCCTAGGCAGTTGCGAAAATTGCCGCCCCTATCATTGAATAAAAATTAAAAAAGTGACGATTTTTTATTCCAATGACCTTTTTTTAGGTTCTCAAGTCTAAATTTTCTCAATCAAAATTTTAAGACCTTTTACCATAACTTATTTTCACGCTCAAATCTGCCGCCCCTATAACTTTGAAATATTAAACTTTGATATATTAAAATAGGGATCTACCTACATCCTTACATACATATACATTATACATATATTATAAAACGCAATGTCTGTCTGTCTGTTTATCCGTTAATGCGTTTATCACTCGAGAACCACTTATCCGATTTACATGTGTTTTTTTGATTCAGAAATATGTTCTTATTTAGTATATATTTTGTTATGTTAGGTAACATAAGGAATAAGCAGTGACGATAATAGTATATCAAATCGGAAAAAAATTTACTGACAGCGCGCTCTTTGCAATACGCTGGCTATTACGTCTAAGATCCCCCATAGATCTACAATATAATTGTGCAATGTTATTATTGCACAATTTGATTGAAACATACCTTACGCCTACACGTTCAATTATATTGAATCTTGAACTATTCGCGTCAATATTTTCGTGGGAGCAACATGTGTGATGATCATGATTCGGCTGCAGCTATGCTGTTGATTTTGCTAGCGAAACGTAAAAAAAACGAATATGGGTCAAAGAATAGTTGAAAAGTAGACCAGTGTACACTCACGAACATCTCAACTTAATCTCAACTCTCCGAACAGTATACTAAAAAAGATTGTACAATAAACCCTACAGACGACACAATAAAAAAATATGGAGCAATCAAATTTTAACTCACTAAAATTTTTGTAAACTCATGATTCCTAAACGGTCAATAATATTGGGCAATCCATAATATTATACAATAAAATTGGTCGTCTATGGGGCGCCTAATACAATAGATAATGTATATTACCTATAAGTAGATAAAATAATATACATATACCTATGTAATTTATTATTGACTATCTTAAATTACAAAAGTAGAAGCAAATTCCTTATTCCCCCCAATTGTGGTTGTTACTATAAAAATTACCAATACAATTATTAAGGTCTATTTCACACATATACGGTTCCATTCGGTTCGGTTCGTTTTCGGTCGCTGGCGACAAGTGTGAAACAGTGTTTCAGTTTGTATTCGGTACCTAATAGATACCGTAGCGTAGAGCACCGAATACTCCCTCGACACGAACAGTATTCATCAGGTTTCTATTAGTGTACAAGGAACAGAAAGCAATCAACGCGTTCATACACACTCGGTTTAGTTTCAGTTTTAACCTGATAGCGAGTGTTATTTTTTTATGTTTTGTCGCGGTTTTTCTCATAAAATGAGCGGTTTTCCAGATGTTGATGTGGATCGTCTTCATGCTCTTTAGCTTCGGGAAAATAGTGTAGAATGCTCCAAATTCCTGCTGTAAAGTGATGAGAGGGTGCTCCCAATGAATTCTAGTATTCCTCCTTCGTTTTTTAATTTTTTTATAGAGAAACAACATGGCAACAACTTGCTTTCTCTCCATGATAACTACTGAGTATACGGAAAAAAATAAAACCTAATATGAACCGTATGAGACCGTGTATGTGTGAAAGGGTTCGATTCGTTTTCGGTTGCAACCAAAAACGAACCGAACCGAACCGAACCGAATGGAACCGCGTATGTGTGAAACAAGGTTAAGAAATGTGCTTTCAAAAAATTAATCCAATCATTGTAATTTGTCTATTTTCATCTTTAATATATTTAAGTTAATATAATTAATAAATCTTAACACTATTAGAATAATTAGAGCATACAATGTGACACAGTGAAAGGTGTAAATCAAAATAAATTTACTTTTATTCTTTTCCGTACAATTTACTTCATCATAATACTTTTACTCATGATGAAGAAATCTATCTAACGATAAATTTTCAACAATTTTACACCATATTAGAAAAGTATTATTTCTAATTGAAATAAGTAATGTAACAATGTATGTATATGGTATTGCACAAATAAGTGAATGATTTAATTTAATAAACCGGTATGAATGTAGGTACGAATATGTAAGTTGAGTGCGTAGCAATAAGAATATATTGCAATTTGTTATATAAAACGCACAACGATATGTTACAAGGTTTCTTCATGTTATTAAAATTACATGTTATGTAGTATACGATGTAGAAATATAAAGGGTTTTATTTAATTTGTGAACAGTTTCGAAATTATTCCGCGTGCCAAGAAGATTCACAAATGATCTAAATTTCTAAATCATATAACAGATTTTTTTTCAATTGTCAATACTGAATTAGAAAAAATACTTTTATCCTGGTCCCTACATCTTATCAAGTTCTCTCGGGGCATGATTTTTAGTAGGTCCCTCCTGCTAAGAAATCTAATGTCCGGTATTATACACCGAAAAAAACAAAACAAAACATCGTGTCTTTAAAATACTTCGTATTTAAAAATGTATTGGGTTTATTGCTTTTTGGTCATAAAAACACCGTGTTTCTGTTTTGTTTTCTCGGTGTAAATGCCGCATTACAAAGGATCTATCAAAATTTGCTAGCTTTCAAGCACTCTCAAATGAGGTATTATTTTTTTGATAGTATCTATGGATTTGCTATGGAATTTAGAGCAGTGTGACTCAGACCGTACAAAATAATTTTCATATCACCACTGTTTTAATACCCTTTGCAGTGGCGTATATAGCTTTTTGAGGGGGGGGGGGTATGAAAAGTATATAAAGTTATATTTTTAATTATGAAAATCATCTTTTATGTGCAAAAATTGGTTATATTCTTCACTTATGTCCGGTATTATAAACGACCTAGCAAATTTGCAAGCTTGCAAACACTCTCAAATGGAGTATCAAACTTATATGACAGTTCTCTTGAAGTTTTAGACTGATAGTTTCATGCATAAGAAGTAAAAAAAGGTATGTAAAGTATATTTACTAAAGTGTATTTACTAACCTTGCGTAAAAAACGGTAAAAACCAACTTACTGAGAACTGTCATATAAGTTTGATATCTCATTTGAGAGTGCTTGCTAGCTAGCAAATAAAGGACCTAGTCCTTTATAATACTGGACATTAGATGTATTCGTTATTGAAAAAAAACTCGTATATCATAGTCATCTTATAATTTTTGTAGACTCAAGGGGGGGGGATGATCCCCTTACCCCCCCCTTTCCATGCCACTGACCTTTTGTGTTTACATACAACACGTGCGCGAAACTTGTCAAAGGCTTCATGAAACTCCAAGAGAACTGTCATATAAGCTTGATACCACATTTGAGAGTGCTTATTAGTTAGCAAATTTGCTGATACAGGACATAAGACATTTTTTACCATATTAGTTAAATTAAAGAATTTATATTGACAAATTCAGGTTATAAGGATTGACCCATACCCCCCCCCCCCCCTTTATTTATAATTAAAATCTTTCTCAATACCACGCGATTTACGCACATAAAAAAATCTTAATTAATAAACATATCATTTATAATGAAACAATTTTTATAAAATCTACCATTCTATGTTTTCGGGTCATATTTTAATAGACATATTAATTGGTAGATGAGCAATTTCAGAGTCAAGAATCATGGTCGGCTTTCTATTCGAACGTACAATAATAATCGTCTATACATTCCGGTTTAATAAAGTGATGTTTATATTATATAAAACAAATGAAATCTACCGCATATTGTTGTCTACGACCGACGTAACAATTTGCTATTATTTGTAAGGTCACGGTTATCTAAATTATTGATCTAGATTTCTTCACGGTATTATTTTTGGGCTAAAAATCTTGAATCTTGGTATTTTTATTATTCTGTGTCAATGTTTTACGTAATAAAAATAAGGTTGAGTGTGTTATTACAGAAATTATTTATGTTTATTGCTTCCTCGCAATATCGAAGGTACGAGAAGCTTTGTTATCGTTTTAAAACGAGAAAAAAAATTTGTTCTCTGATTTTAAAAATTTTACCGGATCTATCCGTTTTAGGTCAAGACAAACACTTTTTGTTCCGTGTATGTCTGTGTGTGTGTCTGTCTGTTCCCCAATCCATGTCACACGCATAACTCATGAACCACTGAACTGATATTAATGAAACTTGGTTGGTTAGTTGGGTCTGGTTTGAGGACAGTCCCATTTCAAAAGTATTAAAATCGTGTGGAAAGGGGAGGGGTGACATCCCAAAATATTTATTTTTTGATTTGAAGATATCTCAAGAAAGACACATATTACGAGAAAATTTTATAGAACCTTTTTTGTAGAGCATTCAATTTCCTATAATATAGGTTACCTATGTTTGTTGTAAAATATTCCCTTACAAAGATTTATCTCAATTTGCTTTAAGAAAATCGTCATTTGTTTTTTAAAATTGCAATTTACTTTGACATATTAAATGTCATTTTGACGTTTTAAATGTCATTTTGACATTTGTATAGCAGAAAAATAATGATTTTGATTGAAACTGTCAAAAAATAAAAAATATACGACATAATAACGAGGATCGTATAAAGAAAAATGTTAAATTAATATTTTTTATTAAAATTGTATGAACATTAAATGGTTAACCAATGACAGACAGTTAATCTAAATACTTTATCGGTTTTCATTTAAATTGTTCAATAATTAATTAACTACCTTTGATGAATTTAGCACGAGGAAGCACTGTGCATTTACTTGGCAGATGTTTTTTTTGACGATATCTTTGTTCACATTTCAGGGTTTTAAATTTTATACTTTTATTTATTTATTTTTTTGCAAAATTTGTGCTATTTTTTAATTCCCCGATAAACTACACAAAAATCGCACAATATTTCTCTATTTCTAACATTTAGCGAATCGAGTCGATTCAGGCTATAATTATTATAAAAAGATTTGTTGTCGATTTTAAATTTTATATATTTTTAAGGGCCTACTGTGAAACTCTGGGATCCAAAATTTGTATATTCGCCATTGGTACAAAGTACAGAGTGCAAATAATGCAATGCATTATAAAAGAAAGCATACGAAATTTCGTTTTTTATCAATTTCTTGTAACTTATAATTTTTGACGCGTTTTTTTTTTTATTGAATAGTTCCAAAATAGTAATATCAATTAATTATATACGAAATATGTTTTACTTCCTTCTATTTTAAAATTCGCAAAACTTTCGATTTATCAGTCAAGTGATTTTTACATGAACAAATATTTATTAACACATCGACTGCGTAATATTTATCAATATCTATCGACAAGTTATTAAAAATATTATACGAAATAAACCAACTTACAGTGCAGGTGTGAGACATGCATTAGCTAAGATGCACTCCAAGGTTTTTAATACTTGAAACTGTAATGTGTCAATGTGTCCAAATGCATCTACCTTCTATCGAGTCACATTATCAGCCATATTCACACTGTACAAATAGATATGTAGTGGCCAGAACAAGATTTTCTAGTTTAGATCAACATCTAAGTTAAATTTGACTAGCTGTGCCCGCAGCTTCGCTTGCATAGACTACAGAATTATTGTTTAGGATTTTTGAAAAAATGTAATTGAAAAAATAGAAATCTTTTTATTTTACACAATTCTTTACTGCATTATATTGTTCATTTCTTTAACAGTTTAGGCAGTGCATTGCAGAACTTTTTTCTGACTTGATTTACTATAACAGGGTGACCAGTATTTCTCTGGAACAAATTTCCCTGACTTTTCCCGATTTTCCAGGAGAATTTTTACGTTTTTCCCTGTTTTTTATTTAAAATTTAGATAAAAAACCTAAAAAAAGGTATAAAAGGTGTATAATAATAGATAACTGTTTAAATATTTGCGAGAATTTGTGTAGTTTTTGCATTTTTCCCTGACTTCCGACCATATTCCCTGACTTTTCCCTGACATTTCCCTGTATAGCAAAATTCCCTGACTTTTCCTGGTTTTCCAGAAACTGGCCAGCCTGTATAATCGTCACTGCTTATTCCTTATGTTACCTTACGTAACAAAATATATACTAAAACCTGGGCAAAGAACATAAAATATCTATAAATTATAAAGAAACACGAAAATCGGATAAGTAGTAGACTTACGGACAGACAGACGTTTTGATACTAATATACTTCAAATAACAAAAATACTTGATATTCAAAATATTGTAGATAATCTTGTCGTATGCGGTCTACCGGAATTTTTATGTAAAAAATCAAAAATAATTCCCAGCTTCGCCACCATAAATTGGGTGATGTAATATAACATATAAAAAATAGTAGACCGCATATGATAAGAATATTAACACGATAATAAACCAATGTGTGCTACTGGCTTTACGATGAATCTCATTACACATATCCTACATAAAGAGTAGACTGAGATAGTGAACTACGAATTATTATGTAACAACAAACTTTCACTAAATAACATCGGCCGGCTTTCCGTTCAAATGTGTTCAGCTAAAACTTTGGGGGCAGACGCACAGAACCTGACTGAAGATAGTATTATATTAGCCAACTAAATATTTGATTTTTTTGTTATTTCGATTTACTTAAATAAAAATAAGATTTGTGGTTATACATAATATATTAATTAAAATACGTATAAAATCATTTCAATATAGGAATCTAAAGGGTGAGAAAGTAAGAAAAAAGACGGATCTAAATATCAATTCAAAAATATAATTAATAATTAGATATTAATTAATTGCAGCTTAAACTCAACATGAAGTTAGTTCCATATTTTTAATGTTTCCCAAATATTTTAGTTGAGAAACATACAATAATAAAATTCCTTCTAGGATTTGCAACAAGTCCACAAAAAATAAAACCTGGTATGCATTTTTGCACATTAATGTACACTGAACCTAGAAATCCGGTTCTGCATCATGCTACAATAAAAAAAAACACTCACACGACACAATGGATCACCTGTACCTGTACTCTGTACGCTTCTTAGCGCCCCCTCCACCTTGTAATTGCACTAAAAAAATATGAAATTTATCGGCGTGGTAGGATTTCGTCCCTCGGCGTTTATTCACATACACTATTCGACCCTTTCGTGTATCGGCCACGCACGCGTTTGTAACAATCGATTTTTAAATTGTTGACGTTTCATTCATAGACTGCAAGTATTTGTTGCAGGAGTACCAACAATTAAATTTAAAATTCCCATTGTCGACGTTTATTATTACGGTAGTACCAACACAAATTTAATTGTTGACGATTTAGTAGCAACAATTAAATTTATAAAATATTGTTAAGTTTTTGTGATTTGTTTTTTAATTGTTAAGTGTTTTGTGTCATTTTTAAAATGAATGATTTAGCCATTTCTCAACCGTTTATTAACGGATTGAATAATTTTCCAGAAAAAAGGAAAAAGGAAGTAGCTGAGCTTAGAAAATGGTATGTTTTACAACAATTATTTGTTATTTGTATAAGGAATCTAGCCTTTAAATTTAAATATTGTTTTTGTTTTCTGTCTTCATTATAATTATTCATATCAGGTAGATAACGACAATCATCATTTCTTTTATGTATTTATATTTTAATTCTAAGAACCTTGGCTTCATCTACATAAATAATAATTGCAGTGTTTCATTACTAAATAAAATTTTTAATTGAAAAAAGTTGATAGCTATATTTTTCGCGTTTTTGTTAAAATTTTACAAGATTTAAATATCATATTTTTGATAAATTGTGTTTTTATTTATTATCCAGTAAATATCTTAAAAAATAATATATTAATTACTTGACTAAAAATTTATCTTACTAATGAACACACAATTGTTATTGTTATTAACAATTACAAATTTTGTCATTATAAAGAATTTTAATTAATTTGTTTACCTACTTATAATTAGTAGCTGATTGCATTATCACAAGAAAGTCGTATTATTAATAAAATTATAAAAATATTATATTTCTTAACGTTTTAATAATATCTGTTAATTATTATGAATAAGTTTTATAAAAAAAATGTCACTACATAATTCAAATCTTAAAAACATAAATAATTTTAAATATAGAAATCTGTTGCTAATTATTGTATGATACAATCTCATCTAAACAAAATAAAAAATTATATATATGAAATACCTTATGAAACTTAAAATGCCCAATGTTACAACATTTATATTTAAATTACCTATGTTAAGAAACTTGAGGATTGGTGTATTTAGGTGTAATGCTCTATTTACAAAGTGGTTAAGACAAGTTACATTTTAAAAAGTTTCCAAATGATATTATGATTTATAGATAAGCTGGGATTTATATTTTATCCTAAATCAGGTTTTGTTACTTTTATATTATATGTATCTTATCGCGAGTTTCTGGGCCCCCTTGTGATACGAAACTGAAGATATTTTTTTGACGACGACTAAAAAAAAGAAGCTATCTGTTTCGATGCACCGGGTCCCAAAGCTATAACTCTGCCCCCCCCCCCCCCCCGCTGTCTTTGTGGGAGCCATGTCAGCCATGATGATACTAGACCGAAATATCCTTTTTTTAAAGTTCATATAGTCCAGTCAAATTTGACAAAACCGGGTATGTAAATGAAAATTCTCACACAGGTAAAAAAACTGAATTGGACCAAGAACCCCTTGTTTTATATACAACAAAAACAATATTTTCTTAATATAATGCGGTGTTTACACCGAAAAACAAAACAGAAACACAGTGTTTGTTTGACAAAAAGGAATAAACCCTATACATTTTTAAATACGAAGTAATTTAAAGACACGATGTTTCTGTTTTGTTTTTTCGGTGTAAACACCACATAAGAATACACTCTTAGTCTAAATTATAGACTTAACTATATTATTGTTACTTTTTAAAGCAATAATATTGTTGGACAAAAACAATAATATTGTTGGGTAAAGAGTATATTCAGAAAAAAATGTTTTCGGTATATACATAAAACGAAGATTTCTTGTCCCAGTTAACCTTTTTACCTGTTCAGCTAGCTAATTTTTGATAAAAAACTTTATAATGTTGTTTTATCTACGACTTATATCTCTCAGAGGGAATAATGAAAAAAGAACTTTTCTGATTGGTGCATCAGAGGGAATAATGGTCATTATTCCCTCTAAATGCACCAATCACAAAATTTCTCAAATTAAATAATACCATGGAAACAAAATACACAAATTCTAAAGTCTAAAAAATTTATTTGCGACTGTCAAATAAAACACCTAGTGTTTGTGTATTTGTATTGAGATGGATAAAAATGAAGAGTCTATTACTTGTACACCTCCCGAAATTGTACTACAAGCTGCAGCTACTGGAAAAATCAAAATGCATAATTTATAATAACAGAGTTTGTATTTTGTTTCCATGGTATTATTTAATTTTTATTAATTTGAGATTAGAACAAAAATTTTTGTATTGAAGCTTGCATTCCTTGTATTCAGTTGTGTTTATGAAAGTAAATAAAATAGTCGTAGATAAAGTACAGTATACTACTCGCAATAATGGCTATTATAACCTCGGAATTTTTTATTCCTCGGTAATAATAGCTATCATTATTGACTCGTGGTATAATATACTATTAAATAGTAACATGTAAGAAATCCTGATCGATATCTATAAATATTTATATTCTTGGATATAAATTATGAAAATAAAAATTTAATATGACAAACATGAAATATATTTTGGAACCCCCAAAAGAGTTGGTGAATGCAACCGCTATAACCCTTATAAAGGTCCTCCCCTGTCAACAAAATATGTATTTCTGATTATTTAGTATGCATCCAATTCTGAATATTAAAAAAATGGAAATTTACTACCCTAGGTATCGTCCACATTATTTTTTTATATTAAAAATAGTTCACATTTAAATTGTACTGCATAATTTTTATAAATTCTCACCAGGGCCCATATTCTCGAGCTCACTCGAGAATATGACGATTCGAGTTTTTCATTCGAGATTTTAAAGAGCAGTCGAGATTTTTCATTCGACATTTCTATGGAAAGAAGTCGCATCGAGATTCGAGATACGGTATAATTTACACAATCGAGATTCTAGAAAATAACTTCGTGACTTTTAATTTTAGTTTAGTAATCTCGAATGAGAAAAAGTCGCACGAACTCAGGAATAGGGGCCCAGGGCCGACAGAACAGATAAATTTCGAGTGTCGGCTAAAAAAGTAAATAGATAAGGGGTGGTTTCTTCTTTCTCTTAAATATAGTTTTTTGAACTTTCAAATTAGCTTTTTATTAATAAAATCTGACTCAATTATTTCGAAGTACATTAGATTAGGCGAAAACAGCCACTTTTCCAATTTCTGATGAGTAATTCGCAGTGTCTACACTGTAAAACCTACTAAGCATTTTTAGTAAAATTTATGTAATAAAATTACAAAACTTGTATAGTAAAATTATTAACCAAATTTTCTATTACCGCTTAGTGAATTCCATAAAATGTTTTGTAATTTTCCCCAAATTGAGTTTAATCAATCCGTGTAGTAAATTTACTAAACTGATTTGTTTTATTACTAAATGGTTTTGCGTAAAAACTTCCCATACAGTTTTAGTAAAATTACCAAAGAAATTTTTAACAGTG
Organism: Sialis lutaria; assembly: GCA_949319165.1. Lineage (NCBI taxonomy): Eukaryota > Metazoa > Arthropoda > Insecta > Megaloptera > Sialidae > Sialis > Sialis lutaria. The sequence goes on from OX439244.1 coordinate 5,813,453, forward strand.
TAGTACAACATACCGAAGACTAGAATGATGCCAGTCCTGATTCTCACATATTATTATACCTACCATTAAAAACATTTCTAATTTGTATGTACATATGTAAAGTGTATACAATGTACATAGGTACATAAATAGAATGTAATGTATATGCTTTTATAAATAATTAGGTACAAAGTTGATATAAAAAGAGTAATGTCCTTCATACAGTACTTATGTTTACTTTACCTCTTAGCAACATATTTTATACGCTCATTTTCATATTCTTCAAGTGTTTTCAATCATGTAACATAATAGATATTTGACGTTCTGTTGACTTAAGGAAGCCTTCGAATTTATTAAATGTCAATATTTTTTATAAAGTTTATATTGATAGAAAATAATACGACTATAAAATACACCTAAGGTTAGACCGTTAATAAACAGGCCCAGGAGGCCCTAAAAGTAAAATAAAAGTTTTTAAAATATTAGGCAAAAAACTTGTTCAATTTTTCATAATGAGGGGGGGGGGGGGTAAACATTCCGCCCTAGGTCACAACCTTCCTTAGTTAGCCATTGTATACATACATATTACATGTATGTATAATAATAATGTTCCGGAAGGAAATGCAAGTATGGTGATGGGTCGAAAAATCGCGTTTAAGATAATTAAGGTCACATTCTAATTGACTACCTTCAAAACATAAAGAAAGGTTCATTTCCGCATGCATGTGTACGTGAGTCTGTCTGTAGGTACCCGGGAAAAAATGTAAATAGATCTGCAGAGATCTCGACACATCTGCATTTTGAGACATTATATTTTTCGCTAGTTTTTTATCTGTCGAGGCTTGCAAAGATCTACAACGGTCTACAAAGATCTAAAATGATCTACAAAGATCTACAAAAATCTCTGAAGATCATTGTAATGTTGAAAAATAATGAATTTTCAAAGTTTACAGATCTTTGTAAATCGTTTTAGATCTTTGTAAGTCATTGTAGATCTTTGTAAGTCATTGTAGATCTTTGTAAGTCATTGTAGATCTTTGTAAGTCATTGTAGATCTTTTTAAGTCTCCACAGATAAAAAACTAGTGAAAAAATGATGTAGTCCCAAAATTCAGATCTTTCGAGATCTGAATAGATCTCTGCAGATCTACAATTTTTTCCCCAGTATAGAATTTTCTTTCGTTTATAATAACTTCTGTAAAAAAGCTCCGGTTTGATTTATTTTTGTAAAAGTAAGGATTCAAAAAAAGATTTTTCTAGCAAATTCAACTGATTTTTTTTAATAATAAAAAAAAAATAAAGACCGATATTTTTTAATTGTAAGCTTCAAATATAGAAACAAAAATATGTATTTCATAAATAAATATTTCGTAGTATTGTATGCAATATTATAATTTCCATAATTTTACTGAACCGATTTCTTAGAAACATTGCACCAACGTTTTTGTTTTATATTTTGCAATAAACAATAAAAAATTCACTTTCTAAAATATAGAACATAACATATGAACATGGAATTAAAAAAAAAAAAACGTGTACCTAGAGATACGAAAATGAAGGTACTTAAATTTAATATTTATTTTAAATGTTAAATTTACACGTATAATAAAATAAGTAATGTTAACTATATTTCTATGTCTATTTTTAGCTGACATGTATTTTTATTCCTTTAATGATTATAATATAATATAATGTTTTACAAGACAAGGAAATATAATGAAGATGAAGGTATATTTGAACAGACAAAATGTACTTTAGAAAGTACATATTATATGTATTTATTATTACTTATTCATTATTACACAAAGTTTATTTTACAATTAGATAAGTAATTATTGTTTTTATGATTCAGTAATTGACAATAAAATATTTAAATGTTTATTAGATATTTATAGCAGATTTAGTTTACAATACAATAAATGTGGTATAATAATACTAGATATATACATACATATGTCTACAATATGCATAGGTGGGCACAGTTAATCGAAAAGTTAACTTCGTTAATCGTTAATCCGTTAATAAAAAAGTTAACTTCGTTAACCGTTAAAGCGTTAAAATTCCGAAAATGTAACGGAAGTTAAAGTTAACCGAAAATTCGAAAATTTAACGAAAGTTAAAGTTAATCCGTTAAAAAGTTAACCATCCAAAATGTTTGTAGACCTTTTTTTTAGCTATTTCGACAACTTTGTTATGTACTTTGTCATCAAACAACCAATGTAATGGACTAAAGTTTTAACGGAAGTTAACAAAAGCGTTAACATTTTTTCGAGTTAACTTAAAAGTTAATCCGTTAACCATTTTGTTAACTTCGTTAATTAACGATTAACGGATTAACGAGTTAATGCCCACCTATGATAATATGTTATATCATATCCCTTATATTAAAAATTTAAAATATTCATATATCGCACCTCCGCAAAAAAGTGTCACAACTCAAAAAATGTATTTTTAAGGAAATAGGAATAGATGAAATTA